>OZ010794.1:551623903-552981760 GCA_963932465.1 Maratus speciosus
TGAAAGGAATAAGTGGCCGGGGTGCAGTGAGCAAACACCCCAAGGCCGGTCGGGAATAAGGTAGGTGAACCTAACCTCTCCCTGGGTGGAAGTACCGAACTGTTGAAACAATCTAAAATTTTGAAAAGTAAAGAGCACCCATAAACACTTAAAAAGAACTATAAAGTAAAGGAAGCTCTAAATAAATAAATATGCAATACTAAAGAGAAAACAATAATTAAGTTAGGAAAGTTTAAATTCGCGGCTTTTGACAATGAACAGTTTGCTGCATGACGTCATGGGGGAAAGCCAATTCTAGATGAAAATTTCTTTCAATCTAGGGAAAAGATAGAATTTTCCCGGGGAATTCTGCGTTTAAGTGACACCAGATGGGTTCCTCCTGGATGTTTTGGAGCATGGGACGAAGTCGTCGTCCAGAGTGAGAATTGCGAGGGGCCGTTTTCGGTTCCTCCCCACTCTGGCGTCATAACGTCGGATGGCATCTATCGCAGGATTCCTCACGGCTGGGGTTGACCTGTGAAACTTCAACGTAAGTTTTTTGATTTCTGCAAATACAGGTTTGATTTTAAGGTCACGATGGATGACGTCATTTCGAACATAGCGGGTCGCCTTAGTAAACCTACGCAGGAGTTTATTTTGAAAAAATCCTTCTATATATATAAAAAAGTTTTGATTTGGAAATGGACCAATGAAAATCTGCGTAGATATTCACTGCAGATCGGCATCCAATTTGAATGCTTAATCATGGCCTTTCTTCGTTAATATTAAAAATATTGTTGCATACAAAAATATGAAAATCGGTAGTATTATAGAGAAATGTTTGATAAACACACTGATGCAGACAGTTTTCAAATCGAAGAATTATTTAAAGAGATATTTAATGCTAAAGTTAGACAAAATCGTTCCATTAAAAAAGTTTTGTAGGAGCAAAAACTGTACATAGGAATTTAATCATTTTTAGATCATTTTATGCGTCAGAATTTCCCGGTGTGCAGACTGCATTTAGTATTTTAATTTGACTCATTTTTTGAGGTTTTATTTCTATTTTAAATTCAAATTTTCAGCATTTCGAGAAATATTTTTTACAACATTTAGAAAATTGTATTAATTTAAACTGTTGCCAACTGTAAAAACAGCGCAAACAATAATGTTTGCTTCAAATTAAAAATTTATTTTACACGTGACTATTATTAACAGAAAACATAAAAAGCAGGAACTCATTGAAAATTAAGTCATAAAAACTATAATCACACGTGAATTTTAAAAGAGAAAGAATATTGTAAAATAATAAATTCATTAACATGCGTTAGATGTCTTAATAGGAGAATTTACGTCACATTTACGTCACATTAAACTTATTACGTAAAATGAACAAAAAATAATATTGCAAAACGCAGTTTAAATTTAAAAACTGCGGGAGACATTTATTTGATATTTTAAGATGATCATAATATTTCATTTCTAAGAAAAGTATTTTTACGTGAATATTAAAAAGAGAAAGAAATGTTTGGTCAAAATTACGTCAGATTATAATTGTCAGATTCAAATTATAATTCAATCTTCCGAAATCTTTTTAAAGCCGATCAAATTAGCCTGCTGTTAGAGTCTGCGGTCCCTGAACGGGGGTTGACGAGCGTAGCTCGTAGGGGGCTGAGCCCCCCAAAAAAGTTTTGATTTGGAAATGGACCAATGAAAATCTGCGTAGATATTCCCGGCAGATCGGCATCCAATTTGAATGCTTAAGCATGTCCTTTCTTCGTTAATATTAAAAAAACTGTTGCATACAAAAATATGAAAATCGGTAGTGTTATAGAGAAATGTTTGATAAACACGCTGATGCAGACAGTTTTCAAATCGAAGAATTATTTTAAGAAATATTTAATGCCAAAGTTGGACAAAATCGTTCCATTAAAAAAGTTTTATAGGAGCAAAAACTGTACATAGGAATTTAATCATTTTTAGATCATTTTATGCATCAGAATTTCCCGATATGCAGACTGCATTTAGTTTTTTAATTTGACTCATTTTTTGAGCTTTTATTTCTATTTTAAGTTCAAATTTTCAGCATTTCGAGAGATATTTTTTACATACTAGGGGGGTCGGCTCCCTACGAGCTACGCTCGCCAACCTCAGTCCAGACACTGCAGACTCTAAATGAACGCTAATTTGATCGGCTTTAAAAAGATTTCGAAAGATTGAATTATAATTTAAAAACAGTGGCGATCTCCCTATAAATGAATTTCTATTCATTTCTCTTTGATTGGGGAATTTTAACGCCAAATCCGCTGCGGTACTACTTGATTATCCTGTCGACCAATTTCGCCAAATTATATAAATCGCCAAACCACTCGCCAAATTATACAAATTGATATAATTTTTATTTTAAATAACGAAAGAACAAATAAATTCGTACAACATTAATAAAAACACAAATAAAACGTCGAAATAAAAATAACTTGATGACGTATACACGTGTAACAACATTTCAAAATAAGCTAATATAAAAGGAATTAAGTAAAGAGAGTCTTTGTCTCCTGGTATTTTTTAACAAAGCGAAAAGAAAGTTCTTTTAAATGAGACATTTTATATTAATTCTCAAAATATCAAATAAATGTCTAGCGCAATTTCTAAATTTAAACTTTTTTGCAATATTATTTTGTGTTCATTTTATGTAATAACTATAATGTGACGTAAATATGACGTAATTTCTCCTAAGACTTCTAACGCATGTTAATGAATTCATTATTTTACAATATCCTTTCTCTTTTAAAATTCACGTGTATACTTTTTATGACGTAATTTTTAATAAGTTCTTGCTTTTTATACGTAATTATTTAATTCTAATTTGAAAGTTTTTTTCCTGTTTATAATAGTCGCGTGTAAATAAATTTTTAATTTGAAGCAAAAATTATTGCTTGCGCTTTTTATACAGTTGGCAACAGTTTAAATTAGTACAATTTTCTGAAATTTGTAAAAAATATCTCTAGAAATGCTGAAAATTTGAATTTAAAATAGAAATAAAACCTGAAAAAATGAGTCAAAATAAAAAAATTAATGCAATCTGCACTCCGGCAAATTCTAACGCATAAAATGATCTAAAAATAATTACACTGCCATGTATAGTTTTTGCTGCTATAAAACTTTTTTAGTGGAACGATTTTGTCCAACTTTAGCATTAAATAACTCTTAAAATAATTCTTCGATTTGAAAACTGTCTGCATCAGCGTGTTTATCAAACATTTCTGTATAAAACCACCGATTTTCATATTTTTGTATGCATTATTTTTGTTAATATTAACGAAGAAAGGCCTCCGGTCACAAAAAAATCAAAACCGGCGGCGGCGGTGACAGCGGTAGTTACTTTTTTTTAGAATAGAGAGATTTTAGAAAATTGTATTAATTTAAACTGTTGCCAACTGTATAAACAGCGCAAACAATAATGTTTGCTTCAAATTAAAAGTTTATTTTACACGAGACTATTATAAACAGAAAATATAAAAAGCAGGAACTCATTGAAAATTACATCATAAAAACTATATTTACACGTGAATTTTAAAAGAGAAAGAATATATTGTAAAATAATAAATTCATTAACATACGTTAGAAGTCTTAGATAGGAGAATTTACGTCACATTACACTTATTACGTAAAATGAATAAAAATTAATATTTCAAAACAGTTTAAATTTAAAAATTGCAGAAGACATTTCTTTGATATTTTAAGATGATCTTAATATTTCATTTCTCCCAAAAGTATTTTTACGTGAATATTAAAAGAGAAAGAAAAGTTTGGTCAAAATTACGTCAGATTATAACGTCAGATATTTGTCAGATTCAAATTATAATTCAATCTTCCGAAATCTTTTTAAAGCCGATCAAATTAGCGTGCTGTTAGAGTCTGCGGTGTCTGAACGGGAGTTGACGAGCGTAACTCGTAGGGGGCAGAGCCGCCTAGTGCTAATTAAAAAGCAATAAAACTTTGACTACATCTGAATTACCAATAGCATAAATTTATCTGTAGGTACCTGTAATTCATATACATTTTTACTAAAATAGGAAGTCATTATTACCATTGTTATAGTCCAAGAGCCGGCCGTCGATTTTCCTATGTATAAGATACAAGAGAAATTCGGCCGGCATAAGTAAGCCCTAACAAAGAATTATAAGATGCCATCTTTTTAAATTATTTATTCCTGCCGGGTCATGGAATTGTTGCGTCACTTCCGGTGTCAATTTTGAGTGTTTGCCTATGTATCGAATACAAGGATCAAACATGTATCCCAATGTAGGTTTCAAAGTGTACATTAAGAATATACCGGTCAGCCAAGTCTGATCCTGCCGGAACCAGGTGGCAGACTTACGTTTATGACGTCAATTTTGAGTGTTTACCTATGTATCGAATACAAGGACCGTACATACATCAAAATGTAGGTTTCAAAGTGTACATTAAGAATATATTGGACTGCCAGGTGCAATCCTACCGGAAATAGGTGGCGGACTTACTTTTATGACATGAATTTTGAGTGTTTGCCTGGTAATGTATCGAATACAGAGACCGTACATCCATAAAAATGTAGGTTTCAAAGTGTACATTAAGAATATATTGGTCTGCCAGGTCTAATCCTTCCGGAAACAGGTGGCAGACATGCATTTATGACGTAAATTTTGAGTGTTTACCTACATATCGAATACAAGGACCGTACATAAATCACACTGTAGGTTTCAAAGTGTACATTAACCCCTTGGGGACGAGCGACACGTATACGTGCCGCATGAAGCGCTCAGAATCCTTCTTTTTCCTCACCAGTAAAATTTTACTGTGAAATTTTCCTTATTTAATCTGCGCATTTTCTCGATTCAAGAAGACAGAAATTTCTGTTTTAAAAAAACAGTGACAAAAGATTAAAAATTTCGTAAAAGGCTACCGTCTCGAAGAGGTTAAGAATATACTGGTCTGCCAAGTCCAATCCTGCCGGAACCAGGTGGCAGACGTACTTTTATGACATAAATTTTGAGTGTTTACCTATATATCGGATGCAAGGATCAAAGATACATCCCACTATAGGTTTCAAAGTGTACATTAAGAATATATTGGTCTGCCAGGTCCAATCCTGCCGGAAACAGGTGGCAGACATACATTTATGACTTAAATTTTGAGTGTTTATCTATGTATCGAATACAAGGAACGTACATACATCAAAATGTAGGTTTCAAAGTGTACATTAAGAATATATTGGTCTGCCAGGTCCAATCCTGCCGGAAACAGGTGGCAGACATACATTTACGACGTAAATTTTGAGTGTTTACCTATGTATCGAACACAAGGATCGTATACATACATCAAAATGTAGGTTTTAAAGTGTACATTAAGAATATATTGGTCTGCAGGCCCAATCCTGACGGAACCAGGCGGCAGATTTACGTTTATGACTTCAATTTTAAGTATTTGCCTCTATGTATCGAATACAAGGACAGTACATACATCAAACTGTAGGTTTCAAAGTGTACATTAAGAATATATTGGTGTGTCAGGGCCAATCTTGCCAGAAACAGGTGGCAGACATACTTTTATGACGTCAATTTTGAGTGTGTACCTATGTATCGAAAGCAAGGACCGTACATACATCACAATGCAGGCATCAAAGTGTACATTAAGAATATACAGGTCTGTCAGTTCTAATCCTGCCGCAACCAGGTTGCAGGCCTAATTTTATTACGTCAATTTTGAGTGTTTGCTTAAGTATCGAATACAAGGATCAAATATACATCACAATGTAGGTTTTAAAATGTGCAATACGAATATACAGGTCTGCCGGGTCTAATCTTGCCACAACCGGGTAGCAGACCTACTTTTTTTACGTTAATTTTGAGTGTTTACCTCTGCACCACTTTTTTATCTTTTTCTTATCCATAAAATTTACAGATTAAATTTGAAAGAGGATGATTTTTCTGGCAGGATTCAGGTTCTGGCAAGGATTGAATTTGACAGACCGGTATATTCTTTATGTACATTTTGAAAATTGCATTATGATGTATGTTTGATCCTTGTATTCCATATATAGTAAACACTCAAAATTGACGTCATAAAAGTAAATCTGCCACCTGGTTCCGGCAGTATTGGACCTGGCAGATCAATATATTCTTAATGTACACTTTGAAAACTACAGCGTGATGTATGTTCAGTCCTTGTATTCGATACATAAGTAAACACTCAAAATTCATGTCATAAAAGTAGGTTTGCCACCCGGTTCTGGCAGGATTGGATTTAACAGAACGGTATATTCTTAATGTACATTTTGAAATCTATATTATGATGCATGTTTGATCCTTGTATTCGATATATAGGTAAACATTCAAATTTCACGTTATAAAATTAAGTCTGCCATCTATTTCCGGCAGGATTGGACCTGGCAGACCAATATATTCTTAATGTACACTTTGAAACTGCTGGAACGCTCTGTGCACGCTGATCAATTAATCAATTAGCACTAAAATTACCAAAATGAGCATTTAAATCCAGCATACTAAGAAGATTGGGAATTAAGAATCTGTTAACCGCGATAATTTCGTATAGTGAGTGCACCATTATTCTGGGCTCTTGTGTGCAATTTAAATTGATATAAATTATTGCATCAATTAAAATTACGTAAATTAAATTTATTCGCGCTGTGTGATTTCGATGCACAAGAGCCTTATGAATTATACAGAGATTTTAGGTGACCCGAAGAGATTATTATGTATTTGTAACATGGCCCTAGTTTATAATCTACTCTGTAAAAGAATCAATAATTCCCAAAATAACAATTAGACAATTAAATGCAAGACATAAATTGAAGAAGAAAAATTTTAGTTTAAACAAAGATTTATTTACATGCACACTTATATATATATTACAAGAATTCAAAATTTAAAGGATTTTAAGTATTTCATATTAAGTGAAAATCCTGAGATTTTATAATTAAAATTAAATATAAAACTTGGATACATAATTCTTGAGTAATTGCAAAAGTGATTTATTACCATTCTCACTCTTTCACTAAAATGCGCAATCGCAGTGTAATTTCATTCAATGGAACCGTTAAGAAAATATTTTGTACCTCATTGAAGCGTGTCTCTGTCATCCATTCTGTATTTGAAACACACCAGTAGCGTTCAGTCATCAGTCATGAAGAAGCCACTTTTACAGCATCATTCCAAGATTTCTAGGATGATTTGACAATGAAATTGTTTGCCATGATCCAGGACTCAAGGAGTTAAAGAAAACTTTTAAAATTATTTTCCTCTGGCAGCGTGGTGACAGAATTGTCAAGAAAAATGCATCTCCTTTTTAAGATGCTGTTCATTCATCTCTGAATATCTGACTCCTCTTTTCTCAGGCAGGGAAGAGAGAGAGAGAGAGAGAAAAAAAAAATTTTCTGAAAGAGTAAAGGGGGAGAAAGTCCTGTGTTTCTTGACCAATAGGGATATTCTCCCTCTTTTTCTATTGGGCGTGTGGTATATAGTTATAAGGTACACATAATTTTGTCAAAATTTGCATAGTCATTCCTTCTGTTATCTTCCTTAAGGTTTGAGTTCAAGTGAAAGAGATATAGTTTTTTTATTGTTGTTGTTGTTAAAGTCACTGTAAAATTTTGATCATTTTATGTGTTATAACAATCCAATTTATGCTTTATTAAGCCATATATGTTTCTAAAGGTGAAACTGTTCTAAAACAGTCCACCAGAAACCTACATTTTGATGTATGTACGGTCCTTGTATTCGATACATAGGTAAACACTCAAAACTGATGTCATAAAAGTACGTCTGCCACCTGTTTCCGGCAAGATTGGACCTGGCAGACCGGTATATTCTTAATGTACACTTTAAGTACAGTGTGATGTATGTACGGTCGTTGTATTCGATTGTAAACACTCAAAATTGACGTCATAAAAGTAAATCTGCCACCTGGTTCCAGCAGGATTGGATCTGGCAGACCAATATATTCTTAATGTACACTTTGAAAACTAAAATGTGTGTAGGTACGGTCCTTGTATTTGATACATAAGTAAACACTCAAAATTTACGTCATAAATGTATGTCTGCCAACTTTTTCCGGCAGGATTGGACCTGGCAGACCAATATCTATATTATAAAGGACAAACATATCTGTGCGTAACGCATACGTCAGTTTGCGAATGGCAACACTTTGAAATTTGAAATAAAATTTTGGCTTTGCAATTTTCTCTACTGCAAATTTTTAAACTTCTAAACATCGCACATTTTAAATTTTTACACCGTCGTATAAGGAAAAAAAATGCTCTTTTAAATGCAATTTGTTTGAAAACTGTATCTCAATTTATTTTTGAGATATTAATTTTTTTGTAGTTTTTAATACCATTTTTCTTATCGTGGCAACAAAAGTACCTCATTTCATTGAAAGTCATTGAAAGTAAACGGAAAATAGTCGAAAATAGGAGATATTGTATCTTTCTGTTGCCATTTTCTCATAAAACATAAAAAAAAGTTGAAATTAAAATATGGGCTATGTCAAGAATATTGTCTGTTATTCTGTGCTAATGACGTCATATGCACACTTTTCTATAGACGAAGTTTAAAACTGGATTGTAAAAGTGGATTGCTTTAGCGGATGCAAATGACGTCATTTTATAAAAAAGCGTGTATTTTATTTCTTAAACCTGAATTATGTTTTGTAGAAGTGCGTCATTTTCACAGCCCAGCTGCTTTGAAATTCTTCACAGGTGAAAATGCTTCACATTTAAAAATAATGTAATCGAAATCACACACTGATAAAACTCAATGTTTTACAAAAATTTAGAGTATCTTTATAAAGTATATTTTTCAATCTTCTGACCATCGTTACATTTTCAATTTTCGTCGTATAGAGAAAAAATTTACTTTCAAATGCAATTTGTTTTAAAACTTTATCTTAATTTACTGATGTATTATATTTTCTAAAATAATTTTTAAGCATGATTTTTTTTTTAAGTTTATCTTATCACGTGCCGGTTTCAGTACATAATAATAATAAACATTTTTCACATAAAGCGACAAACATTTTTCAGCATTTGTTTCTGACTATTTTTGCATAACGAAATTAATACTTCCTTTATAAACAAATAAAAGAATAATATTAAAAAAAACCACCAATCTAACATATTTGTGAAAGACAAATTAACGAAATTAATACTTCTTTTATAAACAAATAAAAGAATAATATTGAAAAAACAACAAATCTAACATATTTATAATCGTACAATTTAAATTTTTAGATCACCAAATAAGATTTTTTTTTTTTTAATGGAATAACTTTGCAAAGTCCATCTCAGTTTACTGATTGTCTATAGTTTTAAAAATAATTTTTAAGCATGAAATATTCTTTAATTTATCTATATCGCGCGGAGCTCGATTACGAAAGATTAATCCGTTTGCCCTTAAAACAAAATACAGACTTCATCGTTTTCTTACGGCTAATATCTATTAAAAAAAATCCCTATGAATAAATAAATAAAATAATATAAATAAAACATAGATTTGCCAGACATGTATAAGCTCTGAAATTATCAGAATATAAAAGGATGCCATAAGTAGCAAAATCTTGGCAAATAACTCTTAGCATGCGGCTAATAAGAAAATATCGATTTTGATAAATTTCAAAAATTTATTTGATTGTATAATTCCTATTTCCCATATGAAAAATGCTTTTTTAATGTAAGTTGTCAATCTAAAAATATTATGGAATATAAAAAAATTATTAGTTTTCAATTTAAAAAAATGATTTCACCTATATTCTTTAACCCGGGAAACCCGGGTACGATCCCCTAGTATTCTTAATGTACACTTTGAAACCTACATTTTGATGTATGTACGGTCCTTGTATTCGATACATAGGTAAACACTCAAAATTCACGTCATAAAAGTAAGTCTGCCACCTATTTCCGGCAGGATTGGACCTGGCAGACCAATATATTCTTAATGTATACTTTGAAACCTACATTTTGATGTATGTACGGTCCTTGTATTCGATACATAGGTAAACACTCAAAATTCACGTCATAAAAGTAAGTCTGCCACCTATTTCCGGCAGGATTGGGCCTGGCAGACCAATATATTCTTAATGTACACTTCGAAACCTACATTTTGATGTATGTACGTTCCTTGTATTCGATACATAGGTAAACACTCAAAATTGACGTCATAAAAGTAAGTCTGCCACCTGGTTCCGGCAGGATTAGATTTGACAGACCGGTATATTCTTAATGTACACTTTGAAACCTACATTGGGATATGTGTTTGATCCTTGTATTCGATACATAGGCAAACACTCAAAATTGACACCGGAAGTGACGCAAAAAATCCATGACCCGGCAGGAATAAATAATTAAAAAATGTGGCTTTCTATAGGTCTTTGTTGGGGCTTACTTACGCCGGCCGAATTTCTCTTGTATCTTATACATAGGAAAATCGACGGCCGGCTCTTGGACTATTATATGTATTTTATTAATTTATTATTTTTTCGCTTTAGAAAAGTTACTTCAATACAAACAAATTAAGAATTTATATTTTATCCATTTATACGTAGGCATATGAAATTGATTTTTTGCAAGCCAGGATGAGGAATTATTTCCATCAAAGTATAAGGAATATTCTTTATTTCTGTACTATGCAATAATACGTTTAGCTTTTCTTACATTCAAAGTTAATGAGTCACTCATAATGAGTATACTCTCCCCCCCCCCCCCCTTAATGAATGAGATACTTTCTGAAATAGCCCTTGGTCAAGTAAATTTTATTGCGAAGAGTTTGTAAGTTTAAATTCACTCATAAGTTAAAACATAAAATGTGGTATATATTTTCCATTTTATTAATTAAAGTTGGGATACGTGTATAATCCACAATGCTTTAAATATGCATCAAAAAAAATATTTTATTTATATAACATCATTATATGCATTTATGTAGAACTTAAACAACCTAATAATACAACTTAAACTTATTATACAATTTAAAATTGAGTTAGAAGATTTATTATTAATACACTATTAGTAATATTCTGAAATATAATTAATCAATAATTGGTATGAAATACAGGGTGTTTATAAAGTCCCGGACCCATTTTGATGTTTAATAACTCATAAAATAATAATGATTGATTAAAATTAATAACATAAATGGTTAGATAGACTCAAAAAGTTTCATGACCCTTGTCAATGAACTTCCACGTGTGCCCCCTTCGTCGCACGGAGAATATCAAGTCGATAGTCAATTTCACGCCAGGTAGCGGCAAGCATGTCGGCATCCACAGTGGCTATTGCGGTTGTAATTCTGGTTTTTAAGTCATCAATGTTCGACACTCTCCTCCTGTAAACATTGTCCTTTACAAATCCCCAAAAAGTCCAGCAGCGTTATATCAGGTGATCCGGGTGGTGCACCACCTCATTGGGGTACCATCATTCGTACTTCTTTGAATGACCATTTTCCAGGCAGATCGATTGGGCGAGGAGGTCCAATTCCATGGCCACCCAGATCACCTGATATAACGCCGCTGGCCGTTTTCCTTTGGGGATTTGTAAAGGACAATGTTTACAGGAGGAGAGTGTCGAACATTGATGACTTAAAAGCTAGAATTACAACCGCAATAGCCTCTGTGGATGCTGACATGCTTGCCGCTACCTGGCGTGAAATTGACTATGGACTTGATATTCTCCGTGCGACGAAGGGGGCACAAGTGGAAGTTCATTGACAAGGGTCATGAAACTTTTTGAGTCTATCTAACCATTTATGTTATTAATTTTAATCTATCTTTATTATTTTATGAGTTATTAAACATCAAAATGGGTCCGAGACTTTATAAACAAGCTGTATATTTTAAGGCTGTTCTTTAACCTCTTCGGTCCCTGGGTCTCCAAACGGGGACCTCTGTTTTTTTCCTTATAAAAACTAAAATGTCCATTTTTTTTTACATTTTCACTTCACTTCTTAATAGCTGAATGTTTTTTGCGTTCAAAGCAAATGAATAAATGGCAGCATCTAAGCTGATCCTCAGATAAAATAAATGTTATTTTCATCTGCGTTTGCAAAATGCCTAAAAAGGCCCAAAAGACAGTATGACCAAGAAAGTGAGAAATTTTCAATCTTTTTCAATAAAAATTTTTGAGGATTTGTAGATTATTTACTTGTTTAAAGCTCTTAAATTTGTGATTACGTTAATTTAGGTTAATGGTTATTAAATTGATGTTTTTAAGCGGTTTGTAGTTTTAGATCCACATTTTTTAACCTAAATTACTAAGCGCCTAAAGGGTCAATTTCAGAAAAGATATTTTTTCTGTCATATTGTTTGGAAAAACCCAATGAATGAGCATTTGTATTATTATTTTAGCTTCGGAACTGAAGAGGATATATAAAGATTTTTAAGGAGCTCATGTTTAGTTTTGACACTGTATCTCGTTCCGTATCCAATAAGAACTTTCTCGTACCATAAAAATTCCTACAACAAACCATTTAATAATAACAATAAAATATAAATAATATAGAATAGATGATGTTATTTTATTTATTTTATTATTAATATTTTTTAACGAACCATTTTGCGTACTAAATTAAAGCAATCATGTTATCACCATGTAGCAGCTCAAGAATTTTTACGCTAGTTTCAATTTCCCATTCGCTCAATTAGAAAGAAATTAATAATAATAAAAGAAAAAGCAATTATTTTCTTATGGACAATTTTAAAACCAATAATGTAAAGAAATAGCATACCGTACCGGAGGCTAAAAAACGAAACATGTTGGAAGAGAGATGATTTCATTTCGGAAAGGTGAAAATGTTTGAAAGTGAAAAGGAACTATACAAATATAACGTTATCGCTTTAAGAGGTAGGGCAGTTGGCACTAGATATCGTAAGATATCTGTAGGGGGAGATGGGGGGGGGGATTTGCCTTTTGATATCGTTATCATTTTTGATCCAACCAAAATTTCATTTTTGGCATTTTTTTTTCTTTACATTCATATAGTCCTTATACATAATTTATGAAAATATAGCGTTATTATTAAAACCATTAAATGATTATAAAATCATTTCATTCCAAAATGTGGAATATTCTAACGTTCGCCATTCCTGTTCTGCTGCCATATATATAATTCATTGTTAGAGAAACCAGGTTCGAAATGATACTTGTTATGTTTACTAGTAAAACACGGGGAAGAATGTTGTCCAACTGTTTTGTTTATAAGAAGTTATGTTTACCTCCGTGCAGAGAGCAAGTGAAAAAAGACAAAACTACTATTGAATGTATTATGTAATAAAAAGCTATTATTAAATACTTTTAAATAGGAAATATTTCTCTAAAGTGTTATTTGATATAAAGTTATTTCATATATTATAGTGATATTTTATTGACTTTTTCTCTTCGGTTAAATCAGTAAAGCGTGCCAATAATAAATATATAAACTGTATATCATGGCAAACTTATAAAAGTAAAACGAAATTGAAAAAAAGAAAAATGTAGACACTGAGAACGCTATCATTTGGGGGATTGGGTGGGAAGGGGGGGGGGGGGAGGATGTTCGAGGAATGATAACACATGATATCGTAAGGGAGGGAGTCCAAAATTGGCAAAAAGTTGATAACGTAATATATGTATAGCCCCCAAAGTTTTAAAATGGTGTTTTTAAGGTATTCGTATTATATGTATTTAACACTTCAATTTCGATCAAAATTTCAATTTTCTGTTCTTTTTTTTATTACTATAAAAGTTCCTCTTCGAAACATCCTAAAATCATCTCTAATATCCCGAACATCCAAACTTAAAATTTATAAAACTATTATAAAACCAACAGTAATTTACGGTAGTGAGACCTGGACCACTACACAAAAAGATGAAAAACTACTTATGACTTGGGAAAGGAAGATCCTAAGACAAATTTTTGGACCTATTAAAGCAGACAATACATGGCGTATAAGGACAAATATGGAGATAGAACAGTTATATAATGAAAAAGATATAATAAATACTATAAAAATAAGAAGAATGCAATGGTTAGGCCATCTAATCAGAATGAGGGATGAGCGAAGCTCAAAGAAGATTTATAGTGGTAATCTAATTGGGAAAAGAAAGATTGGTAGACCCAGGAAGAGATGGATAGAAGAGGTAGAGAAAAATACATTCCGAAAACCTGCCTATAACGAAAATTTTCCCACTTCCATGCGATTCCATCTTAGCAGATTTGATTGTATAATAGATGCGTTGCCTGCTGTGATAAAAATCTGCTTAAAGCTGAATTTTCCCCGTTTCTTGGGATTCTCTCTTAAAAACTTTTACTATATCTCAGCCATTTCCGAAATGATGTCTGCATACGCCACTGCGAAATTACGGAAGATTAATGTGGAAAAAAGTCGAGCTTTTTAATTTGCTGTTTGTGGATGAAAAAACATATTTTGTCTTTAAAATATATTTAAAATGGATCATTAAGAACAAATAATGCATTAAGAACAAATAATTTTACATGCATTACAAAAGGACTTTGATATAACACTTACAAGAATAAAAAAAATAAATATATATATTATGAAGAGTTGTTATTATTTTTGTAGGGGGGGGGGGGGGGAGAGATAAAATTTCGACACCTTACCATGAAGTAAAATAATAATAGTATTAATTGGTCGTGTCTCTGTTTAGATCCATAAGAAAAAATTCTCTGGGGAAAATCTTCTCTCGTATAGACCAGAAAAAAAGTGTGGAAGGCACATTTTACAATTAAATGTTTGAAAAGATGTGTTATCTGTTGTGGTATTTCACAATCATTATTAAATGTTATATGAAGTTTATATGCTATAAATGAAGAAAAGTGCAGCTCGCTGGGGGTCGTTTTTAAACTCAATCTCACATGTGATGCAGATTAAGATACACTGCATGCAGCGAATTAAAGTGGAAAAAAAGCATACATGCAAAAAAAAAAAAAAAGAAAAAAAAAATGCTGCAAAAAATAAACTCAAAACATTAAGCTTGTACTGTGTTCTTGTTTCGATACATAATCTTGTATTTCTCCAAGGAAAAAGAAATCTACAATGCTGAAGTCCTAATCAATAACTTAGTACACAATTTCACAATAATACTACTCCACCCCAGCTGGAGTAAGAGCGAGCTACTCAGAACTCGCAATCGATATGCGACCACGTGGTTTGTGTCTCATCTCGCATCCCGTAGCCCGCTAGTTTTTAACTTGCGACGGCGTTTATGGTTATTTCCATCCTGTTGCTAAAAAGTGACAGCTCTATCCCGGTTGATTTCCCTTAGAGAATCACATGTCATTAATTGAAGGTAGGTGTGTTTATTCCAGTTGGCATCAGAGATATTTTCTTTGGGTCAGTGGTACGCAGTGCAGTTGATCACGTGCAGATAAGGAAGCGGCATTGCAGCTGCTACGTTCCTATGGCAACAGCGCAATGACGTCACCCTTGACAACTTTACCACGGTCTTTTTGCACCCTCATCATGCTTGTTTGGTGGAATCCCTACGATTTCGAAGCACGTGCTATGACACTGGCACTATCAAGCTTGATATAAACAATTAAAAAAAATACCAGAGCAATATCCTAGTTTACTGATCAGTCAGCTCAAATCAGAAATATAAGAGACGATCAGGAAATCGATCAAACTGTATTAAATTATATTGAATGGTGGTTTTTATTTAAACGTTCATTAAGGACTTATGAAACGGATTAAAGACACAAATAATTAGATTCTCCGGAAACTTGCTGTTTTTATTTTTTCTCCTTTTCGTTCCAAATAATAGATTATTTTTTATTATATGATGCATACAGCTGATAATAGCGCCACAGAAGCTCTATTCAGCGCTTAATTTGAAACCTTTTTGTTTCTTTTTCACTCGACCATTGGTAGATCACTAGTACTAGTGATAACACACGGCGCCGATGAAGAATTTCATTGGTTTGACGTCTGTTGCCGAAACATCACACACCATCTTTGCAGCAGCTCTCGCTAGCTGAAAATTTTCGGTGGCTCCCATTTTCCATACTTCTTTTTATATCCAGGAATGTAGTGGGTATGCGCCATATACCTTCTGGATAACTCCGTGTACCTCCGTTAGCTATAGCACATGACATCTGCTGTATACTTTATGCTTGTATGGTATATCATCAGATTTTTTACGACTACAAAACTGACAGTAACTCTGACCTAGCTTGTTCTATCACTTTCACGGCTCTTTTAATCGCTCTTTCTGATATATCATTCATTTTTTAGTGTCTTCTATAAAGAAGAGAAGAAAGCGTTCGAATAACATATAAGCTCTTTTTAAGTAACTATCTATCACTCACCCGCAAGAAAAAGTGGCATAACTCAAAAATGCTACATTTCACAGGAAAAGCAAATGGATATCCTTTTTTTTTCTTTCTGGGTCTGTAACCAGTCGGCAAAGCCAGTACGGGCCTTGAAATTTTTTGGCGGAGATAATTCACAGCTAGTCTTCTTTTTTCTGCACTTTAATGATTTATAAAATACTAGCAAACCCCGCGGCTTTGCTCGCGTAATATTTGAAATATGCCAAGTGATATTTATATGTCTAATTTTTATTAAAAGGTACTAACTAAATTTTTACTTATTACTTTTAAGAATAATTCAAAAATTACTATTTAAAACATAGTTTGATTAAACATCATTATTACACTACATTAGGCAGAAAGGAGACTTAAATTAATAAAACTAAATAAATGATAATTTAGAAAATCTTTTAAAAACTTTCTGCTCATTTAATACGCTCATTTCAGTATTCATTTGAAGTTTTGAATTTTTTAGAAACCATCTTCTTACATCTTAAAATTAACTATCATGTCAAATTCCAAGTCCTACCATCTCTTCCAACAGAAAGGGCTATATTGAATTAGGAACTATCACCATTAATTTGCCAAAATTAATTTTGAAATCGGTTTGTTATTTTTAATATTCCACAGAAACGTAATTTAGAGAGCTTTTAAAGGCCTTTTGTAGAACGTTTGTTGTTCCTGTAAACCCCAGGTGGTAGAATCATCGGCCTGTGTAGGATCAGAGACTGTTACCATTGATTCGCAACTATTACTTTTATAATCGGTTTATATTCCCTGAAATTGCGTAGATATCGTAATTTAGGACTTTTTTAGAATGCTTTTCACACCTCCCCTTCGCTTCACCCCATTTTAATTCGAATTTATTTTCGACAGTCCTTCGAGGGCATTTATATTTTATAAGTAACTACCATGCCATATTTAAAGTTTCTAGCCTTTTCAGTATCACAGAAATCGCAATTTAGAAAGTTTTTAGCTCCTGCAACCCTCTGGTGGTAGTGGCACAGATATAAAATATAGCTTATGTTTGAGCAGGTTCTAACACCAGCAATTTGTCATCATTATTTTTTTAATCGGTTTAGTATTTGATAAGATTGCATAAAAATTGTAATTTGTAGCGCTTTTCGCTTACTTCATCTTTTTATATTTGGAATTTTCTTTCGACTGTTCTTAGAAAGCAGATGCATCTTGTAAGTAAATACGATGCCATACTTCAAAGTGTTAGACCGCTCAGTTGTGCAAAAAACGCAAATTAGAACATGTTTTGCTTTTGCAACCCTCAGATGGTAGTGACAGAAACATAAAATATAACCTATGTTATAGCAGGGACTATCACCATTGATTTGCAACCATTACTTTTGAAATAGCTTTGGTGATTCCTGAGATTGAGTATAAATCGCAATTTAGAACGTTTTTAGAACGCTTTGCGCGCATTTTCATCCCTTTTTAAATTTCTAATTTTTTCGAAACTATTCTTAAAGATCATTTATATCTAATAAATGTGCACCTTGCCTAATTTTAAGTTGCTAGCCCGTATACCGATCACAAAAATCGAAGTTTAGAACGCTTTTTTGCTCCTGCAACGTCTAGGTGATAGTGATACCGACATAAAATAGCTTCTATGTTAGAGCAGAGTCTGTCAGCATCAATTTCCTACCATTTCTTTTGAAATCAGTTTGATTCTTTCTGAGATATCGCTGACAAATCGGCATTTAGAACGTTTTTAGAACGCTTTTCGCGCATTTTGCTCCTGCATCTCCTCTGGGATAGTGGAAACAGATATAAAATATAGCCTAACTTGGAGCGAGATCTGTCAGCATAATTTTTACACCATTATATTTGAAATCGGTTCAGTACTTCCTAAGGTTGCATAGAAATCGCAATTTAGAACGTTTTTTACAACGCTTTTTGCGCAATTTGACTCCCTTTTAAATTTAGATTTTTTTTAGGAAATGCCCTTAGATTATTATAGACATTGATACCTTATAACTAACTACCATTCCAAATTTCACGATTCTAGGTCCTTCCGTAAAGCAAAAACCGCAATTTAGAACGTTTTACCCCTGCACCTCCTTTGGGGTAGTGTCACCGACATAAAACATAGGCTATGTTGGAGCAAGGGTTGTCACCGTCATTTTGACACCATTATTTTTTAAATCGGTTTTCTATTTCCTGAGATTATGTAGAAACTACCATTTAGAACGTTTTTTAGAACGCTTTTCGCGCATTTTCATCCCTTTTAAATTTCGAATCGTTTAAGAACTGTTCTTAGAAATCCTTTATACCTAATAAGTAGCTAATATTTCAAATTTCATATTTCTAGGCCCTTCAGTAACACATAAATCGCACTTTTAGAACGTTTTTGCTCATGCACCACCTTTGGGGTAGTGGCACCGACATAAAACATAGCCTATCTTGGAGCAAGCGTTGTCACCATCATTTTGACACCAATATTTTTAAATCGGTTTGGTATTTCCTGAGATTATGTAGAAACTATCATTTAGAACGTTTTTTAGAACGCTTTTTGTGCATTTTCGTCCCCTTTTAAATTTCGAATTGTTTAAGAACTGTTCTTAGACATCATTTATATCTTATAAGTAACTAGTATTCCAAATTTTATATTTCTAGGCCCTTCAGTAACGCAAAAATCGCGTTTTTAGAACGTTTTTTGCTCTTGCACCGCCTTTGGGGTAGTGGCACCGACATTAAATATAGCCTATGTTCTAAGTTGGACTAACACCATCATTTTGACACCATTACTTTTGGAATCGGTTCGGTAGTTCCAGAGCTTACCTCCTACAAATAAACAATTTTTACCTCTTTATAATATGAAGTATAGATAGATGAGTATAGATTAGCAGTAGAGGTAATCGGATACATTACAATATATATATATATATATATACCGAAATGTACGCTATAACGAGGGAAGGGGGTTTCTGCAACTCCAAAGATTTGATGAAGGGTTGAATTGCCCTTTTGGAATTTTATCCTTTTTTATGGTCTTCCTAGACCAGGGACGGCGAACCTACGGCACGCGTGCCAAAAGTGGCACGCGAAAGAATAATTTTGGCACGTTGTTACTTGTGACTCTAAATCAATATAGAGTTATACTACACAAACTCTAGATGATCTAATCTTGACTAAATTTGATTTATTGGAAATTGAAAAATTTTAATCGCGGCTTTTTTAAATACCATAAATCACCACATTAGTAAATGTACCAATGATACGATTATTTCAACTTAGAAATTAATTTAAGAGCTATTGAAAAGAACTGGTGTTTGATCTTTTAGTATTTTTTCCATCTATCTTTGTCCGCAAGGTCATTAGTTTCTAAAATGAATAATACTAAAAATCAAATATAAAGCAGTTGTCATATAAATCCAGTTCAGTTTGTATTCTGTTGAAATTAACTAAATTGAACCTGATATTAATTATTTTCCTTCTAAGATGCAATTACTTTCCTTCACATATATATTTTTTAATAATTTCTAGAATTTAATTTTTTTACGATTACTATAGTGCAATACCTCACCTATATGTTACCCATTTGATTTTGCTTTTTTTTAACTTAATGTTATTATTTAAAGATTTTTTTTTCAGGATTTTTTCAGTCCACTAAATTTGTTGGCACGTCAAGGTCCTATAAAATCTTTTTGGAAACCAATTGGCACGTGGTTATAAAAAGGTTCGCCAACCCTGTACCTAGACCATCAAGAAAGCATATAAAATTCAAAATCTTCAAGAGGGACATTTCGATGTTCCGGGGAAGGAAATAAAATGACTACAGCCTTAAATTCACCACTGCACTGATTCTTCAAAAACTAACAATATTTTGAGAATGATTTTATTAAAAGTCACCAAACATCTCGCATTTTACGGATCATTCTTGGAATTGTATTTGCAATCCTGCATTAGAATATTTTACTAGAACGTCCCGCAAAACATCAAATCCCGTAAATCTCGTATTTTCTTTGCCTGAAACTCAAATAATAAATTTGCAGTATAATATGAGCAAATTTAATCCCAATTAATATCATTCAACTTTGCCTGTAAATCTGGTTTTACAACAACGACACTCTTCCCGCAAAGAAGCTAATTTTGACACTGTTTAACCGTGTAAGTTCTGGTGATTGAATTTCTTCCCACTTAATTTTAATCCCCAGATATCACAATGGCACCGGAATAGTCGACCAAATTTATTTGAAAATAAATTAATGTATATTTCCATGCCTATAATAAACAGTTTTTTTTTTCAAAATACTGGTGCCAATGTGACATTTGGGTATTTTGAAGAAATTCACCACCCAGAGATCAAAGGGTTAAGGGGATAGGGTATATTAAAAATCAAATCCTTCAGTTTTCAATGGATTCATTTGAAAATTGGAAGACTTGTAAATGGCAAGTTCGAATAGTTAATATTTGGATCATGATTTAATGAAAAACCACCAAACATCTCGCATTTTACGTGTCTTTTTCGGAATTGCATTTGCCCTCTCGCATTAGAATATTTTATTAGAACGTCCCGCAAAACATCAAATCCCGTAAATCTCATATTTTCTTTGCCTGAAACTCAAATAATAAATTTGCAGTATAATATGAACAATTTTAATTCCAATTAATATCATTCAACTTTGCCTGTAAATCTGGTTTTACAACAACGACACTCTTCCCGCAAAGAAGCTAATTTTGACACTGTTTAAACCTGTAAGTTCTGGTGATTGAATTTCTTCCCACTTAATTTTAATCCCCAGATATCACAATGGTACCGGAATAGTCAACCAAATTTATTTGAAAATAAATTAATGTATATTTTCGTGCATATAATAAACAGTTTTTTTTTTTTTTTTTTTTTTTTCAAAATACTGGTGCCAATGTGACATTTGGGTATTTTGAAGAAATTCACCACCCAGAGCTCAAAGGGTTAAGGGGATAGGATATATTAAAAATCAAATCCTTCAGTTTTCAATGGATTGATTTGAAAATTGGAAGACTTGCAAATGGCAAGTCCGAATAGTTAATATTTGGATCATGATTTAATGAAAAACCACCAAACACCTCGCATTTTACGTGTCTTTTTCGGAATTGCATTTGCCCTCTCGCATTAGAATATTTTATTAGAACGTCCCGCAAAACATCAAATCCCGTAAATCTCATATTTTCTTTGCCTGAAACTCAAATAATAAATTTGCAGTATAATATGAGCAAATTTAATTCCAATTAATATCATTCAACTTTGCCTGTAAATCTGGTTTTACAACAACGACACTCTTCCCGCAAAGAAGCTAATTTTGACACTGTTTAACCCTGTAAGTTCTGGTGATTGAATTTCTTCCCACTTAATTTTAATCCCCAGATATCACAATGGTACCGGAATAGTCGACCAAATTTATTTGAAAATAAATTAATGTATATTTTCGTGCATATAATAAACAGGTTTTTTTTGTTTTTTTTTTTTCAAAATACTGGTGCCAATGTGACATTTGGGTATTTTGAAGAAATTCACCACCCAGAGCTCAAAGGGTTAAGGGGATAGGGTATATTAAAAATCAAATCCTTCAGTTTTCAATGGATTGATTTGAAAATTGGAAGACTTGTAAATGGAAAGTCCGAATAGTTAATATTTGGATCATGATTTAATGAAAAACCACCAAATATCTCGCATTTTACATGTCTTTTTCGGAATGGGGAAATTGCACGTTTTTCAATTTAACTTGCATTTTATAGAGTACAAAAGTACGAGCAATTTGATACCATTTTTACGTTTTTTTTTTAAATTCGGAAAATCCATTAAATTAACTTTAAAAATGCAGTTTTTGTCTTGGCGGGAAAAAGCCGCGTCACGTGACGAAAGCGCTTTTGACGTCACTGCACATGCAAACAAATCTTTGCTGTATTTCCCCCCGTACTTTTCTATGGGGATAGCTTGCGTTACGCTGAATGATTTCTTTCTTTTCTTAAAAATTATTAGTAGAACAAACTAAAAGCATTATAAATTGTTGAAATGAATAAATAATATTGTGAATTCGAGTGAGATTTTTTCGCCTCGTTTTTCTAAGGATTTTCATTTTGAGATCTTGATGTAGAAATAAAATATCTGTACAAGTTTATACTACAATTGTATTTTATAGAAAAATATACTTTTCTTTTTCATATTAATATTCCACATTAATTGATTTCATAAACTGGTTCAAATAGTATTTCTTTCATTACTGACGGGGGGGGGGGGGGGGTCGCAACTTATAAAAAGGTTTTCATATTTGTATTTTATATTTGAAATAAGAATTTGTCCTGCTTTCGTTAAATGTTTCATCTCTTCAGTTGTTAAATAAGCTATTTTTGAATAAAGAACAGATAAACTCAGATAGAGAGCAATTTGCTGAGGTAGCTTTAAGATACCCTTACGGAATTTTTATATAAATATACCCAAAAAAATTTAACAATTCTTCAAAAATGTTTCAAATGGGCAAAAAATAACAAGTAGTTATTTTAAATACTATCAGTTTTGTGAACTTCATCAGACCTTCGGATTGAAAATTTTACGCTTTATAAAACTGCAGATTACAACTCACTGTTTAGTTTATGAATTTTATTTTTAATTTTTGTTATAAATTAGCAGTATTTCAACGGAAGTTAAAAGGGTCAAAAGAGGAATTCAGGCACCCCCCGACTTACGTAAGCAATGCGTTCTGTAAACTTTTACGTAACTTGAATTTTACATAAGTCAAATTTGTAAATTGCTTAAGCATAATTTTGTAAGAAAGTGCAATATTTATTATATATATAATATTTACAGAGTAATATTTTTAAATGATGAATAATACAGCAGTGCTTACTCGGATATAAAGTAGTATGAAAAAATATATAAAAGCAAACTGAAAGGACACTTTTCAAATAACAAATATTTTGTGGATTACGGAATTAATATACGAATAAGTAATAAAATAATAAATATTATAAAATAATTATAAACGTTTATAAAACATGGTAGTATGTTCACAATTGTAATGTTTGAGATTTATTATATACTTCAGAATCTACACTTGTCGCATAATACGCAAGACGGGGGATGCCTCTGATTGAAAGAATGATAATATGTTTGAATTTTTATTCATGATCAATAAACGCTTTCTTTATTCTTTCGCTTTATGTTAATTTTTTATTGCTAAATTAATAATCAATCCATACCTTCCAAATAATTAAAAATATAATAATCATGCAAATTCATGTCTTAGTTGTGAATTGAATTTAGAAATCATTGTGATATTATAGCAGTTACCATCTCTTAACGTTGCCCTTATGATACTAACGCATTATCCAAACAAAGAATTAATCTTGAATGATAACCGAACAAGATGAACAAGATATTCAAATCATTTTCATTATTATTATTATGTTTTTTTTTTTTTTTTTTTTTTTTTTTTTTTTTTTTTTTTTTTACGAAAGTTAGAGCATTGAGGAAAATACTGATATAATGTGTTTAGAACCTGATAAATATTAAGTAGGACATTCTGAGAAACTACATTTCAAACAAACCACTCAAACAAACAAAAACTACATGCATTCAAAAGTTATTCGTAAGCAAATAATCCTAAAACGTAATTAAATTATTTTTACACTTTTTTATTTAACTTAACTTGGTTTTTGCACGTGAGGTTAGGATTTTGTATTTGATCTATCACTCATTTTCAGATTAATTAAGAAATATAAAAATTATGCACAAAGGTATGCTTCCAGTGACAATACAACATTTTAATATTTTTATAACTTAATTATAAATTAATACATTAATTTTAACATGTTTACCCGTTAGCCCATCACAGTTGATAAATCGTCGAATATTCTTTGTCGTTACAAGTTGTAACAACAGTGGATTTATTATGCTCTAAACTACGGCCGCCCAAAAAAGGCCAAATGGTTGTGAAGCTGCAATTATTTTACACAGTAAAAAGTAGAAAATATAAGTAAAAAAATAAAGAGTGTAATATACTTAAGAAATATGCTTGAATAAATTAACACTTTCATATTAATTGAACAATGATTATACGTTGAAAAATCAATTTAGAAATTCTAAATGATAGTTTAAATAATGCTTTTCTTTTCTTTCCTCTTTCCATATATTAAAACAGAAATAGAGCAAAGATTATAATTTTTTTCGAAATAAATTGGGGATCTTACATTTTCTACCAAATGTAAAAAAAAAGCAGTGAATTTTACATAACCGGAAAGTTTTTGCTTTAATTTAAGTATTGCGCGGCAGCGCAATACTTATTTATTTCCAGTGTCACTTCTCAATGTTAATTTAACATAAAAAAGCCTATGGAGATCATAACTTTTTCATTTTTTCTTCCCACCTTTTTGTCTCTGATGCCACTCATTTTTAATTCTTTGCTAATTCTAATAATATTATAAATTCAAAGTGTAAAAACATTTTCCAAGCGTCAGGATCAAAACGGATCATAAAATGCCTTTGCATATAGATGGATTATAATCTAGAGAGTAACATGGGCTAATTTGTGTTTACATTATTCAAATATTTTTCTTAATAATTCCAAATTTCGCTTTTTTCATTGAGAATCAACGGACATTTTCTAATAAAAATTACCATTTTTCCTTCATTGTTGTAAAAAATTCAAAAGTCGTAATAATAATTTGCCTATTTTTAGTTGAATGATTTTCACGTGAAGCATGAAACTGAAGAAACTGAAGTAGTTTATTATTTTTTTTTTTTTAAGAATTAAAAAGAAGATGAATATGACGTCATAGTGAGAAAAAAATGACATTTTCAAGCAGATTTTTTAAGCTCACATTGCAATTTTTTGACCAAGCTACAACAACCTGCTGCATTACTGCACTGGTGAAACATTTTGAATTATACATAGGTAAATTGCATCACAAATTGTGATGCGATATCGCACAAATCAAAGCCTGATAATGATACCCTCCATTAATTTTGAAATGTGTTTGTCTGAATTCAGTAGTTATTAAAAAACTTGACATATTAAACAAAAACCTAATTTGCAGAACAAATTAAAAAAAAAAAAAAAATTTATTTCCTAAATTGTTTAAGCCCGAGAAGGGGCAGATATTAAGATATTTCATTCAATTCGTTCTACATTTAATGTTAAATTTTTGTAAGAAATAAGCTAAACCAATTGAACATTAAAAAATAAAAATGAAATTCATACAATACAATGCTTTAAACACCTATATACTTAGATTCCGTTCAAATGAAATCGAAATAAATCTTAGATTTTTTTCCATTTTTAAGTTGTAAATATTTGTACTGCAGATTTTGCATTATGTTTATGACGATTGTACATAATATGATAAGGTACATGCAAAATACAAAACTTTAAAAAAAGTCTAAGATTTATTTCGATTTCATTTGAGCGGAATCTAAGTATATAGGTGTTTAAAGCATTATATTGTATGAATTTCATTTTTATTTTTTAATGTTCAATTGGTTTAGCTTATTTGTTACAAAAATTTAACATTAAATGTAGAACGAATTGAATGAAATATCTTAACATCTGCCCCTTCTCGGGCTTAAACAATTTAGGAAATAAATTTTGTTTTTTTTTTAATTTGTTCTGCAAATTAGGTTTTGGTTTAATACTTATTTTTAAGTAAGCTCATAAAAAAAAATTAAATAAAAGGCAATACTTATAAATTTACTCACGTATGTTGTAGTAATTTGTTTCTGGTGTATGGATACACACTTATTACCGACAGTAGCTAATTTAAAATTTTTATTCCATAAGTCAGTATTAAACAAATAATTTTTTCTTGTTTTCTGCGTCATTGCTCAAAATTTCATTTTCTCATAGTAAATTCGAGTTCATTTTTTATCTGTAATATAACCTGCATAACACGAAATTTCATTCATAACAAAAAGAATTATTAAAGCATTACAATGAATTAAGGAAACATTACATTTTAAGAACTAGATAAAGGCGATTTTACTTTACTTACAATTTATTTTTTAATAAAACTATCATTCTTTATTCTTGTAAGTTAAAAATAAATGTGCCTTTTAGTTTTAGCTTCTTGTATCTTTACCAACATGAAATGCATTTTTTATGCCCTTAAAATACATTTGAGGGGGGAAAAACTATTTCCAGAAGGTATAATTTCAAATTTTTCGAATCCAACCAACTGCAGCACTTTTCTAAATGAAAATTAATACAAATGTATAAATTACTAGTACGTTATATTTGGATGTGTTAAAATAATCTTTTGACTCTAATTCGATTTTGTGTAAATGAGTCTTTAAAAGATGTTTATAGTAGATAACAAACAGAAAGCAATGGAAAACAGCTTGCATGCACAATGCAGGCCGCTACGGAGAATCCGCGTTTCATGTGTAGTGACGTCAAACCAATCCCGTCCCGTTTTCGGATCACGTGGTTTTGTTTTGCTTTTAACGGGGTTTTAAACTGCAATAACTAGTTATTTTAAATAATTTTTAGAATTCCGAGTTGAGTTTCGAGGAATGTAAGGTCGTCTTGATCAATTAAACATAAGAGAAGGCATAATTTAGAGTGAGTGCAACTTCCCCATTGCATTTGCCCTCCCGTATTAGAATATTTTATTAGAACGTCCCGCGAAACATCAAATCCCGTAAATCTCGTATTTTCTTTGCCTGAAACTCAAATAATAAATTTGCAGTATAATATGAGCAAATTTAATCCCAATTAATATCATTCAACTTTGCCTGTAAATCTGGTTTCACAACAACCACACTCTTCCCGCAAAGGAGCTAATTTTGACACTGTTTAACCGTGTAAGTTCTGCGATTGAATTTCTTCCCACTTAATTTTAATCCCCAGATATCACAATGGCACCGGAATAGTCGACCAAATTTATTTGAAAATAAATTAATGTATATTTTCGTGCATATAATAAACAGTTTTTTTTTTTTTTTTTTCAAAATACTGGTGCCAATGTGACATTTGGGTATTTTGAAGAAATTCACCACCCAGAGCTTAAAGGGTTAAGGGGATAGGGCATATTAAAAATCAAATTCTTCAGTTTTCAATGGATTCATTTGAAAATTGGAAGACTTGTAAATGGCAAGATCGAATAATTAATATTTGGATCATGATTTAATGAAAAACCACCAAACATCTCGCATTTTATGTGTCTTTTTCGGAATTGCATTTGCCCTCCCGCATTAGAATATTTTATTAGAACGTCCCGCAAAACATCAAATCCCGTAAATCTCATATTTTCTTTGCCTGAAACTCAAATAATAAATTTGCAGTATAATATGAGCAAATTTAATTCCAATTAATATCATTCAACTTTGCCTGTAAATCTGGTTTTACAACAACGACACTCTTCCCGCAAAGAAGCTAATTTTGACACTGTTTAACCCTGTAAGTTCTGGTGATTGAATTTCTTCCCACTTAATTTTAATCCCCAGATATCACAATGGTACCGGAATAGTCGACCAAATTTATTTGAAAATAAATTAATGTATATTTTCGTGCATATAATAAACAGTTTTTTTTTTTTTTGTCTTTTTTTCAAAATACTGGTGCCAATGTGACATTTGGGTATTTTGAAGAAATTCACCACCCAGAGCTCAAAGGGTTAAGGGGATAGGGTATATTAAAAATCAAATCCTTCAGTTTTCAATGGATTGATTTGAAAATTGGAAGACTTGTAAATGGCAAGTCCGAATAGTTAATATTTGGATCATGATTTAATGAAAAACCACCAAACATCTCGCATTTTACGTGTCTTTTTCGGAATTGCATTTGCCCACCCGTATTAGAATATTTTATTAGAACGTCCCGCAAAACATCAAATCCCGTAAATCTCGTATTTTCTTTGCCTGAAACTCAAATAATAAATTTGCAGTATAATATGAGCAAATTTAATCCCAATTAATATCATTCAACTTTGCCTGTAAATCTGGTTTTACAACAACGACACTCTTCCGCAAAGAAGCTAATTTTGACACTGTTTAACCGTGTAAGTTCTGGCGATTGAATTTCTTCCCACTTAATTTTAATCCCCAGATATCACAATGGCACCGGAATAGTCGACCAAATTTATTTGAAAATAAATTAATGTATATTTTCGTGCATATAATAAACAGTTTTTTTTTTTGTCTTTTTTTCAAAATGCTGGTGCCAATGTGACATTTGGGTATTTTGTAGAAATTCACCATCCAAAGCTCAAAGGGTTAAGGGGATAGGGTATATTAAAAATCAAATCCTTCAGTTTTCAATGGATTCATTTGAAAATTGGAAGACTTGTAAATGGCAAGTTCGAATAATTAATATTTGGATCATGATTTAATGAAAAACCACCAAACATCTCGCATTTTACGTGTCTTTTAGGTAGCTTTCTTTACAAAAAAGCTACCTATTGCAGCCGTTCGGAGGAAAGCGATTTCAAAAAATTTTGGTATATTTTCATCGATCATGACCCCCAGACCCCGAAACCACCCTCCGTTCAAAATTGATATATATATATATATATATATATATATCTGACCTATGTCACACTGTAACTCCCGTAATTATGAACCGATTTCGATGTAATTCGGTGTGTACATAGTACATACCAATGTCTCGACCGAGTTCGTTGGCCAGCTTCATCCGCCGTTTTGTTTCAAAATGGCGGCCATTTAAAATTTTAAAAAAAAATTAAAACTTGAAATGTGGTACCAAAAAATTAAAAATGGAAAAATATTTTTTTCTTATGTATTTGACCTTTATACAAAGATTCCGGAGCAGTTTTTGTTTCGTCTATATCTTAAAAAATGGCTGAGTTATAGCATTTTGAATTTCTAGCGTGGCTGACATTTTGAAACGTCCTGAATTTTGTCACGCGATAAAAGGCGTATTTATGAACCGATTTGGATGTAATTTGGTGTGTTCATAGTACATACCAATCTCTCGACCGAGTTCGTTGGCCAGCTTCACCCGCCGTCTTGTTTAAAAATGGCGGCCATTTAAATTTTTAAGAAAAATTTAAATTTGAAATGTGGTGCCAAAAATTGAAAATTGAAAAAATATTTTCTTCTTATGTGTTTGACCTTGATAAAAAGATTCGGGAGCAGTTTTTGTTTCGTCTATATCTTAAGAAATGGCTGAGTTATAGCATTTTGAATTTCTAGCGTGGCTGACATTTTGAAACGTCCTGATTTTTCTCACTTAATAACAGGCGTATTTATGAACCGACATGGATGTACCTTGGTGTGTACATAGTACATACAAATATCTCGACCGAGTTCGTTGGCCAGCTTCATCCGCCATCTTGTTTCAAAATGGCGGCCATTTAAAAAAATTAAAAAACAAAAAAAATTTAAATGAGATACCAAAAAATTGGAAAATGAAAAAGATTTTTTTTGTATGTGTTTGACCTTAATACAAAGATTCCGGAACAGTTTTTCTTTCGTCTGTATCTAAAAAAAAAAATGGCTGAGTAATAGCATTTTGAATTTCTCTTGTGGCTGACATTTTAAAACGACCTGATTTTTGTCACGCGATAACAGGCGTATTTATGAACCTATTTGGATGTAACTTGGTCCGTACATAGTACATACCAATGTCTCGGCCGAGTTCGTTGGCCAGCTTCATTCGCCATCTTGTTTCAAAAGGGTTGCCATTTAAAAAAAATTAAATTTAAAATTCAAAATGAGGTATTAAAAAATTGGAAAATGAAAAAGATTTTTTTTATGTGTTTGGTCTTGATACAAAGATTCCGGAGCAGTTTTTGTTTCTGAAAATTTGTTCTTTTGTTGATATCTTAAAAAATGGTTGATTTATAGCTCTTTGAATTTCTAGCATGGCTAACATTTTGAAACGATCTTGTATTTGTCACGCAATAACATGCGTATTCGCCTATTTCGATGTAAGAAGGCATGGTGATAGTATACATCAACACCTCGACCAAGTTCGCTGGCCAGATTCATCAGCCATCTTGTTTCAAAATGGCGGCCATTAAATTAAAAAATATATATATATTTAAAGTGAGGTGCAGAAAAATTAGAAATTGAAAAAGGTTTCTTTCTTAAGTATTTGATCTTGATATAAGGATTCAGGAGCATTTTTTGTTTGTCTTTACCTTAAAAAATGGCTCAGATATAGCAGTTTCAATTTCTTTTGTGGGTGACATTTTGAAAAATCTGATTTTTTGCATGCGACAGCACTCCTATATGTTAACCGATTCCGATGTGAGTGAGCATGTGCACAGCAATTACTAAGGTCTCGACCAAGTTCACTGCTTAGCCTCATCCACCATGTTGTCTTAAAATGACAGGCACTTTAAGAAATTGCCGAATTTGGCAGCCAAATATAAGTTACTTTAAAGAAAAGCAGCTTGGATAAAGCTGACTAATTTCGCGAAATTCTCATTCATTATATTGATAAAAATTAGTATTGAATCTCCTATATTCGGTTTCCACTAAATTGAGCTTCGTGTGTTTGCATGATATAAGTTGGCTTTTTTTAAATAAGGATTATGAAAGCTACCTCTTCCTCCCGGCACTGGCCGGAAGGACTTTTTCGGAATTGCATTTGCACTCCGGCATTAGAATATTTTATTAGAACGTCCCGCAAAACATCAAATCCCGTAAATATCGTATTTTATTTGTCTAAAACTCAAATAATAAATTTGCAGTATAATATGAGCAAATATAATCTCAATTAATATCATTCAACATTGCCTGTAAATCTGGTTTTGCAACAACGGTACTCTTCCCGCAAAGAAGCTAATTTTGATACTTTTAAGGGGACAGTTGACATTAAAAATAAAATCCTTCGGTTTTCAATGGATTCATTTGAATATTGGAAGACTTGTAAATGGCAAGTTCGAATAGTTAATATTTGGATCATGATTTAATGAAAAAACCGCGTTTCGAATTTTGCAGATTATTCTTTCATTTGTATTTGTAATCCTGCGTTAGAATATTTTAGTGGAACGTCACGCAAAACATCAAATCCCGTAAATCCCATATTTTTATTGTATAAAACTTGAATAATAAATTTGTATAATGAGCAAATATAATCCTAAATAATGTTATTCAACATTGCCAGTAAATCTTGTTTTACAACAATGACACTCATGGCGCAATGAAACTAATTTTGATAGTGTTTAAGAGGACAGTTGACATTAAAAATAAAATTTTTCAGTTTTCAATGGATTCATTTGAAAACTGGAAGAATTGTAAATGCAATGGTGTTAAAATAAGAAAAAGTTTTTAAATTATTCAGTATTTAAAAATTTTAAATAACGAACAAGTATCACATTTTAACCCTTTATCTACTGACGGTGCTTATAAGTACCATTAAAATAACTTGTTATAAAATACGTGTAATACATCGATTAGTTGTAATACAGTTTAGAAGGAGTTATAGATACATTACTTTATCTTGTTCCAAAAGCATTATTGGTTACACAAAACAAAAACATTTTTAAAATGATGATTTCTGTTGCCTTTGCATCTTTTCAGCTTTCTTGGCATTGGAGGAAGGCGGGGGGGGGGGGGATTTTTCAATTCGAAAATATTTCTATATTTCGATTGTAAGAACATTATATTTGTACATTTCCTGATTCTACAAAATACTAAGAAAAATGTTTAAAATAAAAGATTTGAGTGGGGTTATAAATATTGCACAAAATCCCTGTAAATTAAATTTAATTAATCCTTCTAAATCCTTCTAAAATCCTTCTAAAATTTATTAAATGATTACATAACTCTTCTAATGTAGTTTACACAATTCACGAATAATGCTTTAGAAGATAAAATTTTCATGAATTTATAATTCAGTAGATAAAGAGTTAAAATTTCCCATGCGCATTTCTTTTGAATAAAATATGACAATATTAATTTATAAGATACGTATTATATATTACAATGGAAGATGGCATGAAATGTAAAAGTTTTCTGAATGTATGAACAATTTTTTTTTTTTTTTTTTTTTTTAACCATTTGGAAAAATGGTTATTGTCCTCGTCAGGGTAGGAAATCAAAAGCATATCTGAAGTTTTTTATTGGTTGCATACGCATTTTATTCGTTTTCTGATTGGTCTATACAGTAATCTGTATTTCCCTTTACTTTCAATAGAGATGGATACTTCTGTTGCCACTATGACAAAAAAGTAATAAAAACTACAAAACAAATTGAGATACAGCTTTCAAACAAATTGCATTTAAAAATACATTTTTTTCTCTATACGACGGTGTAAAAAGTAATATTGTGGGATGTTTAGAAGTTTAAGAATGAAATTTCATTTAAAATGGGTCGTCAGATTTTTACGATGGAAAAGCCTTTTCCCGAACAGCCAAGGAAATTCTTGGATAATACGTAAGTTTTAGGTGGATAATACGTAAGTTTCAGGAAATCTGAGGAGTCGCAGGCGATTTTTGTCACTTGCAATTTTTACGTGTAATAACACTATTAATAGTTAATTCATGGCGTACGTATTGTATGATCAACTCCGTGCGATTTTTTATGTCTTAAATTTTAATCTTCGAAAAAATCATTTTCCAAATGGTCGTTGTAATTTGTTAAATTACTTTTTTTTTATTTTATAATTATGCTTTTTTTTTCTTAAAAAGGTAGCTATATATTTTAATATGCATATAACTTTCAGCCCTAAAATCCCCCTGAAATGCAAATTTTATGATAACATTTATTTAGTATTGTATCGAGGACATACAGTATAAATTTCAAAATACGGTAAAACCTCCTTAAAGCGACCACGTTCCGTTCCAATAAAAATTGGTCACTCCGAGAAGTGGTCTTTTAATGGAGGCCATGTTTAAATCTAGATTTTAATTGTTGAAAAAAAGGTAACAATGTTACTAAAATTTATTTTTCACATTAGGAAAAAATCTGAAAATTTAAGCATCAAAACAAAGTTAATTATATAAGTTAATTACTATACAATTTAAAGAATGAATTACATTGACGTTTGCTTTGATTTTACGGTTTTACCTTTTATAACTTTTATTTCCAAGTCCTTTCGAAGTTCAGTAAATAAATGCATTTTTTTTTTTTGACGGGAACAAATACGGACGATTTCATTAATTTATCTATTTCTGTGAGAGTTTCCTGACAAAATAGGGCAGGGGAGTTTATTGACCGTCATTCTTAATTTGTCATCAGAGTTAAATTCATTGCCTAAAAAGGCACAAAGGGGTTTAAAAACTTAAAAGTTACCGGAATAATAAATAAAAATCTAAACTTAGTTTAGAAGTTTGATGAATAATGCGCTCTCAGGAATTATTTTTCTAATAAAACCTTCTTCAAGCGACCAGGAAAAAACGGAATTTGTTTTATTTTCTTCAAATAAATGGGTCGCTCATGGAAGGAGTTCAACTGGGATGGTCTCTGAATGGAGGTAAAATTAGTATTGAGCCTATGTGAATCAATTTCGTTCCATGAAAAAAAATGGTCGTTCTGAGAGGTGGTCGCACATGAAGGTTTTACTGTAATCTGATAATTAGGGATGCGCATTGAACGTTTCAAATGTTAGAAAGCTAACAGTGTTTTTATATGGAGACAGTTTCACTTTCAGAACCGGTTCCAAAAGTGAAAGCATAAAAAATAAATAAATAAAATAAAACTGTAACCAAAATTGAAAAAGTACAGATACACAACATTAACCCTCTCGATGCGCAATTTTTTAAAAATCAAAATAGGTTCAAAAATTGCGCATTGATTTTATTCCACATTTCCAGTCTACACATATTTTAGAATCAAAATATGTAATTTTTTAGCGTTTGGAAAAATGGTTATTGTTCTCGTCAGGATGGGAAATCAAAAGCATATCTGAAAGTTTTTATTGGTTTAATCCGCATTTTATTCGTTTTTTGATTGGTCTATACAGTAATATGTATTTTCCTTTACTTTCAACAGAGATGGATACCTTCTGTTGCCACTATTAAAAAAAGGTAATAAAAACTACAAAAAAAATTTAATAACTCAGAAACAAATTGAGATACAGCTTTCAAATAAATTGCATTTAAAAGTACATTTTTTTTTCTATCCGACGGTGTAAAAAGTTATATTGTCGGATGTTTAGAAGTTTAAGAATGAAATTTCATTTAAAATTGGTAGTCAGATTTCTTGGAAATCTGACGATGGAAAAACCTTTTCCCGAACAGCCAATGAAATGCTTGGACATCATGTAAGTTTCAGGTGGATAATAACTAATGAAAATGAAAGAAAATGAATAACAATTTCTGCCGAAGAGTTAATTTTAATTTGTAAGATTTTCACGTGCAAAAGAAAAATGGAATAAGCCAATTAAAAAAAAAAAAAAAAGATAAATAGGACAGGAATGAATACATATAAATATTTCACACCAAATACGAGTCGCAGGCGATTTTTGTCGCTTGGAATTTTTACGTGTAATAACACTATTAATGTTTAATTCATGGCGTACGTAATGTATGATCAACTCCGTGCGATTTTTTATGTCTTAAATTTTAGTCTTTTTTTTTTTTTTTAAATATAGAATTAGATCATTAAAAAAAAGATTGTCAGAAAACTGAATTTGAAGAGTAAACATATAAAAGCGAAATTCTGAAATTTAATCTTGGTTAAATGCATCCCCGCGGGAATCGCGGGTAGCGCAAATTTTGCTACTTTTACGTGTCCTGTGCGCAGCGAAAAGGTTAAATATCGACCACACGTATCCTACGCAAGAAAAATCATTTCAAAATATTAAAATACAAGCGAGAAATCTGTAAAGATTTCTCCCATAGGTTTAACATTACATGTGAGTTTCTTCGCGTGACTAACGTAGGTTCTTAACGCAGATATATTTTTTCTTTGTTTTTTTAGCAACATGTATTAATAATATTTCAAATTTTAATTGCTTAACACTAAACGTACCGATATTTTTTTATACCTATTCCTACCGGAAGGGGTTAAATGGCCTCTATATAAAAAGTAATCTATTTTACGATGTTTTGCGAAAAATATACCAGCTGATACACTTTGGTGTATGAATAAACTTTTTCTTTTCAAACAATAATTATTATAAATTGTTTATTTATTAACCCTTTCTGGCACGGAGTAATTCTGTTTATAACCTGATGAAATAATGGACTGACACCAGAATTTATAAAGGAATTTATTACAAAATAAAAACTTGCTTATTTTCACGTACATTATAAAAGGAAAATTTTAATTAAATATTCTTGGTGCCGTTTGTCAGTTTTGGAATTCTAATTAGGTGTCTTTTTTTAAGGACACCACCCTCGAAAGGGTTAAAGTAAAAAACAATTATAATTATGTATAAATTAAAAAAAAAAATTATTATTTCAAGAAATTCGAAAATTTAAACAAATGTTGTGGAAATTTATTTTATGTTCACCAAATATTTTTAAGATTATTTTGTTCTCGATATAATCTGAAATGTTCAAATTAGAATCTCACTCGGAGTAAAGTCAACTTCTAATTATATCATCACACTTTAATAAATATTAAGCAAAAACATAATTTGAAGAACAAATTAAAAAAACAAAATTTATTTCCTACATTGTTTAAGCCCGAGAAGGGACAGATATTAAGTTATTTCATTCAATTAGTTCTACATTTAATGTTAAATTTTTGTAACAAATTATTTGAGCCAATTGAAGATTAAAAAATAAAAACAAAATTCATACAATATGATACTTAAAACACCCTAAAAAATTAGATTCCGTTCAAATGAAATCGAAATAAATCTTAGACTTCTTCCATTTTTAATTGAAAATATTTGTATTGCAGATTTTGTATTATGTTTATGACAATCGTGCATCAAATGATAAGATGCATGCAAAATGCAAAACTTAAAAAAATGTCTAAGATTTATTTCGATTTCATTTGAATTGAATCTAATTTTTTAGGGTATTTTAAGTATCATATTGTATGAATTTTGTTCTTATTTTTTAATCTTCAATTGGCTCAAATAATTTGTTACAAAAATTTAACATTAAATGTAGAACTAATTGAATGAAATAACTTAATATCTGTCCCTTCTCGGGCTTAAACAATGTAGGAAATAAATTTTGTTTTTTTAATTTGTTCTTCAAATTATGTTTTTGCTTAATATGTCAAGTTTTTTAATAACTACAGCACTCAGACGAACGCATTTCAAAATTAATAGAGAGTATCATCATCAGGCTTTGATGTATGCGGTATTGCATCACAATGTGGGATGCAGTTTACCAATGTGTCATTCAAAATGTGTCACCACTGTAGTAATACAGGTTGCGGTAGTTTGGACAAAAACTTCTAATCTGAACGTAAAAAATCTATAATCAAAACATAAAAAATTAACTTCACTTAAATTTAGATACCCTATTTCCCACTCAGGAACGCTATAATGTAAATGTGAATTGTGTTGAATCCTTACTGCTAATATTTAACAATATTATAGCTGTGATATAGTAAAAAATAAAAAATAAAAGTTTTACTTAAATTTTTAAACCTTATTTTCTCCCAAGGGATGATGTAAACACATCAGAAAATTATTACCTAAGTTTAACTTGGGGTATAAATAGTTCTCATTTCGGAAAAAAATACATTTTAAAATTTCAGTTATGTAATTTCCCACTAAGTTCGCTACCTGCGTAAAAATAGCTATCCATTTCAAACTTTTTACAAAAATATAAACTTGACCAAAGCAAAAATTTATTCTGAAAATATCCTTTTTATTTCCACTATGACGCCATATTCACCTTTTTAATTTTTGAAAAAAAAAAAAAAAAAAAAAAAAAAAAAAACTAGCTCAATTTAATATTTCACGTGAAAATCTTTCAACTGAAAAGAAATAAATTATTATTACTGCTTTTGAAATTTTTGCAACAATGAAGTAAAAATGCTACATTTTCTATGAAAAATGTCCGTTGATTTTCAATGAAAAAAGCGAAAATTGGAATTATTAAAAAAAATAATTGAATAATTAAAAAAAAAATGGCCCATGTTTCTCTCTGCGTTATAATTCACCCATAAGCAAAGGCAATTTACCATTCGTTTTGATACTGACGTCAGGCAAACATTTTCGTACTTTGAATTTACAATATCATTAGAATTAGTAAAAAATAAAAAATGAGTGGCATCAGTGACAAAAAGGTGGGAAGAAAAAATGAAAAAGTTATCATCTCCATAGGCTTTTCCATGTAGAAATTAACATTGAGAAGTGACGCTGGAAATAAATAAGTATTGCGCTGCCGCGCAATACTTAAATTATGTAATACAGTAGAATAAATGATGTAATAGCAAAATTACGTAATTTACTAATGTTCTTACAAAATAAAAATTTATTTAAGTATTGCGCGGTAGCGCAATACTTATTTATTTCCAGTGTCACTTCTCAATGTTAATTTAACATAGAAAAGCCTATGGAGATGATAACTTTTTCATTTTTTCTTCCCACCTTTTTGTCCCTGATGCCACTCATTTTTAATTCTTAGCTAATTCTAATAATATTATAAATTCAAAGTGTAAAAACTTTTGCCTGACGTCAGGGTCAAAACGGATCATAAAATGCCTTTGTATATAGGTGGATTATAATCTAGAGAGTAACATGGACTAATTTTTATTTACATTATTCAAATATTTTTCTTAATAATTCCAAATTTCGCTTTTTTCATTGAGAATCAACGGACATTTTCTAATAAAATTTAACTTTTTTTCCTTCATTGTTGTAAATAATTCAAAAGCCGTAATAATAATTTGCCTATATTTAGTTAAATGATTTTCACGTGAAACATGAAACTGAAGAAACTGAAATAGTTTTTTTTTTTAATAATTAAAAAGAAGATGAATATGGCGTCATAGTGGAAATAAAAATGACATTTTCAAGCAGATTTTTTAAAGTTCAGATTGTAATTTTTTGACCAAACTACAGCAACCTGCATTACTGCACTGGTGAAACATTTTGAATTATACATAGGTAAATTGCATCACAAATTGTGATGCGATATCGCACAAATCAAATCCTGATGATGATATACCCTCCATTAATTTTGAAATGTGTTCGTCTGAATTCAGTAGTTATTAAAAAACTTGACATATTAAACAAAAACCTAATTTGCAGAACAAATTAAAAAAGCAAAATATATTTCCTAAATTGTTTAAGCCCGAGAAGGGGCAAATATTAAGATATTTCATTCAATTCGTTCTACATTTAATGTTAAATTTTTGTAACAAATAAGTTAAATCAATTGAACATTAAAAAATAAAAATGAAATTCATACAATATAATACTTTACACAACTGTATACTTAGATTCCGTTCAAATTAAATCGAAATAAATCTTAGACTTTTTCCATTTTTAAGTTGTAAATATTTGTACTGCAGATTTTGCATTATGTTTATGACGATTGTATATAATATGATAAGATACATGCAAAATACAAAACTTTAAAAAAGTCTAAGATTTATTTCGATTTCATTTGAGCTACCTATTAAAGCAAGGTATCAGAAAAAGTGATTAAATTCTTTAAAACAAAAAAATCGATAAAAAATAGATTCATAAATGAATCTAAAAATAGAAATTAGAATAGAATAGCATTTTTCCTTTGTTAACTAAATTACTTGATTTACAAGTGATTTTTGATATGGGATGACAGGTTTTTCTCCTTTCCTACGCTGTTGCATCCAGAAAGTCATTTAAAATACAGACTTTAACAGTATTTTCTGTCAATTTCATCTGTTTCTGAACGAAAGAGAATTTCAAAATGTGTCAGAAATTAGTTCCAGTGGATTTGAGAATAGACTTAAAAGTTAATAATAAATATCTGCCAACCTTGCAGTTTTTAAATGTCAAACACACTTTATGCCACATTTTTTTCTGAAGAAATTAAATCAAATAAGGGCAGTGATATATTATCTCTCTATTCTAAAAAAAAAAGTAACTTACGCTGTCACCGCCGCCGCCGGTTTTGAATTTTTTGCGACCGGAGGTCTTTCTCCGTTAATATTAAGAAAAATATTGCATACAAAAATATGAAAACCGGCGGTATAGAGAAATGTTTGATAAACACGTTGATGCAGACAGTTTTCAAATCGAAGAATTATTTTAAGAGAAATTTAATACTAAAGTTGGACAAAGTCGTTCGATTAAAAAAGTTTTATAGGAGCAAAAACTATACATCGGAATTTAATCATTTTTAGATCATTTTATACGTTATAATTTCCCAGTAGCAGGGATCAACCTTAGCAACTTTCTTGGTGACTTTGATGATCAAATTTGGCACTAAATACTTATCTTCTTAATATTTCTTTTTAATTTAATTTAATTTAATTTAATTTAATTATTATTTTTTTCTGATTCAATGTGTAAAATGTTTACTCATGCGTTTCCAAAATAGTGATTACAGCTTTTCCATTCATGATAGATTTCTTTTTTTCAAAGATTTTGTAGATATAAATCCTAAAATTCAATATTAAAAAATAAAAAGTAATCGAGAGATTCTGTAGTATTTCAGAAAAAATCTTTTATGTTAAATGTAGAGAAATAAAGATGAAAGGCAATAAGCGATATGAAATACTACATTTCATATCCCTTAGTACCTTTTATCTTTCTTTCTTTATTTTTATTTTACACGATTAATGTCACCAGTGATTATTTTTCAATTGATTTTAGTTTACGGCCGCTCCTTTTTAGGTAGATTTCGTATGAAATACTACCTATTGGGATCGTTCCTATGTTGGAATTTCTGAAAAATTTTTGCAGATCTACACCGATCATGACCCCTAGAACCCAAAACCACCCTCAGTAAAAAACTTTATATATCTATCTATCTATCTATCTATCTATCTATCTATATATATCACTTTCTTCTGGACACGATAACTTTCGTAATTCTGCACCAATCTCTTCCAAACTGATACATAAAATCAATGGGCATAAAATCTCGGTCAAGTTCGTTAATGGGCAAAATCGGACCAAGGGGATGGAAATAGGGAGGGGTTTTGTGAAAACAGAAAACCCCCCATAACTTCTTAATTTTTATACATATCAAATCAGTTTAAAGTTTTTATTACTTCTAAAAATAGGGCCAAAATTTTACGTATCATAGATTTTTGGTAAAGTTAAAAATGGGCTCAAGGGGCGCAAAAAATAGGGTTTTTGGGAGAAAAAAATTCATAACTTTGACAATTCTCAAGATATCAATTCCAATTAATTTTATTATAAATCTCCTTAATATTATCTACAACATTTATATTCACAAGTTTTTCATAGGACCAATTCGTACAGCAAAAAAAAATTAAAAACGAAAACAAAAAGGGGATTTGAAGAAGTAAAAAATCCATAACTCCGTCAATTCAAAAGATATAAAATCCCCATGAATTTATCATATATCTTCTTAATATTGTCTACAAAATCTATATAGACAAGTTTTGGATAGGACTAATTCTTACAGCAAAAACAAATTAAAATTACATAGCGGTTGAAGAAAAAAATCATCTTATTAAGGGTGTATTCAAATCCAAACTGCGTATTTTCTGACTCATTTTACAATTCATTTTTGCTCTCAAAGGCTTCCAATTGTTACGTTTTCTTACTCAGAAACTATATAATGTACCGTAATGGTCGATTTTTTGATAGAGGCAGAATATATTTAAAAAACTGCTGTTAAAGTGGGCATTTTGAACTGAATTTCCCGAAGCGGATTGTGTTGGAAAAATCATTGCATTAAGGATGCACTCAAAATCAAAACTGCTTATTTTCTGACTCATTTTTAAATTCATTTTTGCTCTCAAACGCATTTAATTGGTAGATTCGCTTATTCAGAAACTATATAATGTACCGCCATGATCGATTTTTTGATACAGGCAGAATATATTTCAAAAAATGATGTTAAAGTGGGCATTTTGAACGGAATTTCCCGAAGCAATTGTGTTATCACTTTCTTCTGGACACGATAACTTCCGCAATTCTGCACAAATCTCTTTCAAACTGATCCATAAAATCAAAGGACATAAAATCTCGGTCAAGTTCGTTAATGGGCAAAAGCGGACAAAGGGGACGGAAATAGGGAGGGGTTTTGTGAAAACCGAAAAAAACCCCATAACTTCTTAATTTTTGTACATATCAAATAAGTTTAAAGTTTTTATTACTTCTAAAAATAGCGCCAAAAATTCATGCATCACAGATTTTTGATAAAATTTAAAATAGGCTCAAGGGGCGCAAAAAATGGGGTTTTTGGGAGAAAAAAAAATTCCTTACTTCGTCAATTCTCAAGATATCAAATCCAATAATTTTATTATACATCTCCTTAATATTATCTACAACTTTTATAGTCACAAGTTTTTGATAGGACCAATTCGTACCGCAAAAAAAATTAAAAACGAAAACAAAAAAGGGGGTTGAAGAAGAAAAATTTTCACAACTCCGTCAATTCACAAGATATAACATTTCCATGAATTTATCATATATCTTCTTAATATTGTCTTCAACATTTATATAGACAAGTTTTTGATAGGGCCAATTCTTACAGCAAAAACAAATTAAAAATACATAGCGGTTGAAGAAAAAAAGCATCTTATTAAGGATGCATTCAAATCCAAACTGTCTATTTCCTTACTCATTTTTAAATTCATTTTTGCTCTCAAACGCATCCAATTGCTAGATTCTCTTATTCAGAAACTATATAATGTACAGTAATGATCGATTTTTTTGATAGAGGCAGAATATATTTCAAAAAATGATGTCAAAGTGGGCATTTTGAACAGAATTTCCCGAAGCGATTGTGTTAGAAAAGAAAAATATTGCCCTACTGAGAAAATAATTGTTTATTAATCAAGTTTTATTTAATTGAAAGAAAAATAAAAACACAGGTCGCTTATAAATCTTTTCAAAAATCACGTCAGCATGTTTCATATTTTTTTAAAATTAAAAATGAATCTGAAAATGTGCCAGAAAATTTCGAGTTGTTGAGTATGGAAAAATATTTTTTTTTTCAATATCGCCTTAACATGATTCTGATAAAACCAGCTATTTTATAAAAAGGAAATAAAAACTCGTCAAAAGCAGACAGATAAAACTGTAAAAATAGATTTATATCTAATAATGATTTAGTTTTTGTTGGTGAAATTAGTATACTTAACTTCGAAATCTACCTCTGCCTGTAGGCCGGGCCGGCAGGGATTTTTTAGGTAGATTTCGTATGAAATACTACCTGTTACATTCTCCCGTATGTTGGAATTTCTGAAAGTTTTTTGCAGATCTACACCGATCATGATCCCTATAACCCAAAACTACCCTCAGTAAAAAACTTTAATACATATATAAGCTCAAAAAAGGTTAAAAGTAAAACTAAAAATAAAATATAAAAATAAAATCCATGCGATAAGCGCTACAGCTGCAAATAACCATACAGATTATATATAGCACATTATGTATTAAATGCATTTGTCAGACCCAGAATCCTGCACCATAAATAAACTAAGAACTAGTAAATCTGCAGATCAAGAGCCTCAACGTCATCTCTGCAACTCATTGTTTTTATCAAACTTTGCGTAATATTAATCTTTCTACAAAAACAAAATTTAAACTATTTAAATTACACAAACATTTATAAAAGAAAAAAAATATTTCGATGGTTTCAGACATTAAAAGCGTTAAATTAAACACGTTGTTATGTAAGGATATTCTGAAATTCTCACGAGCTACTTATTCTAGTAATTTTATATAATAAAGCAAATTTCTTCAGGGGGGCTCTGCCCTCCTGAACCCCCCGTTGTGTAATTTATTTTGCATTTGTAATTTTCTACTGATTGAGTTAATGATTACCCTATATCTTAGATTTCTTTTTACACTGCGATTTATAAGGATAAGCAATAATTCGGTCAAGCATTTTACGTTATCCTAATATCCATACAGCAGTATTTACTTGCCTGCTAACCACAAATACCTGTATCTAATGGATAAAGAACTTTTGGAAATGTAAACTGAAACATCTAATTTAGAAATCTAATACCTTTATAAATTTTGTTTATAAAAAAATAATTTTGATTACCATTCTGCAATATTTATATCTAAGATCTAATCTAAATATCAAAAAATGTACTCGATAGCATTAACTTACTAAAATCACCCTAAAGTAGGGGGGCTTCTAAACCTAACAGTTAATAATTCATCATCGTTAAATAGATAAACATGATTTGGCGCCTTTAAGTATTTTTTTTGATTTTCTTTTAATAGTATCTACATTTAATTTAAAATCGTGATGTTACAAATACCGTTGAAATTTGACGCAAACCTATGTTCAGGTCAAATTACGAAAGGTTAACTAACATTTCATTTCCCTTAGCCGGACTTTCTGTTTCATTTTTCGTAATAAGGATTATTTTAATAATTTAATTTATTTTACACTCTACAAGCTGTTACACGGACGTTGTTCACGTAGCATTAAAATAGAAATAAATGCATTAAGTAAAACATTTCACTCCCCACCAGACATACCAAGTCTCAAGCTTTTTGCACATCACTATTATCTTAGAGAAAATGTTCTTTTAAATCGCGCAAATGTTTCAATTAAATAAAGTAACATTTTCTGTATTAAAAAAGTCCTTCCGGCCAGTGCCGGGAGGAAGAGGTAGCTTTCATAATCCTTATTTTAAAAAAGCCAACTTATATCATGCAAACACACGAAGCTCAATTTAGTGGAAACCGAATATAGGAGATTCAATACTAATTTTTATCAATATAATGAATGAGATTTTTGCGAAATTAGTCAGCTTTATCTATGCTGCTTTTCTTTAAAGTAACTTATATTTGGCTGCCAAATTCGGCAATTTCTTAAAGTGCCTGTCATTTTAAGACAACATGGTGGATGAGGCTAAGCAGTGAACTTGGTCGAGACCTTAGTAATTGCTGTGCACATGCTCACTCACATCGGAATCGGTTAATATATAGGAGTGCTGTCGCATGCAAAAAATCAGATTTTTGAAAATGTCACCCACAATAGAAATTGAAACTGCTATATCTGAGCCATTTTTTAAGGTAAAGACAAACATAAAATGCTCCTGAATCCTTATATCAAGATCAAATACTTAAGAAAGAAACCTTTTTCAATTTCTAATTTTTTTGCACCTCACTTTAAATATATATATATTTTTTTAATTTAATGGCCGCCATTTTGAAACAAGATGGCTGATGAATCTGGCCAGCGAACTTGGTCGAGGTGTTGATGTATACTATCCACATGCCTTTTTATATCGAAATAGGCGAATACGTGTGTTATAGTGTGACAAATACAAGATCGTTTCAAAATGTTAGCCATGCTAGAAATTCAAAGTGCTATAAATCAACCATTTTTTAAGATATCAACAAAATATCAAATTTTCAGAAACAAAAACTGCTCCGGAATCTTTGTATCAAGGCCAAACACATAAAAAAAATCTTTTTCATTTTCCAATTTTTAATACCTCATTTTGAATTTTAAATTAAATTTATTTAAATGGCAATCCTTTTGAAACAAGATGGCGAATGAAGCTGGCCAACGAACTCGGTCGAGACATTGGTATGCACTATGTACAGACCAAGTTACATCCAAATAGGTTCATAAATACGCCTGTTATCGCGTGACAAAAATCAGGTCGTTTTAAAATGTCAGCCACAAGAGAAATTCAAAATGCTATTACTCAGCCATTTTTTTTTAGATATAGACGAAAGAAAAACTGTTCCGGAATCTTTGTATTAAGGTCAAACACATACAAAAAAAAATCTTTTTCATTTTCCAATTTTTTGGTATCTCATTTAAATTTCTTTGTTTTTTAATTTTTTTAAATGGCCGCCATTTTGAAACAAGATGGCGGATGAAGCTGGCCAACGAACCCGGTCGAGACATTGGTATGTACTATGTATAAACGAAGTTACATCCAAATCGGTTCATAAATACGCCTTTTATGGCGTGACAAAATTCAGGACGTTTCAAAATGTCAGCCACGCTAGAAATTCAAAATGCTATAACTCAGCCATTTTTTAAGATATAGGCGAAACAAAAACTGCTCCGAAATCTTTGTATAAAGGTAAATTACATAAGAAAAAAATATTTTTCCATTTTCACTTTTTTGGTACCACATTTCAAATTTTAAATTTTTAAAAAAATTTTAAATGGCCGCCATTTTGAACCAAAATGGCGGATGAAGCTGGCCAACGAACTCGGTCGAGAGATTGGTATGTACTATGTACACACCGAATTACATCCAAATCGGTTCATAAATACGCCTTTTATCGCGTGACAAAATTCAGGACGTTTCAAAATGTCAGCCACGCTAGAAATTCAAAATGCTATAACTCAGCCATTTTTTAAGATATAGACGAAACAAAAACTGCTCCGGAATCTTTGTATAAAGGTCAAATACATAAGAAAAAAATATTTTTCCATTTTTAATTTTTTGGTACCACATTTCAAGTTTTAAATTTTTTTAAAAATTTTAAATAGCCGCCATTTTGAAACAAAACGGCGGATGAAGCTGGCCAACGAACTCGGTCGAGACATTGGTATGTACTATGTACACACCGAATTACATCGAAATCGGTTCACAATTACGGGAGTTACAGTGTGACATATGTCAGATATATATATATATATATATATATATATATATATATATATTGATATATATATATATATATATCAATTTTGAACGGAGGGTGGTTTCGGTGTCTGGGGGTCATGATCGATGAAAATATACCAAAATTTTTTGAAATCGCTTTCCTCCGAACGGCTGCAATAGGTAGCTTTTTTGTAAAGAAAGCTACCTAATCCAGAACGCCGGAGGCTTGGCAGCTCTGCTCCTCTTAATAAAAACATATATGATTAACCAACACTTTATCACATTTTATAGGAGACAATACGGAATTTCTTATTTGTATGGCCTTACATATATCTCAGTCATAAAAATGTAAAATTTTGTGCCAATTAATGCACGCAATTGCGAAAATGAAATCGCAAAGAATGAGAAAAGGAAGGCCAAGTAAAATCGTGTAAATCGAGGAATCTTTCTTCGTAGTGCTGGGAAAATACTGCTACAAAAACTATTTTAGGTGGTATTTGGTGTGAAATGTTTATATGTATTCATTCCTGTCCTATATATCCTTTTTTTTTATTTTTTATTTGCTTATTCCATTTTTCTTTTGCACGTGAAAATCTTACAAATTAAAATTAACTCTTTGGGAGAAATTGTTATTCATTTTTTTTTTTTTTTGACAACAATAAAGTTTATAAAATTTAACAGAATAATGTCAGTTTATTCTGTATGAAAATAACGAACTTTTTCATTTATAATCAAATAGTTGAATAAATAAATGAAAATATTATTCTATATAGTATATAAATACTATTTTCATTTCTGCGTTTAAATAAATCTATATGCAAATATCTATACAAAGGCATTCATTAATTCATTCCTTTTGCTTTGATTTGACTTCAAAAAACCGTACATACTTTCACATTTATGATATTTTTAGATGAGATGCTGTTGCTACGCAACGGTTAAAAGAAAAAATGAAATATAAGTAAATTCATAAAATAAAATGTTTTATATTATTCGAACACATGTATAAAATTCTATCATAAGTAATACACCTAATTTAAAAGCTCTGACAAATGTTTTGACAAAATTGCAAACTAATAAGAATAATTTAATACTCTTATTTAAAAATTTCAGCATCCAAAATTTACCATTTAAATCTATTATCATAGCAAACGCGGCAGCGTTAAGCTATAATATGATTAAGAAATAGAAAATGCAAACGACTTTCTTAAATTTCTGGCGAACCAGTTGACGTACGACAATTATTTTTCTTTTGAAAAATAGAACTCGACGAGACGAATAAACTGATAGTATTAAAAAAATTACTGTAGCTTTCAGTAGTTTTTTATTTAACCTTAAACGAAAAAATGAAGACACAAAATTCAACAAAGTGTAGCTAACGTTCCAGTGGGTGGATTAACTTCATTTTTGTTTTATTTTGATCCTCTTGTTCAAACTTAAAATAGATTTTTTTTTCATCTTTGTATGTTTGACGGTCGCTGAGAAAATCGAATTTGTCTTTTATAATGTCTCCATAAAATTATAGCAATCTCTCCTTTTCATTTTTAAATTTTCTAATTCAGTAATTTCTTTCGTGTTGCCACTCCCTAAAAAGCAGTACATTAATTAAAAAAAAAAGGATAACACGTGTACTTTTGTTTTTATAAGTCAATAAAAATTGAAATTCAACTGATAGATTTTTGTATTTTTGAAACCGAAGTCAACCTAAGCAGATAATGGATAATTTTCATAAATATATATATAAACTTTCTTGATTAATATTTTGAACTGGAGTAATAGACACAATGGAGCACAAACGAGTTGATAGGAAAAAAAAAACAGGGTAAATCCCAAGCTTCTGTTCAGGAGCTAAAATTAAGTTTTTTTCAAATTATCATCATAACATCCTGACTTACACAAGCGATAGGTATGCAGTAATATACATACTTCACATACTAAGCATACCTTAAAAAATAGCATTCCATCTATTTTAAATAAAGAAGAGATGTCATGTACGCACCAGAGTACATAACTGGCGCGATAATGGCGTTATTTTTCCTGATACGGTAACTGAGCTATTGTTGTTTAATTATTAATTATTTTTTTATTTACTTTTATTTTATTTTTTAAAATTATATAAATTGTTTTGTTTTATAGTTATTAATTAAACTTTTCATTATTTATTGTTATTTCCTTTTTAAAATAATAGAAAGTAATTTAAAAATATATATGTAACTGCTATTCGAAAGCGAGGTTTTTGTCAAATCGGCGTCAGAAAAAAAACCGCGCCAAACCCGTTGTGTATATGGCATCTGGCCTTAAATAATTAGGGTTTCGTTTAACTTTAGGTACTTTTGCTTGAGATATTGTCGAAAATGTACAGCAAAAATATACGGCACTACTTGATTATCCCATCGACAAATTTCGCCAAACTATTCACTAAATGATACAAACTGACATAATTTTTATTTTAAATAACGGAAGAATAAATAAATTAGTAAAACATTAATAAAAATACTAATAAAACCTCGTGGCACAGATGTCATATACGCTCCATATTGGCGCGATTTTTTCGACGCCAATTTGGCGAAAACCTCGTGGCACAGATGTCATATACACCCCATATTGGCGAGATTTTTTTCTGACGCCAATTTGCGAAAACATCAACAGCATAAATAACAATATCCGGGTTACCATATCAAGCAAAATAACGACACTTTGGCGTCAGTTAAGTACCTGTTGCGTATATGTCCTTTGCGTCAAAAGAATCGCGCGAATATGGGACCGTATATGACATCTGTGCCAACCTTGTTAATACATCATCTATATCCGATTTACCATATCAAGCAAAATAACGACACTTTGGCGCCAGTTAAGTACCCGGTGCGTATATGGCATTGGCGTCAAAAGAATCGCGCCAATATGACACCTGTGCCAAAATGTGAATTAAAAATCACTTGATGACGTAACAAACACGTGTATCGTGTTTAATGTCAAATGAATGTAACATTTACTATCATCCATTATTGTCATTTAATCTCATAGTTTGGCGATAATTTTTTGGTCGACAGGATAATCAAGTTGTACCAAGTATGGTACAGATGTCACATACGCACCACTTTGGCACGATATTTTTTCTGACGCCAATTTGGCGAAAACCTCGTTTTCGGATACCAGTTATATGTATATTTTTAAAAAGGGATTAACAATAATTTAAAAAAAGTTTAATTAATAACAATAGAACAAAACAATTTATATAATTTTAAAAAAGAAAATAAAAGTAATTAAACAATTTATTAATAAATAAACAACAACATCCGTGTTACCATATCAAGCAAAATAACAAAACTTTGGCGCCAAATAAGTACCCCGGTGCGTATATCACATTGGCGTCAGAAAAAAATCGCGTCAACGTGATGCGTATATGACATCAAGTAAACTTCGGAGCGTTACTTTGAAATCGGTGAGTTTCATCGCCAAAATCGCCAAGGTGCTTAATGATCATCGCCATTGAATATATAAATAATGCCATATTTGCAAACTTATAGGTCGAAATATAAGGTTCACGACCGCCTCTGTTTACGACCAGTTCGGTTTATGTCCAACTTCGGCGATCAAAATTTGACTCGGTTGGCGTGCAATATCTCGGTTCACGACCAAGGCTGCCGAATAGTTCAGTTGGCAACCCTCACATAACTGTTGTTATTAGTCAAGTTTGGAGTAAGAAGTGCTTTGTATACCTTTATTACTGTAAAAAAAAATTAACTTTTTGTTTTACTTTTATTCAGGTTTGCGCTAATATTAGATCTCATTGTGGCTTCTAACAATGAAAAAGTGCTTAGTGATAACAGTAGTAAGAAGCTTAAGCGAATTACTGTTCAATAAAAGAAATTGTAGCAAAACATGAGAACGATGTTAGTATAATCGGTCTAGCTAAACAATACGATGTGGCCTAAGCCTTCGATTTCCACGATAATCTATCTATATATATGTATATATATATATATATATATACTAGGGGGCTCGGCCCCCTACGAGCTACGCTCGCCAACCCCCGTTCAGACACCGCAGACTCTAAATTCACTCTAATTTGATCGGCTTTAAAAAGATTTCGAAAGATTGAATTATAATTTAAAAAACAGTGGCGATCTCCCTATAAACGGACTTCTACTCATTTCTCTTTGATTGGGGAATTTTAACGCCAGATCCGCTGCGGTACTACTTGATTATCCCGTCGACCAATTTCGCCATATTATATAAATCACCAAACCACTCGTCAAATTATACAAATTGACATAATTTTTATTTTAAATAACGAAAGAACAAATAAATTAGTACAACATTAATAAAAATACAAATAAAACGTCGAAATAAAAATAACTTGATGACGTAGACACGTGTAACAACATTTCAAAATAAGCTAATATAAAAGGAATTAAGTAAACAGTCTTTGTCTCTTGGTATTTTTTATCAAAGCGAAAAGAAAGTTCTTTTAAATGAGACATTTTAAATTAATCGTTTTTAATCTGACGTAATTATTTCTCTTTTAAATATTCACGAGAAAATACTTTTGTTGGAAATTAAATATTATTTGCGGTTTCCTAACAAAAGTAGTTGAAAAGATCCTCTCAAAATATCAATTAAATGTCTAGCGCAATTTCTTAATTTATTTTCTTTTTCAATATTCTGTGTTCATTTTATGTAATAACTGTAATGTGACGTAAATATGACGTAATTTCTCCTATTTAAGACTTCTAACGCATGTTAATGAATTTATTATTTTACAATATCCTTCCTCATTTAAAATTCACGTGTATACTTTTTATGAAGTAATCTTCAATAGGTCCCTGCTTTTTATACGCAATTATTTAATTTTAATTTGAAAGTATCTTTTCTGTTTATGATTGTCACGTGTAAGTAAATTTTTAATTTGAAACAAACATTATTGTTTCCGTTGTTTATACAGTTGGCAACAGGTTAAATTAGTACAATTTTCCAAAATAAGTAAAAAAATATCTCTCGAAATGTTGAAAATTTGAATTTAAAATAGAAATGAAACCTCGAAAAATGAGTCAAATTAAAAAAATTAATGAATTCTGCACACCGGGAAATTATAACGTATAAAATGATCTAAAAATTATTAAATTCCGATGTATAGTTTTTGCTCCTATAAAACTTTTTAGTCGAACGATTTTGTCCAACTTTGGCATTAAATATCTCTTAAAATAATTCTTCGATTTGAAAACTGTCTGCATCAGCGTGTTTATCAAACATTTCTGTATAATACTACCGATTTTCATATTTTTGTATGCATTATTTTTCTTAATATTAACGAAAAAAGACCTCCGGTCACAAAATATTCAAAACCGGCGGCGGCGGCGGCGGCGGTGACAGCGGTAGTTACTTTTTTTTAGAATAGAGAGATTATTTAATTCTAATTCCAAATGATTTTTTCTGTTTATAATAGTCACGTGTAAATAATTTTTTAATTTGAAGCAAACATTATTATTTCCGTTGTTTATACATTTGGCAACAGGTTAAATTAGTACAATTTTCTAAAATAAGTAAAAAATATCTCTCGAAATGCTGAAAATTTGAATTTAAAATAGAAAAGAAACCTCGAAAAATGAGTCAAATTAAAAAATTAAATGAATTCTGCCCACCGGGAAATTATAACGTATAAAATGATCTACAAAGTATTAAATTCTGATGTATAGTTTTTGCTCCTATAAAACTTTTTTAGTGGAACGATTTTGTCCAACTTTAGCATTAAATATCTCTTAAAATAATTCTTCGATTTAAAAACTGTCTGCATCAGCGTGTTTATCAAACATTTCTGTATAATACTACCGATTTTCATATTTTTGTATGCATTATTTTTCTTAATATTAACGAAAAAAGACCTCCGGTCACAAAATATTCAAAACCGGCGGCGGCGGTGACAGCGGTAGTTACTCTTTTTTAGAATAGAGAGATTATTTAATTCTAATTCCAAATGATTTTTTCTGTTTATAATAGTCACGTGTAAATAATTTTTTAATTTGAAGCAAACATTATTATTTCCGTTGTTTATACATTTGGCAACAGGTTAAATTAGTACAATTTTCTAAAATCTCCCTATTCTAAAAAAAAGTAACTACCTCTGTCACCGCCGCCGCCGCCGCCGCCGCCGCCGGTTTTGATTTTTTTGTGACCGGAGGCCTTTCTTCGTTAATATTAACAAAAATAATGCATACACAAATATGAAAATCGGTGGTTTTATACAGAAATGTTTGATAAACACGCTGATGCAGACAGTTTTCAAATCGAAGAATTATTTTAAGAGTTATTTAATGCTAAAGTTGGACAAAATCGTTCCACTAAAAAAGTTTTATAGCAGCAAAAACTATACATGGAAGTGTAATCATTTTTAGATCATTTTATGCGTTAGAATTTGCCGGAGTGCAGATTGCATTAATTTTTTTATTTTGACTCATTTTTTCAGGTTTTATTTCTATTTTAAATTCAAATTTTCAGCATTTCTAGAGATATTTTTTACAGATTTCAGAAAATTGTACTAATTTAAACTGTTGCCAACTGTAAAAAAAGCGCAAGCAATAATGTTTGCTTCAAATTAAAAATTTATTTACACGTGACTATTATAAACAGGAAAAAAACTTTCAAATTAGAATTAAATAATTACGTATAAAAAGCAGGAACTTATTAAAAATTACGTCATAAAAAGTATACACGTGAATTTTAAATGATAAAGGATATAGTAAAATAATAAATTCATTAACATGTGTTAGAAGTCTTAGGAGAAATTACGTCATATTTACGTCACATTATAGTTATTACATAAAATGAACACAAAATAATATTGCAAAAAAGTTTAAATTTAGAAATTGCGCTAGACATTTATTTGATATTTTGAGAATTAATTTAAAATGTCTCATTCAAAAGAACTTTCTTTTCGCTTTGTTAAAAAATACCAGGAGACAAAGACTCTCTTAACTTAATTCCTTTTATATTAGCTTATTTTGAAATGTTGTTACACGTGTATACGTCATCAAGTTATTTTTATTTCGACGTTTTATTTGTGTTTTTATTAATGTTGTACGAATTTATTTGTTCTTTCGTTATTTAAAATAAAAATTATATCAATTTGTGTAATTTGGCGAGTGGTTTGGCGATTTATATAATTTGGCGAAATTGGTCGACAGGATAATCAAGTAGTACCGCAGCGGATTTGGGGTTAAAATTCCCCAATCAAAGAGAAATGAATAGAAATTCGTTTATAGGGAGATCGCCACTGTTTTTTAGATTATAGTTCAATCTTTCGAAATCTTTTTAAAGCCGATCAAATTAGCGTGCATTTAGAGTCTGCGGTGTCTAGACGGGGGTTGGCGAGCGTAGCTCGTAGGGGGCCGAGCCCCCTAGTAAGTAAAAAATATCTCTCGAAATGCTGAAAATTTGAATTTAAAATAGAAAAGAAACCTCGAAAAATGAGTCAAATTAAAAAATTAAATGAATTCTGCACACCGGAAAATTATAACGTATAAAATGATCTACAAAGTATTAAATTCTGATGTATAGTTTTTGCTCCTATAAAACTTTTTTAGTGGAACGATTTTGTCCAACTTTAGCATTAAATATCTCTTAAAATAATTCTTCGATTTGAAAATTGTCTGCAACAGCGTGTTTATCAAACATTTCTGTATAATACTACCGATTTTCATATTTTTGTATGCATTATTTTTCTTAATATTAACGAAGAAAGACCTCCGGTCACAAAAAAATCAAAACCGGCGGCGGCGGCGGTGACAGCGGTAGTTACTTTTTTTTAGAATAGAGAGACAATATGCAAGTCTCAAACACACAGGCGGATAAACTACCTCCCGGACCACCCAGGCTAGACTTTTTTGGTTAACCCCTCCCCTCCTTCAAAGTGATATATTTCAGTGTTTAGGATACTAAAATGTGAAAGATGTACTTTTAGTGCAGGTGAACATTAAAATTTCATAAAATTCAAAATGTCATTCGGTAATTGTTGGGCGTAAAAAAAAAATGAGTTTTTAAATTTCCTTTCTAGATGTAGAACATTATTTTTCCAAATATAATTTATTAGGACCCAGGGGCCATATAAAAAATAAAATTTCGTATTTTGATATATATATGGGGCATTCTCACAATCTTTTGACTTTTGGGGAAAAAAAATCTGTCGAAATTAAACTTGCTAAGATAAAATTTTAATCTGATAGACGAATCCCTTAATGATTCAAAATAAAGAAAAAATGGTCAGCAGCGAAAAATTTTTTATTTAAATTAAATTTGCGAGTTTAATTTTTCTTGCCATTTTACCACTAAACTTTTTTATTTTCTTCTAAATTTTTACTTATAATGAATTTGCATAGTACCCACAGAACATTCAAATAAGAAATAATGACAATGTAGTATTTTTAGTACAAAATTTTGGTATAACATTGTCTTAAAGGGGTGTTAAAGAAGGGACGGTAATGTAAAAAAGGGGGATGGTATAGGAAAAAAGGGGCGGTAAGGATGGAACAGCAAGGAAAATTACCACCTATTTTAGGCAGATCACGTTAAGACTAAGTGGTAGCCAAAATATTCATTGGTTTTTAGAAACTGTTAATGTTTACATTGGATTAAATTAAAAAAAAATAATAATAATTTACCTCGAAAAGTGCAGGAATAAACCTTGAGGACGTGAGACTACCAATAAAGCCACGATGCTTGAAATTTATATTTAAATGCTGATTTAAATTCTACAGTAAATTTCCTGCCAAAGAATTGTAGACATTATTTCTCTAGCATACTTCTGAATGAGAAAAAACTTGAAAAAAATTCTGTGGCTGCATCTGAAGTGATTTTCTGTATAATTTTAGAAGAGGGATGGTAAGGAATCTAAAACGCAGGGACAGAGTTTAAAAAATAATAACAACCCTAAAAATGTGTGCAGACTAATTTTTAGCTACTTATTTATATAAAACAATAGTTACAGTTTCAGAAAAAAATTACATTGAATTATTTTTATTGAAACAATTTTATCCAGACAGCTCCAAACTTAAAAATCAGTATGAGGGACACGGGACGGTATAGGAGTTTTCCAGGTGTTTAGACCCCCAACATCGTCCAAAACTTATTTATCTCGTTAATGTTGTTGTGCAATCATGCAATGGGATGTTCCCCAGTATATGAAATAAAAAAAACACAAAAAAGTGAATTAAAATAAAAATTATTATTCAGGGACATGAAAGTCAAAAGATTGTGAGAATGCCCCATATACACATACAGGCCCTTATAAAACAAAAGTTGTACTTGATTTGTATGCTTTTTGGCAACTGGAAGAATGTTTCTATCATCAGCGGTTTAAACGATCATCGCCAAAGCCTCTATTTTGAATCACGCAGTATGATGCAATTCTGAGAACATTTCTGAATCTCTTGTTCACTTTTTTTTTTTTTCAGAATTAGGGGGCTCGGCCCCCTACGAGCTACGCTCGCCAACCCTCGTCCAGACACCACAGACTCTAAATGCACGCTAATTTGATCGGCTTTAAAAAGAATTTCGAAAGATTGAATTATAATTTAAAAAACAGTGGCGATCTCCCTATAAACGAATTTCTATTCATTTCTCTTTGATTGGGGAATTTCAACGCAAAATCCGCTGCGGTACTACTTGATTATCCCGTCGTCCAAATTCGCCAAATTATATAAATAGCCAAACCGCTCGCCAAATTATACAAATTGACAGAATTTTTATTTTAAATAACGAAAGAACAAATAAATTAGTACAACATTAATAAAAATACAAATAAAACGTCGAAATAAAAATAACTTGATGACGTAGACACGTGTAACAACATTTCAAAATAAGCTAATATAAAAGGAATTAAGTAAGCAGAGTCTTTGTCTCCTGGTATTTTTTAACAAAGCGAAATGAAAGTTCTTTTAAATGAGACATTTTAAATTAATCATTTTTAATCTGGCGTAATTTTTACCAAGCTATTCTTTCTCTTTTAAATATTCACGTGAAAATACTTTTGTTAGAAATGAAATATTATTTGCGCTTTCCTAACAAAAATAGTTGAAAAGTATCCTCTCAAAATATCAAATAAATGTCTAGCGCAATTTTTAAATTTAAACCGTTTTGCAATATTATTTTGTGTTCATTTTACGTAATAACTGTAATGTTACGTAAATATGACGTAATTTCTCCTATTTAAGACTTCTAACGCATGTTAATAAATTTATTATTTTACACATTCCTTTCTCTCTTAAAATTCACGTGTAATTATAGTTTTTATGACGTAATTTTTAATAAGTTCCTGCTTTTTGTACATAATTATTTAATTCTAATTCCAAATGTTTTTTTTCTGTTTATAATAGTCACGTGTAGATAAATTTTTAATTTATAAATTTTTAATTTATTTACACGTATATATATATATATATATATATATATATATATATATATATTATTTTTTTTTTTTGAAGCAAACATTATTGCTTCCGCTGTTTATACAGTTGGCAACAGTTTAAATTAATATCACTTTCTAAAATCTGTTAAAAATATCTCTAGAAATGCTGAAAATTTGAATTTAAAATAGAAATAAAACCTCAAAAAATGAGTCAAAATGAAAAAAATTAATGCAATCTGCACTCCGGCAAATTCTAACGCATAAAATGATCTAAAAATGATTACACTGCTATGTATAGTTTTTGCTCCTATAAAACTTTTTTAGTCGAACGATTTTGTCCAACTTTGGCATTAAATATCTGTTAAAATAATTCTTCGATTTAAAAACTGTCTGCATCAGCGTGTTTATCAAACATTTCTGTATAATACTACCGATTTTCATATTTTTGTATGCATTATTTTTCTTAATATTAACGAAAAAAGACCTCCGGTCACAAAATATTGAAAACCGGCGGCGGCGGCGGCGGCGGCGGCGGCGGCGGTGACAGCGGTAGTTACTTTTTTTAGAATAGAGATATATATATATATATATTATGTTATCGTATGTGTCACAGAAATCGCGATTATTTTTTAATTTTTTAATGGCAACGCTCGAATGAAACGCATCTCATTGTTTATAGAACAGCATTTAATGCATCTCTATATCTATAAGGGGGTTGCCATAGGCTGGAACCTGTTCTGTCGCCTAATACCTCAAGTTTGTCGCCAACTTGGCGATATATCGCCAAATACCTATAGATTTTCATTGTAAACCAATAGGGTTTACTTGTTTAGAGAGAATCAACAAATTGAGATATTTTAATGCAACAAAAACTAATATCAGTTTAAGGAATTATATTAATCATATTTAAGGGAGCCCAAGTAAATTAAATTATAAATAAAAATAACGTGAATTTGATTTAAAAACTTTTAACCTCTTAAAACAATGTGTATCACTTGGTTAAATAGTACGTTATTGTGCGAAATAAGATAAAAGTATTGGGAATATTTAAAAGCAAATCAGGTTTATTTATATTCAATATATAATTATCAAAAAATTTAAATGACTAGTATTAAAAAATGCTCTGACGAGCACAAAAAAAGGCTAATATGTTTTTAAGAATGAAAAAGGGTTTGACAAGTGCTTCTAATTGAGCATGAAAAAGGACAAGGAGTACCTTCTTGGCTGCAGCTCACTGTCAATGCCAACTTTGAAAAAATCATATTTGCGCTTTTTCCATATAAAAAAAAATCAGTCACAGTTACGACAAAAATGTGTAGTGTAAAGACACAGCCAGTAAAGACGCAGCCTGATTAAATATGAATGTAAGGCGACATAGTACCAAAAATCTTAGTTCCTGCAGCGTATTACACTCATGCAGTGCCACCAAGCATGCCCGCAGTGTAGAACCGTACAGAAAACTGATTTGTAGTGCAGTGCAGACTGTTGCAGCAGTCTGCACTTGAACAATTCCACACGTGCACGCATAACAGTATAATGCAATCATTGATTGTTGAAATTATATCCAAGTGGCTGTGGCTGTAAGATGTACTATGCAGAAGAACAGTGCATATGTAAATTATAAACGAACATTAGACGCATACACCTTTAATACGGAAGTACAAAAGCACAATGTGAGTGTGCACTGAGGTTCAAAAGCATAATAGGAATGTATAGTGTAGTATAGTTTGTAGAGAAATAATAGTACACAGTGCACTGTACAAAGTTGCATTGCAGACGCATGTGCAGTACAGTAGTGGAACAATGCAGTTAATATGTAAAGCACGACGGAAAGTTTTACTAAAGTACTGCGAATATATTTTGTATGGAAAAAGCGCAAATATGATTTTTTCAAAGTTGGCATTTACAGTGAGCTGCAGCCAAGAAGCCCTTGTCCTTTTTCATGCTCAATTAGAAGCACTTGTCAAACCCTTTTTCATTCTTAAAAACATATTAGCCTTTTTTTGTGCTCGTCAGAGCATTTTTTAATACTAGTTATTCATATGAGCGATTTCTTTCAACAAATGAAAATTTGAAAATCGTCTGACTTCCCATAGAAAAGCATTATATCACAAAATAAAATGTTCTGTATATTCCGAACGAATGAACCAAATTTAACCCAAAACTATACAGCTAAATCCGGGGAGCTCATCAACATGCCCAGGGAATTTCAAGCCGATCGGATGCTTTTTGCGGCAGTTATCGCGGAACAGACAGACAAACAGACAGACAGACTAACGGAAACCAAAACTTTTCGTGTCTCCACAGTAAGCCTTCACTGACGTTTCGGCAATAACCATAAAACATCCAAAAAATTTAAACAGATATAACCTGAACAAGAAAAAACCAAGAAAAACAACAAAAGGCAGTGGCCTCTTCAACGCTGGGCATTTTAAAAAGCACGGCAATGTTTCAGACTAATTACAATTTACAACATTAGGGGGCTCGGCCCCCTACGAGCTACGCTCACCTACCCCCGTTCAGACACAGCAGTTTCTAAAAGCACGCTAATTTGATCGGCTTTAAAAATTTTGAAAGACTGAATTATAATTTAAAACTAGTTGGATGTGCCAATCCCAAAACTTTCTTCTATCTTATACATCTTAATATTTCAAAACCTAGTTACACATGTTAATAATTCAATATTATTAGTTCAATACTATACCAACTGTGATTTTCATCTTAAATTTCTGCTCAAGGCAATTAAACGGACTAAAAACGAGTTAATCTATATCATGATATTTGTTAAAATTATTAATTTTTCCTTATTCTGTCGTTATCAGCTGTTTGCGAATAGCCGGCATAGCAGGAAGCGAGTTCCCGCCGCTGCATGAGTCGACGATGCACAATAGAACTACGAAAAATCAAGAAAAGTATACAAAAATCGCTAGCATGGAGCCCCTTTACCGCGCAATATTTCCAAATTCAAGGAGAATCTGTTGGCCAAAGCCAAAAACAAGCACAAACATTTTAGTTCAATTGTATGCATAATTTTATACGCTGTTCGATGGTACAATAATGAAAATGGCACAGAGATCGGAATTATAGCGCCCCCTTCTTTCGGAATTTTTTCAAGTTCAGGGAGGACTTGTTTGCCATAGCCAGAAACATGCACAAAAAATTTGGTTCAATTATATGGATAACTTCATACACTTTTCGATGGTACAATAATGAGAATGGTACAGACATCGCAATTATAGTGCCCCCTTCCGGCAGAATTTTTCCAAATTCAGGGAGGACCTTCGGGACATGACCAAAAATAAACACATAAAATTTGGTTAAATTCTGTGCATAACTTCATACATTTTTCGGCGGTACAATATTCAATATGGCACAAAAATTGTACAAAAATCGCTATTAAAGCGCCCTCTACGAGCGATTTTTTTACTAATTAAGGGAGGACCTCCTGCCATAGCCAAGAACTTAATTTTTTTTTTTTTGGTTCAATTCTATGCATTACTTCATACACTTTTCGATGGTGCAATATTCATAATCGCACAAAAATCGCTATTACAGCGCCCCCTAACGGCGAATTTTTTGCAAATTCATGGAGGATCTGCTTGCCATATCCAAAAACTTAAAATAAAAAGTTGGTTTAATTCTATGCATAACTTCATACACTTTTGGACGGTACAATATTCAAAATCGCACAAAAATCGCTATTACAGCGCACCCTATCGGCGAATTTTTTCCAAATTCAGAGAGGACCTGCTTGCCATAGCCAAAAAGTTAAAATAAAAATTTGGTTTAATTCTATGCATAACTTCATACACTTTTGGACGGTACAATATTCAAAATCGCACAAAAATCGCTATTACAGCGCCCCCTACCGGCGAATTTTTTCCAAATTCAGGGAGAACCTGCTTGCCATAGCCAAAAACTTAAAATAAAAATTTGGTTTAATTCTATGCATAACTTCATACACTTTTGGACGGTACAATATTCAAAATCGCACAAAAATCGCTATTACAGCGCCCCCTACCGGCGATTTTTTTTCCAAATTCAGGGAGGACCTGCTTGCCATAGCCAAAAACTTAAACTAAAAATTTGGTTCAATTCTATGCATAACTTCATACACTTTTCGATGGTACAATATTCAAAATCGCACAAAAAACGCATTTACAGCGCCCCCTACCGGCGATTTTTTTCCAAATTCAGGGAGGACCTGCTTGTCATATCCAAAAACCTAAACTAAAAATTTGGTTCAATTCTATGCATAACTCCATACACTTTTGGATGGTACAATATTCAAAATCGCACAAAAATTGTTATATCAGCGCCCCCTACCGGCGAATTTTTTCCAAATTCCGAGAGGACCTGCTTGCTATAGCCAAAAACTTATAATAAAATTTTGGTTTAATTCTATACATAACTTCATACACTTTTTGATGGTACAATGGCGACAGACAGACGGACAGACGGACAGACGGACAGACGGACGGACGGACAGACGGACGGACGGACAGACGGACGGACGGACAGACGGACAGACGGACACACAGACAGACAGACATTTTCTATAAACATGTTTTTTGGGATCTCTGACCCCTAAAATATGCAAATCCGTCGAAAACCGGAAGTCGAAAAAAATTTCGATTACAATACTTTCTTCTATTGAAGATAGAAGAAAGTAAAAAAAACAGTGGCAATCTCCCTATAAATGGGTTTCTATTCATTTCTCTTTGATTGGGGAATTTTAAGGAAAAATCAGCTGCTGTTAAAAGATACTATGGCTGTTTTTCCTCTTTGATTAAATAAAACCAGTTAAACATTTCAAAATAAGCTAATATAAAATGAATTAAGTAAACAGAGTCTTTGTCTCCCGGTATTTTTTAACAAAGCGAAAAGAAAGTTCTTTTAAATAACACATTTTAAGCGGGCTCTCATCTCAAGCACACAAGTCGTATGTTTGTTGTTCAATAAATAAATAAATAAATAAATAAAAGACATTTTAAATGTATCGTTTAGTTCTGACGTAATGTTCTCCAAGCTTTTCTTTCTCTTTTTAATATTCACGGGAAAATACTTTTGTTAGAAATGAAATATTATTTGCGCTGTCCCAACAAAAATAGTTGAAAAGATCAAATAAATGTCTCGCGCTATTTTTAAATTTAAACTATTTTGCAGTATTATTTTTTGTTCATTTTACGTAATAAGTGTAATGTGACGTAAATGTGACGTAATTTCTCCTACTTAAGACTTTTAACGCATGTTAATGAATTTATTATTTTACAATATCCTTTCTCTGTTAAAATTCACGTGTAAATATAGTTTTTATGAAGTAATTTTCAATAAGTTCCTGTTTTTTATAAGTAATTATTTAATTCTAATTTGAAAGTTTTTTCTCTGTTTATAATAGTCACGTGTAAATAAGTTTTTAATTTGAAGCAAACATTATTGTTTGCGCTGTTTATACAGTTGGCAACAGGTTAAATTAGTACATTTTTCTAAAATAAGTAAAAAATTATCTCTCGAATTGTGATGTCTGTACCATTTTCATTATTGTACCATCGAAAAGTGTATGAAGTTATCCATATAATTGAACCAAATTTTTTGTGCATGTTTCTGGCTATGGCAAGCAAGTCCTCTTTGAACTTGAAAAAATTTCGCCAGAAGGGGGCGCTATAATTGCGATCTCTGTGCCATTTTCATTATTGTACCATCGAACAGTGTCTAAAATTATGCATACAACTGAACCAAAATTTTTGTGCATGTTTTTGGCTTTGGCCAACAGGTCCTCCTTGAATTTGGAAATATTGCGCGGTAAAGGGGCCCTATGATAGCGATTTTTGTATACTTTTCTCGATTTTTCGTAGTTCTATTGTGCATCGGCGGCTCGTGCAGCGGCGGGAACTCGCTTCCTGCTAAGCCCGGCTATTCGCAAACACCTGATAACAACAGAATGAAGAAAAATTAATAATTTTAACAAATGTTACTATATAGATTAACTCGTTTTTAGTCCGTTTAATTGACTGGAGCAGAAATCTAAGATGAAAATCTAAGTTGGTATAATACTCAACTAATAATATTGAAGTATTAACATGTGTAACTAGTTTTTGAAATATTAAGATGAATAAGATAGAAGAAAGTTTTGGGATTGTCACATTCAACTAGTTTTTTTTAACGGGGACAGAAATTTCGCTGTTTAGGCAAAATGATCCTGTTAAGTTTTCTTTTATTACTTTCTTCTATCTTCAATAGAAGAAAGTATTGTAATCGAAATTTTTTTTGACTTCCGGTTTTCTACGGATTTGCATGTTTTAGGGGTCAGAGATTCCAAAAAACATGTTTATAGAAAATGTCTGTCTGTCTGTGTGTCCGTCTGTCCGTCCGTCCGTCCGTCCGTCTGTCTGTCGCCATTGTACCATCAAAAAGTGTATGAAGTTATGTATAGAATTAAACCAAAATTTTATTATAAGTTTTTGGCTATGGCAAGCAGGTCCTCCGGAATTTGGAAAAAATTCGCCGGTAGGGGGCGCTGATATAACAATTTTTGTGCGATTTTGAATATTGTACCATCCAAAAGTGTGTGGAGTTATGCATAGAATTGAACCAAATTTTTAGTTTAAGTTTTTGGATATGACAAGCAGGTCCTCCCTGAATTTGGAAAAAATTCGCCGGTAGGGGGCTCTGTAATAGCGATTTTTGTGCGATTTTGAATATTGTACCATCGAAAAGTGTATGAAGTTACGCATAGAATTGAACCAAAAAAAAATTTTAAGTTCTTGGCTATGGCAACGAGGTCCTCCCTGAATTTTGAAAAAATTCGCCGGTAGGGGGCGCTGTAATAGCGATTTTTGTGCGATTTTGAATATTGTACCATCGAAAAGTGTATGAAGTTATGCATAGAATTGAACCAAATTTTTATTTTAAGTTTTTGGCTATGGCAAGCAGGTCCTCCATGAATTTGGAAAAAATTCGCCTGTAGGGGGCGCTGTAATAGCGATTTTTGTGCAATATTGAATATTGTACGGTCCAAAAGTGTATGAAGTTATGCATAGAATTGAACCAAAAAAAAATTTTATGTTCTTGGCTATGGCAAGGAGGTCCTCCCTTAATTTGTAAAAAAATCGCTCGTAGAGGGCGCTGTAATAGCGATTTTTGTACAATTTTTGTGCCATTTTGAAAATTGTACCGCCAAAAGTGTATGGTGTTATGCATAGAATTGAACCAAATTTTTAGTTTAAGTTTTTGGATATGACAAGCAGGTCCTCCCTGAATTTGAAAAAAATTCGCCGGTAGGGGGCGCTGTAATAGCGATTTTTGTGCGATTTTGAATATTGTACCATCGAAAAGTGTATGAAGTTATGCATAGAATTGAACCAAATTTTTATTTTAAGTTTTTGGCTATGGCAAACAGGTCCTCCATGAATTTGGAAAAAATTCGCCGGTAGGGGGCTCTGTAATAGCGATTTTTGTGCGATTTTGAATATTGTACCATCGAAAAGTGTATGAAGTTACGCATAGAATTGAACCAAATTTTTATTTTAAGTTTTTGGCTATGGCAAGCAGGTCCTCCATGAATTTGGAAAAAATTCGCCTGTAGGGGCCGCTGTAATAGCGATTTTTGTGCAATATTGAATATTGTACGGTCCAAAACTGTATGAAGTTATGCATAGAATTGAACCAAAAAGAAATTTTATGTTCTTGGCTATGGCAAGGAGGTCCTCCCTTAATTTGTAAAAAAATCGCTTGTAGAGGGCGCTGTAATAGTGATTTTTGTACAATTTTTGTGCCATTTTGAATATTGTACCGCCAAAAGTGTATGGTGTTATGCATAGAATTGAACCAAATTTTTAGTTTAAGTTTTTGGATATGACAAGCAGGTCCTCCTGAATTTGGAAAAAATTCGCCGGTAGGGGGCGCTGTAATAGCGATTTTTGTGCGATTTTGAATATTGTACCATCGAAAAGTGTATGAAGTTATGCATAGAATTGAACCAAATTTTTATTTTAAGTTTTTGGCTATGGCAAACAGGTCCTCCATGAATTTGGAAAAAAATCGCCGGTAGGGGCGCTGTAATAGCGATTTTTGTGCGATTTTGAATATTGTACCGTCCAAAAGTGTATGAAGTTATGCATAGAATTGAACCAAAAAAAAATTTTAAGTTCTTGGCTATGGCAAGGAGGTCCTCTCTTAATTTGTAAAAAAATCGCTCGTAGAGGGCGCTGTAATAGCGATTTTTGTACAATTTTTGTGCCATTTTGAATATTGTACCGCCGAAAAGTGTATGAAGTTATGCATGGAATTGAACCAAATTTTATGTGTTTATTTTTGGTCATGTCACGAAGGTCCTCCCTGAATTTGGTAAAATTCTGCCGGAAGGGGGCACTATAATTGCGATGTCTGCACCGTTTTCATTATTGTACCATCCAAAAGTGTATGAAGTTATCCATATAATTCAACCAAATTTTTTGTGCATGTTTCTGGTTATGGCAAACAAGTCCTCCCTGAACTTGAAAAAATTCCGAATGAAGGGGGAGCTATAATTCCGATCTCTGTGCCATTTCCATTATTGTACCATCGAATAGCGTATAAAATTATGCATACAATTGAACCAAAATGTTTGTGCTTGTTTTTGGCTTTGGCCAACAGGTTCTCCTTGAATTTGGAAATATTGCGCGGTAAAGGGGCTCCGTGCTAGCGATTTTTGTATACTTTTCTTGATTTTTCGTAGTTCTATTGCGCATCGGCGGCTCATGCAGCGGCGGGAACTCGCTTCCTGCTATGCCGGCTATTCGCAAACAGCTGATAACGACAGAATAAGGAAAAATTAATAATTTTAACAAATATCATGATATAGATTAACTCGTTTTTAGTCCGTTTAATTGACTTGAGCAGAAATATAAGATGAAAATCAAAGTTGGTATAGTATTGAACTAATAATATTGAAGTATTAACATGTGTAACTAGGTTTTGAAATATTAAAATGTATAAGATAGAAGAAAGTTTTGGGATTGGCACATCCAACTAGTTTTTCTATTTATGTATATCATTTGATTGTATAAAAAAATGAAACTTTTTAACAATATTCTGTTAGTGTTGGAAAGTGTTTTGTAATCTATGCCGTACAAATTATTATTATTATTATTATTTGTCTTTTTGGTGTAGAGATTAAAAAATATGCAAGGTACAGTACTTATCTAAATTTAAAGGGTCATGTACCTTAGAAATGTCAAAATGTCAAAAAGATTACCTTAGAATGAAAGCTTTAAAGCTCGTTACTTTCTTCTATCTTCAATAGAAGAAAGTATTGTAATCGAAATTTTTTTCGACTTCCGGTTTTCGACGGATTTACATGTTTTAGGAGTCAGAGGTCCCAAAAAACATGTTTATAGAAAATGTCTGTCTGTCCGTGTGTCTGTCGCCATTGTACCATCAAAAAGTGTATGATGTTATGCATAGAATTGAACCAAATTTTTATTTAAAGTTTTTGGCTATGGCAAGCAGGTCCTTCAAGAATTTGGAAAAAAATCGCCGGTAGGGGGCGCTGTAATAGCGATTTTTGTGCGATTTTGAATATTGTACCACCCAAAAGTATATGAAGTTATGCATAGAACTGAACCAAATTTTTATTTTAAGTTTTTGGATATGGCAGGTAGGTCCTCCCTGAATTTGGAAACAATTCGCCGGTAGAGGGCGCTGTAACAGCGATTTTTGTGCGATTTTGAATATTGTACCATCAAAAAGTGTATGAAGTTATGCATAGAACTGAACCAAGTTTTTATTTTAAGTTTTTGGATATGGCAGGTAGATCTTCCCTGAATTTGGAAAAATCCTTCCTGTCATGACCAAAAACAAACACAAAAAATTTGGTTCAATTCTATGCATAACTTCATACACTTTTGGATGGTACAATATTCAAAATCGCACAAAAATCGCTATTACAGCGCCCCCTACCGGCGATTTTTTTCAAAATTCAGAGAGAACCTGCTTGCCATAGCCAAAAACTCAAAATAAATATTTAGTTCAATTCTATGCATAACTTCATACACTTTTGGCTGGTACAATATTCAAAATCGCACAAAAATCGCTACTACAGCGCCCCCTACCGGCGATTTTTTTCCAAATTCTTGAAGGACCTGCTTGCCATATCCAAAAACTTAAAATAAAAATTTGGTTCAATTCTATGCATAACATCATACACTTTTTGATTGTACAATGGCGACAGACAGACGGGCAGACAGACAGACAGACATTTTCTATGAACACGTTTTTTTGGGATCTCTGACCCCTAAAACGTGTAAATCCGTTAAAATCCGGAAGTCGAAAAAAATTTCGATTACAATACTTTCTTCTATTGAAGATAGAAGAAAGTAATAACGAATAAACATAACTAATCGGATGTGCCAATCCCAAAACTTTCTTCTATCTCATATTTGTTAATATTTCAAAATTCGCTATCACAACGCCAAAATTAACTGTCAATCTATTCCTATCATGAGGATTTCAAAGATATTAAATTCCATGGATTAGTTCTTGAGATATGAATATCGCTAAAATTATGTAAATTCTGAAAAATGCAGCGTAGCAGCGCCACTTGTTGGGTGATTTACACCAAAACCTAATCAGCAACAACTCATCTCAACGTCTTACTGAATCTGAAGTTTGATGAAAATCCGTGCTTTAGTTTTTGAGATAGAGCTATTGCAGAAATTGGGAAACATGCGGCATAGCAGTGCCACCTTTTGAACGATTTACATCAAAAAGAAATCGGCACCAATTTATCTCAGGGGCATAATTGAATCTAAAATTTTATTAAATTCCGTGCCTCAGTTCTTGAGATAGGGCGCCACAAAATTTGTGTCACATACAGACAGTCAGAGTCACAGAACCACGGACTCACAGACAGACAATTTCTAAAAACAGTCTTGTTCAGGGCATAACGTATTATCTAAAGACTTCTAAAAAGTATGATCCATCGAAAACTGGAAGTCGAAATTTTTCACGAATCCAATACTTTCTTCTTGTAAAGATCGAAGAAAGTAAAAATGAAACAGAATGCTAGAATACGTTAATCACATGTTTTTATAACAGTATAAAATAAAACATGTTATTTATAAATACATGCCTCTTAAATAAATGTTTTTATGTGATAAATGTCATTCCCCCGTGTGTCCCTGCGTCCACCTTAGCTCAAAAGTGGTTCTTAAAAGTTGATCATCCAAATATATTTAGGCTTAAATTAATAAAAACTATCATACAATATTAATAATTGAAAATGTGGAAGACTTTTTATGGTTTGCATTTTTTTGAAAAGATAATAAAAATTGTCTCTTGCTTTTCTCGTCATTCCCCTGTCATTGAAAATATGAAAATAGTGATTCTCACATCTGGCAACAGTTATATTACGATGGAATTTCATCTGCGAAAAATGGCATCATTAGAAAAGCCGCCTTGTATTGTTCTTTATGCAAAAACATATATAAACAAGTAAAATTTTGTTATTTCTAGTTATATTTTGGTTAGTATTTCATTTGCAGTCATTGCTATTTTATAAGCCCTCTCTCTTTTATTTGCCTTAATTTTGTAATGAAAGCTCAATCAGCAATCAAGCCTTATTTGTATTGAGTTTTTAAAGTTATCTTTCAGTGCAATTTATTTTTGTGTATACAGGGTGTCCACTCTCAACGGTGTCCAATGGCTTCTTAAACCGTTAATCATAAACATATAGTTCCAATCAAGAAAACGTTTTGAATGAGATAAGGAAGTATTTTTAAAGCGATTTGGGTCAATAAAAATATTTATTACAAAATTACGAAACTTAAATTTTTATACGGTCCCTCGGTCCTATAAGTTATATTTAGTAAAAAAATATCCCATTACTTTAAGAAATAAGACAAAAAAGTTCCATTCTTCTGCGTTTTAAAACTGACCGAGTAATAGCTGTTTAAAGTTTATGCATCTTTTTTGCTGCGAAATAGGGGTTATTCACAAATTTATTACAAATATAAATAATCGTCAAATTAAAAAAATAATAATAATAGTTGAGAGTGAAATTAACATAACAATATAAATTTGAAATTTATTTCCCTTCTGACATATTAAAGAAAAATATACAACTTGTACTAAAAATATAAGTTAACAAATAACAGAATTTTTGTTAAATGAAATGATGCAAAGCAACAGTCGCAATTCTTTACAAAATGATACACATTTTAAATTGCTATTAGATTATCTAATCTAAAACTTAATTAATAACAATTAACGTTATCTTAAAACTTGCTCGAAGTGACTCCCTTCGGCTGCAATGCAGAAATGTACACGCGAAATAAATCCTTCTAATACTACTTTAAACACTTTGTGTACGATCCCCCGAAGCATGGCCTAACTCATCTGATTTCAGGTGCAGAAAATTGGCATAATTCATGGAATTCAAAGTTTCATAACTCGGTTAACTTTAATGTTAGGTGAATTGAACTTTTTCTTGTCTTACTTGTTAGTGTAATAGGATATTTTTACTAAATATCACTAATAGAACAGGGTGACCGTATAAAAATTTAAACTTCGTATCTTTTTAAGAAATATTTTTATTGATCAAAACAGCTTTTTAAATAATTATTTACCTCATTTAAAACATTTTTGTAATTGGAACTACATGTCTATGACTAACTGTTCAGAAATTAGCTATTGGAATTGGACACCGTTGAAAGTGGACACCCTGTATATTATTGAGGTTTACCATGGTATGTTTGGTATTGAAAATGAAGTGTGTACTATTCATATTTCGTTTACAGGGTCACTTAAAAGTATCTCATTATATTATGGTCAAAGAGGAAAAATCGTTTGCAGTGTACTTTACTGATGTTACACTATTCCAAATATATTGAAATTGATATACGTCATAGAGGGTTCACTATAAGATGCTTACTATAGAGTATGGTTTTCAGAGCATTTATCGTTCATTTATAGGTACGCACAAATTAATTCTTTTACAGCACTGTATTTGAGTAATAATTGCTAGAAGTGAATTTAAAAATTTGGTATGCGTTGTAAAATTTAACTAATACTATTTTGCATTTAACTCGATCACTCGATGTGCACTAATTCTGTAGGTCATGTACTGGGCGGCACAGAAGAATCCTGTTACATTCCTGCTTATTGCCGGATATTGCTGAAGGGGAACTTTCAACTGGGAATGTGTTTCTTAACTAAACTTTTGAATACTATGTAGTATACATGCAAATCTATAGATCATATACAGGGTTGCACAAAGGATTTCGGATAGTTTTTCGATTATAAATGAAATTTTTTTAAATTGAGTTTTAAATTGTGTTATGTATTTTCTAATCTGTTTAATTACACATCATATTTCACAATATTAAACGGTTGAATTTTGCTACATGATTATGAATATGTTGGAAAGTGTTTCATAATCTATGCTTGATGCATGATTTTTTTTCTTGTTTAATTTTTTTGCAACATTACGTGTCAAATATTTTAGTATTTATAACTGAACCAATGTCTAATTTCTAAAGGTTATTTGTGAGAAATTGAAACCAAGAAGAAAAAAAAAAGCTGAAAATATTTGTTTAATCAGGCATTTCGACATTGTTCCCAATATTAAAATCATAAGGGAAGTTGAAAATGAGTAAAGTTGTCCGAATTAAATAAAATTAAAAATTCTTCTGAAGTTTTCTCCCTTTTTGCGTGAATTTTCTTTAAAGACCCAGGGGAGTCTGCCCCCTACGAACTATGCTCGACAGCACACATTCAGACACCGCAGATTGTAAAAACACATTATTTTGATCGGCTTTAGAAAGATTATGGAAGATTGAATTATAATTAAAAAACCAGTGACGATCTCCCTATAAACGGCTTTTCGTTCCTGCCTCTTTGATTGAGGAATTTTTAGGTCAAATCAGCTGTTGTTAAGACATTAAATGGCTGTTTTCATGTTTGATTAAATAAGATCAGTTAAACATTTGAAAATAAGCTAAGTGAACAGTCTTTGCCTCCCGGTATTTTTTAACAACGCTATAAGAAAATTGTTTTAAATAAGACATTTTAAATGTATCGTTTTAAATCTGACCTATTTTTTACCAAAGTTTTCTTTCTTTTTTTAACATTCACATGAAAATGCTCTTGTTGTTAGAAAGGAAATGTTATTATTTGCGCTGTCCTAGAATTGGCAGAAATAGTCAAAAAGATCATTTCAAAATATGAAATAAATGTCTCGTGTACATATATTTTTAGATTTAAACTGTTTGGCAACATTATTATTTGGCCATTTTAAATAGGACGTAATTTCTCCCATTTACTGCTTTTAAATCATATTAATGACTTTATTATTTTAAAGTTTTCTTTCTCTTTTCAATATTCACTTGACAATACTTTTGTTGTTAGAAAGGAAATCCTATTATTTGCGCTGATTTAGAATTAGCAACAATAATTAAAAAGATCATCTCGAAATATGAAATAAATGTATTGCGTCAATATATTTTTTAATTTAAACTGTTTGGCAATATTATTATTTGACCATTTTAAATAAGACGTAATTTACTGCTTTTTACGCATTTTAATAAATTTATTATTTTAAAGTTTTATTTCTCTTTTAATATTCACGTGTAAATACAATTTCTATGTCATAATTTTCAATATTTTCCTGCTTTTAACACGTAATCATTTAATTCTAATTTTAAAGGGGTGTTTTCTGTTTGTAGAAGTCACGTGTAAATAAATTTTTAATTGAAAGAAATATTCTTTGCGCTGTTTTTAAAATTTGCAACAATTTAAAATAATAACCTTTCTAAAATATGAAAAAAAAATATCTTGAAATGCTGAAAATTTGGATAAAAAGTATAGATAAAAAAATTAAAAAAATTAGTCAAATTAAAAAAAATAATTGCAGTCTGCAAATCGCCAGTTTCTAATGTATATCCTTGGGGGAAAAAAGGATTAAATTTCTATGAGGGCATTCTCACAATCTTTTGACTTTTATGTCCCTGAATAATAATTTTTATTTTAGTACATTTTCTTGTGTTTTTTTTTTTTTTTTAATTTCATATACTGGGGAACATCCCATTTCAGGATTGCATAACAATATTAGCGAGATAAATAACTTTTGGATGATGTTGGGGGTCCAAATACCAGGAAAACTCCTATACCGTCCCGTGTCCCTGATGCTGATTTTCAAGTTTGGAGCTGTCTGTATAAAATTGTTTCAATAAAAGTAATTCAATGTAATTTTTTTCCGAAACTGGGACAATTGTTTTATATAAATATGTAGCAAAAAATTAACCTGCACACATTTTTACGGTTGATATTATTTTTTGAACTCTGACCCTGGGTTTTTAATCCTTACCGTCCCTCTTGCTAAACTTATACAGAAAATCACTTCGGATGCAGCCACAGAATTTTTTTCAAGTTTTTTCTCATGCAGAAGTATACTAGAGAAAGAATGTCTAAAATTCTTTGGCAGGAAATTTACTGCAGAATTTAAATCAGCATTTAAATGTCAATTTCAAGATCGTGGCTTTATGGGTAGTCTTACCGTCCCCAAGGTTTATTCCTGCACTTTTTCGAGGTAAATTATTATTTTTTTTTATTTAATCCAATGTAAATAACTGTTTCTAAAAATCGATGAACATTGTGACTTCCACTTAGTCTTAACATGATTTGCCTAAAATAGGTGGTAATTTTCCTTACCGTCCCTTTTTTTCCCATTTCGTCCCTTTTTTCTTATACCGTCCCCTTTTTTTTTTACCTTACGTCCCTTCTTTAACACCCCTTTAAGACAATGTTATACCAAAATTTTGTACTAAAAATACTACATTGTTATTATCTCTTATTTAAATGTCCTGTGGATACTATGCAAATTCATTATAAGTAAAAATTTAGAAGAAAATAAAAAGTTTTAGTGGTAAAATGGTAAGGAAAATTAAATTCACGAGTTTAACGTAAACCTCAATTAAATTTAAAAAATGCTGCCCATATTTTCTTTATTTTGAATCATTAAGGCATTCGTCTATCAGATTAAAATGTTATTTTATCAAGTTTAATTTCACCAGTTTATTCCCGAAAGTCAAAAGATTGTGAGAATGCCCCATGTGCAGTTTTTGCTCCTATATAAAACCTTTTTAATGAAACAATTTTGACCAACTTTAACAATTAATGTCTCTTAAAATAATTCTTCGATTTAAAAACTGTCTGCTTCAGCGTGTTTATCAAACGTTTCTCTATAATACTACCAATTTTCATATTTTTGTATGCAAACAAGAGGATAAACTACCTGTTCAAAAACCTTTCGTATAATACCCCATTCGTATGCGAATAGAAACTAGTCGTTGGGGGCCACCGTAATACTTACCCATCATCGATATACATAATATAAAAAATGAAAATAAAACATGTGATGCATGCTATGCATTGTATCATGTTACTTTTATTCATAATTTAATTTACTTGGACTCCCTTACATAGCATTAAGGGGACGGTGGAGTTTAAAATCATTAAAAATATTTTTTTTTTATTTTTGTAAATTTCAACTTAAATATTATTCAAGGGTACATTATATACATTATGGCATGCATTTATCACAAAAAAATTTAAAAAAAAAATTTATTTTTGAGAAAAAAATGGAATTTTACGCGTCGTGTTAGAAATCTTCGAAATGTCCCATGCGTCTTCCATATCAATGAAAATCCCCAATATTTTTTATAAAAGTTTGGTTTATATATAGAAATAAAATACAGCATCGAATTTTACATATTTGAATTTAAAGGTTAAAAAAAAAAAAAGTTGAAAAAAATTGAAATTTTTTGAAAAATTTTCAAAGTTTCAAATTTTTTCAATTTTTTTTTATTTTTTGTAAATTTCATCTTAAATAGTATTCAAGGGTACATTATATGCATTATGGCATGCATTTATCACAAAAAAAGATAAAATTTTTTTTTTTTTTTTGACAAAAAAAAATGGAATTTTATGCGTCGGCTTAGAAATCTTCGAAGTGCCCCCTGCGCGTTCCATATCAATGAAAATCCCCAATATTTTTTATAAAAGTTTGATTTATATATAGAAAAAAAAATAGAGCATCGAATTTTATATATTTGAATTTAAAGGTTAAAAAAAACTTTTTTTGGAAAAATTTTTGAAATTTTGATTTTTTTTTTTTTTTTTTACCTTTAAATTCAAATATATAAAATTCGATGCTTGATTTTATTTATATATATAAACCAAACTTTTATAAAAAATATTGGGGATTGTCATTGACATTGAAGACGCATGGGGCATTTCGAAGATTTCTAAGACGACGCGTAAAATTCCATTTTTTCTCAAAAATAAATTTTTTTAAATTTTTTTTGTGATAAATGCAGGCCATAATGTATATAATGTACCCTTGAATAATATTTAAGTTGAAATTTACAAAAATAAAAAATATTATTTTTAAGGATTTTAAGCTCCACCGTCCCCTTAATATAATAGTTTTTGTTGCATTAAAATATCTCAATTTGTTGATTCTCTGTAAGCAAGTAAGCACTATTGATTTACAATGGAAGTCTATGGGAATTTGGCGAAATATTAGAGATATCGCCAATTTGGCGTCATTTGGCGACAGAACATGATCCCACCTATGGTATGGAGGTGCATTAAATTCTTGACATTTACGATAAGCCATTATTGGCTCATATTAAATAACAGTTTACTGCGTCGGATTAAACGTCTCATTTTCAACTAAAATATACAGTGAAATACGTTTAACACGAAAAATCGGTTAAAACGAAATGATATAGTGGTCCGGACAGTATACGATGGATGCAATTTAATACATTTTTGTTCTTTTAACACGAAACAAAAATCGTTTAACACAAAAAAAATTAGCTTTCGAGCTAATTAGTTTAAGTTGAAAAAGTTGGCGAATTTTGTGTTAAAACCATTGAATTTTGGGTGAAAATTTCGTGTTTGAAAATTTCGAGTTTTTTGTAAATTAGCTTATGTTTTATGAGCACAATCAAGAAATCGGTGCGAAAACAAACTGCTATTTCGCTTCAAATGAAGGTGAAGCTGCTTAATACAGTTGATGAAAAAGAAGGACGAAAACAGAAATCTGCAAAGAGTTTTACATTATCAACAGTAATAAAAAACAAGGATCCCATTACGTAACTGCTAAGCACGAAGATTTAGAGACAGCTTTGCTTATATGATTCAAACAAGCTAGATCTCAGAATGTTGAAAAAGACACTTAAAAAAAAAAAAAAGATATCTGATTTCCCCCCCAAAAAACAATATTTTGTTTACTTGCTATTCATCCTAATGGATGATGTAACTTACTTGTAGTTTAACAGGAAATCGAAATAAATTTGATGACGTCGAAAATATTTGTGAGTTCTGTTCTTTTTTTAAGAATCCTTTTAACGCGAAATTCTTTTAACACGAAAAAATTTTTCGGTCCCCTCAGTTTCGTGTTAAACGTATTTCACTGTATCTTTGAATTTAAATTTGAATGAAATACAGGGTCATGAAAAATCGAAGAGTGTGAAAAATGGGATTGCAAATATCTCGGCAACTAATTATCCGATCGACTTCATTCTTGATGCAAAATTTATGTTTTTTTTTATTGTCTTTTATATTCACCCCTTCAAATAGACAATTTCGAAAAATTTTGTATACCTTTTGTCAGAACGAATATTTCGAGAGTCCGAAAAAAATAGTTCCGGATAATCGAGGTTACTGATATTCAATAGGCTTCTTCCCATTATTACTTCCTAAGTACACACCAGATTTCAAGTCTCTATCTCAATTTGTTCGGGAGATAGAGCGTTTACAGACGGACGGCAATTTTTTTTTTCTAAAAATATGTTTTTCGGAATCTTCAGTGCCTGAAACGTATAAATCCGTAAAATAAAAAATTCGATTTCAAAACGATTACAAGACTTAGGGGCAATCCATAAAGGATGTCACACCTTTTTTCAGTATTTTTTCCCCTCCTCCCCTTTGTCACAAAATGTCACACTTCACCATACCCCTCCCCTCCCCTTGTCACATGCCACGCTATATTACGTAAACATATACTTGCAGTTCAAAAATAAAGCACTACTTTATAGATCATACTTCAAATTTTATTTTTGAACTTTAACTATGTGTTTTAATGACATTTGTGAGCATAACAATAAAAATGATTCATGTACTTATTTTTATGAAATAAGATTTACAACAAAAAACATAATTAATATACAATAGTAATAAAATATCAATATGAAAGAGCAATTGAAAACAGTAGTATTTTAGAATTTGAAATGGAATTTAATATATTTGGTTTTTAAATCTTATATTTACTTTATGAACACAAAATACTTTAAAACAGATTGATTTTGGAGCAGAAGTCTCAATATTAGTTTTACTTAAATGGAATTGCCACCACATTTCATTTGTCACATTGACATATGAACATTTATAAAATTATATATTAAATCATAAAATAGAAATTACTCTGAATCATTTACTATTACGACTCTTCCTCCCTTGGAGAAGATATATACTCGTCCATAGAGTTCACAAGCATTTTGACATCACTCTCATCCTCGGGGATAGTAAGCCCTCTAATGTCAATGCAATGATAGTAAGCCCTCTAATGATTAACTAAATGTGTGATGTCACACATCTTCTTACTCCCTCCCACCCTCTTGGCACAAACTGTCGCAATTTCACGAACCTTCCTCCATCCTCCAAGCGTGACATCATTTCTGGATGGGCCCTTACCCTATAGTACGTATGATGGGTAAGTAAAAGGGATGTTGACATCCGAAAGAATATATATGATGATACTTAAACAAAAGTATAACAAAAATCCTGTATTCAATGTCAGATGTGGGCAATAAATTATGTCAATGATACCCCATTCATCGTTGTGCGTTACATATTAGTTGAGAAAAAGGGGTGTTGGCAACAGAAATAGTGTATATGATAGAATCTTTATTAGGTATCTGAAATGGTAGAATATTATTCATATATGTAAAGCTTTTTTAACAATTAAAAGTGCCATATCACACGGAATTAAGGGGTAGGGGGGGGGGGGAGAGAAATAAAGTCAATAAAATATTTTTGTCAAAGTTATAGGTATATATTTAATTCACTAAAAAAATTAAACTTACTTAAATACTACTGGTAATTATTTTAAAAAAAATTAATAACCAACTTTTATTTTGATTTATTTCACGTGTTCCTCGATTTAACCCTCTCGCTGCGCAACCCGAGAGTTTCTCGGGCAACGTAAAAGTAGAGAAATTTGCGCAACCCGAGATTTCTTCGGGGATGCATTTTTCCGTCTAATTAACCCTCCTTGATCATTCCCACCAGTTACTTTTTATTGTAAATTTTGCCTCATCTAATCGTATCATTTTCCCGATTAAATCAGAGAAAAATTTTTGTTTTGAAAAACCGGTGACGAAAGATTAAAAATTCTTAACACTAGAACGCCTGGAAGGAGTCGATTCGACTCCGACCATATAATTAAATGTCAACTGGAACCAGAAATCCTTTCATAAAATAAGTTAAATTTAAACCACGCAGATTTACGTTAAATAAATCAATCAAATAATTTTAAATAAAAATTCTGGTTTCAAATATTTTTTGAAACTTGAGTAAAATTCCCGGGCGTTCTAGTGTTAAAAGACGCTCGTCGCGACGGAATTAAATGCACAATTTTTGAAGCTATTTTGATAAAACAATTACGCAGCGAGAGGGTTAAAGATAAACCCCGAATTAACGGTGATTTTTAAGAGACCTTTTGCAATCGTTAAATCGAAGTGTTACTGTATTTATAAAAACTATTGAATTTAAATAACAGAATAAGTATAAAGAACAGTTTGAAATATGACTTTAATATCTATTACTTTATTTCAAAAACAATATTTTTTCGTCCATAAAATTGTTATACCTTGCTTCAAAAGCTGCTGCAAAATTTAAATTGAAGATTTTCCATCTGAACATCTCTAGTCTGCTTAAGTTTAAAATTTAACTATATATTTATAGTACACAATTTTTACGCTCCATACCAGCACTCGAGAAAGAAAGAAAGAGGGAGAAAAAAAAAAGCAAGACAACATTTTCAACGCTAGAAGGTTAATCTTGATAAAGCCGTAAGGGGGAAAAAATCATTTGTGGTCGCTTCTAAATCCAAATACATAATTCGTTTATAATTTCTTACTCGTAGAATATTCCACATTCACCTTTTTCTAAAATAAAAATATTTCCCGCCTTTTTCTTTTTTGTTTTCGATCGATACCTTGCTTCTACAAACGAGCAATATGGGTAAGATCCCCGTTCTACGCTGCATCGATTTACGACTAACCGGTTTTACGATGTTCTAAAAATAGCCCGCTCTTCCGCCAAGCGTTCCCCGGGTATACGTCTGCATTGGAACTTCATTCGCCATTTTTCGACACGGAGAAGTAAGCAGCTTTTCATGTAGCAGCTGCGAACATTGGAAATGGGTGTTTGAAGATTTAGAATGTCTTACATTTATCCTTCGATGTCGAATTTAGCATTTCGTGATATAGAAAACATTCTTTTGTGATGTAGAAAAAGAATTAAATGTAGTAACATTTATAAACTCCTGAATAGTTAAATATTTAACAATTTACAATATTTCCTTTAAAAAGAACTGTTATAAAATTTAATATATCCTGTTTCTGTAGGAGATTATTGTTCTAAATTATAAACTATTCATGATGAATCAGTTACGGTTACCTCAGGTTGAAGTTCGTAAAAAGAAAAATAGAAAAAGTATTTCGCTAGCAGTTAAAATAGAAATTATTAATCGAATACGAAGTGGCGAAAGAGCCAGTGCAGTGGCACGTTCTATGAAATTACCTGAAAGTACGGTGAGGACAATAAACAAAGATTCCAAGAGGATTCTCGAATGTTCTGAAAATGCTAGTTCTTTGTCTTCAAAAGTACTTAGCAGAAAGCGCAGTAAAATAATGAATCGATTGGAATCTGAATTGTGTCAGTGGATGGTACTGATGTCCGAAAGATCTGTTGAAGTCAGTATGATTATGATACAAGAGAAAGCCTTAGAAATTTTCCAAATGTTACAAGATCAAGAACCTGATGATTCACCCGATAAAAACGAAAAATTTACAGCCAGTAGGGGATGGTTTGACCGGTTTAAAAAGCGACAGAACATCTGTTTGTTGTCATATGGGTATGAAAAAGTGGACATTGGTCAGTCACGTGAAGAAGAACTCAATGAAATAATTTATGGGAATAATTCTAATGCTACTGCATCATCTTCAGATATCATAGATACCGAAATAAGAACAAATAATGAGATTTTAAATAATGATGAAAGTGACGAATCTATAGAAGCCGCTGACGAGTTCTTGGAATTTCAGATGGTAGTAGATGATAATGATGAAATTTCTCAACAATCGGATGATGAAAAGGTAATTATTTTCTTTTTTAATACACTATTCAAGAGAAGAAAAAAAAAAACTCCATAAAAAGCGAGAAAAGCAGAGCGCGTTTCGAAAGGATTTAGTTTTTCTTCATCAGACCTAAAAAGATTAGGAGTCTTACTTCTTCTCTCAAAATTGTAGCTCGTCTTTTTGCGCCTAATAAAGAAAGATTAACTAGTTTCGAAACACGTTGCGCTTTTCTCGTTTTTCAGGTATTTTAAATTTTAAAGAAGCTTTTTTCCTTTATATTTAATACACATTAAAACTCAGTACTGAAAAGTACTTTCTTAAAATTGTTCTTAGTTACGAAATTTAGAAAGGTAAATAAAAAAAAAATTACCCCCCCCCCCCCTCAAAAAAAAAAAAAAAAAAAAAAAAAAAAAAAAGAAAGAAAGAAATACGCCTTTATAAAAATTCAGTATGTAACTTAAAAATCACGTCTAATTTCAGGACTGCAATTCATGCTATCCAAAACATCCTATTCATTACAAAACGTGAATTTGGCGTGGGTTAATTCTCCTGTACCTGCCAGTGAAGACACTCACGAACTAATGCGAATCCTATAGGGAGGGACTTTTCTAATATCTCGTTTATATTTCGACGTTTTTAAATAATGTTTTTTGCATTGGATAGCCGAGGTCCGTCTCTACATCGCACCTTTTTTACTTTTCCGGTTTTGGTCGCAGATATTTTTTAGAATGACACTTTCATTTTCAGAACCGGTTTTGAAAGTGAAAGTAGCTTTATAAAAAATATCTGCGACCAAAATCGAAAAAGTAAAAAAAGGTGCGCTGTAGAGACGGACCTCCGCTATCCAATGCAAAAAAAAATTAAAAATGTCGAAATGCAAACGAGATGTTAGAAAAATCCCTCCCCCATAGGATTAGCATTAGCTCGTGTGTGCCTTCGCCGGCAGGAACAGGAGCCTTTTAATTATGGAAAATTCATTGAGTTTATTTATGCTTTGTAGAAACCGCGGACTACCGATTTATTTATTTTTTAAATAATTTTCATTTTGTTTCTTTTTCACATATGGTAACAGGAAATAAAATAAAGAAGAAAAGCACCCAGTTAAACTGATGGCATTGAGCTCACAGGCTTTCACATTCATAAAACAGAACTCACTCTTTTTGAGCGAAACGATAAATAATAAACGCCTTACCAGAATAAACCGCTATACCAAATTTGAAGCAAATAGGAAAATTCTGCATGAAAAACCCATTTATCTAAATTAAAGGGGATTAGCCCCCGTTCCCCTTCCGTTATACTTAACCAATGAACCTCCTAATCTAATCAGGGAAGCGTCTTATCAGAATAAACCAGCATACCAAATTTGAAGCAAATCGGATAATTCTGCATGAAAAACCCATTTATCTAAGTTAATGGGGGATAAGCCCCCATACCCATTCCATCCTTATATACTTAGCCAATGAAATCCCAAAACTAATCAGGGAAGCTCCTTATCAGAATGAACCTGTTTACAAAATTTGAAGCAAACCGAATAATTCTTCATGAAAAACACATTTATCTAAATTAAAACGGGGGGGGGGGGGACCTCCGTACTCCCTTTATCCTTAATTAATGAACCACCGTATCAGAATGAACCTATTTACAAAATTTGAAGCCAATCGGATATTTCTATCAAGAGTTATCGCAAGAGCTATATATCAAGAGCTATCTAGAGTATGTGCGTTATGTACATACGTACGTACATACAGAACCTGCAGGTAGAGGTCTGCACGGGCCGACATTTCCAGGCCCGGGCCCGGCCCGACTCATAGAGAAGAAAAATCGGCCCGGCCCGATACAAAAATTAAAAGTTCAGCCCGAGCCCGGCCCGGCCCGAAAAAAAGTTAAAGTATCAGACCGGGCCCGACCCGGCCCGAGTGAACTTCTACAAAACATTGATTTTTACGTCGAATTGGTTAAAAATTTGTCTCGTACGAGGAGTTCTGGCCAAAAATATTTATTTTAACTTTTTTTTCATGTTTATAATCTTTATTTTTATAGAAGTGCAGCAGGCTGCTATATTTATTTTTTAAGGAATCTCTATTTCTTGTATGTAAATGTTTCAGTTATCATTAATATTGTTAATCCATATTCCATTTATAGAAGTGTTAAAAATCGGAAAAATGCTATACAGTAAAATCTTCTAAGATGGAATTGCATAGAAAAGGAAAAAAAAATGCGTTATAGACAAGTTCCCTTTTTAGCAAGTGTAAATGTATTATATATTCTTTTCTTACTTATTAGTATATTAATTTTGCATGGATCAACTCCTTTTTCAGTTTAAAACAGGGTTCCGTCATATGCAGGTTCCTTTTCACACATTTTACTGTATTTTAATTTAGTTATATTTTAATATGCGTAAAAATCTACTATTCTTTAAAAATAATAAATTTTAATGTTTAAGTGTAGAATAATGGCGATTCAAGAATATATGCATTTTTTACAAAAACTTTTGGGCCAGGCTTAATTTAACTGACTTTTAAATGGACCAGGCCACGCTGAGACAATGATTTTCATACGGGCTGGCTCAAAACTAGGACTGAAAATTTTGGCCCGTGAAGACTATAGAAAGGAAACCAGGCCCGGCTCTGTACAGAAAAATTAAGTTAGGCCCGGCCCGGCCCGAGTGCCGTTAATGAAACCCGGCCCGCTGGCCGGGCCGGGCTCGGGCTTCGGACCACGGGCCGGCCCGTGCAGATCTCTACCTCCAGGCACATTAGCTCTCAGGCTTTGATAGCCTGTGAGCTTAAAGTGCATTTTTTATATTACTGAAAATGTTACATTATATTAACAAACAAATATTTATGATTGTGTGACGTGGTAATAGATTAAAAAAAGAAAAGAAGAAGAATTTTTGCTCAGTTCCCCACGAGCTACGCCCTCCAAAACCCACAGGCTTTAAAAACAGACTAATTTGCTCAGTTTTAAAAAGATTACCCGACTACAGAAGATCAAATTATATTATCGTGACGTGAACGTGACCCGTGGCGATGTTCTTTAATTGGGTTGCCATTCATTTCCCTTTGACTAAAAGGGTTTTTTTTCGTTTTCTAAGGACGCATCCACGATTCACCGTTGTCTCGACAGCTGCTGGCTGTTTCCTTGATTAAGAAAGATCAATTATACATTTGAAAATAAGCTTGTATAAAATGGTTAAGTAGAAAAAGGCGCTGCCTTTCGGACTTTTATAATGCTTAAAAGTAAAAATTTTCTTTTAGATGCTATAAGAAAGTCGTTTTAAGTACGACATTTTAAATATATCTTTTTTACTATCACGTAATTTTCACAATTAATTGCTTTTCGCACGTGATAATTTAAAACTTTAAAATTTTCTTTCTTTTTCAATATTCACGAGGGAAAAATACAGTGCTATGAAAAAACGCTATGTAAAAATTGTTTAAATATGGTGTAATTTTCACAATTTAATGCTTTTCGCATGCAATGCCTTAATTATGTTAAAGTTTTCTTTCTTTTTTAAAATTCACGTATAAATGTATTTATTACTGAAGAGTGTTTGTAGTTTGTAAATACTATTATTTAGACTTTTTAAAATCTGGAGACAGTAGGTAAAAACAGGTTATTTCAAACTATATGAATTAAATTTCTATTCATTTAATGAAACTTTGAATAAAAAAATAAAAATAAAACTTTAGACGAATAAAAAAAAAATGATTGCACTCTGGACTCTGCATACCACAATCTGATCAAGTATGTGTCTGCGAAAAATAGTTTAATTGCTATGCATATTTTGTGATCCTCTAAAACGTTTTTAACTGAACTATTTTAACATTAAATAGTTCTTAAAATAGTACTTCGATTTGAAAATTATCTGCTTCAGCTTGTTTATCATACATTTTTCTATAAATGTACTAGTTTTCATTTTTTGTAGCCTATAGTTTTTTTTCTTTTATTATAAACTGAGAAAATCAAAAGGTCGCAATAAATTCAATTACGGCAGCGGCGGCAGCAGTAACAATAGTTTTTTTTTTTTTTTTACAAGAAGAAAATATTGGATTCATGAATATTTTCGAATTCCGGTTTTCGACGGATTTACGCGTTTTAGTTTTAGGGATCAGAGAACCCGAAAAACATGTTTTTAAAAAATGTCTGTCTGTGTGTGACACAAATTTTGTGGGAGCTCTATCTCAAGAACTAACGAACGGAATTTAATAAAAATTTATATTCAGTTAGTCCCTGATATAAATTGGTGCTGATTAGTTTTTGGATCAAATCGCTCTACAGGTGGCGCTGCTATGCAGCATTTTTCTCGATTTCCACAATAGTTCAATCTCCAGAACCAATGCACGGATTTTCATCAAACTGCAGATTCAGTTAGTCCTTGACAGGAATTGACGTTTTATACATTTTGGTGTAAATCACTCAACAGGTGGCGCTGCTATGCTGCATTTTTGGTGATTTTCGCAATATAGTTCTATCTCAAGACCTAATGCTTGGATTTTCAACAAACTTCAGATTCAGGTATACCTTGATATGAATTAATGTTGTTTATGTTTTGGTGCAAATCGCTCAGCAGGTGGCGTTGCTATGCTGCATTTTTTAGAATTTCCACTATAGCTCTATCTGAAAACTAATGCACGAATTTTCATTAAACTTCAGATTCAGGTATCCCTTGATATCAATGAGTGATGTTTATGTTTTGGTGCAAATCATTCAATAGGTGGCGCTGCTATGCTACATTTTTCAGAATTTCCGCAATAGATCTATCTCAAGAACTAATGTTTGGATTTTCAACAAACTTCAAATTCAGATATACTTTGATATGAATTGGTGCTAAATTGATGTAACTTCTTGTATTATTTAAGTGATTTAATTGACGTTATTTATATAGATGAAAATTTTGTGATGGCCAGAACATACTAGTTTATTTTTAGGGAGATGTCAACAAGGGGCGTACTCTGAAGGAACTGTATCGCAGCGCCACCTGCTGAGCGCTTTACACCAAGACATAGTAAACATCAACTCATATCAAGGACTAACTGAATCTGAAAATCCATGCATTAATTTTTGACATAGAGCCATTGAGGAAATTGTAAACAAATGCAGCATAGCAGCGCCACCTGTTGAGCAATATACACCAAAAACTAATCAGCACCAATTTATATCAAAGACTAATCGAATATAAATTTTTATTAAATTCCGTGCATTAGTTCTTGAGATAGAGCGCCCACAAAATTTGTGTCACATACAGACAGACAGACATTTCGTAAAAACATGTTTTTTTTTTAGAATATCTCTGACCCCTAAAACGTGTAAATCCATCGAAAACCGGAAGTCGAAAATTTTCACGAATCCAAAACTTTCTTCTTGTAAAGATAGAAGAAAGTAAAAAGAAAAGTTCATTCATTTCATTGAGAAATCTCCAGAAATTAGCTGAATAGATTTTTCAAAATTGTGATAGTTCATTTATTTTTACTTTCTTCTGTCTTTACAAGAAGAAAGTATGTACTTTCGACTTCCGGTTTTTGACGGATTTATACGTTTTAGAAGCTCCTGAACTCGATTTCATGGTTTTTAGAAAATGTCTGTTGAGTCTGTCTGTCACTCTGTGAGTCTGTATGTGACAATAATTTTGTGAGCGCTTTATCTCAAGAACTAATGCACGGAATTTAATAAAACTGTTGATTCAGTTAGACCTTAATATAAACTGGTGCTGATTACTTTTTGGTGAAAATTGCCCAATAGGTGGCACTGCTATGCTGCATTATTCATGATTATTGCAATAGCCCTATCTCAAGAACTAATGCACAAATTTTCATCAAACTTCAGATTCAGTTAGTTCCTGATATAAATTAGTGCTGTTTAGTTTTTGGTGTAAATCGCTTAACAGGTGACGCTGCTATGCTGCATTTTTCACGATTACCGCAATAGCTATATCTCAAGAACTAATGCATGAATTTTCATCAAGCTTCAAATTCAGTTAGTCCCTGGTATAAGTTGGTCCTAATTAGTTTTTGGTGTAAATAGTCCGACAGGTGGCGCTGCTATGCAGAATTTTTTACGATTTCCGCAATAGCTCTATTTCAAAAACTAATGTACGTATTCTTATCAAACTTCAGATTCAGATAGAAGTTGACGTAAGTTGTTTATGATTAGATTTTTGTGTAAATCACCTAATTGGTGGCGCTGATAAATGCTCCATTTTTCAGGAAGTATTAACATGTATGAGAGAGAAGAAAGTTTTGGGCTTGCCATATCCGTCTAGTTCTTTGTTAGTACGTAAATGTAATAATCTACATATAGTGAAGAATCGTAACCATATGTAGAGCACAGCTCTGTCCGGAAAAAGATTTTTGTTATAATTTATTTGAAATATAAAAGCTCAAAATTCAATTTTCCTCTATGCATTTTTTTTTTAGGTTTGGGGTAGGGGTTGGGGGGTAGGGAGTGTAGACTCTATTATTCACATTCAGAAGTCGAAACCCGTCGAATTCCAAGAAACAAAATGTTTAAAAGAACTGATCGATTAAATTTATGAAAAAATTTACAAAAATAATTACAATTAATAATCAAACTTATATTGGTTGCCCTAACTCTTAAAACCAGGGTTGTAGTGGGTAGCTGCCCGGGTACCCGCCCAGCTGCCCGCCCGGGCTAGGTTTTTTATAAAAAACCTGTTTAAAAAGCCCGGGTTTTTTTAAATATATTTCTGGAAAGGAACAAATGATGTATTTGTTGTTTATGGTTATTTTGTTTTATTTATTCCCTTCTTTGAATCTTAGAAAATATATTTGTACTAATTTACTTGCACTTTTAGATTGGGAACCCTATAATTTTAAAACGTTTTAGCTTTTAATTTAAAACGTAAATTTAAGCTTTTCAGTTAGCTTCAAGAGAATTGTATATACTAAACTTATTGTACTTATTAAATTATTTTATGGGCTTTTTACTGCTGAATCCGAAAATGACCATTTTTAACCATCACGTAAGGAAAATTAAATAAAAAATGTTTTACGTCTTTTTTATAGTATCAGATTTTTGCTATATTTCAACTTTGACATTTACGATTTGCAAACAAATTATAATGCGATACTTAAAAATGAAGGTCATTTTCAGATTCAGTGCTAAAAAGAACATAAAAATCAATTATCAAAAGTTAAAAAACTCAGCTGTCTCCTCTATTTTATAGTATTTTATTTTTGTTATTTTTTAACTTTGACAATTTATGATTTGCAAAACATCTTGAGACGATGGTTAAAAATTAAGGTAACTCTTGGATTCAGTGCTAAAAAATACATAAAAGTTAAAAAACACAACCATCACGGTGTTGTGTTATCTTCTAAAACGTTTTCCTAAACTTCTTGGCAGTAATCTATCCGAAATTTTTTGTGTTATTCTGTAAATTAAGTATGAATGGTAACCACCAAAAATCATAATATTAGACTGTCATCAGATATGACATACAGATTTGCATCAGTATACATGTAAATTTTAATCTTGATTGGATATTTGAAAGTGAGTTAAATTTAGAGTGCAAATTATGAACTGGGAAAACATATATACGATCGTTGAAGTTAAATAAAAGAACGTAATATTTGTTAAAAGAAATCATGAAAAGAAATAGTAGTCTAAAATCCTTACAAAATGAAACATATGTTAAAATACAATAATTTTAGCCAATCTGAAACTTAATAAAAGTTAACTCAATCGTAATACTTGTACTATTTTTTTCAAAGCGCAGATACACATGAAAAATTCTTCGAATACTTTAAGCACTTAAGATATGACCTCTCAAAGCATGTCCAAACTCATTTGTGCTCAGATGCAGAAAAGTGGTATAAGTCATGCATTTTTAAAGTTTCATAACTCAGTCAATTTTAGTGTTATATGAACGGGACTTTTTTTGTCTGTCTTGTCAGTGTAATAGGAAAATTTTACTAAATATAACGCATAGGACTGGGGGGTCGTATAAAAACTTAAATTTCGTAATTTTTTAAGAAATGTTTTTATTGACCCAAATCGCTTTTAAAATATTTCGTTGCCTCAAATTAAAACATTTTTGTAATTGGAACTATATGTCTATGACTAACGGTTTAGGAATTAGCCATTGGACACCGTTGAGAGTGGACACCCTATACATATAAGAAAATTTTTGTTGTAAGATATTTTTTATCAACATTTGCTAATCTTATGATAATTTCAAAGGAGCAAGTTATTTTTTTAAGTTATATTTATATTTTATTAATAAATAACACACAATTGATAGCTTTGCAATTTAAAATTTGTTTGTTATTTAAATTAAAGGGATCATATATATATATGTATTTTAAAAACAGAGAAAAATATTGAGATCCTTATTAAGATATAGCACAAAATTAGCACTCGCCACTCGCCAGGTGTCGAGTAACACTTAAAACGTGGCGATTAACTTTATTGTCCTCACTCGCCAAACTCAATGGGCACCACTCGCCAAACGCGATGGTTGAAAGATCGATGCCAGGGAGGAGAGGGGTGAAATTCGTTCGGAATTTACGGCGTCCAAATCGACAATTCTCCCGAACGTAAGAAAAGAAAGTAGCAGGGGTGATTCTGTCTCGAATTTTCCGAAAATTTAAGGCATTCGTTTCCGAAGAAAAAAAAAAAACTGTCATCAGCCCAAAAATTCGGACATAAAAATATCGCTAATTTCGATATGGTCTCCGAAAAAGATCAATTTCGTCAATCGTTCGTAGAAAAAAATCACCAATTCCGTCAAAGGATCGCGAAAAAACGTGAATTTCGCCCAAGGACCACGTAAAAAACACGAATTACGTCAAAACATCGCGGAAAAAACGCAAATTTCCTGAAAAGATCGCGGAGAAAACGCAACTTTCGTGACAAGATTGTGAAAAAACGCAAATTTCGTCAAAAAAATTGCGGAAAAAACAAAAATTTCGTGAAAAGATCGCGGAAAAAACGCAAATTTCAACAAAGAATCGCGAAAAAGAATCACAAAATTCTTTAAAGTATCGCGGAAAAACGCAAATTTCGTGAAAAGATCGCGGATAAAGCGCAAAATTCGTGAAAAGATCGCGAAAAAAAACGTAACTTTCGTGACAAAATCGCAGAAAAACCGCAAAATTCGTGAAAAGATTGCAGATAAAACGCAAAATTCGTGAAAAGATTGCAGATAAAACGCAAAATTCGTGAAAAGATCGCGGAAAAAACGCAACTTTCGTTAAAAGATCGTGAAAAAAAACGCAAATTTCGCGAAAAGATTGCGGAAAAAACACAAATTTCATCAAAAGATCGCGGAAAAAATGCAAATTTCGTCAAAAAAATCTTGAAAAAAATGCAAATATTTTCAAAGAATGGCGAAAAAAACCCACAAATTTCGTTAAAAGATTACAAAAAATGCAATTTTGTGAAAAGATCGCGAAATTCATTAAATGGTCACAGAAAAATGCATATTAGTTAGTGCCGAGGGGTGGGATCCCCCTCTGCTGTAACCTTTCTGAAAATTTCCTGTGAATTTATTTCATTGCAATTAATTGTAAAAATAAAATTTTTTAGTTGTAATTATATCGAATGGTAGTACTATATATTAGTAAATTACAGTGTTGATAGCTAGAAAAAACACAATTTTGTATGGAGCGTACATAACTTTGTTACTGGCCAGTGGTTAAAAAAAACCTGACCAGTGAAAAAAATCAGTGTACTGGCCAGTGGCCAGTGGCCAGTGGGTAAAAATGTTAATTTTGACCTATATATTAAGACTATGAAGTCATTCCCATCTATTAGACTATGAAGTGTTCACAAAGATTGCATTTGAGATCAGGATTGCCACTTATTTCGGCAATCAAATTCCTTGCACTTTCCTAAGCAAAAAATTAAATTTTCACTGAGAATTTTCAAAATTTCAACGGATAAATTTTGCAAAGTGCCAAAATTTAGTAACCTTTCTTGTTTTTAATATTCATTTTTAAATTCCCCCACTTTTTCCAGTTTTCCCTATACAGTGGCAACCCTGAAGATTATTATTTGGAAGGAAGATTTGGCATTTTAACCCAATTTACCCGGGGAAAATTGCCCATTTAACCCGGGTTTTTTAATAAAACCCGCCCGGGCTGGGTTTTTAACAAAAAAACCGGGTTTTTTACAACCCTGCTTAAAACACATATTATTTTCAACTAAAGTTTAATTTAAACTTTTCAGAATTTTTAAAAATCAAATTTCATTCCTATACTTTATAAGTAAGATGCAATTTAGATAAGAAATTATGAAGTTATTAACTGAGACTTTGATCTTTGGTATTATGTAATGAAAAATCAACAAAAATTGCGCCACTATGACACAATTATAATTTTCATTTTCAATGAAATTTAAAAATAACATATTTTTTACCGTCACAAAATTTACATGCATGCCTTTCATGTTCATATTCACTATTTAAAAATATATTTTAACGTGCCATAGATTATCTACTATAAAATGCAAATGGGAATTTCATTCCGGCAGCTTATAACTTCAGTTGTGCTGAATAGATTTTTATGAAACTTATAATTTTTCAGGAAAGGTTTTAGTATATAATATATCCTTCTTTGTTGCTTAGATATAGAATTATAGTGGAAAGTTCTATAATCAGATAAACCCAATTGTGAATGATTGGGCTTTTAAGAGGACCGGGAAAGCCCTATCTCCGCCATGTTAAATTCACCAACTTTATGTACCTTTTTTATCAGAAATGGTGAAAGATAGAGGTCTAGATTTCTTAGAGTAGTTAAAATAACATGATTTACGTATTTTAACAGACCATTTTCTTTCTAAGTGAAACTCAAAATTAATTATTAATTGTTTATTGAAAGTCACTTTTAAATTAGCATTTTTGGTAAGATTTCACTGCCTAAAATAAATAATTCACAACAAATCATTAAATCCCTGTGTTAAAGTATACAATATAACATAATATAAGTATTAAATAAAAATCTGAGTTCTTAAGTTTAATAGATATTGAAAAAAAGGAACATAAACATGAAAAATCCAAGTTTTGAGAAAAAGCCAATTAAAGATTTAAATGTTCGTTAAGCTGTGAAGTACTCTTACACTGTTAAAAATTTTGCAGCATTCTGTCCAGTCATTCGACCGTTTTTGAAAAAACGGTTTCATAATCATAATTTAACTATAGTATGACCATAAATTGGCCAATAATATCGTCAGAATAGTGTTAAATTACGGTTGTGTAACCGTTTTCGGAAAAAACGATCAAATGACCTGTCAGAATGCTGCAAAATTTTAACAGTGTAGAAAGAATGAATAATTTCAACACTTATTTTTTTATATATATAAACATGTGTGACACATCGTTGGAAAGATAAAATTTTAAACTATTTAATGATATAAAAAAGTAAAAATCGATTTTTTGGTTGAATTTTGCTTTCCCGGTTCCCGTAAGAAGGATTCTACTGAATAAATTTCAATGGAGTAATGTGTATCAATTTCAGTATATTTGAAATAATGTAACACAATTAAAATACGCTGTAAACAGTTTTCCCGTTGACCATTATGCAACCTAATAATTTTGTGTAACACCTGTAAATGAATGAAAAATGCTTTGTACTCCATACAGGGCCGAAACTAAGGGGGGGGGGGGGCAGAGGGGGCATGTGCCCGGGCGCCAGAGCCAAGGGACGCCAAATGAAAGATTATACCTTTGGAATCGATCATTTTCTTCTGATGGACTGATGGCTTTCATTATTATGAAACAGCCATTATAAATGAAGTGTTAGGTGAAGATGAAAGAGCAGCCGTAAAAAGTTTGAACTCTGATTTTCTGGTCAGAATGGGGGAAAAAATGGCCATAATTTTTTTTTGCAAAAAAAAAAAAAATTATGGCCATTTTTTTTTCATTAGGAGAAAATAACTCGGTGAAAGCGGAAACTCGGTTAAGCGGGACTCGGATAATCGGAACTCTACTGTATAAACAAACACTATAAATAGCCGGTAATACATGCGAATTCTTTTGTGTGAACGAACTATAATTGCAACAAACGTCACATTCAATTTACGTAGTTCAGTATTACATATTTTATGATTACATATTTTAAATTTTAAAATAAGTCGGCCATTAGAAAATTAGTAAAATTTTCTTTGTAAGTATACTTTGAGGAAGAAAGGGGGTGGGGGGCGTCAAATTTCATGTTTGCCCCGGTCGCAAAAAAAAGGCTAGCTCTCCATATTGTACAGAAAACATGATTTAGTGCACTTCAGGAATTCATATCAATTTCAGTACATTTGAAATAATGTAACATAATTAAAGTACGCAGCAAACAATTTTCCCCGTAGACCATTGTGTAACCTAATAATTTTGTGTGACCCTCTAAATGATTGAAAAATGCTTTGTACTACATATTCTACAGAAAACATGATTTAGTGCACCTCAGGAATTCATATCAACTGTATTATGTTTGTAATAGTTTAAGATCATTAAAATCCACCGCAAGCAGTTTTTAACCTTAACTCCTTGGGGACGAGCGGCACGTATACGTGCCGTATGAAGCGCTCAGAATCCTTGTTTTGTCTCACCAGTAAAATTTTACTGTAAAATTTGCCTTATTTAATCAGCGCATTTTCTCGATTCAAGAAGACACAAATTTCTGTTTTTAAAAAACGATGACAAAAGATTAAAAATTTCGTAAAAGGCTCCCGTCCCAAAGGGGTTAAGGGGGTAGGATACCTTTGAACACGTCGAAAAAGTAAAAAATATCACTATGTTCCAAGCTTCAAAACTTGTGTAATAAGTCAAAAATAAAAATCAAACTTCACTTAAATATAAAGCTCATATTTAAATTTATATTTAAAAATATATATATACTTGTAAATTTATAAACAAATATTGAAATGATAAGTTTAAAAATACAGGGTGTCCCTAAATTCATGGTAAATACGCTAGGGAGTGATAGAACACATCAAGACGAGTAATAGTAAATAGGAAACCAAGGGTCCCAAACGTATTCCGAAGGAGATAGGCGCCTTTAAAGTTTAGGGTCCAAAATTTCAAATGATTATAAAAAACGGAAAAATTGGTCGATTCTTTTGCGGTTTTCACTAAAACTATTCTTTATGTCAGTATTTTTTTTTAAATAAATTTTAAAGATACAGTTCAAAAAATGCCGATAGAGGGCGCTTTAGACTTTGGAGTAACCAACAACTATTTTTTACCGTTATTTTTTGTATCTCATTACATGCTTTCAAAAGCTTAGATTTAAACTTAAATTTTGAGCTCAAAATCTGAATCGTTGGGAGTGGTTAAGTAACGCAAACTGAACTGTGTTCAGGAGTTAAAATTTCAAATGATTATAATTGGTCGGAAAAATTGGTCGATTCGTTTGCGGTTTTTACTAAAACTATTCTTTATGTCAGTATTGTCTTGAAAATAAATTTTAAAGATAAAGTTTAAAAAAATACCAGTAGAGGGCGCTTTAGACTTTGGAGTAACGAACAACTATTTTTTACCCTTATTTTTTGTATCTCATTACATGTTTTCCAAAGTTTAGACTTTAACTTAAATTTTGAGCTCAAAATCTGAATCATTGGGAGTGGTTAAGTAGCGTATACTGAACTGTGTTCAGGAGGGTGTTCAAATTTCAACACATGGACACAATTCAGTTTGCGCTACTTAACCACCCCCAACGATTCAGATTTTGAGCTCAAAATTTAAGTCTAGACTTTTGAAAGCATGTAATGAATGAGATACAAAAAATAACGGTAAAAAATAGTTGTTCTTTACTCCAAAGTCTAAAGCGCCCTCTATTGGTATTTTTTTTAACTTTATCTTTAAAATTTATTTTCAAGACAATAACTCTTACAATAACAATAAGACAATAACAATAAGACTTGCTTACTCCAAAGTTTAGAGCGCCCTCTACTGGCATTTTTATAACTTTCTCTTTAAAACTTTTTTAAAAGAAATACTAATTTAAAGAATGATTTTAGCGAAAACCGCAAATAAATCGATCCATTTTTCCCTTTTTTATCATCATTTGCAATTTGGGACCCTAAACTTTGATGGCGCCTGTCTCCTTTGGAACACGTTTGGGACCCTTGGTTTCCTTTTCCTATTTACTATTACTCGTCTTGATGTGTTCTATCACCCCCTAGCGTATGTAACATGAGTTTAGGGACACCCTGTATATGATAATAAGAGAAAAAAATCTTTCGCGCAGGAAAAAATCTGAAAATAGGCATATAAAGAGGAAATTTTGGTGAAAATAAATACACAATAGAGTTACCTTCATGCTAAAACCAGAATATTTGTAAAAAATATTGACTAAATTAAAAAATTAACAAAAAAAACAAAAAACAAAATTATATTTGAAAAATATACAAAGTACGAAAACAGAAAAAAAAAATAAAATATTACCTTTTTCTGGTTTTAAGTTTTAGATAATACAGAAATGAATATGTTTTGAAAATTTCTTTTGATTGCCATGCATAGTTTTTTAGTAACACTGCGCGCAGTATCAAAATTCATCATTTTGAATAAACGCAACGCAAAGTTTAATTATCCTATGTAGTCTTAATAAAGCTGCCATAATTAGTAAACTAATGGGAATTTTTTAATGCAGTTTTTTGCATATTGTTCAGAAATGATTGTGATATACATACCATTTTCTATAATAAGCATCTTGCAGCAGGGCTTAATTTCTAACAAAAAATGTCCCGGAGCCCTAATATTCTGCAGTACTAAAACTGTAGCGTTATTTATTTTACATGTTTTTCCATTGCGGACGCATTTTTGCAAATAAAAAATGAAACACGTATATTTTCAGAAGAAAAAATAAATCACGGAGTTAGCAATTATAGATAGAATCATGATTAATTAGATAGTTTCACGATTTCTTTTATGAAATTTTTAAAATACCCTTTTTAATGAAAATTATAGCATATTTTTAATGAATTGAAATTTGTGAAACTTCAGTTATTTACATTCAATTATAAAAGTATTTTTCAGTGTTAAGAATTCAAATACACAATTTATTCTTATTATGTGGAATCATTTACGTAGACGATACTTACGCATTTTAAAAGAATTATATTATGGTACTTTTTGTAAAGTGGCAACAAAAGAATTGCAAACAAATAAAATTAATTGTTAAATTCGTTATATCATAAATAAAAAAATTCCGAGGAAATTCTTAGTTATTTGGTTGAATTTACATTTCTAAAATTAAAATGCGCCAAAACATAAAATAACGTTTTTGCTTAATAAAGATGCAAAATTAATATAAAAAATATTGTTACTTTCAAATATTTATCTTATTAAATAATGCTTTGCGAATCCAAACAAAGCATGACTTTTGCTAGTATTTGAAAAGCTCAAGTAATCATATTCCCAAACACTTTTAAATTAAAAAATATATGTTTCCGTGAATAAAAGTTAAGAAAAAAAAAGTTAAGCGTGAATAAAAGTTAAGCGAAAAAAGTTAAGAAATAAATTGTTACATGAGCAATGCATTTAATAGTGAAAATTACGTCATATATTAAAACGATGCATTTAAAACGATTTTCATTCCGAAGAATTTTAATGTGACATCAGATGGTATAAATGGAGTGCGACTAGCAAATTTGTTTATAGATTACATGATTTGATGCAGCGTAAATACAGGTAAAAGTATGCGCAAAATACTTTCGTTTTATTTTGTACGAATTGCTATTCGATAAATACATTTTTGAAAATCCGTAAATTAATGTAAATAATATACATTGTAAAATATACATGATGCTGTATTAAAATAAAGAAAGAATTTGTGAATAAGTTATATCTGTTCCTGAAAATATCTAAAACTCGTTTAAAACATAAATTATAAGGTTAAAAATTTAAAAACACAATGCTTTTCAATACCGTGGTCCTGAAAGATACTTCCAAGCTGGCGGATATTTTTAACTTCGAAACGAAAAGAAGGATATTGTCCATAGTGTCATTATAAAAGGCAGAAAGAAAACGACATTTTTAACCTAACCATTTTATACAAGCTGATTTACAAATGTGTAAATGATCTTACTTATCAATTCTCAAAACCGCCGTCATTTGTTACGACAGCGATGGATGAGGCCATTGTAATAGAAAAATACCCCATTCAAACGGAAAAGAATGGCAACTCGATTACAGAAGATAGCCACCGCTATATTAATATCATTCATCTTCCGTAACCTGGTAATATTTTTTAAATAGGGCACATTACCATGTTTTTGGAGTCTCTGAAGCCTGAACAGGGATTGGCGGGCATAGCTCGCAGGAGGCAGAGCCCCCTTGTATATAATAAAGATGAAATCACAAATATATGAACTAATCGGTAAAATTGTAAAGATGAACACGATATATATATATATAATATATAAAAATGAAAATTTGTCTGTCTGTCTATAATGCTATACAAATCCAGTTTGGAAGCCAGAATTGTGAAATGTTACGTACATGCGTATTAAAACATGGCCGAGGCAACTAAAGTAATCCGGAATCGAAATAATTTGTAGTTAATTTTTAATTAATAAAAAACCACCAATTTAACATCAATTTCTTATCAAATTGAAACATTTTTCGTTATTGTAGTTGCCAAGAATTAAAAATTCTCAATAAAATTCTTACCACAACAAATACTTTGCAAGATTGCCACGTAAAAAATGAAAATGAAATAAATAGTTTGACGAATTTTAGAAAAAGTTAATATTATGTCGTGACATTTTTATTGGAAGATTTCCACGTGAAAAATTAAAATGAAATTAATAGTTTGAAAAATTTAAATAAAAGGTGAATATTACGTCATGTTGGAAACGGACGTCAGCAGGTAAATATATAACGTCATATGAATTTGAAAAAACGTATTGTAACATGATAAAAACCCAATTATGGAAATAGTGGCATATTTTAACATTTTGAAGTTCTCTTAATTTCTTTTCGCCATTTTTAAATCGATTCCATATATATACGTGTGTGTATGTGTGTATATTAGAATTTCCACGAAGGTTTAGGTCACTAGAGCTTATTCTTAGTGAAGAACTGAAATGAAGATGGCTTTACTGCTTTCTTTTATTGTTCATTTTATACTGTATGTTTAATTTTAAAATTAAATTTTTAAAACACACATCGGTACTTTTCGGTTTGCCGGGCGCCAGTGTTATATATACATATATATATACCGTGTATACCGCATGTCCCAAAAATGACTGATGGGTTTTAAAATTCCATAACTTGCTAACGGTGACAGATATTTAAAAAATTCTTGCAGGAGTGTTATGCAAGATGTCAGGAGTTTTTATGCTGTGAATCTCAGTTTAATAGCATCGATAGATGGCGTTGCAAGCAATAACCGCTGAATCCAGGTTCGATTTTTCGGCCTCTCTCTTCTTCCATGCGAAGAAAGGAGGTAAAAATGCATTGAATGGATCCCGAAGTACCAAAAATCAGGTCTAGACTGAGCACCTATTGCTCTCAGCGCCATCTCTTGTTTGAAATTCGAACTAAAATCAAGAATCACTGTAAAAAAAAACTGACATCATACATAACACTCCTGCAAGAATTTTTTTAATATCTGTCACCAATAGAGTCAAAACACTGTATTAAACACTAGTGTCGCGAAGGAAATTTTCACCTTGTTATTAATAAACATATAATTAATATTGTTATTACATATAATAACATACATATAACTACTTAAATGTATAACTACAATATGAGCTGATCTTTTCACCCCTCTGTAGAGAAATGGACTGAACTCCGCTTGCGCATGCGTACTATTTTGTTTTTGTTTTTAAAATGTATTTCAGTCAGTCATCTTTTTCCCTTTGAAAATGAACGCATGTGGATTCGAAAGATCTCGGGTTGCAATAAATAATATTTTTATATGTTTGAATCACCTTTTAAGTAATTATATGTATGTTATATTGTTTATATCTGTCACCGTTTGCAAGTTATTGAATTTTAAAATCCATCAGTCATTTTTGGGACACCCGGTATATAAATATGTATATATAACAGTGGCGCCCGGCTAACCGAAAAGTACCCAAGCATTCTTAAAATTCCGGCCAACGCCGGGTGCTTTAGCTAGTATATAATGAATGTAGCAAAAACATTTATAAGAAAAAATTTCAGAAAATCTTACGCGCCGTTTCCTCTCCATCTCCTACGTGTGCAACACACTATGTCACACACAAGTGTTTTGATAGAAATGAATGCAGAAACTTGGAGATGGGAAGGAAAGTAAAGGGTAATTTAGGCTTAGTTTTTTCGGAATCACTATTGCACTGCGCTCCGGAGCCCTGTATTTATGAGGTCCGGTGAATTCCGACCAATATTTAAATATTTACTGAAAACAGAGAAGTACCAGAGCTGAGCTCGGGTGGGCTCCGGCGCAAATTAAGCCCTGTCTTGCAGTACTCTCCCGTGATGCATATACCGGGTGCCCCAAAATTGACTGATGGATTTTAAAATTCAATAACTTACAAACGGTGACAGATATTAAAAATATTCTTGCAGGTGTGTTATGTAAAACATCAGGAGTTTTTATGCTGTGATTCTCAGATTTAGTTACAAATAGCATCGATAGATGGCGCTGCAAGCAATAACCGCTAAATCCAGGCTCAATTTTTCGGCCTCTCTCTTCTTCCATGCGAAAAAAGGAGATTAAAATTCATTGAATGGATCCCGAAGTACCAAAAATCGGATCTGGACTGTGCACCTATTTCTCTCAGCGCCATCTATTGCCTGAAATTCGAACTAAAATCAAGAATCACTGTAAAGAAACTCCATCATACATAATACTCCTGCAAGAATTTTTTTATTATCTGTCACCGTTTGCAAGTTATTGAATTTTAAAAACCATATCAGTCATTTTTGAGGACACCCGGTACATTTCAATATGTTTAAAATAGTGTAACATCATTAAAATACATTGTAAACTATGTTTCTCCCAGGGACCACAATGTAACAGAATTCTTTTGAGTGCCCTTGTAAAGGAATTATAAGTGCTACTCACTTCATTTTCACTGCCGAACATATGCCATCGTAATAACGTATATCCGGAGGGCCGTGTGAAGAAAAAACTGCGCTCGGGGCAAAGTTTCAATTTGGCGCCCCCCCCCCCCCTCACTTTTTCTTTGTGACAGGTGCCACAAAATTGATAAAGTGCAGAAACAGAAATAAAGTCGACTGAATAAATATTTTGCGTTTACTTTGGAACTTTAAAACGTGTAATTTTATAATAATTATGAAATTCCAATCAACGAAATAACATAAGAGAAAACTGCAGTTACTTATTAGAGAGATTGCGGTGTTTTGGATAGATTTTTCTCAACCTTTCTGTTTTTAGGTGCGTTCGTAATTATATAAATACGTAGCACCTATAGTCGTCGTTCAGTCCGTTTGTCTGTCCGTCTGCCTGTCTGTCTGTCCGTTCGCATAACAGAGCAAAAACTAACCAACCAAGTGGTCTGAAATTTTAAATATATAATTGCGACAAAATTTTGTCGAGTCATTTCAAATTTTATGAAAATCGGATGTATAGTTTAATGACAGGGACAGTCAAAAGTTTTCCGTTACATTATGGCCAATGGGAAAAAGTTATTGCAAGTGCATTTTAATGATGTTAGAGAATTTCGAATGGTCTGAAATTTTACATATATAATTGTTGCAAAATTTTGTCGAGCCATTTCAAATTTTATGAAAATCAGATGAATAGTTTAATTACGGGGACAGTCAAAATTTTCCATTATATTACGGGATTACGGCCAATGGGAAAAGATTATTGCAAGTGCATTTTAATGATGTTACAGCCTTTCGAACAGAATGAAATGGATATGCACTTATGAAGTGCACTAAAATATACATTCAGAACAATATGCGGTGCAAAAAATATTTATAAAACTAGTTATAGTACGAATGCACCTCATTTGCCACGTTTGACAAGCATATTCCAACTTTTTTTTTTTTTTTTCTAGCCATTTTCAGCTGTTGTTAATATTTGAGTTGGAGAAAAGGGGAAAACTGGCAAGATAAAAATCACTAACAATCAGGTTAGAAACAAGTGGTCCCCAGAGAGAAAAAAAAAATATTCCAAAAATGATCGACAGGAAAAAAGAAAGAAAAAAAAAAGACATCGGTAGTATAAATTTGGCGCCCCCTCAATTTCCGCTCCCGGGGCGACCGCCCCTTTCGCACGGGGCTACGTAAATCAATTGATATTAACGTATATTACCATAATAACGTAATCAATTGCATGGCAATCTGAGTACACGAATTATAACAGAAAGACGACCAGATAAACGGAATTTATAAGCACTTTTCAACTTTGTTGGAAAGTGTTTCAAGTTGCAGACAATTAAAAATTAATGTAAAACTTATCAGCAAAGAATCTTAAAGATTGCTGTGCAAAAGGCCAATGATTTATTATAATTTACTTACTCCAATTTATTATTTTATTAACTATTTATTTATTGTTATTTTTATTTGTTTATTTTAGTTAAATTAATTTTAAATTTATTAATTAAACAAGTCGGAAATTGTACGTCAAACGATGACAGATATTTAAAAAATTCTTGCAGAAGCGTTATGTATGATGTCAGGAGTTTTTTTACTGTGATTCTCAAATTCAGTTCGAATTACAAACAATAGATGGCGATGTGAGCAATATGTGCTAAATCCAGGACCGATTTTTGGTACTTTGGGACCCACTCAACACATTTTAATCTCCTTTTTTTGGCATGGGAGAAGAGAAAGGCCAAAAAATCCAGCTTCATTTTAGCGCCCATTGCTTGCAGCACCATCTATTGTTTGTAATTCGAACTAAATTCGAGAATCATGGTAAAATAAAAGACTCCTGACATCATATATAACCCTCCTGCAAGAATTTTTTAAATATCTGTAATCGTTTGCGCGTTATTGAATTTTAAAATCAGTCAGTCGTTTATAGGACACATGGTATTTTTTCCCATTACCCGTATTGTAACGGGTTACTTTTAACTACAGTGAAACCTCCCTGTGCGACAACCTCCCTGAACGACCATTTTTTCATGGAACGAAATTTATTCCCATAGGCTCAATACTCATTTTACCTCTATTCAGAGACCACCCCAGTTGAACTCCCTCCATAAGCGACCCATTTCTTTGAAGAAAAATGAAACAAATTCCGTTTTTCCCTCTTCGCTTGAAGAAGGTTTTATTAGAAAAATAATTCCGGAGAGCGCATAATTCATCAAACTTCTAAACTATGTTTAGAATTTTTATTTATTCCGGTAACTTATAAGTGTTTAAACCCCTTTGTGCCTTTTTAGGCAATGAATTTAACTCTGATGACAAAATTAAGGATGACTTTGAATAAATTACCTCGCCCTATTCTGTCAGGAAACTCTCAAAGAAATAGATAAATTAATGAAATCGTCATAATTTGTTCCAGGCCACGAAAAAAAAAAAAAAAAAATGTATTTATTTACTGAACTTTGAAAGGACTTGGAAATAAAATTTATAGAAGATAAAAACGTAAAATCAAAGCAAACGTCAATATATTTATTTTTTAAACGCTGCAGTAATTAGCTTATGTAATTAACTTTTGTTTTGATACTTAAATTTTCATATTTTTTCTTAATTTTAAAAACATAATTTTAGCAACATTAATTGTTACCTTTTTTCAACAATTAAAATCTAGATTTAAACAGGACCTCCATTAAGAGACCACCTCTCGGAGCGACCCATTTTTATAGGAACGGAACGTGGTCGCTTTAGGGAGGGTTTACTGTAACTTGTTATTGAACTATACTTATTTTCATATGATTTGAAATGACTCGCCAAAATTCTGAAATGATTATATATTTAAAATTTCTAACCATTCGGTCGCGTAGTTTTTGCGCTGTTATATGCGGACAGACAGACGGACGACTATAGGTGCTACGTATTTATATAATTACGAACGCACCTAAAAATCGGTTAACTTTAAAAATAATTTCATTTGATGATAATAATAACGATAAAACTAATAATAATTTAATAAATAAACAAATAAATAATTGTATTAAAATAAATAAATTAATTTTTTAAAAAGTTGGATAATATTCATTTATGCCCTGGAGCATCATTTCAGATTTGGTTGGAGGGGGCAAAGTTCCTTTGTGGGATACAAGTAAATCTAAATTTCTGATTTCATATTTTTCACGCGTGTTTTCAAAGAAATAATTTTCATTGTATTTTTTTAATTTTATTTTGCAGTTAATAATATATTGGTAAAAATACAGGAAAGCAATGAACCAATAATAAGAAAGAAACAGATAATGATTATTAAAGTCTGAAATTCAGATGTGAGCAGTTGCCCCACTCTGCTTTCCCTAAATATCGTCCCTGCATATCCCTGTAAAACTACTTTAACAGCAACGTTAATGCATAAGCGGGAAAACCACTTTTAACAGCTTGCGTTAAAAATAAAATTCCGTTGGATTAAAACATATCTAAAATCAGTAAAAAAATTTCAAATAATAATTGCACAAAAATTGCAATGTAGTATGCATTTGTGTGTGTGTGTGCGCGCGCTACCCTGTATTTAAAGTCCTGATGGGGTCCTGTTAGATACCCGACCAAAATCCGCAAACTATATTTAAAGTAGGAATTGACCGAATACCGAATAGTTAATTCGGTATTCGGTGGTTCGGCATGTAAACCGAATATTCGGCTTCGGCCGAATACTTTTAAGTATTCGGCCGAATAGTTGCAGATAAGTATTTTCTTAGAAGTAGAAGGATTCTCTTTTACTTAGCAGTAGAATAGGCTAAACAATGAGTTTCAATATTATGTGCATGAGTTCAGAGTTCAGCTGCACTACAAAAAGCAAGTCAAAGGCCATTTTTAATTTAAAAAAAAACTTTTTCCTTCCTAAAATAGTCTTCTACATAGGTGTGAAATCAAAACAGCTGTCTAAAACAGAGAAAAAACAAGTGGGTAAGTGTGATCACAGATCGCACAGAGGGTTTCGTTTAATATTCCTTTCAAAACACTTTATCCTTTTGAAAAATCTGTTAGTTCCATATTTCAAAACCAGGGGGCGCACTTGATTCTAAACAAACCTGTATCCGAACGAAAATCCGTTTTACATACTATCCGTAGATATATTAGTCGAGGGGATTGGGCCCATAGCACCCGAGATAAGTAGGCGCACCTGGCGGGAAAAAATGGAACTAAAATATGTAAGTGCATAATATGAAAGAATGGTCAAAGGGGTGTCGGGAAAAGTTGGAAAATTTCTCCCTGGGTTAAAAGGGCGCAGGTTAGAAAAATTTCTTAAAATACACAAGTTAGAGCCCAGAGGGGTGAATAATAAAAGACTTTTTGAAAATTTTATGATTTGTCGTGTGGTCTGAGGCATTCAGCTATACGTATGCAAAATTTCATGTCACCAACTTAATTAGGGGCTCTCTTAGAAAGAATTGCTTCAAATACATATGTGGTAGCTCAAAGGGTTAAACGTAAGACTTTTTCAAGATTTTATGATTTGTCGCCTGGCCTCAGGTGTTCGGCAATAAGTATGCAAAATTTCAAATCTCCAATTTAATTAGGAGCTCAGTTAGAAAGAATGGCTTAAAATACACAAGCTGGAGTTGAAAGGGTTAAACATAAAACTTTTTCAAAATTTATTATTTGACGTGAGATCTGAGGTGTTGAGCTATAAGTATGCAAAATTTCAACCTAAATAGGGGCTCACTTAGAAAGAATTGTTTAAAATGCACATGTGGGAGCACAAAGGATTAAATGTACGACTTTTTCAAAAATTTTATTGTTTGTCGTTTGATGTGAGGTGTTCAGCTATAAGTATGCAAAATTTCACGTCTCCAAACTAATTAGGAAGCTCACTTAGAAAGAATTGTTTAAAATACACATGCGCGACTCCAAAGGGTTAAATGTACGACTTTTCCAAAATTTTATCATTTGTCGTATGATGTGAGGTGTTCAGCTCAGGGTTGGCAAGTTTCTGCCAGAGTGGTTAAAACCAGCGGTTATAACCGGTTAAAACCGGCATGGCAGAAACTAGTTTCTGCCAGTAAGTGGCAAAAACTGGCAGAAACTCAGAAATAATATTAATAAGAACTTTAATGTGCAATGATTCTTAATTCATACATGTATTTGATGTGTAAACAATTAAGTTAAAAATTAAAATTAAAGATTATGAATGTTATTCAAAGTTGTAAAAAAAAAAAAAAAAAAAAAATATCATATAAATATACTTTGTTTATATAATAGGTACTAATTTTTTTCCCTTGAAAAACAGAAATTTTCAATGGTAGTCTGATGCTGTACAAGTTTAACTATTTTATATTATTGTTTAGAGTTGAATTTTTATTTAAAAGTAAAAAAAGAAATTTACAAAAAAATCTGTGATATTTTAACAAATGTATTTTTCAGAGTATTTTTAAATAAATAATGCAATGCAATAACTTAAAGATTATGATTCTTGTGAAAATATATAAGTAAATAATTGAAGCACAATAAATAACAAAAAAAAAATTTAATGAAATATCTTACACAATTATTTTACAATATTGAAAGAACAAAATTGCCACTCAAATATACTATTATTACTTTTTCCACAGAACATTCCATAGCATAGGACAAAATTTTGCTAATCTTTCTGAACACACTGTTTCTTTGTTTTGAATGAAAGAAAAGTTTGAAAATATACTTTCAAGACTATCATTACTTGCTGGCAATGTCATTATTGAGGATGCAAATTTGAAAAATCCCCATTTTCACCAGTATTCGTTTTTAAAGATGACCACCACATAGAAGGTAAGGGCAAGACATTTTCTAGGGCTTCCTTGGAGAAATATGTTTCTGAGGCAGGAGTCAATTTTGCTTCAAAGGATATTATATGTGGCACAAAATTGGGATTAATATCAGAAAGCAATTTCCTTGCCTTTTCTTTATGCTCATATGTCAATTTTGATCCCATATACTTAGGATGAAGTAAATAAGTTAGCATATGGTAGTTGGTAATATGGTAATTATTACTGTATCAAATTTGCTTTGAACCTTTGTAGTTGTTTGTTTTGTAAGTGCAAAATGTGGTTGGAACATTTTCAACTAACAGTCTTAATAAAAAAGCTAAAATCTTTAACAACGATTTTATGCACAAATAACATACAGACACGACAAAAATATCCCATATAATCGTTTTTTGTCGTGTCTGTACGTTATTTGTACGTAAAATCATTGTTAAAGATTTTAGCTTTTTTACTAAAATTCGCACAAAGTTTGATCTATGCTTATAACAGTCTTAAATTGAAAAAAAAAAAAAAGTCAGATTTGTTCCTTTGAATACTGTATTTAAATGAAATGTTTTTTAAATTCATGGAATTACAAGATTCGCATATAACTATAACATTTCTATGAGAGATAATTTATAGTGTTATTATTAAATTAATACGTTAAATTACAGAAAATTATTTTGAGCAAGTATTGAATATTTTTCTTTTCTTTTCATTGTTTAATTTAAAATAAGTATTGGATATAGTTTTGTATTTGATTTTTAAACTGAAATTTTAAAATACTCTAATAATTGTTTACATATAAAATTATATAACCATACTATAACAAAAATTTTATCTGTTACATTACTCATTTTTTCTAATACAAATCTATTTATTTTTTAATTAAAACTACCCACAATATTTCATTTGTTATTTATACGGAATAAAATGTACTTAAGGAATTTAATACTAGTAAAAAAGTCTCATATTATGTCATGAAATGTGTTTATGCCAGTTGTTGCCAGTTTCTGCCGGTTAAAACCGGTTATAACCAGTTTCTGCCACTGGCAAGGCAGAAACCCTTTTTTGCCGGCAAATAGCCAGCCCTGGTTCAGCTATAAGTACCCAAAATTTCATGTCTCCAACATAATTAGGGGCTCACTTAGAAAGAATTGTTTAAAATACACGTGTGGGACCCCAAAGGGTTAAATGCACGACTTTTTCAAAATTTTATGATTTGTCGTTGGATGTGAGGTATTCAGATATAAGTAAGCAAAATTTCACACCTCCAACCTAATTAGGGGCTCACTTAGAAAGAATTGTTTAAAATACACATGTGGGACCCCAAAGGGTTAAAGTACGACATTTTCAAAATTTTATGATTTGTCGTTTGATGTGAGGTGTTCAGCTATAAGTATGCAAATTTTCACGTCTCCAAACTAATTAGGAGCTCACTTAGAAATAATTGTTTAAAATACACATGCGGGAGCCCAAAGGGTTAAATGTACGACTTTTTCAAAATTTTATGATTTGTCGTATGATGTGAGGTGCTCAGCTATAAGTACCCAAAATTTCATGTCTCCAACATGTATAGTTTCTGAGAACGGGCTCTGTGACGGACAGACAGACGGACAGACAGACAGAGGAGCGAGACGAATAGGGTTTCGTCAGATGAACGAAACCCTAAAAAGTAAGGAAGATGCGCATCTTTCCCTTATCATTTAATTTTATTTACTTCTACATTAGTTTTTTTTAATTTAAATTTATTTAATGTGTATTTTCTTTAATATACAGATCAAATAAGTATATCAGAGTTATATCCGTATATCTAAGGTGTATATTAAAGAAAATACACAAATAAAACAAGTATACTCCTATGCCTATCGTATAGCTTTTATAACCATTATATCAAAATAGCTCAAATTTCTTATCTTCATCCCCACAATGTTAAAATATTAATCAGAATATAAATATTCTATCAATAATTTGACAGAAAATAGTTAAATGTAGAAATTGATATGATACCTTTTGTATTTTGAGAACATTCCTATTCAATATGTTTATAATTAGACTTAGACAATCAGTAAATCAGCTTAATGACAACATTGTTTCTTTTTATTTGAATGAACTTTTGTTTTTCTGACAATCCTTATCCTTAATAATACCCTGTATAGTTTATTACTTTCATAGGTTATTTTTGGGTATTGATTAGTGATAAAATAATAAAAAATAAGGGATGGGGGGCTAATGAATTTGTAATTGGAAAGAAGTCATTAAAATTTTTTGTGTAATTAGATTTAAGAATAAAAATGTAACTGAATTAAATTATTGAGAATTTAATTTCAATTAAAGCTTAAAAAAGCTAATATATGCAAAAATACGCATTAAAAATTTTCAAGTATTCGGTTGCCGAATACCGAAGCTTCGGTATTCGGTATTCGGCAAAATTGCTGCTTCGGTCAATCCCTAATTTAAAGTCGAGTCGCAACCCTACCTCAACCCTCAAATTCTATTTCTCAGCCCGAACCGAGACGATAAAAAAATTTCGCCGACTCGCAACTCGACCTGAACCCGAAATTCTTCAACCCGAATCCGGCTCGATACTCAAAATCAAAGAAAATTGATCCACTATTTTGAGTTTTTTTTTCTTTTTTGAGGGGGTGGGGATCTATAATCATAACTCTAATATTAGTGTGTTTTTTTTGTTGTTGTTTTTTTACCTGACCTGCAAGAATTAAGACCACATTACCCCCGTCGAGTCGGTCGTCGATAAAATAGGTTTACCCGACCCGATGCACTGTATTAGTGCTACCGATTTTACCCACACCCTGTAGCATAATAATATTTATTTCAGGGAATCCACTCGAGATCTTTTCTGTAATCTGTAATGAATGGCCTTAAAAAAAGATTAGTATAGGGGCCAAGCGAGTAATAAATTTAATAATAAACCAAAGTAACCAAATTAAAATAAATGGGAAAAAATGAAGATCAGTATTATTAAGGGGTTTGGAACCCTTTGATTTATTATTATTATTATTTGAGTATTTTACAATACCCTTTTCACATATTATTAAATTGCTTTATAAAGAAAATGATTTAATGAACTTAAAATAACTAAATAAGCTGGTATGAAATGATAAGATAAAAAGAACTTAAAAACACCATAAAATTTTTAATAAATGCGCAGAAAAAAGCGCATTTTAATAAAAATAATAAAAGCGCATTTATTAAATTTTTTATGGTGTTTTTAAGAAGTTCTTTTTATCTTATGATTTAATGAAGAAAAAAATACATATGGGGCATTCTCACAATCTTTTGACTTCCGAGAATAAAAATTTGGTGAAATTAAACTTGCTAAAATAACATTTTAATCTGATAGACGAATGCCTTAATGATTCAAAATAAAGAAAAAATGGTCAGCAGCGAATTTTTTTTTTATTTAACTGAGGTTTATGTTAAACTTGCGAGTTTAATTTTCCTTACCATTTTACCGCTAAAACTTTTTATTTTCTTCTAAATTTTTACTTATGATGAGTTTGCATAGTACCCACAGAATATTCAAATAAGAAATAATAACAATGTAGTATTTTTAGTACAAAATTTTGGTATAACATTGTCTTAAAGGGGTGTTAAAGAAGGGACGTAAGGTAAAAAAAAAGGGGGGCGGTATAGGAAAAAAGGGACGGTAAGGAAAATTACCACCTATTTTAGGCAAATCATGTTAAGACTAAGTGGTAGCCACAATGTTCATTGATTTTTAGAAACAGTTATTTACATTGGATTAAATAATAATAATAAATTAATTTACCTCGAAAAGTGCAGGAATAAACCTTGGAGTCGGTAAGACTAACAATAAAGCCACGAAGCTTGAAATTGATATTTAAATGCTGATTTAAATTCTGCAGTAAATTTCCTGTCAAAAAATTTTAGACGTTCTTTCTCTAGCATACTTCTGCATGAGAAAAAACTTGAAAAAAATTCTGTGGCTGCATCTGAAGTGATTTTCTGTATAATTTTAGAAGAGGGACGGTAAGGAATCTAAAACCCAGGGACAGGGTTTAAAAAATAACAACAACCCTAAAAATGTGTACAGGTTAATTTTTTGCTACATATTTATATAAAACAATAGTTCCAGTTTCGGAAAAAAATTACATCGAATTTTTTTTATTGAAACAATATTATACAAACAGTTCCAAACTTAAAAATCAGCATCAGGGACATGGGACGGTATAGGAGTTTTCCTGGTATTTGGACCGCCAACATCGTTTAAAACTTATTTATCTCGTTAATATTGTTATGCAATCATGCAATGGGATGTTCCCAGTATATGAAATAAAAAAAAAAAACACAAGAACATGTACTAAAATAAAAATTATTCAGGGACATAAAAGTTAAAAGATTGTGAGAATGCCCAATATTCTTATCGTAAAATTTGTAAAAATATATATATATTATTTTTTTATTTAAGAAAATTTTAAAACCACACGTATCCTACAATTTCGAACTTTTACAACAATTGTTTTTTCATATTTTTTTGTCAAAGTTTACTATGTAATAGGAAACAGATTTCAAAAAAATAGTTGTTTACTAGAGAAAAACAAAATGGCATGAAATGGCAAAAATAGAGCAAAAATGACTACTTAACATTTATTTTTTGTAACCCGCCCACAGCCCCTTTTGTTTCTTTTCTTTTTCTTTCTTTCTTTTTTTTTTTTTTTCTTATCTTTTCCGTTTGGGGCGGTTTGGGGGGCAGAGTGGGAACAGACAACAGATTCTTCTTTCTGAAAATTAATTTGAAATATTTGTTTTAGTTTTAACCAATTTTAAAAATAAGCATGTGTAAATTGTTTGGTAATCATGATCGCTGATCTATATTTATTTGATTTGTGCATTTTTCTCTGCGCTTGAAAAAAAAATCATTAGTTTCCATTCTATCTAAGGATGAAGAACATCTTAAAAAATTGCTTTACCGTTTATTTTAAGAATTATAACAACTCTTTATTATGACTGCAGAGGGCGCTGCATTAGGTAGCTACGTTATATTTGAATTTTAATCAAAGCTTTGATAAAATCTCTTTTTCAGATTCCCTAAAATAATTATATAATAAAAAAAAAGATTGAAATTTCGATAAAACGTAATCATTTTAAAAAATCGAATATGAAATCGATTTACTGTTTTGAATAACTAGCACGTGTAATTCGAAACACATGGTCGAATGGGATGTTTATTTCTGTAGCAGACTAAGAAGCTTGACCGGTATTTTAAATATTGAAAACATTTCTCTTTTATTAATAAGCATATAAATTTTCAAATACTTTTAAAGTAATTTCAATGGCGGTATTTTTTCAATTAATAAATTTTATTAGAGTATTTTTTTTCTTATATAATTTCTTTTAAAAAGTGCTTACTCATGTTGAAATTTCTTGCTATTTATAGAATTATTGTAAAACGATAATAAATGTGATTAACCTATTCATTAAAATTTTCGTGTGATTACAAAGGTCATAATTTGATTAAAATTTAATTTGTTTTGTCTTACGTTTTTATTATTAAAAAATATGACATTTTATAAGTTTGAAGATATGCATTATAAGTGTTTTGTTGACATTAATATTTCCCCACTGCTTTTACTACAGCACTAAATCTTTAATATTAATCCGTTATTACTTATCATATTATAGCCATTTACCGAAAATAAAAAAGGAATTTGTTTTTATGTAATGTTTAAGGCTGCTTTTAAATCCAAACTGCCTACTATCCAATACATTCAAGAATTCATTTTTATTCATAAATGCATGAAATTTACATTTATTTTTATTTAGATGTTAAGATATTGAATAGCGTATTCTATTTTCCTATAAAAGGGAAGAATCTTTCACAAAAAGCTGTCAATGTTGATATTTTGAACTGATTTTGGGATATGATGGTGACAGATTAATAGTCATCAAGTAACCATAGGCTGTAACTCAAAGCATACGATATTTACTGGAAAATAAGAAACGCTACTCTATTCTTAGGCACCTGAATGTTAATACTTTAAATTTTCTGGTAGAAGGAAAAGAATGAACGAAATTAATGTTGTTGATTTTATTTTTCCTTTCTGGAGAACTCCTTTAACGATTTTGGGTTAAAAAAAATCATTCAAAATATTTCTAAATAAATTACTATCATAAAAAAGAAGTTCCATGCAAGAACTGGTAGGGAAAAACTAATGAACTAGGGTAAATCCTTCATTCCCAAAATATAAAAGGTCTTTCCTCCTTCCCCAAAAAGTTTTAAATTTCTGTTTTATCGGCGAGATATTCATGTTCCCTATGTGTTTGTGTTTTCCCACCCAGTATGAGTAAAAATCTGATCTGGGTAAAAAGTTTTGGTTTAATCTGGGAACAATATACGTTTTAACAATTTAAATATGGATAGATGCAAAAATAAATTATTTTAATTTTTAGTAGTTGTCTTAAAAGCTCTCGTGGGAAAATGTAGAAGAATATAATTCACTTCTTGGTTGTGGATGCTCAGTATGCAAATATTCTCTTACTATAGATAAACATTTTCTTTATTAATACCATGATTATAGATAATGGTAGGGCTGCTAGATTTCTTTCCTTGAAAGAAAAAGATTTTTATTGACACTAGTGTGTTTTGTTTTATCAAACTACCATCATTTTCGACATCCTACTGAGTTACAGTAAAACCTAAAGTGACCATGTTCCGTTCCTATTAAAATTTGTCACTCGGAGAGGCGGTCTCTTAATGGAGGTCATGTTTAAGTCTAGATTTTAATTGTTAAAAAAGGTACAATTAATGTTACTAAAATTTATTTTTCACATTAGGAAAAAATATGAAAATTTAAGTATCAAAACAAAAGTTAATAAGATAATTACTGCAGAGTTACATTGACGTTTGCTTTGATTTTATAGTTTTATCTTCTATAACTTTTATTTCCAAGTCCTTTCGAAATTCAGTAAATAAATGCATTTTTTTTTTTTTTTTTTTTTTTTTTTTAATGGGAACAAATAATGATGATTTCATTAATTTATCTATTTCTGTGAGAGTTTCCTGACAGAATAGGGCAGGGGAGTTTATTGATCATCATTCTTAATGTGTCATGAGAGTTAAATTCATTGCCTAAAAAGGCACAAAGGGGTTTAAACAGTTAAAAGTTACCGGAATAAAAAAAAATTCTAAACTTAGTTTAGAAGTTTGATGAATAATGCACTCTCCAGAATTATTTTTCTTATAAAACCTTCTTCGAGTGAACAGGAAAAAACAGAATTTGTTTCATTTTCTCCAAAGAAATGGGTCGCTCATAGAGAGAGTTCAACTGAGATGGTCTCTGAATGGAGGTAAAATTAGTACTGAGCCTATGGGAATAAATTTCGTTCCATGCAAAAATGGTCGTTCAGGGTCGCACGGGGAGGTTTGACTGTATATATTGAATGTGCAAGTAATGTCTTTAACGACTTTTCTTACAATAAAAAAAAATCATTAATTGATGTATTTGTTATTTTCTAACTGCACTCAGGGATCTATTTAGGAAGAAATTGGGTCCTTTAAAGGACACTTCACAAAAATTTTCATCGCAAAACAGGACCCTTTGCAAAATTTTTCTTCTTAAAATGGACCCTTCACAAAATTTTTCCTCTAAAAACAAAACAGGACTCTTCACTAAACTTTTTTCTATCTCCAAACTGAACTTTTCACAAATTTAATCATTTTAAAGTAAAGTTTGGCCGTCACCAAAGAACCTGTTATCTTGCTTTTGTATGCATAAAAGATATGTTTAAAAGGTATAAACAAAAACCTGAATATATGGTCGTTTCAATTCAAATTCACAAAATTATGACTAGATTTTTCATTTTTCACAAATATGAAAAGCTTTACACAAAAACAGGACCCTGTGAGAAAAACCTGGACAGATCCCTGATATTTGAGTTACATTATTCTAATAACATTGTTTAATTAATTTTGTAGTCACATTTTTTAGACTAAAAGTGAATCAAATGATAAATTTTTTGAGAAAATTTGAAAGGTAAACTGATAAAAATTCTTGTAATTATAAAAGTCAGGCATATTTTTTTTTAAAAGGAAGAAATTGTATGAGAAAGGTTTAAGTGTACACCATGCAATAAGTCTGGAAACATCTTATGGAGAAAATGAACAGGGTGGTTATAATTAAACTTCCCCTATAAACAGCATGCTGCAGCACAAACTGGTGAACGGAATACAACAAAATTTGGTACATAGACTATAGACGAGATGCGCTCACGGAATTAAAAAAAAAAATTAGTTCCAAAATGCCCACCAGAGGGTGCCTTTTCCGGAAAAACCATTAAATTTAATACAATAAACGACCAAAACAGAATCCATAAACAATATTAACATTTATTGACTATTTTCTGATTTGTTTTGGTCGTTTATTGTGTTAAATTAAATGTTTTTTTCTGGAAAAGGTGCTCCCTGGTGGACATTTTGGAACTAAATTTTTTTTTCGAAATTCCGTGAGCGCATCTCGTGTATAGTCTTATACTAAATTTCGTTGCATCCCATTCACCCGTTTGCACTGTAGGATGATGTTTATAGGGGAAGTTTAATTATAACCACCCTGTATAATCTGGAAACAGTGATGTAGTCTTAAAAGAACCAGAAGGTACATGCTATAGGTAGAGGATCAGGGTTAGAAATTAGCAGTCGTTGGTCGTCAAATGCAACTAAATTATTGCATTTCAAGACCACAGAATTATGTCTAGTTGTCAAATTTGATGCCTAGCTTTCTTTCAGTTTAATTTTTGTTTAACAAATGCTCTCATTCGTACTTTAGCATAAGTCTTTCTCCTCTCCTCATGCACTTCAAGAGCACCTGTTTTCGATGAAAGATCAGATAGGGGCAAATGTCTTAGACATTCTTAATCCAAATGTTGTAGTTTAATCAGGTTTTACGCTTTTATAGAAAATCAGTTTTTATTTTGGTTTAGTAATTAACACATACAGGGGTCGTACTTGTCCTGAAAAATGAAAAAACATCCTGAAATGTCCTGAAATATAATAACATGTCCTGAAATTCCTGAAATTTCGTGAGTTTTGTACTATAATCATGATGTACAAGCAGTCATGATTTTTCCGTGAATATATGTATATTAGACTAGATCCTGGTCCGGACATTTTTCGCCCAGTTGGAAATTTACATCTTATATGTATATATTTGTTTTTCGCGGGATTGCACAAAATCAGTACTTTGGAATTAATAGGTGCTTTAGAGTCAGAAAATATTGAAACGTATTATCATCTGATGCTGAAAAACTAACAAATTTCGTCAAATGGTCGCACAAAAAAAAACAAAACAGGAATTTGTCAGTTGGACAGGAAGAAAAGGTGCAAACTTTGTTAATCGGTCGTTGAAACAAATTACGATAGTCTTCAGCCAATTTCTAAAAAAATCAGGAATGTCATCAATCATTCGCTGAAATTCGCGAATTTCGGCAAATGATCGTAGAAAAAAAATTGCAAATTTCGACAAACGCTCGCGGAAAACGATCAAGGAAAAAAAATCTCAAACTTTGGCTAGTGATTACAGAAAAAAATCTCAAACTTCGACAAATGATTGTGGAAATAAAGTAGTATGTGGGTAAATGTGTCCTGAAATTGCCCTGAAATATTGGAAAAAGTATGTCCTGAAATATCACCTAGGATCAGTACTACACCTGCACATATTTGTTTAGTATGTACAGACTCCCATCCCTTGCCCTTAAAACATAAAAATAAAAGCAATATTTTCAGCATGGTTGTGAAAATATGATATAAAGTAAAATTGCAACCATGAAATGCAGTTTCGCACCTAGGGAAAATCTATGCGTCATTTGACATCTTACTTGGAGTTCCAAATTTCTAACCCTGTAGAGGAATATACGCTAGAGATCATATGGTATAAGTTTATTTAAGATACAGAGCTCCTTTAAAAAATCCAGAGGTTATACAGCATATACCACCGTATACCTGCTATTGCACCCCTGTCTGGCAACCCTAGATAATGGGGACCATGACAAGATTTTTTAAGTTTATTTTTGTTTGCCTTAAATGTTACATTTACATCATAATTGTTAACAGTTATTAGTAAAAAAAATTTAAAGCTTCTTTCATTTTATCTTAGATGTTTTGTTTTTTGTTAACTTGTGAATAATATTGTGACACAGTTATCTATAAATATTTTTTTATTAGGTAAACACATTCAAAATGAGTATGGCAAGTACATCAATGATCGATATCCAAGTTGATCCAAATATGTTGAAAGATCCAGGTATGTTTGTATTAAAGTTTTGCATTTGCTTTCTAAATATCATTACAGTATAGAATTATAGTAGAGTACAAAGTCTAAAGTTCGGAATCCTCAGGACTTTACCAAATCCGAACTTTGGATTTTTTGGGTCATCAAAAATATTGCCTTTCCAATAAGAAGAAAAATAAATTTCACTACTTAAAAAGGCAAAATACGATGTTCACATATTAAAAATTGCATACAACAGCTATTAATACTTAGTTAAACAATCATTTTCATCAAATAAATCACAACAAAATAAAAAGTAAAACAAATCATTTCTATTTAATGAAACATACAATTTAAGAATTAACTACTGAACATTTCAGTTAATGTGCACCGCTTTATTAACTTAGGTTTATAATTAAGAAGTTTTTCATTTATTCTGCACATACACATGAGTTAAGATTCAGTAATAAAGCTTCTTTGCCCTAGACCTTTTTATCTTTGTTCGTTTGTTGAATACCTACTGTCACTGGAAAGTCCGAACTTTGGACAATTCAGACTTTTAGATTTTGTTCTGTATATGAAAACGTGTTTGATTTGCGACCAACCCTTAGAGATTCAAACACTTTTATTAAATTTAATCACACTTGTACATTTTAAATTAAATGAAAAAGGTAAACATTCCAATATTTTTTCTCCACTTCTAATATTGGGGTGGGGGGGGGGGGGGTGAGGAATGATAACATATTATATCGAAAGGGAGGGAGGGGGTCCAAAATTACCAAAAAGTTGATAACGTTATATAAGTATAGCCCCTTAGACAGTAACCCTAAGAAAATTGATACAATGAACTTTAAAAGGAACGATTTGACTATGAAAAAATGAAATTTATGACTTAGCAAATTTTGTATTAGAGTTATGCCGTTCGCTAATGCTAATCCTATGGAAGAAATTTATAAAGATATCTCGGTCGCATTTTAATATTTTTAAATGATTTTTTTTTTTTTTTGCATTGAATAGTTGAGATTGATTTGTACAAAGACCATTGTTTACTTTTTCGATTATGTTTACAGGTATTTTTAACGAGGATGTTTTTAATTTAGAAACCGGTTCCAAAAATGAAAATGTCCTCATTAAAAATACCTGTAAACAAAATCGAAAAAGTAAACAATGGCCTTTGTACAGATCGATCTCAACTATTCAATGAAAAAAAAACCATTTAAAAATATTTAAATTCAAATAAGATATCTTTATAAATGTCTTCCATAGGATTAGCATTAGCGAACGGGTCTTTTTGTTTGACTGAAGTAGCCTCTTAATGGGTTAAACACATGCACATTATATAAAAAGAAAAAAATACATTTAAAAACATTATTTTTTTTCGGTGTCATTGCACATATCATATCAATGTAATATAAAATATGTTCTTTTGTAGACATATACTAAATAAGACCGATTTACACGTTTATGTCTTGAACGTTATTTAACTGTTTTTGGGAAATGTGTGACTGTCTGTTTGTGTGTGACACAATTTTTGTGGCCTCTCTAACTCATGAACTAATGCATGGAGTTTAATAATCATCAAACTTCAGATTAAGATAGACCTAGGTATAAGTTAGCTTTGGGTTAGCCCAACAGATGGCACTGCTATGACAGCTATATTGTAAGAATCAATATACAGAATTTCATCAAACTGCATATAGACCTGAACAGAAATACTTTCCTATTAGCTTTTAGCGTATATGGCTCAACAACTGGTGCTGCTGTGCTGTGTTTTTCATGATTTCCGCCATAGCTATATCTAAAAAAACTAATGGACAAAATTTAATCCAATTTCATATGATTTCAGATCTTCAAATAAATTAATGCCGAAAAAATTTGGTGTGTATCACTTTGATTACCGTAATATGTATGTAAAACTCTTGGGGTTTTTTTTCCAAGTCAAAAGGATCATATTTGTAAATCAAATTGAAGTGAAATAAGTACCACATAGACAAGATATTTTTTTAAAATAAATTTTCTGGTTCGTAGTGCATTTGATTAAAAATAAATCTGAAGTTGGCAGGTGTGTCGTAAGAGCTATATCTCAAGAGCTAAAGTACAGAATTTCATTAAACTTCATTATATTCAGTTAGTGTCGATGACATTTTGGTGTACAGTACAGAACCATTTATCTGGAATGCTTGGGGTCAGATGTATTCTGGATAACTGGTTTTTTCGGTTAACTGGTTGTGCATGAAAGCAGCATCCATTTGATAAGTTTTGTGGAATATATGGGGTTGTGGCATTATTTCTGATATTAAATTATTAGATTACTTGGATTAAAAATCAATGCAAGAAAGATCAAAAGTTAACCAGAGTTTAAAAAATGTAAATTATGGGAATCCCTTAGGAACGAAAATTCTTCTGTTTCTTCTGCATGAGAATTAAAACATTTAAAATACAACTAAATATGTTTTCATTTCAAATACTAGATGTTATCACCAAATTAGACAATTGTTTAAGCAAAGCCTGTGTCAAATTGTCAGTGTGTGATACCTTTTTCTGCAAAGATTCTGAAATCAATCAGAAATATCATTCCGAATAACTGGTTTCTGGATAAATGGTTCCATACTCTATATCGTCCTACAGATGGTTTTTTTTTTTGTGTTGTGTTTTTTAGGATTACCGAGATTTTTATATCTCTGCACCTATTGAATAGAATTGCACCAAACTTTTTATGCTTTTTCTGAAAATCAATACTGTCTCAATTTTAACTTCGAATACTCAATAGTGGGCGGTACTATCCTATGCCTCCTGAAAGAAATTCCTTGTCAGATTAACAATCAATTAATGCAGTTATTCCTAGTGTATCCCTTTAAGCCCTGACCCGCACAATTGTGTGGGTGATACAAAAGAAATAGACTATTTCCTGTTTTTGTGAGATTTAAAATCAAATCTGCACATTTATATGAGTTAATTGGCTTAAGATGTTTTGATAAGACACAACTAGGGGGCACCAACTGAAATACAGGGTTAAATTTTCTGCTTTTAAAAAGACTATATCATCTGACACCAATAGGCAAAAAGTATGTACTGTCGTAATTTCTTTTAAATATGATTCTTAGTGTTTGCTTGGATTTAATTTTTCTTTTCATATACTTTATTCATGATTTTAATTGATTTTGTCCTGGATAAATTTAATTAGGCTTTACAAAAGTTGAAAAACAAATGACCCACACAATTGTGTGGGTCCGGCATTTACCATTTCCAAAATAGTTACAATTCCTAATATATAAAATTTTCATTTTTAAGTGATTTTTTTTTAATTTATATTTTTAGCAATTTATTTTTTCACTAGATTAATATTAACACAATTATTCTAATTGGTAAACAAATCATAACAAGATGCTGAAATCATCAAGGTTAGCTGGGTGAAAAAGTTCGACCAGAATCGTCCGGGATAGCTCAGATGGCAGAGCACTGGTGGCTTCAGCCAGGGAGGTCCCGGGTTCGAATCCTGGTCCGGACATTTTTCGCCCAGTTGGAATTTTACATCTAATTTATTTTTTATTAATTACATTTTTAAAGTGGATTAATTTTAAATTAATAGGTTTGTACTATTCATGATTTCTATTTAAAATGGATAGTATTAGATATATAATATGCACATGTAACGAACTGTATGTTTCTGCTCTGAGTTATAGATGCCATATATGATTTATAAGTTTTATATGAGTTATATGCATACCACGAGATAGATTTTTAAATCTGATAAATTCATTCCATTTTTTCAACACAGCAAGTAAACCATAAGGAATGAATAATAAGTTATGGAAAGTTCAGCAAGTGCTCGACAGATTCTGTAGTGTCTGCTTGAATTTACCAGGAGATCAGGGAAAATTTTCCATAGATGAGCAGACGATTCTTTTTTTTAGGACGTGCCTCAGTAAAGCAGTATGTAAAAAACAAGCCACACTCAGTGGTAACAGCATCATCTGAGATAGTTTTAAATTTTGTAGTATACCAGTGGGAAAGTACAGACCTGGTCCACAAGGATCTAGGCTTAGGACCTGCTGTAGTCCTTACTCTGGTTCAGACCTAGTTTTATGTACTTCGATCGGTATTTCAACAAAATACCGCTGCTGGAAAAACTAAAAAAAGAGAAATTTGAAGGATCAGGCACAATCCAAACGGAGTGAAAGGCATACCATTTGTCAATGGCTCTTAAGAGAGGTGCGAGCATTGAGCATCTCTCAGAAAATGAAATTGTAGCGGTCTGTCCAAAAACAAAAATTGTTTCAAACATTTTCATTGTAGCTGATGAAAATTATCTCAATAAACAACTTTTTTTTGCTTAAACTTTTATTTTTAGATATTTGCACACATAATCCCAAACTACACAATTGTGTAGATTTAGTCCAAAAACAGCTGTATTAAGGCCGAACCCACATAATTGTGTGGGCCCTCCTTTGGCATAACCTGACATCGGGTATTTTTTTAAATATTTTTTTCAATCAAATACGATCCTATCGATAAGAGAAAACCACCTAAACTTTCAATTTCTATTAAAAAAACTCCCAGTCTTAAAGGGTTATAACTAACTTTAAGGGGTACTTTATTCATTATTAGTTATTCTTGTAACTTTCATACACTTTTAAACACGTTGTTGCTGCAATCTTTCAGTTTTGTTTTTGTTATCTTTCATTGGGTTTAAATTTATTTTGCTTCTTTATTTGGAAATTTATAATTTCTAAAAATTTAATTAGTTTTGCAAAGAGCTTTGCATTTGAGTAGTGCAATTTAAAGCATAATAATTTTTAATTTTTTAAAATGTATTTTATATTTAAAATGTATTTTCAAAATACATGTATTTTGAAATTTGGAAGGTATTTTGTATTTTAAGTTGTAAAATCAATGTACAGTGGAACTCCGCTAATTCGGATCTCCGGATAATCCGGATCGGTCTTTTCGATTTTTTTTTCAAGTTTGAGACGCGATCGGTAAATTTCCCTAACATTCATTTATTTCATCCACGTATTCTGAATAAAAAAGTCTTTTTCTGAAATCGTCAGAAGAATACCTTAAGCATTCTTATTTAAACTCTTTGATGGTGTCCTTCAAAGAAACAACAATGTATCACTTTAAGTTTGGCAATTTTATGGTTCCGGGTGTTACAAAATATTTAAAATCGTGCAACTTACCCATCAAAGCTGTCCTCCTAATTGATAATGCCCCGACACACACCGAAGAAAGCCAACTGACAAAAGGAAACATAACGGTAAAGTTTTTACCACCTAATGTGACAGCGATAGTACAACCAATGGATCAAGGGGTTCTTCAGAATATTAAGAAAGTTTATAAACGACAAATGCTGAATGAACTTTTAGAAGATGATAAAGAGCATGGAGTGGTAGAGATTCTCAAATCAATCAATATCAAGAAAGTAATCTATATGATTGCTAAATCTTGGAATAAGGGTGCTGAGAGTACTCTCTGTAAGTCGTGGAAGAATTTATGGCCTTCAAATTGTGATTTCTTGAATAATAAGCTTGAAACAGAAGGAGGAATAAGCGAGAATGAAAAAGAAATTACATCTGAAGATTTTGTGAGCACGTTAAAAAAATTTTTTGGTTGCTCAGATGTTGATATCAGCGACATTAGCAATTGGTTAGAAGCAGAAAATAATGAAGGTTACGTCTCACTTATAGATAAGGAAATAATCGCTTTTTGCAAAACTGAAAAAAAAACAAAAATGAAGATGATACAGACGAAAACACCATTATCAATGATAATCAACCAAAAGTTATTAGCCATAATGAAGCAACGTCTCATTTAGAACAATTAATGGTTTATTTTGAACGTCAGGTGGAGACTATACCTAACGAACTGCTTATGCTCAAGCGGATGCGTGACCGTGTGGCCCGCAAAAGGTATGCATAACTGGCACAGCAGAAGATTACAAACTTTATAATTACAAAGTAAACATTTTTACTGTCTGTAAATATTCAATATGTTTAATATAAAGGTGATTTTCTGTAAGTATGTTTTATTTTATTTCATTTTTTCTCATTCTCCGGATAATCCGGATTTTCGATAATTTGGATTGGGTCTGGTCCCAATTAATCCGAATTATCGGGGTTTTACTGTATTTTGTATAGAAAATGTTTTTTCGATGTATTTTGTCCAACTCTGCTGTCGTAAAAAATAGAACAGGGATTTCTAAATTACCATAGCTGTTTTATAACGTTTGTTTTTTTTCTCATATTTTACACAATTAAAAGAATAAGTATTTTACACATTGAAGGTAAAAAAAAAAATGTTTCACATTATGAGTTGAGTTCCAATAAACAAATAGCCAATGGAAAAATTTGTGAATAATAGAGCTATAGGTACACTTTTGCATGTTAAGTTTTTTTTTGCATTTTTATATTTGTTGTGTAATTTCCTATCCCTTAGATTTAGTGCCTTAGTCAGCCCTCCTTCTAAAACCATCTGTACATAACATATATGTAAATATATGCCAGTAATCTATCTAAATACATAAGTGACTACAATTAATTTTTAAATTTAGAATTTTAAAAATCCATGTTTTTTGTTTTCAGAGCAAAGAAAAAAAGCCTTAGAAAAATTAGAGTCTATCTTAGTGCAGTGGGGATTGAAGAAGAAATATGAAGAAACATTTGGTGATACTCTTGTCACTTTATTAAATAATGATAGTGGCAGGTATAATTTATTTAAATTTTTATATAATTATTCATATATAATCTATTTAGAATTAATTATGAAAATCTGTTTTCAGGAAGAATTTTTATTATTATTAAGTTTTCTTTTAAGAAAACAGCATTGCAAATTTTAAATTACTCTTATTTGATGATAAATGTAATTTTAAAAACATTGTTTTTTAATTACAATCATCATGAATTAACTACAGATTAAGAATAATGAATTAACTAACAATGCAGAGTGAGCCAAAAATCCCATTATTATCTGACATCTGTTAGCTGAGACAGTTATGTGCAACAATTTAATCCAATGTATGTGTACACCATTATTTTTATAATAGAAAGTTATGTGCTTCCAAGTACTGTCTGAAATTCTCCATATTGCAGGAGAGATAATAGCAAATAACTTTTCAGCGACTTCTTTAAGTTTGTTTCTTATGTAGTAGTATTTTCTGCCATCTTTCTGTTTGATATGCTTTTTTAAATGGTTGGCGCTAAATCGCACAGCGCTCTGCGATAAACGAAGTGACGTTTCAATTAGACTCCTCCCACACTACAGACATAGTTACTAAAATCGTCTAGCGCAAGAGTTTCAGTCAAGGCCTTGCATTCAACGTAAAGAATATTGAAGAATTAAATTTCTTGTACTATACTTATTGAGTTAAATTAATGAATAAATTCATAGTGTTTTAGAAAAGTTGTAATTTAGAAATTTGGATTAAATATATATATATATATATATATAAAGACCTTATTACTATTTTAAGTCCAAATGTACGATTATATTGGTTTTTTTTTTTTTTTATGTAACACACTCTTAAATAGGTATAAAAAATCACTTAAATAAATGGTGCCTTTTTTACATTAAAAATAATTTATTTTCTCAACTAAATTTTTAAAAACTTATGAATGGCTATGACAATTGTTTTGCATAAATTGTACTATCAGGGGTTGATCTAGACAAAATTTGGGGCCTATTTTGGGCCCCTTCACAAAAATCTTCTTAATAAAATAAACCCTTTCACAAATGAAAACATACTCTTCATTAATTATTTTTATTTTATTACATTTTAAAATGTGTAATTTCTATACAAAACAATTTCACCAAAAAGAAAAACATTGGCTGAAGGGCTTAAAGAAATTGTTAATAATAAATGCTTGATTCAAATATGAGTATAACTGGATATAATCTTTCATTACAAAATGTTAGTTTTCACAAAAATATAATACATTTCACAAAAATAACTTTTACTTTTCAGAAAAGGGTCCCCACCAAGGGGAAAAACTTACTAGTAGACTCCCTAAAATCTGCAAACACCTAAAATCCACACATTATTGCAAATGTAAACAATGAAACTTTCACTTCTGATGTAGGGGTAAAATTACAAAAAATTTTAGTTTTATAACATTCCATATATGTATTAATATGTAATTCTCGATAATATGACTCAACTTGTGGTTTTTCATGAAGAAAGTATAAATTTATTTCTTTAAAAAATCAACATATTACTGATATCACTGGTAATCATAATCTTTTTACCAAATATATTTATGTGTTAATCAAGCTTTTTTGGTTATTACAATTGGCTGAATCTGAAATAAAACTTCCTCACTTTATGATATGATCTTACTTTTTATCATTTTAGTTTATTACTTATTTGTTTTAATATTTTACTATATTACAAGCATTCATTATAATTTTGATTGCATTATTACATTCAAATTATTGTTTAAAAAATGTAAAAGCAATGACCAGGAATCCGCAAAATTCTAAAATCTGCTCTACCTCTGGTCGTAAGCTGTGCGGATTTGAGGGAGTCTACTGTATTTGTATTTTAAAAAGATATTTACATTTTTAAGTTCGGTTTAGCGAAAGGTATTAAAAAGTAATTGATAGTTAAAATTTTTGGAAAGTAATTGATAGCTAAAATTATTAGAAAGTAATTGTTAATATTATTATTTTATTTTTTTCACTCCCTTTCTGTTTTGTTTAGTATAAATTCAAAATCCTATTACGAAAAATAAAATCTTAGAAGATCCTTTAAATTAAACTCCTCTTGTTTTGCAACAAGATGCAAAAATAATGAATTGAAAAATAACTCTATTGAATTCTTAAATAATAATAATAAAATATGATTTTTCTATGACTAGCCTTATTTTTTTCAATTTACTGCATGACATCATAAACTAGTAATTCTGAAATAAATTTTCTTTAAAGTAAAAGAATAAGTAATAAAGAAAGAAAAACATGCAAATATTAACAGATGCTAGTTGTAAGTCTAGATAAAGTGTAAAGGGTTTTTTTTTTTTTTTTCTTTTCAAGAAGATTATTTGATACGTATATTGCAGTACACGTACACACATATACTTAAATATAGCTTCAATATTAAAGCATACACAGGGATGCCGCGGACGCGCTATAGCGCGTAAATTACGCGAAAAATCGGAGACGGGATGCAAAAAAATAACTCTTACGCGTCCCGTGGGACGCGTAAGAGTAATTTCGTCAAAAAATCGCTGAAAATAGCCGATTTTCGTCAAAGAACCACGAAAAAAGCACAAATCTCATCAAAATATCGCGCAAAAGCAGAGATTTTCGTAAAAGGGCCGCGAAAAAATAGTGTATTTCGTCAAAGCATCACGAAAAAAAAGCGAATTTCGTCAAAAAATCGCAGAAATAAGCGCAAGTTTCTTGAAGATATCGCTGAAATAAGCGCAAATTTCATCAAAATATTGCGAAAAAACGCAATTTTCGTGAAAGGGTCGCGAGAAATTAGCGTATTTCGTTAAAAGATCGCAAAAAATAGCAAATTTCGTCAAAAAATCGCGGAAAAAGCCGAATTTTATCAAAGGATCGCGAAAAAAGTGCAAATTTCATCAAAATATCGCGAAAAAAAGCCGATTTTCGTCAAAGGATTGCGAAAAAATAGCGTTTTTCGTCAAAGGATCCCCCAAAAATAGCAAATGTCGTCAAAAAATAACGTAAAAAAGCCGATTTTCGTCAAAGGATCGCGAAAAAGCACAAATTTCATGAAAATATCGCGAAAAAAACGCTATTTTCGTAAAAGGGCTGAGACAAAATAGTGTATTTCGTCAAAAGATCGCGAAAAAATAGCAAATTTCGTCAAAAAATCGCGGAATAAAGCCGAATTTTGTCAAAGTATCGCGGGAAAAAACACGATTTTCGTGACAGGCTCGCGAAAAAATAGCGAATTTTAACAAAAGGATCGCGGGAAAAACGCGAATTTCGTCAAAGTAACGCGGAAAAAACGTGAATTTAGTCAAAGCACCAAAAAAGATGTGCAAACTAAACTTATAGGTAGAAAATTCATAAAATGGGATTTTTTTTTTTTTTTTTTTTTAATGAGATTTTTAAAAATACAGCATGATTTCAGTGTACTTTGATAATATATTCAGTAGGTGGACCAGTGAAAAATCCCTCCCCCCCCCCTCCTATTTCTTACTGCATTGAAATGTCTCCCGCCTTCAGAACATTTAAGATTTGATGCTTATTAATGATTTAGATGTAAATTTCCCTTCCAAGGAAAATGCCTGATTCCAACACAGATCTATGCTGACAAATAATTCAATGGGAAGTATAATGAAAGCACCCATTCATTCAACAAAAAGTACACCTTTACTTAACATAAGTATTCTTTTTTTCAGCAAAAATATCTTTTTCAATAAACCCGTCTTGCCCCTTTTTAAAAGAATGCGAATATTAATGATACTTGTTAGTGGAACTTGGTATCTTCTACTCTCAAATAAACATTATTTTACAATTAAAATTGTACCTTGCATTTTTACTTTTAAAAAAGTAAAGAAAATTTCTCTTAATATTTTTTTTAAATATCTTATTTGAGTGCAAATACTGGTTTTAATTCATTATTTAATTATTGTTAAAACAATAATTAATGCATTTCATTTATCTTTTCCAAATAAACAAGTTTCATTTATTCCTTTAAAATATAAATTATTATTGATGGGGAGCCGCTTTTGTGAAAAAGGGACCCAGATTTTTGGAAATCCTGGGTCCCGGGGACCCAGGTTTTTTCAAGTACAGCGGCATCACTGATACAATTTAAGTATGTGGTATTAAAAAATACCCCCTCCCCCCTCTCTCTCTCTCTCTCTCTCTTTTTTTTTTTTTTTTTTTTTTACTTTAAAGAAATTTTATTAAAAATTTATTAGTTTATGATGTCATATCATAAAATGAAAATTTTATGGGTATAGTCACAGAAAGAACATGCTATAATAATAGTTAATTATTATTATTTAAAAATAGTATGAAGAATGTTTTTAATTCATTGTTAAGAAAGAAAAAGAAATGTAAAATTAATTTCAAGAACCCCCAAGTTTCTTATTTTTAGAGGGTTAGCCAGCAGGGCACTCATTTCTAGTGTGGGAGGAGCCTAATTACTGTTTGTTCCAGAGTGTCCCGGTAGCAGAAAGTTCAAGACGGGGAAACAGGCGTCACAGATTATCTTTTCTCTTTTTCAGGTTCTTTTTCCATCGAACTTTTATTTCACTTTATATTATGTTTAGCTCTTTATTAATAAATTAAAAAATATAAAATTGCTATCAATAAAAATGATTAAAATGCATAAAGACGTCACAGGTAGGTGATTGTTTGATTAATTAACTCTTCAATTTAAAAATATTTTGCCTGCAGATTATCTTCTGCCTCTGAAGTATCTGTTGCAGACACTTGGAGAATTTTCTGCTACTGGGCAGAACATTGTGTGATTTAGCACAAACCTTTTCAAATACTTAGTGGTAATACAGTTTTTATCTTGTCTTCTGTAAAGAAGCCATGTTTTTAATTTAAAATTCAAAACTTGTCTGATTTAGATCATTAGTTTTAGATTTTTGCATTGAATTTTATTGCCCACTGTCTTATCTAATGGCTAGATGATGCTGGATTAAAATCCTTCTGGCTTAATGCATAGTTGTTCATAATCTGCTAGCCATGGGTGCAAATGCAAAACTTATTTCCCTAAAGACTGAATTCTGTTGAATATATCCTTGAGATTAAAATTGCTATGGAAAGATTTTTTTCTTTCTTCTTAAACTGCCCTGTATGTGAAAAAACATATGTATTTATGATGTTGTTTTAGAATGACAAGGCTCTAAATGACAAAATTGGCTAAAATGTGATGATATCATCTACTGATTACACTAGCCTGCAATTTTAAACTTTTTGTCAGATGATTTCTTATGAACAAGTTTTTCTGAATCAGTTTTTGGTGCTGATTCCGGAAATAACCTCCATTTTTGTCTATCATGCCAGGATTTTACAAAAAATAAGAAGTTGCGTTTTCAATATTTTAATTAACGCAATCAAAAATTTATCACAATTTCATTAAACACATTAAAAATACTGTAAAAAACGTCCTTATAAGTTCATGAAATTTCTTTAATAAAACGAAAAGCAAACAGTGTTCAATGAAACAAACTTTCTTCTTTTTAGCTTTCTTGCAGATCTTCCTTCATCGTTTATGTCCCTCTTCAACATCCAACAGTAGTCTGCCATCATATTTACATTCCAACTTCCCTTATACTCTTCACTGTAATGTCCCAGATTTTCTGGAAAGTAGTCGATATGGGAATGCGGAAGTGCATTTTTACACTCGTATTACAGCCCAACTTCTTGAAATTTTCTAGCGTTGTATCAACAATATTCCTGTAATTTGGATCTTTCTTATTCCCTAGAAAGTTTCAGATAACACATTTAAAAGTGGTCCATATGTTTTCTTCTGTCTCATTTATCATTTTTTCAAAATCCTTGTCCTTCATCAGTTTTTTTATTTGAGGACCAATGAAAATTCCAGCTTTTAATTTTTCGTGTGTGATGAAGGGAAATTTATGTTATGTGTGACTACCACATAATGCTTATTCTCAGCAATGAATCTTCGCAATCAACTCGGGTCGATTGCAAACAAACTATACGTGATACAAGAAAACTAAGCACAGTTTTGTAATCAGCATAAAAAAATGCATTAAGGGCAGTCATTGGTTTTTAATCATCTGATATCATGCAGACTAGTGTTATCTTTAATCTTGTCTACCATTTGAACTGACACCAGAGACGAAAGTTTTCTGCATTTTTGAAAAAAGCTTTTTTTTAATGTTTTTCTAGCTATTTTTGTGATTGATTCAAAGCTGCTGAGATATCGTAACATAACAAGTTATGTCATGCATTTTTGTACATGTGGTAAAATTTTGATTCTAAGCTGCTGAGATATCGTAACATAACAAGTTATGTCTTACATTTTTGTACATGTGGTAAAATTGTGGTAATCTACTATGGTACTTGGTTGCGTGGAGTTAAAATTTTTTGACCAACTTGGAACTTTTACTTTCATGCTTGTTTATTACTGTTTTGTATTAAACAAAAGACAAAATATATGCACCATTACAGTTTTACCCCCACTCCCTTTCCCCCAGCTTGCATCCTTATTTTCTTTTGATTTCTACATGTTTTTGCAGCAATCTCAACCAGAATTAAACAACCACAATTACACATATTTCTTTTTTCAACATGCTGACAGAATTGAACGATAAAAAGATGTTAGTGTAGAATCTTGATTTTCGAGTCTTGAATGTAGTTTATTTTTTATCTTGTCCATCTTGACTGATCATTGGAGGATTCACAACCATAGTAGACCAAGTCCATTCGAAAAAAAAAAAAAAAATGAGATAGTCCATTTAGAAGGTGCATAAAGTCTGTGCACTGTAAAGTCTTTTTATGCACTGCCACAGTGAACAAAATCTGTTTTCACATACTTTTTCATATATGTCATCTGTTTACAGACTTGATTTACTGTGGGAGTGGATAAAATAGATTTTATGCACCTTCTAAATAGACTCTTTCTTCTTCTTCTTCTTCTTTTTTTTTTTTTTTTTTTTCAAAATGGACCTGGTTTATTTTGGTTGTGGCCCCCCTCATTTAATGGTACAGTGAAACCTCCATGTGCGACCACCTCCCTGAACGACCATATTTTCATGGAACGAAATTTTTTTCCCATAGGCTCAATACTAATTTTACCTCCATTCAGAGACCATCCCAGTTGAACTCTTCTCCATGAGCGACCCATTTCTTTGAACAAAATGAAACAAATTTAGTTTTTTTTTTGGTCGATTGAAGAAGATTTTATTAGAAAAATAATTCCGGAGAGCGTATTATTCATCAAACTTCTAAACTAAGTTTAGATTTTTTTTTTTATTCCGGTAACTTTTAACCCCTTGAGGACGAGCGACACGTATACGTGCCGCATGAAGCGCTCAAAATCCTTGTTTTTCCTCACCAGTAAAATTTTAGTATAAAATTTGCCTTATTTAATCAGCGCATTTACTCGATTCAAGAAGACACAAATTCCCGTTTTTAAAAAACGGTGACAAAAGATTAAAAATTTCGTAAAAGGCTCCTGTCCCGAAGGGGTTAAGTGTTTAAACCCCTTGTGTTTCTTTAGGTAATGAATTTAACTCTGATGACAAATTAAGAATGACAGTCAAACTCCCCTGCCCTATTCTGTCAGGAAACTCTCAAAGAAATAGATAAATCAATGAAATCGTCAATATTTGTTTCCGTCCAAAAAAAATTTGCATTTATTTACTGAACTTCCAAAGGACTTTGAAATAAAAGTTATAAAAGATAAAACCTTAAAATCAAAGCAAACATCAATGCATTCATTTTTTAAACTTTGCTGTAATTAACTTATCTAATTAGCTTTTGTTTTGATACTTAAATTTTTATATTTTTTCCTAATGTGAAAAATAAATTTTAGTAACATTAATTGTTACCTTTTTGAACAATTGAAATCTAGATTTAAACATGACCTCCATTAAGAGACCACCTCTCGGAGCGACCAATTTTTATTGGAACAGAACGCGGTCGCTTTAGTAAGGTTTTACTGTATGTAATTAGTAATACTGACAGAAATTTTTGAAGGGGTCAAACCTCCCTGATCCCTCTACTGGCTATGGCCTCGCATATGTACCATGGTTCCAGATAATGATTAACATAGTCTCAAAATAATAGACAATTTTAAAAAGTTTTATTATTATTATTATTAGTAAAATGTTTTAATTTATTTTATAGTTTGACTGCTACTGTTAAAACATATTTTTTTGGTGTCATTGCTGTGACATTTGAACATACCTCAGAAGAGACAAGTTGTACAAATTCTGTAAGTTGCTGTATGAGGTCTTGATGATTTTATCATAATTGACCTTTATGTATTGGTTGATAATTCTTTTTTTTTTTTCTTTTACAGAAATTAGAAGAAATGAGAAAACTAATTATTAATAATCTAAATGCCAAATCAGAAACGTATGTTTTTATCTATTACATAATTTTGATATATATATGTCTTATATTAAGTTGAACAAATCAAAATATTTATCATAAACAGTTAGTACATTTTATAATGTAGTTGATGATAATGTATAAATAAGTGTACTTAAAAGAATAATGCATTAATGGGTATTTTGATATAATTTCACAATATATTTTTAGTCTTAAAGTTGATTTTTTTTCTTTTTCAGAAAAATCGAATTTTAAATTTGATATATTTTTTAAAATGATTTTGCCTTGATTCTTGAGTTCTAATAGCCAAGTGTAGGGATGAACATCTATGTTTTTTTTAACTGAACTGCTTGATTGTTTACTGTTTATTTAGAAAACAATGGGAAAAACAGTAATGATAAAAGGGAATAAAAAACATGCGATAGTGCAAATATGTAAATAAAAAATATTTTCTTATTGGCAAGTTTTATTTAAGCATCAAATTTCTAAGATTAAATGGGGACTAAAAGTGTAAAATGCTGAAAGTGCCAAAAAATCGAAAAAATTTTTAACGAAAAAATGTCAAAGTGCTAAGTTTAACAAACAGGGGAACACTTGAAGTGCTAACCCTAATAGTAATAGTTCAAACAAGTTGAAAATTGTACCTGAAGTAGGGATGCACCGAATAGTGATTTTGGCCGAATACCGAATATTCGGCCAGCAGGCGAACCGAATACCGAATATTCAGCTAGCCAAATAATAACTGCTAGGCCGAATACTGAATATTCGGCTTGTCGAGTACTTTTATATTTCAAAGTTTAAAGGTATTAAAATGTTAAATTTTAAAACAATTTTACATAATATTTAAAACAAACTTTTATACTAAACAAGAGCTTTTTTCGAGTAAACTTTATGCTGAAAAAAATTTGCTTTGAGTTATTTAAGAAGAGGATAGTTATTAAAAAATTTTTTAATTTCATGGCTTCTTCTGAGAATTAAAGCAAATGAATAAAATTTTCTTAAATTCTAAAACATTTTAAAATCAATGAGAAATTGTGAAAAAATTGGAAGAAAAATTGTACAGGATCATATATTTGCTTGTAAGGAAGAAAATAAAGTAAAAGTTAATAAATAATGCAATCAGTTCAAATTTTATATGGTGACAATTTAGCAAGAATAACTGTTCTACTCCCTTTGATTAAGCAAGGAAGTTTTTAAATGCATCGTAGATCGGTGTCTGGAGTGGGCAATCATTTTCAGAGATTGTAAATGTTGTTCTTAAAATCTTAGCAAGAAACAGATTATTTACTTACTGGACAATGTTGAGGAACTTGCATTTGTACATAATTCCTATGAAAATCCTCATGATTGGTCAATTTTCTTAAATAATACTTAACGAACAGCAAATAAATAATGTAAAATCATTCTCTTTTATTTAAATATGATTCTGTTTCTAATTATTCTGAATATCTTTATAAGTTGACTGTTAAACGTAGAAGTTGTATAAGGTTTTAAAAAATATGTTTTAAAAGTTTTTTTTTAAGTATTCGGTTTGGCCGAATATTCAATATTCGACCAAACCGAATATTCGGCATACCAAATAATTTTCTATTCGGTCAAGCCAAATATTCGGCATACTGAATAGTTTAATATTCGGTAACATGGCCAAATACCGAATATTTGGTGCATCCCTAACATCAAGCATGGTAAATGAGGTGCTTTCGCCTTCTTTTTTTTTCGCTCTTTTGAAAATTTTCCTCATTTGGACTTTTGACGTTTTCCATTTTTAGTCCTCAAATACTTTTTTATTTTAAAAAATATGTTTTTCTGTTCATGTGTAAATAAAATCTGCAGATGACGCAAATTTTTATATTTTCAGTAGGAGCCATTCTATGAGAAACTGACAAAATATCCCGCATGTGACGCTTACATAAATACTTATATTTATTAACTTATAATTTGTTAAAATACAAACTATACTTTAAAATTAACAAAAAACCCTATGTTTTCATATTAGCATAGTTGTTTTAATTTGAGGATACAATAGTATTGTTAAAACAGCAGTAATATGTAGAAAAGCTGTTCCACACGTGATATGGAATGGCCCGGTTCTTTAATAGATTTTAAAACCTCCTCATTTTAAACCCTAGACTTTAGTAAGCTGCCTGTTTTTAATAATAAGTAAATAATAAAAATAGTAGATAAAAATTTCTACATTTTAAATCCTAGACCTAACAAGGAAGGTCTCCATACGGGCATATTCAGAAAAATCAGAAAAAATTACAGTGTGTTCTTCTCATGTGGCTATATATGTTTATTAAAAAAATCTTGGCGGAACCTCGATAGAACATTCGTAAAAAAGTAATGAAAATTTCGTTCATTTGGCGATCTATCATCGGTTGGCGATGAAATGAAATTTCGAAAAATATTTTTTTATGTCGAATTTGGCGATGAAATGAAATTTCGAAAAATACTTTTTTGTGTCGAATACTCTTTAAGATAAAAATGCTTCATATTGAACTTGTTTAAATAAATTTAATGTAAATAACTTTAGTTTTGTCAGTTTTAATTTGATTTGACTATAGTTTTGTCATATATATACAGTAGAAGATCTTTATAACGCAAACCTAAAAACACAAGGTTGTGCGTTATATGGATCACATTATTAAATTCACCTTGTAAACATGGCCAAATATGTCTGAAACACATCAAAATACATTAGAATGTCTTTATACTGCATTCCTTGTTACCAAGAGTTATCCAAATTATAAATTTTTGCATAATATCGGTCAGACATTGTAGTAGGAGAGCTGTTGAACATTTTTGAGTAGGTATTTGAGGCACCCTGAAAATTTGTGCAGCACTTCTTTTGCAATGCCTGAATACAAAATCGAATCTCTGGCTGAAGGATCGTGGCCCAAAACCTGTGCCAGACACGTGTCAAGTGCCATTTTTTGACACTACCCCAAAAAAGTATTTGAGGCACGCTGAGATTGAAACAGAATAATATTTATACTTAGAAAAAAATATTTTGAAAATGACAGACACTTTAGTCGGCCCAAAAACTGTGCCAGACACGTGTCAAGTGCCATTTTCTCCAACACTCATCCTGCATTGTTAATCCTAATTATACATGATCCTGGCACAGTTTTTTCCTCTTTCTACTAAATTATAAATAACTAGAGAACAGGAATTCTGCTTTTTCAGAATTTAGTCTCGCCCCCAGCATTTCCATTACCAAAAAAAAAATTATGGCCATTTTTTTTTTCCCATTCTGACCAGAAAATCAGAGTTCTAACTTTTTACGGCTGCTCTTTCATCCTCACCTAACTCTTCATTTATAATGGCTGTTTCATAATAATAGAAGCCACCAGTCCATCAGAAGAAAATAACTCGGTTAAGCAGGTCTCTAACTGCAGCACAAAACATATTTCAAGACTTAAAGCACGCATTTTATTTTATGTAAAATGACGTCATTCGCTTCTGCTTAAGAATTCCACGTTTACGTTCCACTCTTAAACAACTACAGTAAAGCATGCATAGCACATCACTATCGCGAAATAATGCATAAATGCAGCAAAAAGACGCCGTCATTCAAGAAAATCAGCAACAAAAAAATGGCTATCTAATGATTCATAGATACTTAAAATTAAATATAGTTTATAATCGCTCCATTGTTTTAACAGAAATCATTCGTTTATATTTTTTTCAAAATAGCACGTATTTTAATTACATTTTCTTTCGGTTGTTATGAGAAAATGGCAACAAAAATATATAATTACTATTTTAGAAGTATTTTTCCTTTGCTTTCTACAGAAATGAGCTCTTCCGTTGCCAATATTAAGCAAATGGCTCTAAAAACTACAAAAAAATTAATATTTCAAAAATAAATGGAAATACAGTTTTCAAACTAATTGCATTTAAAAGTATTTTTTTTTCCAATACGACGGTATAAAAATCAAAAATGTGCAATGCTTAGAAGTTAAAAAAATTGCTATAGAGTATTTAATCATACTGCTTTGTTTTACAGCTGGCTTCTGTAAGGTAACGTTATTTTTTGGAATACACAAAATAAGCTGGGAGAAAGAAATAGCATACCGTACCGGGGGTTAAAAACTGTCCCACACATGACATGTAATGACAATGACCCATAGACAAATTTATTGCTGCAATTTTTCATCTGCTTTCCATAATTGAGTTGCCTGTTTCTTATTTCATGATTAGGATTTCTGGCGGAATCCTAGAACATAAAAGACACCCGACTTGGCGATTTTTATGATGCATGCTAACCTAAAATATGGCAACCTGAAAAGCAAAATTCTCCCTACTCACATTGCTTGCGTTGCCGTGAACAACAGGGGCGGCGCCAGAACTTGCCCGATGAGGGGGGGGGGGGCATGGTATCCCCGACAGGGGGGCCAAATTAGTCCCTGTGCACCCGACCCAAATCCAAAAATTACATTTGAAGACAACCCGACCCGAACCCGACATATTTCAATCTGCATCCAGCCCGTACCCGAAATACTTTAATACTTAAATGCCTGATTTTTCAAAAATCATTGTAATGTTTTTCCGCTTTCATTTCTTAAATAAATCATGGGAAAAATACTTTAAAAAATCATATTTTGTTTTAAGTATAGTTTACGGTTAAAAAACAGTTTGTTAATAATCGGCAATACTGGTGTTTAATTGAAAAAATAATTTTCCTTGATAAAATTCTATAATATTAAACACACAAGAATTTTAGGAACTATAATAAGAAATAAATTTTACTTGCTCACTGCAGGTCAAAATAGGGTATTTCGCAAGCTTCCAAACAAAACAAAAAGAACAAGTAGCAACAATTGAAAAAATAAATCTATCTTTATTCTTAAACAGCACAAGTGTTGCCATCTACATGTTAAAAATCGATTTAATAATATTTTCAGAATGTATTTTATTGGCAACATTAGGTTGGTTGGTTGGTTGTATTTATGTCGGCCAATTATCAGGACGTGGCATATGGGCTCTAAGGGGGGGAGAGTGCCTTCCGTGGAGGTCTTTCTAAGAGAACCTAACCCGTATTAAGAGGCTACTTCAGTCAAATGAAAAGACCCGTTCGCTAATGCTAATCCTATGGAAGAAATTTATAACGATATCTCGGTTGCATTTCAATATTTTTAAATGATTTTTTTTTTTTTTTTTTTTTTTTGCATTGGATAGCTGAGATCGATCTGTATGCAGACCGTTTTTTAGTTTTTCGATTTTGATTACAGATTTTTTTTAGGAGCATGCTTTCACTTTCGAAACCGGTTCCGAAAATGAAAGCGTCCTCATTAAAAATATCTGTAAACAAAATTGAAAAATAAAAAACGGCCTTTGTACAGATCGATCTCTGCTATCCAATGCCAAAATAATCATTTAAAAATATTGAAATGCAACCGAAATATCGCTATAAATTTCTTCCATAGGATTAGCATTAGCGAACGGGTCTTTTCACATGACTGAAGTAGCCTCTTAACGCTTGGAGAACCAAGGTTCGAAGAAAACCATGAAAACTCCGAACGATTAGGCCGACGGGCGCGATTGGGATCAAACCCAGCACCTCCCGTCTACCAGCTTCGAGAGCAGAACCTCTTGGCCACTAGCAACATTAGGCATTATAGCTTCAATATTATTGTAATAGTAGTTTAGAGCCTAAATTGGGTATGTTGCCGAAAGGCAACACCAAGCATTTAAGGGTTAACCCGCAACCCGAACAGAATCCGAAAAGAAAGGGAAGTAAATAAAGTTTTAATGCAAATGTGAAAAGTAATCTATAATTACATCTCTAATACTAATTTTATGTTTTCCATAAAAAAAATGGACAAATCTGTATTCTTTAATATTCGAATATAGTAAAATGAATAGCAGACACATTGTTAGATGGAGTAGTGCATCGGGTCGGGGTCGAGCTGTATTTAATTTTCCTTTTTCGGGTCGGGATAACTCCAACTTTCTTTCTGCTGGTCGGGTTCACCCTAGAATATTTCTTGCTGGTCATATTTATGCTTTTTGCAAGTTGAGTTTTTGGGATTTAAAAAAAAAAAAAAAAATTTGAGCAGAGCTGTGTTTTAAAGGAAAATAAATATATGAATATGGATGAATATATACTGTAAAGGCACTTATTTTCACGAGGCTTTAATTTTCGCAAGACCGTCGTAATCGCGAAAATTTAAGCCTCACGAAATATTTTTCTTCGCCTCAAATAATAATAAAAAATCAGAAAATTTTCACTTATCCACAATTTAATGATTACAGTTACTTAAATAAGAAATAAGTACAAAAATTTCTTGAATACATACAACTATTTCTTGAATAAAAACAATAATACAACTAACAGAATGTAGCTCATTCACTTACAATATTTATACCAGCTTCTTTGAAGCCATTCAAAATTATCTCATATTTGGCTTTAACACCGTTAAATATTCGCACAAGCCAAGAAGCGTGAATCGGTTGATATTCGCAGGTCCACAGATTCTTTTTACTCTTGAAATTTAAACAAAATGGGTTCTATTATGTAGTTTTGAGGATTTTTCAACTTTCGGTTCTGTTCTTATAAAACTCGCGAAATTTTCAGCTTGCGAAATCACAGATATCTTCATTTTCGAGAAAATTACGACTCGCGAAAATAAGTGCTTTTACAGTATTCAATTTAATGCATCAGATATAAAATGTATATAAGAAATGTGATCATAGATTTTAGAAGAAACTTTAAGAACCATTTTTTTTTCGTGCTTCGGAATATGAAATATATTACCAACATTTCTTTTCTGATAAACAGAAATATATATGTATCGTATTTGTGATAGTTTTTGCATACATACACATGTTACATGTATGTAGATTGGGATGTGACCACCATTCAAAAGTATAAGCGTACGAATATATAAGTATTAGGAATTGAAAAACTATTCACTAAATAGACGTGTCCGCTTTTTCGGGAGTGTTCAATGTGAAAATCTTATTGTATATAGATTTTTAACCTGAAAAAATATTTTGGAGATTATTTTGAAAAATCGGATCAACCCGAACCAGACCCGCAAGAGTCAAAACCCAACCTGAACCCGACCCGCAGCAAAAAAGTAGAAGTCAACCCGACCTCGACCCACAACAAAAAAATGTAGCTCCAACCCAGGGTCGGGTCGGATGCGAGTAAAAGCGGGTAACCCGACCCGATGCAGGACTCTAGGCTGATTTCGTAATATATATTAAAGAAGTGTCCACGAGCCCGGGCCTGTCTCGAAGCCTGAGTTTGGTAAAGTTTTCGTTCATTAAGCTCGGTCAGGGCTTAATTTTTATCTCAAGACTCGGTCGGGCTGGGACTAAATTTTATTTTTTTTAAATGTTGGGCCGGGTAGGAATTTCATTCCTCCAGGGACAAGTCTTGAATTTTTTCTGTAGATTCGGGACAGAACGGGACTGTATTTTATTTTTTCGGGGCCATTTAGGATGATAATTTTTTTTCTCACGAGTAATGTCCCGGTAACGTTTCTCCTTTTTTAGTAGAGAAATTGAACGATAAAACAGCATATCTTTGTTTGTTTCTTCTTCTTTCTTTTTTGTTTGCGTTTTTTAAATAAAAGGCGGTGTATTTGGCTAATTTCTAGAGAAATTAATCAAATTTCGGCAATTTCTGAAGAAATTAATCAAATCCCCCTGGGCCAAAAATGCTAAAAAAGCAGACAGACTGTGCCGGCATGGTATGCTTGTAACAGGAAATGAGCAAGTGTTTAGCTTTTATAACAGGCCAGGCAAACAATAGTTCAGCTTAATACTATGTTAATTTAAACAATTACATAAAAAACAATCTTTGTTTACCCATTCAATTTATAAAATACTCGCCAAACACTTTTTAATAAAGGTTAATGTGAGCAGATGTATTTTACCATATCTTATCTCTTCTTGAACCTTATTTCGTATAGGCGCCTAAAGATTGCGGTCAATCGGATAAACATTAAACAGAAGAGCACATGAGACAATATATAAGGTATTCGGTAACATCCGGCCGTTGGGACGACTGTGGCTGACTTGTAATAGAATTCTCTCTCTCTCGTCTCAGACTAAAGAATAAAATTTTAATTTAGAGTATCAGGGCCGAAACTAGCTTTTTTTGCACCCGGGGCAAGCATGGATTTTGGCGCCCCTCTCCTCTTCTGCAAAGTATATTTACAAAGAGAATTTTACTAATTTTCTAATAGCCGACTTATTTTAAAATTTAAACTATGTAGTCTTAAAATATGTAATACTGAAACGTAATCTACAATGGCGGATCCAAGGGGGAGGTCACGGGGGTCATGACTTCTCTCTGAACCCCAACAAAAATATTCTAAAGATCATTTTTAATATGAAATATACAGTAGAGTCCCGATTATCTGAATCCCGCTTAACCGAGTTTCCGCTTTCATAGAGTTATTTTCTTCTGATGAACTCATGGCTTCTATTATTATGAAACAGCCTTTATAAATGAAGTGTTAGGTGAAGATGAAAGAGCAGCCGTAAAAAGTTAGAACTTTGATTTTCTGGTCAGAATGGGGAAAAAAAATGGCCATAATTTTTTTTTTTTTTTTTTTTTTTTTGACAAAAAAAATATTGCCATTATTTTTCTTTTCATTCTAACCAGAAAATCAGGGTTCTAACTTTTTATGACTGCTCTTTCATCTTCACCGAACACTTCATTTATAATGGCTGTTTCATAATAATAGAAGCCATCAGTCCATCAGAAGAAAATGATCCATTCCAAAGGTATAATCCTTCATTTGGCACCCCTTCATTCTGGCACCCGGGGCACATGCCCCCTGCCCCCCCTTAGTTTCGGCCCTGAGTAAACTCATAAAAATTTGATATAATTTGGACATGGTGAAAAAGCGGAACATTTAACATCCGGCGTAGTTGTTCCGCGGGACGAATCCCGGGATCCCTGAAAATCGGGACATTCCGCGTAAATCTGAACACCTGGTAACATTAAGTTCACACTACAATAATTTATAAGGTTCATAAGCTTTTTGCAATTCGGGTTGCTGGGATTTTCCCAAACAAGTTTGACCCCAAGTACATATCAGATGAAAAGAAATACAGATTTGAATATGAATGAGAATACATTCAGTTTACTGTATGTGAAATAAAATGGTAAGAAGTGTCATAATAGATTATCATTTCTTTAAGAACCATTTTTTCTTCAAATTAAATAAATATAGAAAAACTATATTTTCAAAGAACGACAGATTCACCTTAATAATATAAATGAAAAATATGAATATCAAATTCACAATATATCTTTACTTAATAGGTGCTAAAAATACAAATGTTAAAAACATTTTAAAAACAATGCAGATGTTGAGAACATTGAGTCACATGATGTTTAAAATCCGAGCGCTTTCGACTGAACCATCAGTCGTCATCAGGGAAAAGAGCAATGCCGAATGAAAGACAAACAGCTGGTTAAATATCAAAGGGCGAAACCAACCGAACCACAAAATAGGAGGGTGGGAAGGATGGAAAAAACAGAGAGGAGCAGCCAATCATAAAAAGAGAGAGGGGGGGAGAGGGGTGGGACAGGGAGGAGGGAAAATGGTTAATCAAAACCAAATTCCCCTGTAACCCCTAGAATTTTAAACCAGATTCTTGGTATGTTGTAGGATAGAACATCATTGCAGGTATTCTTGCCTTTTGCTAAAATTTCCAACGACTCTCTAATTATACAAATATTATAAAATGAAGCGTGTGCGATGATTTTAACTTCTTTGAATAAGATATCAATGTCTTTAACTTGACTTAGCCGGGATAGAGCTGTGGATGGTCTACCCTTTTTTAAATCTGTCATATGCTCCTTAATCCGTTCCAATAATTTCCGAGTGGTCATTCCTATATAAGTATACTTATTTGAACTGCCTCCAATCCTAAAAGGGATAATATAAACTCTGGATTTATCAAAATTGTCTATAGGATCGACCTTTCTGTATACCAGTTGCTCTAATTTTGTCGGTGGTCGGACGCTAAACCACCGACAAAATTAGAGCAACTGGTATACAGAAAGGTCGATCCTATAGACAATTTTGATAAATCCGGAGTTTATATTATCCCTTTTAGGATTGGAGGCAGTTCAAATAAGTATACTTATATAGGAATGACCACTCGGAAATTATTGGAACGGATTAAGGAGCATATGACAGATTTAAAAAAGGGTAGACCATCCACAGCTCTATCCCGGCTAAGTCAAGTTAAAGACATTGATATCTTATTCAAAGAAGTTAAAATCATCGCACACGCTTCATTTTATAATATTTGTATAATTAGAGAGTCGTTGGAAATTTTAGCAAAAGGCAAGAATACCTGTAATGATGTTCTATCCTACAACATACCAAGAATCTGGTTTAAAATTCTAGGGGTTACAGGGGAATTTGGTTTTGATTAACCATTTTCCCTCCTCCCTGTCCCACCTCTCCCCCCCCCTCCCCTCTCTCTTTTTCTGATTGGCTGCTCCTCTCTGTTTTTCCATCCTTCCCACCCTCCTATTTTGTGGTTCGTTTGGTTTCGCCCTTTGATATTTAACCAGCTGTTTGTCTTTCATTCGGCAGTGCTCTTTTCCCTGATGACGACTGATGGTTCAGTCGAAAGCGCTCGGATTTTAAACATCATGTGACTCAATGTTCTCAACATCTGCATTGTTTTTAAAATGTTTTTAACATTTGTATTTTTAGCACCTATTAAGTAAAGATATAGTGTGAATTTGATATTCATATTTTTCATTCATTTTTTCTTCTTTCGAAATTTGGAAAATATTATCAACTTTTCGCTTTTCAGACGTACTATAACATATGCATCATATTTATGATAGTTTATGCACACCTACACGTTACATGTTTGTAGATTGGCAGGTATCCACTATTCAAAAAGGTATAAGCGTACAAATATTAAAGTGTTAGGAATTGAAAAAGTGTTCACTAAATAGAGATGTCCGTTTTTCGGGAGTGCACATTTAGAAGGTCTTACTGTATATAAATTTTTAACCTGAAAAATATTTTGGACATTCTTTTGAATCATCTGGTCAACCAGAACCCGACCTGCAAAAGTTAAGACCCAACCCGAACCCAAAACAATGAAAGTCAACACGACCCGTTGGGTAAAAGTAAGTCATCTCAACTCGAACCCGACCCGCAACAAAAATATATTGCCAACCCAACCCAAACTGATGGTCCAATCGGGTGCGGATAAAATTGGATAATCCGACCCGATGCAGGACTCTAGTAGATGTTTGCATGGGCCAAAATTTCCAGGCCCGAGAATGCCGGAATATCCCGGTGATTTGAAGAGCTTTTTCTCTTATTTTAAGAAATTTTTGTCTTTTGATCGAAAATTTTTAGAAAATCTTGTGCTTAGGTTCATGATTTTTACTTATTTTTAGATAAAAGGGATTTATAAATTCCGTTTCTAAAACGTAAAAATACTAGGCAGCAGAGCTGCCGGAACACCCATGTAAATTGACGATTATGCTGCTTTATGTGTGAGTATTTCAGGTAGTTACTTGTTTTCTGTATTTTGAAGGGAAATGGGCAAATCAAAGCGCAATTTTTCATGTTTAAATAAAATATAATCAAGGGAAAAAAATTTTTCAATCCACGGATTACTTTAAGGATCAATTCATGGATTATTACTGCAGAGTCCTGCACGGTTTGGGTTATACCCAACCCGAACCCCGAAATTCTATATCCATTCAACCTGAACCAGTTAAAAAAAAAAAAAAAAGTTGACCCGATCCCGACAAACATCGACACAAAACGACAGGATTCAACCCGAACCCAATACCAACACAAAATGAAAAAAATATATCCATATTGTAATGGAATAATGGAAAAGTAGTCTACAATTATATCTCTAGCATCAATTATATTGTTTATGTAGAAAAAATCAATATATCTGTATATGTACTCGTTGATGCTCAAATAATATAGTTTTTCATTTTAAAATATATTGAGAAATTGGGTAGAATCGAACACATCTGCCAGAAAAAATTAAAGTGTATCCTACTCGAAAAATAGAAGTCAATCCGAGCCCCTCTGAAAAAGTATTCTCTCCGGATCCGACTCAAACCACCAGTCGGGTTGGGTTTAGTTTGCCCAACAAGATGCAGGACTCTACCCAAAACGTGATCTGAGCCAGACAAAAATTTTCATCCTCCACATTTCGACCTCAACCCAAAATACTCGAACCTCAATCAAACCCCAATCCTAAATGATGAAAAGAAAAAAATACCTGTATGTATATATATATATATATATATATATATATACATATTGTAATGCAACTATGTAAAAAGTAGTCTACAATTATACTTCTAGTATCAATTTTAACTTTTAAGTGAAAAATTCACTATACATATATTCGTTAATATTCAAATATATAAGTTTTTCTTCTTAAAATAAATTTTGTAAATTCTTTTGACAGATCGATTCATCTTGAATCAAGAACCGTAAGTGTCATCACCCAACCCGAACCTGAAACAACTAAAGTTAACCCTACTCGAATCCGACCCGCCAATGCAAAATATCAGGTCCAACGCGATCCGGTCCAGACCACTAGTCGGGTCAAGTGCAATTTGCCCGACCCGATGCAGCACTCTATTTGCCATCCAACTCGACCCCGACAAAATAATTTTCGCCCTCCGTATTCTTAACCGAACCCGAAATACTTCAAACTTCAAACTAAGCCAACCATAAATCCACAATGAGTGAAAATTGATCCACAATGTAATGTTATTTATAAAAAAATAGCATATGATCATAACTTCAGTATAAATTTTACCTTTTGTATTGCAAAATAGACATGTAAAGAGTCATCCATGTATCAAATATGTAGATTTTTATCTGAAGGAATTTGGACTTTTTTTCTTTTCGAAAAATTGGGTTCACCTGAATCCAACCTGCAAGAATCACAATTCAATCTAGAAAGAGAGTCATACCTGGAAGAATTTGTTTAGTCAATCAGACTTACAAAGAAAAAAAAAATGAGCTCCAACTCGACCCAACCCTACCGGACCAAAATTCAAGTAAAAATATTTTCCCTGACGGGGGGGGGGGGGGGGGGGGGTCCGATGACAATACAACATTTTAATATTTTTAGAACTTAATTATAAATTGGGGATTAAGAAGTGAAAACGCTGAAAGTTCAAATAGTCCAGGCAATATGGACCGTATAGGGACTCTACCTAGCAAAATTCATGGTAGTTCTGGAAAAAGGCTTACTATATGTTTTTTGGGTCGCTGAATCCGAATTTTTAACCCCACCAAAATTTCTCCCGCAACCCCCCCCCCCCAAATTTTGGTAAAATGCCCCCCAAAAAAGGTTTTTATTAAAAAAATCAATTTTTTTATTGTTTTAGGGGAAGAGTATCTAGAAATTCAAGAAGTAGACAAAATTTGCAACAAATTAGATATATGACATTATGACTTAAGAAGAAGGGGAAGGGGGAATCTGCCTCGGAACATGCGCGCGGTGCTGCGTGAACTAAGTTGCGCAATTCCACTTAACGATTCACACGTTTACATTCGCCCTCCCATGTCCCCTCCGAACTGTCTCTATAAGGTTCACTTTAAGTTTTTTGGGTCTATGAATCCGAATTTTTAACTTCCCCTCCAAAATCCCCCCCCCCCCCCAAATAGTTGTTTTTAACTTAAATTTCTTATTGTTTTAGGGGGAAAGCATTACGGGAAAGCATCCCCCTCTGGCACCGCCCTTGGTGAACAATTCATTACTTAGACAGTTCCAACGAGAATTTCATTCTCAAAGTAAACATTGAATTCAAAAAAGTTTGTTTTTTCAGCAACTTACTAATAAAATCATTCCATCATAAATCCAATTTTAACACTACCGACCGGCCGTCGATTAATCGACGTTTGCTCCCCAGCGCTTACCGACCAGTCGTCGATTAATTGACTTTTGATCTTTCTGTTAGATTTGGTTAGGTTAGATTGACAAGTAGCAAGCAGCAAGCATTTCGCATTCTTTATTCAGATAATCGGTGCTTTTTTATAAGCTTTAGCCCTTAGAAATGAATGGAAAGGATAGTCTCGGCGAGTTTTATCTAGATGACCTGTCAGATTGTCTTGACTGCCGTTCAGCAAGTAGTACTGATGACCAAAGTGATAGCAGTAGTATAGACATTCGAAAGCGACGTCCTGTACCGCTAATATACAGTGATTCAGAAGACGAGGACATGAATAATAATGTTGAAGACAACAATGATACATGGTCAACGAACGACAAGAGTATAATTTTGGAACCTTTCGAAGGCAGCTCTGGCATAAAAATTATGCCAAGTTCCTCCGAAAGCGTAATGGATATTGTGAATTTATTCATTGGAAGTGACCTGATTAAGCACTTCGTGAGGGCCTCTAACAGATAGCATTATCAAATTGTGGACAAATATAGAATTACATCAAAAACGAAAAAATGGAAAGACATCACGGTGACTGAAATGAAGAAATTTTTGGGCCTGATCATTCTCATGGGACAAGTAAAGAAGGACGTTCTTTACGATTATTGGTCTACAGACCCATCTATAGAAACGCCATTCTTCTCGAAGGTTATGAGCAGCAACAGATTTTTACAAATAATGCAAAGCTGGCATTTTTGTAATAATAACAATATTTCTCCCAGTTTGCATAGGCTGGTGAAGGTCCAGCCTGTCATTGATTATTTCAAGGAAAAATTTAACAATGTATATAAACCAGATCAACAATTGTCTCTATATGAATGTTTAATTCCATGGAGAGGTAGACTGTGAATCAAAACATATAATCCTGCAAAAATTACAAAATATGGAATACTGGTTAGAGTGCTGTCTGAAGCTCGTACAGGATACATATCCAACTTTTGTGTGTATGCCGCTGATGAAAAAAAATTAGAAGAGACAGTATTATCGGTCATTGGACCGTATAAGAACATGTGGCACCATATATATCAAGATAATTATTATAATAGTGTCAACCTAGCTGAAATTTAAAAAATAAATAAATTGCGAGTGTGCGGGACGATTTGAAAGAACAGAGGTCTTCCTCAAATACTTCAAACGGTCAAGCTTTCAAGAGGCCAACATCAATTTCTTAGAAATGGCCATATTTTATTACAAGTATGGAATAATGGCAAAAGGAATGTAAACATGATATTGACAATACATTCTGCACAAATGGTGGAATCTAGAAACAGAAGCAGGACATCAGATTGCCCCATACAGAAACCTATTTCAATAATAGATTATAATAAATATATGAAGGGCATAGATCGCGCAGATCAATATCTGTCCTATTACTCCATTTTTAGGAAAACAAAAAAATGGACGAAACGTGTCGTAATGTTCTTCATCAATTGTGCACTTTTTAACTCCTTTAAAGTATATACAACTCTGAACAGACAGAAGATTACATATAAAAATTTTCTGCACAAAGCAGCACTTTCATTGATAGAAGACAGCGAAACTGAAGAACAAGGTAAGGATCTACCTAATTCCGAACCCACAAGAACCACATCCTGATTTCATCATCCCGGAAGACTGGCAAATTTCGGAAAGCATAAACTAGTAAATATAGTAACCAGCGGTCAATGTAAAAAACCCCTACGATAATGCAGAGTTTGTGCAAGTAAAAAAAAAAAGCTAAGCAGAACAGGTTTCACTTGTAAATACTGCAACGTCCCATTACACAAAGGTGACTGTTTCGAGCGCTATCATAGTTTTAAAAAATATTAAACAACTTCTATTTTCGACAAATATTGTTATATGGATTATGGTATATTTTATGTAAATAATAAACTGAAAACGATTGTAATAGATAAAATAAATATTGTTTAACACTAATATGATTAAAGTAAAAGATTTTATTAAATTTCGTTACCCTAGCATTACACGAAGCGTACAATTTTACCAGAGTTTAAGAAAAGTGCATATATTCTCGCACGTCAGTCTAGGCCGAAACCAAGCCGGTGTCTCGGACGATCTGCGGGTGAAAGGGCATAGTATGTTCGAACCTCTACCGTTCGGTAAAGTGTTAATCTTCTAGTCCAATACACTAAAATTTCTTTATTTACAATCTTAAAAATGCACAAATTTGTCAATAACTACAGTTTTAAATTTGTTAATAACTCTAATTTTAAATTTTTCAATAACTGTGGTTTTAAATGTGTCAGTGACTCTGATTTTAATTTTCTATCCCAAAATATTAAAATTTCTTTATTCACAATCTTAAAACTACACAAATTTGTCATAGAAATCTCTAGACTTTTCTAATAAAATAGAATTTCACTTACTTTTATTTCTCATATTTTGTCCACACTTAAAGTAGACTGCTTATGAGGGTATATTTCAAAATATACAAAAGAGACCCCGAAATACACAAATATTCAATCCGTCGAACGCATCAATTGAAATTTACCATCAGTCTAATCTTTATCACAAACTGCAAAATAAAAAAGCACCTCAACTCAACAAAACACTCATTTCAAGAAACCCAACAATCCAAAAAAACCAATTAAATTAAATTAGTCATAACCACAATGTACGGAACAAAGTGGTATAGCAAGAAGAAATTAATATATTTCCTTGCCAAATTCAATGTCACAAAGCACATCACTTGTTCTAGGGTTCAGACAGATTTCTTTTCATCTCATAGAGTAGTAGGCAAAATAGAATTTTTACAGTGAAAAACAAAATGATCTAATTATATATAAAGTATGATGTATCAAATGAAAGTGATTGAAAATTAATTGCTATTTTGTTTTCTCTTTAGGATACCTACAATTAAAAGAGGTTCTGCTGTTCCACTCTATTTTACTACTTCAGATGAGCGTATAATAGAATATGATTTTGATAAAGTTGTTTACGAAGAAGATTCACCATATCAAAATATAAAAATCTTACACTCACCGACTCTAGGAAATTGTTTAATTTTAGATGACTTACAAAGTAAGTTCTGTACTACAAATCTGTTTCTCTCTATTTAAAAAAAAAAAAAAAAAAAAAAAAAAAAATGTAACTAACGTTGTCACCACTGCCGTAAATGAATTTTTTGAGATCAGAGATCTTTCTTCGCTAATATTATTAAAAACTACTACATACAAAAATCTGAAAATTGGTAGTATTATAGAGAAATGTTTGATAAACATGCTGAAGCAGACTGTTTTTAAATCAAAGAATTATTTTATGAGCTATTGATTGCTAAAGACAGTTAAAATCGTTCCATTAAAAAAGTTTTATAGGAACAAAAACTATACATAGAAATTTCATTATCTTTTTTATAGGGATATACAGTAAACTCCTGACTATCCGGCCTAGTAAAAAAAAAAGTGGAATGTTGCAAGCGGCCGAGTCAGGCAGGTTCTTGTTCGTAGGAAAGTGCTAACACAACAAGAAGGAGCAAGAAGGGATTACAGAATGCAATAGCAGAGACAGTCATCTATCAACTATTTTTTCAAAAACTAAAAACTAAGTTTTGACTCTTTTATCTTATGCATAACTTTTCATATTTGTGCAATCCTTTATTAATAAACAGTAAAATAATATTTACTCATTTTTCTTACGAATTAGGCTTACGTTTTACGATAATGCTTATTTTAAAACTGTACGTACTGTATATGTAAAATGTGTCCTAAAATGTGTAACATGTGTTTTAATATAATGAAGAGGGGAATGCAAGAAGTGAGTAAATATTTATAGAACTCCGGCCTATCCGGCTTACCATTCCGCCACATTAGGCCGGATAGTCGGGAGTTTACTGTACTTCATGAATTTGTGGTGTGCAGGCTGCACTTATTTTTTAAATTTGACTAACTTTTTTTTTTTTTAATATGTATATATATATATATTCAAATTTTTAGCAATTCAATATATATATTTTTTCATATGTAGAAAAAGTCATTGTTTTTATATTGATACCAATTTGTAAAACAGCCATGGTTCTCGCTGCCGCTTGCCATTGCGCCAAATCATGACAAAATGTTTCATTTGGCAAGTAAATGGATGATTAGATTCACCAAATTACGAGTGGTCAATTTTTGCTCATCTTTATTTTTTCGTGTGTGTGTTTAGGTGATACTCATATTTACATTATTTTTAGAGATACTAATCGAACACCAGTTCAGTTTAGGAACAGCCAAAGCCACAGTAATAAAAAATGTCAATTCAGTATGTGTTAATCTGACCAATAGGCAGCAGTATTATTTTGAAATTGTCTTTGAAGTATGGACTTCAATGAAAAATCTAAGAATTCTAGAAAAATAAAGTTTTTGACACATTTTGTTGTTTATATTTGGAATTTTTCAAAATTCATTGAATGTATTATCTTAAAATCCTAAGTGAACTGGGATTGGAAGTTTAATTTCATATCATTTTATTGAATTAAATCAGATTTTTAAAAAATTTCTTGATTGCACAAGACATTTAAAATATAATTTTTTTTTTTTTTTTTTAGTTTCAGTAACGGATAGCTAAATTTAGATGGATAGCTGATCTATAAACAGTTACAAAAACGTAGGTTATTTTAGAACATATTGAAAAAAAGGAGGAATACTTAACAGGTTAAAGATCGAATTTTTAATGTTTCACAACGAATTTATTTTACTTACCCATCATACGTAGTATAGGGTAAGTCTTGTAATCGTTTTGAAAATCGAAAAAAATTTTTTGACGGATTTACACGTTTCAGACATTGGAGATTCCTAAAAACATATTTTCGAAAAAAAATTTGTCCGTCCGTCTGTGTGTCTGTAATCGCTCTATCTCCCGAACAAATTGAGATAGAGACTTGAAAATCGGTGTGTACTTAGGGAGTAATAATGGGAAGAAGCCTATTGAATATCAGTAACCTCGATTAACCGGAACTATTTTTTTCGGACTCTTGAAATATTTGTTCTGATAAAAGGTACACAAAAATTTTCAAAATTGTTTATTTGAAGGAGTGAATTTAAAAGACAATAAAAAAACATAAATTTTGCATCATGAATGAACTCGATTGGATAATTAGTTGTCGAGATATTTGTAATTCAATTTTTCACACTCTTCGATTTTTCATGACCCTGTATTTCATTCAAATTTCAATTCAAAGATATATTTTAATTGGAAATGAGATGCTTAATCCGGCGCAGTAAACTGTTATTTAATAGGATTATAATTTTTCGAGTTATAAGGATGTTTCTTTTACGCAATTTGGTACTACTCGATTATCCTGCCGAACAAAAAACTATCGCCAAACTATAAGATTAAATGCCAATAATGGCGTATCGTAAATGTCAAGTATTTAATGCATCTTCATACCTATAAGGGGTGTTACCATAGGAGGGACCCTGTTCTATGGCCAAACACCGCAAAGTTTGGCACCAACTTGGCAGTATATTGCCAAATTTGGCAGCCAAAATGAGTCGCCAAATTGGCGGTATCTCTAATATTTTGCCAAATTCCCATAGACTTCCATTGTAAACCAATAGCGTTCACTTTCTTACAGAAAATCAATAAATTGAGATATTTTAATGCAACAAAAAGTAATATTAGCTTAAGGGGTTATATTAATTGTATTTAAGGAAGTCCAAATAAATTATGAATAAAAGTAACATGGTACAATGCTTAGCAAATATCACATGTTTTATTTTCATATTTTATATTATCTATAAATATCCATGATGGGTAAGTATTACGGTGGCCCCCAACGACTAGTTTTCATTTGGCGAATATTTTTTATTTCTGATTAGCCAAATTGCTAACGTTCATAAAAAGCCAGCGAGAAGCCTGAAAACAGCACAAATAATTATGTTTCTTCTCAAATAAAAAATGCATTTACATGTAACTTAAAAACAGAAATGAAAGTTTAAAATAGTAATTGTATTAAATTCTCTTAACATTGCAGTAAACATTTCATTTTTTTGCATAAAGATGTTCTGGTTTTTAGAAGAAAAACTTTTCTCATGTATAATTCCAAACTCCTGAAAAATTTTTATTGCAGCTTCCTCTACATGAAGTAACTGCCAAATGGTAAAATCCATCTCAGTGTCATTAATATATGCACGTTATAACTATTGCGTACTCAGGGGCATAGCTACAATTTTTTTTTTTTTTTAGGTGGGGGGGGGGGGGGGGGAGGGAGGGGGAGCAGTTTTTCCCAACTTCAAAAATTTCCTAATGTGAAACAAATTGCTCTATTTTCCAACTAAAATGATATGTTCAATGTGAGTTATGTTCAATGTGTGTTTAACCTTCCGTCTACCAGATGGGTCCATTGGACCCGACATGTACATTCAAAATATTTATTCAAACCAGAAATTTCTTCAAAACAAACTAAATGTATAAATCAGACAATAATAAGTTAAATAAACAAATTAAATAGTTTTAAGTAAAAATTCTGGTGTAGAATGTTTTTATAAAACTTGAGTAAAATTTCCGGTAGTTCTAGGGTTAATAATAATGATACTTATACGCAAAAAAAAAAAAAAAAAAAAAAAAAAAAAAAAACTTTCCAAAGAAAAAGGGCTGAAACTAAAAGCATACATTTATAATTATTGGTTCATTTAATGAAAGTTTTTGTCTTCAATTGTGTATGAGTCATAATCATACTTCATATGAAAATAGCCTCATATTTTTAGATTTTAGAGAAAGAAATAAAGTTTTGGAGGAAATGTATTAGAGACACTGTTGATGGACAACAGTAGAGAAATTCAGGTCTAGTAGATGTATGACATTTTTGTAGCACAGAGAAACATAATGAGAAATTGAGTCTGGCTGCTTTTTGTATTTCTTTTGAAAATTTAACTATTTTACTATTACAGAACACAGAAAGATAGTCAGCAAAACAATAAAAAATTTCTTTTTTTTTTTTATTTAAAAAAAGAAAAAGTGTTTCAAAAATCTATAATTTCCCAACTCTAAGCTCAAATTTCCCAAGTTTACATATTTTTTTTTTGGGGGGGGGGGGGGAGGGTGTACGCTCTCCCAACCCCCATAACTTCTCATCGCGACACCTCTGTGCGGCGTACTCAATTATAGAAAGGCTAATTAATTTCGCCGAAAACCATGCAAAAGGCATTAATGTTTCCTCTTTTTTGACATCTTATTTACATCAGATTACAAATTTGTTGTCAAAACCCCAGAAGCCATGCATAAATCAGGCTCTGAACTTAACGTTTCATATCAGTTTTCCATATTGACGATGAATAGTATATGAATATTTTTTATCTATTATTCCAAATTTTACATGAAAATCATGACTTTTACCTGCCATTCTAGGATGGACTGGGCATTTACACTTTAGTAACAGAAAATAAATATAAATGCATATTAAATTTTCTCATAAAGGACAAAATCTATAACATTTCAGAAAATAATATTGGTGATTTTAATTATTTTTTATGTTTTTGGTTACCCAGCTTCCATACTGTTGTTATAGTTCTGAAGATTTTTTATCTTATGAATTCTTGTTTCTCTAGATCTTGGTGACTGTGATATAAGTTATACTCATGGTGTGATGAAGCATGGTGTGATACCATATGCCGGAAAAGATGTCCTTATTCTTGGTGGTGGTGATGGTGGACTACTACATGAGCTTTTAAAAGAAAATCCTAAATTTGTGACCATGGTTGATATATCCTTTTGTGAATATTAAGCTATAAATTTTTATTTGTATTTTTAAATTAAGGTTAATAGTTATTTTGTCTCTTTTAACCTAGGGATAATGCTACAGAAAGGAGATTTTTGTATTTATAATTTTAGGTTAACACATTGTTGAACAAATCTGCTGCAAATGACGTCATTTTATATAAAATAAAAGCGTGTCTTTTAAGTCTTAAAACTGAACTATCTATATTTATATAAACATTTTTTTCATTGGGGGTGTCACTAAATTAGGAAAAATTCATGTTTTCTAATTTTTTTTTTGCTTTTGTTAATGTCATAATTTCTAGTAACATATATTTCTTGTGCATTTTAAAATTTGATTTGATATTTGAGAAAGATAGAATTAAGAAAAGCCAATTATTATTTTTAACTTTTAAATAATGCAAAATTCAGTTTTGTTTATATACAGTGGTGGCCAAAATTGTGGACATTTTTTGAAATTTTCATGTTTTATAACTTTGTGTGCTTGAAGAATATAATAAATTTTACTTAAATGCAGATGTTTATATATCAAATTCAAGGAAATTTAATGTAGCACTTATATATATATATATATATATATTAAAAAAAATCTGCATTACAAAAAAAGGTATGCTAACAAAAAAATAAGATCTATCTTAGATTTGATTGTATTTTAAAGTTACACTTACGCATTCAATATTAAATAGAATAACCCTTGTTTTTTATTACAGCTTCACAGCATCTTTTCATTGAAAGAACTAGTGTCTGGAATTCATCATTTTTAATCACATGATGCCAAGAATCAATTATAGATTCAATAAGTTGTGTTTTATTAGATGGTCGCTTTTTTTGTACAAGGATTTTCAAACATCGCCTCAAATTTTCTATAGGATTCAGATCAGGGCTATTTCCTGACTAGGGTAATAATTGTATGCTTTTATTTTTAAACCATTTTTTGCATATTTTTGCCATATGGCATGGAGCTGAATCCTGCTGAAAGATAAGAGATTCCTGATGGTAGGTATAAATTTTGGTTCAGGACAGTTTCGATGTATTTTTTTGCATTCAGAATGCTTTCAATCGCTTGAATGTGACCCACACCATCTGCAGACGTACAGGCCCAAATCATGACATTTGTTGGGTTCTTTGTAGTTGCTTCAATGCAATCAGGATGCAGTTCTTCCCCTACTCTACGTCTCACATAATTTTGCCCATCACTACCAAAGAGCGATATTTTACTCTCATCGGTTCCAGATTATTTCCTTCCACTGACTTTCTAACTAATTAATGTGCCCATTGAACTCGTTGCTTGCATTGCTGAAGATTTAAAAATGGTTTTTTCCTCGGAATTCTACCTTTCAGTTCAAAACCTGCTAATCTTCTCCGTATTGTTCTTGAACTAACTGAAATACCCTTTGCATTCATTTCACATCCAACAGCATCTGATGAAATTCTTCTATCTTTGAGGCATGTGCATTTTTTTCGGCCTGATCTTGGCTTATTTATCACTGATTTAGTTTCTTCATAACATAAGCACAATTTTCATATGGCAGATAAAGTGACTGATCCACCAAACTGTCTTGCAATTTCAGCATAAGAGAGACCATTTTTTCTCAATATGACAATTCTGCTTCTTTTTGTAGGTGTCCAATCAGTTCTTGTTGTTGATGACACTGTTTTAAATTATTTGCATTAAGAAAAAAAATAGAAATATTTAAAAAAAAAAAAAAAAAAAAAAAAACATTCTATTTAGTTACACTAGTATTCACCCTTCTGCAAAATTCATTCCAGCAAAATACTGCTTTTGCAAATGTGTTTTTTTTTTCTGAGAAGATGCAGGTGTATGAGAATACAAACACAATTAATCATGAATGCTGAAGTGTATATACGTACGAAGTGTATATACGAAGACTAATATATACTAGAGTTTAGTTCCTGACATTTGATTGATTCTCAGAGCAATCATTGTGATTGGCTAGGAAGCTTTTATTACAATACACTTCAGCATTCATGATTAATTGTGTTTGTATTTTAGACTAAAGTAAGTGTAACTTTTTTTGTAATGCAGATATTTTAATTCTGTTTTTATTATTATTAAATTTCCTTGAATTTGATATATAAACATTTGTATTTAAGTGAAAATTAATATATTCTATAATCACACAAAGTTATAAAACATGAAAATTTCAAAAAATGTCCACAATTTTGGTTACCACTGTATAGTTGTTACATTTAATGGATGTTTGTTTAATATATTTGTTTTAATCTAAATTGGCCTTAACTTTAGTAAATAGATCAAATGGTTGTGGATGCTTGTAGAGAACATTTAAGAGGCTGTTGTGGGGATTCTTTGGACAAATTAGAAGGTCCTAATTATAAAGTATGTATTATTAAATAGTATGTAATTTTATTTTCATCTACATTTTTAAAAAAGTCGTCGTATTTATGTATCAGATTTTAAATGTAATGCATGTGTTAGGTAATATATTTTATTTGTCAGTAAAAAGTATTGTTAGCTATGTAAATTAGTTCTACATAACTGCAATATGCATTGAAAATGTAATGTACTATGTACCTGTACAAAGATGCCAAATATTATGGGTTTTCCAGAATTATCCTGAATTTTGTATCAGTTTGGGCTTCGAACATCCCTATTAAAATTATGAAAGTTACTAAAAGTAGGACTGAAGAAATAAGTGCTTTTCCAAAATTAATATTGTATGTTTTTAATGGCTTTTCAAAGTAGTGATTTGTATTAAATGAGTATTAAACATCATGAAAAAACAAATTGTGCTCAAACCCAATTTAAGTAGAAATATTCTACATGTTTGTTAATTCTAAAGGTAGTCTTTCTCCTCCAAAAATATTTAATGTGTTGGTGTTGTAAAATAAATTTTCAGTTAACTTATTTTTCGCTTAATTTCATCAATTATTTAATTTTTGACTGTGTTAAAAATTAAATAATTTATGTTAACATTTATTTTCTCTTGGTGACAATTTTAGAAGTAGTTCAGTTGAGAACAATTAGTTATTACTCATGGCTAGTGTGTTTTTTCTGGGAAGATGCAGGTGTATGAGTATGCTTAAAAATTTTGATTTTTAACAAATGAAAATAAAGAATTTTAAAAGTTTGGAATTTTCACTAAATCTGCTTGAAATCTACTGTAAATATTTATGCGATTTGTTTAGCTTTTTGTATAATTTGCTGACAGCAAAGATGTTAATATTCAAAGATTTTGTTTTAAAGAACAGAAAGTTTTTAGCATTGAACATGTCATTCAGATCATTTATGTAATCTGTAATCATTTTGGTGCAGACAAATGCAAATAACATGTAGATTTATTTAATCTACACTTAGCTGAAAGCACTCAATGATACACCGCTAAAAGATAGATTTTCTAGAGCCAACTTGTCAGTATCCCTTAACATTTTTAGAAATAACCAGTCGATTGTGACTATTACTCGTGCACAGAAGGTTCGTACAATAAATATATGAATTTGTAACTGGGCATTGCATTACACAAATATATCATTAAAAGTTGTTTTCTAGACTTTAAAAGCGGATGGCACATAGAGTATGCCGCCCATGTCTTTATGTTTGTCTAAACTGTTCATGTCTTTAAGGGTTAATATCTCGGCTAATTACCAACAATTTTTTTTTTCAAAAATCATTATCAACAATCCTTTTATACTTCTGTGATGATAGGTACCTCCAGCGCTAGTCAACTCCTTTGCAGAATGCTTGCAAAACGAAATTTGTGTGTAATGGAAAAATGCAATTTTCTCAAAAACTATGTGACCTAGGGTAATTGCTATTGTTTTCCTGCAAGGTTTAAATTAACTTCTACTACCCCTAATTTTTTTCATAATTTTAGTTTCAGTAGATTCAAAAATAGAGGGGGCGGGGGTTACGAGTAAAATGGCTGTGACAGACAGACACACAGGAGTGATCTTATAATGGTACCATTTTTACTTTTTAAGTACGGAACCCTAAACACAAAACTCGCTGCTCATGGCCTTGTCTAAAAGTTTATATTGCTACCTGTACATGTTAATCTCAGAGTAAGAGAGCTGGTGGAATTTTATTTTAAAGAATTTCTTTCTTTTTAATCCTTTCCTAAATGAAAATTTGCATTTTTTCTTTATAAAAGATTAAATAATTTGTAGTAAATTATTTATTTAGTTATTTTTGTTTTCTTCGTTTCTCCTTTTTAACTTTTTGTATCACCGCGTTACACATCCGCAACATACTCAAAAGTCAATGTTACTTATGCAGTGTGTTTTAAAAGACAATTTTATTTATTGCTGTATATCTTCTGGCACAACAGTTAATATAAATTGTTCATAGAATGTTTCAAAAGACAGCGATTCTGAGTTAATTTTTCATGCCAAAGTTTCATTTATTATTTGAACTGTTTCACTTTGCTATTGCTAAAATGAACTTCGTAAATTTTGTAAAATTAAAAAGGGTGGAGACGTCCAAAAACAGATTTTTTACTAAGGTAAGTTCATATACAGTAAAACCTCTGAATAGCGGCCACCACTGGGAGCACAATAAAGTGACCATACTTCGAAGGTTGCCGTTATTCAGAGGTACCACATTTTAAAAGCTCAAAATTACATTACATTAAAATGAAAATAACTGACCAAAATTATTTTGTTTTTACAGTTAAAAAATACATACTATTATGCATACAATTATTTTACACTAAAGAAATCACTTATTCACAGCTGTTTTGTTCTTTTAAAGCATACCTCTTTTTCTAAATGCATGATCATTTCCACAGATTTGTTTTACAATTCGTTATCATTTTGAGTGAGCAAAAAAATTTTAATTTCCCAGTTTCTCTGCAATTTCTGGGACACTTTCTTGAAACATTGGTCCAGAAATTGCAAGATTTTTCTCTTGACCATTCCAAAAGCAACTTGTCAACCTCATCATAACCAGTTCTTCGATGCGTAGTTTTAAATTCCAATTTTACACTTTGAAACGTCTTTTCTAAATAACTCACTTTTTTTAGAATATAATCTATTTGGGTCCTTCTGCATTTGTACATTACACCTTTTTTGCTGTCCTGGATGACTTTCAACTTATCAGTTAAAAATGTTCAATTTTAACCCATTCTTTTAATAAAAAATACGTGCAACACATAGACAAGAACTATCATCTCATGATTCACAAAGAGTACAAATGACTACTGCTTGTTCACACTTAACCCGGGAGAACTCGCTAGTGAAAATGCCCAATTGCTTTTCTTTTACTTTACATTCATATAATATCAACTTTTTTTGGTTGGCTTAGTACTTTTATTCACAAAATAGGTAAAATAATTGTAAAAGATTTTGAAATTTTAATTATAATGAAAAATGATTTAAATAAGAGTCCTAAAAAGGTACGACTGTGAGAGAAAATCTCATGCAGCGAGTTCTCCCGGGTTAAATTTCGTCAAATCCACCCCCTCTCACCACACCTATTTACGAACGGGATTTTAATAAGCAGCCGCTAAAGATTAGTAGAGAAATTGTAAGGATGTTAAATAAGAAAACCCACCTCCAGACTCTTTGTAATCTGAACCAAAAAAAAAAAAAGGGGGTGTGGGTTGGCCGTTATTCGGAAGTTTAGTGTAATGTTATTTCTATGGAAGAGATTCGGTAACACTAAAACATGACCGCTTTATGGAGGTTACCGTTGTGAGAGGTTTCGCTGTACTTTACAATTTTGTATTAGAAAATTGATAATATTTGAGAAGTATGAAATTTTTCGTTTCTTGCAGATTCGAAAAAAGTACCTTTTATATGATATTTTTTTATTTTTATGTTCAAAGTGTTTTTAATTATTTTTTACATGCTTAAAATGATCTATTCTAACATCTGAGTAAATATTTTTCAAATCTGAGTTGTTGAGTCACAAAAGGTTTCAAAGCTAACTGTGGGGAAATTATTTATAGTCATTTGCTTTTAAATTTTCATAATTTACGCATTGTAAATGTTGTTGATTACTAGGTAAAAAAAAAGTTTTATGTTTAGTTGTGTTGTGTAGAATTATTATATTTACTCATGTATTCTGCATCCTCATGTAACATGTGCACTCTGAGTTATAATATCTTATTTAAAATTTATAATATATATAAGGTAAAATTTAACACTAATTTCGATACGGAAGTAGAAAATAGTCATTCCACAATTTTATATATATATATAGAGAGAGAGAGAGATCCATTGATCATGTAATAAGTTGGAAAGCTCCACAGATAAAGCTGAAGTTTGATCAGCTATTAATTAGAAATATACAAAAAAAAAGAAAAGAAAAGAAACTTAAAATTAAATGTCTATTTTGTACTTACATTAACTTTCACTCTTCCCTGTAGCACGACAGTCTTCAAAAATATTAAGTATTTGTATATTACTTGCATTCTTGATTTTTAAATACATATTTGGTATTAAAAAACATGAGACGTGCATGAGTAAATGTGTTTTTTTTTCTTTTTACTATTTTTAAACCTTTGTTTTTTTTAATTATTAATAGTGTATAATTTTTCATACTTTTGAAGTTGTTTTAAACCAGATATTTTAAAATGTTATTCCACATGAATGACCATTATAATTTCTTTATTTGGCCAGAATAGTCTGGCATAGCTTAGTTGGTGGACTGTTTGCACACTAAGCAAAGATCCCAATTATTAATAGTGTATAATTCCCAGCAGCAGAATTTTTTTCTGCAGTCTGCAACACAAGTAGAAACTTTAAAAACAGTCTGCAGGACTTAAGGACGAACGCCCTCTTTCCAATTCCTCATGCACTCAACCCCCCCCCCCCCCCCCCCCCCCCAGTATTTGTGATTAACATAAAAGGAAAGTACTATTTAAAATAATTTATCTTTGTCCCGAAAATTTTTAACACCACTATCTGAAAAATCTTTCATAAAATTTGTCAAAATTTCTGTGAAGTTAAAAAACAGAATAACAGTAAAAATAACATATGAACACCAATTTCTAAAATTTTTGAAAAGATTGATACAATGCGATATATCAAAAATTATATATAGATGTGATAATAAAGTGATGAAAGTGCACTAAAGCCACTTTGAAGCAGCAAAAATCTAATTTTGTAGCAGTAAAATCCATTTTTATACAGCAAAAATCTAATTTTTTAGCAATAAAAGTTGTTATTGGAGCAGATTGAAATTCTTAGAAAATTAAATTTGAGTAATTCATGCAAATACTATAAGTAATTCAAATGCAATGTTTTATTTAGCAATTTTAGCTAGTTGTGCAATTCAAAATTTAACATGTTTTCACTGAAAACATGGCTAACTAATATTTGACCTGACACTCAGCTGTAAAAAAATCTCATGAAAACATCAATGTTGCAGCAAATTTTTCCGCGATTCTTTGACGGAATTCACCTTTTTTCCTTTATCCTTTGATGAAATGCGCGTTTTTTTGCGATCTTTCGACAATGTTCGCGTTTTTTTGCGATCTTTCAACAATGTTCGCGTTTTTTTGCGACCTTTTGACGATGTCCGCCTTTTTTTATCGCGGTCTTTGGACGATGTCAGCCTTTTTTCAAGATCTTTCGACGATGTTCGCGTTTTTTTCGCGATCTTTCGATGATGTTCACGTTTTTTTGCGATCTTTCGATGATGTTCGCTTTTATTCGCGAACTTTCGACGATGTTCGCGTTTTTTTTCGCGATCTTTTGACGAAATTCGCTTATTTCCGTCGATCCTTTGAAAAAAATTCGCGTTTTCTCCGCGATCTTTTGACGATATACGTGTATTTTCGCGATCTTTTAGCGAAATCCGCGTTTTTTAGCGATCTTTGCGCGAAATTCGCTTTTTCCCGACATTTTTCGAAGAAATTCGCGTTTCTTCCGCGATCTTTTGACGAAATTCGCGTTTTTTCCGCAACCTTTGACAGAATTCGTGCTTTTTCCGCTATCATTTGTCAAAATTAACGTTTTTTTCCTGATCATTTAACGAAACTCGCGTTTTTCCACCATCCTTTGTGGAAAGTTGCTGTTTTTCGCAGCCCTTTGACGAAATTGGGTTTTTTTCGATCTTGTGACAAAAATTTTGCTATCTTTTGACGAAATTCGCCTATTTTCCACGATCTTTTGACGAAAATCTCATTTTTTAGCGATTCTTCGATAAAATCCGCTTTCTTTCCGCGATCCTTTGACGAAATTTGTGTATTTTCCGCGATCCTTTGATGAAATTTGTGTTTTTCCGCAATCCTTTGACGAAAGTTGCTATTTTTCCGCAGCCCTTTGACGAAGTTCTTGTTTTTTCCGCGATCATTTGACGGAAGCCGCATTTTCCCGCCAGCCTTTGACGGAAGTTGCTATTTTTTCGCAGCCTTTTGACGAAATTCGCGTTTCCATTCTTGATTTTATGACAAAATTTCGTTTTTTCTTCGCGATCTTTTGACGAAATTCCCGTTTTTTTTTTCGCGATCCTTTGACGAAATTGGCTATTTTAACTGCAAATGATTGACGAAATTGTTTTTTCGGTGAACATATGTCGAAATTCGTGATATTTACGTCTGAATTTTTGAACTAATGACCGATTATTTTTTAATTTCTAAAGAAGTCACACCTACGAGGATTGACTCATTTAATAATGGGCGTTTCAGGATCGCGTGTCTAGAGTTTTCTCCGTGAATTATTTATATTTTAAAGGGAATCGGAGCTTCGTCAATCGCATGTGGCGTGGATCGTATTATTATGGCACATGGCAAATAATTTCTAGCAAACTTTTTTTTTCTAAATTTTAACAATTGAAAAATAGTCTGCAGACCTTCTCAAGAGTCTGCGACGTGCGTCGCAGCGTTGTGCCGATTCTGCGCCCGGGGTATAATTTTTCATACTTTTGAAGTTGTTTTAAACCAGATATTTTAAAATGTTATCCCACATGAATGACCATTATAATTCCTTTATTTGGCCAGAATAGTCTGGGATAACTTAGTTGGTGGAGCGGTTTGCACACTAAGCAAAGATGCGAAATTCGACTCCTGGCCTGGACATTTTTCATTCAGTTATAATCAAGAAAAATTTCTCATAAAATTTCATCAATATTATGATTGAGGAAATCTGGTGATTAATTCTTTGATTTTTCATCATGTTTGTGTTGTTTTTCATTAATTGCTGTTACCTTTTACTCTCATCCTTAAATTTAAATATATTTATATATATTCTTTTATAGGTAATTATAGATGATTGTTTAAAAATGCTTGATGAATATAAAGAAGGAGGAAGGAAATTTGATGTTATCATCAATGATTTAACTGATATTCCCATTTCAACAACTCCACAAGGTATTTCAAATTTTCAATTTATGTGTGGTATTTTACTATTTAATTGCATTTTTGCTTGATTGTTAATTTTTATTTATTTATTTTTGTTTCGTTTTTAGGTGAATTGTGGGATTTTGTAAAAAAAATACTTATTAAGTCAATGGCTGTCTTGAAGGATGATGGCAGTTATCTTAATCATGTAAGTTTTAATTTACAATATTTTACATTACTTTATTATAAGCTTGTTCTAGTATGCATTGTTTGCAATTGCGAAAATTTATAATTAAAAACAACAGCTTTTTTGTAAACTACCGAAACTCTAATTGAAGCACAAGGAGTAATCATTTAACAGTTGCAGGGGGGAAAAAAAACTAGAGAACAGGAATTCTGCTTTTTCAGAATTTAGTGTCGCCCCTGACATTTCCATTACTTCATTTTCTTCTGATGAACTGGTGGTTTCTATTATTATGAAACAGCCATTATAAATGAAGCGTTTAGGTGAAGATGAAAGAGCAGTCGTAAAAAGTTAGAACTCTGATTTTCTGGTCAGAATGAGAAAAAAAAAATGGCCATAATTTTTTTTTTTTTTTTTTAATGGCCAATTTTTTTTTTTTTTTTTTTCTCATTCTGACCAGAAAATCAGAGTTTTAACTTTTTACGACTGCTCTTTCATCTTCACCTAAATGCTTCATTTATAATGGCTGTTTCATAATAGAAACGACCAGTCCATCAGAAGAAAATAATTTGGTTAAGTGGGACTCGGATAATCGGGATTCTACTGTGGTGCAAAACATATTTTAATTTTAAGACTTAAAGCACACGCTTTTATTTTATGTAAAATGACGTCATTTGCATTAATATAGATACTTAAAATTTAATATAGTTTATAATAGCTCCATGTTTTATCATAAATCATTCATTTATATTTTTCTCAAAATAGCACATATTTTCATTACATTTTTTCAGTTTTTATGGAGAAATGGCAACAAGAAGATATAATTGCTTTTTTTGAACTATTTTTTCTTTACTTTCTACAGAAATGGAGTACTTGAGTTGCCAAAATTAAACAAATGTCGCTAAAAACTACAAAAAAATTTATTTCAAAAATAAATGGAAATGCAGTATTCAAACAAATTGCATTAAAAAGTATTTTTTTCCTCTAATATGACGGTATAAACATTGAAAATGTGCGATGCTTAGAAGTTTTAAAAAATGCTGTAAACTATTTAATCGTACAATGAAACATCGGCTTTTGTTTTATGGCTGGCTTATACAAGGTAACATTATTTATTGGAGACGACACAAAATAAGCTGGGAGAAAGAAATAGCATCCCGGGGGCTAAAAAAAAATCTTTATGATTTGAACACATCAGGGGTGCGATCCAGGCAAGATTTGAGGCCCATTTAAGGCCCCTTCACAAAAATCCTTTTAATAAAACAGGCTCCATCACAAAATTCCTTTTAGTAAAACAATTCCCTTCACAAAATTCTGTTCCATAAAAACATACTCTTCATTATTTATTTTTATATTGTTAGGTTTGAAAATGTATACATTGCAAAAAAAAAGTTCACCAGAAAGTTAAATTTTACCAGAAAGATTTAAAGAAGTTATTATTAATAAATGCTTGTTTAGAATTTCAGTAACTAGATTTCATATTTCGTTACAAAAAGTTACTTTTCACAAAAACAACTTTTACTTTTCGCAAAGTGGGCTCTAAGAAAAAAATCCCTGCATCGACCCATGCACATACCAAACAATCATGAATGAATTCAGACATTAGTTGCAATTAAATAAATTAAAGAGGAGTTATTAAGGTTAAAAAAATAATAATACATATCTTACTTATCAGAAAAGTGTTACTTTTCACATAGACAAAGCCATTGCCTAATTTTTCTGTTCAAGATTCGAAGATTTTCTTGTTGGAAAAATTTTAGTTAGCATGAAGAATTGTATTAGAAAGTTTTGAATTGGAAAACATAAGCAGTTTTTTCAAACATAGAATCTTTAAGCTTTGTAAAAGCTTGCATACCTTAATGATTCCTATGGGTCATTGAATGTGTCAAGTCAAGAAAATTCCAAAAATATTCCTTAAGTCAGGAAAAACAATTCTAAATGTTGACTACAACTCGCTCCTCGAATAACTTTCTGAAATATCGCATAACATGTGAAACAGTAAAAGCTTGTTGCTTAAAAATCATGAAAAGAATCTTTATTTTTCTAGTGTTGTGTACATGATTGGAACTCCAAATTTTAGCTTAAGATAAGGGAAAATTATTGAAAATAACCAAGAAAACCTGGAAGAGTTTTTGCAACTTAGTGTAGTATAGGAAGCTTGTAGTTATATTTATTGTTATGCTGAGCTTTTTAAGAGTATTGATTTTTGTTGAAACATGTTTAGCTTTTGTTATTTTTTAAATTGAATTTTAAATGCCTAATTCATTGCCATTAGATATTTGTGACTTTTGTGTATGTGTTGAAGGATTGTTTCTGGATGTGATTTATCAAAAAGCCACTGATTCCTTACATTTAGTTAACATTATCTTTACTAGCCACCCTTGGCGATCAGTTTGGTCTCCCTTAATAATCAATGCTAAGCATTGTATCATGTTACTTTTATTCATAATTTAATTTACTTGTTCAATCCTTCTCTAAATGGGAAGATTCTGATAGAGAAATAAAAAATTCTGTATATTTATGTTAACCGGACACAAGGGGATAAATCGCCAAGCATTGTTCCCTTCGCATTTTTTCGTATGTCATTAATTTCACTTAAAATATAATCCTTTCACTCATTTTATTTTAAATACACAACTTTAATTTAAAACAGAAACATTTAAAATTCCTGACTTTTACTTATTTCTTAAAAAAAATAATAGAAAAATAAAATAACAAATAATACCATAAACCATGGCATTTAATTTCAACATCAAAGCATTGTTTTAATTTACCATGCAAAAAATGGAAAGCGCTATCAGTAAGCGTACAAAGTTAATGCTGGAATCTGCTGTAAATTGACACAGCTGCGCCATCTTGTGGATGGAATGAATAACGGAAATACGCAGGTTTTTTGTATGACATCATATATGACAGAATATCTACCATCTGCGCATCTCGTGTGCAGGTCTATTTGAAGATATTTACAATTTAAGAGTTATAGGCGGAAAAGCAGACAAAGCTATTTTAGAGAATACCTGTTAAAATTTTAATCATGAATTTCAAATATTTACTCACTCATGGAAGATGAACCTTGTTTACCAGATTTATTGCAAAATATTTTTGTTACAGTTTGTTTTGATGAAAATATGTGTATTAAAAAAAATCGCAATGTCATTTTAATTTCGGGAGAAAAAGCACTAATGCTACATAAACAGTATTCCCTTTTGCCCCGAAACTAAACTGACATTGCAACTATTTTTTAAATACATATATTTTTATCAAAACAAGCTGTAACAAAAATATTTTGCAATAAATCTGGTAAACAAGGTTAATCTTCCATGAGTGAGTAAATATTTGAAATTCACAATTAAAATTTTAACAGGTATTCTCTAAAATGGCTTTGTCTGCTTTTCTGCCTATAACTCTTAAATTGTAAATATCTTCAAATAGACCTGAATTTTATGCAAGCTATTCAGGCTAAAAGAAAACCATTTTTGTTAATAAAAGTTATAGGCGTAACTTTTAATTCCATGGTTTTTTCCAGGTTTTTTTCCACATTGGAAGAAACTTGCCCACCTTGGGTTTATGTTATTATTTATTAGAAAAAAAAATGTATTTTAAATATAATGAGCAAAAAGCATGTGTTTAAATTGATGTAATATACCAGTATGTATGTATTTTAAATAAAGTTATGTTTTTTAAATGAAGTATATTTTTAAAATGAGGATTTTATATTTTGAATGAAATGAATGCAACATAAACGCTGGTGATGGGGAAAATATTTGACAGTTTATGAACTGCGGCCGGCTAACATAAAAGTACTTTTTTACACTGTTTATTTAATCTAACCGTGTTCATATATATGAAAAGATAAAAAAATTTAATCGATTTTTCCCTCCCAGATATGCTAGAAAAATAAAAATTATGTACATGGATGTGTTTCTAGTAACAATACAACATTTTAGTATTTTTACAACTTGATTATAAATAAGCAAATTAATTTTACTTTATCTAAACGTAGCTGATAAATCCTTAAACATTCTTTATGGTTGTTACAACTGTAGATACAAGTGCAACAATTGAGTAAGTTATGTAACAAACTACGATTTCTAAAATATACCAGCTGGTTGGGAAATTCCAAAAGAGAAATATTTAAAACCTTTAAGCATCTTAAACGTGATTTTCAGCCCTATAATTTTTTATAAAACAGTTAAAATATTATTTAATATATATTATTAAATGTCAGTGATTTTAATACGTTCAATTGGCCCATCTCCATCTGCAGCCCTTTTTTCTACTACTTATTCCGACTTTTGCGGAAGACAGATTGAAAAAAAAAAAAAAATTCAAAAATTGAAACCGGACAAAATTAAAAGGGAAATTTGAAATTATTGGCTACCGACCAACAACTGCTACGTCGAGCTTATTATTAGTCTATAGTTTTCAGTTATTGGCAATTGTGTGTTTCATAAGCCTTTTTCAAATTTGGAGAATGTTCCGCAATTGGGTTATTTCGATAAAAGTTACTTTCATTTTCTAACCATTATTTAACTTTTATACAGTTACAATTGTATAGTGTTTTCTCATTTGACGCCAATCATAGCTATCGGCCCGATTACAGAAAGTTATCCATTTTACCCCTGCGAAGAACCGGTGTAAGATAATAAATGTTTAATTGAGCATACCACGTACTATTTGTAAATATTTTATATTTTATTCCAATTTTTGAAGTTTCTTCTATACTTTGTATGCAATGTTATTCACCTGTGCGAAGTGCAGGTAAACAATGAAAACTATTTTTCCCGTATATGAAACAATGACCGTCATATTTCTAGATTTTAAAAAAAAAAAGTAATTTGTCGATTTTAGGAATTTTTTTAAAGCTGTTGTCTAAAATTCTCAAAATATTTAAAACTATAAATAATCAATTATTGCTGGTTTAATAGTACAAAAATTACTGCTTGCTTTTTAAATTAAAGTGGATCCAAATGTAAAATTAAATGAGTTTTAAATGGAATGAATGAAATGCTTCTATTTTAAATATTATAAATACAATTTGATCAAGAGAATATTTGGCAATTTATCGCCTGCGCCCGGTAAATAAAAAATATGCCTTAAAATTAATTAAATAATTTATACTTAAACTCTAAGCATAATAAAACGTTTAATTCTCAATGGAAATACAAATGTTTATGTCATTTTTATAACTTTATCTTATCAGGAATTGAATTAGAAACGCTGCTGTAAAATTCTATCTTAACATACTTTAACTAATTTTTATATGTCCTTGTTCATTGCATTACAAAAACATAATTCAAATAGAACATATTAAAATCACTGACATTTAATAATATATATTAAATAATATTTTAACTTTTTTATAAATTATAATAAAACACAAAACTAACCTGTTTTTCTCTTTTGGGAAGCGAAAAAAAATGAGTTCTCTCAGATAGAGAGTTATTTTTGCAGTTTTGAAAACTGCAATAATTAGAACGCCAACGTGGCATTTTCCCAAATAATATAAATTCTTAAAAAAACTGATTTTGTTTAAATAACTAACTTCAATTAATAAATTAAATAATGGCAAATAAATAAATCAAATTATATCTATACTTCCAACAATTAAGTACTGCAGACGACAAACGAATAAAATCACGGCTGTGCGTGCGCATAGTTATTTCATAGATATCGAACTTATAGATATCCACAAAGGGGAAAGAAGTTAATAATCCTCTTGTAGTTCACTCCATCCACTGGGTGGCACATGACCTTGATTGACGTGACCTCGCCTTTAATCTCGCGGTTACCTCTCCCATTTAAGATAGGACGCTTATTTATATTGCTTTGCGAAAAATGGTAACTGGCAAGCTAAAAAATGCTATTGGCAAGATTTTTACCCAGCTAACATAAAAGTACCAAGAATTCTTTGCGATCATGGCAACTTTTATGTAGTTTTATCTGAAAAAATGATTTTGATTGAAAATGGCCTGTTATGCTTACATATGAAAAGCGTAATTGTTTATGACAGTCACATGGCTCGAACTATTTGAATATAGATGAAATGATGGCGATGGAACAATATTTGGCAAGTTATCACCTGAGCTAAGTATCATAATAGCAGCCTGGCATATAAAAAGCGAAACGATCAGCTCGGAACTGTTGATGACAGTCACATGACTTAGGCTATTATTATAGCGATTTTCATTAAAATTTAGCTTTAGCTTATTATTTGTTCTTGAAGACTTACTATTACAGGTTTTGTTTCTTGTTCACATCTATTCACTTAATACTGAAAATTTTGATGAATTTTAATTTTTTTTTTTTTTTTTTTTAGGCAATTGGTGAAGGTTGTGTTGATGCGTTAAAGAATTATGAAAACATCCTTTTAAGTCTTCCTGATAATGTTAAATTTGAAAAGCATGTCGCGTATGTTCCATCATTTTTAGAAAAGTATCCTTTATTTATTACTGTAAAAGCAATTTGTGTATGTTTTTTCTTTCATGTCTATTGATACTGTTAAATGCTTCCTCTTTCGTAAAATATGCCATTCCCCCCCTCGCCCTCCCCCCCCCCCCCCCCCAAAAAAAAAAGTAATTGTAGAGTGTGCACAAGGATTCTTAATATTCCACAATTGCTTAACAAAGTAACTAGTTTTGAGAACGATTTTTGTTCTCTCTTCTCCAGACAACCAAAGGTGATTCTGTTCGAGTTATGTGCCAGAATTCTGTTATTTTTTATTATTTTAAAATTAAAATTCCAGTTCTAATAGATTAGAAATTAGTAAAGATTAAAAGATCTAGGCCTGAAATATGGTATCCCTCTTAACACGTTAGCTACCATACTGAAAGATAAAGAAAGCATTTTCAAAATATATAAGTGCCAACCCAAAGTGCAAAGAATAAAGACCTGTGCCTTCCCAGATATTGAAACAGCTCACATAAAATGATTTACATATTACAGGACACAAAAGAGTGTAATTCCTTTAAGTGGTGTGATGTTATGTGAGAAAGCTTTGGATTTCTGAAAATTATTGAATGTGGAAGGCTTCATTGCAAGCACGGGGTGGCTTAAAAATTTTAAAACCAGCCACAACATTGTGTTTTGGACGTTACAGTAGTGAAGTAAAAGATGTCTGATATGCTGCATGATGAATGGAAGTCAGTTTCATTACCCAAATTTCTTGCTGTCTATAATGCAGATGGCATTTTCAGTATCGATGAAATGGGACTTTTTTACAGATGTTTTCTTAAGACAATGATGTTTCAGGAGGAATCATATTCTGGTGGAAAGTTAAATAAAGAACGTTTAACTGTGCTTGTCAGAACAAAAGCTTCTGTAACAGAAATTATCTTTACTTGTCATCAGTAAATACAAAAATTCTTGCTGCTTCAACAATAAAAAGTCACTTCCTGTACAGTACAGATCAAATAAAAGGGCTTGTGGATGACTCTGATATTTTTCGAGGAGTACATCAGAAATTTGGATGTAGTGTTTCATTCAAAAAAGCATAAAGTGTTGATCTTCGTTGATCAGTGTACAGCTCACGGTGAACTTTTGAACTTGAAATCTATCATGTTAGAATTTCTCCCTTCTAACACAACTTCTAAACTACAGCCAGCAGGCCAGGGAATAATTGAATGTTTAAAACATTCTTAGAAAACATCTAGTGTGAAAGGGAATTGAGGATGACAAAAATGAAATAAATCAAAAGTGTGATATGCTAGAAGCAATTAGACTGATTTCAAGTGCCTGGAAAAATGATGTGAAACAAATCATTATCAAAAATTGCTTCAGTAGGTGTGGCCTCTTTGCAAGCAATGCAGACTCATGTGCTGCGAATGAAAATCTACAAGATCAAGTTATTTCTGAAGATGACGATACTGAGCTTTTGAATATTGATGAAAATGTTACAGTTTGCGAAGAACTTAGTGATACAGATATAGTTGAAGCAATAAAAAGGGTGGAGGAGAATGATCCTGAATCTGAAGATAAGGAAGTAAATCGTTTCACTTCCAAACAATCAAGAAGTACATGCAGCAATGAGACACTACAGCAATATTTCGAAAGTAAAGATGGTTGGACGATTCTCTTTTCCTTTGCTTACAAAAAGTGAGTAACTTTCTAACTTGTGAAAGACAAAAAAGTTCCTTTAATCAGTCATCATTAACAAGCTTCTTTTTCAGAAAATTTGAATTTGTAAGTACCTTTTATGTGCTAAAATTACATTTTTCTTTAGTGCTCATTTTGCCAGACTTCATTATTACAGTGTAATTGCAAGTCCTATCTTATAGGATCGAATGATTTTCCATGTATATTTTCTGTATGTATTTAAAGATTTTTGATAAGTCGTACTTATGATAACTCAAATATTTTTGCAGTCCCTTTGAATTCGACTTATTGAGAATTCCCTCCATATTGTTTTTTGTCAAGTTTGCCATTTTCAACTCCATGTGATATAAAAAGAAGAAAGTTTTTATTAATGATTTTGATTTATATGGTTCTTGCACCCTCCCCTCCCTCCTTTTAAAATTTCCCACTTTTTTCTGCTGCTTTATTGTATGACTATTTCTTTTTAACTGAATATCAAGAACAAACTGCTATAATGTAAAATATAATAAATCTGCATTTACTTTTGTATAAAGTTAATTTCCTTAATTTATTTACTAGCTGGGTCTTCTATGAAGTGAAGAAAGTCTGACATATGAATTTATTTTTAGGATGTATAAAAAATTATAGAAATAATTTACTTATTTTAAAGTGTTTTAATATTTTGGGTTGTTTTCTATAGTATTTTCCTGATTTATAGTGTATGTTTTCAATGCATTGTCTCTTATATGAATCTGTTTATTAATTTATTTTATTAGCATATGATTGGTTTATATTGCTGTATGCATATGCAGTTTCAAAAATATTGCCAAAATTTTATGAAACATTATTACTTATTAATACAAGCATTTTTTGTGATGCAATACATAGGCAGAAATAAATATTAAGATACTAAAAATCATATTTTAGATAGCTAGAATTTGTTGCATATCACTATTGGCAAATACGGCTGTAATATGGGGAAAAAACAATCAGAAGATAACAAAATAAACTTATATATGTCTAGTTACAGTAGTAAGATAACACATTTCAGGGAGCAAGAACTTAGATGCAAAATTAAAATATTGAAGTCCCCCCCCCCCCCACCCCTCAAAAAAAAAAAAAAAAAAAAAAGAAGACAGTTTTTGAACATTGACATCATACGTGCAAAACCTTCCCTCTTACGACTGATTTCAGTATTGAAGAATTGTTTTTAATTAAAATTGAAATAGAAAGAAGTAAATATCAGTAAAAAAAAATTTCTTCAATCTCAAAAATCAACCTTTTGTGACTTAACAACTCCAATTTCAAAAATATTTACACAGATGTTAAAATACATCATTTTAATCACATAAAAAAATTAGAACATAAAAATTAATTATTGACTAAAAGATACTTTTTTCCTATCTGAAATCGACTGAAAATTACATAGTTCTCATAAATAGTGTCAATTTTTTAATACAAAATTGTAAATCATATGAACTTACTTTTGTAAAGGATTTATTTTTGGACATCTCCAGCCTTTTTTATTTTACAAAATTTAAGAAGATCATTTTAACAATAACGATGCGAAACTGCTCAAGCAATAAATAAAACTTTGGTATAAAAAATTAACTCAGTAAAGCCGTTTGTTGAGAATTCTATGACCAATTTATATTAACTGCTGTGTTGGAAGATATGCAGCAATAAATAAAATTGTCTTTCAAAGCACGCAATATAAGTTGTATAAGTAACAGTGACTTTTGGGTATGTTGCAGGTATGCAGTGTGGTGATAAAAAGGGTTAAGTGTAGTAAATTAGAGAAGTTTTTTCTTTACTGTAAAATCCGATTGTAAAGCCCCCCCCCCCCCCCCCATTTTCAAAAGAAAAATAAGTTAACTTTGGGAGGGAGGCTTATAATCGAGATTTTAAAAAAAATTATTAAAAACCTTTTTTTATACCATTTAATTTAGCAGCAAATAAGCCAAATACAGGGGTGAGAATCTTCTGTATTTTGTTCAGATTTCCGATTTGTAAAATTAAAAAAAATCTAAATCCCACCCCCTAAAATCTCTCCTAACAAAAACTCCTAAGCAAAATTTTAAAACTTCATTTTCTTTTTCAAATTTACTACTTTATTTATTTTATTTATTGAAACAATGTTTAATCAATAATCTGTCTCTCCCCCCCAAAAAAAACTGCTTCCCCCTTTGCTCCTTCCCCTCTAGTATCAGACATGGATAATTTTATTTATAAAACTATTTAATTTTTAATTTCTTTTCTGACCTATTTAACAAATAATACATCACCTAAATTATCACATTCTCCCAAAATCTCTACTTCTCTCCCCCTGTCCCCCATCTTCATATCATGAATATCACCCCACTCCTTCCCTCCCTGCATCTCATTCAGTTTAAAATTTGTAAAATTCTTTTAATTTTTTTTGTGTTCGATTTGTAATTTTGTTGTAAAAATATTTAAATAACCACCTAAATTATTCTTCATCCTCCTCCGAATATTTTTTCTCTTTCCCTGCCCTCCACCCCTCCCAAACACACAGCAATTTTTTATTTATTTTTTGCTCTATTTTGACGTAAAATACACATGTGATTCAAGGGTGAGAACAGCCAAACTGCAAAACAGAAAATCTTTTGATTCCCCCCCCCCCTCCATTTAGGGGGAAAGGACGAAGCAAATATTTTAAAGAGGGTGAAGATTAACATTTTTAAACTTTCCAGAATGGAGGTCAGGGGAGAAAAGAAGAACTTTTAGAGAAAGGGGTGTAATTTAGATAATATATATTATTTATTGTTACTATCAAATAACAAATAGGAAAAAGGATTAAGATTTTCAAGATATTAAACTTTTTGTGCTGAGGAGAGAGGGTAAAGAAGGGAAGTGAATATTTCATACAGGGGGGAGGGAGTGATTTTATTAAGACAAATAAAAATTCACCGAAAAAGTCAAAAGATTCAAAATTCTTTTAAATCAATTTTTTCTACAAAAAAAGTTTGTGAAAGGGGAGGGTGCTTATATTTGGAAATGGGAAAAAAAAAATCAAAACTGCTTAAAAGTGGGGGGGGGGGGGGGTTGCTTTCGAGAGGGGGCTTACAATCGGGATTTTACGGTACTCTTTTTTTTTTTCCAAAGGTAATTTAAATCTGCTGTATCAGGGTTTAGTGTTTGGTGTTACCTGTCATTTGTTGTATTTCTTTGTCAATAGCATTCTTCTGTGAGAAGCTTTTTCTGTCTTGAGACAAATTAAATAATACTTTATTTATGTCCTCTCTATTTATTTGTATTATTTTCTTTTAATTTATATGTATTTTTAGAGAAGTTTTATTATTCAAGAAAAATTGTATTTTATTTTCAAAGATGGTATATCTAAGTCAGTATTAAAATATGCTTTTTTATATTGAATGTTATTTTTACTTATTTGTAAATTCATTTATTATTGTATTTTAATTTGATTTTATGAAGATGTGAACATATACTTGATCCTCATATAATAATTTTCACAAAATTCCAATTTTAAAATTTCTGCCATTTTGTTTGTTTCGATAAATAAGTAAACTTTTTTTTTTTTCTTTCAGCAGGTTTTGAATATCACATAATTCTTTTTTGAAATTTTCATATGTTTTGTTATTTATTCATTGTTACTTTACAGCAGTTGATAAAAAGGAATTATTACTTGATTTTTGATTGATCCAATGGCAATTTTCAGTGTAACAGCATGTCTAAACTGTTTAAGTGCATAATTTATTCCTAAAAGAAAAAAAAGTGTGTACATGCAAAATCTTTTAAATTTGTTTGCATTTTTTTTGTATTAAATATGTTGAAAAAAAAATTGTATAATTAATATATACGTACCTTAATACAGGGTGTCCATAAAATAAATATCCCAGTTTCAATGGTATATTATAACAATTTAATTTAGACTATTTGCAACTGACCATACATCAAATTGAAAGTAAACTAACCTAGTTTTTCTTACATATTAGGGTTTAATCTAGGAAAAAGGGATTTTTAGCTTTTTGGCTAATTGAAGCCAATAACTTCTAGCCAAATAAAAATAGCTTTATAAATAAAACTTTTTTTTCCTTGGTTACAAAATTTCTATATACATGAGTATTATTTTTAGTTATGCAATATACAAACAAATACACCACTCTGTAAGATTGACCCTTTAAGATTTGTCTGTATACCACACAGCAAATGCTTTTTTTAATGGAAATTCTTTTCAGAATTCCCTTTCGAAATTAATCATCCTTAAGTTACTTAAATTCTTGATTGTCAGTTTGTTTCTCAAGTCAGTTTTTGTTATATTCATGAGACTGAATCCCCCTTCACAGTCTGCTGTAGACAACAAAAATGGTGCTACAGATTCATACAAAGAAGTCACATTGGGAAACATGCCAGTAATGCCATTTTTATGAAAAAATAATAATACAATAAGCTAGTTTCATTTCTTTACACGTTGTAGCCAGAACTTGCATAAATTCAAGTCTGAAAAGTTTATACGACATGCATATGGCACATTGATGATTCAAAGCTAGTGTGCATCATATCCCATGCTTATACAAGCTGCGATTTGCATTATCGACATATGCTGGAGTCATGTCTGATGCAAATGATGTCACACTGTTTGAAGAAGGTTGCATAGAGAGCACGAGACAAATTTTGAAGCGTCGCCGCAGCGTGGATGCAATATGAGATTTTTTTTTCATTTTTGTGCAACGACAGCGGGTTTACGAAATGCAGAACAACAAAATGGGAATGATATAGCATATTTCTTTGGCTGTCGCTATTTGGCTAATTCACTAAATGCTTTCGGGGTAAAAAGCACTTCCAGTTAGCTTTTTGGCTAGCTCTAGATTAAACCCTACATATGTTCCATAGGTGCACCTTTAGTTACACGGCACACATCCAACCTAAAGTCCAGTTCTTTCCATCAGTGTATACCAACTGTAACCTGTATGGACATATGTGTAAATGTGTTCTCAAACCCTTCCACTCTGTTGTCTTTGGCAACTGAAGTTCAAGACTTGCTTTCTGAACAGATTTCTTAGGACTAAGTGGGTAAGATGCTGATACGGTAAACTTCCTGTACAGAGACTTTTAGTCATCCCATGCTTTTCCCGTTACAAACACATCTAGTCATTTTCAATTGCCTATACCCAGACTTGTATAAAACCCAAAACTTTCTGTGAACATAAATATTGAGTCAAAAATTTTCTGCAAATTAATTTAATGTTTAATATTATTACGTGTTATATTACTTTGATAATATGAAATAAAAACCATAGTTTAAAATAATTGCTATTTAAATTAAAAATTAATTAATATTAATTAAAGAATAATTATTTTAAATAAAAAATAATAAAGCAAAAAATCAGTGATAGGAAGGGATGAATTCTTTTCAATTATTTTGTCAATGCATTTAAAAACATCCCAGTCCTTAATATTGTGATCGCTTCATACAAAATGCCAGTCACTCTTATAACATTATGGAATTATTCAATTTAACCACCATTGGCATGCTAAAAAGTCACTGCAGCTGCCGATGGAAAACCGATTGGCGACAAGTTTTAGTATGAGGAAAATAGCAATAAAAGGGTCTGTGATGTCACAACAGTGTTTTGAGTCTTTAAACTTTGAATTGTGGACAAACAGCATAGAAATCATACATAAAACTGGGGAATATTTTAAATTTTCAGTATTTAAAAAAAAAAAAGGTTACAAAAACAAAACATACATTTTTGTTTTCTTGACTTTTTACCCCAAAGTTCTGAATTTTTCGGAAAATTTTCCACGCATTGCATTCGTGTGTGCATCTATACTATACAACTCTGCCTATACCATTGGCAGAAGTTTTTGCCACATGGGGGATCACAATTAAATTTTAAATGAAACACACATTGACCTGAAATTACAGGTTCACTCTTAGCAAATTGCAGAACACATAACGCTTTACTCTTGGGGGGTCGCCATTTTGCATATATGGCACTGCAAGCGAGCCAATAACAAAGCAGTACTCACACATGTGCTTATCTAAAACTGTTTAAGTTACTCTTTATTTGTGACCTTGAACCAACACTGTACAACGTTCACAGTTGATAGTATTAAAATTTATAACTGGGACATTCTTTTATGGACACCCTGTATATATATATATATTAAGGAAAAATTTTAAATGATAGTACATTGCTACAAATAATCTTTTGTGCACAAAACAAGAGTTGCAATTCATCTATTCAGTCAAAAATATAGAGTATCTCATTTCAATCCAAGCCTGGATTTTTGTTCATAATGTTAACAGAGATACTTTAATGGAGTTTTCAACAGACTTATCTTGCTTTGTATGAAATGCAATAAAGTCATGAAAAGTACTTAGTAATTAGTAGACCAGATGGCAACTGCCCATCACTCCATCGAGTTGACGACTGAAATTTTAGAATTAGTTAAAACTCATATGCAACTGGTCTGTCAAGTCATATCCTGGTGGAAACTACCTACAGACCCAATTTTAGTGGTTGACTGGTAGGTTTACCTCCATGTTTTCATACCTTTGGGTGCAAGAAAACACAATGGTAAATCTACCAGTCAACTGCTAAAATTGAATCTACAGGAAGTTTCAACCAAAATATGACTTGGCAGACACACAATATGTGTAAAAGTTACACATTTTGATGATTTTTTACAATTTTACACTATTTACTTATTCTTACTACACATATGTAGTGTTAAGAACTAGAGTGGATTATCCCACATTTTTATGAAAAATGAGTTTGAAGTATCAAAGCATTGTATTTGAAACTGTTCAAGTCATAGAGGCAATTTAAGGCTGCTAGTCACCCAGCTTCCGAATTCCCCTCAGTAATGTTAAGTCTATGGGCGTTTGATGCATATTTATATTCAAAATATCTCCTCAGGTAATTAATATTTTTAATTTCTTCTTTCAGCATTCTCTTCTTAAAGGATGTAATTTTTTTTTCTTAGTTCTCAAAATATTTCTAAAATCTATGCTTAATTTAATATTTTGTTTTAAAAACTGATGAACTGGGAGTAAAATTTTAATACTTCATATAGAAATTAAGCATAGATTTTAGAAATATTTTCAAAACTAAGAAAAAAAGAGACATCCTTTAAGAAGAGAAGTTAAAATATTGATTTTCCGAGGAGATATTTTAAGTATAAGAATGCATCAAACCCCATAGACTTAACGTTACTGAGGGAGTTTGGAAACTGAGTGACTAGCAGCCTTAACAGATGGTTCAACATAACTTGGATATCAATTTTCCGGTGCGAAAGTGGATCAAGTAGTTTTGTCCTCTCCGCCACAGCCAACTGAATCACCCTATGCTTGCTGAAGAAGCTTGGTCTCTTCTATCACTGGCAGAACTGGTGTAAAAAAGATTAATGAAAATGTGTAAAAATTTTGGAAAGTATTTTTCTTAAAATCAAAGCTGGTGAGGTTGGTCTCTTTTTCTCAACCCTCATATTTAGTGTTACCGTCAACCTACTTTGGGCCACTTTTTCCTAATTCCACTTACATTTCCATTATTAAAAAATATTATATATGGTTTTTCAACATCGAAATAAAGTTGTAACATGAAACAATAGAGGATTTTTTTATTTATTTTATTTTTTAACAATTTTTAAAGTTTTGGAACAAAGTAGCCCCTGCTGGAGGCTTCTTTGGTCCATTCCCTTAGTTTCATATAAAATGAATACATTTTGTATGTAAATAATACATTTAAAAAAAAAAAAAACTTCTTGCAACAGCATTTGCTAATAAATTAACACTGCAAACTCGATAAACAAATGTTTCTTTTAACATTTAAACACAATAAACCAACTGTTAATATTAAAGAAACGAAAAACAGTTTTCGTCACGTTATCCTCAGCAACTGGAACAAAAACAATTAATGTAACATTTTGCTACAGTAACATTTGAAAAAAATGTTACTTAAAACATGTTTTAAGAGATTTGGTTGCATAAAAGGCATTTCTAAGTAATTGGGGTTATTTTCCGACTAAAAAAGACCTGGCACAAAGTAGCCACAAAATACTAATTTTCATGTTAGCTTTATGAAAACATAATCATTTCCTGTCAAAATCAAAAGTTAAAGGAAAAACTATGATCACACATGGGTTACAGGTTACTAAAGGTAATAATTTGACATTTCCCTTATTTGTAACTCTTATTAAGATTGTTTCACTATAGAAAGTTTGGAGAGTTAAAATTTACACACGAAAACAGTTGTTTACAAACACATCCAGTGTTGCCTCTAAAAAATTAATTACCCCAAACTATTCAAATACCCTATAGTAGGGTATAAAATATTTTTCAAGGGCAAAAATCTCCAAATTATCTTGTATTATTTGTTCAATACAAAGAATAAAACTTTTTTTTTTGTGCGATGGACCAAAGTAGTCCGGTTTACGGTACTTATTTTTGCACGAAGTTTTTCCCCATATATATTATCAATTATTTTCTAGCTGTTTTTAGCAATAGTAAATGCTGAATGAAAGCAGATATTTATTTAGTATTGCTAAAGGAATGAGTTCAAATTTCATTGTAAAAGAAGTACACTATACCAGAAAAACCATATAAGTTTTTGTCAGACTTTCAAAAATCATGTGTAAAAAAAAGGTGTGCTATGTTATATCTTTAAAATGAGCTTCCTAATTAGTGTTATAGTTTTACATATTTTTACTCTTTCGTTAATGAATGATGTGGTGTAATGAATGTAAACAAAGATGAGATGATGATTTTTGTGGTATTTTTCATATCAAAAATACTTTTATAATGATCACCAGTGTATTATTTAACAAGGTTTATTTGTTTTGTTGTTTAAAAAAAGGAGAGAGGAGTGGCTTTAAAAAATGCATTACTTAGGTCATATGTTCATGTACATGAAAAAAAAAAAAAAAGATTGATTGAAATATTCTTTGTTTTTTACCTGTTATCATTTTCAAAAGTTTTCAGGTTTGTAAATAGGTTACAACCGTATTTTTCTGTACAAGAATTGTTTAAGTGTGCTGTATCATCACTTAAAGTTTGCCCCATCCTTTTTGAAACACTGTATGTTTCAATAAAGAAACATAAAATTTCAATATTGATACTGGGCAAAGTTTCCATTTCTGAAGTTTGGTATAAAATTCTGTAATCCATTTTCCCTTTGGATTCTAGTCATATTTTACTTAGTATATTTAATTTAATTATTTTTAAATATTTATATTAGTTGTAGGAGAAGATTCGATTTATGATCAATGGAAATATAAACAATTTAATGTTTGTAGTTTATAATAATTTAATATACTTATAAGAGTAGTAAAACTGCATGCTTTACTAGTACTCTTTGTAATCATTTTTCTGTAAACTCAGAGTAGCTTTCTATTTTATTGATGCAGGTTCTGTCATGAAATATCTAATATTTTATATTAACATATCAGATGTTTGAGATTCACTGAACTGTTTACACAGTGTGTTTAAAAATTATTTGAACAATTTCAACTCATTATATTTTACTTCCATAGATAGATGTAATTCCTCCAACCCTGGAGATTCTAAAAGTATGTCAGGAATCCAAATTTTGTGGTATTTTTTGTATATATATTTTTGATGTACTGTACCCACTTATTCAAGCTTGAAAATAAGTATTTTCTTGTTTATAAAGAATTTTTCATATTTTAATAAAAAGTATGTTTGATAAATTTTTATACAAACAAGCATATAAGCATATTTATATAACAGACTTCATTCTAGTCTTGCATGCTTTATAAACAGCCATTATTGTATAAATATACTTAAATGTCATTAGATGTAAATTTCCAACTGGGCGAAAAATGTCCGGACCAGGATTCGAACCCGGGACCTCCTGGCTGAAGCCGCCAGTGCTCTGCCATCTGAGCTATCCCGGACGATTCTGGTCGAACTTTTTCACCCAGCTAACCTTGATTATTTCAGCATCTGGTTCATCAAGGTTAGCTGGGTGAAAAAGCTCGACCAGAATCGTCCGGGATAGCTCAGATGGCAGAGCACTGGCGGCTTCAGCCAGGAGGTCCCGGGTTCGAATCCTGGTACGGACATTTTTCGCCCAGTTGGAAATTTACATCTAATGTGATTTGTTTACCAATTAGAATAATTGTGTTAATAGTAATCTAGTATACTTAAATGATTTTAAATTTTTATTAACTGTTTGAAAATTTCCTGCATATTCATATAGCATTGCTGCCAATTCTCCCAACCCCCCCCCCCTTTTTTTTTTAATTTAATTTTATATTTATTTTTTAATTTGAAAATTATTCAATGTAGTAATTATAAGGTGGTCATAATTAAAATTAAGATGAAATTTTTGCAGACATGTGTTTCAGGTTTTAGGTAAAAAAAAATCAAATGTGTAAAAAAAAATAATAAAAAAATCAGTAGGTGTCAATGTTGTTTGTTATATGAGGATATGTAATATAATATTAAAATTGACTAATTACTGTCATTAGATTCAAATAAGTTGCTTTTACATATCATTTAAAACTGTATTCTGATAACTGGATTTACAACTGCAAAATGTATCATATTTCCCTCTGATTTGAACATCTGTTTAAATCTTTAAACTGTCTACATATTTTAACGCGTAAATTAAAAAAATATATATCCCCTTCCCTTCGTACCATAGCCATATGTGAAGACTTTATCGACTTCTGTGTATCCAGACTACCATTTTTAGAAAGAGCACTCCTTGTTTATAACAATTAAATGTTTATTAGCTGATGACAATACAACTATATACAGATATGTGTAAATATCAGGTTTGAGTACACCACAGACTCAATGTTCACCTATCGCTTCACCTACACTAATCTTTACTTCACTAACTGCTAATTTTCTTACTTTCTCGGCAGTGGTGTAGTCGTAAAAAAAGCAGAGGGCATACGCTCTAAGCAGAGGGTATACGCTCAAGGCAGAGGGTATATGGCGTTCCTTAAAAATATCCAGAAGGTAAACAGCGTATACCCCCACTAGAGATCTGCATGGGCCGGGCTCGGGCCGATTTTCATTCATGGCACTCGGGCCTGGTTTCATTCCTAGTCTTCACGGCCCAAAATTTTCAATCCTTGTTTTGATCCAGCCCGTATGAAAATCATTGTCTCAGCGTGGCCTGGTCCATTTAAAGGTCAGTTAAATTAAGCCTGGCCCAAAAGTTTTTGCAAAAAATGCATACATTTTTGAATCGCCATTATTCTACACTTAAACATTAAAATTTATTATTTTTAAAGAATAGTAGATTTCTACGCATATTAAAATATAACTAAATTAAAATACAGTAAAATGTGTGAAAAGGAACCTGTCTATGACAGAACCCTGTTTTAAACTGAAAAACGTGTTGATCCATGCAAAATTAATATACTAATAAGTAAGAAAAGAATATATAATACATTTACACTTGTTAAGAAGGGAACTTGTCTATAATGCATTTTTTTTTTCTTTTCATTTTCTTTCTTAGAAGATTTTACTGTATAGCATTTTTCCGATTTTTAACACTTCATATACATGGAATATGGATTAACAATATTAATGATAACTGAAACATTTACATACAAGAAATAGCGATTCATTAAAAAAATAAATATCGTAGCCTGCTGCACTTCTATAAAAATAAAGATTATAAACATGAAAAAAAAGTTAAGATAAATATTTTTGGTCAGAACTCCTCGTACGAGACAAATTTTTAACCAATTCGACGTAAAAATCATTGTTTTGGGCCCGGCCCGAGATTTTAACTTTTTTCCGGGCCGGGCCGAACTTTTAATTTTTTTATCGGGCCGGGCCCGGGCCGAACTTTTAATTTTTGTATTGGGCCAGGCTGGGCCGATTGTTTTCTCTATGAGTCGGGCTGGGCCCGGGCCTGGAAATGTCGGCCCGTGCAGACCTCTAGCCCCCACTACATCTTTCGTTTTATATATCAAAACTCTTGCCGGCCCACATGCACAGCATAAAAAAAATACCTCTACCCTTCAGTCTCCAAAACAGAAACTCTCCCTTTCTCTCCTACGGCTGCAAGTCACTTGACCAAATGGCGCACCAGCTCTCAGAGCAACTGACGTCACCCAGACATCGCACCATAGTTAAGGGATGGCGAACCCAAGGCACGCGTGCCATAAGTGGCACACTGCAGATTATTTTTGGCACGGCATAGATTCAGGCAATGCAAAAATGCCTGCATTTTTGCATACAGAGAAAAGTATGCAAAAATACAGTCTTCTAATTGGTCAGTCTCGTTTCGGTAACAACGCAAAATCTTAACCACTTAATCAAGATATAGAATTTCACAAAATGCAATAATTAATCTTGATGTTGTGTCTATTTGTGTGAATTCGATTAGTTCTGCTGGTTATCATTGTTATACAGATTGAAGAACTGAAATATAACTTAATGTATCCCAATGTAGCTCAATATTGGCTCAAAAAATTTTAAGAATAAGAGAGAATTGGAAGATTATCGCAAAAGAAAGATTAAAAGGCATTATAAGTAAAAATGTCGATGGGAAAATTATAACAATTTTGAATTCAATTCCAAACACTAAAAACTTTAGATTCTAGCACTTGCTATTTTGAAAATTTTCTCTGCGAGACATTCTTTTCGGAAATAAATAATATGAAAAATTCAAGTAAAAACATTTTGTCAAATGAGTCCCATTCAACTTAAAAATAACTAAGTACGAAGTTGGTATAACTTATTTGTTATCTAACATGAGACAAGGGAAATAATATTTTAAAAATAAAATAACTAAAGTATAACATCAAATATTAACCATATTTTATTAATATTAAAAACAAAATTTTAAGTAATTTTGAGTCGTTATTATTTGATCCATAAAAATTTTTTATTGTTGGTATGTCACGATCACGTAAAACATATTTTTTAAAAATTTTGGCATGTGGATAGGAAAAGGTTCGCCGTACCTGTCATAGTTGCATTAAGTGAAATCTGTCAAGTAATGCAGCTATCTTGTAGGGAATGGTCGATTAATTTTGTCTTCGAAATTAATTCTAACATAGGACTTGATGCACTGTTATTTTACTGTCTTGCACGGAACAAAATTTCTATGGATATAATTTCCATATTAGCAAATATGGACTTAATTACTTGTAATGGGGATTTTTGCATTTTTTCTCCCCAATTAATTTTCTTTCATCCAAAATGTGTCATCCATATTTTATACCGGGAGGTAGCTGCACAAACCATCACCTCATCAAGTTGACGGCTGAAATTCCAGGATTAGTTAAAACTTAATTAGCATATTAAAATCAAACTAGTCTGCCGAATTATATTTTGGTGGAAAACACCTACAAACTCTATTTTAGTGATTGACTGGTAGGTTTATCATTGTGTTTTACAGGTCCCCAGCATCATGGAATGTCAAAATAGTCAGGGAAATTTCAAAATATATAGAAAAAGTCAGGAAATTTACAAATATTTTCTAAAAAGTTTTGCAGAAAAAATGAAAAGACACGAAATTCATCAAACAATCGAAAAAGAAAAGAAAGATCGAGAAATTTAAAGAACGATTGCAGTAAAAAGTTGTTAATTTTGATGGAGGATTGCGAAAATAAGTAGCAAATTTCGTTGTATGCCCATTTAGTCGGGGAATTTGCCAGTTATGTTTTTTTGGGAACCCTGTTTTAATGATCCCAGTCCTCCATGTTTTCATACCTTTGGGTGCAGGAAAACACAATGATAAACCTACCGCTCAACCACTAAAATCGGGTCTGTGGGTGGTTTCCACCAAGATATGACTTGGCAGACACCAGTTTCATTTTAATATGCTAACTGAGTTCTGTCTAATTCTGGAATTTCAGCCGTCAGCTCGATGAGGTGATGACCTGTGCAGCCACCTCTTTGTCTATTTGGTTTATCGAAGTTTATCACTATCCTGTTTTATGCTTTTCTTTTTTTATCATGATTTTTTTTTTCTACATCTAAAGTTGTCTATTTTTCAATCTAATGGGTTGGCAGCTATATTATGATTATGCAGGACTGAATATTGTTAATATTCATTCTCCCTTTCCTGCCATGAATGGCAATTTAAGAAATTTGTGCCATAATTCATGTGCTATAGTTTTGTGCCATTTTATTTACAGAAATCTAATGCTTAAAAAAAATAATGTTCCCTTACTGATTTCAAGATTTGGTATATTGAACCTGTCACTGTTTTAGTTAAAATACTTATTTTATTTTGTTAAACATGTACCAGTATTACTTCAAATAGATTCTTGTCTGTATTATTTTTAATTTTACAACATGAACTTTTATTTTTTATAAAGGTGTGTTGTTTTTCATTATTGTTTGATAACATTGTATAAATTTGAGGTTTCAAAAACATAATTTTTAATGGTACTACTTAAAATATTTAACATTTATTATTTTTTCTGAATGGAGTTAAATAATTAGTTTATAAAATAAAACAGTTTCTATGTTTTTTGTGCTGTTTCTCAATCCATTCTTTATATGTTCTTTAGTTTTACTTTATACTTTTATAGTTAAGAATTTTATAGATCATTACAAATAAAATTATTCAAATGGATTTTTGTATATGATAATAAAAAAAAAATGTTATTTTAGACTTTGTAACAATAAATATATTTCTAAAATAAATATTTGTATATTCAATTCTAAATATGTGTTTTAAATTTTTTTGTGGAAAATTTTATTTTATTTTTCACCAGTTTTATTCTATTTGGAGAAAAGCTATTATTATTATTGTTGTTTTTAAACATTTACCTTAGTTTTCCATTATGTTAGGTATAAACATTATTTTTATGTTTTTCAATTCCCGAACTGTTATTTATTTATTTATTTTTTTCATGCATATTTTCAAAACTCTTGTTTTCAAACTGGAACAGTGCTTTTCTATTAAAATTACAATTTCCAAATATAATGTAAAAGATTATCTTTTGACACGATGGCCAGCATTTGAACGTTTTCATGCACTTTTCCATGGGACTTTTTTGAAAAAATTTACCGTTTAACACTTTTCACCATAGTTGAAAAGTATTTATAAATTTGATTTATCTGTCCATCTGCTCTCCCTCTAAATTCTGTAAATATACTCAGATTGCTACATAATTGATATATGCTGTTGAGGATTACTATGCATGATTGGTATTGAGATTAAAGTGCATAGTATTTATTGTGCCTTTACAGATGCATTCAAAGATTTTCATTGTGTTATGGTATTTGGGGGAAAATCATTAGCAATGTATTTTAATGATATTAGACTATTTCAAACATATTGAAATGATATACAGTGAAACCTCCCACAATGGTTACCTCCGAATACCAGTCGTGTTTTAGTGTTACTGAATCTCTCCTGTAGAAATAACATAATAACATTACTCTAAACTTCCGAACAACGACCACCCCATACCATAATTTTTACGTTATGTTTTAACTACAACTGAGATTGCAAAGAATGTGGAGGTGGATTTTCATATTTGACGTCCTGACAATTCCTCTACTAATCTCTAGCGGTTGCTTGCGAAAGCCCCGTTTGTAAATAGCTGTGGCAAGAAGGGGGGGGGGGTGATGAAATTTAAGAGCAAGGAGTAGTTATTTGTACTCTTTGTGAATCGTGGGAGGATATTTCTCATCTATGTGTAGCACATGTTTTTCACAAAAAGAATAAGTTCAAAGTGAAAATTGTAAACTTTAAGTGATAAGTTGAAAGTTATTCAGGGCAGCAAAAAAGTATTAGTGGTTGAAAATTAGCTGAAATGTAGAATTGCAGAAGGACCCAAGTAGGTGACATTCTGAAAAAAAGTTTTATTTAAAAAATACGTTTCAAGGTGTAAATTTGGAATCCAAAACTAAGTGTTGAAGAGCTGGTTATGATGAGATTGATAAGTTGCTTTTGGAATGGTTTTCGAACTGTCAAGAGAAAAATCGGCCAATTTCTGGACCAATGTGAAAGTGAGTCAGAAATTGCAGAGAAACTGGGAAATTAAAAATTTTGCGCTTACTCAAAATGATAATGAATTCTACAAGAAATCTGTGAAAACGATTATGCATTTAGAGAAAGAGATATTCTTTAAAAAAACAAAACAAGTGCTAATAAGTGATTTCTTTTGTGTAAAATAATAGTATGTATTTTTTAACTGTAAAAATAAAATTATTTTGTTCAGTTATTTTGATTTTAATGTAATATAATTTTGAGCTTTTAAAATGTGGAACCTCTGAATAACGGTAACCTCTGAAGAGCAGTCATTTTATTGTACCCCCAGTGGTAGCCTCTATTCAGAGTCTTTACTGTATATCACTGAGGTGCACTACAAGATCCTTACTGTAGGATATGCTGTGCATAGCATTTATTATTATTAATTTACAGGGACACACAAAAAAATTCGGTTACATTAAAATCTGTGAGAAATAATAGTTGGAAGTGTGGTTTCTCTTGTGGTATGCATTTTTAAATGTAAGTAATTTTTTCTATATTGCTTGGTGTGTGTAAATTCTATAGATCCACATACAAAGCTGAAAAAAAAAAACAAGTAATATAAAAATTTTGTTTTTAAGGTCAATTCCTACTTAGGTCATCAAAGAAAAATTTAATATACTCCCTTAAGCTAATATTAGTTTTTGTTGCATTAAAATATCTCAATTTGTTGATTTTCTATAAGCAAGTAGGTTTACAATGGAAGTCTATGGGAATTTGGCGAAATATTAGAGATATCGCCAAGTTGGCGACTCATTTTGGTCACCAAGTTGGCAGTATTTGGCGACATAACAGGGTCCCCCTATGGTAGGGATGCACAACCTGTGGCCCGCGATGGTTTAATGTGTGGCCCGCGAATTTCGTCAATTTATAACTGGAAAAATTTTAATTTTCATCCATAGGTCGCAGGAAAAAATCGCGAATTTCGTCGAGAATTTTGTTGATCGGATGTGGAAAAACAGCGAATTTTGTCGATGATTCTCTAAAAAAATCGCGAATTTGTTTGATCGGACACAAGAAGAGTGCGAATTTTGTCGATGCGGCATGGAAAAATTTGCAAATTTCGCCGATCGGGCGCGGAAAAATTGCGAGTTTTGTCCATCAGGCGCGGAAAAATCGAAATTTCGTTGATCGGTTAAGAAAAAATTGGAAATTTTGTCGATGATGCGCGAAAAAATTGCAAATTTTGTTGATGATGCTCGGAAAAACTGCAAATTTTATTGATCGTTTGCGGAAAAATCGTGAGTTTCGTCAGATGCGAGAAAAAAATCACGATTTCGTCAATTCGCTGCGGGAAAAAATTGCAAATTTCGTCAGTCAGTTAAGAATGACGAATTTCGTCGATCGGATGAGGAAAAATCCCGAATTTTGTCGATTAGGAGCGGAAAAATCTGAAATTTCGTTGGCTGGCTGCGGAAAAATTGAGTGTTTAGTCTGTTTATCGCGAATTTCGTCAATTTGCATCGGGAAAAATTGCAAATTTGGTCAGAGTCAGTTAAGAATCGTGAATTTTGCTGGTCGGGCGCGGACAAATAACAAATTTTGACATCACGTGCGGTAAAATTGCAAATTTCGTCGATCGGGCGTGAAAAAATCAAACTTTATCTATCATGTATGGAAAAATCGCAAGTATTGTCGATCCGGCTCCGAAAAATCGCGAATTTCGTTGGTCGTGCACGATAAAATTGCGAAGTATGTCAATCAGGTGTGAAAAAATCGCAAAATTCGTTGATCAGGCACGAAAAAATCGCGAATTTTCTCGAGGATGCGAGGAAAAATTGAAAATTTGTCGATCGGCTGCGGAAAGATCGCGAGTTCCGTCTGTTTATCGCGAGAAACAAAAATCACGAATTTTTTCAATTTGCCGCGGCAAAAAATTGTAAATTTCATCAGTCAGTTAAGAATCACGAATTTCTTCGATCGGGTGTGGAAAAATCACAAAATTTGTTGATTGGTTGTGGAAAAATCGTGAGTTTTGTCAATTTACCGACGGAAAATAGCAAGTTTCGTCGATCATACGCGGAAAAATCACAATTTTTGTCGATCGAGCTCGAAAAATCGCGAATTTAGTTGGTCGGGCACGAAAAAAACGCGAATTTTGTCGATCAGCCGCGGAAAAATCGTAAATTTCGTTGAACAGTTACGTGAAAATCGCGAATTTTCTCGATGATGCGCGAAAAAATTGAAAATTTTGTTGATCGGCTGCGGAAAAATCCCGAGTTTCGTCAATTTATCGCGAAAAAAAATAGCGAATTTTGTCAATTGGCCGTGGAAAAATTGTAAATTTCGTCAGAGTCAGTTAAGAATAGAAACTTCGTTGATCGGACACGGCAAAATCGCGAATTTCGTCGATCAGGCTCTGAAAAATCGCGAGTTTTTCCGATCGGGCTACGAAAATTGACGAATTTCATTTGTCGGGCAAAAATATCGCAAAATCCGTCGATGAAGCGCGGAAAAATCGCAAATTTCTTTTATCGGCTCCTCCTCCCCCTTCGTTCATAAAGTTGACACTTTTTTTAGGAATTTTAATAAAACAAAATTTACACCATCGAATAAAGTCAAGGAATATTATCACTCTTTCTAAATAATCCTCGCGATATATACAAACATAAACTGTTGATATATTCTTGCCAGCTGAGTTGGATATGTAGACTTTGTAGAGGGACCTAGAGGGGTAAAACTCCCCTACCCCTCTGAAACAATATTTTTTATCTGATTATAGGTCACAGATCACCTCCCCGAAATAGAATTCTCTCCGTGTTACTGATGTGGCCCTCGACAACCCAGAAATTTTTGTAAGTGGCCCTTCTCTTAAAAAGGTTGTGCACCCCTACCCTATGGTAACCCCCTTATAGATATGAAAATGCATTAAATGCTTCAATAACCAATGGCTGCCATTTTGTCTCCCATGTAAAACTAAAATTAATTAAAATTTAATTAATGAATTAATATTTGAAAAAACTGTATTAACATCAGTTGTCATCCAGTACAAGTTTAAAAAAATTTATTTCAACTTGATAGGATGAATAATAAGTATTTTATTAACGATTGAAAATTTGAACAAGATATATAAATAAATATAGGGAGAGTGTGAACTAATAGTAGGAATTGAATCAAGTACATTTCTGCTTATTGGGACAAAATTGTTCAAGGGGAATCTTCAACTGTGTTATGTGTTTCCTAACTAAATTGAAGTTTAGCTTACTATGTAGTATATATGCAAATCTATAGATCAAGTCAGATTACTTGAGATTTTGAGTGGGTTATTAACCATTAAACTAAGAAAATAATATTATTAATGTGTGAATACTAGAATACAGAGTATAATAGTACAGTGAAACCTCCTACAACGGTCACTCCGAACAACGGTAACCTCCGAATACCGGTCATGTTTTAGCGTTACCGAATCTCTTTCATAGAAATAACATTACGCTAAACCTCTGAACAACGAATTCCGAACAACGGCCACCACACAGCTTTTTTTTTTTTTTAAAATATTTCTTATTCTCACATTTTTATATAGTTGTCAGGGTTTTTGATGTTGTTTTTCAATTCCTACTATTAGCTCACACTCTCCCTATATTTATTTATTTATATATTTATCTTGTTCAAATTTTCAATCGTTAATAAAATACTCATTATTCATCTTATCAAGTTGAAATAATTTTTTTTTAACTTGTACTGGATAACAATTGATGCTAATACAGTTTTGTCAAATATTAATTAATTAATTAATTTTTAATTAATTAATTTTAGTTTTGCATGGGAAACAAAATGGCGGCCATTGGTTACTGAAGGTCAATGAAAGTATTTTCATTAAGGGGTTACCATAGGGGGGACCCTGTTCTGTCGCCAAATACCGCCAAAGTTGTCGCCAACTTGGCGATATATCGCCAAATTTGGCGGCCAACATGGCGATCATGCCAGTTTGTGTTCCGGGTAATCCCCGGAATTCCGGGGATTTGATAACGTGACCCGGAAATTCCGGAGTTACACATTCATGAGATTCTTCCGCGATTTTCCGATTTTTTACCGTTTCTCGCATTGAGGATTTGTTCCGAAATTTAAAAAAAATCGGTCGTCAGTCCGAAAATTCGGAGGTAAAATATCACAAATTTCGGCAAGTGATCGCCGAAAAAACAATTCCGTCAGTCGTTCGCAGAACAAAAATAGGCAATTTCGCAAAATATCGCGGGAAAAACGCAATTTTGTCAAAGAATCGCGGAAAACACCCGCAAATTTCGTCATAGAATCGCAAAAAAAAAAAAAAAAAAAAAAAACCGCTGATTTTGTCAAAGGGTTGCGGAAAAAATGACAACTTTAGTCAAAGGATCGCGGAAAAAACACGAATTTCGTCGAAATATCGCGAAAAATGCGGATTTAGTTTAAGGATCACGAAAAAACTCTGAATTTTTTCAAAAGACCGAATTTCGTCAAAGAATCGAAACACGCGAATTCTGTCAAAGGATCGCGGAAAAACACTAATTTCGATAAAAAATTGAAAAAAAAAAGTGAATTTTATGTCAAAGAATCGCGTAAAAAACACGAATTCTGTCAAAAGACCGCAAAAAACACGAATTTCGTAAAAGAAGTCGGAATAAACGCCTATTCTCAAAAAAGATCGCAGAAACAACGGAAATTTTGTCAAAAGATCGCGAAAGAAACGGGAATTTCGTTAAAAGATCGCGGAAGAAACCCAATTTGCGTCAAAGGATCGCCGAAAAAACCCGATTTGCATCAAAAGATCGCAGAAAATAAGGGAATTCCGTTAAATCGCGGGAAAAAACGCAAATTTTGTCAAAGGATCGCAGAAAAAACAACAGTTTGTCAAACGATCGCGGAACAAACGCAAATTTTGTAAAAAGATCGCGGAAAAATCGCGAATTTTGTAAAAAGATCGCGGAAAAAACGGGAATTTTGTAAAAAGATCGCGGAAAAAACGGGAATTTTGTCAAAAGATTGCCGAAAAAAAAAGAAACGGGAATTTCGTCAAAAGATTGCCGAAAAAACGGGAAATTCGTTAAAAGATCGCCGGAAAATGGTAATTTCGTCAAAGATCGCCAAAAAAAATGCGAATTTCGTCAAATGATTGCCGAAAAAACGAAAATTTCTTCTAAAGATCGCCGAAAAAACGGGAATATATGATCTAAAGATTACGGAAAAAATGGGAAATTCGTCAAAAGGTCGGGGAAGAAACTGGAATTTCGTCAAAAGGTCACGGTTGCGTGACTCCGTGAAAGTTCAGCCTTTTTTTTTTTTTTTTCAGGGGATTTTATCAAGTGTTACAAACAGCCATGATGGCGATATCTCTAATATTTCGCCAAATTCCCATAGAGTTCCATTGTAAACCTACTTGCTTATAGAAAATCAACAAATTGATATATTTTAATGCAACAAAAACTAATATTAGCTTAAGGGATTATGTTAAACTTTTCTTTGATGGCCTAAGTAGGAATTGACTTTAAAAACAAAATTTTTATATTACTTGTTTGTTTGTTAATTTTGACTGCAATTCTGTAGAATTGAAATTTAATGACAGATTTCTCGAAATCAGGAATCCGAAAATACAGAAATAATCGTAGATGATGCTGAGTTAAATGATATTTTAAATAGCGTCGGAATGACGATTAAATCCAGCGAGAACGTGAATGTAGATAATGATTTGGCAGTTACTACTTTCAATACGATAGAAGAACTGATAGAAAGCAAGGCCAATGAGAATAAGAGTGATGACGAAAATGAATCAGAAGATAATGTGGAATTATCACACATTTGTAGCGTAAAATGATATTCTGATGTTCTTTTTAGCTTCAGAGAAATTAAAATTTCTGTGCTCACTCAAAATGATAACGAAATGTACAACAAATCTGTGGAAATATTTATGCATTTAGAGAAAGAGATACGCTTAAAAAAACGAATACATGATTTCATTAGTATAAAATAATAGTATGTATAACAGTATGTATTTTTTAACTGTAAAAGTAACATACTTTTTGACAAATATTTTGATTTTAATGTAATGTAATTTTGACCTTTTAAAATGTGGAACCTCTGAATAACGGAAACCTCCGAAGTACGGTCACTTTATCGTGCTCCCAGTGGTGGCCGCTATTTAGAGGTTTTACTGTATTATAAAGATGCTTATTACATAACATCGTTCATTTACAGGTACACACAACAGATTTTGGTTACAGTTACTGTCTATGAGCGATAATGCTAAGAAGTGCATATTCCGTTGTGGTATGCATTTTTAAATTACACTAATTTTTTGCATATTACTTAGTGTATATAATTTTTTTTATATTATACACAGGGCTACACAAAAGAATTCAAGTACATTTCTGTTCATTGGCGAGAATTGCCTTTCGACTGTTTTATACATTTTCTAATTGAACTAAATTTTAGTATACAGTCGGACCTTGTTATCCCAACACCCGGTTTTCACGTCAGTTTTTCAAAGTCCTGATTTTCAGTATATTATTTTAATGAAAATGAATTCCGGATTTTACATCGTTGAATAATTTTCAACTCCGGATATCCCGACGGTTTAGGAAAATTGTCCATTTTATGTCTTAGCCAAACTTTTCACTAAAGCGTCTAAAATACCCATTGAGATAAATGAGAAATTTTTCTTCAATCTTTTATTTGAATAAATAAACGCACTCACTATAAATGACTCACTTAAGCTCGAGATAGACGTATCAGTCTACTCGCGGTCTTTTTGTTCTGATCAGCCATCGCTTTCTTGTGATTACACGACTGATCCATGTGGTTCATCCAACTAAAACCATTGCATTGCATTGCATCGATCAGAAATTATCTAACATCCATTTCTGAAACAACGAATATCGATTACAATTCATTGTATAATATTGAAAAAAAGAATTGTAGGAAGCACATCTAGAGATAAGCAAACCTTAATTCATCAATATTTCATGTAACAATAACTCATCATAAATCTGATTTTTATTCTTTTCAATTTTGTTTTTGTGTGTATTTTGTTTAGTAATAATGTTTTATTGCTTAAAACTACAAGAATAGTTATGAACTTAAAATTGTCTTAAATTAATTAAAAAAACAGCTTTTTAAAAATCATATTTTTCTCCAACTCTGGTTACCACGACACTCCACTTATGACACTTTTTTCTGATCATTAGAGTGTCGGGATAACAAGGTTTGACTGTTCTATGAAATAGAAGTAAAAGGTACACATCTATTATTACAGACATAGACACAATTAATGCAATAAACCCAACTGGAGTGAAAAATTAGCTGTGTCCAAGACTCAAACCTGGGTCCACAGCATGATAGCCGGATGGTGACATCCCCCAACATGGTTTATTAGTGAGAAATTGCCGAGCTAGAAAGTCGACCACGGTAGCTTAGTGGTTAAAGCATCAGCAGTGTTGAATTCAGCGGGTGGCCCAGGGGTGAATGTCTGCCCCGGGCCACCCTGTGAATTCGTCCCCCCTGGAAGATTTGAGATTTTGTGTTTTCAATGGTCAAAAAGTTCAATTCTCCTCCCCACCCCCGGAACTCTATAATGTCCCCCCCTGGAGCCTCAGAAATCCCTCCTGGAAAAAAGTGTCTGAATTCAACACTGAGCGTCAATAACCTGTGGACCCAAGTTCGAGTCCTGGTCTCAACTAATTTTTCCCACCTGTTGGGTTTATTGCATTAATTGTGTCTGTAATAATATATGCGTATCTTTAATAAATGAATTCAGGCGTTGACTTATGTGCTTTAATATATTAATAAATTGCATAGAAATCTTTAGATCATATACAGTAGACTGGGAGACCGATACTCCGATACAGGAGACTGGGGACCGATTGGCATATTAAAATGCAACTGGTCTGCCCAGTCATATCTCAGTGTAAAACACCTGCGAACCCAATTTTTGTTGTTGACTGATAGGTTTACTATTGTGTTGTCCTGCTCCCAGTCCTCACACTTTTCATACCTTTGGGTGCAGGAAAATATGATGATAAACCTACCGATCAGCCGCTAAAATCAGCTCTGCAGGTGTTTTCCACCAAGGTGTAACTTGGCATACCAGTTGCATTTTAATATGTCAATTTAGTTTTAACTAATTCTGGAATTTCAGCCGGTAACTCAATGAAGTGATGGCTTGTGCAGCCACCTCCCGGTAGAGGTCTGCACGGGTCGAAATTTCCAGGCCCGGGGCCGGCCCGACTCATAGAAAAAAAATTGGGCCCGACCTGGTGTAACAGCCAAAATTTCGCCCCAGCCCGGAAAAAAGTTCAAATCCCGGCACGGCCCGAGTGAATTTCTACAAAACATTGATGTTTACGTCGATTTGGTTAAAAATTTGTCTCGTACGAGGAGTTCTCACCAAAAATATTTGTCTTAACTTTTTTTTTCATGTTTCTAATCTTCATTTTTATAGAAGTGCCGCAGGCTGCGATATTTATTTTTTTAGTGAATCGCTATTTCTTGTATGTAAATGCTTCAATTATCATTAATATTCTTAATCCATATTCCACGTATTAAAGCGTTGAAATTCTGAAAAATGCTATACAGTAAAATCTTCTAAGACTCAATTACATAGAAAAGAAAAAAAAAAAATGCATTATAGACAAGTTCCCGTCTTAGCAAATGTAAATGTATTATATATTCTTTTCTTATGTATTAGTATATTAATTTTGCATGGAACAACACGTTTTTCAGTTTAAAACATGATTCCGCCATAGGCAGGTTCTTTTTCACACGTTTTTTTATATTTTAATAAGCGTAGAAATTTACTGTTCTGTAAAAGAATAAATGTTAATGTTTAATTGTAGAATAATGGCGATTTAAAAATGTATGCATTTTTTGCAAAAATATTTGGGCCAGGCTTAACTTTACTGACCTTTGAAAGCCCACGCTGAAACAGTGATTTTCATACGGACTGGCTCAAAACTAGGACTGAAAATTTTGGGCCGTGAAGACTAGGAAAGAAACCAGTCCCGGCTCTGTACAGAAAAAATAAGTTAGGCCCGGTATGGCCAGGGCCTGATTAATGCACGGGCCTCGGCCCTGGGCCCACAAATTTGTGTGTATTTTCTCACAATTTAAGTTTCTCCACTGTTTGTATTTTATATTTTGGTCCCTGACGTAAAATCAAAGTTTTACTGTAATAAAAAACCTCCATATTTAATTTTTCTGTAAAAGTCCTTTCCAATTTGAGATTCCACTATAATTTTCAAAACTTGCCGTATCGAGAAAATCAAATTTGAGGAAAATGCCAAAAACTGCATACTGTGTCTATTGGTTTCAATATAAACGAGGATTTTACAATGTCATAATTATAGTTTTAAATGATTACTAGACTGTTAGGGAAAACACAAATTTTATGATTTTGGATAAGGCGAATTTTGAAAAAGCCATCCTCATTTATTCTGCAGCATAAACTGTGGATCATAGATGTTTGTGAATTATACAAATGCTTATTTGAGGAAATGGACGGTAATTCATTTTCTTGATTATTCTTGTAAGTTAATTTTTTTTTTTTTGTAAACTTGAAACTTTCACACAAACAACTTTGTCATCTCATCAAATAAACCTACTTTTTTTTTTTTTTTTTCTTAAAGTGCCGCCGGAAATGGGGAGGTAAGGAGGGGCCCAACTTTTTAACAGGCCCTGGGCCCAACTTCAGCTTGATCGGGCTCTGGGTATGGCCCCATTCTGTCTGAAAAAAGTAAGGCCCGAACCCGGCCCGGCCCGAGTGCCGTGAATGAAAATAAGCCCGATCCCTGGCCGGGCCACGGGCCGGCCCGTGCAGATCCCTACCTCCCGGTCTACAGGTATCCAAAAAAAGAATTTGGAATACCTTTCCAATTGCTGAAATTGGGTTTTCAAAGTGTGTTATGCATTTTCCAAATTATTTACTTAGATATCATCTTTCACCCTATTAAACAAGGAAGTTTTGTTACAGTATTCTGAATGTGTTGGAAAGTGTTTCATGTTTAATTTTTGACGCATGATTTTCTTTTCTTGTTTTATGTACAAACAAGATCACTTTCAGAAAATATATTGACTCATTACACAATTAAGCTTTATATTTTGCTTGATTAGTACAAAAATAAAATGAAGTTGTTAATGAAAGTAGTTTTATTCTTTCTGAAAAATATCAATGTCAGTTGAAATATGTTTTTAGAGCATCATCATTTACAAATTTTGTAATATTTGTAGTAAGTCTTTTTTTAATTACGTGAAATTGTACCATTAGCAGTCAGTTTCAAAATTGCATTGAAATCTGCAGTTTACAATCAAAATTCCGTGACTTTTTCCCCGTGTTGTTGTATTCCCCAACTTTTCCAGGTTAGCTTCCATCTTTACTTAAATATGCAAAATTTCCTCCCGCTGGAAAACTGGTATAATGTTGCAAAAAATATATAAAACTTTTATACATTTTTTTAAGGAACTACTGAAGGTCTTTCAATACTTTTCTTCAGGTTATAGGGTGACCGACCCAGTAGTTGATCAAATAAAGTCGGTGCTACGGGATTTCTATTATATTTCCTAGATTTTAAGTTTTAGGAGTAAACTAACATGATTTCTACAACCCTTAATGAATGTATTGTAATAGGCAATAATTAAATTCTGCTGAAATTAAATAGCAACAGAATTATACATAAATAGTTTTCTTAATTGCCATTTCCCCAGTAGTTGATCAGGCGAATCCAGTTTTTGATCGATTTCATTCCAGCAGTTGATCACTGGTCATTTTTATCTTTTTTTCAATGTAAGTAGAAAAAATTAAACAATTTGAGAATAGTAAACATTTTAATGAGACGGATAAAAGTAAAAAATACACTAACTTATAAGCAATATTGAAACTCTAATTCAGGGACAGAGAAAAGATTTCTTGTTCTACTGATTTTTGTGGGTTCAATGTGGAAATAACTTGATCCAACCTATAAAAAAGGAACACTTCCGTAGGCGCCCACATGCCGCCATGGAAGCCACCGTCGCTCCTTCTTTTTCCATTTCCAATATTTTCCAAAATGACAACGTGCTCATCAATATACTTTTGCACCGTCTGCCAAGTATGGGCAGTTTTCTCATCTAAGGATTCCACTCGCACACTCTCACCGGACGAAACTTTGGCACTGAACTGAAAGCTGTGTGAGTTGCTCAGTCGTCGTTTTTTCCACCTAGTCTGAATTTTAGATAGTCCTATATCTTGTCTTTGATGTATAAGTTGTTGCTTCCTCTTTTCCCTTTTCTGAATCATTTCTTTCTTTCGGGTTTCTTTCTCTTCTTTTTCCTTTTCCCTTTCTTCAAAAGACATTATCCACTGTTTTGACGTCGCATAAGGCGACCGCCTCTTTTCTGTTTTTTTCTTCTGTGGCGAGTCGTGAGGTCATAGAATGTTGTCTGCAAAAGATGGACTGACGTTTTTTACTTTAGCTACACCTAAGTTTTTTGGGCGCTGAGGAGTCGCAGAATTTGGAAGTGGGTCCGTCTGCTTTGAAGGATCTGGTGTTGCATGATCATGATCAAATATTGGTCGAGGATCATCAGATTGTAGAGTAATATAAGCAGTTGGTGTTAGGCGATCACCAACTGGCGATTCAGGTTCGCTCTCTGGTGCCGCAATGTTCGTTTGAGTTTCTTCAAGATATTTGTTTCGCATTTGCCTCCATAAATGGAACAATTCAAGAGCCTCAACACAAATCTCCCATTCGTCCCCTTCCACGCTTCTGAACTTCTGAGTTCTGCCTTTTTTGAATAGGGATTCAATGTGCAAAAGCATCATGACGCTGAAGTTTTCTGCTACTCCTACTCTAGACTAATTTTCACGTGGGTTTGTTGGTGGACAATGTCGTTGCTTACTGCTGATGCACCTTTCGTAGTCTACAGCGTCTGCGTTAAACGGAAACAGACTGCATTTCCGGAAGACGTTTTTAATGATTTTCGAAGTCTGCTTCTCGAAATACACTTGCAGTCAAAGATCCAAATACTGCTTTTGTTACCACTTTGTTTCCACATTTAGTTTTCCAATGGTAAACGGTTTCCCGCCAGCAGCACTTTGAGAGGCCTGAAAATAGCAACGTCAGCTGGTTGGAGTATGTGTGTTGCATTCGGGTAAAGAGCGAAATGAAGTATTTGATTCGCTGAGCATAACTTTGCCACTTCAAGAGTGAAGTGGCTCTTGTGGCCATCTACCAGAGGTAATATGGGTAGTTTGATATTTTGCTTTCTCAACCAAGGCAGAAATACATTTGCAAGATATTTAAAGTAGGTGCTCCCACACATACAACCTTTCTTTTATTTACCCATTCCCCAGTCGTCTGGCACATCTGTGCAATTTTAAGTGATATTTTCTGCAATGGGTAAAGGATCATACCAGGAATAACCTGTCCTGCTGCATTGAAATCAACCATCATGATTATAGCTTCTTTTTCATTACCTGTTTTTAATTCATATAAAATGTTGAATGAAATGGGTCCTAAGACTTTTCCCGTTTTTGGACAAGTTTGAAAACCGCTTTCGTCAGTATTAAAAATTCTCCTGGAATCAAGAAGAATGCCAAGGCAGCCTTCAGTTTCAAGATATTTGTGAAGTTCTTGGAACCACTCGCAGATGTTCGGCTCTGACACTTCTGCTCTTGTAGTGTTGATAGCATTTGCATACATCTGAGCTATCGAATTGCTTCTTCGCATGAATCCTTTAACCCCTTGATAGCAACCACTTGGGGCAAGCAATTGCGTTTGTGTAATGCTGAATTCTCACCGGAAATTTAGAAAAATTTTATTTCAAAATAAGGAAAATCAATTTTACGACGTTTTTCCACCAAAGTTAGAAAAGTAAAATTTCAGAAAATTTTTCTCCTGCAAATCTTCATAGGTGGGATAAAATATATCCCACCGCCCCTCAAGGGGTTAAACCATGTTTTCCCCGGAGTTCAGTTTGCAAAAGGGTGCGGCCTTTTATCGGCTTCAATGTTTTTCTTACGGTTTCAAATAAAATCCTCCTCTTAATCGGGAACTCTTTTTTGGCATAAGCATTTATCCAATCAACAAGGATCTATTCCTCTTCTTTGCTTTAAAACTGATGAATGTCCCTTCCGTCTCACCTCTGGCGTTTTCCCTTTAACCTAAAACAAAAAAGCTTTTAAAGGAAACATAGGTGGAACATTTCGAAAAGGGCTATTGATTCGAAATTATCGAAACACCCTTTTTTCTCGCCCTTTTCTTCTGAGTACTGGAAGAATTTCTTTTTCGGCGGCATAATGAATTCAGAAAATAAGCAATAATGGCTTGGTAAGCAAAAAAATTAAAAAATGATCAATTAATGGCTACGCATGTTGTTGATATATCAACACTGATCAGTATATATACTGATCAATAACTAGAGTCCTCGAAACCAATAATTGATCACAGTTGATCAATTTCTAGAATTTGCTTATTTAATAAGACCAGAAGTTGATCAGTCAAATTTCAACCCCTAAAAAAAAGTCCATCGAAAATCTAAAAATCAATATTTAAAATATCATCCTTGGACTTTGATTAACAACAATTCTTATAAAAATATTAGTTGAAATAAGCAAGATGGAAGGGTATTATTCTAACTTACCGTTATTGTCTCCAACTAATCAAAAACTAAATTTTTACCCTTTCTAATAAAAAAATTTCATAATATGGCTTCTCTTACAGAGGATAGCTGAAAACTATGTGACAACAGGTGCACTAACATTCGAACAAAAATATTATGTCTAGTGCTACTTGTAAAACTCATTTCCGCCGGAAATGGAGCAATATATCAAAAATTTGATCAACTACTGGAGGGGTATCAACTACTGGAGCAATCACCCTATATGCATTAAAACCTGCTAAAACAAAATTGCGAAATTCGAAAAAATGTTAAAAATGTCATGAAAAATTAAATAATAAAATCCAAAAATTGTTTTCGTATGTACGGTATCTTGTCAAATCTTGTAGCCCTGCGTGCAATGGTCTCTTCAGACAACAGAGACACCTACAAACTTCTATCTTTATTATTATACATAGTTTAGGACATTTTTTTTTTTTTTTTTTTACTAAATACTTGCACATGCATAAAAAAAGCCATGAGTGAAGTGGATTAAAAAAATATAATAAGAAAAAGCTTAAATAAAGTTAAAGATTACACTTTCTTTTCTGGTTTATTTATTTTACTACTCATTAAGGTGTTGATTATTCGAAATTCAAATAAAAATTTAATCATCGTCTTATAGGCGAAAAAAAATTCTACAGAAATCAGCTTTTTTTCCTTAAAAATTGGTATTTTTTTTTGCTTTGCTAAATTAATAATACTCATTAAGGTGATAGCTTTTCAAAACTAAAATGTATGTTTAATTTTCCTCATTTAAGTGGATATCCTTATATTATAGTTGAAAAAAAATCTAAAGAAGTCAGCTTTTTTCCTTAAAAATTGTTATTTTCCATTGTTTTGCTTAATTAATAATACTCATTAAGGTAATGGTCCAAAATTCAAATATAAATTTAATCTTAGTGCGATAATCTAGTCAATCTAGCGTTCACTCCTCATGTTATAGCAGAAAAACGTCATTTTTCCCCCTAGGGGACGTTCGAAGCGGGTTCAGGTAGCGGTGCGGAGGAGGTGCCGAGGCGGTATGATCCCGCAATCTCGCCGCCTGCTGGCCCGCAGCCCCCCTTTTCCAACTACTGGTATTACAGGAACAGTTACAGTATTTATATTTTAAAAATAATTGCCTTCAAAATTTGGAGATACAGTATAGAACCCCGCTAATCCGAACTAATTGGGACCGGTGCCTGTTCGGATTACAAAAATTAGGATTATCCGAAATTCCGATAAAAATAGAAAAGAAAAAGGTGCGTGCTAAAAAAATAGTAAGTTATAAGTACTCAGTAGTGCAGTAAACATCCTCTAATCCGGCATCCTAAGGTCCAACATGCTGGATATTCCGACAGGACTTTTTTTTGTGGGGGGGGGGGGGAGGATGGTATTCCTCGTTTAATCACTCCTGATGTTTATAATAATCCAATGGAACTTCAGAATGAGGAATTACGTAGCAACCGATTACAAATTGTTCAAAATCGCGAATCTATAAATAGCAATTTTATAGTGACTGGCAAACAAACTGATATTCTAATTTTTTTAAGATGGCTTCTAAAAGTAGGCCTACATTGCACGTTTTCATTTTATATTCGTGTACATATTTCAGTAGCGTAGGAACTTTGTACAAACAGGGGGAGCCGGGGCATATTGCGGAAAGGTAGTGGCGCGGATCTTTTCGTTCATTTTGGTGGGCTCCTTCATAGTGTTGAACGAACGTTTCACAAACAGGAATGTAAAATAGAAGCATATCAAAAGATCACCGACTCTTTAATCCAGTTAAAATAATTTTTAATAGATATACTTGATACATAGAAACTTAATTTATGTGCGATCCCGAATACAATATTCAAATTTAAGGCTTCTCCCACTTCCATTTACCAAAAATTAAAGTGCTTTCTGTTGTTTTGCTTACAAATTCTTTACAAATCCCTTCCAAATCAATTTTAAAGGCCTCCTCTTTATAAATATGTTATCGGTGCAGGTATTTTGCATTAGACCTATATAAGACCCCATTTTTTCTGGAAATCGGGAGGGTTGTAAACAATGAGAAAAAGGGTGAAGGCACAAACAAGTGTGCTCACCTCGCCCCCCCCCCCCCCTCTCTTCTGTTTGTTGTTTATTGTGTGAATTTCCTAGAAAAAGTATACTTTATTTTTAAATTCAGCAATGTATCGTAAACAGATGTGATGCGAGAACTCCCGGGGGAGCTGAGCCCGTCTGAAATATTCCAGGAGGGGAGCTCCCCCGGTTCCTACGCCCTTGATATATTGTACTTTTACATTATTGAGTATTTTTTTTTTTTTTAATCCTATTCAAGCTGTTTAAAGAATAAAAAATCCCTGCCGGCCCGGCCTACAGGCGGAGGTAGATTTCGAAGTTAAGTATACTAATTTCACAAACAAAAACCAAATCATGATTAGAGATAAACCCACTTTAACAATTTATCTGGCCGCTTTTGACGAGTTTTTATTTCACATTTATATAATAACTGGTTTTATCAGAATCATGTTAGGGCGGTATTCAAAAAAATACTTTTCCATGCTCAACAACTCGAAATTTTCTGGCATAACTCCAGATTCATTTTTAATAGGAAAAACATGAAACTTGTTGACGTGATTTTTGAAGAGATTTATAAGCGACCTGATTTCCGTTTAATTAATTAAAACTTGATACATAAACAATTGTTTTCTCAGTAAGACACTAGTTTTCGTTTCTAACACAATTGCTTCGGGAAATTCCGTTCAAAATGCCCACTTTGACATCATTTTTTGAAATATATTCTGCCTCTGTCAAAAAATCGATCATTACGGTACATTTAGTTTCTGAATGAGCGAATCTACCAATTGGATGCGTTTGAGAGCAAAAATGAATTTAAAAATGAGTCAGAAAATAAGCAGTTTGGATTTGAATACTTCCTTTTCCAACACAATCCACTTCGGGAAATTCGGTTCAAAAGGCCCACTTTGACAGCATGTTTTAAAATATATTCTGCCTCTATCAAAAAATTGACCATTACGGTACATTATATAGTTTCTGAGTAAGAAAAGGTACCAATTGGAAGCCTTTGAGAGTAAAAATGAATTGTAAAATGAGTCAGAAAATAAGCAGTTTGGATTTGAATACACCCTTACTAAGATGATTTTTTTCTTCAACCGCTATGTATTTTTAATTTGTTTTTGCTGTAAGAATTGGTCCTATCCAAAACTTGTCTATATAGATGTTGTAGACAATATTAAGAAGATATATGATAAATTCATGGGGATTTTATATCTTGTGAATTGACGGAGTTATGGATTTTTTTCTTCTTCAAACCCCCTTTTTGTTTTCGTTTTTAATTTTTTTTTTTTTTGCGGTACGAATTAGTCCTATCAAAAACTTGTGAATATAAAAGTTGTAGATAATGTTAAGGAGATTCATGATAAAATTAATTGGATTTGACATCTTGAGAATTGACAAAGTTATGAATTTTTTTCTCCCAAAAACCCTATTTTTTGCTCCCCTTGAGCCCATTTTTTACTTTATCAAAAATCTGTGATATATAAATTTTTGGCCCTATTTTTAGAAGTAATAAAAACTTTAAACTGATTCGATATGTACAAAATTTAAGAAGTTATAGGGGTTTTTCGGTTTTCACAAAACCCTTCCCTATTTCCATCCCCTTGGTCCGATTTTGCCCGTTAACGAACTCGACCGAGATTTTATGCCCCTTGATTTTATGTATCAGTTTGGAAGAGATTGGTGCAGAATTGTGGAAGTTATCGTGTCCAGAAGAAAGTGATATATATAGATAGATACATACATAGATAGATAGATATATGAAGTTTTTTACTGAGGGTGGTTTTGGGCTCTAGGGGTCGTGATCGGTGTAGATCTGAAAAAATTTTTCAGAAATTCCAACATAGGAACGACGTCAATAGGTAGTATTTCATACGAAATCTACCTAAAAACATACTTTACTGCCATTTTTTTTGTTTGTTTAATTCTAACTTCTACACGTTTTTCCCGACATTCATCCTATAATCCGGAAAATTTCGCAAGTTAATCTCTTCATCTTCACCTTCAGTTCATTAAAATTATACTGTTCAAGTATAATTTTCAAAATAAAATCAGTTCGGATTAGCGGAGCTCTACTGTACCAACAAATGACATGTACCTAAAATAATATAATTCAAAAAAATTTCATATTTTATTAGAAGATCTGGTTAGTTTTTACCTGGACCTGGGTACTAAATACATTTTGAGGGTAGAAAATATCACTAGTTCTGGTTGATTGTTATTTAAAGTACCTTATCATGAATAATAAACAAACACTATACCTAATAAAGTTTTTTTTTCACATTTCAAAATATTTTATGTAATTATATATTTTAATAATGTATGCGCAGATGTTTGCAATAAAAAGTTTTAAAATGTTCAGCATTGTTAGATATACTGTTGAATTTAAATATTATGTGAGCTAGAGGCGGCTTAAGAGAATACCAGAGGGGGCTCAGCCCCCATCTGGTTACGACCCTGTAATATATAATACGCCCAATACTCAACCTTTTTTTTTTCTCGCGGGCCGAAGCAGGGGCGCCATTTCAGAACTTTCTTGGGGGGGGGGGGGGGCAAAATTTTTTTGAGGTATTCTATATAGCTAAGTGTAGGATCCAGGGGGTCCCCCCCCCCCCCCGTATGAGAAACATTTACAGACTTATGCTTACAATAACAGTAAAATCTTCAAATACGGAAACTCAGAACCAATGAAATATTTCGTTTTAAACAGGTTTCCGTCTTAGAAAGTAAAATTTTAATATATTGGACATGTTTTTTTTTTTCTCTTTAGACAGGTTTCATTTTTACAAGTATCCTCACTGACTGTTAAACCATCCGCTCTATAGTATGGGCTCTGAAAAGAGATGTATTAGAGTAAAACTTGTGAAAACGAAACCTGTCTATAACAGATTTCTTTCTAGGAGGGGAAAAAATCAAATTTCGTTGAAAAAACATCATACAATTATACTTCCTAAGACGGAGACCTGTTTAAATGGAGCTTTTTTCTGGTCCCTTTCGAAATTTTACTTACAAGGGCGCCATTTCACGAGTTTCCTGACGAAGAAGAAGGAAAATTTTTCTTTGAGGAACAGGGAACGTGGAAAATTGCACAACTTGCAGAACTGCACAAATCACACAGAAAGAAAATCCCGCACAATAAAAAATGCTGTACATGATTTTGTCTCCATAACTTCTTTCACAAGCATGTGATTATTCCACAATTTTTTTTTTAATTTTCGGGAAAAATTTTTCGGGTTTTTCTTTCTTTCAAAATCCGCAAAATCAATTCGTCAATGGGTCGCAGAAAAAAATCGCGAATCTTGGAAAATTTGAAAAAAAAAAGTCTCCAAAATGGTCGCTTAAAAATCGCCAATTTCTTCAAACGACCGTGGAAAATAGCGCTAATTTCATCAGAGATCGCGAAAAGAAATACAGAATTTGTCAAATGATTGCACAAAGAGAAATCTTAAATTTCGTAAAAGGATTGCGAAGAAAATAGCGAATTTCGTAAAAGGATTGCGCAAAAAATCACGAAATTCGTCAAAAGAGTGCGCAAAAAAAATCACGAAAATTTAGTCGAACAATCACGCAATAAAATCGAGGAGAAATTCGTCAAACGATCGCGTAATAAGATCCAAAATTTTGTCTAACTCTCATGCAAAAAAATCACAAACATTATTAATCAGTGGCAGAAACAAAATCACGAATTTCAATAAATGATAGTGATAAGGAATCGTGAATTTTGTCAAAAAAATCGCGAAAACAAATACAGTCGTCTCTCTGTTTAACGTCGCTCTACTTAACGACGATCTTTACTTAAGGACGACTTTTTGCGGTCCCGGCTCCTTTAAGTAAAAAAATCTCTGTTTAAAGACGAAATTGTTTCTATTTAACGACGATTTTCACGTATTTTCCAGGTATATTTCGTATATTCCAGGACTAAATGTGTCAATTAATTTTTTACCGCTAATTATGCAAGTAAGACCTGGGAATCATTTGTAGTGTAAAAGCATATTACCGAAAATCCTGAATTAGGAAATTATTAAATAATTTTGCTGACAAAAATGAAATTATGGGAGTCATGCACATGATTACATCAGCCTCGAAAGAAGTTTCTCCTTGCACAATTGAAAACTGCTTTTGGGCAACTGGAATTGCCATTCAAGAACAAATGGATATAACAGATGCACAACTCGACACAGAAGATATCACCACCGAAGAATGGAAAAGTCTTGTTGGTGATGAAGATGTTTCAGTAAAACATTCTATGGATTGTGACGAAGATTTTTAACGACCAACTTCAGAAACTTAGAGAAAATTTATGATGACATCGCAAAGGAAAATTCGCAAAAAGAAAAAAAAAAAAAAATGCTGATGATACAGAAAGCGAGACACCACCCCCTTCTTACTCAGGTGCAAATTATGCCCAGTTTATTGCTCCTTTAAATATGGAGGATAACTCATTCAACTTTCTTGAAAAGCTTGAAGCAAGGGTACAAAAAATTAGACCATCATTGAAACAATCTACACTTTTTGATTTTTTGAAAACTTAATTTGTTTAATTAAATATATTATTAAACAAAAACATAATTTGAAGAACAAATTAAAAAAACAAAATTTATTTACTACATTGTCTAAGCCCGAGAAGGGACAGATATTAAGTTATTTCATTCAATTAGTTCTACATTTAATGTTAAATTTTTGTAACAAATTATTTGAGCCAATTGAAGATTAAAAAATAAAAACAAAATTCATACAATATGATACTTAAAACATCCTAAAAAATTAGATTCCGTTCAAATGAAATCGAAATAAATCTTAGACTTCTTCCATTTTTAATTGAAAATATTTGTATTGCAGATTTTGTATTATGTTTATGACAATCGTGCATCAAATGATAAGATGCATGCAAAATGTAAAACTTAAAAAAAAGTCTAAGATTTATTTCGATTTCATTTGAACGGAATCTAATTTTTTAGGGTGTTTTAAGTATCATATTGTATTAATTTTGTTTTTATTTTTTAATCTTCAATTGGCTCAAATAATTTGTTGCAAAAATTTAACATTAAATGTAGAACTAATTGAATGAAATAACTTAATATCTGTCCCTTCTCGGGCTTAAACAATGTAGTAAATAAATTTTGTTTTTTTAATTTGTTCTTCAAATTATGTTTTTGTTTAATATGTCAAATTTTTTAATAACTACAGCACTCAGACGAACGCATTTCAAAATTAATAGAGAGTATCATCATCAGGCTTTGATGTATGCGGTATTGCATCACAATGTGGGATGCAGTTTACCAATGTGTAATTCAAAATGTGTCACCACTGTAGTAATGCAGGTTGCGGTAGTTTGGACAAAAACTTCCAATCTGAACGTAAGAAATCTATAATCAAAACATTAAAAATTAACTTCACTTAAATTTAGATACTCTATTTCCCACTCAGGAACGCTATGAATGTAAATGTGAATTGTGTTGAATCCTTACTGCTAATATTTAACAATGTTATAGCTGTGATATAGTAAAAAATAAAAGTTTTACTTAAATTTTTAAACCTTATTTTCTCCCAAGGGATGATGTAAACACACCAGAAAATTATTACCTAAGTTTAACTTGGGGTATAAATAGTTCTCATCTCGGAAAAAAATACATTTTAAATTTTAAGTTATGTAACTTCCCACTAAGTTCGCTACCTGCGTAAAAATAGCTATCCATTTGAAACTTTTTACAAAAATATAAACTTGACCAAAGCAAAAATTTATTCTGAAAATATCCTTTTTATTTCCACTATGACGCCATATTCACCTTTTTAATTTTTAAAAGAAAAACTAACTCAATTTAATATTTCACGTGAAAATCTTTCAACTGAAAAGAAATAAATTATTATTACTGCTTTTGAAATTTTTGCAACAATGAAGTAAAAATGTTACATTTTCTATGAAAAATGTCCGTTGATTTTCAATGAAAAAAGCGAAAATTGGAATTATAAAAAAAAATATTTGAATAATGCAAAAAAATTGGCCCATGTTTCTCTCTGGGTTATAATTCACCCATATGCAAAGGCAATTTACCATTCGTTTTGATACTGACGTCAGGCAAACATTTTCGTACTTTGAATTTACAATATCATTAGAATTAGTAAAGAATAAAAAATGAGTGGCATCAGGGACAAAAAGGTGGGAAGAAAAAATGAAAAAGTTATCATCTCCATAGGCTTTTCCATGTTAAATTAACATTGAGAAGTGACACTGGAAATAAATAAGTATTGCGCTGCCGCGCAATACTTAAATAAATATTTTTATTGTAGTGTAAGTAACATTGTATGCAATATAATTAATGCAGTTTGCATTTGTGCAATAGAAATATGAATTAATATTATTCGTTATCCGTATCAATAAAATAATAAGAAAGAAAGAAAACATAAAATAAATTTAAATAAATAAATAAATAAATAAAACAGTTCTAAACACGCCAATACATTGAGAAAGGTATTGACAGTCTTAAGTCTTTAAAGTATGAAGGAAAATGTTTTTCAAATATCATTTTTCCACAAATTCTGTTTAACGACGATCTCTACTTAAGGACGATTTTTCGAAGTTCCTTGAAAGTCGTTAAACAGAGAGCCAACTGTATCGAATTTCGTCAGTTGGTCGCGGAAAAATATTGTGATTTTCGGCAAGTGCTCGCGCAAAAAAAATCCATTTCGTATAACGCTTGCAGAAAAAAATCGTGAATTCCGTGAATCGATCGCGGAAAAAATCGTAAATTTTGTCTGATGATCGCGAAAAAAAAATCATGAAATTCAATCAGTCATGAGATAATCAGCCAACGAACGTCATGAATAGGTCACGAAATCTCCAAATTTTGTGATCTATAAGTATAAGAAAATTTTCATTGGTGATTTTCTGCAAGTAAAGGTAAAGCGTTAATTGTTTCAGATTGTGTTTTCACTATTATGAGATGGTTTCATATTAATCCTATTTTTCAAAGAAAAATCAAAGAAAAAGAAGTTTCAGATAAAAAAACTACATATTTGAACATTAATGAATATTATATATATATCTTCATTTTTCTACAGGAAAGGTAAAATTTATAATTAATATTCATATAAAATGCACAAATAAATGCACAAGAATTACTTTCATGTGCATGCATATAATTTAAAATTATTTAAAATACATTAGAAAAACCCAGAACGTTTTCAGTCATCACAAGACCGTCATCAGTGGGATTTAAATATGATCTTCATTACGTTTATTCGAGAATTGGCTAGAAGAAAATCGTTGTAGTTGTTGTGTCAATGATTTTGACGAGTTTTTTTTGCACACAGCTGAGAAGCAACTGATAAAAAAATTCTCACATGTATTTTTAAAATTAACCAAAGTACTCATTAAAGATATGTCTCACCGTGAGGTAGTTCGAATAGTAAGGCTTTAGGAAATTTCTTTGATAATTTTTAATTTCTATGCATAAGCATTTATTTAATGATATGTTTTCATTGCAATCAAATCTGATAAGTTATTTTAGAGTTTAAGCAATATTCTAATGTTTGTTTGAGTTTGACATTTGATTAGGGATGCACCGAATATTCGGTATCTGTACCGAATATTCGGCCATACTACCGAATATTCGGTTAGGCCGAATATCGAACTATTCGTTTTGCCGGATATGAAGCTATTCGTTTTGCCGAATATTCGGCTTGGCCGATTATCAAACTATCCTGCCTACCGAATATTCGGTTTGGCCGAATATCAAACTATTCGACCAAACTGAATACTTAAAAAACCTCTTTAAAATATTTTTTAAAACGTTACACAACTTCTACTTTTAATTGTCAATTAATAGAGTTATTCAGAATAATTAGAATCTTTAAATAAAAGAGAATGATTTTATATTATTTATTTGTTGTTTTAAAAATGTGATTTGTTCATGGGAATTATTAAATGTAGAGATGCAAGTTACTGAGCATTGTCTGGTAAATAATCCGTTTCTTGCTTTTTCACAAACAGGGTGTTTCTAAACAAAATGGAAGAAAATTTCAGGGATAATAATAGGCATCAAAACAGGCAATTTTTTGTCCAGTAAATCAGGATCGCAATTCACTTATTCAGTTAAAAATGCAGTGTATCCCCAAGTCAAACTTTAATTTCCTTTTGTTACTTTAACAATAATGAAGGTATTGTAATTATATTGTCAACAGAGTTTAATTTCTGTGAAATATGATAACATGACGAGAAGTGCTGGAAATAGCAACCATTCATATCTAAACAGCACTGAGCTATACATTATTTTATTAAGAATGCATCTAACAATACTTATACTGTACCACTGGCCAAAATCCAGTCTCTTCCAAGGATATCGTCACATTCTATACAAGCAAATTAATGTGAGGCAAATTTAGCTAAAATACCTTCATTTTTATACAGTTATAAATGAAAATTTTGCTACGGCTTGTACCTTTCATTTTTGATGAAAGATGTGGAATGATATGTCGCTTCTTGTTCCAATGTAAGAGAATTCTTTTCATTTGTTTGAATTAATTGAAAAAGGCAGGGAATTTAAATTTTGTTATCTAAAAATTTTTCAAACCATCCTCTTCTTAAATAATAACTCAAAACATTCTTTTTTTTGTGCAAAATTAACTTATAAAAATAGTCTTGTTTGTCAAAATGGAAGTATCTGTGCTAAATATTATATAAAATTGTTTAAAATTTAACTTTTTAACGCTAAACACTGAGACTGAGATATAAATGTATTTGGCCAGCCGAATAGATACTATTCGGCTGGCCTAATATTCGGTATTCGGCCTAACAGTTACTATTCGGCTGGCCGAATATTCGGTTTACCTGCTGGCCAAATATTCGGCATTCGGTATTCGGACAAAATCACTATTCGGTGCATCCCTGCATTTGATGGTTGATAAATTTTCTGAAATCTCTAATTCCTTGGAGGGGGGGGGGGGGCTATTGCACCCCCAGCCCCCCTCAAATGGCGCCCCTGGGCCGAAGACGTATGTTTTCGTCGTTAGGCGGGCCACAACACGTGTAAAAACCTGCGTAGACGGAAACGCAAACTACTAGAGAAAAATTCCATTGTACATAAGGTTGTTTTCATCTTAGAAGGTATAATTACATAAATTTTTTTTGAGGGTGCTAGACAATGATATTTTTCCGTTCATAGCAGGATTCGGTTATAAACAGGCTTTACTGTATTCGAAAATAAATTTGCTAGATAATACTTTTTAGAAAAATCTATATAGTATTTGCTTACAATTTTATTATTGTCATCTAAAGATTTAAAATATTGAAAATATAATTAAATTTTAAGAATTCATCAATTAATTTTGAATAAAACAAGTTTAACGTATGAAAGAAATAAAATGCGAAACCTTAACCTATGTGTCTTTACCCAAATTTTCACCTGATTCCTGTTTGCGCGTCTGAAATCAGGCACATCAATTAAACAGGAGCGCCTTTTTAAAACTTTCTTGATATTAAATGACCTTTCAAATGTTTGATACATACACAGGAGTATGGGATTCGAGGCCGAACCCCTAACCGGCTCATAAAGACATTCTAGCAAATTCTGACTTTTGAATTTTATTATTTGTTAATTTTTTTAATTAAAAATTTTGGTATAAAAAAGTCTACTTCTTCTCGAAAGACTGGGTATAAAAAAGACTACGTTAAAAAAAAAAAAAAAAAAAAAAAAAAAAAAAAAACAGGACCGTAGCCGGCCCCCCTAGAAGAACTGTGCACTGGTAAATTGTACTTGTTCTATACCGCCCCCCCCCCCTGCCCTCTGTACGGCGATGCAAAAAAAAAAAAAAAAATTACATCATCATTTTCAAGCTATAAACTTCGTGGTAGGTTTTTTATTGCAAATTTTGTACAAATAGGCGCGAAGTTTGTTATTTGGAAAGAGAGTGTAGGAAAATCTTTTGGTGCCACTGTTAAAATATTACTGTAATCTTATTGATATAACAAAATAAATCATTAATTAAAAGATAAAAATTTATCTCCGATTCGAGAAGTTCTGAGAGATTTTTTTTCTTTTTAGTCGCCGTCATTTTTCAACAAGAAAAGTTAATGAAAATGAAAAAGAATAAGGCGAAAAAATATTTAGAGGAAAACAAGTGAAAACAAAAAGATAGGCGTTTTGTGGAAAACTTAGCGTTTGATTGACAAGTCGCTCGACCAAAGAGAGAGCGTAATTTCCCTGACATTATGATGGGAAGAGATAATGTTCTATGGCATAGATTTAAAAAAATATAAATTTTGAAATCTATAAAAATTATAATGATTTTTTCCGTAATCAAGGACCAATCTGTTGAGCACATTCATTCTGGTTTGTAACTTTTTCGCAACTCTATGTTTCAAGGATGCTGATTTGTTTTGTGGTTGGCAACACAATGTATCAATGTTGAATTGAAAACTGAAAAGGTAAACAATACGGCGAATATTGTTTGTTTGGTATGATTGTGTATCTTCTGAAAGGTATAGTTAAACATTTAGGGTTTAAAATGCATATTTATAACATTTGCTTCTTACCATTCTTATTTCAATTTATTACCATACCATTTCTAAACAGGGTTTGTTGATTTAAATCAGCTTGATTTTAATGATGATTAAAATCAGTTTTTTTTTTTAAATTATTTTTAAATAAATTCAACATGTAAACAAACATAATAACGTATTTTAATATATCTTATTTTTATATAATTCAGATAATCAAACAGTTTTAAAAAGATAAAGCTTAATCTTTGTCAAAAAGAAAAGTACAATGTAAAGTTTAGAATCCAATTTCAGTGGCTCTCGGCCACATGCAAAAAAAAAAAAAAAAAAAAAAAAAAAGTGTTTAATTAGTAACGCAGTTCATTTATGGAAAGATCTGGCGAAAAAAGAGCATTGAATGAACTTTAAATGTTCGTTACAAGCAAGCATTGAGCCACATTCTTTATTTTATCTTTTGGATCTCCGTTAGATCCGGGGGAGAAATTAACAAACTCTGAGAAAATATCTGCTAATGAGAAATACTCTACTTTAGTCGTGTCTGTTATATTAAAGTTTCAAGCAAAATCTTAACCATTCAATGAATTTTTGTTTGAGTCTAATATAGTGAAAGAACTAAGTTTTTAAATTTGTAGAAGGCGTCTGTTACAGTTATCGAAAAGGATGATACTAAAAAACTTATAGAATTCAAGATCACAATTAACAGGTTAAAAAAAATGGCCATATTTTTTTTTGAAATAAAAAATTATGGCAATTCCCCCCCCCCCCCATTCTGACCAGTAAATCAGAGTTCTAACTTTTACGGCTGCTCTTTCATCTTCACCTAACACTTCATTTATAATGGCTGTTTCATAATAATAGAAGCCACCAGTTCATCAGAAGAAAATAACTCTGCTAAGCGGGACTCTACTGCAGTACAAAACATATTTCAAGACTTAAAGCACACGTTTTATTTTATGTAAAATGACGTCATTCGCATCCGCTTAAGAATTCCACATTAACGATCTACAGTAAAGCATGCATAGCACATCACTATCGCGAAATAATGCACAAATGCAGCAAAAAGATGCCATCATTCAAGAAAATCGACAAAAAAAAGGGCTATCTAATGACTCATAGATACTTAAAATTAAATATAGTTTATAATAGCTCCATTGTTTTAACAGAAATCATTCGTTGGTACTTTTCGGTTAGCCGGGCGGCAGTGTTATATATACATATACACATATTGTATATATACACGCACATATACATATGTATATATACTGTGCAGTCCTCTAAAAAAAACCTACTTTTTTAATTTCTCACTATATAAAATTTAATAAAAAATACAAAACAATTTGAAGTAGCTACATTTTCACAGCCTGTCCTGACTAAAATTTTAATGTATAGTATTTTTTTTCTATCAATATATTACAAAATGGCAGCCAATTAAACAAGACTTTGAAAAAAACCCACTTTTTCCTAAAATTAACCCACATGTAAAAACATTTCTAGAAATCAAAATATTAAACAGCAAAGTTTTTCTTTCATTATTAATTAGTTTTAAAACACAATTCTGCAAAAAAAAAAAAAAAAAGAAAAAAAATAATAATATTTTAATAATTGTAAATTGAAGGATTTACAAATGAAAAATTATAAATGTAATTTTTTGCTTATTTTTTAAAAAACTAAATAAACACTTAAGTAATTTTAAATGCTTTTATTATTGTAAATGACATATAGAAACAGGACAAAAAGAAATTTTGACTTCTGTGATATTTTTGATTAAGTTCTAGGGTGGGTTTTTTTTAGGATACATTTTCCTGTGGGTTTTTTTTAGAGGACAGCACTATAATACTGGGGCCCGGCTAACCGAAAAGTGCCCATTCGTTTATATTTTTTTTCAAAATAGCATGTATTTTAATTACATTTTCTTTCTGTTGTTATGAGAAAATGGCAACAAAAATATATAATTTAAATTACTATTTTAGAACTATTTTTTCTTTACTTTCTACAGAAATGGAGTACTTCCATTGGCAATATTAAGCAAATGGCTGTAAAAACTACAATAAAATTAATATTTCAAAAATAAATGGAGATACAGTTTTCAAACAAAATGCATTTAAAAGAACTTTTTTTCCCAATACGAATACGACGGTATAAAAATCGAAAATGTGCGATTCTTAGAAGTTTAAAAAATTGCTATAGAGTATTTAATCGTACTGCTTTGTTTTACGGCTTGCTTCTCTAAGGTAACATTTTTCTGAATACACAAAATAAGCTGAGAGAACGAAATGGCATACCATACCGGGGGCTAAAAATCATGCTGAGAAAAATGTGAGATGAGTTATCGCACTGCCTCGATATCGTTTATGTTTCTTTTGATTTCCGATGAACAACAAGGTTGTACTTTTTTTTTGTTTTCTTTTAATAGTCCTGTAAAATTGGGATATTCATTTATAATCACCCTGTATATTGGTAATATTTAATAGTATGCATGCGTGTGCGTGTATAATTTTTATTTTATAAATTAAAAGAAGACGTAAAGTAATATTGTGTGAGGTTTTAAAAAATAAAATCTGATTTAAATTTAAAAAAAAAATCTGATTTTGATTTTGAAAAAAAAAATAAAATCAAGAACCCTGTTTCTAAATCCCAACTGGAGATTCAATTTGGATGTCTGTTCTTATTTAATTTATAGTAAATCAAATTTCTGTTGCTTTCTGTTATATACTGTCTATTGTAATATGTTTATACATATTTACATGTGCTTGTATTTGCATGTTGTTTTTGTGGTTACCTCATACCATGAGTAACCAAGTTATACAAATAAGTTTTAATGTTATTTTCATGAATATTCAAAAATGTAAAAATTAATAGGTACTTTTCTAGTATAGGGAGAGGGATTGACCGAATACCGAATAGTTGATTCGGTATTCGGTGATTCGGCATGTAAACCGAATATTCGGCTTCGGCCGAATACTTTTAAGTATTTGGCCGAATAATTGTGTATAAGTATTTTCTTAGAAGTAGACGAATTCTCTTTTACTTAGAAACAGAATAGGCTAACCGATGAGTTTCAGTATTAAGTGCATGAGTTCAGAGTTCAGCTGCACTACAAAAAACAAGTCAAAGGCCATTTTTAATTAAAAAACAACTTTTTCCTTCCTAAAATAGTCTACATAGGGGTGAAATCAAAACAACAGTCTACAGTAGAGAAAAAAAAAAAGTAAGGCTGATGGGCATCAATTACCTGTCATTTAATTTTAATTATTTCTACATTCGTTTTATAATTTAAATTTATTTAATGTGTATTTTCTTTAATATACACATCAAATAACAAATAAGTATATCAGAGCTCATCTCTGTATATCTAAGGTGCATACCTATTAAAGAAAATAGACACATCAAATAAGTATAACCCTATCCTATAGCTTTTGTAACCATTAAATTAAAATCACTCAAATTTGTTATCTTCAACAATGTTAAAATATTAATCAAAATATAAATATCTATCAATAAGTTGACAGAACATAGTTAAATATGTACAAATTGGTATGATACCTTTAGTATTTGTGAACATTCCTATTCAATATGTTTATAATTAAACTTAGATAAGCAGTAAATCAGCTTAATGACAATGTTGTTTTTATTTGAATGAACTTTTGTTTTCCTGACATCCTTATCCTTAATAATAGCCTGTATAGTTTAATACTTTCATAGGTTATTCGGGGTACTGACTAGTGATAAAATAATAAAAAATCAGTAACGGGTTAATGGATTTGTGAGTGGAAAGAAGTCATTAATTTTTTTTTGTGTAATTAGATTTAAGAATAAAAATGTAACTGAATTAAATTATTAAGAATTTAATTTAATTAAAGTTTATTAAAAAAGCTAATACATGCAAAAATGTGTATTAAAATTTTTTAAGTATTCGGTTGCCGAATACTGAATATTCGGCATGCACTTCGACCGAAGCTTCGGTATTTGGCAAAACTGCTGCTTCGGTCAATCCCTAAAATCAAGATCGATGTTTTGCAGAAATTTGAGTAGCAGTTTTGAATGTAATTTTTTTTTTTTAATATTTAATGTCAACTAAATGAATAATTGAGGCATATATTTCAAAGCAAAGGATTCAAAGTATCTTTGAGATTTTTTACAGTTTCATAAATTATTATTTTTATAACAAAAGCGAAAATGACCAAGAATTACCTCAGAAACTCAGGAATTACCACGGGTGACTCTACTTTATTAAGAACTACAATTAACTAAAATGTGTTGAACAGTGTGGTTGCAGTTAATTCTCAAAGTATTTGCGACAATTAAAATCATTAAATATGACAATAAAAAGGAATTAAATGATGATAAAAACATTGACCAGGAATTACCCCAGTGACCAAGATTTACCCCAGATACATGAGGCAGTATTTGACCAGCTTTTGTAAATTATTTAAAATAGTATAAAAAATTTCAAGACTATTTTTTAATAGCTAAAGTAGTTGGTAATTGAACCAAAAAGAAACAAAAGAAAAATATTTAAAATTTGAGATGTGACAAAGATCTTTGTAAAAATGTATCATAACTAAGGCCAATGTTATTTTACAGAAATTTAACAAGCCATTTCAAAAAGATTTTTTTTTCAAAATAAATAAACAATAAACTCATAATTAAGTAATAAATTTCAATGAGGATAGTTCAGAGTACCTCTATGATTTTTTCCATTTTGGTGAAGCGTTCTTAAAACATAAAAAGGACTGTGACCAGGAATTACCCCAGAGACTTGCTGACCAGGAATTACCCCGGGTGACCCTAAATGTAGGCATAGTTTTCAATTTAACTTTTTGACTAATATTAAAATCACTTTTTTAAACTGATTTTACTGGTCATAATCTGTAATATTTACTAGTTAGGACCAAAATATTAAAATATTTATTTTGTTAATGTAATATTTTAAAATTAAATATTGTATACTGAAATTGTAACCTCTGTTACTGTAACTTTTTTAAAAACTTAACCACCAACTGAGGATGTTGCTATCATTGATGAAACCCAAATTGAAATGGTCCTTCGACCACCAATTATCACTACAAAAAATTATCGTGTTACAAGTTTTGTTTTCACTACGGGTTTTGAAGGACTTAGTGTATCTTAATTTATCACTATGTAAAACATTTATAAAATAATAAAAAGAAAAAATATTATTTTTGTAGGTATTTTTAGTATTGGCTCAAGTATCCCTTTACCATGGCTCAAGTATCCAAAACCTAAATTGCCCCAAGATTTACCCCCCCCCCCCCAAAAAAAAAAAAAAAAAACCCACGAAGGTCTGTTTACTGGAAAAGTACATTTACATATTTATGTATAATACTTATGAAATGCTATTATTTCAGATTATAAAAAATTGAATAAACATGTGTGAAACAAGAACCTCCATGATTGATCTACAGATTGATCCGTTATCCCTGAATGATCCAGGTTAGTCATTAATATATATTTTTTTGTATATATAATGTTTAAATAAAGAATTTTTTAAGCAAAAATAATGCATCCATAAAAAAATAGAAATATTTTTAATTTCACTTCTTAGTTGAAAAATCTGAATTTTTTACATGTTTTGTTCTAGGTAAACGAGCAAAAATTATTCAGGACATTCAAGATGTGTTTCAGCAACTATATTTAAAAAAGAAATATGAAGACACCTATGGAGAATCTCATGTGGTCAATTTTAGTAATGAATGTGGAAGGTATTAAAATCTTTAGATATTTATAAATGTGATAATTTACTTATATTTGTATAGTGTTATAAATTTTATTCTGTTGAATCTCATATTTTTTTAGGTACTTTTATGTTAGCCGGGCCCAAGTGATAAATTGCCAAATATTGTTCCCATTGCCATAGTTCACATCGCATTTAATTAATTTTAAATATAAACCATTCACTCATTTCATTTAGTGTACAAAAATTTAATTTAAAATACATGTATGACATACATTTGAAATAAATAGTACCTTTTATTCATTTCAATTAAAATATAGAAACAAAAAAGTAAATATGAAATAATACCATGAAACAAAAAGATTTCTTTCATCATCAGAGTTATTGTTTCCAATTTTCACACACATAAAATAAAAAATGTTATTGGCAAGAAAACTGACTTTTCTCCTTTGGCTAAAGAAAAAAAACACCTGAATAGAATAATAATTAAAATATGTAAGAGTTTTAATTAAAATTAATAGATGATTTAAATGATTGGGAAAATCAAGTACTTGGCATTAAAAACTATTTATGGGTGATTCTTACATGATGCACGGGACATTTACATGTGTTTAAACCATTAAATTTTACCAAAATTAAAATACTTTGATAATTATGAGATATAAGACCTTAGTTTGTACTTCAGAAAGACATGCACATTTTTTTCCACATTTAAAAAAAGAGTAAACAAGAAACTAAAATGCATGCGTGATGCCAGGGATTCACAAAAAATCAAAATGCATACATCATATGGTATTAATATGATAATCTGTGATGTTTCTCGGATTTATTGATTGTAAATTTTTTTGTAATGAAAGAACATTTAGTAGATTGTTTTGGTACAATATTAAGTTAGTCTTAAAAATTAATTAATATATGTGTAGATTTTATGGATGTGATGCATGGGACAAGTCTGACTTATTTGCACACCACCTGAGATTTATGACATTTCTCAACATTTTTAGGATGTTAAATTAAGATAATACGTGATAGGTAAGATACTAATCATATTCCACAGGATGTAGATATTAATTACTTAGTATAAATGCCAGTAGATGGTACCAGTGTACCCATAATTAGAATTTGTTTAAAAGTAAATTATCTAAATGTGTTTAAAAATATGGTATATTTTGATATTCATGTAAGCCACTTTTGAATTTTTACTTTGATATGAAGTGAGTTACTTTGTAACTATATGTAAATTAAGTTAATTGAAATTGTACTGTAACTGTATACAAGTTATGTTAAGTGTAAGTGCACTGAAATTGCAGGTATCTGTTCTCAATCCATGTTTGTAAGTTAGTTGTTATCATAAATTTAATTACTCAAGAAAATTTTATTTGTGCAGTTTAGTTTATTATGAACCATTTGGAAAATGGTTATTGTTCTCGTCAGGGTAGGAAATCAAAAGCATATCTGAAGCTTTTTATTGGTTTAATCCGCATTTTATTCGTTTTCTGATTCGTCTATACAGTAATCTGTATTTCCCTTTACTTTCAACAGAGATGGATACTTCTGTTGCCACTGTGACAAAAAAATAATAAAAACTACGAAAAAAAAAATTAATAACTCAGAAACAAATTGAGATACAGCTTTCAAACAAATTGCATTTAAAAGTACATTTTTTTTTCTATATACGACGGTGTAAAAAGTAATATTGTGGGATGTTTAGAAGTTTATGAATGAAATTTCATTTAAAATGCGTCGTCAGATTTCTTGGAAATCTGACGATGGAAAAGCCTTTTCTCGAACAGCCAATGAAATGCTTGGATAATACGTAAGTTTCAGGAAATCTTGTAATTTGTACGTGTAATAACACTATTTCATTTTCATACAATCAACTGAAATAAATTCATCCATTCATCGCAACAGCAACTTCACGCGCGCAACCTCACGTGTTGTACACGCACGAAAGCGGAATAAACTTCGTTATATAGACTATATTTTTCGCAATATGGAGATTAATTTACATGTTAATGGTGTTCGAAGTCAAGGTTCAGTAGAAAATTTCATTAAGTAGAAAACTTCGTTAAATAGGGACTCCGTTAAAGGGAAGTTCGACTGTATGTAATTTTAAAACCTTCCACAGCATCATAATCATATTAATATTGTCCTCGTCAGGGTAGGAAATCAAAAGCATATCTGAAGGTTTTTATTAGTTTAATCATCCTTTTATTCGTTTTCTGATTGGTCTATACAGTAATATGTATTTCCCTTTACTTTCAACAGAGATGGATACCTTCTGTTGCCACTATGACAAAAAAGTAATAAAAACTACAAAAAAAAAATATTAATAACTCAGAAACAAATTGAGGTACAGCTTTCAAACAAATTGCATTTAAAAGTACATTTTTTTTATCTATACGACGGTGTAAAAAGTAATATTGTGGTATGTTTAGAAGTTTAAGAATGAAATTTCATTTAAAATGGGTCGTCAGATTTCTTGGAAATCTGGCGATGGAAAAGCCTTTTCCCGAACAGCCAATGAAATGCTTGGATAATACGTAAGTTTCAGGTGGATAATACGTAAGAGTGTTATTACACGTAAAAATTTCAAGCGACAAAAATCACCTGTGATTCCTCTGATTTCCCGCTTTTGAAAGCCCCTTTTTTTGTTTTACAAACATTTCATTGGCTGTTCGAGAAAAGGCTTTTCCATCGTCAGATTTCCAAGCATTTCATTGGCTGTTACTGGCGACTCGCTTCGTTTCAGGCGTCAAAGACACTCCGACAGAAAAAGGTTGCTTGCTTTCGAAGCGACTCCCCTGGAGCCATAGGAATAACATGGAGACGCCTGAAATTTCAAGCGACTTTGATTCCTCGTGTAATAACACCATAAGTTTCAGGAAATCTGACGAGTCACAGGCGATTTTTGTCGCTTGCAATTTTTACATGTAATAACACTATTAATGTTTAATTCATGGTGTACATAATGCATGATCAACTCCGTGCAATTTTATATGTCTTGAAAAAATAATTTTCCAAATGGTCGTTGTAATTTGTTAAATTGCTTTTTTTTTTTTTTTTTTTTTTTTTAATTAGTTTTTTTTTTTTTTAAATTTGGAGTTTGTTAGAATGTACATAAACATTTGGAAGAAGTGATTTGGACAGACACTCATCATCTGAATTCAAGAATAAATTTATGGCTCTTTTTTTACAAAAACTTACCCAGAAATGCTAGAAAACTTTTAGCTGGAAATACTTTTGCCACCTCACATGGGAAGAGTGTCGTAGATAAAATAAGTGGAAGAGCAAAATTGCTTACTCATCAAAAAGTTATGAGCAAGCTTCCCAAATTGTACGATTTGCTTCTGATTTTTACAATCTTGTAAAGATTTTAATGTCAGCATCAAAAGTTTATTAATTAAAGAGAGAAATAGTCTATGAAATAGTGGTGTATGGATTAATGCTGTGCCTATTTTGAACATTTCCGAATTACACAGAATGAAATATATGCCAAATGATGGACTATCTCTGTTTCTGAATGCAGCTAATCCAATCACACAGGAACAGTCTCAAAGTGATACAAGCATAGAAATAGGAAACTGGATCTTGGTAAATTATAATGGCCAGAAATACCAAGGCTGGTAATTCAAATTGTAGATGTGGAAACTGAAGTATCTGTAATGCAGAAGAGCACTAATGGCATATATTAGAAATGGCAAAAACATGAAGACACATTATTGTACACACAGAATAATATACCGTATTTTATGGAAGGAACGCTGCACCCGTCGTAAGCGCCGCACTCCTCAAAATTGGTTTGAATAATCTTTAAAATACTGTAATCACCGCACCCTTCATAAATGCCGCACCTGTGGGAATGCTACTTTTGTGGACAGTGTCTGATTGGCCTAACTTTAACCAAACTTTTCTGAACAGTGTAAAGGTGCCTCATTTTTAATAATTTAATATTCTAGAATTTTATTTAAAATATTTAAATCTGGTTTTAAATATTTTTATGTAATTTTTAAATTAAGGAGACGTCTATCGGTATCAAAACCATCCAGAGCGTGGGACGCGGACTCCTCTGCTTAGGCGCTCCACATTTTTTTTAAAGTGGCCGGCGCAACTTAGCACGCTTTTTACGTCACATCCACTTTAGTCCTTTTTTAGTTTCTATTTGAAGCCCTCAAAATCTGAGTCATCAATATTTGAGTGGAAGAGTTGTAAAATTTCTTTGTACCCATGTATGTATGGTTCGGTATCATTATCGGAAATGTCACGGTTTTCATTATCGGCAATGTCAGAAAGTTTCACATTGTTGAGCAGTGGACTTGAGAACAGTCTTAAGGAATTTTAACTTTATCCAAATTTTATGCGTCCGAAAAAAAAAAATAAAATCGTAAGCGCCGCGGCATTTCTTCCATAAAATACGGTAGTAAAAAAGATAAAGGCTCCTGGAATGTAAATTCACAAGGATATTACAGTTTTGCATATTTATGTTAAAGAACATGATATGCATGGTTTCTTCTTTTATTAAAACCATCATTTTTGTATTTTTTAAAATCTTTTTTTTTTTTTTCTTTTACAACATTGTTAACATGAATGATGTACAGGACAACGGTGTGTGATGCACGGGACAAATTTAAAATCCTTACAATTTGAAAAAATATTAACATGAATTTATCCTAATAATATATATTCTAATAAAACTTAAAGCAGTTTTATTGTGATGCACGGGACATCCATTTAAGGTATATCTTAAATCACAAAGTATAATTTGAAAAATTAAAATGACAGTATTTATTATTAAATTAAATAGAAATATACTTGAAGCTACTTTGCAAAGTCAAAAATTGAATAAAAGTGCAGTATATTTGTTTATAGAGATTATCAAAGTAGAGGTGTTTGAAAGCATGCATTTTTCAATATAGTAAACATCAATTTGACCTCGGTAAACATATAGAAACAAACCATGTAAAAATACATGAGTTAACTACAGTGAAACCTGCCTGTACAACCACCTCCCTGAACAACCATTTTTTCATGGAACGAAATTTATTCCTATAGGCTCAATACTAATTTTACCTCCATTCAGAGGAATTACCTCCATTCCCAGTTGAACTCCCTCCATGAGCGACCCATTTCTTTGAAGAAAATGAAACAAATTCTGTTTTTTCCTGGTTGCTTGAAAAAGGTTTTATTGGAAAAATAATTCCGTAGGGTGCATTATTCATCAAACTTCTGAACTAAGTTTAGATTTTTTTTTTTTATTCTGGTAACTTTTATGTGTTTAAACTCCTTTGCGCCTTTTTAGGCAATGAATTTAACTCTGATGACAAATTAAGAATGACGGTCAATAAACTCGTCTGCCCTATTCGGTCAGGAAACTCTCAAAGAAATAGATAAATTAATGAAATCATCATTATTTGTTCACGTCCAAGGAAAAAAAAATTGCATTTATTTACTGAACTTTGAAAGGACTTGGAAATAAAAGTTAAAACCATAAAATCAAAGCAAACGTGAATGTATTCATTTTTTAAACTGTATAGTAATTAACTTTTGTTTTGATACTTAAATTTTCAGATTTTTCCTAATGTGAAAAATAAATTTTAGTAACATTAATTGTTACCTTTTTTCAACAATTAAAATCTAGATTTAAACATGACCTCCATTAAGAGACCACCTCTTGGAGCGACCAATTTTTACTGGAATGGAATGTGGTCGCTTTAGGGATGTTTTATTGTACTTCAGATTATGTACTTCAATTAGCCATAAATAAAAAAGAAAAATTTTATATTTTATTTTTTGAGGATATGGCTCACTTTTGGAGATCGCCCTTATGCTAGATTTTGTTACGCGTGTGTTTTTGTTTACTAATTGATTTGAAAACTTTCTAAATTAATATATCCTGTAAATTTGAACCCTTTTCAGATTATTAATCAGCATAGTTGTATAAGACTGTATCAAGTATTTTTTCAGGGGAATGGTGGTTGAAAGGCATTTATTCATTTTAAGCTACAACCTCGCTTTTTCAAATGAAAGTGTACAAGTAGATCCATTTTAGTTGCTTTAAATCATCATGTAAGGAGTGAATATTTTTATTTCGAATGAGGGAGGGTGGGGGTGTGGAGGAATTGAACATCATTGACAAAGCTTTGAAATGAAGCTATTGCGAAATTTTGAACACATTAGGCATTTGAAGAAATTTCAGTGCCAGAAGGAATTCTGTTATAGAATTCATTTTTGCTGCTTAACAATGGTTTCATACAATTCTCGAAAAACTGTTTTTGCAGAGTTCCCAGAAACATGGAAATTCAAGGAATTTCAAGTAGTCAGGGAAATTTTAAAATATATAGGAAAAGTCAGAGAATTTACAAATATTTTCTAAAGAGTCTGTGAAAAAAAAAAAATTTGAAAAATGACGTGAAATTCATCAAATGGTCTCGGAGAAAAAATCAATAAATTCATCAAATGGTCTCGGGGTAAAAAATCACGGAATTAATCAAACAACTGAAATTTTTTTTTTGAGAAATTCAAAAAGTGATTGCAGAAAAAAAATCGGTAATTTTGTCAAAAGATTGCAGAAATAAATAGCAAATTTTGTTGTATGCCTGTTTGGTCATGGAATTTTTTGAGATTTGATTAGGGAGACTGCCAGACATGTTTTGCTGGGAACCCTGTTTTAGTGAAGAGAAATATGATTAATCTCCATCTTGCTACTTATCTTGCTGCAGACTGCTGATTGTTTTCTAAAGTCAAATTCTCCTTCAGAGGCCATTATTTTAATAGCATTCAAAATATTTAAAATGTAATTAAAGACTTATATATTAGCTTGCCAAAAAATCAGTTTTATAAAGTAATGAAAGTAATTTCTAAATGTGCTAGTTTCTAATCAATCAGTATGGAATCTTATTCTCTATTCTATTTTAATGATTCGTTCAGTCTTTTCATAAAGTTATGGTCACTGTATTTAAACACAGAATTATGTTAATTACTTCATTAAATAACATAATTATTTATGAAATATCTGGTGTTTAAATTCCCTGAGGCATACAAACCCTATTTTATAAACTTGGAAGAAAGGAACATCAAAGAATAAGTAAAAGTTCTCCTTTTTTGCAAATTGATGTTTTGTGAAAGCTTAGTCGTAAAACTTTGCAAAAACATATTTTACACTACAAAGTGTACTTTACAGTGTATTTCAATTTCATTTATTCTGTACAAAAATAATTTAAAATAGATCTAAAACTATAATTTTAAGTACATTAAGATAGAATCAAAAGTGAACAGTGAAAAATTCTGTTTTAGACAGGTTTTGTCTGCTATGTAACATTTTGAACATATATTTCTCCCCCCCCCCCACCTCTCCCAGAAAAAAATATTTTTCTGGCTACTTCCTTCACTATAGCCTTATAAAAATACTTTAAACCAGATCTTTTATTTAACATGATATAACTTAATTGTTTAACTTTTTTATCCGTGGTATTTATTGGACTTATTTTTAGAAGAAATTTCTGGTTTGATTTAAAAAATATTTATTTGGTAATGGCCAAATTGACCACTATGCCATTCTAATATTCAATATGATGCTATTTATACTAATAGAAGCTACTTCTGATTGGTGGATTGTGATCAGGCTAATTATATTTTCTGTTACAGAAATATATTTATTAATTCATTGAGAGTTATTCATTTAAAAGATTGGCATCTAATACTATATTTAAATTTTCTATTTATTTTGATTGTGTAATAAATATTTTTAGCTTGACATGCTTCCTAAAGACTTATCCGTTTGGTCTAATCACATTGACATTTGAAGATTCTTTTGATGATACTCCTTTTACAAATCCTGTGAGTATTTTTAATTATCTTTTACAAATATTGTAAATATATATATATTCAGTTTTTGATTTTTATTCATCATCTTCTTACATATCTGTTATACCTGAAAAATATTTATATTTTTAGAAGTTAGAAGATATAAGAAAGCTTCTTTACCATAAATTGAAAGTCAGAACTGAAAAGTATGTATTATTTACATGTTTTAAAACTTTGTTGCTTGTTCTTGCATATCTTTTTCATTGATTGTATGAATTACTTGTAAATCATAAAAAGTAATAGTGAGAATCACTTGAAATAACATTTCAAATACAAGCAGAGATGCCAACTCTCTTGATCTTGGTGAGATTCCCATTTTTCATCCTGTCTTCTATGCACTCACTTTACTTTGCTAATGTTCTGCATTGTCTTGCTCAATTTAATCTTTTTTTTCAATTCCCAACAGGAATATCAATATTTATGTTATGTTTACTTCATTAAATCTTAAGATTAAAAGTAAACAGTACTTTTTTTTTGTAGGAGCTTTGGCTTAAAAGCCAGTACAGTAGACTCTCTCAAATCTGCACAGCTTGGGACCAGAAGTTGTGCAGATTTTAGATTTTTGCAGAATTCTGGTCATTCCTTTGTTTACATTTTTTTACAGTAATTTGAATGTAATAATGCAATGAAATTATAATGAATACTTGCAATATAGTAAAATATTAAAATAATTAAGTAATAAACTACAATGATTAAAAGTAAGATAATTTTGAAAATGATTAAATTATTAAAAGTAAAGGTCAAGTAAATGATCAATAATGTTTAATTAAATATGCATAATAAAGATAAGATACATTTCCTTGAATTATTCAACGAAACTTTCCTCATAAAGGTAACCTATTAATTCACATCAAAATCATAAAGTAAAAAAGTTTTATTTTTGGTTTAGCCAGTTTTAATAAACCAAAAAGTTTGATTAATACATAAATATATTTGGTAAAAAGATCACAATTACCAGTGATATCCAGCAATATCTTGATTTTTTTCACAAATAAATTTATACTTCCTTCATGAAAAACCACGAGTTCAGTCATATTATCGAGAATTACATATTAAAACACACATAGAATGATATAAAACTAAAAATATCTTTAATTTTGCCCCTACATCTGAACTGAAAGTTTCATTGTTTACATCTATGATAATGTGCAGATTTTAGGCATTAGTTGATTTTAGGGTTGCGGATTTGAGGAAGTCTACTGTATTAAAGAAGTGTGATTTCTTCCAAAGCATTAAAAATGGTCATGATTTGAAACTATAACCAATGAAAAAATTTAGCTTCTTTTTGGCTTATTTATGTAGCCGTATGCTATGTATTTTCTGTTTACATTATTACAGTTTCCCCCAGAGTTTAAAAAAAAGTCCAGGATGCTGGTAGTGGGAAAAGGGTAGTTTTTAGGTCACTTGTTATATATATATATATATTTAAATCTTTGACCTTTAAATGCATATTTAGATGTTTAAGTCAGGGACTTTTTACCAACCATGAGAATGAGTCTATACAAGCAATTTTTTAATAGAAAAGGCAGTAACGGTGCCATTTTTTTGACTGGGTAAGATGGGTGTTATTTTTTCTATAAAGTGTAAGAAAGATGCTATTTTTTTATCCAAAGGGCAGACTGTGCGCAGCACCCTCCTGAAAGTGTCTGGGAGAAACTGCTTTATTATATGACTTATTTATTTATTATTCATATATAAACGCTGCAAAAAAGGTACTTTTGAAAATTTATTTTTTTTTCTCCAAATTCAGTATCGCTGTTTCCTCTATTGCACCAAGGCCCTTATAGAATGGAAGTACAAAATAAATAACATCTTGTAATACAACCTGTGGCCAGAAAGTTCTGTGAATGAATTTTTATTTCAAATACAGTATTGTACAGCATCAAATACAATTTACTGACCTTCAAAATAATCTCCATGGATGGTAATGCAGTGTTGGGAACAAGTATATAAGTCCTGGAAACTCCTGTAAAACAGTTCTTTCGGAATGGCTTTCAGCTCAGCCGTCACGTTGCATTGAATGTCGGTAATGTCCGTAAATCTCTTTCCTTTCAGGGCTGACTTCAATCTGGAGAAGAGGAAGAAGTCTGCATGTGAATAAGGGGGATGATCAAGTGTCACAACTTCATTCGCGGCCAAGAACCGCCGTACAACCAAGGCGGTGTGTGGCCGGGCATTATCGTGGAGAAGAGTCCAGGAGCCTTGCATGGTATACTCAGGGAGAACGCAACGGATCCGTTGCAGTAAAAGCTTCAGAACATCGGCAGCGTAGGCAACAGCATTCAATGTGGTACTTACTCTTAGGGAGAAATTCTTTGTGAATGAGACCCTTAGAGTCGAAGAATGCGATGAACATTGCCTTTATGTGTGATTTTTCCGACCGTACCTTGGTTTTTTAGGTGATGATGGACTCAGCCACTCCAAACTTTGTCGTTTGTTTTTAGGATCGTATTTGAAGCGCCAACTTTCATCGCCTGTCTGTGACGATGTTGTTCACTGTTCAGGAAATTTCTCTCTCCATCTGCCATGTCAATGAGGTCTCCGCAAGCAGCAAGCCCTATTTCCATTTGTTCAGGTGTTAAACAATGGGGTACGAGTCTGCAGCAGAGCTTTCATTTTCTCAATTCCTCAGTGAGTATGAGGTGAACACTTTTTGTGCCGATTCCCAGTTTCTCTGCAATCATTCACTTTGTCAGACTACGATTGTTTTTCACAAGCTGCTTAACTCTTTCAATGTTTTCTGTGATGCATGTCGTTTTTGGCCTGCCTGCTTGGGAGGCATCTTCCAGGCTGGTCTGCCCTTCCCGGAAACACTTAAACCATTCATAAACACTCTTTGATGTGAGGGCTTCATCTTTATAAACTTCTTTGAGCATTTTGTGAGTTTCTTTTGCTGATTTCCCAAGTTTGAAACAAAACAACATGTTTATTCTCTGATCCATTTTGTTTACCGCGACAATCCACAATAAACCTTTCGCGCTCAGCATTAAACGTAACAGGGAATAAACGCACTTGGAACTTGCCAAACGTTCAAACAGATATTGACCTTCATCACGCGTGGCGCATTGATATCCTACTAGTGTACAGCAGCGACCTCTACAGGCTCATTTACCGAACTTTCTGGCCACAGGTTGTATATGTTTTATTTTGTAATATTTTAGATTTTTTTTTTATGCAGCAAGTTTTTAAAATTATTTCATTTAAAAATGTATTGTAAAATTCATTACTAAAAAAGCTCTTGAATTTATTTCTGAATTTTTCTTCTCCAAATTTAATATGTTGTATTTTATTATAAAAGAAAAATAATTTTTTTTGTGTGTTTTCAGTTTAATAACAGTATTAAAAGTGTTGTAAATAAGTTTTGGAATTTTATAAGGATGGAACACCTATACATTTTTTCAGGGTTCCTACGACTCAGGGAATTCGAAAATTTAGGCAAAATGTCAGGGAAATGTTAGGGAATTTTTTAAATATTTGAAAATGTCAGGGAATTTTTGATATACTACTTCCACCGGAATTTCTATTATCGTCGTAAAAGAAGAAATTTTGAATTAAATATTCATCCAATCGGAAACTCATACAGCACATACTTTTTTCTAGCATTCATCTAAATTAAAGTTCATTGTGGAGGGTGTTACAATATATAAGCCAAATTTTTACTGAGAAAGGTCAGGGAAACTTTTGAATAAAGTCAGGAAAAACCTGGAGAAGTCAGGGAATTTTTTTACCAGAATTGGGTAGGAACCCTGTTTTAGAAGCCTGTTTATTAGGATGGAACTAAAAAACGAAGTTTCAAATTTTATATTCTAATAGTGATTATTTTTTTCCTTTTTAACTCCATAAAAAGTAAATATTTTTCTTTTAATTTTAAAATGATATTTTCCGGTTCCTCAAAGCGCCTGATTTTCCATAAAAAAACGAAAAAAAGCCAATAATTGCATGAAAAGTTTTTAAAGCTTATTGTTAAATTTATATTTTGCAAAATTAAATTAATTAAGTGTTAATGTCCTGTAATAAAGAAAAAATTTAGTTTGAGTGCCTTAGAAAAGTTAGCCCCACTTTATTTGACTTTTGTAGAAGCCAGCGTCGTGGGCGTCGGCTTTCATTGTCTCTGATTTATTTGGCTGCGACACATAACAAGTTAGTCCGATTTAACGGGTGTTAACAGTTTCTTTAATTATTTTTCGATAAACATTCGGTGTCAAAAGTGACAAAGTCTGTTAACGTACCTAAATCTAGATAATTGTTGAAGTGTCCTGTATTTCGTGAACCAAAACAATTAACATTAGACTGTCATTTTTGACGAACATATGAAGAAGTTATGAAACATTATTTTTGGGTTCAATTTAACTTAAAATCTGACAGCTGGAATCTGGTACACACTATTTCTAAAATATCTAAAGCTGTTGATGATACAATTAAAAGTGTATTGCTGAGACCTTCAATTCCAACGATTTCTGATACACAAATCATAAAAAATGATTAGAGACTAGTGCGAGAAATGTCAAAATTTGAAGAAATATATTAAGATTAGAAAGAATAATCCCACATCCAATATAAAATTGCAAAATGTTAGGTAATCCTGTAAAAAACATTTCTTTGTGTAAAAGCACTAAATATTATCGTGTATCAGAACAAGAACGTCACTTTCTCAAACACCAAAGAGAGATGGGGTGATGACAATAGGATCAATAGATATAAAAACTACAAAAAATGTGTAGCAAGACTGGAAATGGAAATATCAAGGAAAAAAGTTATTTTAAAACAAAAAAATGATGTTTTGATTGAATGATCGCCAAGTGTAAAAAACAGTTCGGAAGGAAATAGTTCAATCGGTTGTTTTTCTAAACCTGAATTTGATAATCAACACAGTGAAAGAACAGGAGTATTAGATAGAACTGCAAATATTATTGCAAATGGCACCTTAGAAAATATGGGTATTTCTGATGATAATAAAGAAAAGGTAACTGAAAGAAGGACTTGAAGAGGACAAAGAGAAAAGAAAAGGAAGAATTTCAAAGAACAGGAAAGACGAAATGAGTTAATTTTAGAAGGTTAGTATTTTTATGGCAGAAAGGATAACGCTGTGATAACTGAAGCAGGGGGAAAAAAGTATAAAGAATCATTAAAGACGAACATCTGGTCTCAGTTCAAAAACCAGGATAAAAATATATTGGTCATATTTCATTGACATCTTCTTCTTATATTAATATAGCCACTGCAATTTTGGTGTATTTTCAAAATAATAATACAGACATCTCAAGTTTGAGAGTTATTAGGTGAAACAGAAATGCCTTTAATGCAGGATGCAAATCTGGAGTTGTTAAAACATCGGAAGCAATACCCTAAAAACTTTATGATGGATAATTTGATTGCAAATATGCAATCATGTTGATATGCAAATGAACTTTTTTCTTAGATACTTATTTCAACATCTTGCTGAAAAACTATGGGTACAAAAGGATTTTCTGGACCAGTAGGAAAGCGACTTGAAAAAATGCGAACATATTGAAATTATAGACTATAAAAACATTGATCCTATCTTGACGGTCTGATCGGATGAAGAACTTTAAAAAAGTACAAACAGGGGATACACCTGAATGTTAGATTTTCCTTGTCATACTCAAAGAGTGGAAACGTGTGTCAAAATTGTCCCGCGAGCTGCGTCAACCGTCTTTAAATATTAAGCAAAAGACGGCTTAATCTTGGGAAAGTTGAATTCCCACAATGTAATGACAAAGTTTGTCTAAAAAGACAGTAGGTTGAATATCCAATTTAATTAATTCATAACAAAGGGAGGCAAGGAGGGTGGAAGTCGGTATTTAACCACCTCCTCGTGGTGACTTCTGGATAGTATTTGCTAAATAAAAGTAGATATGAGCTAACAGCTACGTTGTTTACTTTCAGTTACTTTATACTGAAATTTCAAAACTTTGACCACCTTGAGGAACCGGAAAACAACTTAATTTAAAAAAACCTTTTCAGCCAAAAGTTTAGACATCCAAAAAGGAAAAAAGTTTTCCCTATTATACATTTAAAAAAAAAAGTTTTTTTTTTACCCTATACTTAAGTTCCACCCTACTGTTTATGTATTTAGATGGTTGTATTTTACCTAGACAAATTGGTCAGGTACAAACATTTTCTCTTTGTTGTAATAAGATAGTTAAAAAAACTTTATATTTGTGTCTTTAAAATGAAATGAGTTATGCTTAAATAAAAATTGATCATTGTGAATGGGGACAATACATCTAATTCGAAATATAAATCTATGATATATTGTGAGATAAAGAAAACATGGACGATATATAAACATTAGAGCTTAAACGAAAGATAAACTATGCTTAGAACAACGTTAGTGGTGAAACCCCATAAAATATTTTCAGAAGCTTTATGAGAATAGCTCAGTTATGATATTGACAATGAGAGAAAATGCTTACTGAAGGCCTTTTTACTTTCCATACACATACAGTGTAAGAAAAGTATTGTAATTATGATCTAAAGAAAAAAACCTGATCATGTAAATATTGGTATATTTTTACATTTTGTGTTACCTGAATCCATTTTCACTGTTTTTACAATGATTCTATATACTGTACAGAACCACTTATCCGGAATACTTCGGTTCATGTGTGTTTCGCATAACTGGTTTTTCTGGATAACTGGTTGGGCATTAAAGCAACATCCATTTAATCAAATTGGTAGAATATACGTGGCTATGGCATTGATTCTGATTTCTAGATTACGCAAATTAAGATTCAGATCCAAAAAAAGGTCAGAAGTTAATTGGAGTTTGAAAGAAGACAATTTATGGGAGTATCTTGGAAACAAAAATCCTTATTTTTCTTTTACATAAAAATCAAAATGTCAAATATCTAACTAAATGCCTTTATTTTAAATACTAGATGTTGGCATCAAATTACACTTTGCATATTGCATTGTTTCAAGGAATGCTCATGTCAAACTGGAACTGTATGGCATTTTTTTGTGAAAAAATTCCTAATCAATGAATTGGAAATATCATTCCGGATAACTGGTTTTCTGAATAACTGGTTTCCGGTTAACTCGTTCTATACTGTATATGCATGTGTATTGTGTATTAGAATTTCCTCACATTTTTAGGTCCCCCGAGCTCGTTTTGAGTGTTTCTTCGATGATGTCACTATGTATGTGTGAGTGAATATGATAGCGCCCAAACTATGTTTTTGATTGAGCTCCCATTTGGCCCGGTAGCAGAAAGTTCCTGACGGGTGACATGCGTCGCAGGTTTTCTTTTCCCTTTTGCAGATTTTTTTTTTCCATTGGATCTTTTTCCAACTTTATATTATGTTTAGTTCTTTATTATTTATTACTAAAACTTAAGATTATTATTAATAAAAATGAGTAAAATGCTTAAAAACATTAAAAGTAAATGATTAATTAGTTTAAGGTTCATTTGTAACATTTTACCTGCAGATTATTTTCAGTCCCTGAAAGATCTATCGCAGACACTTGGAGAATTTTCTGCTATTGGGCTATTTGGTTAATATCTTATAGTCCACTGTCTCAAGAACTGTATTCATTTTCGAAGAAGTTGGCAAATGGGCTTGATATCTAATTTTTTCTTCAACTATTTGGGGATGATAACTGATAAACGCTTTCTCTTATATCTCAATAAAACTGTTTTTAATGCTCATGTTCTTCTTATATTGATACAACAACTATATTTTACTAGAACATGACTTTAACAATTTTTTTAACTCAAAATAAAATATTTGTATTAAAAAAAAAAAAAAAAAAAGATTTTGCTAAATAAAAGCATATGGAAATTTATGTATTAATTTGTTGAAGAAGAAAGAAAAAATATCTGCATTTAAAAAGATCAAACAAAATACTTTTACAAAATGTGCTAAAACATACTATAATGGTCCCTTTTTGGCGAAAAAAAATGGTTTTAATTATCATACCAGTTAAGGAAGATCAATTCTATAATTGAAATATTTTAGTAGACTAAATTGCATATGTTGTGTTACTATTTTTTTTTATAGTTTTAGAATACCTGTATCTGAATGCAAACTATTCTATAAAGTAAATAAAAATAAGAACGGCTAATCAGCGTATACAATAAATTAAAAAAATTGCAATTAAAGTAACATACTGCTCACAGTAATAAAATACAGATATATTCCAACAGTTTCGAACAATAAAAAATTTGTTCATCATCAGGGAAATATCCAGGAGGAACCAATACATTATAATATCTACATCACACAGTTTTTAAAAACGAATACTGACGTTTTTTAGCATTTTTTTTAATATTCGTTTTTTAAAATTGTGTAATGTAGATATTATAACGTGTTGGTTTCTCTTGGATATTTCCCTGATGATGAACAAGTCTTTTATTGTTCGAAACTGTTGGAATATATTTGTATTTTACTACTGTGAGTAGCATGTTATTTTAATTGTAGATTTTTTAATTTATTGTATACACTGATTAGCCGTTCTTATTTTCATTTATTGTAACACAGTGTAATGAGTCCTTTTAGTAGTATTCTATAAAGTGTTTGGAAAGTTGAGTGTAGTCACTCCAAAATTTTTTAATTATGTTTCTGAGATTTAAAACTGCATTTGTCTCTTTATACGATCTTAACCTGTGTAATTTTTTTTATTTAGATGTATTTGTAATGAAATATTTTCAAACTTGTTTCCATAATTTTGATCTAAAGAAGGTCGTCATCAATTTTTGAATGGTCCTCTTTCTTTCACTGATGAAATTGTTTTGATAACTCCTAAACAATACTTCTATATGAGTTCATATTTGGCAAATATGTTATAAACCACTGTTGCTTATGCTACATAGATTTTTGTACAAATCAGCCGACACATTAAGTATTTAATCTATTTTTAACACCCTGACCGCTGAAAGAAAGGGCAAAATTGTAATGTTGTTTTCTCCATTGTATTAAAAAAATTCTAAAAAAGATGAGTTTTCTAATTACATATATGAATATTGATTAATTGCATATATGAATATAATCATTGAGAGTATTGATTATTACTCATTTTTTTGAAACTGCATTATATCTGTGGAATTATAGCAATTTAAATAATTCTTCTGTTACGTTGAAATCTACAGCTTAGTGAACAGGTATATCAGTTCACGGCGATGAGAAGGTTAAACCATTATCAAACTATCTTGCAACCAATTCTATAAGGAAAATCACCAAGGAAATGTAATAGAGTATAAGTGGTGTAATCAAGCATTCGTAGCACAGAGTTGAATTAAATTTTATGGTATGTGGTGTAATCAAGCATTCGTAGCACAGAGTTTAATTAAATTTTATGGTATGTGGTGTGAGTATTAAATATCTGAATTCATATATTGTGCAGCACATAAGCATATACATTGCCATATATTTATCTAAGTGGGTAATCAAGCATTCGTAGTATAGAGTTGAATTAAATTTTATGATATGTGGTGTAATCAAGCATTCATAGCACAGAGTTGTATTAAATTTTATGGTATGTGGTGTGAGTATTAAATATCTGAATTCATATATTATGCAGCACATAAGCGTATACATTGCCATATATTTATCTGTTTTGTGTAGGGTGTCAACGATTTTAATCAGTTGATTTAAATTAGCGATTTTAATCAACCGATTTTTTAAAAAAAATCATTGATTTAAATCAAAAAATTTCTAAATGTTTATGTCAAAAAAATTATTAAAATCTAACATGAACATGATTTGAAAGTTTCTACAGGTATTTTGACTTATGAATAAACAAAAAAAGAGCTTTAAATAACTGTTTCTAAGCTTAATTCATGAGTATTGTAAAAAATTTGATCATGAGTATTGTAAAAAACAATTTTTGTAAAAAGCATTGTTTTTAAGTTTTTATCCAAATTAAAACAGTTTCATATAAAAATGATATTTAAATCTAATATAATTTCCTTTAGGTAATCAATTTATGCATTATTTTATATAAAATACAAATAGCAAGTGTAATACATTTCTACAAGTAAAAGAATAAATAGTAATTAATAGCAATCTCAAGTTAAAGACGAATGAAAGAATGACATCTGCTCAACAGCTAAATTGTAAGTGAATGCATAAGAGAAAAAGAAATAATTGCAGCAAAATGCTAAGCACAGCAAGAGCTTCTTCGGTATAGGCTTAATAAATATATTTTTTTAAATTCTGTAATTACTTATACTGTTCCTTCTAGGCCATTTTTTTAGTGGTGCCGCACCATGCCCCTTTTGCAATTGGCAAAATGCACCCTCCCGTAAAAAAAAAAAAAAAAAGTTTGAATTTACCTGTAGTTGTCGCCAGAGATTTCATGTGAAAAACTCCCCCCATTCAACAGTATTTCTAAATTCATGTGCCCAAGATATTGCAAAAATAATAGAACTTTATTTCTTTAGAAAAAACAGGATATTATTAAAACATTTTGGTATTTAATTGTATTTTTCAATTTGCGGTTCATAAAATTATTAAAAATTAAGGACACTTTATTTATCATGCTAAAGATTATTCTCTTTTTTTTTTTCTTATATCATTACTAAACACATTACTAATATATTTCCTTATGAAATAGTGCCCTTTTTCGGAACTAGCATCCTGCCTATTTTCTTTCTAAAATCAACACTACATTATTATCCTTTTAATAATTAAGGTTTAAAAATGTATAATATGTTCCTAATTAGAGAGTTAATTGTTTAATAATTATTAATTTGAAGTAGTGTTAACTATTTAATATAAAATGCAGTTAATAATTTTAATAAATGTTAAATATTACTAGTATTTATAAAGTTTTACATAATTATTATAATATTAATATAACATTATTGTATGATACTACCTAATGAAACTAGTAATTTGTAGTTTTTATAATTTCTGTAATTACTAACTAATAATTATAATTTTATTAATTAAAGTGTTAAAACATAGATTATGTTAGCAATTAGTGGTTTAATTGTTTTGGAAACCTAAAACTCTTGGTAGCTATTCAGTATTTGAACGCTGGGAAAAAAATCATAAAAATCCGATTTAAATCAAAAAAATCAGATTTCTTTGATTTTTTTAAAAAATCATGATTTTTTTACACCCTAGTTTTGTGCGTGTGCATTACTATTATTAAAAGCTGTTTAATTATTTATGTTTAGTTGTAGAATCATTTACTGCTTATTCTAATCCCAGTAGCAGAAACAGTTCAGCATGAGATTGGATGCTACAGATTATTTCAGATTTTGCAAGAAGTACTGGACTTTTAAAAAGTGTTAAAATTTACTTTGTCTCAAGATTTATTGTATTTTTATTATATTTTCTTAGTAAATGTAAAATTTGCTTTTCTATTGATTACTATTATACCTTCAGATAGTAGTACCTTCAGATCAGGCTTGATAATAGGCTTCATCTGATGCATTATTGGTTGCAGATAAATTTTAGGTTTACTGCAGTTTGACGTAGTACATTCTGCTACTGGGATTCTAATACATATTGATTTAAAAGTTCACATTAAAATGTAAACATATAAAGCCCATTGAAGTATTTCATTGCTTCATATAATTTTAGGATACCTATTGTTAAAAGAGGTTCTGCAGTTCCATTATACTTCACTACAGCTGACGAGCGATTGTTGGAATATGATTTTGATAAAGTCATATTTGAAGAAGATTCACCTTTTCAGAATATAAAGATTCTGCATTCCCCAACTCTTGGAAACTGCTTGATGTTAGATGACTTACAAAGTAAGAAGCTTATATCTGTGTTTTCTATATGTCAAATGACTTTGCTGTGTGATAGAGATGCGCTGAATATTTGGTATTTGGCCTGTTTGGATACACTACCGAATATTTGTCTGTGACAAATATAAAATTATTCAGTCTGTTGAATATTCTCTCTACTATTATTTTAACACAATCAAGCTGATTGGTAAAGTTATCATACGAATTGAATATTTCCAACTGAGCGAAAAAATACCCAAGCTGGGAATCGAACCTAGATCCTTGGCTTACATTGCCAATGCTCTACTGTTTAAGCTACCTTGGCTGACAACCGGCAAGCATATTTCGCTCAGATAACCTTATTGGTAATAACATCTGGTCCGTCATGTAGTACGATTGTGTTAAAATATTAGTTTATCTACGTACCCATCGTTTATATGGAGTCCCTTTACCTGCGGTTTATCCTGTTGAGCTGTCTACATGAAAGACCAGATGTTATTACCAATAAGTTTATCTGAGCAAACTACGCTCGTCAGTTGTCAGCCCAGGTAGCTTAAATGGTAGAGCATTGGCAATGTAAGCCAAGGATCTGGATTCGACTCCTGGCTTGGGCATTTTTGCTCAGTTGGAAATATTCAATTCGTATGATAACTTTACCAATCAGTTTGATTGCGTTAAAAGAATAGTTTGTCTACATATCCATCGTTTATATGGAGTTCCTTTATCTGCATTTTTTTCTGTTGAGCTGTCGACATGGCAAACCAGATGTGATTACCAATAAGGTTATCTGAGCGAAATATGCTGGCTGGTTGTCGGCCCAGGTAGCTTAGATGGTAGAGCACTGGCCGTGTAAGCCAAGGATCTGGGTCCGATTTCCGGCTTGGACATTTTTTTGCTCAGTTGGAAATATTCAATTCTTATTCTCCCCTACCTCAAAACGAAGAGGTATATTTGGATGAATAGGATGGCAGTTGATGAAGAAGGCTCATGAAGGCTCACATACAAGCCAAAAGTACTTGGAGGTTAAATAAAATATACATTTAAACCTTTTAACATCTATACTGTTTATGATCACCTTTTAAGTAAACAATGAACTTTTAAAGTTTACATTATATTTTATGATTAACTCAAGGTGAAATTTTGCATTTCGTATTATGTTTTATTTTATTTTTTTAATTATAATTTTTTTTAAAGATAAGGCAGCAAGAAAGAAAACAGAGTGTTATTTAAGCTATCTATTCAGGATTTCTGATTTGTTTTCTCAATGTATAATCAGCATTCAAAATCCTTGGTGGTCTGCTGGTCCAAGACTACCAAAAATTCAATCGGACCACTAATTTGAAAAAATTTATGGCCTGCAGGACCAGTAACTTCTCCCCCTCTCTGACAGGTAACGTAAACTTTCCCTTCCCTGAGAAAACTGCAATCAAACACAAATCATATAATTTTATTGAAATGTAGTAAACCAACATTTAAAATGCACAAATAATGCGTGAAAAAGCAGCAAACAGCTGTTTCGAATCTACAGCGAGATTCTTCTTCAGTGCAAGAGAGGGAAAAAAGGAACAGCGTGCTAGAAAAAGCAAGGCTGAGCAAAAAAAAAAAAAAAAAATGCTTTTTGCTCAGCCTTGCTTTTTCTAGCACGCTGTTCCTTTTTTCCCTCTCTTGCACTGAAGAAGAATCTCTCTGTAGATTCGAAACAGCTGTTTGCTGCTTTTTCACGCATTATTTGTGCATTTTAAACGTTGGTTTACTACATTTCAATAATCCTGCACAAAGGCTTTAATTGCTATTTTAATATAATTTTATTTTATTTAAAAAATAAATTTAAAAAAATTGCATTAAACCTTAGTCAGTTGAAATAGGTAATCTGAAATGAAATATTTAATTAATAATTTTATAGCTTTTCTTTATGTACTGTTTAATTTTTAGCAAATTATAATTTTACATTTTATTATGATGAAAATTTTGGATAACTTCAAAGGAAGTTTGATTTATATTCTAGGAAGGGGGGGGGGGGAGGTCACTCAAAGGGTTAAAGGGACTTAATAGAATTTTATGTAGCAGGCCAGTGATGATTGCTGCGGACCAGTAAATTCTTATGCTTACTTTTTCATATGAATTCTACCGCTGGTATAATCATAATCAATATTAAACTATTAATTGCATTAAAACTTATTATGCTTTAATTTTTATTTATATTTTCTGTTTTTAGTGTTTAAAATATTTCACTTCTGCAGTTTCACAGCCAATTGGCATATTTTAGCCAGCATGATTTGTTGCATAATTAACTCTGTTGTTTTTGTAACTCGTATTCAGTTATAACTGCAAGGAATATTATGAGATTTATCACCTGCTTCCAGCTAATGGGAAAATGCCTTGAAATTTATTAATTTATAATTAAGTTCTAAAAATATTAAAATGTTATAGTTTTCATCAGAAACTCTCCTGTATATATAATTTTCATAATTTTAGTGTATCAGGAAGTGATTATTTCAATCAGGTTCAATTGTTGCATTTGTCAAGTTTCAATTTGTAATGAATTACAAAATTCTATCTTTACATACATTATTAACCAAGTTAGATAAAAGAGTGGAAAAATCCTGATAATTCATAAATTTTTTCATAGCTGTGTATATATTCGTTTGACAAGCTATCTCATTTCTAAAGCCCAAACTGTGCCAACACCATTTTCAAAAGGGCCAAGACTTTTATGGAAATAAGTACTCCATTATCCATGAAATCAAAAAATAAATTTATATGTAAACTGTTAAAATAATCTAAATTTTATGAATTATGATCTGAAAAATGTAGTGTTATTTCTTAATAATTTTAGATCTTGCTGAAAGTGACATAAATTATACTCATGGTGTGATGAAGCATGGTGTACTTCCTTATGCCGGAAGGGAAGTCCTTATTCTTGGTGGCGGAGATGGAGGATTATTGCATGAACTTCTAAAGGAAAATCCAAAATTTGTCACTATGGTTGATATATCCTTTAATTTATGTTTTTATTTAATCTGTTTTATATTTATTTAAGATAGTTAAAGGTAAATCTTTATTTTAAAAATTTTTGTAATAAGGTAATAAGATGGCTTCTTCTCCACAGTCCACTTGCATTCATTTTTATTTCTTGTTATTGTTGATAAATATGTGTATATATTCTTCTGCTTTTGGCTTTGCTAACCCTAGTTTTTGTGTGTCTATTTCAATAAATCTGTACTTCTACAATTTTACTGTATGTATTTCACATCTACTAGTTTAAGAATATTGCAAATTGATGGCCAAAACAAACATCGATACTATACACTTTTGTTAATGCATCTCCATTTAAGATGTCCGATTAATGAGAACAAGTTTGTTTTCTCCATCCTTTTCTATTTGCAATTAGTTTTAAGGACACTGTTTAATGTGTAGTACTCATTGGATATTATTAAACAACTTTTCACATATTGACCCGGCAAACTAGTTTTATACATTATTTTTTAAAAAGCAACCTTGATGATTGAAATTGTAACTGAAAGTGATGAAGAGAAAGAAAACATTCCATCACCAAAAATGTGCTAGGTTCAAAAATTTCTAATGGCTGTTCATCCATAGTACCAATAAAAATGTAATGTAACATACTAAATTATTGAGTGTTTTACGAAGCTGCAAAGTGGTATGCTAAAAAGACGATTTATTCAACTATTGAAAAGAAAAGGGAGAAATTATTTTAATGAAAGTAAAACTATGTAAGTGCCATGATATTAATTTCTATAAATTTCATTAATTTTTTCATAAAAATGCATAGCTGCGAACTATCCCTTTTTTTGTGTTAACACTATTTCCGAATCATAATTCTTATCATATTTAATTGTAGAATTAACAAAAAATCGCAATTAACATTATAATTAGGTGAAGATTTCTATTCAGAAGGAGTGATAACTAAAAAGTGGAATAGTTGACAGCTAAGTATGTGCTGATACATACATTTAAAATTTTTATTTTGCTAAAGAAAAAAAACGTTTTAAATTTCACAAATAATGTGCAAAATATAAATATGCACACTGGAGTGACAGGAGGGGGGGGGGGATTGGAGGAAGGGAGAATGGTACAGTTGTTAGCACCAGTACCACAGAATATTAGGGCTTTGGTACTTATTTTGTTAGAAATTAAGCCCTGACCAGGAGGATATATTATCCCTCCCCCCTCTGCTATAACCTTTCAGAAAATTTGATGTGAATTTCAGATTTTTTTTTTTTTTTACTCAAAATCACCCTTGCTGTTGTATATTTATTGATTGTTTTTACATATAATTTCGAAAATATTCCTAAAATATCTCATTTTTCTCCTGCAAAACTCCTACATTTTTATATCCACAAATGAATATGAACCCTGATTTATTCATATAGCGTTTAAGACAAAATTGTCTATTAATGAATTATCTTAATTCCCATAATTTCTCGTGTGAAATTTTCTTATAAAACAAAAGAAGACAAAAAAAAAAAAAAAAAAAAAAAAAAAACATTTAATTGTGGGTAAGCACCACCAATATCACTAACCTTAAAAATGGAAGGTTTGAGATTGAACATTTATCATGTAAAGAAAGATCAAACCAATATGTATTTGTGGATTAGTACTACAGATAAAAGGGTACTCTAAACACACCAGTGCAAAATATGTTTTTTGAACAATATTGCCTTATTTTAAAAATGTCCTTTTTATAATTCCCCTCCCCCCGGGCGGAGTCCTTTTGCTCTAGCATCAGTGCTATTCTTGCTAAGATTTCAGGTATTTTTTCATTAACCCACAATCACCCCTGGTACAATAATATTTAGGCCATTTTAAATTTGCACACTGATTTCATGTCTTCAGAATGAATCATTTTCCCCTTATAAAGTATTGAGAACTTTTACTCAGTGTCACTACCACTTTTGATACATCTTAGTTGCTTATTAAAAAATACATTATGTTTGTGTAAAACTTTATTTACCGGGTATTTATTTCCATTTTAATTTGACACTGATTTTTCTGATTGTCCTAGATGAAGTTTGTTTGTAATATGTGGTTTATTTAGTATTATAACATTATCATTCTCATGTGTAAGCATTTTATTATAATAGAAGATACTATTATAAATAGAAATTAATTTTTCAAGCCCATGTTCTGTTATACTTTTAAGCTAAAATGTGGGTATCTTTGGTTTGTGTAACTTCTATTATGTAACCTCTGTTACCAGACATATTTTTTTTTTACCTGTTCTTGTCAAAAGAGTGTTTTACAAGACAAAACTGAAATTTATAAGGGAGCAAGTTGTCCCAATAGCAATTTTGCAATATTTGATATGGATATGGGGCATTCTCGCAATCTTTTGACTTTTAAGTCTCTGAACAATAATTTTTATTTTAATACATATTCTTGTGTTTTTTTTTATTTCATACACTGGGGAACATCCCATTGTATGATTGCATAACAATATTAATGAGATAAATAAGTTTGGGACGTTGTTGGGGCTCCAAATACCAGGAAAACTCCTATACCGTCCTGTGTCTCTGATGCTGATTTTTAAGTTTGGAGCTGTCTGTATAAAGTTGTTTCAATAAAAGTAATTTGATGTAATTTTTTTTCAAAACTGGGACAATTGTTTTATATAAATATGTAGCAAAAAGTTAACCTGAACACATTTTTATGGTTGATATTATTTTTTGAACTCTGTCCCTGGGTTTTAGATTCCTTACCATCCCTCTTGCTAAACATATACAGAAAATCACTTCAGATGCGGCCACAGAATTTTTTTCGAGTTTTTTCTCTTGCAGAAGTATGCTAGAGAAAGAATGTCTAAAATTCTTTGACAGGAAATTTACTGCAGAATTTAAATCAGCATTTAAATATCAATTTCAAGCATCATAGCTTTATTGGTAGTCTTCCCATCACCAAGGTTTATTCCTGCACTTTTCGAGGTAAATTAAATTTTTTTTAAATTTAATCCAATGCAAATAACTGTTTCTAAAAATCAATGAACATTGTGGCTATCACATAGTCTTAACATGATTTTCCTAAAAATAGGTGGTAATTTTCCTTGCCGTTCCATCCTTACCATCCTTTTTTTTACCATTTCGTCCCTTTTTTCCAATACCATCCCCTTTTTTTACCTTACCGTCCCTTCTTTAACACCCCTTTAAGACAATGTTATACAAAATTTCTGTATTAAAAGTACTACATTTTTATTATTTCTTATTTGAATGTCCTGTGGGTACTATGCAAATTCATTATAAGTAAAAATTTAGAAGAAAATCGAAAGTTATAGTGGTAAAATGGTAAGGAAAATTAAACTTGCAAGTTTAACTTAAACCTCAGTTAAATAAAAAAAATTTCGCTGCTGACCATTTTTTCTTTATTTTGAATTATTAAGGCATTTGTCTATCAGATTAAAATGTTATTTTAGCAAATTTAATTTCACCAGATTTTTATTCCCGAAAGCCAAAAGATTGTGAGAATGTCCCATATATGATACTGTGGATGGATTTACATTTTTCTCAGGAGTCTGTTTTTTCTCTCTGTAACTTCTTTACCAGTTGTTCATCACCTTTATGTTGTGACTTTAGAATAATTACAAATAAAATTAGTTCATATTTGGTACCACTATCAAATAATTAGACTAATGGCAAACCAAAAAGTGTGTTCCCAAGATATTTATTTTTCTTTCTGGATGTAACCTATGTTAACAGGTAACAGAGATTATGGAATTGTAGCATAGTTTACACATTTTATTATTAAAAAAATTCTTTTAACACATTTAATTAAGAGCATTTTTGGTCTAGTAATTAGTAAACACCATTTCTAATATATGAGAAGAACAAAATCACCGAATTAAATTGTACTGAACTTCTATTACCTTATGTAACCTCTTTTACCTCATTTATCCTCTGTTATGAAGAAGTAATTAATTTCTGAAAATTTTGTTCATTGATTACTATTAATCAAACGATTGATATACTCAGTAAGTGGCCAAAGAATTCTCCATTTATAAATGGAGGAGAGTTAAACAAGTTTGAAAGAGATGAAAGAATCTTCAAAACTCACTATTATTTTACATGCTATTTACTGAATTACATTAATACTGATATGAGGAAATACCATTGAAAAAAATTACATTGACAACTCAGAACAATTATGCAAAATCTTTATTTTGAAAAAAGGAAGAAAGTCAAGATTTATATGTACAACTTCTATTTTTCAACTTTCACTAAGTTTTATGGACCCTTAACAATTGGATTGTTAATGAATTTCTAAATTTAGAGCTTATTCGATTTTGGATGCTGAAGCTTCTTTTACAAGGTACACTTGTGACAGGCAGCGCAATAGTAACTTTTACAACTTTCGAAAAAACCGGAAACTTATCCTTAAGCTCTCTTATAAAAAATTCAGAAAACTTTGCAAAATCTAATGTGCCTTCATTTTTAACTACTTACATGAACAATGTATATTTGAAATGATGGCGTTATCGATATCCATTTCTGAACAAAATTATTTTATTATATTCTTAAGAGCAATTGGAAGTCAAATTTGTGAAAAAAGTCATTTTTTTTACTTTTTCATATTTTGAATTCTTTATTTTCTTCCTTTCGAATGGTGTATTTTGTTTCTACGACAACAAGAAGTTAAAAATTTTTAAGTCATTCAGTTTGTTTACATCGTACATAAATATGACATACGTAAACTTTAAACTCAATTATCTCAAAATGTTCTTTTTGAACTTTGATGCACCGTATTTTTTGGCCTATAATCCGCAGATTATCTGTTTAAAAACCTCAAAAATTATAAGTGCGGATTATCTACCGGTGCGGATTATATGCTGAAATTTTTTTAAAGCAGAAGTTCATGTCAGATATCCTGTTTCTACCGGCAGTCAAAATAAAAATGTAAACAGCTATCACACGATTGTCTACTATCGACCATTTGCGGAGTTGCTCGTAATTCGTTCACATATGATGTGTACATGCTAGTGGGAGTGGCTTCTGGTTTATATGTTATTACTTTCTTCTATCTTTACAAGAAGAAAGTATTGGATTCGTGAAATTTTTCGGCTTTCGGTTTTCGACGGATTTACACGTTTTAGGGGTCAGAGATTCCAAAAAACATGTTTTTACAAAATGCCTGTCTGTGCATCTGTGAGTCTGTCTGTCTGTCTGTATGTGACACAAATTTTGTTGGCACTCTAGCTCAAGAACTATTGCACGGAATTTAATAAAAATTTATATTCAGTCAGTCCCTGATATAAATTGGTGCTGATTAGTTTTTGGTGTAAATCGCTGAACAGGTGGTGCTGCTAAGCAGCCTTTTTCATGATTTCCGCAATAGCTCAATCTCCAGAACTAATGCACGGATTTTCATCAAACTTCCAGATTCGGTTAGTCCTTGACATGAATTGAAGTTTTGTACATTTTGATGTAAATCGTTCAACAGGTGGCGCTGCTATACTGCATTTTTTACGATTTCCGCAATAGCTCTATCTCAACAACTAATGCTTGGATTTCATCAAACTTCAGATTCAAGTATACTTTGATATGAATTAGTGCTGTTTGTGTTTTGGTGCAAATCGCTCATCAGGTGGCGCTGTTATGCTGCACTTTTCAGAATTTCCATTATAGCTGTATATCAAGAACTAATGCAATAATTTTCACCAAACTTCAGAATCAGTTAATCTTTGATATGAATTGATATTTTGTACATTTTGGTGTAAATCGCTCAACAGGTGACGCTGCTATGCTGTATTTTTCAGAATTTCCAGTATAGGTGTATCTCAAGAACTAATGTACGAATTTTCATCAAACTTTAGAATCAGTTAGTCCTTGAGATGAATTGACATTTTATACAGTTTGGTGTAAATCACTCAACAGGTGGCGCTGCTATGCTACATTTTTCAGAATTTACGCTATAGCTCTATCTCAAGAACTAAGGCATGCATTTTTATCAAACTTCAAATTCAGATACGCTTTGATATGAATTGGTGCTAAATTGTAATTTCTTGTACTATTTACATGATTTAATTGGCGAGATTTATATATAAGAAAGTTTCGTGATGGCCACAACATACTAGTATTTTTTAAACTTTTGGCAACATGTTTTTATGAAGAACAAAGCGTTTCTCAACTCATCTCTTTCAAAAATTGCAATGCAATATAATAAATAATGTCTAACAGAAAATGTGTTATTTGACCCTTGAGGGGCAAGCAATTGTGTCTCTGTAATGTCGAATTCACACTGGAATCTGCAAAAAGATTTATTGCAAAATAAGGAAAAGCAATTTTTCGACTTTTTTCCACCAAAATTAGAAAAGTAAAATTCAGTAAAATTTTTCTGGTGCAAATCTTCATTAATCGTAGGTGGGATAAAATATATCCCGCTGCCCCTCAAAGGGTTAACACTACAGAATTTAAACTGAACGTTATTATAAAAGTGGAAAATGATTTGGAAACAGAAATTATTATAGAATTATCTGTATTCACAAGACAGTCTATGTTTTAGATATTCAGTAAAAAAAAGTATTTGCATTTTTTAGCTTGTAATTATTTTATAATTATTTTTTTTCAATTATTTTATTACAATTATCATATAAATAGAGCAACTAAATAAATAGGGAGGTGGTTTATTAGTAGTACTTTGGAATGTTGAAAACAATGAGAAATCCTCAAATAGTCCGGCGTATTATCCGCGAATTATAGGCCGATGTGGATTATCTGCAGACCTGCCAACTGCTACGAAAAAATTGTAGTTTCTACGATTTGGAGCTCACAACTCCGATGCTACGAAATTCGGTCTAAAACTAGGATTTTCTGCAAAAAACACACACGGCGAAAAAAATCAATTTCGTTAAAGGATCGCAAAAAAGCGCGAATTTCGTGAAAGAATCGCAAAAACCACGCAAATTTCGTCAAAAGATCGGGAAAAAACGTAAATTTCTTCAAAGAATCGCGAACAAACGCAAATTTCGTCAAAGGATCGCAGAAAAAACACGAATCTCGTCAAAGAATCGCTGAAAAGTTACGAATTTTGTCAAAGGATCGCGGAAAGAACGCGAATTTCGTCAAAGGAATCGCGAAAAAAAAGGCGATTTTGTCAAAGGATCGCGGAAAGAACGCAAATTTCGTCAAAGGAATCGCGAAAAAAAGGCGATTTTGTCAAAGGATCGCAAAAAAAAGGCGATTTTGTCAAAGGATCGTGCAAAAAACGCGAATTTTGTCAAAGTTTCGCGGACAAAAATCCAAGTTTCTTCAAAAGATCGTGAAAAAAACCCAAATTTCGTCAAAGATCGCGGGAAAAACGCGAATTAGGTCTAAGGATCGCAGGAAAAACATTTTGACAATGGATCGCAGAAAAAAAGCTAATTTCGTCAAAGCATCATGGAAAAAACACGAATTTCGTGAAAGGGCTGCAGAAAAAACACATAATTATCCCGTTAAGAAATCCCCACCTCCTCCCCTATTGCTGTAACCTCTCAGAAAATTTTCTGTGAATTTCAGAATTTTTTTTTTTTTTTACTCAGAATTACCCCAGCTCTGTGCTCTCTTCAGGAAACATCACACACACACAAAAATCTGTTTATTATTATTATACATATAGTTTTTAATCTGAAAGAATATACAGAACTAACGTTTGAAAAATTGGATTAACTCAACCTGCAAGAATCTAAACTCTGTCCGAATCGAAAGCAATCAGAGTTATCCCGATTTGCAGCGTAAAAAGCAGCAACCGACCAACCAACCTTTAGATTAATTTGAATTTCGGGTGCTACTATTTCTCATTTTCAAAGGTTGGCAGGTCTGTATCTGCTGAAATTTTTTTATAAGTACTAAAAATTGCGACTGCAGATTTTACGCTGCCTCGTATTATTGGCCGAAAGATTTTTATATAAATACCTTTTTATAGAAAGCATTATTATATGAAATGTTTTGCAATCTTGCCAAAACATTTCACATATATCCCTGATCCATCTGAAGTGAATTTTTGTTACAAACATTTGTACAAAATTTTTATAAAAACGTTTTTCTTTGGAAAACTGCAAGTTTTTTGTTATTTAAAAGTGGTTTATATTCCAGATTTTGTATAAAAATAACTAAAGAATATCGGTTTATAAAGTTGACTTCACTTTATTAGGAATGCTTCATATTATATGTATAAAAAATTTCAAGTGAATATCTTTGATAGTTTCTGATTAAAGGTACAGTAATTTAACATGGTAGGTATAGGGACTTCCAACTGCCCTTAATGAAATATAGCCAAATCTGGAATCCCTGGTATTTTATTTGATTGAACATTGAACTAGGCTCTATGCATTGAAATTTTAAGCCCGTGTCTAAAGTTGGAAAGAGAACTCATCGATCCATTTCTTCTATTACATGTAGAAATGTAGATTGACCTAATCAAATCCTAATTTCTGTGAATTGCAAGAATCAACTAGTTTGTTGTTTCTAAATATTTTTCTTTGGAGTTCAGAATTTTTTTTTCTTCATATGCACCACAAAATTTTAGAAGTTCTTCTAATATCTTTGCGTTTAGTGCTGACTCTAGGCCCTTTTTGATGCGGTCTTTTGGTTCTTTTCCTTTTTTGGTCACAGGAAGAAAGAATTCAAAATACATCCATCGGTTGTAATATAAAAAATTTCATGATTTTGAACCTGAATTCTGTCGCAAGAAAAAAAAATCTCAAAATTCGTTGCTCAAAAAAAAAACCTTGTGAAGTTCGCCAAACGGTCGCGGGAAAATATCGCAAAATTTATTAATTGGTCGTAGGAAATGTCTTAGAATTCATCAAATGGCCACTAGAAATATTGCAAAAGTCATCAAACAGTCACGGGAAAATATCGTGGAACAGTCGATCGAGGAGAAAAACTGCAAGATTTTTCAGTTAGATGAAGGTAAAAATCGTGAATTTCATCAAACTGTCGCAAGAACTTCACCAATCGGCCATGGAAAAATTATGAAGTTTGTTAATCGGTTGTTGAAACAAACCAGGAAATTTCCTCGATCAATTTCGGAAACAAACCACAAAGTTTGTGAATGGGTCGGTAATAATAAAAAAAAAAAATTGTGAATTTTGTCAATCTGTCATAGGAAAAAATCTGCGAAGTTCACCAATCAGTTGTGGAAAAATATCGTGAAATTCATCAATAGGTTGTGGAAAAATATATCAAAATTTGTCAGTTGGTTGCAGGACTTGATCGTTGTTTCAAAATGCAAAATCCTCCAGTCAATGGTAAAATTTTTTGGGCGAGGAACTTCTACTCATGATATTCTTTTGGACAGGACTTCAAAGTTTTGTTTGCGAATCCTGCCATCCTGCCCTAAACTTCAAGCCCTGTACATACACTTATACCAAACTGTAACAAAATTTAGAGATACTTGGCAAAATATTAGCAGTTTTGGTGTCAAAAATAAGTTGCCAAACACAAACTGAATTTATTATTTATGAGTATTTTGGTGTCGGTGAAACCCCACTATAATATATGCAAAGTAACATTTGTTTGATTTATCACTCAAACTTGAAGGTCGTACCTGTTTTTTATTTCATTAATTAACAAAAATATTGCTGATACTCATTATTATTTATATTATGCCTTAACTATTGTAAATTGATCAAATGGTTATCGATGCTTGTAGAGAACATTTAAGAGGCTGCTGTGGTGATTCTTTGGACATGATGGAAGGACCTCATCATAAGGTAATTAATATTGCTGTTTGCCATAAGTTTAAAAATTACTTCTAATTCTTGCTAAATAGTTAATCCATTTGTATTTTCAGTCTTAATAGCTTGGGAGGCAGAAATATTGTTTAGTTAACATTCATACAAGCTGATCTCCAAATATCTAATTGATCTTACATTAATCAATCACAAAAACAACAAAAGTCAAAGTTAAATGAACGGGAGCTCAATTATGGATTTTTGGTGGCAATCATTTGTAATCAACCTCCTGGTAACTTCATTTTGAAAGCTCGATGTTGCATCCATTGATACATATATTGTATATATACACACATATATATATGTATATATGCATACATGTATATATACATAGATATGCATATGTAATACTGGCGCCTGGCTAACCGAAAAGTACCCATTATATATTTAACTAGTTGGATGTGCCAATCCCAAAACTTTCTTCTATCTTATACATCTTAATATTTCAAAAACTAGTTACACGTGTTAATACTTCAATATTATTAGTTCATTACTATACCAACTTTGATTTTCATCTTAAATTTCTACTTCAGTCAATTAAATGAACTAAAAACGAGTTAATCTATATCATGATATTTGTTAAGATTAATAGTTTTTCCTTATTCCGTTGTTATCAGATGATTGCGAATAGCCGACTTAGCAGGAAGTGAGTTCCCGCCTTTGCGCGAGCCTCCGATGTGACAATAGAACTACGAAACATCAAGAAAAGTATACAAAAATCGCTATCACAGAGCCCCTTTACCGCGTGATATTTCCAAATTCAAGGAGGACCTGTTGGCCAAAGCCAAAAACATGCACAAAAAATTTGGTTCAGTTGTATGCAGAATTTTTTACACTTTTCGATTGTACAATAAAGAAAATGGTACAGACATCGTAATTATAGCGCCCCTTCCAGCGGAATTTTTTCAAATTCAGGGAGGACCTTCATGCCATGACCAAAAAGAAACACAAAAAATTTGGCTCAATTCTATGCATAACATCATACAGTTTTCGATGGTACAATATTCAAAATGGCACAAAAATTGCTATTACAGCGCCCTCTACTTGCGAATTTTTTCCAAATTAAGGAAGGACCTGCTCGCCATAGCCAAGAACTTAAAATAAAAATTTGGTTCAATTCTATGCATAACTTCATACACTTTTCGATGGTGCAATATGCAAAATCGCTATTACAATGCCCCCTAGAGACAATTTTATTCCAAATTCAGGGAGGACCTGCTTGTCATAGCCATAAACTTAAAATAAAAATTTGGTTCAATTCTATGCAAAACTTCATACGCTTTTGGATGGTACAATATTCAAAATCGCTGTTACAGCGCCCCCTACAGGCGAATGTTTTCCAAATCAGGGAGAATCTGCTTGCCAAAGCCAAAAACTTAAAATAAAAATTTGGTTCAATTCTATGCATAACTTCATACACTTTTGGATGGTACAATATTCAAAATCACACAAAAATAGCTGTTACAGTGCCCCCTCCTGGCGAACGTTTTCCAAATTCAGGGAGAATCTGCTTGTCAAAGCCAAAAACCTAAAATAAAAATTTGGTTCAATTCTATGCATAACTTCATACACTTTTGGATGGTACAATGTTCAAAATCGCTGTTACAGCGCCCCCTACCAGCGAATTTTTTCCAAATTCAGGGAGGACCTATTTGCCATATCCAAAAACTTAAAATAAAAATTTGGTTCAATTCTATGCATAACTTCATATACTTTTGGATGGTACAATATTCAAAATCGCACAAAAATCACTATTACAGCGCCCCCTACTGGCGAATTTTTTCCAAATTCAGGGAGGATCTGCTTGCCATAGCCAAAAACTTAAAATAAAAATTTGGTTCAATTCTATGCATAACTTCATACACCTTTTGATGGTACAATGGCGACAGACACACGGACAGACAGACATTTTCTATAAACATGTTTTTTGGGATCTCTGACCCCTAAAACATGTAAATCCGTCGAAAACCAGAATTAAAAAAAAATTTCGATTACAATACTTTCTTCTATTGAAGATAGAAGAAAGTAAAAATCAGCTTGTATGCAATGGTTAATTAAAAAATGTTGCTGCCTCCCAAACTATTAAATAATTAGGCTAATGATTTGAATTTGTTTGTAAAAGCTTTTTAATACTTCCTGTATTTTCTTGATGTTTTTGCAAGTTGCCGGGGATTATTCTAAATGTATTCACATATTTTTCTTTAGCATCTGTGTCTGTGTATCAGTCTTTTCCCTGGCATTATTATTAGATGGAAAACTTTTTTTTTTATTGTTTAAATTGAAATATTCTTATTATTAAGTATAAAGATATGCATGAATGACTAGTCTTTTAACAAAATGGTTTTCATTATTATGCTCTTATTTATTTTTTTATTAAAATACATCTTTTTTATTTCTGTCATTAAAATTGAGACAAAAATAGTATTTTTAACTTTATTTATTTATTTTGGCTGGAAGTGCCAAATGGCGTTGCTGTGACTCTGTTTAAAAATAATAAAAAGTTTAATGTCGATTTTTTTTTTTTTTGGTGGGGGGGGGGGGGGGGGGCATTTGTCTGATCATCTCAGATTGGTTAGGCAGAAAAAGATTATTATAAAACATGACTTTTCTTGTCAATGACCAATAGCTTATTATTAAACTGCTAGTTTTAAAGATATAGTTCGAACTGCAAAAATGTTTCAAATGTTGTTTTTCATCATATGAAAATCCATTCATATCAAAATAGCTATTTTTTAAAAAGTTATGAAATTTTAATTTTTATACAATCCCTGGCTCATGTAAGAAATATTTAGAATTTTTTTCCACCATACTCTAACTAGTAAAAGAGTAAAAATTCCATTCTCTTATGACCAGAATTTACCAAGCTATGATACTTTGAATTTTATGGATTTTCAGTATTTTCTGGTACTAAAAACAGAAAAACACATTTTTTTAAAAATTGTGTGTTCAAAGGTATTTCAAGAATTGTATCCAAATATTATTCCAAGTGCACAATACTCCCTCAAATCTGCACAGTTTGGGACCAGAGGTTGTGCGGATTTTAGAATTTTGCAGGTTTCTGGTTATTGCTTTGTTTACTTTTCTTAAACAGTAATTTGAATGTAACAATGCTATCAAAATTATAATGAATGCTTGCAATATAGTAAAATATTAAAATAATTAAATAAAGTAATAAATTAAAATGATAAAAAGTAAGGTAATTTTAAAAATGATTAAATTATTAAAAGTAAAGGTAAAATAAATAATTAATAATGTATAATTAAATATGCATGGTAAAGATGAGATACATTTTTATTGAATTATTCAATGAAACTTTCCTTATAAACGTACCCTATTCGGATCAAAATCATAAAGTAAGGAAGTTTTATTTCAGGTTTAGCCAATCTTAATAACCAAAAAAGCTTGATTGATATATAAATATATTTGGTAAAAAGATAGTGATTACCAGTGATATCAGCATATATTGATTTTTTTACAAATAAATTTATACTTCCTTCATGAAAAATCATGAGTTATATTATCGAGAATTACATCAAGCAGGACGGTCGTTCTGCCAAGCCAAGCTGAAAAAAAATGCTAACCCCGCCAAACAAACAAACTCCAAGAATAAGGCAAGACACCGTAACTGCTTATTATACTGATGACAACTTCTCCATGTTAAATGAACGAAATATGCCAGCGTAAAATTTCCCATATCAAAAGAAGCAATCATCGCAGAAAAATAAAACTAACACCAGAAGGACCTTATAAAGAAGATCTTCAATTTGAGATCAAATGCATCCTCATAAATTAATTATAAACAGAGATATAGATTTTTTTTAAATAACGTCGAGATACTGAAAATGACAGATTTATTTTCTTCGTCACAACTTATGTTTAAATCGAGGTAGAGACTTAAATAATGGACAGAAAAAAGTAAGGATGGAATTTTTGGATAGATATTTACTCAATCTATGTGCTTTTATAAAATTCAGCTTTAAAAACATTAATTTTCTATACATAATTAGCGAAAAACTGTTAATTAGTTCAAAATTTTACAAATTATGCCAAATAGCGATAAACCCGCCAAAATATTTTAGAAATCTTATACTTTTCTTTTATATTATCCTTTTGCATTGATTTCATCGAAGATAACTATGGCTGAGATTCAGATAGATTTTTCGCTGTTAGCGAAATGAGTTTGACCAATCAGAAGCCTGCATGTTTGAGAATATTTGCTGTTTGTGGATCCCGGCCTATGTCATGAAAGTTTTGAGTCATTTTTTTAGTGCCGTGGATGAAGTGCAATGTTTGTAGAAATGTAGGTTAGGATCCAGATAGATTTTTCGCTGTTAGCGAAACGAGAATCGCCAATCAATAGCCTGCATTTCTGCAAACAGCGAAATGTTCACAAAAATGAAGGCTTCTGATTGATGAATCTCGTTTCTCTGACAGCCAAAAATCTATCTAGATTGCGCACAATGGAGGATATTCCAAATATGGGTTCGAGGCTGAAAAAGGTCACGTGATACCGGTAATTTATCCAAGGAACTTCTATCTGATAAGAAGGGAAGATACTACTACTTTGCCTCATGAACCGTTTCATTGGCTAGCGGGGATTTACATTACACGTCTGCGGAGCCTTCCCTTCTTTACGATAGAAGTTTTTACCTTGACCACGTGATCAAAATGTAGATGGAATATCCTCCATTATGTTGAACACAATTTTGCATTTCCACATCCAGGTAGGGTATTAATTGTCATAACAACAATACATATTCGAAACTATTTAAGGCACTGATTCTGAACTCCTTTGCTATACCTTTCAATATTAAACAAGTTGTTGTTTCCATAGTAACAGTACTTTTCTGTATTGCTTTCTCTAAAACACAAATATAGAAATTTAACAAAGAGCGCTCAGAATCAACACCATAACAGAGAGCCTTCATACATAAGAGTGGTGATATATGCACAGGAAGCATGCTCATTTCAAGTTTTTGCCGAAAGTATGGCTACAGCGTCTAGAATACCTTGTGTGGAAATATGCTATCCAAACAACGCTAAAAATTTATATTCCTTAAATGTGCGACGATACTGCTAAAATCCCAAGTATCGATCACAGCGACATCTGCGGGATTTAGTATTACATTGTATAGACTAGCAATATCTTGCAGTTTGAGAAAATATCCTGCAGATGTCGCTGTGATCTTTATATTTCAGCAGCATCATTGCACAGTTAAGGGATACAATATTTTAGCACTTTTTAAAGTATTACAGGGATAGCCAATTTCCACACTATATATACAGCGTCTAGAAGATACAGTGTGGAAAACGGCTACAAAATATTGCTAAAAAATTGAATCCCATAAATGTACAACGATGCTGAATAACAAGATGTCGATAGTAGCGCCATCGTAGTGATTTAAAAACGATAGTCATTCTAAAAGAGACTCTTTAACCTATTTCACGTCATTCCTTAACTAAATTAGCTTATAACAGACCAAAATATCTTATATTTATAGTTTCCGATATTTAACATTCTATAATTTTTGAAAACTCAGTGTTTATATTGAAAAGAGTTACGAGATGGCGCTTGTATCAGCATATTGCCGCTGAGCATTGTTGGAGATTTATGGGATACAAGTTTTTAGCACTTTTTAAAGCATTATAGAAATAGCCGTTTTCCACACTGTATCTTCTAGGCGCTGTACTATATATTCTAGGTGCTATAGTACGGCAATCCACTTTCTAGAATAGAGGCTATTCTATCTACGTTATGATCACATGGTCAAGGCAAAAACGTCTAACGTAAAGAAGGGAAGGCTCCGTCGACGTAATGTAAATCCCCGCTAGCCAATGAAACAGTTCACGGGAGAAAGCAGTAGTAATTTCCTGTTTCCCTTCTCATCAGTTAGAAGTTCTTTAGGTAAATTGCCGGTTGCACGTGACTTTTTCAGCCTTGAACCCATATTTGGAATATCCTCCATTAGACGATACGCGCATGGACGAGTTTTATTAGACTAGGGAAATAATTCCATATGCATTAGCCTGACGATAATGACACGCTCACAAAGACCTTTAACGATTTGTTTTTATCACTTCTACCAATAAACCTTTATTGGCCATATGTCGCTACTTCGTTATAGCGACACACTTGTTCCTGATTGGATCCCGGCCTTAATGTATCAAAATACGGAGTTTGCTTTCTGTACTATTCCTGAGCTCAGTTATAACATCTAGAAATATAGGTCGAGATCCAGGTACATTTTTGCAAACAGTGAAAAGTTAGCAATAATTCTGGCTTCTGATTGGTCAATCTCGTTGCGATAACAAAGAAAAATCTACCTAGATCATGGTCATTGTGTGGAAACCGGCTATTCCAGTAATACTTTAAAAATTGCTAAAAATTGAATCCCATAAATATTGAAAAATACTGAATGACAAATGTCGATAGCAGCAACATTTTCTAGATCTTCTCTGAGCGAAACGTTTTCTCATTTGATGTCTTTTGAAATAGTTACGTTGGAATTACCATATGTCGCTGTGATCGACATTCATCGTTCAGCCTCGTTCAACATTTATTGGATACAATTTTTTAGCACCTTTTAATAAGCCGATTTTTAAACTATATCTTCAAGATACTATAGCTACAGCGCCTAGAAGATACAGTGTGGAAAACGGCTACAAAATAGTGCTAAAAAATTGAATCCCATAAATGTACAACGATGCTGAATAACAAGATGTCGATAGTAGCGCCATCGTAGTGATTTAAAAACGATAGTCATTCTAAAAGAGACTCTTTAATCTATTTCACGTCATTCCTTAACTAAATTAGCTTATAACAGACCAAAATATCTTATATTTATAATTTCCGATATTTAACATTCTATAATTTTTGAAAATTCAGTGTTTATATTGAAAAGAGTTACGAGATGGCGCTCGTATCAGCATATTGCCGCTGAGCATTGTTGGAGATTTATGGGATACAAGTTTTTAGCACTTTTTAAAGCATTATAGGAATAGCCGTTTTCCACACTGTATGTTCTAGGCGCTGTACTATAGCTCCGTTATAGGCCTAGATTATATGTTGTAGAAATCGACTATCCCAGCAATACTTAAAAAAGCACGGAAATAGTGAATCCCTTAAATGTACAACAATGCTGAATTCCAAACAGTCATTTACAGCGACATCTGCAGGATATTTTTTAAAGAAGAAAGGGACACGTGTAATGCACCGCTATAGCGTCTAGAATACATACTGTGGAATACAGCGCCTAGAAGATACAGTGTGGAAAACAGCTACAAAATAGTGCTAAAAAATTGAATCCCATAAATGTACAACGATGCTGAATAACAAGATGTCGATCGTAACGCCATCGTAGTGATTTAAAAACGATATTCTAAAAGAGACTATTTAACCTATTTCACGTCATTCCTTAACTAAATTAGCTTATAACAGACCAAAATATCTTATATTTATAGTTTCCGATATTTAACATTCTATAATTTTTGAAAACACAGTGTTTATATTGAAAAGAGTTACGAGATGGCGCTCGTATCAGCATATTGCCGCTGAACATTGTTGGAGATTTATGGAATACAAGTTTTTAGCACTTTTTAAAGCATTATAGGAATAGCCGTTTTCCACACTGTATCGTCTAGGCGCTGTACTGTGGAATTTTGCTATCCAAGCAGCGCTAAAAAGTTGTATCCCTTAAATGTGCACTGACGCTGAAATCCAGGGAGCTGATCGCAGCGACATCTGTGATAAACTTTCAAAGTAAACATCGTATTATTACAGCGGGCTTGACGCCAAGCACACAGGTCAGATGTATGTTAATAAAATGTAAAAAAAACGCTACAGCGTCTAGACCAAATTATAGCGCCTAGAATATATAGTGTGGAAATTGGCTATCCCTGTAATACTTAAAAAAGGTGGTAAAATATTGTATCCTTAAATGTGCAACGATGCTGCTGAAATATACAAATCGCAGCGACATTTGCAGGATATTTTCTATAACTGAAAGATATTGATAGTCTATACAATGTAATACGAAAATCCCGCAGATTTCGCTGCGATCAACACTTGGAATTTTAGCAGTATCGTCGATCATTTACGGGATACAAATTTTTAGCGTTGTTTAATAAAATATTTCCACACTAGGTATTCTAGACGCTGTTACCAAATCGTCATGAAGTTTTAGGAAATATCCTGCAGATATCGCTGTGATCGACTCATTGGATTTCAGCATCATTTGAAATTTAAGAGATCCAATATATTAGCATTTTTTAAAGTATTACTGGGATAGCCGATTTCCACACTATATATTCTAGGCGCTGTAGCACCGCGGTAGCCTGTCTTTTTCGTTTACCTCGGAGTAGATATAGATGAAGTCATTTGTAGCTGTTCCTAAACTGTGGCCAACAACATATAAGGCCAGTTCATAACGTCACACGGAGTTGATTATCTGTACACGGCAATGGACACAAAAAAAATCGGCTCGCAGCTTTGTACTAATCATCGTGTAAAGATGATCCAACTCTGAGGCTAACGAAAAAGACAGGCTACCGCGGTGGGTCCGATTCTTCTTTTTTTACAGACCGCTGGAGTCACGTGATGCTAGAAGGCACCAAAGAAGGTGCGTGAAAAGAGCATCACGTGACTCCAGAGCTTTGTAAAAAAAAGAAGAATCGGACCCACCGCGGTAGCCTGTCTTTTTCGTTAGCCTCGATCCAACTGCGTGTGACTTTTAAACATCATGAACTGGCCTATTATGTCATTGGTCGCGCTAACGAGGCTAACGAGAAAGACAGGCTACCGCGGTGGGTCCGATTCTTCTTTTTTTACAGACCGCTGGAGTCACGTGATGCTCTTTTCGCACACTTTCATTGGTGCATTCGAGCATCACGTGACTCCAGCGGTCTGTAAAAAAAGACGAATCGGACCCACCGCGGTAGCCTGTCTTTTTCGTTAGCCTCGTTGCGCTAACACCCTCCCTCCTGCGTCCACCGTATATAGCGGCATCTTGTACTGGAGACTGCTAAATGGGCTGCTATCGGTCAAAATCAAGAGAGAAAAGGGCAGAAGAGAGGGAAAGAACTCGTTTTTTTTTGGTAACTAGTTTTTCACACGGGAAGATTGACATGTCTGTTCCTCTCCTTTCATAACTTCATGGTGGTGAAATACGCCAAAGCATCCTAAATATCTGAGAAAATCTTGACTCGCGTCACGAAAACATCACACAAAGCAGGCAAAGCAAAGAAACAAAATCATTCATCGGCTCGTGAATATGAACGAGCCAATGGATGATTTTTCTTCTTTGTTTTGCCTGCTTTGTGTGACGTTTTTCTGACACGTGTCAAGGCTTTCTCAAATATTTAAAGAGCGTTGAATAGGCCGGGATCAAGATAGATATTTCGCTATTAGCGGGATTGGATTGATCAATCAGACGTCTGCATTTTTCTGAACATTTTGATGTTTGCAGTAAACACCGAAAAGCCTGCAAGGATAAAGGCTACTGATTGGTCAATGTAATTTTACTAACAGAGAAAAATTTATCTGGATCCCGGACATTAACTTTGGTTGGTTAAAACAATTTTGAATAAAATCAAATCAGGAAGCCAATGTTTGTTAACTTTTCTGGTTAGTTTAATTGAAATCTTCCTCGTCTATTACTGAAAACTGAGTTACCGTACTTTGGATAAAAAATTGAATATGAGTACACGACTTGTGCATATGTCACCACTCTAACACAGTGTTGCCAGATGGGCTACTTTTTTTTTTAACTCAGATACTTGATTGGCACCACTTTTTTGAAATTGTAAAATGTGCCTTATTTAATGACATATTAATTAAGGCCAAAACAATGGGAATTTTACCGTTTATAATAAGTGCTGGCAATCAAGAAATCTGAATTAAAAAAAGTAGCCCACTGGCAACACTGCTCTAACATATAAATGTTCTGTGTTATGACCATGATTCTAAGTGCAGTTGGTTAAATTTGAGTATCTGGGCATTAGAGAAAGCAATAGTGGCCCACTGTGGCTGAGTGGATAAGACACAATGCCGCTAATCGCTTGAGAGCGTATGTGGATGCAGATTCGAATCCCGCCGTGATCCGCATGTGATATGATGTATGTGTTCAATAAATCAAACAAACAAACAAGCAAGCAATAGTGAAAGGTACAGTTGGCATAGAAACAACGACTTCTTTAATTCGTGTAAAAAATTAATGAATAGTAGTAAATGACTCAAGTTTAAAATGTAGGCAAATGGTCTGGAAATATCAATGGCTCCCATCTAGTATTTCACAAAATTAATTAATAGATTCACATGATGTATAACTTGATGCAACTCTTAACTAATGAAAATTCTGCAACAAGACTTATGTAGGTAGATCTTTTGAATGAATAATTCAGAATTCTGAGAACAAAACGAAGTTCTTAAGGCTCTTCCTCACACCTCCCTCAAAAAAGGAAATACGATAGAAAGATATAATAATTTGGATAGCTTCAATATGTCTGTGATCTTTTGTCAGAGTTCAGAAAAAGAGTCTGGGCATAAAAAAAAACAAATTTAACGAACGATAAGACTATAGATTTCAGGCAATTTTTAACCGAAAAATATTTAATTCTAATGTATATGCGGCTTTAATAATAGACTATTAAAGATAATCAATTTAGGGGAAATTTTATAGTAAATTAATATCCTCACATTTATGCAAATAGGTATGGATAAACAGACTTGAGTAAAATTACATATTTATGCTTTCTTCTCTATAACACGATCTAAATGAAGATGAAGTTATATGTACAGTTTATATCTTTAAATTTTTAGATTTTTTTTATCAAAAATGTTCCTTTATTATGTCTAGAATTGCTAGATTTACAGATCTTCGATTCTTTAGATGCCTGCGGGTTTTCATTCTCGGATTAACCGTAGGTATTTGTAAAGGTAAATTTATTTTGCAAAACCGTCAGCAAAAAAAGTTACAAAAAACAATTAACTGACAGACTAACTGTAAATATATATTTTATTTCGACTCTGTTTTTTACTAAATTTTCATCTTTCGTAGAAAATTTTAAGGAGATATAAATTGAGAAAGACTGATACTTTGGAAGAAGAAATTGACTTTCCTTACTTTTAAATTATTAATCACTATAAAAAATGAATGATAGGTAAACAAAATGTATAATATTGTGTTTGCTTCCTGCTTATAAAGGCTATACAAGGACTAATTTTAATTTGAGCTAGTAGAATTATTTCAGTTATATATCATTTGTTTTAAAAAAAGAACTGATATCTACTAAAAAACAACTTTTCAAAAGTAAAAAATAAGCCAAGCAAAAAAAAAAAAAAGAAAAGAAAAGAAAAAAGGTGAAAGTTGTGGCTAAAATATAGTGTGATATCAAATTTCCAAGCTTATATTGCGGTACTTATTTAACATTTTTTGATATAAATTTACCATATGTAAGTCGAGTACCTAAGTATGCGTTGATAGAAAGCCTTTTCTCCTTTACTAAATACATCATAACGTGTTTCTGAAAATTATTTTTTTTTTTAAATTATGCATGATGGGCTTGGCGGCCATCTTTCCATATTTTACACAAATTTCTAAGCACTCAAGCTCGTAACATATTTGCATTATTAAGAATTTCGAACTTATAGTTTTAGCTACAGACAGATAAATTAAGAAAGTTTTTTATTTTGAAAAAACAAATTGATTTTTACTGCTTTAACTAATTAATTAACCCCCCTCCGAAAAAAGAGAATCATAAGATAAAACCTGAAGTTACTTCAGCTTTATTTTTAGACACAAATTTTTAGGAACTCATTTCCATAAATTAAAAGAATAAAATGTTTGCTTTAGTAACAATTTCGAACTTCCAATCTTAACAATGACCTTGTGTGCTTAGAAATTTGTGTAAAATATGGAAAGATGGCCGCCAAGCCCATCATGCATAATTTAAAAAAAATTAATTTTCAGAAACACGTTATGATGTATTTAGTAAAGGAGAAAAGGCTTTCTATCAACGCATACTTAGGTACTCGACTTACATATGGTAAATTTATATCAAAAAATGTTAAATAAGTACCGCAATATAAGCTTGGAAATTTGATATCACACTATTTTTTAGCCACAACTTTCACCTTTTTTCTTTTCTTTTCTTTTTTTTTTTTTGCTTGGCTTATTTTTTACTTTTGAAAAGTTGTTTTTTAGTAGATATTAAAATACATACAGAATGATATAAAGCTAAAAGATTCTGTAATTTTGCCCCTACATCTGAACTGAAATTTTCATTGTTTACATCTGCAATGGTGTGTGGATTTTAGGGTTGCGGATTTAAGGAAGTCTACTGTATTTAGTTTAGTTCCTTGAGAAGAACATATATATGTTTAAATTGTTTTAATGGGAGGGCATTCACTGGATCAATATTATTGTTGTCATGTAATGTGATTTAATTAAATCAACATAAATTTAAATCTTTTGATTATTTCAAATACTTACATAGAAGATATTTGCAGTTTGAATAATTACAATTAATAGATATGTGTCTATAATTTTTCCATTACTGTAAACTAAGAGTAAGACAAATTTATATGAATTAAAAATATTTATCTTCCCTTTTGGAAGAACACATATTAATGCAGATTTTTCATGCTTGTGTCAAGATTACTTCTACATGGAATTATTTTATGACACATTCTATGGCAAGTTTCGTGTTACAGGCATCACAGAGTCAGAAACAGGAGGCCTGAAAGGTTTAAGTTTGCAAATATTTTACAAACTCCTCAATTGTTTACTTGTTTCCAATATACAAAGGGCATTCCATAAAAACTGAGAGTTATTTTTTTGCTTAATGGGAACGCCGCAAAACTAAAAAATGACACTGCAGTCGAATTTTTCAAACTGTTAACTGTATGTCTATAAATATTCTAAATGAAACAGATGTTTTATTTTCCTAGTTTCGTACTAGTTTAAAGAACTGTTTTTATTTGCCCTACAGAAATGGAGGTGAGTGATTCAGAGTTAAAAAACAAAATCTGCCTAAAATTTTGCTACGGTTTGGGCAAAACGGCTCAAGAAACAGTTAAGTCAATGAAAGATGCTTACAAAGACAAATGTTTTGGTGAATCTACGATTTTTAGATGGCATGGGGATTTAAAAGAAAGACGTTTGTCTGCAGAACTAGTGTTGACTCTAGAAAATAAGGACCGCCAGGCAGGAATTCTTCAAAAAAGGAACACCATTCCAAAAAAAGGGTATATTTTTCAAAAATAGAACACTATTCTAAAAAAGGGCATATTTTTTTTCAAAAAGGGTGCACCTGTACCTTGTTCACAAAAAATATTTTGAACTGGTTTGTTTAGAGTCTCTAGAATTTGTGATATTTTTCCGGGATCAATTGAATTGCCACGGGGCACATAGGAAGTGTTAAAAAGAGCAGCCGGGCACATCAAAAGAGTTTAAAAGTGCCAGCGGGTGCAAAAAAGAAATAAAAAGGGCCGCCGGGCGCTGCTCATTGCTAAAGCAGCTTAGAGTCAACACTAAGAACTGGCTCCTAAGTCTGGCCGACCAAACAGTGTTGTGAATGATCGAAATGTTAATACTGTGTGGGCAATCTTCCAAGAAAATCGGCGAATGAATCCAGATCTCACACCATGTGATTTCTGGTTGGTTTCGTTGAAGAAGAAGCTTTGTGGCTGAAAATTTGATACAGATTCTGAAGTTATTTCAGCAGTGTAGGGTTCTTTGAAGCAGCTTCCTGAAAAAGGCTTCTCTACTTGTTTTGAAAAGTGGGTTGAGTGATGGGACCATTGCATACCATCTAAGGGAAGGTATTTTGAAAAAGAATGATGCATTTTTTGCAGTAAATATATATCTTGATTTTTTACGATTTTACTCTCAGTTTTTATGGAAAGACCGTAGTATATTTGGTAACTACGAGTTGGTGCTTTTCATCAATTGATTATTTCCATCTCCTTTGATAGGTATAGAACTACTTTTGATCTTGCAAATATAGTTATAATAATAATAATAGCCAGAGCACGCTATATTCCTCAACAGAAAATGCAAAAAAAGGAAAAAAACAAATCAACATGCTTTTTTAGATTAGTTTACAAACAAATTCCGATATTTAACCACTTCACCGGCAGCAGAGATAGGGAAACAGTGTTGTTATCCCTGCCTAATCTCGGGGCTGCCGTTGAAGTGGCTAACGTGCATGTGCTAAAAGTATGCACTTTTCAGCCTGTTAACTTATTACAATGTATGTACAGAAAGTAATTTTCAATTGTGAGTTACTGTTAATTACTAACAATTATGTCCGAAAAAAAAAAAAAAAAAAATGATGCATCTATAAGCTAAAATCTTTCATTTAAGACTAAAATGAATGATGCAGTAATTTTTCTCATGTAACTTTGTTATAATTTATTTGAATTTTAAAACACCATTTTTATTTTAGATAATTATAGATGATTGTTTAAAAATGTTAGACATTTATAGAAATGAAGGTAAAAAATTTGATGTCATCATCAATGATCTAACAGATATTCCAATTGCAACTTCACCTCAAGGTATTTTTTATGTTCATTAATTAAAAAAATTGTGTTAAATATATTTTGTATTTAGTGAATGTATTGAAAGTAAACAATGTTTTACATATTAACAGGAGAATTGTGGGATTTCATTAAGAAAATCATCATCAAATCACTCGCTGTTTTGAAAGATGATGGAAGCTACCTTAATCATGTATGTTGGCATGGCAGAAATATAAGTATATTTCTTTTGAAAGTACAGTTTTTTTAATTTGAAAATGGCTGATAAGAATTTAAAATTGCCAACAGCTAATGTAATAGAAAATGTAATTTTTTTCGTAATACAGTAGAACCTCGATTATCCAAAGTAATTGGGACCAACCCTCTTTCGGAAAATCGAAATTTTCGGATAATCGAGAATGCTTCAATTTTAAGATTAAGAACAAATAAAAATAAAGCAATAGCTAAATATAAACAAGAATGAAATATCTGAATTTTAATTTTGAAATTAAGTACCTTTTACATATTTCACAAAAGTTTGAAACAAAGTTTTGTTTGTTGCAGTTTCGATTGCCTTTGTTTTGCAGCTCTACCACATAATACTATTAGTTCACTAGTACCACAGTCTTTCTGCTGCTCCAGCCATGACAAACCTTTTGCAAAATATTCAAAAGCTTCAGAATTGCTAATTTGTTTGTTTTCTTTGCCACATTCACACATTCCGGTTTTCCCTCCTCTTACTGTGTTCTAGTTAACTTTGCAGTTTACGGGATCTCAAGTTAAATTCTAAGAAATTCTAAGAAAGGAAATCCAAAATATTTATCTGTACTCATGTTTCGGAAAGGACCACTTGCACACAAGGAATGTGATAGTTACAAAAAAAGCTTTAAAAATTTGATTTCGGTTAACTGAGAGTTTCAGTTAAAAGAGTTTCGGATAAAAGAGGTTCTACTGTATTGTTAACCTCCATATAATATATGAAGGCTTAGCAGAATAACTATTGAATCTACAATTCAATTTATGAACATGTCTCAAATCAGAGTTATCAAAGAATGTTTCTAATTGGTTCCAACTCTTTTTAAAAGTTTTCCTTAGATTCCAAAGATTTAATTAGAAGTTAGAAGGAAAAATTTTATTTTTCTGTTATTTTTAATTGTCACAATTATTGTCTTTAGTTAAATTTAGAAATTGTACAATAAAAGTGTTCCATTTTTTTGTCCTTTCATTTTAATGAGTATTATGTACATAATCTGTTATTCATTTTTTATTCAAAATATATGTGAAAAAGTTAATTGTGTCTGCAATCTGTTTTAGTTTAATTTATATAGAAAAAGTCGGAATTTTTAATTATTCTATTTTGTATTAACTTTTTTTCTAACCTTCAGTGTAAACAGGCAAATTGTTTGATTCCAGGAAACTGGTTTAAAACACCAGTCACACCTATATAACTCTCCCAAATTTTTTAGTCATATAAATGCAAGATTAAAGTGAAAAAGAGGTGGGTAGATAAACATTTAGTTTTGGCATCCATATAGGACCAATTTTTTTTTTTAAATTTTTTCTGAGATATTTTGATTATGTTAATATAATTTGAGATGCATATTTATTGCCTCTCTGGTTGATTTTTCTATGAAGATCTATATATTTAAAAGACAATGTTATTTCTTTAGTCATCTGATCTAAGCTTCATACTGAACCGATTTTGATAATTATTTTTTTAAGTGAAAGCACTTTATTTGTAGATGTGCCCACACTAGCTATTTTTTTTTTTAAATCCCATTTTTATATTTTAATTTAAATTTTCTTTTATAAAATTTCTTCACATTGGTGGCAATGTTACTTCCATGGGTTATTTCCATTGTTGAAAAGAGTAGGGAAACAATGGGAATTACCATATCATTATGGATGTTATTTTCGTATAACAATTGAAAATAACTTTTTAAAAATATTGAACAGAAAATGACGTCACAATAAAAAAAATCCTGCATTTTTACTCATAAAGTTGTTACATTTCAGTATTTTTTTCATTCTGCTGATACTGAAATTGAGACAGTGAAAATGGCATCATAGTAAAACTGAAATGAGTATTTACTTTGATAAAACTAAATACAGTAGCCTCCCTCTTAACATGCCTAAACGGGACCGAGGATTATCCGGTTGAGAGAAAAGCCAGTTAAATCGGAGAAGTAAAAAAATTTAAATAAGTAACTGCATATTTAATTAATTAAATGCATAGAATGTATTTAGTTTTTTAACTTGTGTAGTTTTAATAAAGTACATATTTTCTATATTTTGTGAAATGAATACTAGCTGTAATTAACTGAGTTGAAATAAAAATTATCACTAATAAGAAATAATGAACAATAGTAAATACAAATTAAATTGTTGAAAATCTCATCACATACCTTTATAAGAAGTTGAAATCATTCTACATTATGTAAATTTGAGTTAATTAACCACAAAGAAATGAGAACAGAAATTTTTCTTTCTGAATTTTGCTTGATGTTGGGAAAAAAAGTCGGCCGGTTAAAGTGGAGTTCCGGTTAAGAGGAAGGCTACTGTATTTTATTACAATTGCATCTAAAGAGGCATAAATTTCTGGATATTGCCAGCTCTCAGACTAGAACTTCAAGTCAAGAGTGCATATGTGTTCAGATGCAAAATTGTAACTGGCAAACATGACATCAAGTTTGGGAATATATTTATTAATAATCCGTGGCATGTTAAAATATTTTTAAAATAGTGAATATAAGTATGAAAAGTATGCATGTAAATTCAGTGACGGTGAAAACAACGTTACTTTTAGATTTTGTTGAAAAAGAAATTATTATTGCATCATAGTGGCGCAATTTTCATAGATTTTTTTTATTACATAAGACCAAAGATCAAAGCCTCAGTTAATAACTTCATAATTTCTTATCTAAATTGCATGTTACTGATTACGGACAGGAATAAAATTTAATTTTTCAGTAATTTGAAAAGTTGAAATTAAACTTTAGTTAAAAATAATGTTTGTTTTAAGAGTTGAATTATTATTAATTGTAATTATTTTTGTAAATTTTTTTATAAATTGAATCAATCAGTTCGTTTAAAGATTTTAATTCGTCAAATTCACCACATTTTGACTCGGTATTTAAATATGTTATACAAGATCAGAAACTTTTAATGGATAGCAAATTTTAATGGATTTCAATTTTATCAATTTGATTTGTTTTCTTTTCAATTTGAAGACCTCATCACACTGTCATAGCTTTTACATATGTTTTACCTTGTTATTCACATATTAGTACGTAATAAAACTATGATGGTGTTATGATCACTTCGTGAAAAAAAAAATCTAAATAATGTAATTGAAATACATTAAAATTACTAACTAAACCTACATTTCTGATCTGGTATAATACATTTAAACAAAAATCAATCAATGAGGCAGTTAATATACATCCTGTATTATATTTGAACAATCAGAACATCTTAGAAAAAAAAAGGTTTTTTTCTGTATTGTTGCTTAGGAAAACCTAATTATATAATAAACTTGTACACATGCATTAATTCTCTCTTTTTACTATAAATGAAGATCTCTTTCTTCATCATAGCATTACTCAAAAATTTGCTCTCTCTATAGAGATGCCATCTTTGCCCTTAAGGCATGTTAATCGTGCCCGTCGACCTATTCGTTTGGAGTTTTCTGTGGTTTTCTTTGAACCTTGGATTTCCTTGTGTAAATATGGGTTAGGTTCCCTTAGAAAGACCCCATGGAGGACACTCTTTCCCATTAGGGCCTATATCCCCCGTGTTGATAATTGGCCATCATAAAACAACACACACCTTAACCCCTTGAGGGGCGGTGGGATATATTATATCCCACCTAGGATTAATGATGTTTTGCACCAGAAAAATTTTATTAAATTTTACTTTTCTAACTTTGGTGGAAAAAAGTTGTAAAACTGCTTTTCCTTATTTTGCCATAAATTTTTTTGAAGATTCCGGTGTGAATTTGGCATTACAGAAACACAATTACTTGCCCTTCAAAGGGTTAAGGCATGTTTTACACTATTTTTTTAAGAGGTTTTCTTTTCCCCCCCCTCTTTTTCTCACATTTAAAAAGGAAAAGTTGAAAGAAATGTTAAAAATGTTTGTTTGTGTTTTTTTTCTTCATGTGAATGAATTAATATATTTATTAAACTTGTTTTTCCTTTAATTATTTCTGTACATTGTACCAATGTATCAATTAATTAGTGTCAAATTATTTTCTTCAGGCTTTAGGTGAAGGATGTATAGAAGCTTTAAAAACCTACGAAAACATGCTGATGAATCTACCTGTAAAAGTTAAATTTGAAAGTCATTCAGCTTACGTACCCTCTTTCATGGAAAAGTATCCTTTTTATCAGTCTTTCTTTAAATAGTCATGAAATATTTAACACTGTATTCTTGTATTATATTAATAATATGTAATGTATTGTGTATAATAATTATATTGTAGTGCAAAGTCTCAAATCCAGATGCTCAAAATTCCAAATACTCTAAAATCCAGACGTTTTGCTAACTGGCATTTTTTTCTTGAAAATTACTATAAAACACACACACACAACCCCCTCACTTAAAATAGCAAAAGAAAAAATTTATTATATTAGGCTAAAAGTTTGAAAGTGAATTCCTGTATCAGTGCCGAAAAATTTGCCGCAGAATGCAAAAAAAAAAAAAAAAAATCTAAAAATCGCATTGAAAAAAAATCTCAAAGTTTAAAAAATAGCTGTATGAATTCCGAATTGAAAAAAGGACGATATTTACTATATTATGCTAAAAGATTATAAACAAATTTCTTATAGTAATGTGGAAAAATTGCCACAAAACGCACCCCCTGCTAATTATCTCTAAACATTCAAAAATTACGGAGGACAAAATTTACTATATTGGGCTAAAACATTGTATCCAGAATTTTTTCATGTATGACAAAAAATCGCCATGGAACAAAAAAAAAAATTGCATTTAAAATTACATTAAAAATCACTAAAAATTCAAAAGTGCCAGAGGACAAAATTGACTATATTAGGCTAAAAGTTTGAAACCAAATTCCTTTTACAAACGTCAAACTACTACTGCAAAATGCAACCCCCCCCCCCCCCCAAAAAAAAAAAAAAAGATTCTATTTGCTTCAGTATTATGTCTTTTTAGTATATCAAATGCTTTCATGACGTAAATAACTCGTGGGGTGAGTTTCAAGGGTGTTAGATTAGTTTTCTCTCTCTCTCTATCTTTTTTTTTAAAAAACTACAAATGATCTAATATTCGGAATCATTGAAGTCTCGAATATTCTGGATTTTGGACTTTGTTATTGTAATTATTTTGTATTATATTACTAAGGATTGCATATAGGACTTGCACAAAATTGAGCTAAGCAAGTTAATTTGCAAACATTCATTTGATGTCGACTAAGAAGCATTGATAATTTGTACTGTTGAAATAAACTTTAAAATTACTTTATTTTTTGAAAAGAAATTTGTCTTTGAGCATTTCAAAATATCTCAGACTTTCACTGAGTCATTTTTAATTTGAATCAAAATATTCTGAATCATTTCAGTTTTTTAAAGTGGCTTTGAATTTTTTTCCTGGCTACATTTCAAAATTGACTTCTATGCAATAAAGCTGGGTTGGGTTTCTTCCGAAAGAAACCAGTTTCTTCCAGGACAGTGGAAGAAACTGGAAAAAACTGGAAGAAACTGGAAGTAATGGAAAAAACTGGAAGAAACTGGAAGTAATGGAAAAAACTGGAAGAAACCAACGGAAAACAAAATAGATGTTCAAACTTAAAGTATATTATCTATGTAAAAAAATTAAACTCAAAGTATAATTATATGAACCCTAAATTGGAAAATTTAATTAATATTAAAAATATTATTTTTGGAAAAATAAGTTATATTTTTAATAACATACCTCAGGTTTAGCAGACATTTACATTTGATGGGTTTTACAACTTTAGAGGTATAAGGATTATTATTATTATTATTATTAATTATGCCATTTATGTAAAAAGAGGAAAAAGTCTACCTACAAAATGTTTATTTTTCATATAAAAATACATTATTTTATTATAAAAATGCATTATTTTGAACTGCACAACACAGAAAACAAACAAATTTGTAATTATTTATACCAGCATTTAGCATACATATATCAATACTGATTTTAAAAGACTAATGTTCTTAAAATATCAATGGGTATGTCGAAATGCTTTTAAACTTTAATGAAGTTTTCTGTAGGACTTCTTCATTCATCCATTCTAAGTTGAGAAACTGATTGCAGCATCCTACTGATAAAAGAGACTTTTTGCTATACTATGCTGCATTGTAGTAAGGAAAGTGAGGATTTTAATAATGATTCTTTTAATACAGTAATTATTGTACTATATTATTTACCTTAATTAAATTGATGTAAATTAAAAGCACTGTCTTTTATTTAAGTGAGCTTCATTCTACCATTGGTGACTGATCCGCGTATCATTTACTACCAGTTTCAAAAATTAAAATAATTAAAAGATATGCTTTTTAAATTGAAATGAATAACAATTGATTTTGTGCATTTTGGATAAAATTTCTTTTCTTCATTTAGCCAATGGTTGAAGATCTTTAGACAAGTTTTTTGCGTGATCTTGGCTAGAAAACTGATGTAATTATTAATTTAGCATACATAATTAATTAAATTTGTATAGGTCTGATGGAATTAATTTACTTAAGGTTGTAGGAAGAAGACATTTATTGTATTTTACAAAGTTGAAAGTTATATGCTAAATTCTTAAAGAATAACAGTTTTTTCCATTTCTTCCACTTGGAAGAAACCTATTTCTTCCGGCCGGTTTTTTCCATGTTTTTTTCTGCGGTTTTTTCCACTGTGGAAGAAACTTGCCAACCCTGCAATAAAGATTCTGCCATTGGCACCAACCAATTTTAGTTTTGATGCATTTGCAATGTACAGTAGTACTCCGACTTACATCACCCCGCATTTATGTCATCTTGCCTGGAAACAAGTAATATAAAAATTTTGTTTTTAAAGTCAATTCCTACTTAGGTCATCAAAGAAAAATTTAATATAATCCCTTAAGCTAATATTAGTTTTTATTGCATTAAAATATCTCAGTTTTTTGATTTTCTATAAGCAAGTAGGTTTACAATGGAAGTCTATGGGAATTTGGCGAAATATTGGAGATATCGCCTAGTTGACGTCACTTTTGGCGTCTCATTTTGGTCTTTGGCGATATATCGCCAAGTTGGTAACAAACTTGGCTGTATTTGGCGACAGAACAGGGTCAACCCCCTATGGTAACCGCCCTTATAGATATGAAGATACATTAAATGCTTCAATAACCAATGGCCGCCATTTTGTCTCCCATGTAAAACTAAAATTAATTAATTAAAATTTAATTAACGAATTAACATTTGAAAAAACTGTATTAACATCAATTGTCACCCAGTACAAGTTTAAAAAAATTTATTTCAACTTGATAGGATGTATAATAAGTATTTTATTAACGATTGAAAATTTGAACAAGATGTATATATATATAAATAAATAAATAAATATAGGGAGAGTGTGAACTAATATTTGGAATTGAAAAAAAAATTCCTTAATTAAGACACACTTTGAACTTTTATGAAAATTTTTGGTTCCATGAACGTAAAATTTCCTGTGACTGTTAAGTGATAGAAACAAACGAATAAAGAAATTCACTTTGAAAAGCTTAGAAAAATCTCTCTGTTATTACAAACAGCTTCTAAAAGTAAAAAAGAAAAAAATTGTCGGTTCAAACTTCATTGCAAGATTTTTTCACATCCTCAAAGACTCGAACGGGGCAGCTAGAAGAACAAATAAATGTAAGTTAACAACTTATTGATTTATTCCAAATTCTTGTATAGCAAGGGTGTTCTCAAATCCAAAAGAGCAACTTTTTGACATAAGTTTTAATTTATTTTTGTTCGAAAATGCATGAAACTGGCTTGTGTTGTTGTTCAGAAACTATGTAATTGAGCTGTTTTTTCCATTTCTTTGCAAACTCAATAGATCTTTCAGAAAATAGTGTCAAAGTGGGCGTTTTGAACCGAATTTCCGTGCGAAGGAAGAAAGAATACTCAAGAACGGGCAAAAAACATGTTTGTCATGTGATCAAATTTGCTTATAACTCAATAGGTAATTATTTGATCAAAAAATGGAAAAACCAATTCAATTCCAAATCGCTTCCATGCCCAGGCTTTCCAATTTTATACCTTTCGTTTAAAAATGAATTTGTAAATGAGTCAAAATGTTTTGCACTTGCTGAGCAGAGCAGTTAAGAACAGCCTTAAATGTATGTAACATAATCCCTAAATACAATATAATATGCTCATTAGATTTTCGAGAATTTTTATTACTTATCCTTTTTTGCTTATCTAAATGTACCTCGATTTACGTCATTTTCGACTTATGTCGCTAGTCTTGGAACGAATTGCTGACGTAAGTCGAGGTATTACTGTATCCTGAATAATTGAACTTTTTAAAAGGTGAACTCTCTACTCCTTTGTGATAGCAGGGGTTCTGTTAACACCATCTGATTTTTTTAAATTCAGCTATAGAATATTTGCAATAGCTCTGGTTATGTTCTTGGCTGTGAAGGACTGCTACCAACTACAGGCAAACTGGAATCTTTCATGGCCACCAACTTCTCAGCCAACAAATCTTCAGATTAAAAAAACAAAATAAATTGATGTAAATTTGTTTACAGCATTGCTTGCACCTAATGTATATGCCTTTAAAAATCTGTCCCAATAATGCATCTTGTTTAGAAGCCACCAGTAATGAAATGCTATTGTGGTATTCAGTGCATTATTAAATGCATTATTACATACATTATCTGACAGGTAAAAAAAAATACTTATAAATAAGCAATACATTTGAAATAGGTTATCAGACTCTAAACACAAAGATGGATTATATGTTTAAAATGCTAAGAATGTCAAGAAATATTTCTGTAAGCATATATACATGCACAATTGTTCTACCATCCATGAAGGATTTTGACCTCTCTTAATATACCTCACCAGACCTTCTAATTCCTGACCTTTAATTTCTAATTTGTAATTTGGATATAGAATACAGGAATTATCACATTGCTAACGAAGCATAGAAACAACAATGTAAAAAATGTCCAAGCTGAGGAATCGAACCTGGAACCCTTGGATTAAATGGTAGAGCACTTAGAGGGCTATTTCAAGGGTTCCTTTTCGATTCCCGGCATGAAAATTAATTGAAAAATTAATTAAAATTATATATGTATTCACCGATGCTGGGTTTGTTTGTGTCTCATGTTTTGCCGCAGGATTGCGTGCTCATGAAGACTATTCCATCTTGTACTGCAGTTGCAGCCTTACCAACATATGTGGGAAAAGCTAAGCTGGGCATCGTCCTTGTAGCTTAAATGGTAGAGCACTTGGAGCGCTATTCCAAGGGTTCTGGGTTCGATTCCTGGCTTGGACATTTTTCACATTGTTGGTTCTACACTTCATTAGCAATGTGATAATTCCCGTATTCTATATTCAATAATTTCAAGCGTAATTTCACTGCTGAAAATTAATTGAAAAATTAATTAAAATTATATAATTGTAATTTGGATTTGTGCTGAATCTTTCTCTACCTCTTCTGTCCATCTCTTCCTGGGTCTACCAACACTCCTTTTCTCCATTAATTTTCCATTATGCATCTTCTTTGTGCTTTTTCCATCCCTCATGCTGATTAAAATGGCCTAACGATTGCATTCTTCTCATTTTAATGGTATTTATTGTGTCTTTTTCGTTATATAGCTGTTCAGTCTTCATATTTGATCTAATTCGCCATGTATTGCCTTCCTTAATGGTTCCAAAAATTTGCCTTAAGATCTTCCTTTCCCAAGTAATGAGTAACATTTCATCTTTTTTGTGTAGTGGTCCAAGTCTCACTACCATAAATTACTATAGGTTTTATAACAGTTTTATAAATTTTAAGTTTAGAATTCTGGAAACTTTATAAATTTTAAGTTTAGTAATTCTGGAAACAATTGGATTAAAAACAGTCACCCAGTGAAAAAGCTCTGCATGTAAACAAATGTAATCCTGCTACAAAAACTGATTTATAATTCAGTATTTATTTAACACATACTTGAAAAGTTTTTAATCAGGTGTTGTTTATGCATTAAAACATTAAAAGTGATCAAATATATTATTTAAAAATAAATATAACAGTAGTAATTAAGTAATTACACAATATAACAATATTTTTATCAGTTGCTTAAAAATTGAAACAGTTTCAAAAGCTAATATGTAATTAAATAGCTACCACCCTTCTGTTTTTTTTTTTTTTTTTTTTTTTTTTTCATTTACAAGTCAAATAAACATACTTTGAACTATAAAATTTATTTAATGAAATATTTTCTGTTTCTATGTGGCAATTATTTGATTTCTTTGATTAAATAAAATTTTCGGTTAAAAATAAGATTATAAAATGTAGCTTTAGGTATAAAATTTATGTAATTCTTTAGTTATAAAATTTATGTAATCATAAAATTTAACTGTATTTATAAAATTTATTAATTATAAAATTGAACTTGTTTAGCATGTATTCATCATCTTAATTATATAGTATAATTATAATATCTATATATATATTTCTCTTATGTGGTGCAGAAATGAGACTGAATTTATAGCTCGCCATTTGGCAACAACCACAGCGATGATTCTCAGTAGTTAACTTATGGTCATATGACCCGAGTCATTCAGCAAATCAAAATTCAGAGAGAATCTCTTTTTCAGCACAAGTGTGACAATTAAATGCATAGAATAACAAAAGAACAAAGAAAGTTATATTGCTAATTTAAAAGGACATGAGTCAGTCCGAATTCATTGTAGTAGCCTTAGTTTGATCGATGTATGAATAACAATGCCATAGTTTTGTTTTACGGTGATGTGATACATTCAGCGAATCAGCTTTCTGATCAAGATCATCTTTTAGACATAGCAGAAAACATTTTGTTTGCATTTCATTAGCGTCATGTTTTTCAAGAGTTCTAAATGAATTTAAGCCTTGCAATACTATAGGCAAAAAAATGCATTTTTATTTGCATTTTCAACAAAGTTTTCCACTACTTTTTTATACATAAAAAATATTTGTAAATTTCATATGTTAAAAGGATTTTATGATAATACTCATTTTGGCTAGAATTGATGCAAATAGTGTAGAGCGAGCTGTAATCATGTAGCGGTCCCAGTTGGGGAGCGTTAGCGAGCAGGGGGCTGAGCCACCTAGTATATATATGATAGAAAAGAATGGCGAACATGTACTGTATCATATACTGTATGAATTATTTGTTTAAAACTTGCAAATTAATCTTTATTTGAATATCAGATAAATAACCTTTAACTAATTGTAGCTGGGTATTTTACGAAATAAAGAAAGACTGACAACATGGATGCAAGTCAAGACTGCGGTGGAGTTATTTTCCTGCATTTAAATCATGTATTACTTTGGATTGTTTATTACAGTTCACTTTATCATCTAGTCCTTTAATAGAATTGCATAATGTTATATACCTCATATATTTGGATAGATATATTAATGTATTCTTAGTTGATCTCCTTAAAGAAATTTCCTACTTACATGTATTTTACAAAAATTTATTATCAGAGTGCTCTATTTTTTATGCCTATTCTCTTGTTTTATTTGGGAAAGTTTTTAATTTATTTTATTTGTTATTCATCTTCATAGTTTTATTTACCTTTGTTAGTCATTTGAAGTGCCAAGCTTATTTTCATACTTGTTTTCTTTTGCAATTATTTTGTATATTATGACAAACTTTGAATTTAGTTTAATAAATTTATCACATGCATATTTATTTACCTTATAGTTTGTTTCAGGTATATTTTTTCAGAATTTGCTGCAAAATTCAGGGATGAAAACCTTTCACAGGTGTATCATTTTCCAGTTCTTTGCTTTTTTAAAAATCAAATTCTCCTTTTCTGCCTTTCTTGGACATCCCACCCCCTATAATTTTTGTTATAATTTTCACCAGTGAAATGGAATGGCAAATATTGACATGCCTACTGTATGAAATTTTACACGAGATTCCTGATTTTCAGCCTGATACCACCTATACACTTTGCACCATTTTTCTCCTGATTGTTTGTTATTCTAATGGCAATCATGGACTTTTAAAAATTAATACTTATTATTTTGTTATTCTGACATAACATTATTCAAAGAAATATTAGTTACCATAAATTCAGCCAGTATTTGTAAAAAAATTCATTTTACTAAAAAAAAAAAAAAAAAAAAATTAAAACTATTAATTAGTTAAAAACTGTAGGACCATTATGTCTTAAAATGTAGTTTTAATAATGAACTTTGATAAATCTGCTATGAAGTTTACTTAAAAATGCAGATAAAACTTTTAAAACATTTAAAATACCGGGTGACCCAAAAATGACTGATGATTTTAACCCATTTGTGCCTGAATTTTTGTTTTCTCAAATTTTTTGGTAAAATCACTTTAAAATGTTGCAAAATGAACTGGAAAAATACTAAAAAAAATTAAGCTTAATTTTTTTAGTGTTTATTTGATAAAATGTAAAAGAACTAAATATGAGTATTTCTAGTAGAATAATATGCATAATTATATATTTTGCCTATATTTATATTTAAAATGTTTTTAAATTGTATATTATGTACTATAATTAGTATTTTAATGAACTACAAAAAAAATATATATTTATTTCTTTGCAGAGACTAATAACGCTATAACTATTATTAATAATAAAATAAGAATAATCATATTGCAGACTTAATAAGAATTTATTTCATAAATATCTTCGAAAGGAGATTGCATAAAAAACTCTCTCCTAAATTTCTAACAAAAATATGTGCCCATTTGTGCCTAGAATCCTATATTTTGTACATTACAAAAATGCATAAAAAATAGGCTTGAACATTTAATTTCGCAATTTAAAAAAATACGTATTTCAAAAAAGTCCACAAGCTAAGATTATAACTTGCGATTTTGGGTCCATGATAGAAAAAATACAAATAAACTTACTTTTTACATTTTGCCCTCTTGAAAAATTTAAAATCTATAAACACCGAAAAAAGCTTTAATTTAAGCAAATAAATATCCACCTTGTGCTATCATCTCTCGGTTATAGATAAAGACATTTATAAATAATGATTTCATGCAATTTTCATGTTATAAAGAAGAAGAAAATTATACAAATGCATTAAAATTTGAAATGTCCCAAAAATGAGACGCTAGGCATAAATGGGTTAAAATTCAATAATTTGCAAACAGTGACAGATATTAAAAAAATTCTTGCAGGAGGGTTATGTATGATGTCAGAATTTTTTTTACTGTAATTCTTTATTTTTGTTCGAATTTGAAACAATAGATGGCGCTGAGAGCAATAAGTGCTTAGTCCAGACCTGATTTTTGGTACTTCGGGATCCATTCAATACATTTTAATCTCCTTTTTTCTCATGGAAGAAGAGAGAGGCTGAGAAATTAAGCCTGGATTTAGCGGTTATTGCTTGCAGTGCCATCTATCAATGCTATTTGTAACTAAAACTGAGAATCGCATCATACAAACTCCTGACATCTTACATAACACACCTGCAAGAATTTTTTTAAATATCTGTGAAGTTATCTTGCAAGTTATTGAATTTTAAAATCATCGGTCATTTTTGGGAAAAGTCAAAAAGCTAAAAATCTTAAAGCAACAAGTTTAATTAGAAATAGAACTAGAATCAGAAATAAAAATAATTAGAAATAGAATCATATTTAAATGAAAGAGAATGTTTTTAGGTTTTTACATTATTTGCTCTTTGTTAAGTAGTATTTAAGGAAATTAACCAATCACGAGGATTTTCATAGGAATTAATTATGTACAAATGCAAGTTCCTGAACATTATCCAGTAAATAATTTGTTTCTTGCTAAGATTTTAAGAACAACGTTTACAATCTCTAAAAATGATCACACACTCCAGATACCAGTCTAGGTGCATTTAAAAATTTCCTTGCGTAATCATCAAACCGAGTAGAACAGTTATTTTTGCAGAGTTGCCACCATATAAAATTTGAATAGATTGTATTATTTATTTACTTTTATTTTAGTCTCTTCCCTACAAACAAATAATATATGATCCTGTACAATTTTTCTTTCAATTTTTTTACAATTTCTCTTTGATTTTAAAAGGTTTGTTTTAGAATTTAAGAAAATTTTATTAATTTGTTTTAATTCACAGAAGAAGCCATGAAAGTTAAAATTTTATTAATTAAAAAAGTTTTATAAATATCCTTCTTAAAATTAACTCAAAGCAGATTTTTTTCAGCATAAAGTTTACTTGAAAAAAACTCTTGTTTATCAAAATGAAAGTTTCAGTTTTAAGTATTACGTAAAATGGTTTTAAAATTTAACATTTTAATACCTTTAAACTTCGAAATATAAAAGTATTCAACAAGCCGAATATTCGGTATTCGGCTGGCTGAATATTTGGTATTCGGCCTAACAGTTACTATTTGGCTAGCCGAATATTCGGTATTCGGTTCACCCCTAGGCTGAACATTCGGTATTCGGCCAAAATCACTATTCGGTGGATCCTTAATTCTTACATTACTCATCTTTTATATGTATTTTAAACCTTCACATCTTTTCTTCTTTTTGTGAATTTTTGTTGTTTTCATTCCTGAATATTCTTTTTTTGCATTTACAATATCCCCTTCTTTTCTATTTTTTATATGAGATATTTTACATTTTTGTCTCTCTGAATAGATAAATTACTTTCATTCAGGTTATATACACAGAAAAGATATTCCCTTTATCTATTAATCTGTCATTCAGTTATTACAAGCATGTTGTGGATACATTCCATATATTTGTGTAATTGGATAACATATTTGTCAGTTGAAAAATTTGGTAGGTCTATACGCCGTTCCAAACATCTATACTATGTGCTATATCAAGTGCTTAAAATAAATTTAATGTAAATGTAGTTTTTTGTGCATTTATATATTTTTCTTTGAATTTCTATTTTAATTTATGCATGTAATTGAAATATTTTGTGTTATTATCCTTTGAATGTATACAGAATAAACTTATAGTATGAAAATAATAAATTTATGTTTAAAAAAACTGGCATAAGCATATAGTTGCAATTAAATCAGTTATGCTGAAATGGGTATTAGATAAAAGATATTTTCCACTAGGATATGTAATTTATATTATCTTCAAATGCAAATCAAAATTCAGTAGAAGAAAAATAGACAGCAGATAATTATTTATTTAAAAAATTATGCGATGCAACAACACTTCTTTTAATTAGACCCACTATTTATTAATTTTAGTAGACGTACTATCCATATTTTTGATCTGTTATCTTTAATTTTTAATGCATGTAAGAAAGAATTGGGACCAGAAGACCAGTGTATCTAAATCTCTAGGCTTTGTAACTCTTATTTTAAAAATGTCAAGCAAGTTCTGAATGTATTTTTTAAATGGCATCAGTTTATCTTTTTCAGAATTAAAAAAACAACAGCAATTATTTGCAGTATCTTTATTTTGTCGAAAGTTTTTCTAATTTATTAAAAAGCTAATAAAATGAAATCTGACAGATAAATGTTATTTATGCCAGATACAAGAGTTTATTCACTAAAAAAGTTCGAATTGAAAAAGAGATAAAATTGATGCCATTGTAATATTCTTGTGTCTCATATGTAATTTAAATGAAAAAGAAAAATCATGCATAAAGCATAGATTATGAAACACTTTCCAACATTTCCATAATAAACAAAACTTCGCCGTTTAGTAAGGTAAAAATGATGCCTAAGAGAATTGCCATTTTAGAAAAGTATAACACATTTGAAAACCAGATTTCAACAATTACTGTTCAAAGCCAAAAATGTACTCTAATTCTTTTATACACTTCTGTATATGATCTAGAGACTACTATATATTCTACATATTGTGCTAAAATTTAGTTTGGTTTGAAAATGCATAACACAATTGAAAATTCAGCTTTAGCAATTTCTATCAATAGACGGAAATGTACTTGAATTCTTTGTAAAGCACTGAATATTTCCTATATATTTTTATGCACACCACATATTAAGCTGAAGTTTGATTCAAGCAAAAATACGCTTAAAAGAATTTCTTTTAAGACATAAGACATATCCATAGACAGCCATGTATCCAGTTTTTTGCATAGCTCTGTATATGATTTTATTTATATGCCACAAACATATCTTAATATACTAAATGTAGTTAAGCTTGAAAATGCATAACTCAAATTAAATAACAATTTTAAGTAATCCATGCTCATTCTCAGTTATGCTTACAAATACTTTTGTGTACCCCTGTATATGGTCTATAGAATTTATATACTCCACGTAGAGTTAAAAAATTTAATTAAACTTAAAACACATACCTTAACTGAAAACACTTTTCAGCAGTCATCCCTAATAGACAATATTTTGCATACTGTATTTTGTCATATATATCTTTTATGGGTACTACTTAGTTATCCTGTCGACCAAATATCTATCGCCAAACTATAAGATTAACTGCCAATAATGGTTGATCGTAAATGTAACACTCACTTGACTTTAAGCAAGTTACATGTGTTTATGCCATCAAGGGATTTTTATTTCGACATTTTATTTGTATTTTTATTAATGTTATACTATTTTATTTGTTCTTTCGTTATTTAAAATAAAAATTATGTCAATTTGTATAATTTGGCGAGTGGTTTGGCAATTTATATAATTTGGCAAAATTGGTCGACGGAATAACTAAGTAGTACTCTTTTATGTGTCCCTGTAAATGAATGCAGTGCACATCATAATCTATAGCAAACATCTGGTAGTAAATCTTAGTAATGTATATCAATTTCATCATGTTTGAAATAGTTTAAATAATTAAAATACGCTGTGAAAAGTTTTTCTTGTAGACCATTATATAACCAATCTCTTTTGTGTGACCCTGCAAATGATTGTTGAATGCTCATATTCCACAGAAAGTATGTTTTAGGACACCTCTGAAATTCATATTAATTTCATTATCTTTGTGACAGAGTAACATCACTAAAATACACCATAAACGATTTTTCTTCATAGATCATTTTCTTCTACTATAATATAACGGAATACTTTTGAGTTCTCTTATACTTGTACTGTAAGTGTTATACATAACATATTTTATAGCAATCATCTTCTAGTGCACCTCAATAATGTATATAAATTTTATTGTGTTATGTGTGTTGAAAATTCGTTGAGATTAAACAACTTAAATTCGGGCCAGAGCAGAGTAAAAGCGCAGTGTAAGAAGTCATTACCAGATAATTAAAAGTTGATGACACGTTGAACTTTTCATACTTTTATTTAAAATCACAAAAGCAGACATCACTACTTTGATGTCGGAAGACTTAAAAATCATTAAGTATTTGAAAACAAGGTAACTAAGATAAACATACTCTCAAATAGTAATAACATGTTGCTTAGATGCTGAAAAATTACATAATTTCAAAATGAAAACAGAGCTATCTCATATATCATAACCACTCAATATATACATATATTGTTAATCCATTATATCACACCACACATTTGCCAAAAAATTTGCATAAAGCAAGATGCTTGAAATAATCAGTAACAGAAAAAAAGACTCCCCGCTTTTAGTTTTATGCGAAAACTGCATAGAATGCGAAGTGACTGACTAAATGAGCAGAAAAACCGGCAATGCGTGCAAACAATTTTTGCTTGTAGCTTGGGACGAGGTATTGGCAGCAGGATTGAAAATATGTTAAGACACACTTAACTTGCATAAAACTTGCATACTGCATACCTGCCTGTCAAGATTGTTTAACACTATTAAAGCACACTCCAAATGATTTTACCTGATAGACCATAATGTAACGGAATTCTTTTGAGTGTGCCTGTAAATGAACTGTGAATGCTATACACTTCATCTTCAATACTGAACATGCCATGGCAAACCTGAATAACATATATCAATTACATGTTAATCCGAGTATATTTACTTGAGTTAGAGCACGGGCAGACAAACCAAAGTCATAAAACATCAATTATGTTGGAAAGTGTTAAAAATAGATTTTGTATATACTGGTTTATTTGGCACTAGTTCTAATACACATCTGCACTTTTTTCATTGTCATATTTTTATTTTATTTATTTATTCTATTATTATTATTTTTCATTGTTGTTTAAACTGTCTTTACAAAAATTATTATACATTTTATACAGAAATATATTATTATTTTTTATTTTGTGTGGAACAAATTTTGACAATATTTTTATTCATTAAACTTAATTTAAAAAAGAAAAATTATATATATTCTTTTTTTTTTTTTTTTTGTATTAGCAGTCTTTGTTATTTTTTTTTTATTCGTATTTAGCAATCTTTTCTTTTCTTTTTTTTTTTTTTTTTTGAGAGTTATTAAGGTTTTTAATCTAAGTCATATTAGAAATTATGCAATTATTATTTTTTCTCTAAGCCATTTTATGTATACATTTTTTTTCTAACAATTTTGTTGAAGTTTGTATTATTCTGTTTTTTATTTTACTTGATATTTGTCATTGTTGTTTATTATTTATTTATTACCTTTCGAATGAATGTGCAAGAATGTTATGATTTAAATGTATTATATTTTGAAAATACTTAGAATGTTTCATGTTTTATTTGTTTTTTAAATTAAGCATTTAAAAAAAAGAATAAGTGAATAAAGTTTAGCATTAGATATTATCATAGATTTAAAATAATGGTTGCTATTTGCTCCTCCAATCACAATTGAATAATAATATAGTAGAACCTCTTTTATCTGAAACTCTCGGTTAACCGAGATCCATTTTTAAAGCTTTTTATTTTTAACTATCATATTCCTTGTGTGCAAGCAGTCCTTTCTGAACCACGAGTACATATAAATATTTTCGATCCCCTTTCTTAGAGTTCCTTTGAGTTTAACTTGAACTCCCGTAAGCTGCAGAGTAGAACAAAGAAAACGAACAAATTAGCCATTCTGAAGCTTTTGAATGTTTTGAAAAAAGTTTGCCATGGCTGAAGCAGCAGAAAGACTGTGATACTGGTGAACTAATAATATTAAAGAACTCTGTAATAGAGCTTCAAAGCAAAGCCAATCGAAACGGCGACAAACAAAACATTTTTTCAGACCCTTGTGGAATATGTAAAAGGTACTTAATTTCAAAATTAAAATTCAGGTCATTTATTCTTGTTTCTATTTTGCTATTGCTTTATTTTTATTAAGCACGCATTACCATAATAATAAATAGTGCATATATTTCTCCTTAATCTTAAAATTGAAGCATCCTCGATTATCTGAAAATTTTGATTTTCCGAAAGAGGGTCAGTCCCAATCACTTTGGATCTTCGAGGTTCTACTGTAATTAAAAAAATATCAAATAACCCCCAAAACAAAATGGCAAAAACATCACGGTGACTAAGAGAGTTGAGTCTCTTTTTTATATGTCAGAGTATAATGTATCTATATCATATTTATTTTTTACATATGCTGTGCAAGATTTCTTCGCAAAAAGTATGTAAAAGAGATTAATTACTTTAAAATTTCTTTAATATGTTACTATATTATGAATTGGTCATCCCTAGTCTATAACTTAAAAGATTTTTTTTTCAATAAAATTTAATAATAAATAAAAATAAATGCTCTTTTGAAAATGCCAATCAATTTTGGTGCAATGAAATGTAAATTGTTTTGCAAATTACTAAAATGAAAAGTTTGAATAACTTTTAAAATGGAAAAATCTATACAATTGACTAATTCGTGTTTTTTTCAATCAATTTAGTACTCCGGTTTTTAAAATTTAATTAATCACTAGAGATGTGTCATTTGTTGAGGAACGACTCCAAAGGAACGATTCCGGCAGTGAAACTGAAGGAACGATTCCATTCTGTAAAAAGGAATCGGTCCTTTTCGGATTCGGTCCTTTTTGGAACGACTCCTCGGATTCGGTCCTTTTTGGAACGGTTCCTCGGAATCGGTCCTTTTTGGAACGATTCCGAAAAGGAACGACTCCACGGAATCGGTCCTTTTCGGAACGATTCCTCGGAACCGGTCCTTTTCGGAACAATTCCTCGGAATCGGTCCAAAATGTACCGACTCCGAAAAGGACCGATTCCTCGGAGTCGTTCCGAAAAGGACCGATTCCTCGGAGTCGGTCCATTTTGGAATCGTTCCAAAAAGGACCGAATCCGAGGAACCGTTCCAAAAAGGACCGAATCCGAGGAACCGTTCCGAAAAGGACCGATTCCTCGGGAATCGGTTTTTAATAAATTAAAATACGCTATTTTATTTCAAAATAACAGATTTTGATTCTATTAAAGCTGACTTTATTGCCAAAATATCCTTCTAATGTGTGTGCCACCTCCCCCCCCCCCCCCCCCCTCCTCAAAAAAAAAAAAAAAAAAAAGAAAAGTAAAGAAAGAAAGAAAAAAGAAATTGAAGTGCGGGGTGGAGTAGGGCGTTTAATAAACATTACTATTTCATCTTCTTGTGCTAAATTAATCTGAAAGAAATAATTTTAAAAAATATTTTATACGAATTGGATTTTTTACACCTGAGAGAAAAAGTGCCCGAGATGGGATTCGAACACAGAAACTTTACGTGCTTTACCGATTGAGTACTTGGACTCCGAGGGTAATGGAACACCATGTGTACTTTAATACACTAATACATTTTCTAATTGGTAAATGTATCATACGAAATGAATTTTTTCTAAATGAATTCTTAAGGCTGTTCTCAAATCCAAAAGGATAAATTTGTGACAAAAGTTTAAATTTATTTTTATTCGGAAATGCATGAAACGAACAGGTGTTGTTGTTCAGAAACTATGTAATCGAGCTGTTTTTTCCGTTTTTTTGCAAACGCAATAGGCCTTTCAGAAAATAGTGTCAAAGTGGGCGTTTTGAACCGAATTTCCATGCGAAAGAGGCATAATTTCTCAAAAATAGGTGAAAAACATGTTTGTCACAAGGATCAAAATCGATTATAACTCAATAGGTAATTTATTGATCAAAAGATGGAAAACACAGTTCGATTCCAAATCGCTTCCATGGTCAAACATTCCAATTTTATATCTTTCCGTTAAAAAATGAATTTGTAAATGTGTCAAAACGTTTTACGCTTGTTGAGCAGATCACTTAAGAACAGCCTTAAGAAAAACAAAGAAAATGCTTGTTTAATTACTAGTGAAAAATATTTTTTTAAATCTGACTAGAAACAGTTTTCAATAATGTAAGAAATATATCACTAGGCCATAAAAATTGCATTTTAATAGGATAATAATAACTGATTTTCAATTATTTTAATAATTGTAGAGTTACGCACTTTCATGCATATTTCACTATTTCATGTTTTTTCCTCAAACATAATTTCAATTTGAGAATCCTCTTTGTCAAAATAAATATATGACCAGCTACGAGCGCTCGAGTACCACTTTATTTCCACAGTTTGGCGTCTTGTTTTTCTCTCCTGAAGAAGATGATTAAAAAAATCTCGAAACTCCCTAAGATTGTTGTTTTAATCAACTTACATTGAGGTTTATTACATAGAGTAAAATCTGTTAGAACAAGGAATTTTTGTAAAACGTTTCTTTCTTTCTTAAGATAATGAATATTTCAAAAAGCATAATGTCTAATAATAATAATAAGATAACAGTAATAGTGGTGGGTGGGATTGAAATAATTTAACCGCGGTTCGCTCTCTTAATGGCCGTTTTGAGTATAAAAACGGGAAAGAAAAATCACGTGCTACATATAGATTATCGGACTTTCTCCAACACTGCGACATATATAAAGCTGCATATTTTATGCTTGTTTCGGTTTAATAGATTTATGTTAACCCTCCGCCTACCCGAGGGGTTCAATGGCCCCGACAGGTACATTTATAAGGATATTTCTAATTTATTTTAAAAACTGAAATTTCTGTAAATATGGGTTTTTTCTGGGATGTTCTATTCTTTTGAGTAGAAAATTCCAGAAAAAGTCACATATTTACAAAATTTTCATTTTTTAAAATGTGAAAAATCAATTTGAATGTATCTATCGGGTCTGTTGCACCGGTCTGGTATGCGGAAGGTTAATATTGCATTTAAAAAGTTTTACAATATACGAATTTAATTATTGGTTTCCAAAGAATGCACGTTGTGATTTTGTACAGTTTTTTCAATTGTTATTTTACTTCTATTTCTTGCTAAATAATTAAAATTTAAATAACTGTGACTTTGTTTTAATTCAACGTAAAATAAAAGCAAAAAAAAAAATCTTTTATCGTAATAATTTCTTATAATAATTCAGATTTCTTGATCGTTATTGATACTCGTAAATCCCGAAATCAATGCCACGATTAATGCCTGTTACTGTGGTGATGGATAATACATATCTGAGTTTAATTTCGAGCAAATCAAGGCTCCCTTCATGCTAAACTAAATTTAATGTTTCAAACCTAATACCAAATTTCCGTTTTTATTGAGGTAAAACTTACTGCAAATACGATACTAAATTTTATGTATTTTCCTTTCTTATTGTTATTCTTTTCACTTAGAAGATTTATTTATTTATTTTCTTTTTTTTTCTTAAATTACATAAAGTTTTCCGAAAAGTTCGAATTTAACAAAATGTTTTATCTATTTTAAATAGTTTTGACAATAAAAAGTTTAACTCCGAATAAAAAATAGTTAAATTCTCAAAAAATTAAGGTTGGTATTATCTATAATACGTTTACAACAGATATCTTTCATTCAACGGCCGAAACATCGTCAAAAGGATAGTTCTTTATATAGTACTACACTCTGTAATAATAATGGACATACTTTTAATTTGTTTAATTTAATTAAACCAATAAACCGTTTTTCAGTTAAAATGTTAGCAAATTTCAAATTTAAAGAAATAGAACTTTGAAGTTTAGTGAATCACTATATCTTTTGGGGGAGATAATATGTACTATATATGAATAAAATCATATATATTACTATATATATATATATATATATATATATATATATATATATATATATATATATATATATATGTAACGAATAAATATCGGGAGAGTTCCCCGGACTTGTATAGCGTAGTCGCAGCCGTTTACTTTTTGGCATGTGTCCGTACAGCCGTCTTTAATATGTAAAGACATCTAGGAGTTGACAGAACTAGTGGATTAAATAACTGGGACTCGGGAACCGCTTGGTGGACCGAACTCTTTTATTTAGCCGCTCCTCTTACAGTCTGAGTCGCGAGTTCGGCCGGGGGCCCCTCGAGCCACGTACGATGATTTTCAGGAGCTACATTGTCATACGTTTGACAGGTTTCTCAAATCTGCAAATTCCGTCGTTTTTGGGTCGGGTTTTAGCTAATATCTTGGGGTTTAACATATTTTCCAGCAGAGGGCACAGTTGTAAAATTGGGAGGAACATTTCTTTAATTGGCTGATTAGCTTTTGATTGATTGTCCGGGATCAGATGCCAAAGTTAGGCTTGGCTCGCCCGGGGATGAGCTAACCACAACTGAATGAGAATATTCCGAACGTCAGCAAGTTTACTCTTAAAGATCGTCGGAAAATGATATCTGAAAGTAATAAGATGTATTGCTGGGAAACAAAGTTACAAGGGGTAAAACTGGTTTTAGAATGAGATTTAAAGTTAGGAGAGAGAAACTTCGGATTTTAATTTAAATTTTTGAAATTTAATTTTGAATTTTGAAGGGTTTTTATCCTTTCATATCCCCCCCTCCAAGAAGAGGTCCACCCGGAATTGCCTGCAAATCCGGGGGGGACTCGCACGGAGAATGGCGAATACGAAAACAGATAAGTGCGACCTTACAGATTAGGGTTAAAGTTAAATCTAAAGGTAAATTTAAAGTAAATATAATGGTAAAGTTAAGTTTGCTAAGACGTGAGGGCTGAATTTTACTGCTGGAAAACATATTTTAAAATTTAAATTTTGAGTTGTAAACCTTAAGGAAAAAATTTAAAGATTTTAAATTTTTACGTAAAATATCTTAAGTTTAGGATTTGGCTCTTGGGACAACCTGACCGAACTTTACATAATACTTGAAAGATTTAATGACATAAAATATAAGAATACCATAAAATATAAAGGAAAGCTGAAAAAACAAACAATAATAATAATATCAGAAATATATGGGAAAACACAATAATAAAGTAATATAGTTTAAGTATTGACCATAATTTTCTTATTTCGAAGTCCTTTGGTCAAGAAGTTTATGCTCTTTTTGTTAAAGTCTTTGAGCAACAATTTCACATTTTTATATAAAATTAAACTGTGTAAAAATATAAATTTATTTACAAATATAATATTTGAAATTGCACGTAAACATAGGAAAAATTATTAACCATAATTATACATGAAAAATTGGAACTCCTCATCTATTTTCAAATATGTAAATAGTATTCAAATAAAAACAATGTACAGCAAAATATAAAAATATTGAACTTAGAGAAATACTTAAAAATATGAACTTATAAAAACATTTGAACATTTCTTCACCTTTTATTTCAAAGTGTGTAAATATTAAATATATGTTGACATATAAAATTGGTAAGTTGTAAATACTAATGTAATAAAAATATTGACATAAATATGAAAATAAAGAAAAATAAAATTTTGAAGTCTATTTACATAGAAGCCTACTTGTAAGGTAAGTATTACTGATCCTAAACCGTTGACGGTTTTAGCAAAATCCTAAACCTTTGAAGGTTTTAGCAATCCTAAACCTCAGGGAGGTTTTAGAAAAAAGAAAAAAAAAGAAAAATGAGCTTGAAGTTTATTTTTTATGTGAAGATGCAGATGCAATTTACCGGTAACCAAAGGTATTTACTATTTTGCAGACTGGGGTATTTATTTCCCTCAGTGGCATTAATAAATCCAAGTCACAATTGAATAAACTACATCTACATCTCACTGTTAGCTCATAAAAATTTCCTATTCTATGCAAGTAAAAAAAAAAAATCAAAGAACATTTTTCCTCAAGATGAAGGCCAGAACGTTCTGAGTTTTCCTTGCTAGTTTTTACGCAAATAGTAAAAATCTTTTAAGTGTTTTACTACTGGCTAAGGAAAAAAAATTAATAAATAAAACAGAATAAAAAGTAAATAAAACAAACAAAAATTAAATAAAATAATAGCCCCTGGTTCAAACAAATAGGATTAGGACACAGCTTTTGAAGCGCATGGCAACCCGTTGACAAATTTTTGAATTATCTTGTATTTTGTTGAACCCCTATTTTATCAACAGTTGCCACATTTGCTCAGATTGTGCAAGTCACTGAATCCCTTTTGTCTGTTGAGGGGTATTTTCGGTGGAAGTTACTTAAAAAAAATATTTCGTTTAAAGACTTAACGGGGTGAAACCATGGTCATCTTTAAAAATTGAATGTGTGGAATTGCACACTAGTGGATTTACCATGGTTAAAATGGGGTTACCACGGTCATGTCTAAACCAATGACTGAATTATTGAAACTATTTTTAACATGGTGGGGGCGGGACCTTCACCTGTTTTCTAAAAGAGACAGGGGTTAAATACCTGCTCATATTTCGTTTTTAGGCAATGGGATTTATTTAAAAAAAAAAACCGGATAACAATACTAAAAATTAAAAACTCAAATACTAAAATATAACAGAAGGTAAAATATGACATTAAAGCTATACACAAAAATATATAAATGAATAATGATTTGCAGAACATTCTATATATAAAAAGAAATAGGTTACTAAACTTACGCAAATACTCATTTGCACAGGATTATTTGATAATTTTTTGTTTAAAAATATGTAACTAAGTCAACTAACTTATTCACAGTATGCAAAAACATTAAAATCAAATCAATTTACTTTTTGGTGATCGCACGTATGCGTCACCGGATGAATAAGAAAACAAAATTACTGTTATTTTCGTTTGCTACGAATTTAACGCGCATGCAGAATGTCAATCCCAAATTTTCTATAATTTTAATAATAAACCTTAAATCCCGCAAGAAATAAAAAATAAAGCTAATAAAAATTTTAAAATAATAAATTTGAATTTGTTTAAGATCTTTAAAATCCCTTTAATACAGTACCCATATTTTAAATAAACTACTTTGACTTCATGAACGCTGTCAAAATTTTAAAATTACACATGGATAACAGTAGTTTTTTGTTTTCTTTTTCATTCTAAAATAATTCCCATTCGCAGTGAGAACTTTCCCATTTTTTCTTTAGTATTTTCGGAAATAACAAATTCGTAGTCAATATTTAAAGTTAAAAATAAAAATTAGTAAGAACATTGTTTAATACAACAAAACTGATTTCTTGTAACTAAAATATTACATAAAATAAATAATGAACATGAGAAATCTGCAGTGTTAAGTTATTTCACAAAAAAATTAAAAGAAATATACTTAGCCTTCCCAATAAAGTCCGCGTATTTTTTTTTTTTTTTTTTTTTTTTTTTTCCAATTATAGTTACTTTTAAACTGAAAAACATCAAACTGAAATAAACATAAATAAAACGGAACATACCTGTGAATTAGATTATCCAAAGAAATTTACAAAAGAAAGAAAAACTACTTGTAACGCTACCTAATTATTATCACTATTTTTTTTTTTTTTTTTTTTTTTTTTTTTTTTTTTTTTTTTTTTTTTTTTTTCATTGTCTAATAAATTCTGATAAAGAACAAAATAATACTGTTCTAGTCCTCGCTTCTCAATTATTCCTCTGCTGGAAATAAAAATAAATCAGTTTCTACCGATGAGTGACTCATTTGCTTTGATACAGGAGAAAAAGAGTTACTCGCGATTGCGACCTTTAACCTTGAAAAGTCTGACCCACTTTTTCACTCGGTTGATTATCGAAAATCCAAATGAAGAACTCTGTGTTTGAATCATCTTTAGGAAACGCGACATCACAGCTGTAATTAAATAGAAGTTTTACCGGAGAGTGGATAGAGAAGTTAAATAGATGTTTAAAATTGCAGTCTGAAATTATATCTTCCTTTATCAGGCATCATTGAAGATGAAATAAATTTCGGAGTGAATAAATGCTCTTTTTCTTTCTTTTCACGATCGTTCGATGATTCGGTTGAAATTTAGGGTGCATAGTTTTTCTCGGCACTGAGGTTATTACTTTTTCTATTCTTTCTAATATTTCAGCATGCAGGCAAGCTAAAGTCATTTTCTTTTTCTTTTCTCACCGTAGTAACATACTTTTCGCGACGAGCAGAGGGATCTTCGTAGGGAATTGTCCGAATCGCATAAGTCCAGATATTTTCTTTTTCTTCTTTTTCTTTTATCACTGTAGTCATATTTCTCGTGGCAGAGCAGAGGGATCTTCACGGCAGGAAACTATCCTCGCCGACTTTAAAATGTAACGAATAAATATCGGGAGAGTTCCCCGGACTTGTATAGCGTAGTCGCAGCCGTTTACTTTTTGGCATGTGTCCGTACAGCCGTCTTTAATATGTAAAGACATCTAGGAGTTGACAGAACTAGTGGATTAAATAACTGGGACTCGGGAACCGCTTGGTGGACCGAACTCTTTTATTTAGCCGCTCCTCTTACAGTCTGAGTCGCGAGTTCGGCCGGGGGCCCCTCGAGCCACGTACGATGATTTTCAGGAGCTACATTGTCATACGTTTGACAGGTTTCTCAAATCTGCAAATTCCGTCGTTTTTGGGTCGGGTTTTAGCTAATATCTTGGGGTTTAACATATTTTCCAGCAGAGGGCACAGTTGTAAAATTGGGAGGAACATTTCTTTAATTGGCTGATTAGCTTTTGATTGATTGTCCGGGATCAGATGCCAAAGTTAGGCTTGGCTCGCCCGGGGATGAGCTAACCACAACTGAATGAGAATATTCCGAACGTCAGCAAGTTTACTCTTAAAGATCGTCGGAAAATGATATCTGAAAGTAATAAGATGTATTGCTGGGAAACAAAGTTACAAGGGGTAAAACTGGTTTTAGAATGAGATTTAAAGTTAGGAGAGAGAAACTTCGGATTTTAATTTAAATTTTTGAAATTTAATTTTGAATTTTGAAGGGTTTTTATCCTTTCATATATATTATAATATTAATGCATATAATATTATCTTATAAATATCACTAGCCATAGCCCTGCTAATGAATCTGTTTACAAATCATCTGAAGGAACTTCTACCCTTTCGTGTAACACAAGTGTTCCATGACTTCATGATTTATGAAGCTCCAAAGATCCCAATCCAAACAAACATATTAGCATTGCAATTCACTCACACCGAACTGAGGTTCTGTATCATATAAGTGGAGAGAAGGTGACGGCGGATGAGGGTGTGAAATTAGAGAAATTCCGGTAGGTTCTCGTGAAATTGGAGATTCAAAAAGAGTTGTAAGTTTATTGAAATTCTACGTAGTTAACAGCAGTTCACAAATAGCGATGTCAGGGTAAAAGACAAGACATACATCAGTCACTCAGGAAAGACAGTGTGCAAAAACGTGCTTTACTTTTTAACTCTTTCCAATAAAGTTAGTGTTTATGAATGCGGTTTGTCTGTCCGTCAGACCGTCTGTTCACGCTCTAAGGCAAGTCACACACTAAGGCGACACATAAGACATGTCGCTTGAATTCGCTAGAAAAGCTGGTTTAAAACAAGTTTGCAACAACTTCGTTCTTTGTTTCGACCGGTTTTTGCACTTCATATTGCGCTTTGTGTCGTTGTGTGGTCTCAGTGTGTAATATACCTAACTCCCGTAAATATACTCGGATTCCCATGCAATTGATATATGTTAATGATGTTTACCATGGGATGTGTGGTATTCAATATGAAGAGTGTAGCATTAATAGTTTATTTACAGGGGCACTCAAAAGTATTTCGTTACACTATGGTCAACGGGAAAAGATCGTTTGCAGCGCATTTTAATGACATTAAGCTACTTCAAATGCATTAAAATTGATATATATCACTGAATTGCACTACAAGATTATTGCTATAGAATAGGGTGTTTCACTTCTGAACCAGATCCTGAAGGCGGTGATAATAATGTTGATGAATTATGCGAAATATCCTGTGTGCGTAAAGTTAGGGAGCTGAGGAGAAAGACGATAAAGGGCATAAAGTTATTGAAAGTACGGACACTGGAACAAAAATGTAATCTGCTTTAACTAGTTACATATCCAAACCAGTAGGGCCATCCAAATGAAAAATGAGATTCAGAATGAAAAATGAAATTAAGATTACCTAGAGGTAGATTTTGAAGAGGAATCTATGAGACTAAAAATTCCTAGACCCTGGTGACAAATATCAGAGCAATAATAAAATTTCCTATACAGGATGTCCACTCTCAACGATGTCCAATAGCTAATTCCTAAACCGTTAGTCATAGCCATATAGTTCCAATTACAAAAATATTTTAAATGGGGGTAAAGAAGTATTTAAAAAGTGATTTGGGTCAATAGAATCATTTCTCGAAAAATTATGAAATTTAATTTTTTATATGATCTCCCGGTCCTTCAAGTTATAGTTAGTAAAACTTTCCTATTACACTTACAAGTAAGACAAATAAAAGTCCTATTATTCTACGACTAAAACTGACCGAAGTAATGGCTGTTTCAACTTGGAGCATATTTTTTGCTGCGAAATAGGGGTCATTTACAAATTTACTAGAAATATAAATAATCTTCAGATATATAAAAAATATAGTTGATAGTAAAATTAACATTGCATTATAAATTTGAAATCTATAATCATTCTGAAATATTAATGCAAAATATACAGCTTGTACTAAACATATAACAGGAAAAAAATAATAGAATTTTCGTTAAATAAAATGTTGAAAAGCAACAGCCTCGATTCTTTACACACTGAATCCAAAAATGGCCTTCATGTTTTATCACAAAGTACAGATTTTTTGAAAATCGTAAATTTGAAAGCTAAAAAGTGAAAAATTTTCGGAAATCTGATTCTGATAGTATAAAATAGATGTGATTGTTATTTCTTTAACTTTTGATAATTGATTTTTATGTATTTTTTACTATTGAATCCGAAAATGACCTTCATTAGTTTTTGGTGTAAATCGCCCTGCAGGTGGCGCTGCTATGTAGCATTTTGCAGGATTTCCGCAAAAGCTCTATCTCAAGAACTAATGCACGGATTTTTATAAAACTTCAGATTCCGTTAATCCTTGATATGAATTAGTGCTGGTAAAGTTTTGGTGCAAATCGCCCAACAGATGGCGCTGCTATGCTGCATTTTGCAGCATTTACACGATTTTCGTAATAGCTCAATCTCAAGAAATAATGCACGGATTTTCATCAAACTTCAGATTTAGTTAGTGCTTGACATGAATTGACGTTTTGCCCCTTGTGGTGTAAATCGCTCAACAGGTGGCGCTGCTATGCTGCGTTTTTTGAGATTTCCGCAATAGCTCTATCTGAAGAACTAATGCTTGGGTTTTCAACAAGCTTCAGATTTAGGTATACTGGATATGAATTAGTGCTGTTTATGTTTTGGTGTAAATCGCTCAATAGGTGGCGCTGGTATGCAGCATTTTTCACGATTTCCACAATAGCTCAATTTCCAGAACTAATGCACGGATTTTCATCAAACTTCAGATTCTGTTAGTCCTTGACATGAATTGATGTTTTGTACCTTTTCGTGTAAATCGCTCAACATGTGGCGCTGCTGTGCTGCATTTTTGTGATTTCCACAATAGCTCTAGCTCCAGAACTAATGCACCGATTTTCATCAAACTTCAGATTCCGGTATACCTTAATATGAATTAGTGCTGTTTGTGTTTTGGTGCAAATCGCTCAACAGATGGCGCTGCTATGCTGCATTTTTCAGAATTTCCCCTACAGCTCTATCTCAATAAGTAATGCACGAATTTTCATCAAACTTCAAATTCAGGTATACTTTGATACGAATTGGTTCTAAATTGATGTAATTTCTTTTACTATTTAAATGATTTAATTGACGTGATTTATTTAGAAGAAAGTTTTGTGATGGCCACAACATACTAGTTTAACTTTGAAATTTGCCATTTACAAAAAAAATTCTAACATGATGGTTAAATATGAAGGTAATTTTTACATTCAGTGCTAAAAAGCACATACAAATCAGTCGTAAAAGTTAAAAAATACAACCATCGACTCTATTTTATAGTATTAGCTATTTTTTCAATTTTGAAATTTACTAGTTGCGAAAAATTCTGACATGGTGGTTAAAAATGAAGATAATTTTCGGATTCAGTGCTAAAAAATACATAAAAATCATAATTTAAAAAATACATAATTTTAAAAATAAAAAAACACAACCATCGCAGTCTTGTGTTATCTAATCTAAAACTTTTTAGAAAACTTGTTGGCAGTAATCTATCCGAAATTTTTTGTGTTACCCTGTAAAATAAGTACATAATGGTAAGCACTGAAAATCATAATAATATTACATTGTCATCTGATTTACGTCAATATGTAAAATTTAACCTCGATCGCATATTTTAAAGTGAGTTGAATTTCGAGTACAAATATTGAACTGGAAAGACATACATACGATCGTTTCAAGTTAACCCGTTACCCGCTGGTGTTGCGTTTACGCAACGGTCAAAATAATTGCTCATGCTTACATTAATTACTTTGTCACCACTATTTTACAATTAAAAAAATTGCCTTATTTATTGGCAGAAATTTTGATATTTTAATAAAGCGGAAATTACCTTTCTGAATTTGTGGTGACAAGCGACTTTCAACAAGAAATTTGAAAATTCCTACTTATAGTTTTGGCGGTTAATAGGTTAAATAAAAGCTTATAAAAATAGCATAGTTTTTGTTAAAAAAATCATGAAAAGAAACAGCTTCAAATCCTTACAAAAATCTGTCGTAATACGATTTCTTTCAAAGCGCAGCTACACATGAAATAAATCCTTCAAATACTTTAAGCACTTTGTTTACGAGCCCTAGAAGCATGGCTAAACTCATGTGTATTCGGATGCAGAAAAGTGGCATAAGTCTTGCATTTCAAAGTTTCGTATAACTTCATGAATTTTAGTGTTAGATGAATGGGACTTTTTTTGTCTTTCTTTTAAGAGAACAGGAAATTTTTACTAAATATCTCTTATAGGGCGGAGGACCGTATAAAAAATTAAATTTCGTAACTTTTTTAGAAATATTTTTATTGATCCAAACGACTTTCAGAATAATTTTTTACCTTATTTAAAACATTTTTGTAATTGGAACTATAGGTCTATGACTAACGGTTTAGGACTTAGCCACTGAACATCGTTGAGAGTAAAGACACTCTATATAAAATAATAATATAAGTGGACGGTCATTTGACGACATATTTTCAAGAGAAACCAATGATTACACTGAAAATCGAATAGACCTTGCACCGCCCTTAAATTTCCAAGAGGAATTATGCTTTATACCATAAATCATAAAGTTCGAAATAACTGCAAATTAATTTCACACGCTGATCAATGAAATGAACTCTTAAAAACAAAATCATCTGTCCAAAACATTACAAAATTAAAGCGACTGGATGCCTAAGAAAATGGATGGGTACATAAGAAAATAAATTAGTAAAAAATATTATGGATTGCATGTGGTTCTCTTTATCTCGGAAGTGTTTTTTTCCCCCTGGAATCCTTTATTTTTCAAAATCGTTCTTTTTTTCTCGGAATCGTTCCTTTTTTCTCGGAATCGTTCCTTTTTTCTCGGAATCGTTCCTTTTTTCTCGGAATCGTTCCTTTTTCTCGGATTCGTTCCTTTTTTTCGGAACGATTCCGAAAGGAACGACTCCAATGAACTCGTTCCTTTCGGTGAACGATTCCGGCTGGAACGATTCCTTAAAAGGAACGATGTTGCCCATCTCTATTAATCACACTTGTTAGATTATGTATATACAGTAGAATCCTGATGATAGCATTATAATTGTAAAATAAATAATAAAAGAGGGTGTGGTAGTTTATTGGTTTGCAGACTTCATGTCTGACCTATAAGCTATATTTTGTTATTTGAAATAAAACCACTTTCTTGTACTTATAAAATAAATAAATAAAGGAGTTTTACTCACCTTATATTTATTATCTAAATAAAATACGAAAACAGATGTTTATAAATTACAACATAAAGAAAAAAAATAAAATGTTAAAAAATATATCTGCAAAATGAATATACAGTACAGCCCCGATTATCCGTGGAATTGGGTGGCAAGGGTACCGCAGATAACAAAATTCGCGGATAACCCGAAAAAGACTGAAAATGGGGTGCAAACATGAAAAAAAGAAAATTCAACATAAAAATTATGTTTTAGTGTATACAAAAAACATAATAAAATATTTAAAATACATATGCACAGTACAGCAGAACCCTTTGCTTTACGTCTAAATCACTAAAATAAAGAACAGTAAACAAGAACGAATACCATACATACTATACAAAAATAGTTGAGTTACACCTTTTTTAAAAAAGTCACTTGTTTTTGCTTCTTGTTTTGGAAACACCTTTTCTTTATTCCAAATTGTAAACTATTGTTTTCCTTTTAGTATGGAATAATTTTTATCTCGAAAATGAAGCTATTCTTGATATACTCTCCTGGAATTTATCATAATAGTCTTATTTAATTGTTAAATATTTTAATTGCTGTGTTTGCGTTTTGTTAATAAAATCAAGAAAAGACATCAAGACTTAATATCTGATATTTCAAACTATAGCAACCGAATCTAGAAATATTCTTCTATTTCTTTCGAATACATGAATTTTTCTGTTTATATTTATTAGTAAGTTTTATTGTATTTTCCTTGCTATTGGCTTGAATGAAAAGGAAAAAAATTTTCGCTTCACGGATAAACCGCACCGCAGATAATCGGGGCTTTACTGTAGGATAAAGTACTGTACTGAAATACTGTACTGAAAAAGAGGATTCAATATAATGATAAACAACAACAACAAAAAAGTTGCATTGTTGTTAATTGCTGTAAATTGTATTTACTTCTGAGGGATTAATGGATTTGGTTATTGACTCTAACCTTTGATTTCTCATTTTATAAAAATGAAGTGAAGAAGTGAAGCAGAGTGAAATTGCAGCTAAGATATTAGAATTTCCAGTATCTAATGTGTTAAGATATATCCTCATCAAATCAATTACAGTTTCATTATTTATCTGATTACACCAGTCAATTTTTAAAGGACCTAAATTCTTAAGCCCAATTTCAATTCCTATAGATGTACAAGGAATTTTATGCAAAATGTCAGTTAATGCTGCCACACTCTTTTAATGAGAGATAAGTAAAATAAATATATTTGAACATTGAATGGGCTACCATTTCTTTTTTTATTTTTACATATCTGATCATTTTTTCCCTAGTCTCAAACCAACGATTTCAAATTCATGATCCAAGAATGTATGAATCATGGTTCAGAATTGCCATGCAATGCTTTTTCTTTTTCTCCCTTTATCCTATGCAAAAGCAATAGTCTATTAATCCCATGATTGATCTGCTTTTATACTGTGTGTTTAATAAAGCATGCAGTAAAAATCGATATATACTGCATTCTTTAAAAAATTCTCTCTCTGTTGATTATATCTGTGATTTCAATTATCCATGATAATTGTACTATCATTGCTATTGATTACTTGTGTTATTTTGTACAGTAATGGCCAAAATTATGGAAACTTTTTGGAAGAACTACATTGTATATTGGACATTCTCACAATCTTTTAACTTTGATGCCCCTGATTAATAATTTTTATTTTAATGCATTTTTTTTGTGTTTTTTTAATTTCATATCCCATTGCATGATTGCATAACAATATTAACGAGATAAATAAGTTTTGGACGATGTTGGGGCTCCAAATACCAGGAAAACTCCTATACCATCCGGTGTCCCTGATGCTGATTTTTAAGTTTGGAGCTGTCTGTATAAAATTATTTCAATAAAAGTAATTCGATGTAGTTTTTTCAATTGTTTTATATAAATATGTAGCAAAAAATTAACCTGCACACATTTTTACGGTTGATATTATTTTTTGAACTCTGTCCCAGGGTTTTTTATCCTTACTGTCCCTCTTGCTAAACTTATACTGAAAATCACTTCAGTGCAGCTGCAGAATTTTTTTCAAGTTTTTTCTCATGCAGAAGTATGCTAGAGAAGGAAAGTCTAAAATTCTTTGACAGGAAATTTACTGCAGAATTTAAATCAGCATTTAAATATCAATTTTAAGATCGTGCCTTTATTGGTAGTCTCACCGTTCCCAAGGTTTATTCCTGCACTTTTCGAGGTAAATAAAAAAAAAAAAAAAAAATTAATTTAATCCAATGTTAACAACTGTTTCTAAAAATCAATGCACATTGTGACTATCACTTAGTCTTAACATGATTTTCTTAAAAATAGGTGGTATTTTTCCTTACCGTTCCATCCTTACGTCCCTTTTTTTCCCATTTTGTCCCTTTTTTCCTATACTATCCCCTTTTGTTTTACCTTACCGTCCCTTCTTTAACACCCCTTTAAGACAATGTTATATTAAAATTCTGTATTAAAAGTACTACATTTTTATTAATTCTTATTTGAATGTCCTGTGGGTACTATGCAAATTCATTATAAGTAAAAATTTAGAAGAAAATAAAAAGTTATAGTGGCAAAATGGTAAGGAAAATTAAACTCGCAAGTTTAACTTAAACTTCAGTTAAATAAAATATTTTTTGCTGCTGACCATTTTTTTCTTTATTTTGAATCATTTGTCTATCAGATTAAAATGTTATTTTAGCAAGTTTAATTTCACCAGATTTTTATTCCCGAAAGTCAAAAGATTGTGAGAATGCCCCATATATAGTTCATAACAACACTTAACTGTGAAGTAAAACCATAAAATTGTACATCAATGGAAAAATAATTTAATCCAGAATGTTATTCAGTAATTGTTAGAAGGCTATTTCTGTTGTAACAATTGTCAAGGAGAAAACAAACAAATTAATTATAGAAAAATTTTCGCCAAGCCAGTTCATTCTTATTTGTATAAACTTTAGCATTAATAGCAGCCTTAAATTTTTTTTCCAATTTCTTCACTAATGTATAGCTTTTTGCACCTAACACTACTATTATATAATTCTTTCTGATTTACTAATCAACTCTTTATGATGTTTTCTTAATGTATTATTCTTTACTAGTTCAAAAATTAAAAGAACGCATAGAACTTTAGCAGCTTGATAGCAATTATAAATCACATAAAAGTCCTCCTATCAGTACCAAAGCATAACATCAATTCTTTGAAATCCCCTAGGTTTAATTGACTCTTTGTCAAACGAAATAAGTATGTCTCTGTAAACATTCATATACATCAAGGAGGAAAAATTAACATCAACCTAACCAACTTTTACTACCTTTTTCTAATTATTTGGCTATAACTTTTAATAAAATAATTACAATTGAACAATTGAATGATATTCCTGATTAAATTATCTTTCCAGCTGCATATAGCTTTTATGATGTTACTCAGAAAAATGTAGTGTTATGTACCATCAAACATTAAAGCATTTTTCTCAAAAGGTTTTCATAATTTTGGCCACTAGTGTATATTTGTAGTCATGTTGCAAGCTAGTGCTAGTTCTGATTAAATTATTTTCATTGCAAAATCTATAATATTCTGTTCTAAACTATGTGCACAGTTTAATGTTGTGTAGCAAATATTGGAAAATATAACATAAACTTTACATTTGTCTTTATACAATATGTGTAGTAAATCTTTGAAAGAAATATTTATGTAGCCTGTACAATTACAAAATACCACTTCTATGATTTTTCCATTTTGTTATTTATTGAGAATAAAAGCTTTAATTTTAATGTAAATTGAATCTGCATGTTGTTGGTTTTAAGATCCAATGCACTTTTTATTTTTATTTATAATAAATTTTGTAATAATCCACGATCTTTTTTTTTTAAATTCTTAAATACATTTAAGGGCAAAACATGAAAGTAATTGGCATCGATATTATGTATGAATAAAAAAAAGTGTGTAATATAAAATCAATGTGATTTTGAATGGTTTTTGGGTTTTTTAAGTATTAAAGTACAGGATATACTGATTTCTTTATGGCAGTGATCTCTGATAGAAATAAAAATTCTTTGCATTAAAGCAATATAGTGGACTCTCATTAATGTGTCTCTGTAATGCATATCTCCGGTTAATGTGGACAATTTTGTTTCTCCCGTATCTATTCTAATTCATGTTATGGACATTGTTTAATGCAGAATTCGGTTAGTGTGGGCAATAAATGGCCTCCCTTGAAAGTCTGCACTAATGGGAGTTCTCTGTACATGAAAAATTCATCCGCAAAGAGAATTGATTAAGTTGTGATTTTTTGTAAATTCAAAAGTTGTATAGTCTAGCAACTTAAGGTCATGCTTTGATCTCCCCACTTCAGCTTGTTTCCAATTCAATATACTATGCTGTCTTCCAAATTATCCTTTTCCAATGTACTTCCATTTAGTATGTTTAGATTTCTCTTCCCTTCCTAATGAACATAAGAGCATCTTTGTCCTCAAAAGAGGTGGAAAAACAGCTTTGACCTGGTCATAAGGTTCTGCATTTCTGTAGTTACCATTCATAAAAGCATGACAAAATTTGCTCTTGAGTTGCTATTTTAACCCCTTAAGCACCATATTCAATTTAGTGATAGTATGCTGAATACCAGATATATTAAATTTCGTCAAAAATAGTTTGTCATTATTTCTAATTGGATGTGAATTATTTAATTACATGTAATGTAAGGAGATGAAATAAAGGTTTATTTATATTATACAAACAGAAATAAGGTTCAAAGTAAACAATTAGTACATGTGTAAAATTTGTAAGTTTCTCGAACTATTGTTACGTTACAATAAAGTGCAGAGATACAAACAAATCTCTCTGAGATAAAAAAAAAAAACAAAACCCGAAAGCGAAACACTGCAATTTACAAAAGAAAACTGAACAGAATGACCAATGCATAAACAAATGAACGGCAAAGAAAGAAACAAAGCAGCGGTAAAGCATTTTTTCTTTGGTCACTTAATGCACTCCTTAGAAACTCCTTGGAAATGAAAAAGTTTCCAAGGGGTACTTAGAACCCCTTAAATAAACAAAATACTCCTTAGATTATCTTGAAGTAAAATTTGGCATTGAACAATAATTTATTTAAAACATGTAAGAATAGAAAATGGAAATATATCTTACACAATGAATAAATATTGTTAGTATAATCATCTTTCCTAAAAAACCTAAAAGACATAAAAAACCTTTAAAGGAACTAAAACAAAACTCTTCTCTTCTTTACAAAGGTAAAGTTAACTCTTTGGCTGTCTGGTCTGAACTGAAAAATGTTCGGAGTTAAAGATTTGTCCCTGTGTGCCGGGTCCGAACACCCTTCGGATCACTTCTTTATATTTCCAGGGGCTCTCCCCACTACTTGCACCTACATACACTTTCTATTTTAGGGTGTCACTAAATATTGCTTATCCTTTTGTGCTATAAGGTTGATTTGAGCAAAACTTTTATTCTTAATTTTTACAACAAAATTTCTCACCATTCGATGTAAATATTTAAAAATCATTAGTTTTTATTAATTATGAGTAGATTTCATTTGTTTTCGATTATTTATATATTATTTTATTTGTAAGAATTATGTAGAAGAGAAAAGTAGGTGGCACCTGGAGACAGATTTTGAAAAATGGGATGGCAGTCAGAGTGTTTGAAGATATTCAGGTAATCCACGAATTTCACGTTATATCACAATTCATGATATTCTGATGGGGAGAGCATTAGTTGAAGAATTCATGATTCGTTTTAAATCATATTAAAGTCATCACAGAGAGTTTTATACCCTGGTGTTGTTCAATGTAAATGAGCACAAGAATTAAAAACTTCGCTTATTCTATTTTTACACATTTAAATGTTTACAGATTATTTACAGCGAAACATTTGGTTAATACTTGTTTAAGTATATATAAATTCCTCACTGGGAATCCAAGATATTTAATTTATGAAATCAAGAACATTTTATTTTTCTTCCAGTTTTGGAAGATCAAGAAATAAAACTATGTATGTAAGCTGCTATCAAATTTCACATTCTACTAAAAAACATAATACTTGAAAATCACTTGTTCCTCTCTGGGAACCCATGTATACAATTAAAATTTCAGCAACTATTTTCTTCGATTAAGAAGCCATAATAAAAAATAGCAGGCTTTCATGCTCGAGAACAATAATTTCCTTTTTAAAATTAAAACAACATTTCTTCTATTTTTCGAATACCAAGAGAAAAAATGCAGTCTACACACAGTGTTCTAATTTTAAATTACTACTAAAAAGCTAAAGAACAAGAAAAATGTTTTTAATATCAATTCTCTAGTCTGATCATGTGATCATTGGTGCCATTTCAGTCTGACTGAGAGAGGCCAGCTCAAGGGGTTTGCGAAATATTCCACAGTGTTAAAGTGATTGCTGCCATTCTTACATAAATAAATAAAAGTTACCATATTTTTTGTATGTGCCATGTGGTTTTTCTCCTTCAAAATTAACCTGTTAAATCTAGGTGTCTGTGCTTGGGTTATATGATGAGTACAATAGAACCTCTTTTATCCGAAACTCTTTTAACCGAAACTCTCGGTTAACCAAAATCTATTTTTAAAGCTTTTTTTTTTTTTTTTTTTTTTTTTTTTACTATCACATTCCTTTTGTGCAAAATCCATTTTGAAAGCTTTTTTTTTTAAAACTATCATATTCCTTGTGTGCAAGCGGTCCTTTCTGAACTACGATTACATATAAATATTTTATTTTCAATCCCCTTTCTTAAAGGTCCTATGAATTTAACTCCAGCTCCCGTAAAGTGCGGAGTGGAACGAAAAAATTAGCGATTTTGAATAATTTGCAGAAGGTTTGTCATGGCTGGAGAAGTAGAAAGACTGTAATATTGGTGAGCTAATAATATTAAAAAACTCTGTGATGAAGCTTCAAAGCAAAGGCAATCGAAACTTCGACAAACAAAACATTTTTTCAAACCCTTGTGATGTATGTAAAAGGTACTTAATTTCAAAATTAAAATTCAGGTAATTTAGTCTTGTTTCTATTTTGCTATTGCTTTATTTTTATTAAGCACGGTTTACCATAATATTGCATATATTTCTCCTTAACCTTAAAATTGAAGCATTCTCCATTATCCGAAAATTTTGATTTTCCGAAAGAGGGTCGGTCCCAATTACTTCGGATAATCGAGGTTCTACTGTATTTGGGATTTGACTGCCTCTGTGTATATAACCATTAGTCACTGCATAAGATAGTTTGCTGGCAATTTTGAATGAAAATTTATGAAACCAGTAAGCAATACATTGTGAATCTATATATTTAAAACGCTAAACGTTTTCTTTCGGAAGTCCGTGAGAAGAAACTCCTGCATCAAATTACACCAATCTTTTTTTTAAATGAAAGATATTTGGCCACAGATTTGTTATCGGACATTCGTTTGCTCAAATATTTTATTACTTAGCCATAATTTTAAATTAAAATTCTACAGTTGCGCATGCACAATATAAAGTACAAGTCTGCCTTTAGCGTGACGTGCTGCACATGCGCAAAGATTTTCGCTCAGTTGAACTATCACATCACAGGTAGAAGTTTTTTAAGTTCGTCTGCTATCCGATATTATTGTAAATAAGCTTTTCTTTCTTTCACAAAGTTAAAATTATTTGACTCTTTCAGCATCTAACAATTCAAAATTTTATTGTGTCGATTGGTCATATTACACACAGAAGATAAACACAGTGATTTGAGGCTAAAAGTTATGGCTGGAGATCCGTCTTATGAATTAGGATTTTTATTTTATTATTATTTGAAGGCTTTATAATTAAATAAAATTTAACACTCAATAATATTTTGAAAAAATAATGATTTTATATTTAAAATATTTAAGCTAAAATATTTTGCATGTAAATATCAATTAAATAAATTGAGCTGATCAACAATTTTCGTTATATTTTCTGACCATTATCAAGAATATATAAATGTGTGTGTCGGAAAGAAAAGTTTGTCATTCATTTTGCGTAAAAAATAAAACGGAAAGAAAGAAAAATATTCGTATAAGAGCTTCAAAGGAAATCGCCATGATATCCAGGATTAATATTTAAACTATGTATAAAAATGTGAAGTAAAATCCAAGTAATAAAAAAATATATATTATAAATCGTTAGCTGCATGAAGTTTCAAATTTAGGTTTTTAGAGAATGAGACAGATAAAAGTAAAATTTATGGCAGCTTTTAATGGTCGTGTCGTTTTAAAAAATAATTAAGTAAAGGAAAATAAATACTGTTATTTAAAAAAAAAAAAAAAAAAAAAAAAAAAAAAAAAAAAGAGGCCGTAGTAACTAAAAATAAATTCTCTACTCGGTATTTTTAGGAAAATTTTTGATAAAAAGCAAGCATAATTGGTTGTAAATTATAAACTTAAAATTCTTTCACTTCATTGAATAGGTTAGACTGACAGCACCCTCTATCACCTTAAAGAAATAGGAATCACTTATGCAATATAGAAATTCGTCATTCAATAATTAATTTAAAAGCAACTAATTAAAAATTGAAGAATTTTTCTAATGAGTCATTCAAATTATTTACCGTCAAATCTTGACAGGCACTATCTAGTATTTGTGTTATTTTACCACTAGCTATTAGATTTTAATCAAACAAAATCTGTTCCTAAATGATGTATTAAAAATTAGAATGAGTATATGCGTTAACACGAGGATACATCATATATGAAAAAATACTGCAAGTCCTTTAAAATTCTCGTACTCCTTAGAATTTTTCTAGACCCCTTTGATTTTTCTTCTCAAGCCTATGAACCCTGTAATAAGTGGATCACATAAAAACTTAATTTTTTATACAGCCTCGTATAAAAAATATTTCAGTTACTAACCACTTGGGGACGAGCGACTGGTATATGTTAGAGATCCTACATTAGAGAGAGATTGGACCAGGGGCGTAGCTACCGTGGAGCAGTTGGAGCAGACTGCTCCAGGCGCACGCATCCTAAGGTCGCCAAATTAGAAAAGAGCAGAATAAAGATTTGTAAAAATATTTGCATATTTTCTTCGTTATTAATCAGATATTATAGATGAATCTTGTTGCATTGATGTTTTACCTTGTGTTCTCAACTATTTCGATTTGAAACATGCTTTATACACTGTTCTATTCGTGAAGTTTCAATTTTAATTCATACCATATTGAAGCCTCAAGTGACTTCTCCAGTACCGTTTTAGCATGCCTGTTTTTAGGTAGATTTCGTAAGAAATCGCAGTCGTTACCATGGTGTGACTTTTGAAAAATTCCTTCATAACGTTTCATTATAGGACCCCAGGAACCCAAAACCACCCCCTACCTAAAAAGTTTATATATATGCATGCACTAAATTTTGTAAGCATCATAAAAGTCACAATTATGCATGGATCGTCTTCAAACTCACCAAAAACATTACGATGGCTAATATCTCGGCGGGGATGGTAAATGGGCAAAATCGACCCAAGGGGGATGGAAATGGGGAGGATAAAAATAGGGTTTTGTGGAAAAAAATTCATAACTTCGTCAATTCTCAAGATATCAAATCCAGTTAAATTTATTATAAATCTTCTTAATATTATCTACAACTTTTGTATTCACAAGTTTTTGATAGGGCCAACTCTTAACGCGAAAAAAAAAAATGAAAACGAAAACAAAAAGGGGAGGGGGAGGGGTTGAAGAAGAAAAAATCATGATTTCGTCAATTCATAAGATATCAAATCCGCTTGAAGTTATTATAAATCTTCTTAATATTATCTACAACTTTTATATTGATAAGTTTTTGATAGGATGAAACCTTACAGCAAATACAAATTAAGACTACATAGCGGTTAAAGAAAAAAATATCTTAATAACATGATTCTGATAAAACCAGCTCTTAGAAAAATGAAATTAAAATCTCTTCAAAAGCAGCCAGATAAAATTGTTAAACTGAGTTTATATCTAATCTTCATTTAGTTTTTGTTGGTGAAATTAGTGCTTAACTTCGAAATCTACCTGCGCCTGTAGGCCGAGCAGACAGGGTTTATTTTTTTTCTGTAACTTTTCCTTGGACGACAGTCGAGATCTTCAAACCTTTAAGTAATCAAAACTTGTTTACAGGATTCTTATCGGTCACTTTATTGGGTACCACTATTTCCAAAAAATAATCTTTCTTGTGCATTTCTTTTGAAAATGTTTTAGAAATTTATCACGATGATTACTGTACGGAAATAATGATAGCCAAAGAAGTCACCGTTAAGAAACCTATATTTATGTTGTAATAGCAATGTCTTGGCTATTTAGTTATTTTACGATTTGAAAAAAAAAAAAAAAGAAAAAGTTTGACAAGTTCAAGAAAAATATTGACCATTTTACAAACAAAAAACCAAAAAAAAAAAGAAATTTTTGAAGGGTTTTTTTTTTTTTTTTTTTTTTGTGCGTGTGTGTGGAATTTAAACATGCATCAGTACAGATTATTATAAAACAATAATAAGAGCCGGATTTAGGCACATTCCTCATCAGCCCACGACGCGACGACAAAACTTAGAAGGGGTCGTGAGGGGGAAGCGGCAAATTACATTTCGTGCGTTTTTTGAGATTTTGAAAATATGGCAAGTCTCAAATGCAGAATTGATAAGCCTTTTTGATCAAAAAGAGAGAAAAAGTTAAATACCGAATTCAGTGTTCCTTAGAACCTGATTATCGCCTATGCAAACTTACACCACTTTCACCACCATCGTAATGTATTTTTACGCATTAAACCTTATTTAATCGCAAAATTTTAGGATTAAATAAGGCAAAATATAGTAATGTTCGTTTGCTTGGGCCGTAATCAGGCTCTGTCCTCGTCCCCACGCTCTGTGAGTCCGTATGTGGCACAAATTTTGTGGGCGCTCTATCTCAAGAACTAATGAATGGCATTTAATAAAACTTTAGACTCAGTTAGTCCCTGATATAAATTGGCGCTGATTACTTTTTGGTGTAAATCGCCCAACAGTGGCGCTGCTATTCTGCATTGTTCACTACTTCCGAACTAGCTATATCTCAAGAACTAATGCACAGATTTTCATAACACTTCAGATTTAGTCCGTCCTCGATATACTTTGGTGTTAGTTACTTTTTGGTGTAAATCGACCTACAGGTGGCGCTGCTGCATTCTACATTATTTATGATTATCGCAATAGCTCTATCTAAAGAAGTATTGGACGGATTTTCATGAAATTTCAGATTCAATTAGTCCCTGATATAAATTAATACTGTTTAGTTTGTGGTGTAAATCGCCCAACAGGTGCGCTGCTATGCTACATTTTTCATGATTTCCACAATAGCTGTATCTCAAGAACTAATGCATCAATTTTCATCAAACTTCTGATTCAGTTAATCTTTCACATAAATTTGTCCTAATTAGTTTTTGGTGTAAATCGCGCAACAGGTGACCTGCTTATGCAGAATTTTTTACGATTTCCGTAATAGCTCTGTCTCAAAAACTGAATTTTTTACGATTTCCGTAACAGCTCTATCTCAAAAACTAATGCACTGATTTTCATCAAACTTTAGGTTCAGTTAGAAGTTGACATAAGTTGTTGCTGAGTAGATTTTGGTGTAAATCACCCACCCGGTGTTGCATTTTTCAGGAAGTATTAATATGTATGAGATAGAAGGAAGTTTTGGAATTGCCTCATCCGACTAGTTTTTATTGTAATTACAATGCTTTCCTATTACCTTGTTACTTTCTTCTATCTTTATAAGAAGAAAGTATTAGATTCATGAAAATTTTTGAATTCGGGTTTTCGGCGGATTTATACGCTTTAGGAGTCAGAGATCCCGTTACAAAATGCCTGTCTGTGAGTCTGTCTGTATGTAACACAAATTTTGTGTGCACTCTATCTCAAGAACTAATGAACGGAATTTAATAAAATTTTAGATTCAGGTAGTCCCTGATATAAACTGGTGCTGATTATTTTTTGGTGTGAATCGCCCAGCAGGTGACGCAACTGTGCTGAATTATTCGTGATTTCCACAATAACTATATCTTTAGAACTAAACCACGGATTTTCGGAAAACTTCATATTCAATTAGTCCTTGATATAATTTGATGCTGATAACTTTTTGGTGTAAATCGCCCAATAGGTGGCGCAGCTATGCTGCATTATTCATGATTGTCGTAATAGCTCTACCTCGAGAACTAATTCAGAAATCATCAAACTTCAGATTCAGTTAGTCCCTGATATAAATTAGTGCTGCGTTAGTTTAAATTAGTGCTTTGTGCAAATCGCCCAACAGGCGGCGCTACTACGCTGCATTTTTCACGATTTCCGCAATAGCTGTATCTGAAGAGCTAATGCATGAATTTCTTCAAACTTTAGGTTCTGTTAGTCCCTGACATAAATTGATCCTGATAAGTTTTTGGTGTAAATTGTCCAATAGGTGCCATTGCTATACAAAACTTTTCACGATTTCCGCAATAGCTCTATCTCAAAAACTAATGCATGGATTTTCATCAAACTTCAAATTCAGTTAGAATTTGACATACGTTGTTACTGATTAGATGTTAGTGTAAATCACCTAACTGGTGGTGATGCTATGCTGCATTTTCCAGGAAGTATTAACATGTATGAGATAGAAGAAAGTTTTGGGATTGCCACATCCGACTAGTTTGCATTGTATGTGTATGGAAAGTACACTGATTATCAAAATTAAAAGACACAGTTAAATGACAAAAATAAAACGACTGACACTTAATGAAAAATTATTAATGGAAATTTATACAAAAGCATTAGTTAACATAAATTACAATGTTTCTTCTGTGGGAAAATGTTTTCTTTAATATGGTGTAAGGTCACCTCGGACTGATATGCATATCTCACATCTTGATTTCACAGACTTTACAAAAGAGTTGATCAAGTCTTCTGGAATGGCATTCCACTCTTCTTAAAGTGCACCTTTAAGCTCCTAGAAGGTCCGTGGAGGGATTTGGTGCGCTGAAAGTCAGCGCCCTAAGTCATCCCACAAATGCTCAATCTGGTTCAAGTTAAGTGAGTAAGGTGTCCAATCCATTCGAATGATATCTTCTGTTTGCAAGTATTCTGACACCTCATATGCTCGTTGTGCCCGAGCATTGTCATCCATTAAAAAAATCTCTGGGCCAACATCACCCTTAAGCAGTCTAACTTGGGGTTCCAATACCTCCTCCACATATCTTCTAGCGGTTACAGAGCCACCATGAAAGATATGCAGCTTGGTGCGCCAATTGTCCTGATTCCCCCTTCCAAACCATTAAACCGCGGTCGCGGAAACGGAATATTTCACGGACAAAGGAAGACAAGTTGCGTGTTCTTTCTTCTCTGCAGATTAAAACACGTCTAGAATCAGTGTTCAGACTATATCTGGACTCGCTAGTAAACAATACTCGTCGGGCCGAGTCGTTTTGGCTCCGCTGATCACGACGACGCCTTTGGAAGCTGGAATGCGTGGGACACAAACTATTGGTTTTATCCAGGGCTGTCGGAGTCAGGCCTATTTTTGAACGAAAGAGTCCGAGTCGGATCTGTTAAAATTCAAGGAGTCGGAGTCGTCCATTTTTCCCACCGATTCCGCAGCCCTGTTTTCTCGCATACAGTCCACGCTCGTTAAGCCTCTGTGCAGCAGTAGACCGGCTAAGTCGAGTTCCTGTGACAGCCTGAAGGTCTGAAACCAAATTTCTTGTAGTCGCTTCGCGGTTACTTCGAGCCGACAATGGCGGAAAACGGTTTTCGAATGCAGTTGATGCTCTTGGTCACCCTTGACCAGGCTGTCTATCAATGGATCTAGTACTTAAAAAGCGGCTCCAAGCTCTTAATATGCCAATTTGAGGGATATTCAAATCTTGGGTAACCTTCATTTGTGTTTCACCTCCCTCGATTCTAACAATTAATCACCACTTTTGAACTTCACGTAAATGATGACTTTGAGCTATAACTAATGAATACTGATCACTCTCAGACACCACATTCCTTTTAAACAACACTACAGACCAGAATTCCAACATTCGTCCATTGCGCACCACATTGTCAAACACCAAATTTGCATATTTCCGGCTGTAGCATATGTGTGGAAGTGCAATTTTGTGTTCATTTGTATTTAATTAACATAAATAATTGCAGCATGGGGCATTGGTTGCAACATTAACTTAGTGAGCATATTTTTTCCCATTATCCTTTCATTTTGATGAAAAGTGAAAAAACTGCAATCTTAAGTAATATATCAGGGTGTCAATCAGGGTTCTCGCTCCCGATCGCAACTGCACCAAAACGTATCATTTGGCGAGAAAATGACTGAAATCACCCAAATTGCAAGAGATCGTTTTTTCTCTCGGTGACACTCTCAATGATGTTATTCCACGATTAAACCTTTCCTATGTAACTCAATATTTGTGTTTTGATATTCTTAGTGTTTCACGACGAATCTATTACTACCATTATTTGAATTTGGGTAGTTTTTCTTTAACGATTTGCCAAATTGCTCAGATTAGTGAAAGGTCAGTGAGGACCCCGGTGTCTGTCTAATTTTCTAAATTATTAGCTGTAGAAATTTAGTGCAAATAGTAGAAAAGCTTCAAAGTTGTTCTTCATCCTCTTAAAAATAATTTAGGTCAAAATTGTTATTTTTTTAAAATTACGAAGTTTACATCTTTATTCGCGTTATATTTAGGAAAATCTTCTCCGTACTTTAACAGGTAAAATAAAATAAAAAAATTTTGTATGACCAAAATTTACCGAGTCATGATACTTTGAATTTTATGGAATTTTAGTATTTTTTGATACTAACAACAGAAAACCTGTTTCATCCATATACGAAAATTAAAAAAAAAAATCTTGTCAATAGTGTATTTTTTATTAGTATTCTACAATGCTTCGAAAACCTTGAAAAGAAAAAATAGATATTAAGCGCGGCAGATTGCTTCGGCTCATTGCGCATTTAAAATTAAAATCCCGCCCAATTCGCAGGAAATATTGGTAGGTACTCCGTACTTAAAGAATTATAATTCATTTCATTATTCATTATCTATTTTTAATTATTTATATTTAATACGTTGTTAAAACTTTGATTTTCAAATAAAAGTAAAGTTTTAAATAAAATTAAGTTTAGTATATAAATTTTAAACTTGAAAACAAAATTGCGCAGAACTTTTTCGTGTGTCAAGAGGGCGCACAAGCTTTCCTTGCTCCAGGGCGCTGAATATGTAGCTACGCCACTGGATTGGACATTGAAGAAATGTCCGCCATTTTCGTTACAAAGTAGATGGAACGCCGTACAACGCAATGCATTTTCATCAGCGTCTAACACTTTTTATTCTATTAAAATTATGAAAATTTCATTTTATATGCCTTCAAAGAGTCTTTCTGAACATAAATATGAGCACATTTGCATTTTAATGAGTAAGAAATCCCCAAAAATGCATTTTTTACTCTTATTTTTTTTTACTAATTAAAATAGTGGGCAGAGGAAGATTGGACATATAAGAACTTTATTTTAATTTCACAATATTTGAGAAAATCATTTTTAACGATTATTAGATAGAAAATGAACTATAGAATTCAATTTTTTAAAACTATCTATAATTTATTACGGATTTAAAAACAATAGTAATTATTATAATTTTCACCATCTGCGCATTGATAATTTCAGAAACATTAAAATTTGAACATATCAATATACCACTCCTATTTAAGTATGTATGCGATTCAAAGTTAATTTAATATGTGCGCTGAAAATATTTTATGATAAGTTTCTACATATTGCTACTTCTCTTTGATATTCTTTTTAAATACGGAAGTCTTGTAAATATATAATATTAGAATGAGTATTGTTATCAAAACATTAAATGAAAGTTTAGAAAAAAAGTTAAATAGAAGCACTGCTGTTAAAAGAAACAAATAAAAAATATGAAAACAAATTCTACAAATAAATCAAAATCCGATAACTAAATAAAATCGCACTGCTGCGTAGAGTAAAACAGCTGAGTAGAAAAATGCATTTTCTGAGAATTCTTACTCATTAAAATGGAAATGTGCTTATATTTATGTTCCGAAAGACTCTTTGAAGGTATATAAAATAAAATTTTCATAATTTTAATAAAATAAAAAGTGTTACACGCGGATAAAAATGCATTGCGTTGTACGGCGTTCCATCTACTTTGTAACGAAAATGGCGGACATTTCTTCAATGTCCAATCTCTCTCTAATGTAGGATCTCTAGTATATGTGCCACTTAAGGTGCTCAGAATCCTTCATTATTCCCACCAGTTATTTTTTATTGTAAAGTTTACCTTATTTAATCGAAACATTTTCGCAATTCAATTACAGAAAATTTTCCTTTTTGAAAAACCAGTGGTAAAAGATTAAAAATTAAGCATGGGTCTCTTCGCGACGGGTTAAAAGTTAAATCTCTATGCTGGTTTACCTTAAAAAAAAAAAAAAAAAAAGAAAAAAAAAAAAAGAAAAAAAAAAAAAAACTAGTACTGTTTTTAAGTCAATGAGGGAATCGGTTAAGAAAATCATTTTGAATTTTTTTTTTTCTTAAGAATCAATTGTTTCCTTTCTCCACATAAATTCAGCCTCGTATCAGGTTGTGGATAAATCACTAATTTTCTTTCCAATTAAGTGTTGGAATTTTGCTGAAATCCTTAAAGGTTGTTGATAGAAATCTGATATTATGTAAAACACAACACGGAATGTTCACAATGTCAAGCATTGATTGTAATAACATTTGGTGATTTATTGTTTTCTTCCAACTTTTGGTAACATACAAAGATTTCAATCAGACATGTGTGAATATCTTTCTACTCAAAAAAATTTACTTTAGTATGTTTTATTGAGAATTTATAAAAAACGATGTTTAAAAAAAAAGAAAAGTCAGGATGTTGTACATTTTCGAATGTTGAACTGTTTTCTGCAACAATATTATGTTACGTTAACTTGAAATTAAGTGAAAAAAGTACACTGAAGAATAAATACTTTATCATATCTGAGGCGGAGATATCTGGCGACAAGCATAAGAAAAATCAGTATGAACTCAGTTTAAAGTGAACAATAAAAAATTTATGAAACACTGCAAAAATAATAAACAATAACATAATTTTATAAGCAATGGCAGCTGCGGAAAGTTTCTTAACTACTTTTTTCTTGCACATTAAAATTGCATCTTTTATCTCCAGCCAGGAGCGTGCGAAGAAAAAACTGCTCCCGGGGCAAAATTTCAATTTGGCGCCCCCCCCCCCCTCTTCCCAACTTTTCTTTGTGACAGGTGTCACAAAATATAAAAGTGTAGAAACAGAAACAAATTCTATTGAATACATATTTCACGTTTATTTTGAAACTTTAGGTATAATTTTAATTCAGAAATTTCAAAATCTAAATAACATACGAGAAAATTGCACTTATATTTTGGCAAAGGGGATCTAGAAAAAGGGTTTAAAAAAATGTATCTAACAGCACAGTATAACAGTTTGGAACCCTTTTATATTACAAGAAAGAAACTCCATGCTATTTTGTGAATATATGTTTTTGACACAAGCACAGACTCAGATAAGAGAAGGTTAACAAAAGGGACTAAGACAAAGACCTAAAACAAGTTTTGAAAATAAAGAAGTTCTTATTCATAAATTTGTATTTTGGTGTGGGGTAAAAGACAATGCAATAACTATGAAATGAAAAATGTACGTACTTTCATTGGAAAAAAATTCCCAATATGTAAATATACATTTTTTTTTTTACAAAAAGAAGAAAAAAACGATGTTTGTAGTATAAATTTGGCGCCCCTCAAATTCCGCGCCCGGGGCGACTGCCCCCTTCGCCCCCCGTTTCGCACGGCCCTGTCTCCAGCTGAGAATTTGGCTTACCTTTTTCAGCAAAAGGGACCAAGACACCATCGTCAGTTGACTGGGATAAGAACCTTTTAGAGGATCATTGAAACTCACATTGTAGATATCGCACAGAACAATGCGAGCGGCAGATACCTTATTAGTCAGTGATTTTATTTTGTTCTGTGGGTCCTATGCCTTCATACATTTTGTCATTGTTTTCAGTAGACATTCTAAACCTTTGGATGGTTTTCATAGTATTTTCTTTCAAGCAATCTACCCTATTAAAATCCGTGCGCGTATCTATGTAACCTCAAAAATTCGGAAACTACAGGGCGCAGGGCTACGAAATTTGGTAGACGGGTTGCTGATAGGAGGCCTATGAACGATTGGGGTAAAAAATTAGAAAATTTAATTTTTTTTTAATAATGTTTTTGACGAATTTTCACCATTTTTTATGTTCAACCCGTAATCGCGCGAGTTCTAACCAGTTCTAAATGTTTAGTGCAATGTGAGATATTCATATTACGAACACCACGCTGCAATACTAAGAAGCTGTGGCGGTTAGTACGATAATTCTTTTACCTCGCATGCAAATAATGAGAGATTATTTAATTGCGCTTAATTATTACTTTTTTTAAATAAAAAACATTTTACCACAAACATCAATAAACCTTTTAATTCTATTTATTCATCCCTTATGCCAAAGATATCGTTTTGTCATCTGCTGCCATAGCAACATGATAAATTAAATTTCATTAAAAAAATGCACAGTTGTAGAAAAATATTTTTCTAAATCGAATAGTTATTGAGTATGAACTCCCGTGCATAGAACGAGTTAAACAGCTAGTTATCTGTTAAACTTTGATGTATTTCATTGAAAATCCCAACTGGATTTTTTTTTTTTACCGGCCTTTTATTGGATCAGTTTAAAAAGGGAATCCACCTAACAAAATAAGTATTCCTTCTGTACCTCCATTTTTTAGCACTTCAAATACATTAAAACAACATGATTTGTAGGATGTACTACTTCTGTTAAATGGTTAATATTCATTGTCTCAAAGGTGTTCTGAAGCTGGACAACTGGATTACTGATGCAGTTGTACAGTAGCATGTTTTACCATTTGTTTAGAATTACCTTCTGCAATGTACTTCCTGTTATTAAGATACACAAATACTTCTGACAAGGAAGGTCTCCATACTGGGCATACTCAGAATATTTTGAAAAAAAAATACTAATTAAACTACTTATGTATGTAATAAAGGATCAGTCAAATTTAGCGGCGGAATTACAGTAGAAAGTCTGTAAAAAAATAAAATAATTTCGAGTATTTGGCGCGAAAAGGCGAAAGCGTCACGCTATTTGGCGAGCAATACCTTTCCTCGCCAACAGCAAACGATTTTAGTGCACCTGAAAATTGATTGTTAATTGATTTTTAGAATGCGTGTAAATAGTATTTAATGAATTTAAACTTAAACAATGAGAGAGTTTTATAAATACATTTTTTCGTATTACATATTTATGTTGCTTGTTATTTAATTTTATTTAAAAACAATTTTCTATATAAAAAATACTTTCATATATTTAAGCGTATTCCAAAATAAAGGCAAGATTCATTTACCGGTTATTCATTTCAAAGAATTCGTCGTTTCCATAGCAACAGAATTGAATCTACAGTGCTCAATTGGACTTAATTTTGAGACATTGGCACAATTTTAATTTATTTTAATTTTGTTTTAATTCATAAAATTTGATATTTAACTTTCGTTATAAATATATATATGATAAAACTATAGTTAAATCAATGTAAAACTGACAAAACTAAAGTCATTTACATTAAATTTATTTAAACAAGTTCAACATGAAACATTTTTATCTTAAAGAATATTCGGCATAAAAAAGTATTTTTCGAAATTTCATTTCATCGCCAACCGATGATAAATCGCCAAATAAACGAAATTTTCATTATTTTTTTACGAACGTTCTATCGCGGTTCCGCCAAATTTTTTTTTATAAACATATATATACACATGAGAAGAACACTCTGTAATTTTTTCAGATTTTTCTGAATATGCCCGTCTGGAGACCTTCCTTGTGAGTATTATTAAATGGTAGCTTCGGTTGTTCAACGTATCGCAATTCTGGTTTCAGTTGATTTAATAGGCTACAATATTACCCATGAAGAATACTTCCTGGAAGTGTGTTTTCAGTTGTAGTATGCGTTTTAAAATTTGATTATTCTTTTGCATAACACTTGGTGTGTATAAATTTTATAGATCATATACAGGGCTACACAAAAGATCTCAAGTATACAGTATAACTTCAAAAATCCGGCATCATCGGGACCGAGACTATGCAGGATTTTTGAAAATTTTAGATTTTTGAAGGAATATTAAAAGTAGTAACTAGATTGGGAATATCAAAATTAGTACTAAATTCTTAATGGTGACTTTAGCCATAGTTTAATTCGTTATAAGTGATATGTAAGAAAAAGAGAATTAAAAAAAAAAAAAACACACAAAAAATTTACACCTTTTCTTCGGTCGGTTGTTCATTTTCGTCTTTTGAGTTGCTACTAGCACTGTTGGCGGCTCTATTTAGCACAGCGTCAGCGATCTCGCTGTCCGTTAAATTGTTTGTTCTTGGTGCATTTTCTTCAATGCTTAGCCAATCATCTGTATCGCTTTTTAAGACACTTAATGCATTTTAAGATTTTTCACGCTCAATCAGCTCATAAAATTACGTTTTTTTTCACGGGAAATGCGAAAGTCTGAAATCCTTCCTCATCATTGATGTCGCCGTTGCCGAAAATTCGTAAAGTTGTTCCCTTTGCTAAACAACGGTGCAGCTCCCTGAAAATTTGTTCAGAAAATAATCACTTCTGACAAATGAAAAAAAAAAAAATAAATAAAATAAACTAGAGAACAGGAATTCTGCTTTTTCAGAATTTAGTGTCGCCCCGGCATGTCCATTACTTCATTTTCTTCTGGTGGACTGGTGGCTTCTATTATTATGAAACAACCATTATAAATGAAGCGTTAAAAAAAATTATGGCCATTTTTTTTTTCCATTCTGACCAGAAAATCAGAGTTCTAACTTTTTACGGCAGCTCTTTCATCTTCACCTAACGCTTCATTTATAATGGCTGTTTCATAATAATAAAAGCCACCAGTCCATCAGAAGAAAATAACTCGGTTAAGCGTGACTCGGATAATCGGGACTCTACTGCAAAACATATTTCAGTTTTAAGACTTAAAGCACACGCTTTTATTTTATGTAAAATGACGTCATTTGCATTAATATAGAAACTTAAAATTAAATATAGTTTATAATAGCTCCCTGTTTTATCATAAATCCTTCATTTATATTTTTCTGAAAGTAGCACGTATTTTAATTAATTTTTTTTCAATTTAATTTTTTTAATTAATTTTTTTTTTCATTTTATGAGAAAATGGCAACAAAAAGATATAATTGCTATTTTTTAGCAATTTTTTCTTGGGTAGCGGTCGTTGCAGCAACTGGGAACCTGAAAATTTGATCATGCGCATCAGCTCTGGATTTTTGCCTGAGTGAAGAACCAGATCGAAAATAAACACAGTTTTAAAAAAACGGAAATATAGCTATACAATAATGAATGTTTTAGTAGTTGACTCCATTGAAGAAGGATAACAACAGATTAAAGACTATGAAAATGAAACATTTTCTAAATTCTAAAGTTGTGACAACTTATGCAGTTTTATATTTATATTAAATAAAAACAATAAAAAATTAGACTCATTCATAGATTTTTTTTTCATAAAAACAACAACAGAAAGAGATATGATTATTTTACAAAAAAACATTACTGGATACACGAAACTCGCTGTGCAGCAATCTCAAAAATCGTCAATGCCACGGTCAGTAACGCGCGTATGAAACCGAAAAAAAACATCACTGGACACTCGAAACTCGCTGTGCAGCAATCACTAAAATGCATGAAACTCGTCAATGCCGCGGTCAGTAACGCGCGTATGAGCACTCAGCACCCATAAACCGAAAAAAACATCATTGGACACACGAAACTCGCTGTACAGCAATCTCTAAAATGCACAAAACTCGTCAATGCCGCGATCAGTAACGCGCGTATGAGCGCTCCGCGCCCATAAACTGAAAAAAAAAACATCATTGGACACACGAAACTCGCTGTACAGCAATCTCTAAAATGCACGAAACTCGTCAATGCCGCGGTCAGTAACGCGCGTATGAGCGCTCCGTGCCGATGAAACCGAAAAAAACATCATTGGACACACGAAACTCGCTGTGCAGCAATCTCTAAAATGCACGAAAGTCGTCAATGCCGCGGTCCGTAACGCGCGTATGAGCGCTCCGCGCCCATGAAACGGAAAAAAAAGCATCACTGGACACACAGAACTCGCTGTACAGCAATCTCTAAAATGCTCGAAACTCGTCAATGCCGCGCTCGGTAACGCGTGTATGAGCGCTCCGCGCCCATGAAACCGAAAAAAACATCACTGGACACACGAAACTCGCTATGAAGCAATCTCTAAAATGGATAAACCTCGTCAAAGCCACGATCTGGTAACAACAAACTGGTAATAACAAAAATCTATTTATCGTCTCGCCAAATCGTAATATGTCTGCAGATTGAATTGGCAATTTTTTTCAAAACGCGCCAAAATGCCATTTTTGTAAATGATTGCCAATCTGAAACTACGACATAAACAAACCAGTGTGGCGGTTACTTTCAAAACAAAAGTGATTTTATCAGCGTTTTAAAAAAGAAAATTCAAGAAATATTAAACATTACAAAAATATAAACTACAAAAATGAAGTGCTTAAAATAACTTCTTTTACCATTATGTTAAAGTTCTGATAACTTATGTAATTTTATATTTTTGTTAAATAAAAACAATAAAAAGTAAGACTCATTTGTAGATATTATTGTGGCACAGATGCCATATACGCACTACGATGACGCGATTTTTTTCTAAATCCAATTTGGCGAAAACCTCGTTCTCGAATACCAGTTACATATATATTTTTAAAAAGAGAATAACAATAAATAAAAAAATGTTTAATTAATAACTATAGAACAAAACAATTTATATAATTTTAAAAAGAAAATAAAAGTAAATAAACAAGTTATCAATAAATAAACAACAACCGGTTACCATATCAAGCAAAATAACGGCACTTTGGCGCCAGTTAAGTACCCCGGTGCGTACATGACATTGGTGTCAGAAAAAAAATCTCGCCAACGAGGTGCGTATATGACATCTGTGCCGTTATTTTTTCTTAAAAACAACAGCAAAAAGATATATGATTATTTTACATAAGAATTAAGTGAAAACACGAAGCAAAATTCGGTATTTTTCGAGAATATGAGCTTTGTCACTTTTTTTAGGCTTCAGAAAGAGAGATTTTCTGCCAACTGATGTAAACAAGCATGAAAACAAACCTGATAAGATTTTTTGCTTATTTATTAATTACTAGCAAACCCCGCGGCATTGCTCGAGTAATATTTGAAATATACCAAGTGATATTTATATGTCTAATTTTTATTAAAAGGTACTAACTAAATTTTTATTTTATTAAAAGGTAATATTTTATTTTATTAAAAGGTACTTATTACTTTTAGGAATAATTCAAAAAATACTATTTAAAACACAGTTTGATTAAACATCATTGTTACACTGCATTAGGCAGAAATGAGACTTAAATTAATAAAATGAAATAAAACTAAATAAATGATAATTTAGAAAATATTTTGAAACATTTATGCTCAATTAATACGCTCATTTCAGTATTCATTTGAAGTTTTGAATTTTTTAGAAACCATCTTCTTACATCTTAAAATTAACCATCATGTCAAATTCCAAGTCCTACCACGTCTCTCAACATAAAGGGCTATGTTGAAACAGGAACTGTCACCATTAATTTGCCAACATTAATTTTGAAATCTGTTTGTTATTTCCTAATATTCCACAGAAACATAATTTAAAAAGCTTTTAAAGCCCTTTTTTAGAACGTTTGTTGTTCCTGTGAACCCCAGGTGGTAGAATCACCGGCATAAAATATAGCCTGTTTAGGATCAGAGACTGTTACCATTGATTCGCAACTATTACTTTTATAATCGGTTTATATTCCCTGAAATTGCATAGAATCGTAATTTAGAACTTTTTTAGAATGCTTTTCGCACCTCCCCTTCGCTTCACCCCTTTTTAATTCGAATTTAATTTCGACGTTCCTTCGAGGGCATTTATATTTTATAAGTAACTACCATGTCATATTTAAAGTTTCTAGTCTTTTCAGTATCACAGAAATCGCAATTTAGAAAGTTTTTAGCTCCTGCAACCCTCTTGTGGTAGTGGAACAGACATAAAATATAGCTTATGTTTGAGCAGGTTCTATCACCAAAATTTGTCATCATTATTTTTTTATCGGTTTGGTAATTTATAAGTTTGCTTAAAAATTGTAATTTATAACGCTTTTCACTCTCTTCATTTTTTTAAATTTGGAATTTTCTTTCGACTGTTCTTAGAAAGCAGTTGCATCTTGTAAGTAAATACCATGCCATACTTCAAAGTGTTAGACCACTGAGTTGTGCAAAATACGCAAATTAGAACACGTTTTGCTTTTCCAACCCTCAGATGGTAGTGACAGCAACATAAAATATAACCTATGTTGCGGCCCCATCGGTCGTAAATACCTCCTCTTTCTTTTTATAATCAAAATCAAAAATATTACAAATAGCTCTTTGAAACTTTACATACAGAAGAGGTTTTGTCAGAAAGTCTGCCTTATTATCTTTAGAACTTACATGTTTTAACTCAAAAACATTTTCATTAATTAACTGACGAATAAATTGACATCTTATGTCAATGTGTTTCGTTTTAAAATTCTCTTGGCTATTTTTAGAAAAATAAATGTCAGATTCATTATCACAGTACTGAATTGGTTTTATCCTATCGTATAAATTAAGTTCATTTAAAACTCTTGAATACCAAGTTAGTTCCTTTACACTTTCCGTTAATGAGATAAACTCAGATTCCATAGAACTGAGTGCAATACATTTCTGCTTCGATGATTTCCAAGCAAACGGAACGTTACTGAAGTAAATTATATAACCACTACTTGAATGTCTTTTAGTAAGTTGACATCCCCAATTAGCATCAGAATATGCACACAAACTTAGTGATTTTACATTAGACAGATTTATTTTAAAACTTTTAGTAGCAAAAACATAATTCATAATATCTACTACTATTAACCAGTGTTTATATGTATACCCATTACAAAACTGTGACATTACATTTACAGAAAAAATAATATCGGGTCTTGATCTATTTGACAAAAATGACAGACACCCGATTAAAGATCGGTATGGAAATTTCCTCATTAATTCATTTTCGATAATTTCATTTTCGTTAACTTTATCTGGTAAAACAGAGCCAATTTTAAAAGGTAATTTAACATAACTTTTAGGTAAATCTTTATATTTTAATTCTAATCTTTCAATATAAGTTCTTTGATGAACGAATAATGAATCTTTAATCTGTTCAAAGTTAACACCTAGCAAATACTTTGTTAATCCTATTTCAGTAATTTCCAAGCTATTTTTTAACATATTAGTTACAGATTGCAATACATTTTCATCTTTAGCAAACAAAACTAAATCATCTACATAGACAACTAAAATTGCGTTACTATTCAGTTTATACACACAGTTACACCATTTTAATTTACAAAATCCAAGATTATGTAATATATTATCTAATTCAGAATTCCATTCACGGCCACTTTGCCTTAATCCATAAATTGATTTATTTAACAAACAAACTTTATTCTCAGCACCCTTCATTTCAAATCCCGGTGGTTGTTTCATAAACACGGTTTCTTTTAAAGAACCATATAAATATGCTGATTTTACATCCAATTGAATATGATACCAATTTAACATAGAAACTAATAAAATAAACATTAGTTTTATAATTGAAAAATTTACAACAGGTGAAAATATATCATTAAAATCAATACCTGGTTTCTGTTTAAAACCTTGAGCTACGAGACGTGCCCTGTACTTTTTACCATTTTTTTCCGTGTTTTTTATATTATAAACCCATTTACTTCCTACTATTGTGGAATTTTTCGGTGGATCAACCAACCGCCAAACTTTTCTCTTACTCATCATCTCAAGTTCTTCCCTCATCGCGGCATTCCATTTCCCCCTTTCTGGATTTATTTGTGCATCCTCAAATGATTTAGGGATTTCGGTATTGTAAAATTCATGTTGAAATAATTCAGTTAAATATGGATCGTCCGAATCACTAGTTGAGGGTTCACTTAAAGTTTCAGTATTAGTATGAGTAGTTTTAGGTTTAAAGTCAAACTTATCTGGCTCAAACTGGATTTTATTTTCCTTACAATATTTTTTAACATCATTTAAAGATCTCAGTCTCGTATTTGTTATTGGGGTATAATAATATACGTCAATTCTCTTACATTTCGTTCTCGGTCTTTCAATCCTTTTCCATTCTGAAATATTTATAGAACTTACAGTTACCTTACCCCCCTTTTTCTCTTCATCTTCGTTTAAGCTATCTCCTGGTAGTTCATGATTAAGATCTAAAGTTGCATTACTTAATCCGTTTGTTTTAATTTGAGATTCATTAAAATTCAATATCAAATCCTTATATTTGTTTTCTCCCCCAAATAATGTTTCTACACCCTTTTTGGATTCATCTATACGCACATGAATAGTCTCTACAATTCGCCTTTCTTTTGGAATGTAAATTCTATATCCTTTAGTTTTCATGGCATAACCAACTAAGATACCTAGTAAAGCTTTCGGTTGAAGTTTATTTCGCTTAACTTTAGGAACATGAACAAATGCTAAAGAACCAAAAATTCTTAAATGTCTTACCGAAGGTTTGAATCCCGTCCATAATTCTTGCGGTGTAAGACCTTGGGTCAAACTGTGTTCAGTCCTATTTTTTGTATGAACGAACGCCAAAAGAGCTTCCCCCCAGAATGACGGTTTTAACCCGCTATCGTGTAACATTGCTCTAACTGCATTCATTGCTACTTTATTAAAATTTTCAGCAACACCCACCTGCTCTGGAGTATAAATGGAGGATCTTTCGATTCTGATACCTAAATCGGTTAACAATTTCTCAAATAATTTATGGGTAAATTCCAGCCCATTATCAGTTCGTACACATTTTAACTTTTTACCAGTTTGTCTCTCAGCTTTAACTAAAAACTTTTTAAAGCATTCAAACACTTCCGTTTTATCCTTAATTATATAAACCTCAGTCCTTCTAGAATAATCGTCAATTACTGACAAAAAGTATTTCCCCCCTCCTAACGAGTTAACAGGGCTAGGACCCCACAAATCCATATACACCCTATCGAGGATTTGATTAGAAATGCGTTTATACAAATAATTTCTTTTAAACGATTTTCTGTTAGATTTTGCAATCACACAAGTTTCACACATCTTATTTTTGTTTTTACAGTTAATATTTTCAATACCTTTAACACAATTATTTTTACTCATTTTTTCAAGTAAAGGTAAGTTTGTATGACAAAATCTACGATGCACAATCTCTGAATTTAAACTAGTAGAATAAGCAAAATTTTCACATTTTGAAGCATAACCTTTAACAATATACAATTTATCAACTCGAGGTACAGTAAAACAATATCGATTAAATTTATCATACACTATCATTTTATTATTTCCCCATTTAATTTGGTTTCCTGCAATGTCTATATTAGACCCACCAATTAAATTTCTTCTCATGTTAGGAGCATATAACACATTTTTTAAAGTTATTTCTACATTACCTGTTACATCTAGAATGGTAAAGTCAATATCGCCAATACCCAGTATTTCCGACGAACAGTCCTTGTCTCCTATCAGCACTTGTTGAGGGGGGAGGTTCCTATATGTTACAAATAGACTCCTGTCATTCGTAAAATGAGAAGTAGCCGCTGAGTCCAGAAGAAATTCCACGAACTTTCTACCATTTGAAGATATTAGGGCGAATTCGGATTGCTTTGTAGGTTCACTGTAGAAAACTTGCTTTTTCCCTCTAGAGTTCTTTTTGAAACACCTTGTATCTGTGTGACCAGGTCTCTTGCAGTAACTGCATATTAAACTCGGCCCCATACGATTAGCTGGTGAAGTATCCGATCGTCTAGTAGTGTCCAGGTCGCTTCCACTACGTGAAACCCATGGCTTTTTACTGCTTCCAAAATTCTCCGCTGGAATGGTTGGTTTAACGGTAGGGTTTTTAAACTTAGTTGCATAAGCATCACCTACAGCGATAACCTCTTTACTTTCATCTTTTCGTTTTAAGCAAATTCTGCCATATTCAGTTATTAACTGCTTAGATACATTTTCTAATTTAAATTCTTTATCTTCTAATCTATATAACACTTGAACTAGATTATCATATTCCTCAGGTAATCGACGGATTAGTTGAAAACATACTAACAGTTCTGGCATCTCAAATCCAGCATCTTTAATTTGAACTTTCTTTTCTTCAATTTTTTTACAAAATAAACCTATAGTTTCTTCTTGCGAGTTTAACTTCATCTCGAAAAATTCATCGACTAATCCCGCTAAGCGTGCTCGTGAAGTTGGTTCGAAGTTTAACTTTAAAATATCCCAAGCATCTTTGCCGCTTTCTGTTTGAGCAATTAGTATCTGGAATTTTCGTTCGATGGATTGGTAAATTGTTGTATAAGCTCTTCGTTTACGCCATTCAAAATCGCTTTTCTCACGATCAGAGGCATCCGATTTACATGCGATATCTGGCTTTGTAATAAATTCCCAGCAATTTCGGTCAATCAATACACATTTGACGTCGAGCTTCCAGGAAGGATAGTTATAATCCGATAGTTTCGGGAAGGAATAAGTTAACTCTGGTACTTGTGCCATTATGCAATATATATTTCATATAAATCACACCATATTTTATCTATTTGACCTTTAAATAGCATGACATGGCCCATAACCATGTTATAATTAAAGCAGAGTTATAAATACGCAGTTTTTAAGGTCATTTGGTGTGGCGTTAAAGTATAAATCACAGTCGACGGAACAGTTCATTTCAAAATAACAGTTCATTTATTAAATTCAACTTGAATTTTAAAAACTTAAATAATAAAGATATATACATACACCTCCAGCTTTTGCTGGGGAATCATATTGACATATTATAGCTATAGCAAGGAGTAACCTTAAACTCCATCTCCATCGTCCTTCCATTACATTACTTCCATCACTACACATCATACTCCATGGAGTTGTTTCACACTAAATATACTTACTGAGTACATCAAAACTGGAATAAAAATATGCATACAGTTACAGTTAAAAGAGAGTGCCTTTACGACCGAAATGGAAAAATAAAAGCTGGTTCGGAACGATATAACTTCCGAACAAACCAAACGACAAATTTTGGGGGACAACACTTTGTCCAGGTTTCCAACATATGTTATAGCAGAGACTGTCACCATTGATTTGCACCCGATCACAAAAATCGAAATTTAGAACACTTTTTTGCTCCTGCAACGTTTTGGTGATAGTGATACCGACATAAAATAGCGTCTATGATAGAGCAGAGGCTGTCAGCATCAATTTCCTACCATTACGTTTGAAATCAGATTCATTCTTCCTGAGATATTGCCGACAAACCGGCATTTAGAACGTTTTTAGAACGCTTTTCGCGCATTTTGCTCCTGCATCTCCCCTGGGATAGTGGAAACAGATATGAAATATAGCCTATCTTGGAGCAAGATCTGTCACCATCATTTTTACACCATTATATTTGAAATCGGTTCAGTACTTCCTGAGATTGCATAGAAATCGCAATTTAGAAAGTTTTTTACAACGCTTTTTGCGCATTTTGACCCTCTTTTAAATTTCGATTTTTTTTAGGAAATGTCCTTAGAGATCATTGATATCTTATAACTAACTACCATTCCAAATTTCACGATTCTAGGCCCTTCCGTAACGCAAAAGCCGCAATTTTGAACGTTTTTCTTCTGCGCCCCTTTTGGGTTAGTGGCACTGACATAAAAAATCGCCTATGTTGGAGCAAGGGTTCACCATCATTTTGACGCCATTATTTTTTAGATCTGTTAGCTATTTCCTGAGATTGTGTAGAAACCACCATTAGAACGTTTTTTAGAACGCTTTTCGCGCATTTTTACCCCTTTTAAATTTCGAATTGTATAAGAACTGTTCTTAGAAATCCTTTATATCTAATAAGTAGCTAATATTTCAAATGTCATATTTCTAGGCCCTTCGGTAACGCAAAAATCGCATTTTTAGAACTTTTTTGCTCCTGCACCCCCTTTCGGGTAGTGGCACCGACATAAAACATAGCCTATCTTGGAGCAAGGGTTGTCACCGTCATTTTGACACCCTTATTTTGACACCATTATTTTTTAAATCGGTTTGGTATTTCCTGAGATTGTGTAGAAACCACCATTTAGAACGTTTTTTAGAACGATTTTCGCGCATTTTCAACCCTTTCAAATTTCGAATAGTTTAAGAACTGTTCCTAGAAATCCTTTATATCTAATAAGTAGCTAATATTTCAATTTCATATTTCTAGGCCCTTCAGTAACACATAAATCGCATTTTTAGAACGTTTTTTGCTCCTGCAAACCCCTTTGGAGTAGTGGCACAGACATAAAACATAGCCTATCTTGGAGCAAGCGTTGTCACCATCATTTTGGCACCAATATTTTTAAAATCGGTCTGGTATTTCCTGAGATTGTGTAGAAACTACCATTTAGAACGTTTTTTAGAACGCTTTTTGTGCATTTTCACCCCTTTTAAATTTCGAATTGTTTAAGAACTGTTCTTAGACATCATTTATATCTTATAAGTAACTAATATTCAAAATTTCATTTTTCTGGGTACTTCAGTAACGCTAAAATCGCATTTTTAGAACGTTTTTTGCTCCTACACCCCCTTTCGGGTAGTGGCACCGACATAAAACATAGCCTATCTTGGAGTAAGCGTTGTCACCATCATTTTGACACCAATATTTTCAAAATCGGTTTGGTATTTCCTGAGATTGTGTAGAAACCACCATTTAGAACGTTTTTTAGAACGCTTTTTGTGCATTTTCACCCCTTTTAAATTTCGAATTGTTTAACAACTGTTCTTAGACATCATTTATATCTTATAAGTAACTAATATTCAAAATTTCATATTTCTAGGCCCTTCAGTAACGCTAAAATTGCATTTTTAGAACGTTTTTTGCTCCTACACCCTTTTTGGGGTAGTGGCAGCGACATAAGATATAGCCTATGTTCTAAGTTAGAATAACACCATCATTTTGATACCATTACTTTTGAAATCGGCTGGGTAGTTCTAGAGCTTATCTCCTACAAATAAACAATTTTTTCCTCTTTATAATAGGAGTATAGATAGATAAGAATATTCTTAAATTTATCAAATGACTTTGTTTAGTCGTTATTATTATTACTAATAAAAAAATACCTAACTTAAAAAAAATAGGTATATCTTTTTTAAAACTGTGTTTATTTTCGATCTGGTTCTTCACTCAGGCAAAAATCCAGAGCTGATGCGCATGCTCAAATTTTCAGGTTCCCAGTTGCTGCAACGACCGCTACCCTTTTTTCTTTACTTTCTACAGAAATGGCGTACTTGAGTTGCCAAAATGAAACAAATGTCGCTAAAAACTACAAAAAAAATTAATATTTCAAAAACAAATGGAGATGCAGTTTTCAAACAAATTGCATTAAAAAGTACTTTTTTTTCTCCCAATACGATGGTATAAAAACTGGAAATGTGCGATGTTTAGAAATTTAAAAAAAAAATGCTATAGAGCATTTAATTGTACAATGATACATCTACTTTGTTTATTGCTAGCGTCTGTAAGCTAACGTTATTTTTTGGACACAAAATAAGCTGGGAGAAAGAAATAGCATACCGTACCGGGGCTAAAAATCATGTTCTTTTTTTGCATTTTTACTTTAGATCTTGAAGTTTGTAATTCATAAAGAATTGCTATTTTTCTTCTCTTGAAATCTCTATTTTTCTTAACTTGAAAGTGTAAAAGAAAAAGGAAAGGAAAGATGGTTTTGATGCCGGATTTTTGAAATTACACTATATATCCGTTTATTGGCTGAATGGGAATTTTCAAGTGTTTTATGGGTCTATTTGAACTAACTTTTAGCATACTATTCCATACAAATCTATATATCATATGCAAGGCTGTACACAAAAATTCGGATATTTTTCCGACTGTTGATGGTAATTGCAGAAATTGAGTTTTTAAATGCGGTATGCATTTCCTGAATTGTTTATTTAGACATCTTTCAGCTTAATAAACTGTAAAGTTCATTGCAGTGTTCTGAATGTGTTGGAAAGTGTTTCATATCCTTATGCTGGATGCATGATTTTTCGTTCTGGTTATTAAACAGAATAGATTTAAACAATATTGTTTTTTGCCACAACATTATCTTTTTTTTTATGACTACCTCAATCATCAGGATTTCTGTTCTGCATACTATCTAGATTACCACCAGAACACATTAGTTCTGATAACTGAAGTTTCAATGTCTCATCGAAGTCGTTGCAGGTTATGGCTCCTAAAGGTCTGCACGGGCCGGAATTTCCAGGCCCGGCCCGAACGAAAGCTATTTTGGCTAGGCCCGTTTGTATTTTCGCAGTTCACGGCCCGGCCCGTGCTAAAATCAGTGAAAACAGGTCTATCTCGGCCCGCACAAAAATCAGTGAAGTCAGACCCGACTCAATTTCCACAGAAAATACCGATTTTTCTGGACATTCAACTGAGATATTTTTCTAGACTACTGCATACATATTCATGGGAAAATTTAACATTATAGATTACTATATGTTTTATATTACTGTTCGCAAGCCTTAGAATGCAGAATAGATCAGTACCGGCCCGCCATGTAGGTCCAGTATGTAGAAAGAAAATGTAAGCCTGATCCTGGACCGGCCCGAGTCTGCTGAAATAATTAAGTCCTGGTTCAGACACGATGCAACTGCCAATGCCAATCTGTATGCTCGACATGTTATATTTCTTTACTGATGTTGACAATCAAGCATCGGTTCGGGCAACATATTTATACTTATCTTCGCCTCAGTCTCCTCCATTGAAAACTGTTCATATCTTATTGACTTAATTTGATCCCTTTAAGTTTTTTATTGGGCCGAATTTTTTTATCGGTCCGGCCCGGCCCGTTACAAAAATTGTCTTTAATCTGCCGGCCCGGGCCCGTGCAGACCTCTAATTCGCTACTTCCTCTAAACCTCAAAACAGAAAGTGGTGGGCTGTGGAATAACCTTTAGCAGGGTGGGTCATAGCACGAACAGTTTACGGAATATCACAGACGATCGCAACTTGGCACGCGACCGTACATCCACTCAGTTATTTACTCCTAATTTGGAAGGGATGGTAGAAAAATCGTGACACGATAGTTTCATTCTGTTAACATGAAAAATATAAACAAATTTTCTTTATTATGAACTTAGATTTTTCGATTTACTCCTAATAATAAGTATTTAGTTTCGTGGATGTTGTAAACCCTACAAAAAGGAGGGTTTGTAAATAAGACTCATGTTTGGCCTTCGGCAGGATCAAAAGACTTTTTTTTATAAGTTTTTTTTATTGTTTCGTTAAAATTTAAGATATAAATTTACTAGTCCTATTCCATATATATGTTTTCCCATAGTGTAATGATCTGTACTTTGATATGCCATCACTGTTTTTCTTTTTTTTCCTCCATGTACAGGGTGATCAATTTAAAAGAGTAGCCGTTTGTTTTTTGTATTATTATATCCACATCTATAATATATGTAGCAAGACTTTCAGCATCATTACTTATTTAATATGTCTATATTTAGACTAATGTCAGACGAACGCCTTTTTGCACGCTTTTTTACCTACATATCATCTCTACACAATGCCGCTAAAATTGTGTAGGGATGATAGAGAAAAAAGCTTGCAAAAAGACGTTCGTCTGACTTCAGCCTTATTGTGTGGGTATCGTTTTTTTTTTTTTTTTTTTTACTTTCTAAATGCGAAAACTCGTTTTTTAAACACAATTTCGCGTGAACATCATTAATAATTTTTAATCCTATTATGTGCAATAATTATTCTACGAAATTTAAATAAATCGTCTGCTTCTTTCAACGTTTTTCTGGTTCACCCCTCTCGCCACCAAGGTCATCAGACCTTAGATTTTTCACTCACCCCGTTAGATTTTTTATGTGGACTTATCTCAAAGATAATGTTTTCCAGAGAAGTCCTGCAAACATCGATGAATTAAAACAAATCATAACCGAAGAAATCGCGTCAATAACACCAGCAATGTTGCGAAGTGTGTCAAAAAACTTGTTTCGACGTGTTCATGCTTGCATTCAAAATGGTGGCGAACATTTCCTACATTTGCTGTAAAGAATGATAATGTAAAAAATTTGAATTAACTTATGTTTTACAAAAATAAAATTCTTACGAGATTAAGTAACATTATGCGTCTCCATTTCTGTTTTACCTCACAAATAAAGTAACAGTCCAACAGTGTTGGAAATTGTCTCCCACACATAAACAAGGTTCAAACAATTATACTTCAGTGTTAGAATAGTTGCCACATCCGTCAGATTTAAGGGTAACAAGAAAAAATAACGGATACTCTTTTACATTGATCGCCCTGTATATATTGGTATTATACCTTCCTATGTTAATTAATTTTTGTTTTCTATTTATCTTAATTTTTAACACTTTCCAACAAAGATGAAAAATGTTTATGCATCCGGTTTGTCTGTCCGTCTGTCCACGCTCTAACTCCCGTAAATAGACTTGGATTTTCATGCAATTGATAAACCTTATTTAGGGTCGCCAAAGCATGTTTAGTATTGTACATGAAGCATGTAGGATTAATCGTTCATTTACAGGGACACTCAAAAGTATTTAATTACATTATCGTATATGGGGAAAAATCGTTTGCAGAGTATTTTAATGACATTACGCTATTTCAAATGTATTGAAACAGATATAAATCACTGAATTACAGTACGATCACGTTAGAACAGGGCATTCATAGCATTTTTTATTCATTTACTGGGACACACAATAGAAATCGGTTACAGTACTGTCTTTGGGTAATAATTGCTGGAGTTTACTTTTTAAAATTCGGTATGCGCTTTTAAATTTAACTAAGTTTTTGCATGTTAATCGTTATATATAAATTCTATAGCTCATATACAGGCCTGCACAAAAGTATTCACGTACCATTTTCCTTACTAGAGGAAATTGCTGCAGGGGAATTTTCAACTGAAGTATATGCATCTATTAAATGAACATAATTTTGGTATGCATGTAGTTAGATACGAATCTATATATCACATAGAGGGCTACTGTAAAAATTCGGATAATTTTCCGATTGTAGATAGCTGAAATTGGGTTTTGAAATGTGTTATGCGTTTCCATATGATTGAATTAGACGTGATTTTTTAATTTTTTTAAACGGTGCAGTTTTGTTACATTATTCTGAATGTGTTGGAAAGTGTTTCATAATCTATGTTGGACGCATGGTTTTTTCTTTCTTGTTTATATTACTTAAACTGCCTAGTTGTGTAGAAAGCTTATATAAGATTGGATGATACAAATGCATATGTGCAGATTTTAATTTGTAATTGTAATTATAAATCGTAATTTCTTTTAATTATAATGTTGTAAATTATAACCTGCTTAACTGTAAAATTGCATATTCAGAGACCAATGTACAGTTATTAAAGTATATAAATTATGTATCCAGTTTTTATTTCTTTAGGGTTCCCATTTTGTCGGAAAAAAGGAAGCTATTTGTGTGAAATATTATTATTAACTTATTCCTTTATTTATTGTTTTTTGTGAAAAATAAAAGTTTGTAATCAAATTTAGTTACTCGAATTGAAATCCCGCATTTAGCGAAACAATACAAAACAAGAAAGAAAAATCATGCGTAAAGCAAAGATTATGAAACACTTTACAACATTATCAGAATATCTATATATATAAAAGAAAGTCTGGATTTTGTATTAATCAACGCACAGCCAAAACTACTGAACCTAAAATCTTGAAAATCGGGGTAAAAATACTTCTTATGATATAGAGTGCCGCTAAGAAAGGATTTTCCGAAATTCCACCCCTAAGGGGGGTAAAAAAGAGAACGAACTTAAAAATAATTCCTTAAAAATCTGATTTTATAGTTATTTTTCAACTGATAACATATTTTGGTGTATTTTTGTATGCTGAATCGAATGGTACTAACTAAATTCTTTTAAGTCCAATAGTTCGAGAGATATTTCATATTTTTCTAATTTGGCACTATCTTTGGCGCCAAAACCTCAATTTTTCAAGTGATAATTTCTAAAAACTCATTCTTTTCATTCTGTTACTATAGCAAGGGAAAAAATTGAAATTGAATAATTTTTTTAACCAATCCTTTTGGTTAAATAAAAACAACTTCGTCAATTAGAAAATAAAATTCAAACGCCTCAAAAACTAAAACTAAAACTAAAAAAAAAAAAAAGCTGCTACTTTTTCGTTCTAATTTTCGTCGCGATACCATGGCAAAATGTATGGTATTGCGCCATTTATTTCAACCCTAATCGTGCAAACGATTTTTTCTGCAAACCGTGCCACACATTAACATTTACTAATTATTGAACGTGAATATTTTTATGCAGGAATTTTTAATGATGAATTTATTTTATTCCATCATAATCTCGCAAAACTTTTTAATTTGTTATTTTTTGAATAGAAAATGTTTATTACTGATACTGATATAAATTTTACCATTTCGCATATCTGATGATGAGGAAGCTACAATAAAATTGTTTCAGAAGTTAGGAATTATACATATAAAAATGTTTTGTTCAAAAAACCATGAATGTATTCATTGAAAGAATGAAATGTTTACTGCAATGTGAGACATACGTATTACGTGCGCCATGCTTCAGTAGTAAAAGACATTTACAATTTCAAGACTGCAGTTTAAATTGACTATATTTTATGACTTGCAAAATATTTATTTATTCTTATATTTTAAGTATTTATTTTGGTACCCGTCGACCAATTTCGCCAAATTATATAAATCGCCAAACTACTCGCCAAATTATACTAACTGACGTAATTTTTATTTTAAATAACGAAAGAACAGATAAATTAGTATAACATTAATAAAAATACGGTACTTCTCAGTTATCCCGTCGACCAAATTACTGTCGCCAAATTGTAAGATTAATTGCCAATAATAGTTGCCATTAATTAATTAATTGGGTACTTCTTAGTTATCCCGTCGACCAAATTACTATCGCCAAATTGTAAGATTAAATGCCAATAATGGTTGCCATTAATTAATTAAATGTAAGATTAAATGCCAATAATGGTCAATAAAACCATTAATTCGACGTTTTATTTGTATTTTTATTCATGTTTTACTAATTTGTTTATTCTTTCGTTATTTAAAATAAAAAATTATGTCAATGTGTATAATTTGGCGATAAACATGGCGATTTATATAATTTGGCGAATTTGGTCGACGGGATAACTAAGAAGTACCATTAATTGTATGATGAAAGGCCAATAATGGCCAATAAAACCATTAATTCGACGTTTTATTTGTCTTTTTATTAATGTTTTGCTAATTTATTTGTTCTTTCGTTATTTAAAATAAAAAATTATGTCAATGTGTATAATTTGGCGATAAACATGGCGATTTATATAATTTGACGAATTTGGTCGACGGGATAACTAAGAAGTACCAAAAAGACATTTAAAACGTCGAAATAAAAATCACCAGATGACGTAAATACGTGTAACTTGCTTAAAGTCAAGTGAATGTGACATTTACGATCAACCATTATTGGCATTTAATCTTATATTTTGGCAATAGATTTTTGGTCGACGGGATAACCAAGTAGTACCATTATTTTTATTTATTTAAAAAATGGTAGGTCAAAGTCTGTAATTTTCAAAAGTTATATTTTTTAAATGCTCATTTTTTTATCATCAAAATTATTTTTTTTTTCAAATGTATCATTTCATTTTTGTGCCAACTATTACGCTTGGTGACAATGGTGTTGGCATAACAGGGAAATACCAAAACAGTTACTGATTTTATTTCAAATGTAAAGAAAAAGGTTTAATGAGCAATAAATATTGTAAATATCACTATAACTCAGATTTTACTGAACAGAATTTTGTAGAACTTACACTGTTAAATAGCAAATTTGGTTTATAAATGGTTTAATGTAAAAACCATCATTCTAAGTTACTACGGGAGTTCTAAAATTAGATGAACTCGATTATGAAAGATTTCAAGTCAACTAATTAAATGCAAAGTAAGTTAGATAATATTTCAGGGATTTTTTTCAATATTTATCATATCATTTTGTGTTGTTTAGTTACGGAGCTATGCGGAAAAAGTTCTCAGTGGTACAGTAAAGAAAAGTGGAATATATACGCTACAGTATACTAGAGAGTATATATGCTATAGTTATGGAAGTTGAGCTGAGTTCCTTAAAAAATTCAGAAGTGATGCAGTATATACCTACCCCTACCTCCCAGAGAGTTCTATAATCAGGTTAACGCGATTATGAAAGTTATATTTAACTATCTCAATATATATATAATGCAAAGAGAAATTTCATTTCGGCCGCTTATATCTTGAGTTCTGCTGAAAAGATTTTGACGGGACTTACATTGTTAGTTAGATAATTTTTCAGAAAAGGCGTTAGTATAAAACATAACGTTCTACGTTGCTTAGTTAAATAATTATGGGAAAAGTTCTAAATGAGATGAACCCAATTTTGAAAGATTTGCTTTTGTTAAAGGTTCCACTGAATGAATTTTTATGGGATTTAAACTGTTAATTAGATCTTTTTAAGGGAAGGTTTCGGTATATTTTCCAGTTTAAAAGATTCTGCTCAGTGGATTTCAATGCAACTTGATCGGTTAGTTAATTTTTCAGTGAATGTTTTAGTATAAAGCACATATCATTTGATGTTGCTTGGTTGTTAGGTTGCTTGATTGTAGAATCATAGATGAAAGATCTAGAATCAGGCGAACCCAATTATTATGAACGATCAGCCTTTTCAATAAGTCCAATTAACAGATTCTGATGAGACTTGAATTGATCATTTTTCATGAACGCTTTTAGTATATTACATATTGTTCTATTGTTCTTTACCAAATCCTACACTAACAGATCAACTAAAGAAATTGGTCCTTAACAGTCTAAATTTTGTATGACTCAATAAAAGATAGCGTAATGACATTCATATTGCTTTCAGCAATTCGGTTGGATACACTAGGTAAATGTTCATATTGCTTTAAAACGCATGACCAAATTCGCAGATATATTTTGTTTCATTCAAGATTTCTTTAGAAAAATCGATCAGCGTAGCGGGCGAAGGCGGCTAGTATATTTATAAAATCCAAATCTCTGTGTGTCCCTCACAATTCCGGTTGGACCGGTTCATTGATCGCGGCCGTGTCAGGGTTAGGCTTCCTATGGAGAAATCGGTACCAGCTTCAACAATGAGTAATTACTGAAAAGTACTAATGACAGGGTTGCCAAAATAGCGCCCAAATTTGACCAACTTGTCAAAATAACGCCAAATTTGGCGACAAACATAAGTTACCGTATATGAAGCCAACTTGGCGATAGCTGACTAATTTGGCGAAATTCCTATTGAAACCATTAATTTTTCATAATCGAGCTCACCGCTATTTAATTTAAACTCCGCGCATTGAGTTTTTTTTTTTTTTTTTTTTTTTTTTTTTTTTTTTTTTTTTTTAATCTATGGGTCAAAATTTAAAGTGTAATATACGAAAATGTACGTCTTTATATCTTAATTCCGATGCTACTTATAAAATAACCGCCACTAGACGGCCCTGTGCTATCTGAGCTCCTAACTGCCGATTTTTAATGTGTTTTGCATAGCCGGATACAGAAATTAAATTCCCGGTATTTTTCTACTTATAGAGGCCTTGGCGAAATGGAGAAAACTGCCTTGGCGAAGAAGAAAATTTGGCAACATATTTCGGCATTTTAAAATGTGTTATTTTCATCTATCACTGCAGAGAACAAGCGAGAAAAACTATTCATATTCTTGCACATCTGTTGTATATATCTTTACATTTCATTTTCCGTCATTTTTGACGGGCTATCTTTCTAGTATTGTAATAAAATTTCTCTTTAATAGGATGAAAAATGATATCTAAAAAGAAAGTTTGAAACACGCATAACAGCAATTTCAGCAACATTTTCAGTCCGAAAAACCATTAAAATTCTTTTCTAGAGCTTTGTATATATGAACTATAGATTTGTATATATACTGCATAGTATGCTAGTTTTTGTATATATGTATGCTGCATCATAACTAAGCCACCGACTGCGATACGAACATTATGAAAAACGTGTTCATTGTTTCGGCAGTGAAGCAAGTTTACAGTATGTCCATATTTTGCTTTTAAAAGGTTAAAGTTGTTCTTTAACCTTTTAAAGAACAAAAGATGGATATACTGTAAACTTTGCTTCACAGTCGAACTAAATAAGACCCTGTTTTTTAATGTTATCGCAGTCGGCGGCGTAGTATTACCCGCCGACGCACAGTGTAAGGTTTGGAACAGATGTCATATATTCCCACGGCCACCACCTTGGATTTTTTCTTGGCGTGAAAACCCCTTTTCCGCCAAGTAGTAAATGTCTCCAAGCAGCGATTTATGCGCATGTTAGGCTTTACGAAAATACTCGTCGGGGTTGCCATATCGATAAAGATCGCCAAGAAATCCAAGATGGCGGCCGCGGGAATATACAGCATCTAAGCCTAAGATTTCGCAAATCTAGCTGGAAAAAAGTCCAAAAATCGACTTGCAGTAATTTCACTTTCAGACATTTGACATCTAACACGTTGGAGAAAAAAAAGGTAAAGTGATAACAGCCTAACTCCACAGCAATACCGTCAAAAATTGGCTCAAAAACCAAATTTTCTTTTAACCTTTTTAGAATGGCGATTGCTGTAGTTGTAATTACCATTGATATTTTTGGCTAACATACTTATTTTGTAAATATTTTTTTATGACAGCATAGAATCTTTACAACAATGTAGATACTTTGTATTTTACAGTTGCGATAGTTATTTAGAAGTGTTATATTTAAAAAATATTTTTTAAAGTCAATATAAAAATTATTTGAAAATTTAATAGCACATGGTAAATTTTAAAAAGCTGTCAAAAATTTTGTACTCGCTGGCACATTGTAATATATATATATATATATATATTTTTTTGTAATTGTGCATGCATATAGATATGAAATAAATCAATTTCAGCTGCAACTATTTGTAACTCTTGAATATAAGTAATTTTTTTTTCAGGTACGGAAGTGTAAATTTCGAAAAGAGAATTGTATGAGATTTTACAAAATGAAAGATGTAATGGGTAAAAATATATTTTTTCATAATACAGAACTATTTTATCTGTAGTAAGATTAGTTTTATTACTTTAATATCGATAATTTTCATAAGTTGAATTTTGACCCGCTAGATTCGCAAATTCCTACACTGCGCGACGTGTCCATTTGTCCAGTCGTCCTTTTGCTAACTTATTTCTTTATCTACCGAACTGTACAAAACTTGGTATTATCCATATCTACACCATCTGCTTGCAAGATATCAGTTTTTATGAAGGTACAATACATGGGTGGGCTGCGAGGACCAATTATACTTTAACCTTTAAAAAAAAAAAAAAAGCTTCAGATATGCTTTTGATTTCCTACCCTGACGAGGACAATAACCATTTTTTCAAATGGTTAAAAAAGCAATTTAACAAATTACAACGACCATTTGGAAAATGATTTTTTCAAAGACTAAAATTTAAGACATAAAAAATCGCACGGAGTTGATCATACATTACGTACGCCATGGATTAAACATTAATAGTGTTATTACACGTAAAAATTGCAAGATTTTCCGAAACTTACGTATTATCCAAGCATTTCATTGGCTGTTCGGGAAAAGGCTTTTCCATCGTCAGATTTCCAGGAAATATGACGACCCATTTTAAATGAAATTTCATTCTTAAACTTCTAAACATCCCACACTATTACTTTTTACACCGTCGTACAGAGAAAAAAATGTACTTTTAAATGCAATTAGTTTGAAAGCTGTATCTCAATTTGTTTCTGAGTTATTAATCTTTTTTTTTTTTTTTTGTAGTTTTTATTACTTTTTTGTCATAGTGGCAACAGGAGTATCCATCTCTGTTGAAAGTAAACGGAAAATACAGATTACTGTATAGACCAATCAGAAAACGAATAAAATGCGGATTAAACCAATAAAAAGCTTCAGATATGCTTTTGATTTCCTACCCCGACGAGGACAAAAACCATTTTTCCAAATGGTTAAAAACAAAGGTTGGTCTCATTTTGATTTGTAGATGGTCCCCTAAGCAAATTTTATATATATCATTTGAAATCATACACTATTTTCAATCGTTTGGTATCAATAACTTTCTTCTACTATAATTTGTTGCAGAACTAGTAGAGGGTGTTCATACCATTGTACATACAGAAATTTCCTTCCAGACTTTGCAGCTAACGTTTTTTTCCCTCTTTTACAGTGCAGTTAGAGGACAGATCGAAGAATATAAAGTAAATAAATAAAAAAAAGTCTTTTTTAAATTATTTTCAAAATTAAAACAGTTTTGTTAAACCCGGAAGAACGTCGTTTCTCATTTACATTTAGTTTGGTCTGGTTTCGATTTGTAGGTGACCCCCTCCCTTCCCCAAAACAAATTTTATATATCGACATATACATCATTTAAATCTAGTCTTTATATCCAATCGTTTGGTACCAGTAACTTTCTTCTTCTATAATTTGTTGCAGAGCTAGTAAGGAGTGTTTACTTTTTCCTCCACAATTGAACATACAGAAATTTCCTTCCAGACTTTGCAGCTAGCGTTTTTTTCCCTTTTAGAGTGCAGATAAGGGATACATCCAAGAATATAAAATAAATAAATAAATAAAGTATTTTTTTCATATATTTTCAAAATAAAAACAGTTTTGTAAAACCCGGAAGAACGTCGTTTCTCATTTACATTTGCATATCATCTGTGCAACTAGATATTTTTCAGCCTTGGTCTTTTGGTTCATTATCTGGCATATAGATCAGTTCAAAATGGTAATAACAATAGTGCAGGGTGATGTTTCTTTTTTTTTCTTTTCTTTTTTTTTATGTGTACGTGAGTTTGTGAAATACACTTTTAATGTGGTGATTTCATGTTAAGAGCCAGCATTTTTATTCTTTAAACCGTTACCATTAGTTCTGTTATTCGAAATTGTTGGAAGAGGAAGAGAGACTTTAAGGACTAGATTCTAACTAAAAGAGAAGTACAAGAATAAACATCATCAGCTAGATCTGTTATAGTGAGACAAAACTGAACAATCTGTTATTCTTATCAAAGTTTTCATCTTAATCAGGTATAATGAGGGATAGAAAAAGAAAAGTTCTCTGAGAAATTTAATGGCCTTTATAGAACCTACGATAGGAACTTAAAGACTCTCGCAAGCTAATATTAAACCAATGACAACATTCTTTTCAAATTTCTAGCTTGCATTTCAATATTTTTAAATAACTAGCCGCCCTTGGCGACCAGTTTGGTCTCCCTTAAAATTTATGTTTGGGAAAGCATGCTAAGCATTGTAGCATGTTACTTTAATTCATAATTTAATTTACTTGGGCTCCCTTAAATATAATTAATATAATCCCTTAAGCTAATATTAGTTTTTGTTGCATTAAAATATCTCAATTTGTTGATTTTCTGCAAGCAAGTAAACCCTATTGGTTTACAATGGAAGTCTATGGGAATTTGGCAAAATATTAGAGATATCGCCAATTTGGCGTCACTTTTGTTAGCGATAAACTTGGCGGCATTTGCCGACAGAACAGCGTTCTCCTATGGGAATTCCCCTTATAGGTATGGAGATGCATTAAATGCTGTTCAATAACCAATGAGATGCGTTTCATTCGGGCGTTGCCATTAAACAATTAACAAATAATCACGATTTCTGTGCCACGTACGATAGCGTAATATATATATAGATTTGTTTCCACTTAAGATACCCGAGGTTGGTTTCTAATCGGGTACTTTCGTACTTTTTTTAAAATTTTAATTGCAGATTTTTTCTCAGGACACTTTTACTTGGTTTCGAAAAGTGAACAGCGTTCGTAGGGAAAAAACTAGAGAACAGGAATTCTGTTTTTTCAGAATTTAGTGTCGCCCCCGTCATTTCCGTTGCTTCATTTTCTTCTGATGGACTGATGGCTTCTATTATTATGAAACAGCCATTATAAATGAAGTGTTAGATGAAGATGAAAGAGGAGTCGTAAAAAGTTAGAACTCTGATTTTCTGGTCAGAATGAGGGGGGATAAATGGCCATAAAAAAAAATGGCCATCCCCCCCCCCCCCCATTCTGACCAGAAAATCAGAGTTCTAACTTTTTACGACTGCTCTTTCATCTTCACCTAACACTTCATTTATAATGGCTGTTTCATAATAATAGAAGCCACCAGTCCATCAGAAGAAAATAAATCGGTTAAGTGGGACTCTACTGCAGTACAAAATATATTTCAATTTTAAGACTTACAGCACACATTTTATTTTATGTAAAATGACGTCATTCGCATCCGCATAAGAATTCCACATTTACGATCTACTCTTAAACATCTACAGTAAAGCATGCATAGCACATCACTATCGCGAAATAATGCACAAATGTAGCAAAAATATGTCGTCATTCAAATAGACAAAAAAAAAAAAAAAAAGGCTATTTGATGATTCATAGATACTTAAAATTAAATACAGTTTATAATAGCTCCATTGTTTTAACAGAAATCATTCGTTTATATATTTTTTTCAAAATAGCACGTATTTTAATTACATTTTCTTTCGGTTGTTATGAGAAAATGACAACAAAAATATATAATTACTATTTTGCAACTATTAGGTAGATTTCGTAAGAAATACTACCTATTGCAGTCGTTACCATGGTGCGACTTTTGAAAAATTCCTTCATAACTTTTCATTATAGGACCCCAGGAACCCAAAACCACCCCCACCTAAAAAGTTTATATATATATATATATATATATATATATATGTATGTATGTATGTATGTACTAAATTTTGTCCGCACGATAAAAGTCGCAATTATGCACGAATCATCTTCAAACTCGCCAACAACTTTGAGATGGCTAATATCTCGACGGGGATTGAAAATGGGCGAAATCGGCCCAAGAGGGTGGAAATGGGGAGGGTTCAAAATTTTGAATACTGTCTTAACATGATTCTGATAAAACCAGCTCTTACACAACAATGGCAGGAAAAAAATAAAAGTTTTTCGTTATAGCAGTTGCCAACAATTAAAAAAAAAAAAAAACAAATAATAAAATTCTCACCACAACAATTACTTTTCTTTTGCAAAATTTTCACGTGTAAAATTAAATAGTTTGACAAATTGAAAACAAATTGAATATTACGTCATAAGTTTCCTAGAGCAAGATTTCAGCATGAAAACTCAAAATAAATACTTTGACGAATTAAAAAAATATGTATATTGCGTCATATTGGAAATATAATGGACCTCAGCAGGTGAATATGTAACGCCATGTAAGTTTGAAGAAACGTATTAAAACATGATAAAAACCCGACTATGGAAATATTAACATATTTTAACACTTTAAGGTTCTATGAATTTTTTGTAGCCATTTTTTAAACCTATTCCATATATATGTGTGTGTGTATTCGTGTATATTACAATTTTCACAAAAAGTTTAGCTCCCTACAGCTCGCTCTTTGTGAAGAAACTGGGTTTTATCTCTAATCTTGATCTAAGTTTTGTTGGAGAATTTAGTACTTAACATCGAAATCTACCTCCGCCTGTAGGCCCGAGCCGGTAGGGATTTTTTTTCCTTTACTTTCTACAGAAAAGGAGTACTTCCGTTGCCAATATTAAGCAAATGGCTCTAAAAACTACAAAAAAATTAATATTTCAAAAATAAATGGAGATCCAGTTTTCAAACAAAATGCATTTAAAAGAACTTTTTTTTACCAATACGACGGTATAAAAATCGAAAATGTGTAATGCTTAGAAGTTTAGAAAATTGCTCTAGAGTATTTAATCGTACTGCTTTGTTTTACGGCTGGCTTCTGTAAGGTAACGTTATTTTTTGGAATGCACAAAATAAGATGGGAGAAAGAAATAGCATACCGTACCGGGGGTTAAAAAACAGGCAGGCAGGAAGCAGGAATTCTGCTTTTTCAGAATTTAGTGTCGCCCCGATTAGGGGGGGGGGGGTCTAAAAAGATGAAATTCCGTGCATTAGTTCTTGAGATATTACTGTCCATGAAATCGTGTAAATCCATCAAAATGCAGCATAGCAGCGCCATCTATTGGGTGATTTACACCAGAACCTAATTATCATCAACATATGTCAATGTCTAACTGAATATGAAGTTTGGGGAAAATCCGTGCATTAGTTTCTAAGATAGAGCTATTGCGCAAATCATGACAAATGCAGCATAACAGCTCCTCCTGTTGAGCGATTTACACAACCACATAATCAGTATCAACATTTATCAAGGTGTACTTGAATCTGAAGTTTGATGAAAATTCGTGCATTAGTTCTTGAGATAGAGCTATTGAGGAAATAGTGCAAAATGCAGCATAGCAGCGCCACCTATTGGGCGATATTCACCAACACGTAGTCAGTATCATTTCATATCAAAGAGTAACTGAATCTGAAGTTTGATGAAAATATGTCCATTAGTTCTTGAGATACAGCGATTTACACCAAAATGTACAAAATGTCAATTCATATCAAGGATTAACTGATTCTGAAGTTTAGTGAAAATTGTTGCATTAGTTCTTCAGATATCGCTATAATGGAAATTCTGAAAAGTGCAGCATAGCAGCGCCACCTGTTGAGCGATTCGCACCAAAACACAAACAGCACTAATTCATATCAAAGTATACATGAATCTGAAGTTTGTTGAAAATCCAAGCATTAGTTGTTGAGATAGAGCTATTGCGGAAATTGTAAAAAATTCAGTATAGCAGCGCCACCTGTTGAGCGATTTACACCAAACTGTACAAAACTTCAATTCATGTCAAGGATTAACTGAATCTGAAGTTTGATGAAAATCCGTGCATTAGTTCTTGAGATAGAGCCACTGCGGAAATTGTAAAAAATGCAGCATAGCAGCGCCACCTGTTGAGCGATTTGCACCAACACGTAATCAGCATCAAGTCTTATCAAGGACTAACTGAATCTGAAGTTTCATGAAAATCCGTGCTTTAATTCTTGAGATAGAGCCATTGCGGAAATCATAAAAAATGCAGCATAGCAGCGCCACCTGTTGAGCGATTTACACCAACACGTAATCAGCATCAAGTCATATCAAGGACTAATTGAATCTGAAGTTTCATGAAAATCCGTGCATTAATTCTTGAGATAGAGCCATTTCGGAAATCATAAAAAATGCAGCATAGCAGCGCCACCTGTTGAGCGATTTGCACCAAAAACTAATCAGCATCAATTTGTATCAGGGACTAACTGAATATGAATTTTTATTAAATCCCGTGCATTAGTTCTTGAGATAGAGCGCCCACAAAATTTATGTCACACACAGACACACAGACAGACGGACGGACAGACAGACAGGCTCACAGACAGACATTTTGTAAAAACAGGTTTTTCGGGTTCTCTGACCTCTAAAACGTGTAAATCCGTCGAAAACCGGAATTCGAAAATTTTCATGAATCCAATACTTTCTTCTTGTAAAGATAGAAGAAAGTAAAAAATGGCCATAATTAAAAAAAAAAATTATGGCCATTTTTTCCCCCATTCGGACCAGAAAATTAGAGTTCTAACTTTTTACGACTGCTCTTTCATCTTCACCTACCACTTCATTTATAATGGCTGTTTCATAATAATAGAAGCCATCAGTCCATCAGAAGAAAATAACTCGGTTAGGCGGGACTCCGATAATCGGGACTCTACTGAATATGTCATTTTAAAAATGATTTTTAGAATATTTTTGTTGATGTTCAGAGGGACCTCCCCCTTGGATCCGCCACTGTAGATTACGTAGTTCAGTAGTACATATTTTATTATTACATATTTTAAATTTTAAAATAAGTCGCCTATTATAAAATTAGTAAAATTCTCTTTGTAAATATACTTTGTGGAAGAGGGGGGGGGGGGGGGGGGGGGGGGCGCCAAAATCCATGTTTGCCCCTGGTGCAAAAAAGGCTAGTTTCGGCCCTGTCACGAGGTGGAACCCGTGGAATTTCGACGAAATAAAATGTTTAAGAAGGAACTGTTTCATTAATTTATAATAAACGTACAAAATTAGTTGCATTAAAAAATGTATCTGATATTGGTCAGCCTAACTCTCAAACAAATATTTTTTTTAACCTGAAGGTCACTGCTCTCCTATAAAGAGACTCTAAATGTTTTTAAAACTTCGCGCTTTATCAGAGTGTGATTTCAAATGCGTTATTTTCTAAAGTGAAGCATTTCCACCTGTGAAGAATTTCAAAGTCGCTGGAGTGAAAATGATGCACTTCTACAAAACCTATTTCAGTTTTAAAACTTAAAATACACGCTTTTATTTTATATAAAATGACGTTATGCTCTGTATCTGCTGAAGAATTCCACATTTACGGTACAGTTTTAAACAACATCTATAGAAAAGTATGCACGTGACGTCACTATCGCAGAATAATACACAAACCCAGGAAAAAAAAATCTCATAAACTCGACAAAAAAAAAAAAAAAAAAAAAAGAAAAAAAATCGGCTATCTAATGATTTATATGCTTTCATTTGTTTGTAACTTTAATATGGATACTTGCAATTAAATATAGTTTATAATAATAGCTCCATGATCAGAAATCATTTATTTATATTTTTTATAATAGCACGTACTTTAATTACACTTTTTTTTCAGTTTTTATGAGAAAATATGAACTAAAAATATAGTAATCCGTTATTTTCCAACTATTTCCCCTTTACTTTTTACAGAAGTGGAGTACTTCAGTTGCCACCATTGAAGAAATGGCATTAAAGACTACAAAAAATTGATATCTCACAAATAAATTGAGATGCAGTTTTTAAACAAATTGCAGCTAAAAGTACTTTTTTTTTCCCTATATGAAGGTGCAAAAATTGAAAATATGCGATGCTTAGCAGTTTAAAAAATTACAGTTGATATTATTAGTATTTAACCGTAGAATGATACATCTGCTTCGTTTTACGGCTGGCTGATGTAACGGAACGTTATTTTTTACAGACGACAGAAAGAAATAGCATACCGGGGGCTAAAAAAATGCGAACGAGAGGGCCGGTAGACCAAAATCCAACACAGAGGAAATTTCGAAGAGAAATGCCTGAGACCTGCAACCCAGGCCACGTTTTTTAAAATGAAGAAATAAACTAAGCTATTTTTTTAAATCGAAATCCCGTGCAAGATAATTTTTAAGCATATCAACGCAAAAAGCGATACAGGAATGAAACAAATAATTGAAAATACAAAAGTAAACTACTACTTTTATTACTACGAGTTGGAACCCGTCGAAATTCGACGAATTAAAATGTTTAGAATGGAACTATTAGATCAAATTTATAATAAACCTACAAAAATAATTAAAATAAAAAATTCATCTTGCATTGGTTGTCAAACTCTTAAAACAAATAATGTTTTTAACCTAAAATTACCAAAATATTATTTCCACAAACTTCAACTGCTTAAATTATTGAAAAATTAAACTGTATTAGAATACCGAATCAAGATCATTAATTATGTTGAAGTTTTATCCATTGAGGTTCTTATGTTTGTTTTTACGAGATGAAAAATCAGTAAAAAGGATTTCGCTTTGTCACATCATAAATTCCCCCCCTCCCCCCATAAAATCTAAACTGTACTTTATTTTCACATTCTCAAAATTTACATGCGCACCACTCAAATCACAATTTAAAAGTATTTTAACGCGCAATACATTATGAATGAATGTATTTCCAAACTTAAAGTCACGTTTGTCCGATACAACTTTTCATGGGAACATTCGCACAAACTTTAAGTTCTAATCTCAGTGCTCGCAAAAATTTACCATTCAGAAATTTGCCTTTCGTTGCCATAGTATTGGCCATTTAGTATTGGTCAAATATTTAGTTTTATCAAAGAAAATGATCGTTTTGTTTTAAATATGACATCATTTTTACTCACGGAATCATTTTTCCTAGCGTCTCAAACTCAGTATCAGCGTAATGTAAAAATATTGAAATATCTTCTTCAATCTTTTGATTTATGAAGAAAAATGCGTGTTTTTCTTCTTTTTTTAATGGCTGACGTCATTTTCTGTTCAAAAATTAGAAAAAAGTTACTTTTATTTGTAATATGAAAATGGTATCAATAAGGATATAATCAAAATAGAAATGGAGTACTTCAGTTGCCACAATTATAAAATTGGTACTAAAAACTATAAAAAAATTAATATCTCAAAAATAAATTGAGATAGAGCTTTCAAACAAATTGCATTTAAAAGTACATTTTTTTCCCCTATACGACAGTGTAAAAATTGAAACTGTGCGATGCTTAGAAGTTTAAAAATTTGCCGTAGAGAAAATTGCAAAACCGAAATTTCATTTTAAATTTGAAAGTGTTGCCATTCGCAATATGACGTATGCGTTACGCACAGATGTTTGTCCTTTATAATATAGATAGATAGATAGATTGTTATAGTTTTCATTGAAAGTTGAGACAGTTTTCTCTTTTTTCATCAGGGGGACCTCTGAATCATCCGTTTTAAGATAATTTTTAAGAACATGAACGTAAAAGGAAAACAGAATTAAATATTGCCTTTCAGAGGCACAGGATACCCCGGTCCTCTCTCCGACGGAAATTTCTTAGTTATTTTTTTTATTATTATTATTTGTGTTTAATTCTTTTTAGTCAATTTGGAAAAAAATATTTTTTTTTCTTTTCAAAATCATTAGAGAATAAAAAAATTATTTAATTAATTTAATATTTGCTTAAAGTGACAAAAATACTTTTAAAAAGCAAAAAATACCTTTACAGTCGAACCTCGTTAACATGAACCTCAAGGGGAATCAAAATTTTGTTCATGTTAACAGTAATTCATGTTATCAGTATCAAATCTTTGTATTTGTTTTTATAGGGGACTGTGAAAACAATTCATGTTAAAAGTAATTCACGTTAAGCGTGTTCATGTTAACGAGGTTTGACTGTATTTATTCATATTCGACTTGTTTCATTGCTCTGACGGCAACATTCTCAAGAAATAAAATGAAACAACTACTTTCGCAAAAAAAATTTTAATTGAAAACTGGTAAACAAAAAATCACGCGATTTCAAGCATAATGAAATAAACTGCAATTTAAAATAGATATTAATGAACGTGAATTATTTAATATTACTGTTTCATCATTCTGTAGAGCACTTTTTTCCAAATTTTAGGAAATTTTAAATTAATTAATTTAATTCTAAAAATAGCAGAATAATTTATCCATCAAGATTTTATTTGCCATTCATTATCCGAGAATCAATAGGAGATCTTCTTACGCAGTGAGCATATATGCAATGAGTCAGTCTCCATGGAGCTTCCTAAAAGTTTAAAACAGATGCTCTACACAATAATGAAACAATAATATTAAGTAATTCATGTTCATAAATATCCATTTTTAATATTGCAGTTAATTTCATTACACTTGAATTCGCAAGATTTTTGTTTATCAGTTTTCAATATTATTTATTTATTTATTTTTTGTAAAAATATTTTTTTTATTTTAATTCTTGAGAATGTTGCCGTCAGAGCAATAAAACATGTCGAATATGAAAAAATAAAGGTATTTTTTGCCTTTTAAAGGTAATTTTTTTATCATTTTAAGCAAATATTAAATTATTGAATATTTAACACGTGACTAATCACATTGCTAACCAAGCGTAGGACCAACAGTGTGAAAAATGTCCAAGCCGGGAATCGAACCCGGAACGAACCCTTGGAATAGCGCTCTACCATTTAAGCTATGAGGACGATACCCAGCTTAGCATCTCTCACTCACATATGTTGGTAAGACTTCAACTGCAGCACAGGAGTGGATAGTCTTCATGAGCGCACAATCCTGCGCCGAAACATGAGATACAAATAAACCCAGCATTGGTGAACGCATATATAATTTAATGCATTTTTCAATTAATTTTCCGCAGTGAAATTACGCTCGAAATTATTGAATATTTAATACGTAATTTATCACATTGCTAACTAAGCGTAGAACCAACAGAGTGAAAATTAAATAAAATTATATAAATATTAAAATAGTTTGATGTTTTCAAGTGATTTATATATAGTTTTTATAAAATTTATTTAATTAAATTAAAATCTAGGGAGGGGCAGCCTTCCTCTGTACCCCCTTTCCTTCCTTGCCGGCAATGTGAACTGAACAATCTGTTACTGTTATCAAAGACGTCATCTTAAACCTTAAAAAGTTCTTCTCCGGCAACTATAATGACCATTAACCATAGAGCCTCGGAAATAACAACAATGATGCCATAAAAAAAGTAAAAAAACAACAACTAAAAAACCTTCGCTTGTTAAATGTAAGCCGGTATATAAATGAACCGGGGGAACGTACCCAGTCCAATTTGGGGGGGAAAGGCTCAAATTATGGCTCATTTGAGGGCCGCGGAAAAGCGAGGGCCCTAATGACAGCAACCAGAGGAGTAATTGCTAGAAGGGGTGCCGCGAAATATGTTGTCCTTCTTTCCAGCGAGGTGTGGTCGTGTCAATTAGTCTCTGTTTGTGTTGGATTCAAACTGTCCTTTTGAAGGAAAACGAATTTAATGATTGGCGATTATCGAGGCACAGATGTCGTTTGAGCTGCTCGAGCCAAGCCCTTCCCGCATGCTTACATGCGTCGCCCGACCCCCCCCCCCCTTCCCCCGTATATCTGACATTCGGAATTCCGTCATGTAATTTCTGAGATTGTTTTTGTTCCCTTTCGAAGTTGGACCTACCCGCAGGTTTAAATTGTGTCGCAGCCTATAATCATCGCAATATGATATAAGGATCAGGAGAAAACGCATTTCGTGGTAATTCGTGGTAGTTTTGACCGATTGATTTTGCTGCAAAGGTTTCATTATATAAGTAATTTTCCGACTCGAAATCCGAAGAAATGTTTTGCATTCTTATATACAGCCGAATTATTACGGGCATGATCAGATTTCCCAAAAGGGATTTTGCTCCCTTTGTCCATGAAACCTATTAAAAAAAGAGAGAAAAACCTACCTTGAACAGACCTCGAATAAAAGAATAAATAATATATGGGATAGTCTGTTACTTATCGGCGAACCGTATCTCATACGGTTTTGTCTGATATGGATTTCACTTTTTTAGTCCTACCAAGATGCATTTTGATTATAGACTGAAGTAGAACTTCAAAGCACATTTTTGAGAAATTAAATTCTGCGAATAACTATTCGCACTAATTTTCAGTAACCTCTGCAGCTTTTTAAATTTTGTTAACAGATTCTCATTTTGAAGATTTGAACAAATACAGTGTGAGTCAAAATAATTGCCCCGATTTCAAATGACAGTAAATTCGATGTAAACCCCGATAGTAACGATTTGAACGCATTGCAAAAGAAAGTTCAAAGTTTTATTTGCGTATTTCAAAGCATTTTGATTATAGACTGAAGTAGAAGAACTTCGAAGCACACTTCTGAGAAATTAAAACCTGCTTATAATTGTTCGAATTAATTTTCAATAACCTCTGTAGCTTTTAAAATTTTGTTAACTGAATCTCATTCTGAAGATTTGAAAAAATACGGCGGGTGAGTCAAAATAATTGCCCCGATTTCAAGTCACAGTAACTACGATGTAAACCTTGATAGGAAGCAACGATAACGATCCAGAAGAAAGTTCAAGGTTTTATTTGCGTACTTCAAAGCATTTTGATCACAGACTGAAGTAGAAGAACTTCGAAACACACTTCTGAGAAATTAAATTCTGCTTATAACTGTTCGAATTAATTTTCAATAACCTCTGTAGCTTTTAAATTTTGTTAACAGATTCTCATTTTGAAGACTTGGACAAATACTAGATGAGTCAAAATAATTGCCCCGATTTCAAATGACTGTAACTTCGATGTAAACCACGATAGTAACGATTTGAACGCATTGCAGAAGAAAGTTCAAAGTTTTATTTGCGTACTTCAAAGCATTTTGATTATAGACTGAAGTAGAAGAACTTCGAAGCACACTTCTGAGAAATCAAATTCTGCTTATTACTGTTCGAATTAATTTTCAATAACCTCTGTAGCTTTTAAATTTTGTTAACTGAATCTCATTTTGAAGATTTGAAAAAATACGGAGTGAGTCAAAATAATTGCCCCGATTTCAAGCAGAGTTGGGCAAAATACATCGAAAAACCATTTTCGATACAAAATACAAAATACATTGTTTTTTCAAATTAAGATACAAAATACAAAATACTTTCCAAATTTCAAAAATTCAAAATACAAAATACATTGTTTTTTCAAATTAAGATACAAAATACAAAATACTTTCCAAATTTCAAAAATTCAAAATACAAAATACATGTATTTTGAAAATACATTTAAAATACAAAACACATTTAAAAAAAAACACGATTGTGCATTAAGTTGCACTAGTCAAATGCAAAGCTGGTTTGCAAAACTGATTAAATTTTTAGAAATTATATATTTCCAAATAAAGAAGCAAAATTAATTAAAATTCAACGAAAGATAACAAAACCAAAACTGAAAGATTGGAGCAACAATGTGCTTTAGTGTATGAAAGTTGCAAGAATAACTAATAATGAATGAACTACCCTTTAAAGGTAGTTACTCAGTAGAAATAACTGCATGAATTGATTGTGGTAGCGGTCTGCACGGGCCCGGGCTTGGCCTGAGGTCCGTACCCGGCCCGGACCACGGACCAGGCTGAAATGAAGGCGATGTTTCAAACGGGCCGGCAGAATTAGAACAATTTTTTCAACAGGCCAGGCCGAGAAACAAAATAAACGGGCCGGGCCGATAAAAGAAATTAAGTGGGCCTACCGGCCTGCTATAAAACTTTAATCGAAGCCAGTAAAATATGAACAATTTTCAATGAATGTGACTTTTGTGAGAATAAGTAATAAGTATAAATGTGCGTCACGAACCGATGCTAGTTTGACAACATCAATACGGAAATGTAACATGTCCAGCGTAGAGATCAGCATCGGGCAGTTACATGGTGTCTAAGCCATGGCTTAGTTTTTTCAGCAGACTCGGGCCGGGCTGAGATCAGGCTTGCACTTTTTTCTACATAGTCGGGAAGGACCGGAACTGGACTTTATTGTTCTCAGGATGTGTTGTGTAAGGAAGGCAATATGTTTTGTAAAAATATTAATAGCGATAATGAACTTCTCTTAACGCAATCTTTGGAAATATACCTCAAGGTGGTTCTCAAATTCACTGCTCTGCTCAACAATGAGAAATTTCCTGACTCATTTTTTGACTAATTTTTTACTATAAAAGGCTTAACCCTTTAATGCGCAGCTTTGCATATATGCAAACAACAATGTTTTGAATTTAATAGATCTTTTTATTCGTATATACCTAATTCACGCCAGAAAATTAAAATAGCAATATTTGTTCTAATTAATAACAAACATTTCGTTTTTAAATGAAGCGAAATTAACCATTGAAACTTTCTGGTGTAAAGTCAGATTCTCTGAACTACGTAATTTCTAGAACGTATTCTATCATGGGAATTAAAGGGTTAACAGTTAAGTTTAAAAAAATAAATTGTGGTATGAAATAAGGTATTTGGAGAGATACTTATTAAAAAATTTATTATTTTGCATTATGTGAGCGTAAAACAGCCACACAACAGTAATTTTTACTTGTATTGCAGATGTGCAACAGAAGAAAAGATTGATGTATTATATGAAAAATGTATCTCTGAATTTTTCATTGTCTTTCATGTGTAATAAATTTTTTAGAGAATCATATATAATTTTTTCGAAGCAAAATAAAAAATCGCGCATTTAAGGGTTAAAACTGACAGGCCTGACTATTAAAGGGATTTGGAATCGAATAGTGTTTTTTCTTTTTTTTAATAAATTACTTATCGAGATATAAGAGATTTTTGTCACGTGGCTGCAAGTTTCTCATTTCCGGTGCTATCGCTTCCGGAAATTCGATTCAAATCTTTAACTTTGACAGTATTTTCTCAAAGATATATTGCCGTTATCAAAAAATGATAACGTTATTCGATTACATAGCTTTTGAATAAGAACACCTGCCAATCTTATGCGTTTCCGAAAAGAAATGAATTCAGAAATGTATCAGAAAGTAGCTCCTTTGGATTTGAGAAAAGCCTTATTAAATGGCAGAAAAATAGTTTTACAAATCTGCCTTTTATTATACAGCTTCAAAAATTATCCTGCTTTTAACCCTACTTTTTTCTTTTATTTTAAACTACATTATTTTTTTTTTAATGAATCTTTATTTGAATGTTGAAACGTCTAAGACTCTAATTAATCATTAATGTTGTTATTGTGTATTTTCTGTCTTGCGAACACATAATAATTTTAAAATATACTGTAAAATTATCCCATAAATATGTATGCAGGATTCTTTAAAAGAATCTTAAGAGGGCTGGTCACTCAGATTCGGAATTCTCCTCCGTAATGTTAAGTCTATGGCCATTTGATGCATTCGTATATTTTAAATATCTCCTATGGAAATTAATTTTTTTAACTTCTATTTTTTGTGAACTCTTCCTAAAAGAGGTCTGTTTTTTTCTTAGTTCTCAAAATATTTCTAAAGTATAAACTTAATTTTATATATGAAGTGTTAAAATCTGACTCACAGTTCGGCCGCTTTTAACACATAAAATATTAAATTCAGCATAGATTTTAGAAACATTTTGAAAACTCAGAAAAAAAGAGACATCTTTTAAGAAGAGTACACAGAAAAAAGATGTCAAAAATATGAATTTCCCGAAAAGATATTTTAAATATAAGAATGCATCAAAAGTCCACAGACTTAACATTACGGAGGAGAATTCTGAATCTGAATGATCAGCCCCCTTAATTGTATGTTTAGAAAAATATGATTTTTTTTTTTGTAGAAATTGAGTCAGGCCTCATTTAATCGATTTTTCCACGGGCCAGGCTGTTTTCACTGATTTTTGTACGCGCCGAGGCGTGAACTGTGAAAATATAAACGGGCCGGTCTCGGGCCAAACTTTTAATTTTTTCATCGGGCCGGCCCGGGCCAAGGTTGTTTTTGTGCGGGCCAGGCCGTACCCGGTCCTGAAAATTCCGACCCTTGCAGACCTCTAGATTGTGGATCCGATAAGGAATCTCTTTCACGAGGCATAGGATAGCACCGCCCGCTACTGAGTGTTCTAAGCCAAAATTGAGAGAGTATTGATTTTCAGAAAAAGCACAAAAAGTTTGGTGCAATTCTATTCAATAGGGGCAGAGATATAAAAATATCAAAAATCCTAAAAAACATAGCACAGAAAAAAAAAATCATCTGTAGGACAATATGCACCAAAATGTCATCCATACTAACTGAATATGATGAAGTTTGATGAAATTCCATGCTCTAGTTCTTGAAATATAGCTCTCATGGCATACCTGCCAACTTCAGATTTTTTAAAAATCCCACTACGAACCAGAAAATTTATTTTAAAAAGGTACGTGGCACTTATTTTATTTAAATTTATTTACAAATATGATCATTTTGACATGGAAGAAAACAAACAAACAAACAAACAAAAAAAAAAAAAAAAAAAAAAAAAAAAAAAAAAAAAAAAAAAAAACGAGAATTTTAAGTACATGTTATGATAATCATAAAAACACAGCATAACAACGCCACCTCTTGAGCGATGCATCCCAAATTTTATCAGCATTAATTTATTTGAAGATCTAAAATAATATGAAATTGGATTAAATTTTGTCCATTAGTTTTTTGGATATAGTTATCGCGTAAATCATGAAAAACCTAGCATAGCAGCACCATCTGTTGAGCGATATATACTAAAAATTAATCGGCAAGTATTTCCGTTCAGGCCTATATGCAGTTAAATGAAATTCTGTATATTGGTTCTTACACTATAGCTGTCATGGAATAAAATAATTAAGCATAGCAGGTTGGGCGATATAAAGCCAAAGCTAAGTTATACCTATAGGTCTATCTTAATCTGAAGTTTGATTATTATTAAACTCCATGCATTAGTTCTTGAGATTGAAGGGCCATAAAAATTGTGTTTCACACAGACTAACATACACACATTTCCCAAAAATAGTTAAATCGCGTTCAAGACATCCCGAAACGTGTAAGTCAAGCAAAAAACGAAAGTCGAAAATTTTCTCGATTCCAATACTTTCTTCTTATTTATTAGAAGAATGTAAAAATAAATTAGTCTAGTATCAGTCTTTTCAATCAGTTTTTCTTAGTATGTGTCTACAAAAGAACATATTTTATCATAATCTTATATGTACAATGACACCGAATAAAATTGTTTAAATGTGTTTAAATGTATTTTTCTCTTTTTATATGATGCGCGTGTGTTTAATAAGAGCTCCTAACTACGCAAGATTTTTTAAGCCTTCCACTAATAAAATGTTTGGGGTACAACTTTTCGATTATGGTGCATTTTAGAAATAATGCATACGAAATTTAAAATATGTATTACTGGAATGCAAAAATATAAATGAAAAAATTAGATAATTTTTAACACAAGTTGAATTATTATTATTAACAAAACTACGAATTCTTCGTATAAAGAAGTTTTAAAATTAAAACACTCAGGTAAAATATCAAACCATATGTAAGCGCAAAGAAATAAGAAATCATTTGCAATGGGTATGAAAGTCTTGAAACTTTTAATATAGAGCAGAAAAATTATGAAAGCTCTTACATTCGTAAAAAGAAAGCGCTTATAAAATATTCATAAAAAGTAGGATTAATTCGAATGTAAAATTTGCAAAGTCATAAATTTCATTTTTTCATAATCAAGTCGTTTCTTTAAAAGTTCATTTTAGTAATTTTCTTGTGGTTACTGTCTAACAAAATTTATATTAATGAATAAAACATGCGAATTTTTAAGAAATCCTTTTCCGATATTTTTAAATGAAACTATTAGACCAGAAAAAAAAATGAGCTCCTTATATTTACGCTCAATGGGTAACTGCCGGTAATAGAGAGCTGCACCTGCGCAACTCTGAAAGATCCTTCCGGTCTATCACAATACATGTTTTTTTTCTTGTAATTCCCACAGCAACATTAGGATATAAAAGTTATTTTTGTAACTAATCAGCATACAACATCATAACATACAACATCATAACATACATAACAAAACATCATATTCATCAACCTTCTTGTCTCAGCAATAATCGAAAAGTGTGTTTATATTAACTTCCAGAACAGAACTTGAAAAATAATCAAAACAGATAGTCGTGTATTTCCTTTTAATGAATCGAAGCTTTTCTGTGTGCGGTTTAAACATGGCAGTTTGAAATTTGGAAACAATGTATTTTGAGTATTTTCAAAATACAAAATACATTGTAAAACTATCAGAAAATACATTACAAAAATACTTTGATCTTATCGGTTTAAAATACAAAATACAAGATACAAATGTATTTTGAAAATGTATTTCAAATACATGTATTTTCGATACTGCCCAACTCTGATTTCAAGTCACAGTAACTTCGATGTAAACCTCGATAGGAAGCAGCGATAACGGTCTAGAAGAAAGTTCAAGGTTTTATTTGCGTACTTCAAAGCATTTTGATCATAGACTGAAGTAGAAGAACTTCGAAGCACACTTCTGAGAAATTAAAGTCTGCTTATAACTGTTTGAATTAATTTTCAATAACCTCTGTAGCTTAAGATTTGAACAAATACAGATTGAGTCGAAATAATTGCCCCGATTTCAAATGACAGTAACTTCGGTGTAAACTACGATAGGAAGCAACGAACGGACTTTACCCATGTGACGTCAGCCGCGGGTAAACAGAAGAAAAACACCAATAGGCGTGAAGAACATTTTAACACTGCTTCCCCTTCGTCCTATAAACAGTCTTTTTCCGAGGGTATATTCCCGCAGAGGCGTGGCTGTTGCCATTCGTGGGTAAAGTCCAGAAGAAAAATAAAAGTTTTATTTTATTATGTTATATAGCCGTTCAGTGTGATTTCCCTTGCTTATAAGAAGAAATCTTAACCCTTAAATTCCGAGTGTTGCCTTTTGGCAACATACCCAATTTAGGTTTATAAATACTATTAGAATAATATTGAAGCTATAATGCCTAATGCTGCTTATAAAATACATTCTGAAAATATTTTTAAAGCGATTTTCAACATTTAGATGGAAACACTTCTGCTGTTTATGAATAAAGATAGTTTTATTTTTTCAATTGTTGATACATGTTCTTTTTGTTTTGTTTGAAAGCTTGCGAAATACCCTATTTTGTTCTGCAGTGAGCAAGTAAAATTTATTTCTTATCATGTTCTCAAAATTCTTGTGTGTTTAATATTACAGAATTTTATTAACGAAAATTATTTTTTCAATTAAACACCAGTATTGCTGATTAGTAACAAACAGTTTTTTAGCCCTAAACCATACTTAAAACAAAATATGATTTTTTAAAGTATTTTTCACATGATTTATTTAAAAAAAGAACGCCGAAAAACATTTTTTAAATGATTTTTGAAAACTCAGGCATTTAAGGGTTATCTCGTTTATGCCCAGCATCCTATAAATTGGACTTTATTCTGTCTCCGCAAATTAAATTTAAGAGTTTTATTGATTCTTTTGCGAACGTTGCATGTATCCCAGCATCATTACTCATTCTTCCATTCCACTGGGAATCGGTGTAGTCTAAATTTTTCGTTTGCTGTTGGAACATGAACAACGACATTTTTCCAGTGTTTGAAGTTGCTTGGTATAATGTCATGTCTCCTATATAGTGCTACAATTGACTAGTACGAACTACCACTATGAGAGTAGAAGGTAGATTTCCATTTGCTCTGGTAGTGATAGGATGTTTTTGTGTCTGATGAATAGCGATTATTTCTTTCGAAACACATTTCGTTAGCTTACTTTGTATGCTGTATTTAAAAATTGTCTTTCATTTCGTGTTATAAGACAAAAATGTTGCATTTTTTATTCCTTGACGTTCTAAACATACTCTAAAAATGTCTCTTAAGGCTCCTGTTCCAGTCAGGCGAAGCGCTTGCGAGCTAATGGTAATCCTATGAGGAGGTTATTTGCTAATATCTCGTTTGCATTTCGACATTTTAAAATATTTTTTTTTTTTGCGTTGGATAGCTGAGGTGCATCTCTACATCGCCCCTTTTGTACTTTTTCGATTTTGGTTGCAGATATTTTTTATAAAGTTACTTTCACTTTCGAAACCGGTTCCGAAAATGAAAGTGTCATTATAAAAAAAATATCTGCAACTAAAATTCAAAAAGTAAACAAGTTGGAAATTGCACGTCAAGCGAGGCAAATGTTCGTACTATAACTAGTTTTATAAATATACTAGGGGGCTCTGCCCCCTGCAAGCTACGCTCGCCAACCCCCGTTCAGACACCGCAGAATCTGAAAATCTAAAAATCTAATGGGTTTTTAAAATATTAGAGAAGATTAAATTATACTGAAAAAGCTGTGCAGATCTCCTTGTAAACGGGTTTCCTTTCAATTCCTTTTGATTGCAAAAATTTAACGGAGAATCAGTTGCTGTTAAGACATCCAATGGTTGTTTTCGTTTTTGATTAAAGAGGATCAGTTAAACATTTGAAAAGAAGCTAAAATAAAATGAATTAAGTATTCAGAGTCCTTGTCAACTGATATTTTAAAACAATCTCTATAACAATAGCCCAAATCATGTGACTATCATCAACAGTTCCGGGCGAAACACTTTGCTTTTTATACTCTATGTGCCATTTTGATACTTTAATGTTATCCAAGTACAGGTGATAAGTCGCCAAATATTATTCTATCCCCATCATTTCATCTATATTATAATAGTTCAAGTCATCAAATGCCATAAACAAATATGATCTGATCCCTTTGCCTTTCATATGAAGGTTTGGTTGGTTGGTTGGTTGATTTTTGACGGCCAATTATCTGCTCGAGGGATATAGGCCCGGGGGGGGATGCCCTTCGTGGGGGTCTTTCTAAGGGACCTAATCCGTATTTACGCATGGAAATCCATGGCTCGAAGAAAACCACGAAAACTCCGAACGATTAGGCCGACGGGCGCGATTGGGTTCGAATCCAGCACTTCCCGTCTAACAGCTTCGAGAGCAGAACCTCTCGGCCACTGGTGTGGCCTATGAAGGTTTGGAACAAATGTCATATCATACTGGCGCGATTTTTTTCCAACGCCAATTTGGGGAACGCATCACGCATCAACAGCATAAACAACAACATCCGGCTTACCATATCAAGCAAAATAACGATACTTTGGCGCCAGTTAAGTACCCGTTGAGTATATGACATTGGCGTCAGAAAAAAATCGCGCCAATATGGGGCCGTATATGACATCTGTACCGAAAGAAAAAAAAGCCGGGTGCAAATCTCGCCAATATCTTTTCTTCAACTCGCCAGTTGTCAATAATGCTTGATCGTAAATGTCACATTCACTTGACTTTTAGCAAGTTACACGTGTTTACGTCATCAAGTGATTTTTATTTCGACGTTTTATTTTTATATTTATTAATGTTATACTAATTTATTTGTTCTTTCGTTATTTAAAATAAAAATTTTGTCAATCTGTACAATTTGGCGAGTGGTTTGGCGATTTATATAATTTGCAAAATTGGGTGACGGAATAACTACTACATTGTACCGTATTTTTTAATTATTTTCTATTATTTTCAAAAGGTAATAGCAAAAAAATAATTAATTACTATAGAACAAAATAATTTATATAAATTTAAAAAAGAAATAAAAGTAAATATACATTTATTATTAAATAAACAACAATAGCCGGGTTACCATGTCTATCAAAATAATGCCATTTGTGCGCCAATTAAGTACCCCGGTGCGTATATGATATCTGTGCCTAATATTTTTCTTTTCATTTTTTTTTTTTTAAGAAGTGAAAGCCATCAATTTAAATGTTTCATTTTTAAATGAAAGTTTTGTATTTAATAAAATGATAACGAAATACAAAAAAAGCATTGTTCTTAGCATAGATTTAAAGGAGGCCAAACTGTCGCCAGATTAATTTAAAATAGTAACCTTTTCTGAATTATGAAAAAAAAAAATTCTGTTATGATTAAAATTTGAGTTGCCATCATTAGAAAAAATGTATTTAAAATTAAAAAAAAAATTAATATTTCGAAAACTAATTCGAATTTAAAAAGTCCTTCCGGCCAGTGCCGGAAGGAAGAGGTAGCTTTCATAATCCTTATTTAAAAAAAGCCAACTTATATCATGAAAACACACGAAGCTCAATTTAGTGGAAACCGAATATAGGAGATTCAATACTAATTTTTATCAATATAATGAATGAGAATTCCGCGAAATTAGTCAGCTTTATCCAAGCTGCTTTTCTTTAAAGTAACTTATATTTGGCTGCCAAATTCGGCAATTTCTTAAAGTGCCTGTCATTTTAAGACAACATGGTGGATGAGGCTAAGCAGTGAACTTGGTCGAGACCTTAGTAATTGCTGTGCACATGCTCACTCACATCGGATTCGGTTAATATATAGGAGTGCTGTTGCATGCAAAAAATCAGATTTTTCAAAATGTCACCCACAATAGAAATTGAAACTGCTATATCTGAGCCATTTTTTAAGGTAAAGACAAACAAAAAATGCTCCTGAATCCTTATATCAAGGTCAAATACTTAAGAAAGAAACCTTTTTCAATTTATAATTTTTTTGCACCTCACTTTAAATATATATATATTATTTAATTTAATGGCCGCCATTTTGAAACAAGATGGCTGATGAATCTGGCCAGCGAACTTGGTTGAGGTGTTGATGTATACTATCCACATGCCTTCTTCCATCGAAACAGGCGAATACGTGTGTTATCGCGTGACAAATACAAGATCGTTTCAAAATGTTAGCCATGCTAGAAATTCAAAGTGCTATAAATCAACCATTTTTTAAGATATCAACAAAAGAACAAATTTTCAGAAACAAAAACTGCTCCGGAATCTTTGTATCAAGGCCAAACACATAAAATTTTTTTTTTCATTTTCCAATTTTTTAATACCTCATTTTGAATTTTGAATTTAATTTTTTTAAATGGCAACCCTTTTGAAACAAGATGGCGAATGAAGCTGGCCAACGAACTCAGTCGAGACATTGGTATGTACTATGTACAGACCAAGTTACATCCAAATAGGTTCATAAATACGCCTGTTATCGCGTGACAAAAATCAGGTCGTTTTAAAATGTCAGCCACAAGAGAAATTCAAAGTGCTATTACTCAGTCATTTTTTTTTAGATATAGACGAAAGAAAAACTGTTCCGGAATCTTTGTATTAAGGTCAAACACATACAAAAAAATCTTTTTCATTTTCCAATTTTTTGGTATCTCATTTAAATTTTTTTATTTTTTAATTTTTTAAATGGCCGCCATTTTGAAACAAGATGGCGGATGAAGCTGGCCAACGAACTCGGTCGAGATATTTGTATGTACTATGTACACACCAAGGTACATCCAAGTCGGTTCATAAATACGCCTGTTATTACGTGAGAAAAATCAGGACGTTTCAAAATGTCAGCCACGCTAGAAATTCAAAATGCTATAACTCAGCCATTTCTTAAGATATAGACGAAACAAAAACTGCTCCCGAATCTTTTTATCAAGGTCAAACACATAAGAAGAAAATATTTTTCAATTTTCAATTTTTGGTACCACATTTTAAATTTAAATTTTTCTTAAAAATTTAAATGGCCGCCATTTTTAAACAAGAGAGCGGGTGAAGCTGGCCAACGAACCCGGTCGAGACATTGGTATGTACTATGTATAAACGAAGTTACATCCAAATCGGTTCATAAATACGCCTTTTATCGCGTGACAAAATTCAGGACGTTTCAAAATGTCAGCCACGCTAGAAATTCAAAATGCTATAACTCAGCCATTTTTTAAGATATAGACGAAACAAAAACTGCTCCGAAATCTTTGTATAAAGGTCAAATACATAAGAAAAAAATATTTTTCCATTTTCAATTTTTTGGTACAACATTTCAAATTTTAAATTAAAAAAAAAATTTAAATGGCCGCCATTTTGAAACAAAATGGCGGATGAAGCTGGCCAACGAACTCGATCGAGAGATTGGTATGTACTATGTACACACCGAATTACATCCAAATCGGTTCATAAATACGCCTTTTATCGCGTGACAAAATTCAGGACGTTTCAAAATGTCAGCCACGCTAGAAATTGAAAATGTTATAACTCAGCCATTTTTTAAGATATAGACGAAACAAAAACTGCTCCGGAATCTTTGTATAAAGGTCAAATACATAAGAAAAAAATATTTTTCTGTTTTTAATTTTTTGGTACCACATTTCAAGTTTTAAATTTTTTTTAAAATTTTAAATGGTCGCCATTTTGAAACAAAACGGCGGATGAAGCTGGCCAACGAACTCGGTCGAGACATTGGTATGTACTATGTACACACCAAATTACATCGAAATCGGTTCATAATTACGGGAGTTACACTGTGACATAGGTCAGATATATATATATATATATATATATATATATATATCAATTTTGAACGGAGGTTGGTTTCGGGGTCTGGGGGTCATGATCGATGAAAATATACCAAAATTTTTTGAAATCGCTTTCCTCCGAACGGCTGCAATAGGTAGCTTTTTTGTAAAGAAAGCTACCTAAAATTCTAATACCAGTTTTGAGATCTGTGGATCAACACGGATTTTTGGTGTTAATTTCATCGCAAAGTATTCCATATTTTAGGAGAAATCGCCGTGAAACAAAATCAGTTGTTTAATCAGTCGATTCAAAGAATCGATACATTTCAGGCGTTTCATATATTCGTTTCATAAATTCGTTTCATTAGGATTTTATATATATAGGGTAGATTTTGCACCGCATATTGCACTGGATGTATATTTTAGTGCACTTCATAAGTGCATATGAATTTCATTTTGTTCGAAAGACTGTAACATCATTAAAATGCACTTGAAATATTTTTTTTCCTATTGGCCGTAATGTAACAGAAAACTTTTGACTATCCCTGTAATTGAACTATACATCCGATTTTCATAAAAATTGAAATGACTCAACGAAATTTTGCAGCAATTATATATTTAAAATTTTAGACCATTCGGTTGGGTAGTTTTTGCCCTGTTATATGCAGACAGACAGACAGACCGAACGGCGACTATAGGTGCTACGCATTTATATAATTATGAACGCACCTAAAAAAGGGCGATGTAGAGATGCACCTCAGCTGTCCAATGCAAAAAAAAAAAAAAAAAAAATATATATATATATATATTTTAAAATGTTGAAATGCAAACGAGATATTAGTAAATAACCTCCCCATAGGATTAACATTGGCTCGCGAGCACTTCGACTGACGGGGGCAGGAGCCTTAAGTCAAAACATTTTGGTTGTTTACGAGTTAAGTCGATGTTTTTTGCGATATTTTGAAAGGATGGTTGCAGGGGTTCTTTTAGGTAGCTTTCATTACAAAAAGCTACCTATTGCAGCCGTTCGGAGGAAAGCGATTTCAAAAAATTTTGGTATATTTTCATCGATCATGACCCCCAGACCCCGAAACCACCTTCCGTTCAAAAGTTGATATATATATATATATATATATATATATATATATATCCATATATATATATATATATATATATCCATATATATATATATATATATCTGACATTTGTCATACTGTAACTCTCGAATTTATGAACCGATTTGGATGTAATTCGGTATGAACATAGTACATACCAATGTCTCGACCGAGTTCGTTGGCCAACTTCATCCACCATTTTGTTTCAAAATGGCGGCCATTTAAAATTCTTTTTAAAACTTTAAATTTGAAATGTGGTACCAAAGAATGGAAAATGGAAAAATAATTTTTTCTTTTGTATATGACCTTTATACAAAGATTCCGGAGCAGTTTTTGTTTCGTCTATATCTTAAAAAATGGCTGAGTTATAGCATTTTGAATTTCTAGCGTGGCTGACATTTTGAAACGTCCTGAATTTTGTCACGCGATAAAAGGCGTATTTATGAACCGATTTGGATGTAACTTCGTTTGTACATAGTACATACCAATGTCTCGACCGAGTTCGCTGGCCAGCTTCATCCGCCATCTTGTTTAAAAATGGCAGCCATTTAAATTTTTAAGAAAATTTTAAATTTGAAATGTGGTACCAAAAAATTGAAAATTGAAAAAATATTTTTTTTCTTATGTATTTGACCTTCATACACAGATTCGGGAGCAGTTTTTGTTTCGTCTATATCTTAAAAAATGGCTGAGTTATAGCATTTTGAATTTCTAGCGTGGCTAACATTTTGAAACGTCCTGATATTTGTGATATTTGTCACGTGATAACAGTCGTATTTATGAACCGATTTGGATGTACCTTGGTGTGTACATAGTACATACAAATATCTCAACCGAGTTCGTTGGCCAGCTTCATACGCCATCTTGTTTAAAAATGGCGGCCATTTCAAAAAAATTAAAATTTAAAATGAGATACCAAAAAATTGGAAAATTAAAAAAGATTTTTTTCGTATGTGTTTGACCTTAATACAAAGATTCCGGAACAGTTTTTGTTTCGTGTATGTCTAAAGAAATGGCTGAGTTATAGCATTTTGAATTTCTATTGTGGCTGACATTTTAAAACGACCTGATTTTTGTCACGCGATAACGAGCGTATTTATGAACCGATTTGGATGTTACTTGGTCTGTACATAGTACATACCAATGTCTCGACCGAGTTCGTTGGCCAGCTTCATTCGCCATCTTGTTTCAAAAGGGTTGCCATTAAAAAAAATTAAATTTAAAATTTAAAATGAGGTATTAAAAAATTTGAAAATTAAAAAGATTTTTTTATGTGTTTGGCCTTGATACAAAGATTCCGGAGGAGATTTTGTTTCTGAAAATTTGTTTTTTTGTTTATATCTTAAAAAATGGTTGAATTATAGCACTTTGAATTTCTAGTATGGCGAACATTTTGAAACGATCTTGTATTTGTCACGCGATAACACACGTATTCGCCTATTTCCATGTAAGAAGGCATGTGGATAGTATACATCAACATCTCAGCCAAATATAAGTTACTTTAAATAAAAGCAGCTTGGATGAAGCTGACTAATTTCGCGAAATTCTCATTCATAATGATTTAGTATTGATAAAAATTAGTATTGAATCTCCTATATTCGGTTTCCACTAAATTGAGCTTCGTGTGTTTGAATAATATAAGTTGGCTTTTTTAAAATAAGGAATTTGAAAGCTACCTCTTCCTCCCGGCACTGACCGGAAAGACTTTTTTCTTATAAGTTGTAATTTTCCAACCGGGCGAAATAGGTCCAGACCGGGATTCGAATCAGGGATCTCTTGACTGAAGCTGCCAATGCTCTGCCAACTGAGCTATCCCGGACAAATCTGGAAGACCCCATTCCCTCAGCTAATATTATTGTCTATAGCATCTGGTCTGATATATGAATCATGATGTGTGGCTCTGTTGAGCTGATTCATAAAAAAGGCTAAACCATCGATTCAGGATTTTTCTACGTGTCTGCTATACATATAATCCTATTTTAAAATATATTAAACTTATTAAGGCTGTTCCCAAATCCAAAGGGGCAATTTTATGACACAAGTTTTAATTAATTTTTCTTCGGAAACGCATGAAATTGGCAGGTGTTGTTATTCAGAAACTGTGAAATCGAAAGACGTTTTCCATGTTTTGGTAAACGTAAAACATCTTTCAGAAAATACCACCAAAATTGGCGTTTTGAATCGAATTTCTGGGCGAAAGGAGAAAAAGCAGCTAGAGAAAGGAGAAAAACAGTTGTCACGTGATCCATACGTGATATATGTATATTATATAAAAAAAAACACATTTCAATTCCAAATCGCTTCAATAGTCAGCCCTGTCAATTTTGTGCCTTTACGTTTAAAAATGAGTTAGTAAATGTATTAAGAAAGTCCCAGGCTTGTTGAGCAGTGCGCTTTAGAACCGCCTTAAATGATAAAAGGGTATTAAAAAAATATATATATACTTCACTCTTTATTATTTATTTATTTTTTCTGCTTTTTAGTCTTTAAAATATATCGTTGTTGCAGTTTCACACCCAGTTGGCCTATTTTGGTTAGAGTGGTTTGATGCATAAATAATCCCACTGTTTTTGTAACTCGTAAACAGTTATAACCATACAGATTATTATTTGACGATTTATCACCCGGCGAACGGAAAAATTCCTTAAAATTAGTTTATTAATTTATAATTAACTTCTAATAATATGAAAATGTTGTCTTGTCATCGGAAACGTACCTGCGTACGTTTTTTTTTTTTTTTTTTTTTTTTTTTTTTTTTTAATATTTTTAGCATTTTTGGAAGTGGGGGGAAAAATCGATGATATTATTCCATCTTTACATACTTGGACTAAGTTAACAGTATTGAATTCAGACATTTTTCTCCGGGAGGGATTTCTGCGGCTCCGTTGGAGGGGGTGGGGGAAATTCTAGAGTTCCGGGAGAGAAATTGCACTTTTGCCCATTAAAAAGTATAAAATTTCAAACCTTTCGGGGGGTAATGTTACTCCCCCCGGACCAACCCTAAATTAAAGTTAAATAAAAGAGTGTGAAAAAAGTAAAACAAAAGAAAGAAAACAAGACTCCTGCATGCTTCTTAAATGAAACATGTTCCAATCTTAAGCAAACAAACTCGTTCATTGGTGCGCTGGCTTTAAAACCATTGTTTGTTAACTCAACTCCACTTTCTGTATTAATTAACGCGCATTGTCTGTCCAAACATGAACATTCCTTGCACGTTAATTGGCCGGTGGCGGGGGTGAGGCAATGACACTGCACGCAATACAGCTGAGGTAACAAAATCGGGCCTTTTGATTCGAAGACAATTTGATAGATGGACACCTGTCTTTGTACAAAGAACTTCGTGGTCTTTGCAACCGTGAGATGCGTTACTTTCTCAGCGAATCATTAATTCAGGTTGTTCCGAAGAATTTTTATTAAAGCTTCTAAGAGTTTAAAGTCTCTGTGGAAGCCCATAAAAGCACATAAAAAAAAATAGCACCTTTCTAAAATCAAACAACGCATTGAACTAGAAAAGTCTTTATTTTCTATTGTGACAGTCGCTTCCTAAAAAAGTAGTTTTCGACGGAAACAAGTTTTTAAGACCGAAACCGAATTTCAGTTATCTTCCTAGTTTCGGCCGAAAGCGAAAACGAAACTGTCTTAAAAACAAAATTAAACTAATTAATACATATACAGAATGTCATTCGCATTTTAAGGAAATGATTTTGATAATTATAGTTTTATGTATAAATGCCATATTTTTTTTACGGCGATTTGCTGCTATCTGATAGCCACGGTTTTTCACAATAGCTTTAGCTCGAATTTTCCAGGAGAGTAAACTTCTTAGTACTGTCACGTCAATTTTACTCCATTCCTCTTTTGTTTTCCAAAGTCCGTTCACTGTTCTTGGGTGCCGTTTTTCTAAGGCTTTCTTTAATAAACCGAAAGCGCAAAAGTCCATTGGAGAAACATCATGTGATTTTACAGGTATTTCATTAAATGGGATAGACTTTATTCTTGTTTCTGATTCTCGCTTTGCCAAATAAGCGGCAGTTGATTTAGACGTGTGACTAGAGGCTTTGTCCATATGAAGCTCAACTTTATAAAAGTCCCTTCCATATAAGGCTGGAATTTCTCCGTCAAAAATTGGTTCTAAAATATTCTGCTGATTAGGGTGAATTAATTTTGTCATTACTTGAGACTTTTTTGATTTTTAATTTGCCATTGTAACAAAATCTGGCAACTATCATGAATCCCTGTATATAAATATTATTTAATTATACCATACGTATAAAGAAATACATTGCTATCAAACACACATGCCTTTAAATATGCCTCTCCAAGTTGGCTTTCTGTGCCTCTGATCAAAACTTCTAGGGTGTAAATAAGGTGCAATTCATCAATAACACAGAACGCTTTCTTAATTATAAGAATTTAATCTGATTAAAAAATGTTTTAGGTATACATACATAATTTTACCTTATATAATGAACTTTTGTAAATGACCATCAGCTGTTTTATTCTGTACTTTTATCCTACACCTTCCTTAGAGCGCGTTCAAAACACTTTTGCGGTATTCGAACTAAAATTTTTCTTTCACCATTAAGTCTGCAGATTTTAATGAGCACGTGAAAAGCTTTTCACAATTTAGTCTTATCCTACATAGCATTTTTAGTTTGCAGAAAATTTGCAGAAGTCTTGCTTTGAAAACCTGCAAAGTTGCAACAAGCTCACCATGACAAGATTGAAAGTTCATAACAAGACTGCAGCAAGATAATGCAAACGCCGAAGTCACCACACTTTGAACTTGCAGCTAACTTGTCGTGCAAATTAAATTCATGCTGTATCAAATTTATTGCAAATTAACGCAACGGCAAACAAGTAATCCAAAATACTGTCAACTTACTGCAAAGAAGTAATCTTTCCATGCCACATTAACTGTTTACAACTGTTACACTATAAGTTTAAACCCTTCGAAGGGGTCCATAGACCTGATCAGGTCTATTAAGGTGCATGCATCGTTTTTACCACCATAAACAAGTTGTGGTAATACAGTTGAACCTCGTTATGCCGACACTTTAAGGACCAGAACAAAATGTCGTCATAAGCGGGGTGTCGCGGTAACCGGAGTTGGAGAAAAATGTTTATAAAAAGCTATATTTTTAAGTAATTTAAGACAATTGCAAATTCATAGCTGTTCTTGCAGTTTTAAGCAATAAAACATTATTATTAAACAAAATAAAGACATACAAAATTTAAAAGAATAAAAATCAGATTTATGGTGACATGTTTTTTTATTGTTACATGAAATATTGATGAATTAAGGTTTGCTTATAACTAGATGTGCTTCCTACAATTCTTTTTTCAATATTATACAATGAATTGAAATCAATATTTGTTGTTTCAGAAATGGATGATAGATAATTTCTGATCGTTTCAATGCAATGCTTCGGTGTTAGTCGGATGAAAAATGCCTTGTAACCAAAAGAAAGCACCATCTGACCAGAACAAAAAGATCTCGAGTAAACTGATACATCTATCTTGGAGCTCAAGTGGGTCATTCATAGAGTTTGGGTTTAGTTATTCGGATAAAGGATTGAAGTAAAATTTCTGATTTATCTCAATGGGTATTTTAGACACTTTTGTGAAAAGTTTGGCTAAGACATTTCTTACCGCTTCATTTCCGTGCTTATAAGATGGATTATGAAAAATGGACAATTTTCCTAAACCGTCGGGATATCCGGGGTTGAAAATTATACAACGACGTAAAATACGGAGTTTATTTACATTAAAGTCATATACAGAAAATCGGGACTTTGAAAAACTGACGGGATAAGCGGAGTGACGTGAAAACCGGGTGTCGGGATAACGAGGTCCGACTGTGTTTGTGTTATTCGAATCGAGCCTTTTTTGGTATTTCATAAGTATAGAGTTAAAAAAAGCGGTGCCAACCGAATAAAATTTCTGCAAATTCTGCGTATCGGCTGATTGTCTATTCTCTCAACAGAGGGATTTTTTGCTTTTGTCACTTTCGTGAATTAAAGACAGTCTTGCCATCCGTTTCACAACAAACTATCTCATGCAAGTGGGTGATGGTATACCTTGCGGGAGATTTGCTGCGAATTTCTCAATTCAAATTTGTCACGACAAGATAATATAAGAAAAAATCAAACTTGCTGCTAATGTTCATGCTATCTGGGATTATGTATCGAGTCATTATAAACAGTGATGTTCACAGCAATAAATAAACGGACTTTCATTTGAACCAGTACAGCTCAAATCAATGAGTAATGTTGAAAATCTCAGAAGGGAGAAACGAGATTTTAGGAATACAGGTAGTTTCGGTCGATGGTAATTGTAGAAATTGGGTTTGCGAATGCATCACGCGTTTTCCAAATCGTTTATTAGCCCCCGGAATGCTATTTCTTTCTCCCAGCTTATTTTGTCTCCAATAAATAACGTTACCTTGTGTACGCTAGCTGTAAAACAAAAGCCGATGTTTCATTGTGCGATTAATTACTCTACAGCATTTTTTAAAACTTCTAAGCATCGCACATTTTCAATGTTTATACCGTCGTATTGAGGAAGAAAGTACTTTTTAATGCAATTTGTTTGAAAACTGCATCTCGATTTGTTTTTGAAATATTAATTTTTTTGTAGTTTTTAGCGACATTTGTTTCATTTTGGCAACTCAAGTTCTCCATTTATGTAGAAAGTAAAGAAAAAAATTGTTGGAAAATAGCAATTATATCTTTTTGTTGCCATTTTCTCATAAAAATTGAAAAAAAAATTAATTAAAATACGTGCTATTTTGAGAAAAATATAAATGAAGGATTTATGATAAAACATCGAACTATTAAAAACTGTATTTAATTTTAAGTACCTGTATCAATGAAAATGACGTCATTTTACATAAAATAAAAGCTTGTGCTTTAAATCATAAAATTGAAATATGTTTTGCAGTAGAGTCCCGATTATCCGAGTCCCGCTTAACCGAGTTATTTCCTTCTGATGGACTAGTGGCTTCTATTATTATGAAACAGCCATTATAAAAGAAGCGTTAGGTGAAAATGAAAGAGCAGCCGTAAAAAGTTAGAACTCTTATTTTCTGGTCAGAATAAAAAAAAAAAAATGGCCATAATTTTTTTTTTTTTTTTTTTTTTTTAAATTATGGCCATTTTTTTTTGCCATTCTGACCAGAAAATAAGAGTTCTAACTTTTTACGACTGTTCTTTCATATTCACCTAACGCTTCATTTGTAATGGCTGTTTTATAAAAATAGAAACCACCAGTCCACCAGAAGAAAATGGAGTAATGGAAATGCCGGGGGCGACATTAAATTCTAAAAAAGCAGAATTCCTGTTCTCTAGTTTAGACAACTTCTTTTACCTTAACAAACTGTGAAGTTTTGTTACAGGATTCTGGATATATTGGAAAATGATTTGTAATCTATGCTGGACGCATGATTCTTCCTTATTCTTAATTTATGAATAATTTTTTTTTTTTTTCACCTTGAGTCCGACTCCAAAGATTGGCATAAAAGTCAAGTACTAGACCAGGGTCGGCGAACTTATGGCACACGTGCCACTTTTGGTACGGCCGGGCGTTTATTATATCTCTAAATCAGGATACAGTGATTTTACACAAAATACATGAACTTAGACGACCTCATTTGATTCTAAATTCGATTATTTGGAAATTGAAGAATTTTAATCTTATTCAATATGGTTTGAAAATTTATTAATGAAAGAAAATACTTCAAAACTACCAAAAAGGAAAGATTATTATATCTATTAATAAAAATACCGATGGTAAATTATGGCAAAATGAAAATTAATTTGAGGACTATTGAAATATAAACTGCCTTTTTTTCATTTTAATAATTTTTCCTACTATTTATACCTGTGAGTCATTATTTTCTCACATTAATAATATAAAAAATCAAGTAGAGAGCAGTTGTCAGATAAATCCATTTTAGTTTGCATTCTGTTAAAATAAACTGAGCATTAAAATGATATTAATTATTTTTCATCCAAGATACAACACAATTAATCACGTTATTTTTACTTTCTTCTATCTTCAATAGAAGAAAGTATTGTAATCGAAATTTTTTTCGACTTCCGGTTTTCGACGGATTTGCATGTTTTAAGGGTCAGAGACTCCAAAAAACATGTTTATAGAAAATGTCTGTCTGTCTGTGTGTCCGTCTGTCCGTCCGTCCGTCTGTCCGTCTGTCCGTCTGTCTGTCGCCATTGTACCATCAAAAACTGTATGAAGTTATGTATAGAATTAAACCAAAATTTTATTATAAGTTTTTGGCTACGGCAAGCAGGTCCTCCCGGAATTTGGAAAAAATTCGCCGGTAGGGGGCGCTGATATAACAATTTTTGTGCGATTTTGAATATTGTACCATCCAAAAGTGTATGGAGTTATGCATAGAATTGAACCAAATTTTTAGTTTAAGTTTTTGGATATGACAAGCAGGTCCTCTCTGAATTTGGAAAAAATTCGCCGGTAGGGGGCGCTGTAAATGCGTTTTTTGTGCGATTTTGAATATTGTACCATCGAAAAGTGTATGAAGTTATGCATAGAATTGAACCAAATTTTTATTTTAAGTTTTTGGCTATGGCAAGCAGGTCCTCCCTGAATTTGCAAAAAATTCGCCGTTAGGGGGCGCTGTAATAGCGATTTTTGTGCGATTTTGAATATTGCACCATCGAAAAGTGTATGAAGTTATGCATAGAATTGAACCAAAAAAAAATTTTAAGTTCTTGGCTATGGCAAGGAGGTCCTCTCTTAATTTGTAAAAAAATCGCTCGTAGAGGGCGCTGTAATAGCGATTTTTGTACAATTTGTGTGCCATTTTGAATATTGTACCGCCGAAAAGTGTATGAAGTTATGCATAGAATTGAACCAAATTTTATGTGTTTATTTTTGGTCATGTCACGAAGGTCCTCCCTGAATTTGGAAAAATTCTGCCGGAAGGGGGCACTATAATTGCGATGTCTGTGCCATTTTCATTATTGTACCATCGAAAAGTGTATGAAGTTATCCATATAATTGAACCAAAATTTTTTTGCATGTTTCTGGCTATGGCAAACAAGTCCTCCCTGAACTTGAAAAAATTCCGAAAGAAGGGGGCGCTATAATTCCGATCTCTGTGCCATTTTCATTATTGTACCATCGAACAGCGTATAAAATTATGCATACAATTGAACCAAAATGTTTGTGCTTGTTTTTGGCTTTGGCCAAACAGGTTCTCCTTGAATTTGGAAATATTGCGCGGTAAAGGGGCTCCGTGCTAGCGATTTTTGTATACTTTTCTTGATTTTTCGTAGTTCTATTGTGCATCGGCGGCTCATGCAGCGGCGGGAACTCGCTTCCTGCTATGCCGGCTATTCGCAAACAGCTGATAACTACAGAATAAGGAAAAATTAATAATTTTAACAAATATCATGATATAGATTAACTCGTTTTTAGTCCGTTTAATTGACTTGAGCAGAAATTTAAGATGAAAATCAAAATTGGTATAGTATTGAACTAATAATATTGAAGTATTAACATGTGTAACTAGGTTTTGAAATATTAAGATGTATAAGATAGAAGAAAGTTTTGGGATTGGCACATCCAACTAGTTTTAATTAATTTCTAAATTTTAAGTGTTTCTATAATTATTACAATGTAATACTTACATGAACGTTACCCATATTAGAAAAAATCTTAATAAATAATTTTCAAGTAGTTTTGATTCATTATTTTTCAATCCACTAAATTTGTTTTATAGTTGGCACGTCAAGGTCATGTAAAATATTTTTTGGAAAAAAAAAATTAGCACGCGACTATAAAAAGGTTCGCCAACATTGTACTAGACCGTGTCGGTATCGGATGTACGGACTGAGGACTGAGACCATCACATCTCTTCTGCAAAGCGAATCATATGTGACAGTTTAAGACCTTAAAAATAAACTTATGCGCAGCGAGATTTTATTGTTTATTTCAATATTATCATCTTATGAACAATGATAACAATGGTAAAAGAAGTTTACGGTCTATAAAAGAAATTACAGTTATCTTGTGCCTATATATAGCTTTAACGACTTAAGATAGACAAATGCAGGATCAGTTTCAATTTCAGTTGCGACAGGCTATAATTTAAGTATTATGATACTATTTGCATATTATTTTCACGATTTCGTTTGTTTTTTAGATGTAGCAATAAGGTTTCTTCTTCTTTATTATTTTCATTTTTTTTTAAATTAAAGAGCAAGAAATATATGTGTCATTTTTACGACTTTTACCTTTTAGTAAAGTGAAAGACTTAACCATGCTAAAAAGTGAAGAGAAATTATCTCAATTTTATATTCTAGCAATTATGTGTTGCTTAAATGAAATTTACGACAAAAGCGTGAAAATCAGGTTTGATATAAGGCCATTGTGCTTAAATGAGAGGCGATTTACCATTCTTTTGTTGCATTTCTGATGTATTTGAGGTTTTATTAATTAAATATACATTTAATTAAGCAGAAAATGATTGAATACTTTACTTGAAAACTATCTAAACAAAATCTTTACTTCAAAACTAACTTGTTTAGTTGAAATTGAATCATTAACTGTAATATAAGCAATCAGTATTACAATTGTAGCATTTAGATCATTTTTGTCGCATTTATAGCACCTAAATGAGGCGTTGAAAGTACCTAAAAGCTATAATGCATTTTATGCATGTCAATCCATCTTAAAATATCAATTTAATTGCTATCAATTTTTAAAATACTTAATTAAGAGTTGAAATAGATGAAACTGAAAAATGAAACACTTAATATTGAACTACTTAATATATTAATAAGTGAATTTAATAATAACTGAAATTATATATATAAAAAAGAACTTTGAGATACAGAATATTGGATGTATTATAATTTAATAATGAATGTTTCGACATTTATACTTCGAACACTTTTAAATTTAACCATTTATAAAACAAGAAAAAACTAGTGAATGACCAATATAACATAAATTTTACCAAAGCAATGTTTATTGTATGTAATGTATAGTGTAAGCAAATATTTTGATTTTCAGTTTTCTTTCAACTCATTTTTGCTTTTTGCCTTCCGTGTATAGGCCTCAATATTTTCGTTTTGGTTTCTGGAAGGTATATGGATCAGTGGTTTCCCAACTTTTTTTAACAACGCCCCATCCAAGCATCTCTAAAATTGTGATACCCCACCCCTCTCTTTATTATCTTTATTACCGACCTAAATTGGTCTTATAAATTGTATTTTTAGTGTAAATAGCATTTTTTCTTTCTTGCTGCTGTCAGTTTTGGTGGTAGCCAATGAGATTCTTTCTTCAATCTCTCCTCCGTTTCGGAGCTGAGATTGTACGAGTTTTGCTGATTGGCTGTTGAAACTTCACTGATTGGCTGAGAGAAGTTGTTAGTCGGGGCCGGTTGCAACTCTCTCTGTTTTTTGTAAATATTTGTTTTCTTTTAGCTTTTCTTCTATTATATTAAGTATTTAACTCTTTTTTTTGTAACTATTAACCTTTTTAGATCATATTTTATTTATTTATTGTATTTTTATTAATTTTATAACTGTATGGTCCTGATTAGGCTTTTGTTTTATAATGATTCTTGGGGTGTCACGTTCTGGTATTTATGAAATCTACATTGTTCTGAGCACTGATTTTTCTACGAACTTTCTAATTACTGGAGATATGGACGATGTCTAAGGAGCTCCAAAAGTGCTTATTCCAAGTTCCAAGTTATGACATGTAATTCTTATTATTTAGAAATAAACTCTCACATTTGATACATTTTATGATTGATTATGTTATAGAACACATTAAGAACACGGGAAAAACTTTCGAATAATAGGTTCTCTTTATGAATACCATAATATACAAGAAACATTTTGGAAATATCAACTTTATCAACTTTAATTAGTCAATTTTCTTTCCCACCATAATACACTTCTCTGTTAGCGGGCTTTCCCTTCTCTGTTATTTCTAATATAAACTGTTTCTTTTTATTTTATTTTAAATTTATGCCATAACTAGTTGACCCGCCTGGTGTTGCCCGGGCATACGTGGTAATATTTTTAAATAAACCTTAAATTTGTAGAATTTTATATCTTTAACTCGATTTTGTCTGAAATACGTACCCGCTCTCTGTGTGAAAATGGAGAAGAAACTGCTAATTGTTAAGATTTGTTATGTACATTTTTTTCATGATTTTTGGAAAATCGTATGGGTAGTAATGAACAAATTAAACTTTAAAATGCCTTCTACTGATGAAAAAATTAGTTAAGGGGTCTCAGGACTCTTAAAATTAGAAAAAATGAAAAAAAAAAAAAAAGAGACCATTTTCAACATTTAATATCTTAAAATGTATTTGATTTTAAGACACAATTTTAATTGGAATAAAATATATAAGTATATGTTCTTTCATGTCATGTATTTAAAAAATTATAAGATGCAGAATTAGCATTTACAGGGGGCTCCAAACTATTAGACATTTGACGAGTAAAAAATCGGCATAACAGCTTACGCGCACGATTACAAAATAAGCATTGAACAAGAATGAAAATTTTGATGCCTACTTATACTTCAGATTGTAATAATTACACTGAACCTAAATAAATTTGTATTTAAAGCTTTTGTATATTTTTAATACAAAGTTGTATTTAGCTAATGCAAAATTAAGAAAATTTCAACAGTATAATCACCTAAAAAATATATTTTTTTGAACAATAAAAAGGGAAATTTAGGTTCAGTTTATACAGACTAACATGAAATATATGTTTTGAAAATTTCATGAAAAAATATTCATAAGTTTTTGAGATATCGTGCGCGTTATCCCCAAAAACGTTATTTGGAGAAAAGGGGTTTCAAAGTTTCCGAAACGACGCTTCAGCTATTGAACGTGTATAAATGTAAAAGCCATAACTTCAGTTCTAATAGGAATTTCAAGGAAACAATTATATCAAAATGCTCAGAAAAGATAGGCGTTTAACATCTAAAAAAAATAAAATTTCGAAAATTTTAAAGCTTTAAGAGTCCTGAGACCCCTTAAGAGGAGAGGAGTAAGTGCTTAGTAATGTATAGGCCCAAAGCTTTAAAACGATATGTCACACATGAAAATATTCATTTCCGCAACACCCTCCCCCCCACGGGGGGTTGCCACCTAGTATTCTGGGATCAAAAATAGACATCACCAGTCGCAAGCCCGTGAAGAGTTTCACTTTCTGTCAAGCCATTGTATGAGGTCGAATCCTGTTGTAGTTTAATTAGGAGCTGAGTTAGAAAATTGACCCCCCGGGGGGATAGAAAGGTTTATAATATGAAAAAGTGGTCCGAGGGTTTTCCGATGATATATCACAGGAGGGTTTGGCAGGGGCGTGCCGAAGGCTGTTTTAGTGGGGGGGTGTGAACTGAATTTTGCCGACTGCAAGATCGGGGGTGAGAAAGACTTTGTGATAGCCCGCCCCCCCCCTCTCAGCGACGGAGTCAACTGTTCTACAATACTGTGAATTTATAAAAACCACTAAAAGTCTTAAGTGTTTACCTGCATTCTCCTTAACCACAGTCGAAATTAAATGTTGTTGTTCAATATGTGTAATTTTTTTAAAATTATTTTACTATATAAGTAGAGTTCAGAATCCTGTTATAAATTAGGATTCTGCTTACGATTTAAAAGGAAATGTGTATGGATGTACTGTACATTAACCAGTTCTCAAAAGTAACAATTTAACCCTTTGTTGCATACTGTCCACTACAGTGGACAAAATTGCCAATATTTTCTTATCCAACCTATTTCATTCACAGTTCCTATATAAAGCCTATGCTACTTTTTGACATTCATGCTTGCAGGGAAAAAATCGAGATTGCGAAACAAAACGGTTAACTTACTTCTTGAGATAGAATTAATGTGGATGTCCCATCAGAATGCCTATAACTCTTTCAGCATGAACTAAAATGTTTCTAAACCTATAATAATATGATATAAATGATACTTTGTCCATTAATTATTGTTTTTAGATGTCTTGTCCTAATAGACAATTAAAAATCAAGTATAAAAATACTTTTTTGTTTATTTTATGGAAGGTTTTACATAATGTCCACTATAGTGGACGCCATGCACAGCATCAACATTATGACATTTTACTCTGTCAACTGAAGTGAACGTCATGAGTGTGGTCAGTGAAAATTTTAAAATATAATTTTGACGTGTTATGGGATTTTAATATTATGCAGGCATATTTTATATAAATTTTCATTTCTTTCACATTTTTAAAAGTTATAATTGCCTTACTTCGTTTTTTTTTTTTCAATTTATTAGTTTTTAAAAAATTGCATATGTGTTCTGTTTGAAATAGACAATAAAATTAATTAAAATTAATATCTGTCTATAAATCAATTAAAATTAATATCTGTGGAGCATTAAAAAAATATTTTTTTAAATTTTGAATGAAAACGTATTTGAATTAAAGAAATTTCGTTGTATACAGAAGCTTGTTTCCAAACTGTGACATACAATCGAAAAAAGTTAAACTGACTCTAGCAAGTGGACTTATTCAGTAAGGGACGCGATAATCTGGTGAGCCGCATTTCATTCTAGATTCTGGAAAATGTGATGTGCCGGAAGACCAATAACTAAGACAATTGACAACAAGAGCAAATTCTGTACTCAAGGACACCAGATATGACAAGGTGGAACACATTCCCCTTAAACATTCCAACGTGCACAGCGATTCAAGATGGAACTATGTAAAAGGAAGTCACCATATCCATGTGTAAAATGTAAAATTTACCTTTACATCCATGCAAAAACTGATTGAATTTACAAATTTCACCATCAATGAATGTTTTCTCAATTTTAACTACAATTATTTTTAAAACATGATAATATTCTAGAAGAAAACTATCATAAATCTTATTTTCCTAACAGCACTACATTTCAATTATGTGTTCATAGTGTCCACTACAGTGGACAAGCTATAACTCAAATAATAAAAAATTATTACACATAAAATAATTTTTTTCTCATTCAGCATGATCCTTTTAGTAGAGAAAAACTAAATTTAACATTGGGTATTTGCCAGTTTTAGAATATGCAACAAAGGGTTAAGAATTTTGAAGTACTTCGGAATTTATGTTTCTATAAATAAAACCGCATGCTGTTGTGTAATGTAAGTGTATAAATTTTAAGATACATAAAAAAGACAAATCTTGCTTGCTAAAAATAAGATATATATTAGTATAAGAGACTAAAAATTATCCTTCTAGATTTTTAAATTATCACCCGCCTATCCTTCAGAATAGCCCATTTTCCAGCTACACTGTCTAAATCCAACATGCCAGTTATGTCTGTTTCACGGGTTAATAGCATTAGTTAGTCCAGTCGCTCTTCCGACATGGTGGTACGCAAGTAATATTTTACTAACTTTAACCTGCTGAAACTTCTTTTATTACTTGCTACAGTTACTATAATAATTAAGGCCAACTTGTAGGCCAAAGAAAGGTTAGGATACAAATGAGCCTTCCCCACAAATTTTTGCGCTGCTGCGCCAATTGTATCCGATTCAGAACTAGCCATTTCTGAGGACATGAGATCAATTTCACATTCCAAGTTATCTACATCTTTGAGATCACCAGGAAATAGTTGACATAGTTTAGAAATGTCCTCGGTAGAGCTATACTTGATCCTAGATGGAAGGAGACAGGCTAGTGGTTTAACTTTCTCAAATACCAACTTATGAATGTCTACAAATGCAGTTGTAAGCCGATCTACCACCTTCAAAATTTCTGCTTTAAAATAATTCTCTCGTGTAAATAGAACTGCAGTTTTAGGATTTTCGTCGATCTTCGATGGAGGCTTCCGTCGCCTGTGCCGCAAATTGAACTCATAATCTTGATTTATTCCATATATCTCGCAGATGTTGTCAGCTTCCTTAATGATGTTCATTATTGCCGCCGTGTCATCATTCCGGAGTTTCTGAATGCTTTCGTAAGTTTTCTGCATTATGTCGGTTCCCTCTAAAATGTTCAGGTCGTCACGTTGCAATTGCTCTGTTGCTAACTTGGTCTGAAACATAATTGTTTTCATTCCAAGTAAAGAAACAATGAAATCGTATGACATCCTTTTGCTTCTTAACCCTGCCGCCTTAGCTCGAGCATCCTTGTCAACCTTCATGTCTTCAGAAATAATTTACAGAGTATGGATGAGGGCATCATAGGACGATAAAATAGCTCTGACTGAATCCGCTCGCATAGTCCATCTTGTCTTTGACAAAAATTTCAAAGTAAGACTCTTCTGAAGAACTTCTATTTTCTCTGTCAGTATGCCGAATCTCTTTGTACTCAGTTAAAAAAAGTTATAGAGATCCTGAATACTGTCGTAGAACAATTTTATTATATTGCTTTCTTTGCACACATGTTCAACACATAAATTCACTTTATGCGCGAGGCAGGGTATGTATAAAATAGATCTACCAGCTATTTCTGAAAGTTTTGATTGACAGCCTAAAATGCGCCGGACATAGATGACGTGGTGTCGTAAGACTGCGCACGAGCTTGGGAAAGCGATATTCCAACTGACTGTAGAATTTCAGAAATAAGCTTAGCCATTCCTTCGCCTGTTTTAGCTAGATAATCTTTTAGTTTTAACAACCTTTCTTCTGGGTGAAACTGGGTCACGTATCGGATTACAATTGAGAGCTGGTCAAGATGAGAGATATCGGGTGTGCTTTCAGCCATAACGCTAAAAAATCCACAATTTTTGACATTTGCAACTATTTTTTCACGGACACATGATCCAAGAACCCCAATAAAGTCGTTTTGTGACTTGTTGGCATGGTATGGGCGAAGATGATTATCATCAATCCAGTTTTTTAAAGTTGGAATCCACCTGGCCAATAATCTAATGAGCTGAATGTAGTTACCGCTGTCACTTTCTCGTCCCCAAAATGCAAATGCTTGACGACTTAGATATCTGGTGCAGTCTAGAAGTATATTAATAATCTCTCTGTTTCTTAGACGAATTTGCTCCGCGTTAGCTGCTGCCTTTCTACGTTGACTAGATAGAAAGTTGTCAACGTGCTTACTTTTTTGGGCCAAATTATCTAATTTATACACTGCGGTTCTATGAGCATTGCTCGTAAAATGAACCATTAACTTGCCTTTACGGTTTTTTCCTCGGCCTTTCATCTTATGCCATACACGAATATCAACACTGAACCAAGCTTCTTCTGCGTTTTCAGGCCCCGGGCCATCAGAGCAAAGTGAACAAGCAAAACAAAATGCGGCATCCAGTTGGTCGCTGTATTCTAAATATGGATATTCTTTATACCAGCAGGAGCTAAACTTATTCTGCTTCTTAGGATCTATGTCATGATTCACAGGGTAAGATGATCTCTGAGGTTGATAAGGTCCACGAGACAGGATGAAAAGTTTCTGGTTTTCGGTTAAATTCTTTCCAATACGATCGGCTGGATCACAACTTAGAAAAGTCGAGGAATCTTCCTTTTCAGAAACATTGACATTTTCTATAGAATTGCTAGTTAGGATTTTATCGCATTCCTCAATCAAACTTTCGCTGTAGTGCCGAACCCGGTCTGCAAAAGCCTTAACATTCGCAGTAAAATTTTGTGATGAAAATGATGTTTCGGAAACATTTTTACGAAGCTCTGAATTTTACATCTGGAGGATCTGTTTGAATATGACTATGCAGGCCTCTAATAGAAATGCAGAAATATCTACATATTGTACATTGAATCCGTTTTCCTTTCTGGAGGTTGATGTTTTCATTCGGATGAAATATTCTTATATGGCGATATAAATTTACTTTTTTCTGTGAAATGTGTGTGTACACGATCACACTGTGTGCATAAACTTTTCACTGAATTATTCGCCATCATGCGACAAAAACAAACTTTCGCAAATCGCTCTTCTTCTGTGTCCGTGACTTCATCTTTTAAATGCAACAACCTCAAATAACTAGCGCCAAATCCAGAGCCAAGAGGTCACCAAATTCTAAGAATCAGTCCATAGCAGAAGGGAGCAATTAAAGATGCTACATGGGAAAACTTACAATAGAGATTGCAACAACCCCCTCCTCCCCCTCCTTTCCCGAAAGTCTCAAATTCTCAGAAACGCGATTCTCTCTCTCTCTATCTATCACCTCCGCTCTCTGACAACCCCTCCCTCCCACACAGAATCATACACAATCTTCCGTGAGAAGTTATTTCTTTTCCCCTTTAAATGACGGACAACAGAGAATTGAAATGATACTGGCAACAGAAGAGGGGATTTTTTGCAGGGTGTGTTCTTAACTTTCCGACTATTCTAAATTTTACCAACTCTTCCAAATAAGTGGGGGGGTGTTACACCCCCAACACCCCCCCGCTAGGCACGCCCCTGGGGTTTGGCAGGCGTGCTGCGTACACATTGCAAAATCTTGCAAGAAAAACAAAAACAAATCTCGAATCTTTTAGTTCCACATTCCACCACAAGGGGGCGAACTCTATTCTTAACAAAACTGTTTCTGAACGAAATTCTGTTAAACAACCTACCTGTAGATATATTAGTCAAGGGGGTGGCGGACTTAAGCAAGAATTTAAGATATTTGCTAAATTAGTATGCGAAAATTGTAGTAAGTACACATTTAAAATTCTTATATTAAATAAGTAATTTTTATCCCAGAAATTCGTAAAAAATCCACATCTAAAAAGGTATTTAAATTTTTGATCGCCACCCCCCACACAATTTTTTGATCGCCTAATCCCCCCCCCCCTTCCCCCCGAAATTTGATGCCCCGTACTTTTTAAAATCTTTATTCATTCAATTCCTATTATTAGCTCACATTCTCCCTATATTTATTTATTTATATATTTATCTTGTTCAAACTTTCAATCGTTAATAAAACTAGGGGATCGTACCCGGGCTTCCCGGGTTAAAGAACATAGGTGAAAACATTTTTTTTTTTAAATTGAAAACTAACAATTTTTTTATATGCAATAATTTTTTTAGATTTACCACTTACATTAAAAAAGCATTTTTATATGGAAAATACGAATTACACAATCAAATACATTTTTGAAATTTATCAAAAGCGATATTTTCTTATTAGCCGCATGCTAAGAGTTATTTGCCAAGATTTTACTACTTATGGCATCCTTTTATATTCTGATAATATCAGAGCTTATACATGTCTGGTAAATTTGTGTTTTATTTATGTTATTTTATTTATTTATTCATAGGGAAGTTTTTTTTAAATGGATATTAGCCGTAAGAAAATGAACTCTTTATTTTGTTTTAAGGGCAAACGGATTAATCTTTCGTAATCGAGCTCCGCGCGATATAGATAAATTAAAAAATATTTCATGCTTTAAAATTGTTTTTAAAACCATAGACAATCAGTAAAATGAGATGAACTTTGCAAACAAATTCCATTTAAAAAAAAAATCCTATTTGGTAATCTAAAAATTTAAATTGTACGATTACAAATATGATAGATTTGTGTTTTTTCGATATTATTCATTTATTTGTTTATAAAAGAAGTATTAATTTCGTTAATTTGTCTTTCACAAATATGTTAGTTTGGTGGTTTTTTTAATATTATTCTTTTATTTGCTTATAAAGGAAGTATTAATTTCATTATGCAAAAATAGTCAGAAACAAATGCTGAAAAATGTTTGTTGCTTTATGTGCAAAATGTTTATTATTTTATGTATTGAAACCGGCACGTGATAAGATAAACTTTTTTAAAAATCATGCTTAAAAATTATTTTAGAAAATATAATACACCAGTCAATGAATACAGTTTTTAAACAAATTGCATTACATTTATTTCCCTATGCGACAAAAATTGAAAATGTATGATAGTCAGAAGATTGAAAAAATGCAGTAGCGAAAATTTCAAGACCAAAATTTGATCGTGAAGTATTGCCATTCTCAAAATGACGTCAGCGTTACGCAAAGATACGTTTGTTCTTTATAATATAGATACATAATCAATAAAATATAATAAGGGTCAGTTATTAGGATGTGGTTATCAATTGAGGTTCTTATGCTTGGATTTCCGGAATGAAAACAGCAATTTTCACCTTCTCAAAATTTGTATACGCACTTCTCATATCCATATTCATCATTTTTAAAAAAAATTGTATTTTGTTTGATCATTTAAAAATCATTTTAACTCAAAACTTGAAGTCAAGATTGCCAGCAATATCTTTTATGTGAACAGACGCACTCTTTATTTGAGATTCTAATCTCAATTTTGGAGAGTAAAATTTTCCGTAATTTAGGGTTTTTAGACGCATTTGTGTTTAAATGCTTAGTTTTATCTAAGAAAATGATTGTTTTCTTTTAAATATGACTTCATTTTCACTTAAATAAGCATTTCGCCTAGTGTCTGAAACTTAGTATTAGTACACATGCAGAAGGAAAATCACTATAGAAAATTTATGAGGAAAAATGCGTGTTTTCAAAAGCAGTATGTCATTTTTCGTTATTATGCCCCGAATATAATATTCTGCTCCTAATGGGATTTTGCGCCACTAAACCCTATGCAACAATTTTGATAAAAAATTTTGAATTTTTATCAGAAATAGCATGAATAAAGTTTAAAATACCTCATTATTTCTCTCTTACCTGCAGCAATGAAAGCTATCTCATTTTCATCATTTTGAAGAAATTTTATAAAATGCTTTTAAAATTAAGATATAAAAGTGTGGATATTAAAAAAAAATAAAACAGTGCGACCGCATCTACAAAGGAAGAGCTTTCAGTTTAAAAAAATATATATTAGTAAAATTGGTTCAGCAGAAAGATCAGGGCAGATGACTAAAAAACACACTTGTGTTTTAAATATATAGATTATATAAAATTGGGAAAAATTAAATTAAGCAAATTATGTTATTTTGATAAAATTATAGTAGAATGTCCTAAAGAATAGCATTAAAATTTTGTTATTTTGTTGAGAATTTTTGACAAAAACTTTAGGAACACGATTTAAACCACGAATTATTTGTTTGCTTGTCTAACTCGGCGAAGCAAATCCATCCAGGCGAGAATCATCAATTTCTGTAATAAAAATCGCTATTATTTGCATGTCATCTCTCTTTTATAAAGACACTCTACATTTTTGTAAAACATTGTGTTTATCAGTGTGTGCTTTCGATTACATTATTTTCAAAAGTGAAGCATTTTCACCTGTGAAGAGTTTCAAAGTAGCTGGGCGGTGAAAATGACGCATTTCTACAAAACATAATTCAGGTTTAAGAATTAAAATAGACGCTTTTTTTTTTTATAAAATGACGTCATTTGCATCCGCCAAAGCAATCTACTTTGTCAACCCACTCTTAAACTTCGTCTATAGAAAAGTGTGCATATGACGTCATTATCATGATATAACTGACAATATTCTTGACATAGCCCATATTTTATATTCAACTATTTTTTCAGGTTTTATGAGAAATGGCAACAAAAACATACAGTATCTCCTATTTTCAACTATTTTCCCTTTACTTTCAATGACTTTGAATAGAAATGAGGTACTTTTGTTGCCACGATAAGAAAAATGGTATTGAAAACTGCAAAAAAATTAATATCTCAAAAATTAATTGAGATACAGCTTTCAAACAAATTGCATTTAAAAGAGCATTTTTTTTCTTATACGACAGTGTAAAAATTTAAAATGTGCGATGATTAGAAGTTTAAAAATTTGCAGTAGAGAAAATTGCAAAACCAAAATTTCATTTCAAATTTCAAAGTGTTGCCATTCGCAAAATGACGTATGCGTTACGCACAGATATGTTTGTCCTTTATAATATAGATAGATAGATACTCATTATTCATCTTATCAAGTTGAAATGAATTTTTTAAAACTTGTACTGGATGACAATTGATGTTAATACAGTTTTTTCAAATATTAATTAATTAATTAAATTTTAATTAATTAATTTTACTTTTGCATGGGAAACAAAATGGCGGCCATTGGTTATTGAAGATCAATGAATGTATTTTCAATAAGGGGTTACCATAGGGGAAGACCCTGTTCTGTCGCCAAATACCGCCACGTTTGTCGCCAACATGGCGATATATCGCCAAATTTGGCGACCAAAATGAGTCGCCAAAAGTGACGCCAACTTGGCGATATCTATAATATTTCGCCAAATTCCCATAGACTTCCATTGTAAACCTACTTGCTTATAGAAAATCAACAAATTGAGATATTTTAATGCAAAAAAAAAACTAATATTAGCATAAGGGATTATATTAAATTTTTCTTTGATGACATAAGTAGGAATTGACTTTAAAAACAAAATTTTTATATTACTTGTATGTGTTATAAACTACCTGAAAGTTCCAAATGGATCGGTTCGGCAGTTTTCTTAATTTTAACGAATTCGCGTTTCAACAAAGTTTTCCGTTTTAAAAATCGAATTTTTTATAAGTCAAAAACTTGCGGATCGATTTTTACAAAATTTAGATATTATTAAAAAGCGTTTAAACACAGGGCATAACTTTAAAATCTGTAAGTGCTGTATTCTAAAAAAATTGACGAGGTTCCAAAGAATCCTAGTATAAAAATCATTTGTGGTTTAGAAAGATTGGCTTTTAAATTGAGAGTTTGAAAGGAATCATCCAATTAATGAAATAATAATTAATATCTAAGGTTGTAATTGAGCGACCGTGAAGAAATTTACATATCTGAAATCAGCGAAAAATTTTACATCTGGATACTTAAAAATTAAATCTGTAAATTTAATATTTTAAAAATTGTATATTCGTTCGAAAATGTCCACTATTGAAAGGCGTCGCACAGTGGGGTATTTTACAAATCTGGGCGGCCAAAAGTCGATTTCATAAAGTACAACGCAGGATCGAATGGATGGATATAAGTTGAAACTGAATCATTGGGGAATCACGTGATGCGATTTTTATATCCTTTAAGTGAACGATGACCTCCTGTTATCAGTTGAAACTGGAGTGTTGCGTTAAGTGCATGAGTGTCAAATCGTTCTTCATTGTGACTTTCTATTTTTGAATTTGAATAACTTTAGTTTTGGAAGTATTTAAAATATAATCGTTATGGATAGTGACGAGGTAGGTATGTATCATTATTTTTTTTTAACTTTGAATTGAGAAAGAAATAGTTTTAGTATTTACAAAATTAATTTAAAATAACGCATATTTTTCTATTATTTTTTCCCTTGTTTCCCAATTCACGAAGGGTTTAGTTATATTTCCAAACATTTCCAAGCAAAGTTACTTGTTGTACCAATAAATATACACCTTTCTATTTGTGTTTTCGTTTAAAGTAGTTCCACCTTTGTCCCCTTTTTAAAATGAATGCGATATAAATATGCTCTTCCAAAATTCTGAGTAAGCATACAGAATTACTATGTATTGATTTTTAACTGATATTTATCATATAAATTTTAAATATGAAAAAAATTGTTATGATTCAATAGAAAGTGATCAGATTTGTTTATTTTGCAGTTATTCTGATTGAAATTAAATTTATATAATTAAAAAAAAATTGCTTTAAAGTAATGTGCTCATTCCCTTTTATCTCTTTTTAAGCTCTTTTCAGATAATTGAAATAATTTATTGCTCGTTATTAACATTTGTTTATCTAAAAAATAAGTCGAGGCAATTTTCATATGTTTTTGTTAAAAGTTTGCGAAAGATTGTGAGATTTGTTTTAAAAATAAGGGATAAAATGATGTTATCTATCTAAATTGCATATAATTATTATGCATTCTTTTTTGTTCATATTTTGTATTTATTTTTATTTAGGGCCTTCGAATGTCAGAGTAATGACTCGAAAAGAATTTTTAAACATTATGCAACAGCAGAATTTGCCAAACATTAATCACAGATTAAATTTCCTTGAAAATTACCTTCTTAATGGCGATAATTTTGATGATGATGAAATTAAAAACCTCAAGCACAATTTCTCCCAATTTAAATCTCAGTTCAAGAGCAAATGGATCGAAGCCCATTATATGTTAGATAAATTTGTGAAAAATAATAAAGAATGGCTTGTAGGTACAGTAGAAATTTCAAGAAAAATAAATCGACCAGGAAGGCCAGCAAAAGCTTTCACTGAATGAAGTTACAGGTCAAAGTGGAGAAAGTCTGAAAGTTTGAGGAGCTCGACTGATGTGGAAGTACTTACGCATACTTTACACAGAAGATTCTTTACAGACCCATCTCTAGCAGCGGAAATTACCGGCATTGATGAAAATTTAATGTATCGATTTAAAGTTATTCTTGAAACCATATCTAGTGGCCACAAAATTCACCTTGATAAATTTAAGAATATACAGAAAAAACAGCAGAGCTCTACGTCCAGTTATATAAATGGTATCCAATGTCACCCACAATGCATAAAATATTAATCCATGGACGCATTGTGATAGAGAAAGCTTTACCAGTAGGCCAATTGTCTGAAGAAGTAGCCGAAGCACGGAACAAACATTTTCGATTATTTCGCCAAATTCTATCGCGTAAATTTTCAAGAATTTCTTGTAACCGTGATGTTCTCAACAGATTGCTTTTGAGTTCAGATCCAGTTTTAACTGGAATAAGACGCACGATAAGAAAAAAATCAAAATTGTTCCGTAAAGAAACTCTAGAAACGTTACTGCCTATGGAATCTTCTGAAGCTCGTGATCCAGAGGATTCTGATTATGCAGAAACAGATTACGATTCTGAATTATCATCTGATTAAAAGATCCCACCTTGGTGATTTACAAACTAATTGTTCTTATCATTAATAATCTGTTTTTATAATTTATTCAATATATTATTCCATTTTTTTTATCATGATTATCATTTATTTTATAATACTATTTATCATGATTATCATTTATTTTATAATACTATTTATCATAATTATAATTTATTTTATAATACTATTTATCATAATTATAATTTATTTTATGATACTATTTATCATATTATCATTTATTTTATAATACTGCTTATCATAAATATCATTTATTTTATAATACTAATTTTGATCAATAAATATCAATACGAAGTTGCAAAACATCCATGATTTTCAAGTTATTAAACAATATTTATTTCAAAAAGTGCATTTATTTACTGCTTTAAACGTTTAAATTAGTTTAAAAGAAAAAAATAATTTTGGCCGCCCAGATTTGTAAAATACCCCACTGTGCGTCGGTTGTCTGCAATGAACACCTGGTGTCCACGGGAGAGATTTCGAACCTTTCTTTCTGAGGAAATAAAATGATTTTTTATAAATCGTTTTTTCGCAGATTTTTCGATTTCCTGAACCCGTACCGGAATAATTTTTAGAATTTCTGAAAGGGGAATTTCTTTTGCATCTGGCTGTGCAATTTTGAAGTTTTTAGTGCCAGTAGAATTTAAGATACAGCCCTTTTTAAAAAGGCCCAGTACATTTATCGCCCTAGCTGCGCTGTAATTCCATTAACCCCACCCCCTCTCTTTGAGTTTTCGAAGAAATTGTCTGCGGTTTGATAAAAATCTATATTTTTGTTGAATTATGACTACTTTTCCATTCTTTTAATTTGGGTTTTTTAATTAATTTCGAAACTAATTACAGTAGAACCTCTTTGAGCCGAAACTCTTTTAACCAAAATCCATTTTTAAAGCTTTTTTTTTTTTTTTTTTTTTTTTTTTTTACTCTCATATTCCTTGTGTGGAAAACCCATTTTGAAAGTTTTTTTTTTTTTTTTTTTTTTTAATAACTATCATATTTCTTGTGTGCAAGCAGTCCTTTCCGAACTACGAGTACATATAAATATTTTCTTATAATATAGTATATATTTACATAAAATAGTTCCTTTGAATTTAACTTGAGCTCCCGTAACCTGCGGAGTGGAACGAAGAAAACGAACAAATTAGCAATTCTGATGCTTTTGAATGTTTTGCATAAGTTTTGGGATAGCTGGGGACTGTGATACTGGTGAACTAATACTATTAAAAAACTCCGTGATAGAGCTTCAAAGCAAAAGTAATCGAAACTGCGATAAACAAAACATTTTTTTCAAACCCTTGTGATATATGTAAAACGTACTTAATTTCAAAATTAAAATTCAGGTAATTTATTCTTGTTTCTATTTCGCTATTGCTTTATTTTTATTAAGCACTTATTGTTACCATAATAAGAAATATTGCATATGTTTCTCTTAATCTCCAAATTGAAGCATTCTCGATTATCCGAAAATTTCGGTTTTCCGAAAGATGGCTAGTCCCAATTACTTCGGATAATCGAGGTTCTACTGTATTAGAAACTAAAAATTCTGAAACTCAGGTGCATCAGGAGAGGCCTTCGACTATCCTCACAAACATTTTGAGCCTCATACGTGCCGTAGATTCTGCTAGCCATCGCACACAGACATAGCGAAACTTTGTTTTATTAATATAGACATTTAACCCATTACCTTCTATAATGTTCATTTGAGATGTTATTAATTTCCTAAGGTTGAGAGTTCCTTGTTTAGATATTTTGATGGTAAGGTCAGTTTTGGATATTCTCTTTGAAACACATATTCAAGAAACCGGTCAAAGAAAAACACTATTGTATGATCATGTTTAAATTCCCAATTAATGAAACCAACAAAGTAATAAACGCAATTTCTACTATAAACATCAATTTAATGTAATAATAGGAAAATACCACATAAACTGACTTCAGTAAATCTCTTAAATGTTTCTACGCATCTGAGGGATTCAATTCATCGCGTATAGATCTCTGAAAAAAAAAAAAAAATCAGTCACAAAAATGCGTAGAATATTTTAGAACTCTTCTTTGAAAACTTGTCGCCTTTTAACAAGTTTCCATTTCAGGTAAATGAAACAGACTTTCAAAGCCTTTACGTCGATAGAGTTATTTGATCTTCAAAGTTAAAAAAAGAGAAATTTTGATTCATTTTTGGGATTATTTGTCGCATTTAGGGAGGTATGGGGGCGATGAATAATTAATGTATTGTAATTAGAATTTTTTAAAATGAAAACGTTTTTAAAGCAGTGAAATGTTTCGCGTTTTGTTCCTGAAGTTTGGATGTTTCATTACATAGCATTTACATACGATTCTCGCGTTAATATCAAGTAAATCAATAATTTCAAGTAAAAGAAAATTGTCGCATTTATGGATACATTTAGGTACAACGACATTAACATTTAATGTAAAGTTAAAGGGAAAGGAATTCCTTGAAATTTAGCCAAATAATTAGAAATAATTGTTGTTCCATTTTTTCTCTCCGCTTCTCAGAAGAAATGAAAATGTTTTCTAATAAGGGAGGGAAGGAAAAAAAAAAACGTTTGTAAAGTCGAAGGTGTGGTCGAAACATGTGATATTTTTAGGCAACCTGCATTTAAGAATTTTTTTTTTCTCATTTCTTTGAAACAATGACATGATTATGCATTAGAAATATAAGATTTACAAGGCTATATTTTAGGTAATATTGCAAAATAAAACTCAAATGCATGTCTTTGTTTCTTGTGTTAGTGTTGACGTAGTTTTTTTTTTCTTTTTACGAGAAAGACAAAATTATGAAAGGGTTAATTATTACTGCAACGAATGCCCGAGTTTTCCACTTCTTTGTTTTTCCAATAAGTTTTTGTGGCCTTGTGATTATATTGTATTTGATCATGGATATTTAATTAACAGAATACTGCATATCAACTCTAAAATAAAATTCTATAGACAATGTTGCATAATGGGAAATCAAGGTAATTTTTTGGCAATAACAAACGAACTTAGATGAATCGGAAATTTCTATTTATTATTCAGATACACAGACGTATTTTATATTTGAAAAACAATCATTCAGTTGTACATAGCCTTTTTTATTAACATTTTCCAGCATAGTTGAAAAGTGTTTATGAATTCGGTTTGCCTGTCTGTCTGTCCATACTCTATCTAGAGTAAATATACTTGGATTGCCATGCAATTGAGATATGTGAATGAGGTTTACTATGCTGGAAAGTTCGGTATTGACACCCAAACATCCCAGTCTCCAATTTCATTCGTTTGCCCCTCTATAAAATTACAGTAAAACCTCTCTAAAGTTCCACGTTCCGTTCCAATAAAAATGGGTCGCTCAGAAAGATGGTCTCTTAATGGAGGTCATGTTTAAATCTAGATTTTAATTGTTGAAAAAAGGTAACAATGTTACTAAAATTCATTTTTCACATTAAGAAAAAATATAAAAATTTTAAGTATCAAAACAAAGTTAATTAGATAATTTAATTACTTCAGAGTTTAAAAAATGAATACATTAACGTTTCCTTTGATTTCACGGTTTTTTCTTTTATAACTTTTATTTCCAAGTCCTTTCGAAGTTCAGTAAATAAATACAATTTTTTTGGACGGAAACAAATAATGACGATTTCATTAATTTATCTATTTCTTTGAGAGTTTCCTGACAGAATAGGGCAGGGGAGCTTATTTATTGACTGTCATTCTTAATTTGTCATCAGCGTTAAATTCATTGCCTAAAAAGGCACAAAGGGGTTTAAACACTTAAAAGTTACCGGAATAAATAAATTTTAAAAAATCTAAACTTAGTTTAGAAGTTTGATGAATAATGCGCTCTCCGGAATTAATTTTCTCATAAAACCTTCTTCAAGAGATCACGAAAAAACGGAATTTGTTTCATTTTCTTCAAAGAAATGGGTCGCTCATGGAGGGAGTTCAACTGGGATGGTCTTTGAATGGGGGTAAAATTAGTATTGAGCCTATGGGAATAAATTTCGTTCCATGAAAAAATGGTCGTTCAGGGAGGTGGTCGCACAGGGAGGTTTCACTGTAGTTAAAAAATGCGTTTCAGACAGAGCTTATAATTTTTTGAGGAGACACAAATAAAAGCGGCGATATATTCGAATGAGCGATTTAACAAGGTGTTGTATAAAGAATGGCTACTGTATTTATAAATGATGCTTTATATACAGTGGATTTCCGTAAACGCGTCTCCGATGTATCATCGGTTAATGAAGACAAATTTGTTTTGTTCATTTCTTTCTAATGGAAATTAACTCATTAAATCCGGCTGGAAAGAAAACTTGCCATGTAAAGTGAAAGTGAACAAAACTTTTTAATTTGAATACCAATCTTTTAGTTTGGAGATTTTCAGAATATCTAATCTCAAATTTTGAGCGATTAAATAATTCAAAATTACAATGTTTAAAAAACTGGTGTCGAAGAATTAAAAAAAGTGTAAAAGAGGCTCGTCCTTAGTGGGTTAACCCTCTCGCTGCGCAATCCCCGAGAATGCACATTTTTTCCTCCTAATTAACCCTCTTTGATTATTCCCACCAGTTATTTTTTTATTGTAAACTAGGGGGCTCTGCCCCCTACGAGCTACGCTCGCCAACCCCCGTTCAGGGACACCAAAATCCAAAAAGGAGGCTAATTTGATCGGCTTTAAAATATTGAATTAAAAAAAAAAAAAAAAATATATCAGTAGCCATCTCGGCTTAGATGTTATACATTCCCGCGGCCGCCATCTTGGATTTTTTGGCGATTTATTGTTGGCGTTTATCGATAAGGCAACCCCGACGAGTGACGTGTTCTGGCAACCCCGTGAAGCCTAACATGGACATAAATCGCTGCTTGGCGACATTTGCTACTTGGCGCAAAACGGGTTTTCACGGCAAGAAAAAATCCAAGATGGCGGCTGCGGGAATATATAACATCTGTTCCGCGATCTCTCTGTAAACGGGTTTCCATTCGTTTTTCTTGGATTGGGGATTTTTAAGACCATATCTGCTGCTGTTAAAAGATACAATGGCTGTTTTCGTATTTAATTAAAAAAATTAGTTAAACATTCGAAAATAAGCTAATGTAAAATGAATTAAGTAAACAGTGTCATTGTCTCCCGGTATTTTTTAACAGCGCTATAAGATAGTTCTTTTAAATAATTCATTTTAAATGTATCGTTTTAAATCTGACGTAATTTACACCAAAGTTTTATTTCTCTTATTAATAGTCACGTGAAAATACTTTTGTTGTTAGAAGGAAATATTATTTGCGCTGTCTTCGAATTCACGATAATAGTTGAAAATATTATCTCAAAATATCAAGTAAATGTCTCGCGCAGATATATTTTTTAATTTAAATTGTTTTGCGTTATTTTTTGGCCATTTTAAATATGACGTAATTTCCTCCATTTACAGATTTTAACGCATAGTAATGATTTTTTTATTTTAACATTTTGTTTCTCTTTTAAAATTCCAGTGTAAATATGGTTCTTAAGACGTAATTTTCCTGCTTTTAACATGTAATCATTTAATTCTAATTTTAATTTTTTTTTCTGTTTACAATAGTCCCGTGTAAATAAATTTTTAATTTGAAGTAAACATTATTGTTTGCGCTGTTTATACAGTTGGCAACAGTTTAAATTAATAACATTTTTTAAATTTGTAAAAAATATCTCTCGAAATACTGAAAATTTGAATTTAAAATAGAAATAAAACCTCAAAAAATAGTCAAATAAAAAAAATAAATGCAATCTGCACACCGGGAACTTATAACCTATAAAATGATCTAAAAATGATTAAATTCTCATGTATAATTTTTGCTCCAATAAAACTTTTTTAATGGAACGATTTTGTCCAACTTTAGCATTAAATATCTCTGAAAGTAATTCTTCGATTTGAAAACTGTCTGCATCAGCGTGTTTATCAAATCTTTCTTTATAATACCACCGATTTCCATATTTTTGTATACGACAGTTTTTTTTTATATTAACGAAGAAAGGCCATGCTCAAGGCATACTTAGATACTACTACAGGCAGACTGATTTGCGTTTAATGTATGAAGTCGCTCGCCAGAGGACTCTGATACCCTGCCCAAAATTGAAATTTGACTCTGACCGTAACTGAAACAACCTGGGAAGGGTAGATATGTAAACAAACACCAAAATTACGTCATGACGCCATGTTTACGTTTACAATTCTGCTGACATTCCAATCAAGCTTAGAAATGACAGCTAAATCGAATACAGCTGTTAAGGGTTATTATAAACTGTCCATATCAATGTAAATGTAAAGTTCTATTTATTTAAGTGACTAATATAATTTGTTTCTCTTTAAAACTGTTAAACCAACACACATAAAAATATATAAATAAAAAAACACACGCTTAGTCTAAAACATGAATGTAACAAATTTATTTGGTACAACTTAGTTATCCCGCCGACCAATTTCGCCAAATTATATAAATCGCTAAAACACTCGCCAAATTGTACAAATTGACATAAATTTTATTTTAAATAACGAAAGAACAAATAAATTAGTATAACATTAATAAATATACAAATAAAACGTCGAAATAAAAATCACTTGATGACATAAACACGTGTAACTTGCTTACAGTCAAGTGAATGTGACATTTACGATCAAGCATTATTGGCATTTAATCTTATAGTTTGGCGATAGATTTTTGGTCGACGGGATAACTAAGTACCTTTTATTTACTATTTTCACTGCTAAAACAATAAAACTGATGGTAATTTTTTTTAAATATATTAAAATACTCATAAAATTCCTTGTAATAATTAATAAATGTAATTTATTAAGTAACAAATACCCTTACATGATTTAATCAAAATTACTTGAATAACATAGAATATTGCAACGATATTTAAATCCGTGATCACCATTTCTTTCTCTGATTAAAAATAAGAATATTTAATGTTTAAGGAAGATCGGCTTTTTTTTTTCTACTTCTTGGTTCGGGCGATATTAAAAACAAATATTTTACCGGTAACAGTAAATTAATCAAAAACAGCTGTTCAAGTCAGTTATGAGAACTGTATTTTGATAAAAATCAAATTTTAATTTTAAAACGTGTATATGAAACCAAGCTATTTTTATATAAATACGGGACATTCAAAAAAGAATAACAGAACCGGCATTTTTCTTAAATGAACCAAATGATCAAGGTAAACAATAAATATAATTTTGCTAATCTTAAAAGTATGTGTAACACTAAAATGCTACAATTTGTGTAAAATAGCCTTTTAAATCGAAGGAAATTGAAGAATATAAATATTTAATTTATTACATGAAAATACGATCAATGATTCTAATACCTCGACGATGAGAAACAAGCTTCTATCTGGGCAGGGTATAAATGTAAACAAAGAGCACGTTGTGAAGTTTTGGTTCAGGTGTTGAAGTTGGATCCGACTTCACTTTTTCGGCGAAATGCGCGTCCGTTATATATCACAGTAGGCTATGGCCATGCTTAAGCCAAGACTCCCTTATCATAAAACAGACTTGACGATCCGGAGAAAGTCTATGTGTGAAAATGTCCCCGATAATCGCCAACTTATTAGCTGACTTTGTCCCGTAAGTTACGCCACCTGGTGTATACTCCTGGTAATACTCCATAAACAAATGCATAGTAAAAAATTGAAAATGTTGTGTTATTGGCAAAATTGTATAAAATATTTTTCGAATTCCAGTAAAATAAAGGCGTAAAAAAAATATTTCGCAAATATTATGTTCTGGCTTTAAAAAATGAAACGCCTTCAACAATGGCATCAAAATGAAGATTTAAATACTTCAAATGAAACATCAAAAATGAAAATTTAAATATAAGATTTATTGATATTTTTTCAGGGTACTTGTTAATTATCCCGTCGACCAATTTCGCCAAATTATATAAATCGCCAAACTACTCACCAAGTTCTATAACATTAATAAAAATACAAATAAAACGTCGAAATATTGGTTTTATTGGCCATTATTGGCATTTAATCTTAAAATTAATTAATTTATGGCAAACCATTATTGGCATTTAATCTTACAAATTGGCGACAGTAATTTGGTCGACGGGATAACTAACAAGTACTATTTTCAGTATATAGGATTTGCGGGTTATTTTTTTTTAAATCTTGGCACAATTTGGGCTTCGGAAAGAGTGATTTTATAAGAATTTTGTTTTATAAGAATTTACGGCACAGATGTCATATACGGCCCCATATTGGCGCGATTTTTTTTCCGACGCCAATTTTGCGAAAACCTCGTTACCATATCATCTATATCCGGATAACCATATCAAGCAAAATAACGACACTTTGGTGCCAGTTAAGTATCTGGTGCGTATATGACATTGGCGCCAGAAAAAAATCGAGCTAATATGACATCTGTGCCGAATTTACATGTATAAATTTAGCTTCTAGATATTATTATTGTTTTTTATATACGATTTGTTTATATTTGTATATAAAATAGATAAATGCCTTTTTTATATTAAATAAATTGTACAAATATTGGAAAATATTGCTTCTTTATGTGAAACAGTGAATATGCTTCCAGAAATTACGTTGCCAAAATTTCTTCTCTCGCCAAGGCCCCTATACTTGAAAAATACCGATTTATTATTATATAATGTAGTATTAGCTATTGTTCTGTAATCTGTTCCACAGTCAAAGTTAACTGCAAAAACGCGATGCTGGAATAATGTGGTATCAAGTATACGGTTTAAAAATGAAATTAATTTTGCGCCAAACTACACTTACGCCAATTGGCTCTAGGTCTGATTAAGGAAGAATACTCAAATTAAGATTTACAAACACCAAAATCGTAGCATGACAAGAATACGGTATTTGCGGAAAGTTGAGGGACATGTATAAATTTAAGTGATTATTAAACTTTATTTTTCCAATTTTTTAAGCGTTTACGACTTCAGTCTGTTTTTATGTGTATCTATGCGTGTTTTAACTTTCCTAAAATACTTTGATACATTTTAGGAAAACTTACATAACATATGTGAGTTAAAACAAGGAAATTAATTACGCACCAAACTATGCCCGCCAAGATATGCCAATTGGCTGTGGAGCCAATTATGAAACTTTCCATAGATTAATACATACAAACTTTATATGAAAAAACAGCTTTCATCTAAAGTATGTTAAACTGAAATGATCCCCCACATTCAAAAATAAAACAAATTATAGGTCAATAAATAAATAAATGAGACTGTGCATTGAAACAAATTGAAGGAGCGATGTTAAATTAATACTGTAAGGTGAAATTAATTGTGAAAAGAAAAGAAATAGCAGAAATAAAATAAATAACATATTTGAAAATATAAAAGAGAAAATGAAATATTTTACATTTTCCGGATCTAGATGCTATCCATTTATTTCAATAACTAATATCACTGAGAAATTCATGGTAAAATAATTTTCTTTCCTGATTATTATTATTATTATTATCATCATTTATTTACATAACGGAATACAGCAGTAAACATTTTTTGTTTAACAGTAAAATAAGTTCATTTTTTAAATAAAATGTCTAGAACATATGAAAATTTTAAGATTAACAACTATCATTTGCAAACTACAAAGCACATCGTAAAGAAAATGGTAAAAGACAAATGGAAAACAAATTAAAAAATATTTCTGTTTCTCACGTTAGATGGCGCTAGTCACGGAAAACTATGTGGTTTCTAACCACGTGTACAGCAGACAAAGGAAACTTAGCGATTGCGAGGTCTGTTATTTCGATAAGGAGGCCTTGGCTTAAGCATTTAAATTGGATGAGTTCTACCCGGAATATCTACGCAGATTTTCATTGGTCCATTTCCAATTCAAAACTTTTTTTTATATATAGAAGGATTTTGTCTCATTTAATCAGAGCATTTTCTCGATTAAATTAGATAAAAAATTTTGTTTTGAAAAACCGGTGACAATAAAATAAAAATTCTATAAATACGCAATTTCTGAAGCTATTTTGATAAAACAATTACGCAGCGAGAGGGTTAATGTCATCGTTTAAGGAACTACATTTGACTACGTTTAGTGAAACATTAAAAAAAAAAAAAAAAAAAAAAAAAAATATATCCCTGCCGGCTCGGGCCTACAGGCGGAGGTAGATTTCGAAGTTAAGTACTAAATTCACCAACAAAACTTAAATCAAGATTAGAGATAAACCCAGTTCCTTCACTAAGAATGAGCTCTAAGGGAGCTAAACATTTTGTGAAAATTCTAATATACACGAATACCCACACGCATGTATATGGAATAGGTTTAAAAATGGCTAAAGCAAATTCAGAGAACCTCAAAGTGTTAAAATATGTTAATATTTCTACTCGGATTTTTATCATGTTTTAATAAGTTTCTTCAAACTCACATGACGTTACATATTCGCCTGCTGAAGTCCATTATATTTCCAATATGACGCAATATTTATTATTTTTTTTAATTCGTCAAACTATTTATTTCGTTTTGAGTTTACATGCAGAAATCTTGCTCTAGAAAACTAATGACGCAATATTCAATTTGTTTTCAATTCGTGAAACTGTTTATTTAATTTATTTTTTCACGTGAAATCTTGCAATAGAAAAGCAATTGTTGTGGTGAGAATTTTACTGCTTTTTTTTTAATTGTTGGCAACTACTATAACGCAAAATATTTATTTTTTCCTGTCATTGTTGTATAGGAGCTGGTTCTATCAGAATCATGATAAGACGGTATTCAAAAGTTTGAGCCCTCCCCATTTCCATTCCCTTGGGCCGATTTTGCCCATTTTCAATCCCCGCCGAGATATTAACCATCTCAAAGTTGTTGGCGAGTTTGAAGACGATCCGTGCATCATTGCGACTTTTATCGTGTGGACAAAATTTGGTACATACATACATACATACATATATATATATATATATTATAAACTTTTTAGGTGGGGGTGGTTTGGGGTTCCTGGGGTCGAAAAATGAAAAGTTATGAAGGAATTTTTCAAAAGACGCACCATGGTAACGACTGCAATAGGTAGTATTTCTCACGAAATCTACCTAAAAGCCATTTAACCATAATTTAAGCTTATTTTTAGTTTAGACTGTGACTCGAAACTACGAAGAAAACCAAAAAATAGTCCGTATATTGATTACATTTTGGTAAATTGAGGAATTTATGGTAAAATCTAGTGAAATTTAACCCAATACGCAAAACGCTCTACAGAAAATTTTATCGCACATATGCATTTTCTGTCTTACACTTAATTTGTATGACAATGGTGAAGGCAATAAACTAATATACCGGGTGTCCTAAAAAAGACTGACTGATTTTAAAATTCAATAATTTTCAAACGGTGACAGATATTTAAAAAATTCTTGCAGGAGCGTTATGTTCTATGTCAGGAGTTTTTTTTGTGGTGGTTCTCGAATTTAGTTCGAATTAAAAACGGTAGATGGCGCTGCGAGCAATACGCGCTAAACGCAGACCCGACGTTTGCAGGGGTCGATGCAGGTTTTTAATCTTGGGGCCCGTTTTGTGAAAAGTAAAAATTATTTTTGTGAATTTCATTATATCTTTGCGAAAAATAACATTTGTTAACGAAAGTTGAAATCCATTTACTCAAATTCGAACCAAGCATTTTATTAACAAAAACTACTTTAAATCCTCTGGCTAAAGTTTTTGTTTTTCGTGAACTGGTTTTATTGACAAATTACATATTTTAAAACAGTTTTTATGAAAATGAATTGTATGAAGGGGCGTATTTTATTAAAAGGAATTTTATGAAGGGGCCTGTTTATTAAAAGGAATTTTGTGAAGCAGCCCATTTTATTAAATTCATTTTTGTGAAGGAGCCCATTTTATTAAGTTCATTTTTGTGAGGGGGCCCATTTTATAAAATTCATTTTTGTGAGGGGGCCCATTTTATTAAATTCATTTTTGTGAAGGGGCCTATTTTATTAAATAGATTTTTGTGAAAGGTCCCTAAATAGGCCCCAAATTTTGCCTGGATCGACCCCTGGTTTGGTACTTCGGGACCCACTCAATACATTTGAATCTCCTTTTTTGGAATGGGAGAAGAGAAAGGAAAAATCCAGCTTGAATTTAGCGCCTATTGTTTGCAACACCATCTATTGTTTGTAATTCGAACTAAATTCGAGAATCACGGTAAAAACAACAACAACAACAAAAAAAAAACTTGCTGACATTATATATAACCCTCCTGCAAGAATTTTTTAAATATCTGTCACCGTTTGCGAGTTATTGAATTTTAAAATCAGTCAGTCCTTTTTAGGACACCAGGTATAATAAGACATATTATAAGTTTTTCCTGAGATATGGCATATCGCATCTGTTTATGTCAATTTTTCGAAAAGTCATAAACGACATTCCACGAAAACAACTAAAAAAGAAAAAAAGCATTTGTTCTGAAATTAAATATTTAGTTCATTGCCTTCACAACAGCGTCAATAACTCACAGTTTGAATTTCATAGTGATTTTTCAATGACTTTTTGAGAAATCCTGTTTTGCGTTTGGAATTTTGCTGAAAAGTAACATTTTACCATAAAATACATTTAAAGTTTACATTTTTGTTTTACTAAAATTATTTACAGTTATGTGCATCTGAAGTTTACTGCATTTATAAATCATGGTCTTTTCGTTAGTTCTGAGACTTCTTCTTGTTTCTAGAAGCTCATATTTTATGAATATTTTCCTGCTTTTATTTTACAATTGGCAACAATTTAAAATGATAACCTTTTCTAAAATATGTAAAAAATATCTCTCGAAAAGCTAAAAGTTTGAATTTAAAATGGAAATAAAGCTTCAAAAAATGAGGAAAAAAAAATGCAGTCTGCACAGCGGGAGCTTCTTGTATATCCTTAGAAAAAATGATTAAATTGGTGTATAGTTTTTGCTCTTATAAAGATTTTTTAATGGAACGATTTTGACCAACTTTAACATTAAATATCCCTTAATAATTCTTCGATTTAAAAACTGCCTCCATCAGTATGTTTATCAAACATTTCTCTATAACATTACCAATTTTCATATTTCTGCAGTAGTTTTATTAATATTAGCGAAGAAAGACCCTAGGTCACAACAAGTGGGTAAGTGTGATCACAGATCGCACAGAGGGTTTCGTTTAATATTCCTTTCAAAACACTTTATCGTTTTGCAAAATCTATTAGTTCCGCATTTCGAAACCAGGGGCGCACTCTATTCTAAACAAACCTCCATCCGAACGAAACTCCGTTTTACAACCTATCAGTAGATATATTATTTGAGAGACCCATAGCATCCGAGATAGGTAGGCGCCCCCTGGCAGTAAAAAAGGAACTAAAATATGTAAGGCTATAGTGCATAATATGAAAGAGTGGTCAAAGGAGTGTCGGCAAAAGTTAGAAAAGTGCCTCCCGGATAAAAAAGGGGGAGGTTAGAAAAATTGCTTAAAATACACAAGTTAGAGCCCGGAGGGGTAAATAATATAAGAGTTTTTGAAAATTTCATGATTTTTCGTGATCGCAAGTGTTCTGCTATAAGTATGCAAAATTTCAAGTCTCCAACTTCATTAGGGGCTGAGTTAGAAAAATTGCTTAAAATAGACAAGTTAGAGCACGGAGGGGTAAATAATATAAGATTTTTTGAAAATTATATGATTTTTCGTGTGATCGCAAGTGTTCTGCTATAAGTATGCAAAATTTCAAGTCTCCAACTTAATTAGGGTCTGAGTTAGAAAAATTGCTTAAAATACACAAGTTAGAGACCGGAGGTGTAATTATAAGACTTTTTGAAATTTTTATGATTTACCGTGTGATCGCAAGTGTTCAGCAATAAGTATTCAAAATTTCAAGTATCCAACTTAATTAGAGACTCAGTTAGAAAAAATGCTTAAAATACACAAGTTAGAGCCCAAAAGGGTAAATATAAGACTTTTTCAAAATTTTATGATTTGTCGTTTGATGTGAGGTGTTCAGCTACAAGTATGCAAAATTTAAAGTCTCCAACATATATAGTTTCTGAGAACGGGCTCTGTGACAGACGGACAGATGGACAAACAGACATCAGACAGGGAAGTGAAACGAATACGGTTTCGTCAGATGAACGAAACCCTAAAAAAATAAATTGTTTCTTTTATAGCATAAAGTTCTAACCTGTTTAATTTCTTTAAAAAACTGAATCCAATTTAACGCACGGATTACTTTTTTAACTATTCAATTTTAATACCATGTTGTGATGTAGTGGGGCAGAGCTTTTTGGTTCACTAAGCTCTTGTGAGATGATCGTTGAAAAATAATACATATTTCTTACCAAAGTCCTTTATTAGAACAACTAAAATAGATTTGAAAAATGTAATAACAAACTTTACCATTCATAGGTAGACACTCTCACTTTTTATTAACAGTTCTATACTTCTCATAGCCAACCTGAGTAAACGATTTTTACTAGCATCTCTTCCGTTGGTAAAAAACGTCCTGACTTCATCAGTGTCCCCAGTCTACTGTTCAGCCTCCTCACCAGCTCCTGCCTGAGCCTTTTCTTTCTTTCACTTTGGAGACGAGTTGCCACACATTGTCCAGTCCTCCCTATTTCTTGCAAAAATGGAAATACTCTGTTGAGCAGATCCCAAGGGCAGATGTATGCCTGCTATTTCCCCTGCATGCCTTGACACAAAAGACTATTGTCCTCCACGGAAATGCCTGTTGCTTCCCCCGTCGAAAATTTGTGGAGAAGGTACGATATCACAACACCCCCCCCCCCCCCCCAAAAGAGATTTCCACAGGAAATATTTTGTATGAATTCACGTAATAAGCCCTTTTAATATATTTCCCGAGAGGTCAAGCACACCATTAAATCAGCAATAAAATATCATTTAGACTTTTGACCCAATTATGAAAGTTCTACTTAAATTCAACAATACCCACTCTCAGTTTCAAAGGACATATCAAAAATATGAAATTTTCAGAATTTTCCTTAAACATAGTTAATCAAAAGAATAAAAAGAATTTACGTTTTTGATGTTAGAACAATTAATTTAAATTTAACATATTTGAATATAATACTAACTCAAAAACAAAACAAAAAAAAACACTATAACACAATCTAGGTAACTAAATTTTTACATACAGCACAATATCTTAATAAAACGTCCTAATTACAAGTATTAAAATTTTGAACACTAAATTCCAAACAGAAAATCCAACTCTGATTCTAAATCTTCCTACTTAGACCATCTGCATTCCCATGTAATTTTCCTGGCTTATGTGTAATTTCAAAATTTAATGGCTGCAAAAATAGAGCCCAACGTGTCAAACGAGAGTTTACCAACCATTTTCTTTAAGTACACTAATGGATTATGATCCGTTTGTATTTCAAATTTTTGCCTATCCAAATAATAATTTAACTTTTTAAATCCATATACTATAGCCGCTAATTCTCTTTCTATCGTGCTATAATTTTGCTCCGCACGAGAAAATGTTTTGCTAAAATACAAAATTGGATGCTCTTCACCTGCAATAATTTGAGATAAAACAATTCCTGCCCCATACAAACTCGCATCTATTTGCACAATGAATTTCTGCTTAAAATCAGGCGCATATAACACAGGACTTTTCATTAATTTTAACTTTAATTCTTCAAATGCATTATTACACTTCTCGTCCCATATGATTTTTTCTTTTTTTCTTTTCCCTTTTAAAGCGTCTGTTAACGGTACTGCTATGGTAGCATAATTCTTTATGTACCTCGCGTAATATCCTACCATTCCCAGATATGCTCTTAGCTGTGTTTTCGTCGTCGGAATTGGAAAATCTTTAATAGCCTGCCATTTAGCTTCACTAAGAGACCTTTTTCCTGACCCAACTTCATGTCCCAGAAATTTTACGTGATATTGCGCAAATTGGCATTTGGATGGTTTCACCGTTAGATTTGCTTCTTTTAACCGCTTAAGAACTGCCTCCACATCTTTTAAATGCTGTTCCCAGGTCAAAGAAAATATAGCTATATCATCGATATATGGAACCGCAAATGACCCTAACCCATATAAAACTATGGCAATCAATTTACATAAATAATATGCTGAATTTAAAAGTCCAACCATCATGACTTTAGGTAAAAAAGTCCCAAATGGTGTTACAAAAGCCGTATATCTCTGAGCTTCTTCCGTGAGAAGAATCTGAAAATAACCTTTCGTCAGATCCATAACAGTAATAAAAGGCGCTGCACTCACTTTCTCAACGACCTCTTCAATGTTTGGCAAAGGAAAATTTCAGTTCCGGGGATCTATTCTGGTGTGGTAGGAATGCTGAAACCGGTCGGGAAGAGCCGCCTTGGCGATTATTTGCTATTCTGGTGTAGTAGAGTCGAAATTTCGCCGGTCGGAGTGGGTTGCATTTTTTCCGACTGCTACCTTGTGGTCGAGATCGCAGTGGGTAGGGTTCGGAAAGAATTTTTGCTCTGTTTGGAGGGTTTGGGCACTTGTTTAATATTAAAAAATAGAAAGAGGGCATAGTTTTTCAATTACCAGGGGTCGTAAATATCATGATTTCTTCAAACATATCCAACATATCAAAAATATCCAATGCTTTTTATATTTATCAGATATTTTCAAAATAGTCAACTTATTGATAATTATAAATATTTTCAGACTTAATATAAATAAGAAATTAAAATATATTGCAGTTAGCATGATAACTTAATAAAATATTATTCTAAATGTGTGTTTTTTTCTTTTTTGCTTCTCTTAAGTAACAAAATAGTAGATCAGCTAATTGAAAACAGACCCAATTTGTTTAAAAGAAAAAAAAAAAAAAAAAAAAAAAAAAAAAGCTGTAAGATTTAGTATTAAGAAAATTTTGTTGTATAAAACACAATTTGAAATACAAAATAATTTGTTTTAATTAAAAAAAAAATGAACATAATTGTAATTTTGCTGCTTTTTCAATCTCATAATGTGTTGTGCATTTTAAATTAAGGTAAACCAAAATTAGAAAAGATCATTTTAAATGAAGATGTAAATAACTTATCTAAATTAGATGGTTTATCTTTCAATGAGTGTCGTAAGAAATATTGTCTGACGTAATTATTGTCATCTAAAAATTCAGCTTCAAACGTAAAGTTTCTTTTTAGAGAGAGGGTGGGGTGGGGGTGGGGGCCAAAAGTCACTATCAGAGCAAAAGTTCTATATCTACAGAACGACACCGTTAATAACAGTCGAAAAATTCATTTACACTTGTTTTCACTGAAAATATAAAATTTTGAAATAAAATATAAAATATCGAAAGTATCAAACGTCTTGACATTTTGAAAGAAATATCGGATATATATCATGGTATATCTCAAGGATAAGCTATTCGATTTCTAAATATACCCATATAAATATATATACTCACTGATATATATATATATATATATATATATATATATATATATATCACCGAGCCCTGTTAATTACAAAATACTATTTTCTTACTTAAAGCTCTTTTACAGATTCTTTAAAAGTTCTTTGACTCGGAAATCTGTGTATTCTTTTTTTCTTGCAAAAAATGTCAACTAATTTACTTACAAATTTAATTCAGACCGAAAAAAAATACTTTCATTTTACATGGAAAGGTTTAAAGTTTAAACATGGAAAAATTTCTGAAATAAAAGCTTTTATTTCGGCCTTTTAAACAAACCAAAAGTTTCGGCAAAAAGCCAAGACAGTTCACATTTTTTTCTGTATAATATTAAAGCTGTTCTCAAATTAAAACTCTCTATTTTCTGACACATTCCTGGAATAATTTTTATTCGAAAACACAGAAAATTGCTCGATGTTGTTATTCAGAAACTGCAAACTCGAATAGCATATACCATTTTTCGATAAAGGTAAAGGATTCTTCAGAAAATGCGGTCAAAGTAGGCATTTTGAACCGAAATTATGAAAGTAACTCCCGATAAAGGTCGTCAAAAGATAACATTTGCTTATAACTCAAGATAATACGTTTATATACTTCAAAAATAAAAATACATAAAGGCGCTTTTCAATTCCTAATCACTTCAATTGTCATATCTGCTAATTTCATGCTTTTATGTTTTAAAATTAGTCTGTGTATGTACAGGGCCTGGTGAAACAAAAGAGGAGAGGATGAAGGCCTGGTATTCATTCAATGCCCCTTCCTATGCTGTCACAAAAATTAAACGTGTTCTATGTCTTAAAATAGAGATATGGATATATAAATACATATTTAGATAAATATATTACTTGTGTTTAATCTTTCCCTACTCCAATAGCAAAAAATATGCAGTATAATTTGTACAAGATCGAATTAGATTTTAAATATTATCTCTGTAAAATTCGTTCACCAAGTTTGGCACCCCCTAAAATCAAAGAGGTTCAGTGCCACGGCCCAGTTGGAAGGGTTTTTTAATCAGCCCTTGTGTTTGTGTTCCAAAATTTTGCGTTGTTGAGCGGAGAAAACATATTTTAGATCCGTTTCACAACAACAACAATAATAATAATAATTTAAAAAACATTTTATTATTTGTTTTTACATTTAATGATTTAATTGATTCTAATTATATTTTTCACAAAGAATCAAGATTTTCAGTGAATTGATAAAGATACAACAATAATTTTTCATTTTCATATTTAGTTTTTTTTTCTTTTTTTTTTTTTTAAATAAGTAATTAAACTCATTGATGATCTCTGTAAGTATTTAAAATATTAATAAATAAAATTAAGGGAAAATAAAATTTGAGAGACTTTCCTTAGAATATTTTTACTGTCACGAAAATAATTAAATCGTGGTGACTTTATAAATTAATTTAAAAAGGAAGGTAGGAGACATTTAAGTACAAAGCTAAATTAATATACTTATTATATATGCATATATTCTTTAAGTTTATTGCAGATTTGAGATTAAGAACAATTATAAGCAAACCTAGACTTTTTTTTTTAAATAAAGGTGAAACTAAAGTATATTTAAATATTCGGCCTAATTTATATATGTGTTTTCAGTACTGGTGTGATAAATATAATTAATTTAAAATAAAAGTGGTCTAAAGATGCAAATAAATAAAAAGTTATTTAATGTTTATTATTTTTTTAAAATCCATTATATATTCGGCTTCAAATATATATGTAGAGCTTGGTAGAACCTACAACCCCCCCCCCCCCCTTTATTTTTCAAAAATATTTTGAAGTCTGAAAAAAAATCTGTCTATTTCACCATAACATTTACTAATCATTTTCTGATATTAAAATAGAACAAAGTTTCTTTCAAAAAATTGATTCAATAATAATAACAAATAGTATTTTATGCATAATTAAAATACAAATGGACATTTTTTCTTAGGCCAGGAAATTTTAAACAGGTTACAGGCACGCACACGCTGATGTAAAACAATGGCATTCATTCCTTCAACTCGTTTTTCTTTTATATAGATAACCCAAACATTCTTTTCCTTTCACGTAAATAACAATAACACTTGACAAAGCAAGACAGCTGTTTCTCTCTCCCAAACATATAAAAACACGTGAGCGCTTTCATCTGATTGGCTACAACTGTGTCCGATCGCACGCAGGGGACATTCTGCGTTTCATCCTCCACTGTGGTATAACGAGGGGAGACCAGAATAGCTCTTCGCCCAGTGGTCGCTATGAGACGGCGATCCCGATCCCGATTCCCGGTATTTACTCGATTACACCAGAATAGACGCCCCGGTCTTTGCATTTAATTTCTTATAATCCACACAAGGACGAGCGTCTTTACCCGCACTCTCAACCAAAATCATAGGCGAAGCATAATATGATTGCCCGACTTCAATCACACCCAAATTTAAAAGCCTCCGAATCTCTTCACGCATAATCTCTAATTGCCTCGGCGACATACGATACGGTTTTGATCTTACCGGCACATCATCCGTTAAAACAATGTCCATTTTAACTAACGGGGTACTCCCAGGGTCCGTAGAAAAAACTTTCATATGACGCTCAATCATTATCCTGAAATCTCCTATTTGCTCTGTAGAAACGCGTTTTTCCAAATTACTTTCTTTTACTAATTCCCAAAAGTCTAATTGAGTGGGATCCGCAATGGGATAAGGAATTTCCGTTTGATCCTCAATTTCCTCACACTCCTCATCAATCAACAAATTTACAAATTCAGGTCTACTATAATATGGTTTAATTAAATTAACATGATAAATAGTAGACTTATTTCTCTTTTCCGGAATATCGATAGTATAATTAGTTTGAGATATTACACTAGTAATAGTTCCCGGTCCTATCCAATTAACCGCCATTTTATTTGATTTCGAAGTAGCCAGAACTAACACTTTATCTCCAACATTAAATTTTCTATACACCGCATTCTTATCATACCATTGTTTTTGTTTCTCCTGACACTCTTTCATTCTTTTACACGCTAATTCTTGACAATGTTTCAATCTATTACTTAAGTTCAAAATATAGTCCACTACATTCTGATTTACCGTTTCCTTTTCCATCCAATTTTCATATACAAGAGTATGTGCCATTCGTAAATTCTTACCATGTACAAGCTCAGCAGGGCTAAATCCCGTGCTTTCATGACTTACAGTCCTCAAAGCAAATAAAGCCATTGGCAAGACTGCTTCCCAATCTTTTCCTGCCTCCAAACATAATGTCTTTATAAACTTTTTAAAACTACCATGCATCCGTTCAACGTTATTCGATTCTGGGTGGCAAACTGAACTATGTACAACTTTAATACCGAACCTATCAAAAAATTCCGATGCCAACTCACTTGTAAATGACCTACCCAAATCACATTGTACCTCTTTTGGATTACCAGTCCTAGAAAAAATTTGTATTTTAGCCCCTCAATCACTGACGGAGAAGTTAAATCTTCTACTGGAATCGCATCTGGATATTTTGACGCAACACAAGTTGAAGTAATCAAGAATCTATTATTTTTCTCGCTTAAACTCAAAGGGCCTACACCATCAACATTTATCCTGGAGAAAACTTCTGAAATTATTGGCACGAGCTTCAAGGGAGCTTTCTTTTTATCTCTATTTTTACCAATCTTTTGACACAGATCGCAAGTTTTTACAAATGCCTCAATTTCCTTGTAACAATTTGGCCAAAAATAGCATTTAATTACCCTATCTTTTGTTTTAGTCGCCCCTAAATGTCCCGCAACTTCCTCATGACACATTTTCATTATTTTCTCTCTAAATTCTAATGGCAAACATAATTGTAATTTCTCATCCCCACTATTTGAATGTGAAACTCTTACTAATTTATTTCCCATTATTTTAAATTCCTTTTCTTCTACATTATTCGCCTTTTCCCATAATGTTTTTAAAGATAAGCACTGTTTCTGAGCTAAGCTGAAATCTTTTGCTGTAATTTTATTCAATCCCACATTATCTTTCACCTAACATTTCGGTAATAACATATGATCTTCGATTTGACTTTCATCCTGTCTGTTCTCATCCATTTGAACTACCTGCGTTTTTTTGTTCTGTGAGCAATCCCCAATTTTATCTACCCTACCTGGTTGCTCTTCTAACTTTGCATGCTCGATAAACGACATTTCATTATCAGCATCCCGTTGCTCCATTCTTTTTTTAAAGAATCCATCCTACTACGGGTAACTACCATATTTATAGGAACACCATTTCCTTTATTTTGCTCAATAAGCTCCGCAGTTTTATTACCTAAGAGATAGTAACCTTGCTCCGACTCCGATGGTTTAATCGCCGCCTTAGTGGTGATGCAACCAAAATACCCTTTTATAGTCACCCATGCTAAAGGTAAACATTTACATTCATTATCAAGAGGTTGACGTACCCAAGTTATATCTCCAGTAAAATCCTCTGTTTTAACCCAATTTCTATCGCATAGATCAATCCCTGCTTCCGTATCCCTCAAATAGTGTCTTTCAACCCCATTTATTAGAGCTTTTTTTAGATAAGGTTTAAAACAATCCCCTAAATCAATATCATTACCTAAATGATTAACTGTATTAAACTGATTTTTCTTTTTTAACCATTCCGCACAATCTGGTTTTATGTGCCCTGGTTGATTACAAAAAAAAAAAAAAAAAAAAAAAAAAAAGCCTTTTCCTCTCAAAAGCCTGGTCTTGTTTAAATTTATCATTTTTAAAATTTTCCGTTTTAATCTCTAACTCCGATTTAGCTTTTACTGCACCCTTAATTTTCGGATTTAAATTGCTTCTTTGCATCTCCGAATAAGGTTTTTTTTCCCAAGATTTTTTTTTCTGATTTCCTGAAACTACTTCTAATACTCTCATATTTGTCACATTTATCAGCGAGCTTCGAAGCCTCTTTCATTTCATCCCATTCATCCATAAATTTTTCTTTTACTTCAAAAGGAACGCGTTTTTTTACTTGCTCAGTGAGCATGAGTTCTTTTAAAGACTCAAAATCCTTTATTTTTAATGATTCCAACCAATTATCCAATTAACCCCTTAATTTATATACCAAGTCTACCCATAACGCTCCAGGTTTCCTTTGATGATTTTCAAACTTCTGTTTTAAAGCACCTGTTCCCAATCTAAAACGATTTAATAAAACTTTTTTTACATGTTGAAAATCATCTCCTAATTCTGCTGGTTGTTTCACTATAATTTCCGCGATATCTGATGGCAATAAGGGAATTAATTGGCTAACCATATCCTCTTGCGAAATTTTAGCTTTTTCCGCCAGTTTTTCAAAGATCATAAAGAAAAGAGTGATGTCAATTAATTTAGAATCAAAACGTGGAACTAATTCTTTCAAATTAATTTTTGGATTCCTATGCGAACCTACATTCATATCACTAGACGAAAGACTAACAGTTTCCGAAGAATTTTGAATTCTTAATTTTTCTAACTCAAACTGTCTTGTTTTTTCACGCTCTTCGTCTTCCCGTTCCAAAACTAATTTTTCTTTACGTTCTGCATCCTCTTTAAGAATTCATTCCAAATTCGATTTAGCAAAACTTTCATTATAATCCGATGCTGCTAAAATAGCCTGAATTATAGTTTTTTCTTATCAGTTGCCGACACGTTGGTCTCAAATTCCTCTGCCAGCAAAAGCAAGATATTTTTAGTATATTTCCCTAGAAATTCTTCCATGATTTTCCCCCAAAATATACTAATCGCAAAAATACACAAATATATACAATTTGTAAAACACCAAAAAAAAAAAAAAAAAAAAAAAAAAAAACACAATAAGGAATAGGATTTTATCCTTTAGATATATTTCAATGCATAAAACAATAATACAATTTTCCTACCGAAAATTTTCATGCACTTGTTATATCCTTTAAAACTGAGTAAATCCTCAAAATTATTTTGATACTCACAGTACTATATAAATACAATTTATATATAAACAATTAATCCCGCTTTTTTCTACAGCATACCCATAAAATTTCAAATAACTTTATTGCTGTATAATAAACAAAAGCTGTATATGCCCCAACTTTATAACTAAAAGTTACATCCACAACTATGATTAATTTTAATGATTAATATTCTTTTATTAATCAACCGTAATTTACTATCCCCAAGTAAATTATGAAATACATAAATATTAAATTTTCAAAACCAAATGAATTACCGTACAGACCTTAAGAAACCCGTTTAATATAAAAATTCTAACTAAAAATTTCGATCCCAAATTAATAGCTATCCTAGACTTTTTATCTATTAAACATATACAAATTACCAAGAACAGACATATACAATATTAAATCCTAACAGACCTCTCTGGAAAATTTCATAAAAGGGCTTACCTTCAAATGTAGACATTTCTCTACACTGCTCCAAGGCTTTTCTGCACTTTTTTTTTCAGGTACTGTCGTATCTCCGGATCTAACTTGATTTCCGCCGAGAAATTTACACACAAACTGTCTCCATGGATTCCTAAGGGCGATCGATGAATAGTCTTCTATCCACTGCACTGGACGTTTACTGAAGAAATTTTCTATATCGTCGGATCCTTAGTCCTTGTTACATACCAGCTAACGTATTCGACACTCCAGATTTCACAGTTCCTCACCGGGTACACTTGAAAATCTTTCTCGTCAAACACAAGATTTCATTACCGACTGTCCTTGCTTCTAACACAGTTTCCTTCTGTACATCAAGTTCACGTGGGTCCAGTCTAATTTATGCTAGACCTAATTAATCCGTAAGCTGCCACCATTTATAATACTATAGCTGTGATGTAGTGGGCCAGAGCTTTTTGGTTCACTAAGCTCTTGTGAGATGATCGTTGAAAAATAACACATATTTCTTACCAAAGACCTTTATTAGAACAACTAAAATAGATTTGAAAAATGTAATAACAAACTTTACCATTCATAGGTAGACACTCTCACTTTTTATTAACAGTTCTATACTTCTCATAGCCAACCTGAGTAAAAGATTTTTACTCGCATCTCTTCCGTTGGTAAAAAACGACCTGACTTCATCAGTATCCTCAGTCTACTGTTCAGCCTCCTCACCAGCTCCTGCCTGAGCCTTTTCTTTCTTTCACTTTGGGGACGAGTTGCCACACATTGTCCAGTCTTCCCTATTTCTTGGAAAAGTGGAAATACTCTGTTGAGCAGATCCCAAGGGCAGAGGTATGCCTGCTATTTCCCCTGCATGCCTTTACACAAAAGACTATTGTCCTCCACGGAAATGCCTGTTGCTTCCCCCGTCGAAAATTTGTGGAGAAGGTACGATATCACAGTGTTTACACCGTTTAATGCGAACTTTCATGGAAGGCTACATTAACAAGGGTCGTGATACTGAACATAGTCTTAGAAGAGAGGAAAGGAATTTAAAGTTAAACCAATGTCTTTTCTTCTATTTTTGTTTTTCAACTTGTGTTCATATATTTTACATTTGCAAAATAGATTTATCAAAATGTGGTCAAAGCAGTTTATTTTTTTTAATAAATCTAACTTGAAGTTGAAAAAAAAAATCTATCAATGTTACGGTGCAGTCGTGGAAAAAAACAGCAAACACCCCTTACTAACTCTGCAAAAAAATATGGTAGAAGAATGTTACTGATACCACACGATTGGTAATAAAGTCTACTTTTAAATGATGTATTTAAAATTTGCTTAGGGGGGTATCTACATATTAAAACGAACCATAACTTTGTTTTTTTTCAATAGCAGTACACATTTCTGACAACTCTACACCCTTCAATTAGCCTAAAAATAAATTTTTATGCAATTCGTACGATAAGTTTTCGAGAAATTAATTACTTTAAAACGAGCGTATTTTAGGGGCTGTATCCAAATTGAAGTTCGGTACTAGATTGTTGACCGAGAGAGCCCCCTTCTTGATCAAGGCATCTTAAGCGCCACTCAAGCAGTCATTGAATACTGCTAGATTACAGGATAGCATAAGAAATTTCAAAATATCTAGTCGCTTCTATCATAGACCGCCCCTTAAACTACCATTTTGCCGTTTTTTAAGCATAATTTGAAAACTACATGGAAGAAAAATGTGAAATTTTGGATTTCCATAAAGCAGGACTTAATAAATCTAAATCCATCAAAAAAAATTGTAGATTGCAATGCGTTTTCGAATATTAATTTCATAATTCATATCATAAAATTATAAAAATTGCAAATTCAACGTATTTATGATTGGGTATTTTAGTATTATTGCTATACAAAAAGGCATTAGGGATATAATTTCAAGAGATATTAATGAAAACGTGAAAATATAATTTAACATTAGAAGCACTAAATTTTGAATGTTTGTACTTCAAAAACTTATCATTCAAGAGACTTGAAATTTGGTATCTTGGCTTAGTTTGAACCGAAGACACCGAACAACCGATTCACGCATTAATCTTGAGATAGAGCTATTGCGGGAATCTTGAAAAATGCAGCACAGCACCGCCACCTTTTGGGCGATTTACACCAAAACGTTATCAGCACCAATTCATATCAAGTACTAACTGAATCTGAAGTTTGATGAAAATCTGTGCATTAGTTCTTGAGATAAAGCTATTGCAGAAATCGCGAAAAATGCAGCATAGCAGCGCCACCTGTTGGGCGGTTTACACCAAAAACTAATCAGCACCAATTTATATTAGGGACGACCTGAATTAATTCTTGATATAGAGCGCCTACAAAATTTGTGTCATAGACTCACAGACAGACATTTTGCAAAAACATGTTTTTCGGGATCTGTGACTCCTACAACGTGTAAAACCGTCGAAAAAAAAAAAGTCGAAAATTCTCACGAATCTCATACTTTCTTCTTATAAAGATAGACGAAAGTAATAAGTATAAAACTAAAAATAGCTTTTAAAAAAGCACTCTTTTATAAAAATGGTGTTTTAATATTTATTCAATCTTCATCTTTAAATTTTTTTCACTGCATTTCATGCTTTTTCGATAGAACAAAGTATGTATTAACAATATGTAAGTTAAATAATTTCACAGAATAAATTTGCATACATATATAAGTACTTCGAATTAGGAATAAAACTCCCGATCTTTTTTCGTATATTTTATTACTTTCCTCTATCTTAACAAGAAGTATTGGATATGTGAAAATTTTCGACTTTCGTTTTCGACGAATTTGTACCTTTTAGGGGTCAGAGATTCCGAAAAACATGTTTTTACAAAACGTCTGTCTGTATGTGACATAAATTTCGTGGACGATCTATCTCAAGAACTAATGCACGAAATTTAATAAAAATTTATATACAATTAGTTCCTGTGTAAATTGGTGCTGATTAGTTTTTGCTATGCAGCATTTTTCACGATTTTCGCAATAGCTCAATCTCCAGAACTAATGCACGGATTTTCATCAAACTTCAGATTCAGTTAGTCCTTGACATGAATTGACGTTTTATACATTTTGGCATAAATCGCTCAAGAGGTGGCGCTGCTATGCTGCATTTTTTGCGATTTTCGCAATAGTCCTATCTCAAGAACTAATGCTTGGATTTTCAACAAATTTAAGATTCAGGCATACGTATCTTGATATGAATTAGTGCTGCTTATGTTTTCGTGCCAAATACCTCAACAGGTGGCGCTGCTTTGCTGCATTTTTCAGAATTTCCAGTATAGCTCTATCTCAAGACCTAATGCAGGCAGGGCCTGATTACCGCACAGGCCAACTAGGCTGTGGCCTAGGGCCCACTGCTAAGGGGGGCACAAATTTAATAAAATGATTTAGAAAAAAATTTCTTAAATTGCAGTTTCTTGCTATTATTTTCTCAAAAACAAAAACGGTTTTGGTTAACTTGTCAACCGTATGATAATCTAATGATAACCCCTCGAATACTCCCTGGGAAAAAAATCTAGCTACTATTTTGGTGCGAGGGGGACCCGAAAAGAGGCTGGGCCTAGGGCCCCTTAGAACCTTAATCGGGCTCTGAATGCACGAATTTTCTTCAAACTTTAGATTCAGGTATACCTTGATATCAATTAGTGCTGTTTATGTGATTTATATAGAAGAAAGTTTTGTGATGGCCACATTATACTAGTTTATAAATAATACTGTATACAGTTGGGATACTGAACATATTAGAGGGGAGAAAAAAAAAAAAAAAACTCAACCCATGTCTTTTCTTGTAAATTTTATCTGCAGCTTCTGTTCAAATAATTAATTTGCAAAGCAGCTTGACCAAAGCGTGGAAAAGCATTTATTTTACGTTTCCTCCAAAGAATATCTCAAAAAAAAAAAAAAAAAAAAAAGAATAAAGAATAATGAGCGGTTTTCAGCTGTGAACAGAACCATGCCAATCACGACAAAATTGAGCCTGGTGTTAAAAGATGATAACAGTTTTTTGTACACAATTGATGGTCTCTTCGACGCTGTTATAATAAAGCTGAAGACGTGCCAATGTAATCTCTATTATGTCATTTATTGGAGGTCCAGAAAGCAATTGAAGTGCACTCCCCAAACATTGGGGCGTATTATGATGGTAATTTAAGCACTTATTGAGTTGCTGTTTTTTATGCGTTATTCTTAAAATATAAGTACTTTTTTTAACACTTTCCAACAAAATTGAAAAATGTTTATGCATTCGGTTTGTCTGTCCGTCTGTCCACGCTCTAACTCCCGTAAATAGACTCGGATTTTCATGCAATTGATAAAGGTTATTTAGGGTCACCAAAGCACGTTTGGTATTGTATATGAAGTATGTAGGATTAATAGTTCATTTACAGGGCCACTCAAAAGAATTCCGTTACATTATAGTCAATGGAGAAAAATCGTTTGCAGTGTATTTTAATGACATTACGCTATTTCATATGTATTGAAATCAGTGGCGTAGCTAGGATGGGTGACACCCGGAGCGGATGTAAATGGTGCCACCCCCACCTCCTCCACACATATACCTATCATATTTTTTCAATTGCAATTCTTCGTTATTTTAAATAAAAATTTTACATTTTTTTGGAGAACTTTACAATTTTATATTAACCCTCCGTCTACCAGACGGGTCCATTGGACCCGACAGGTACATACAAAATATTCATTCAAACCAGAAATTTCTTTAAAATAAACTAAGTATATAAACCAGACAAAAATAAGGTAAATAAATAAGTTAAATAGTTTTAAATAAAAATTCTGGTGTAGAACGTTTTATTAAAACTTGAATAAAATTCCCGGTAGATCTAGGGTTAACAAAGTGATAATATTAGAAAAAAAAATAAAAGAACGAAGTAAAGAAATATTGTATTATATTTTTATACTCTATACTTTAGCCAATCTATTCGGAAACATCCTTTGAAAAAACATATAAATGAAATTAAGAATTTTATAAAGCTTGGTGTCCCAGAATTTTTTGACCACATTAGTTTATACTGATTTTTTTCTTTCTAAAAGCAATTTCTTTTCTAATAACAGCAAAATATTTTTTTTTAACGCAGATGTTATAGCTAACATTATTTAAAATACGTATTTATATTTTTCATCAATTGAAATTAACTAGCAAAATAAGGTACTCCAAAATCAATGCTCTTGTTTTGTCAAAAAGTTCTCTTCCCACTCCTCCGTTCGCTAAATTGCTGAAATAAGCTTTTCTGACTACACGTGACGGGTGATTCTGAGAAAAAAAATTCTGAAATTCACAGAAAATCTTCTGAAACGTTACAGCACAGGGGGAGAAGGGGGAGGGCAAGTCTCATCCCAGCACTAATTATGCATTTTTCCGCGGCCTTTTGTCTAATTTCGCGTTTTTCTGCTATATTTTGGCTCTGCTTTGACGAAATTTGCCTTTTTTTCTCGATCCTTTGACGAAAATCGCGTTTTTTTTGCTATCCCTACACGAAATTTGCGTTTTTTTTTTCATGATGCCTTTATTATGCATTTTTTTGCGGCCCTTTGATAAATTTTGCGTTTTTTCCGCGATATTTTGGGTCTTCTTTGACGAAATTTGCCTTTTTTCGCGATCCCTTGAAGACATTTGAGGTTTTTTTCGTGATTCTTTGACGAAATTCCCGTTTTTCTGCGATCCTTTGACGACTCTTGCTGTTTCTTTTCCGAGATCCTGTCAAGAAACTTGCGATTTCTTTCGCGATCCTTTGGAGAAATTTGCGTTTCTTTCGCGATCCTTTGAAGAATCTTGTGTTTTTCCCGCGACTCTTTGATGAAATTCGCTTTTTATCGCGATTATTGACGAAATTCGAGTTTTTTCGTGATCCTTTGACGAAATGCGCGTTTTTTCACCGAACCCTTGAAGAAATTTGCTTTTTTTTCGCGATCCTTTGAAGAAATTTGCGGGTTTTGTGCGATTCTTTGACGAAATTAGCGTTTTTTTTCCCTCGATCTTTTGACAAAATTTGCGGGTTTTATTCTCGAATCTTTGACGAAATTTGCGATTTTTCTGCGTACAATTGACGAAATTGATTTTTTTTCGGCGACCTTTTGTCGAAATTCGCGATAATTCAGATGTCGATATATCGGAATTTTCGAATTGATGACTGATTTCTAAAAAAAAAATTAAGAACCGAATGCCTTAAATTTTCGGAACAGAATCACCACTGCGTGATTCCATACATCACAGCCGCCTTCTCCTGATGGTTGAATTAGGACTACGATAATACGAATTGTAGGAGCCTTAGGTTGAATATTACAGTGATTGTGAACATCAGGTCTAGTTTACAACCTGAAACCTTTCCTGCAACTCAATGATGCAATCACAGACAACTATAGATTATATTGTCTGTATGTGCAATCGCTTTCGAAAGAAAGACAAAAGAACCCAAGGAAATTGTAGCACAGGAAATGACCATATACCATTCCTTTTTTACCCTTTGCCTCCCACATAAGAAACGATAGGGGCGACTCATCACTCATCCCATAGTCCTCATAAGTCAATGATATGTACAAAAAAAATATTTCTTTTAAAGTTTGTTTTTGCTACCCATTCGTTGGAAAGGTAGGTTTTGTTCACTAGTGCATATCTAATTTAAACACCCCATTCTGTATAAATTTTCAGATTTTCCAAGAAAGAAAAATTGACTCTGTTGCGTAGTGCGCTAGAAATTTCAATTTACGTCAGAATTATTTCCCAAAATCTTATAAGATTATATATATATTTTTGAAAATAAACATCGGGTGTCACCCCTTAGAGGGTGACACCCGATGTTTATTACCCGATGTTACCCCATAACATCGGGTGACACCCGATGTTATGGGGGCGGACCGCCCCCTCTGCCCCCCCCCCTTAGCTACGCCACTGATTGGAATTGATATAAATCACTGAATTTCACAACAAGATGATTACTGTACAATAGGGCAGTACAATATATACAGGGCTGTTCAAAGAATTCGGATAATTTTAGGTAGATTTCGTAAGAAATACTACCTATTGCAGTCGTTACCATGGTGCGACTTTTAAAAAATTCCTTCATAACTTTTCATTACATGACCCCAGGAACCCAAAACCACCCCCACCTAAAAAGTTTATATATATATATATATATATATGTATGTATGTATGTACTAAATTTTGTCCGCACGATAAAAGTCGCAATTATGCACGGAACGTCTTCAAACTCGCCAACAACTTTAAGATGGCTAATTTCTCGGCGGGGATTGAAAATGAGCAAAATCGGTCCAAGGGAATGGGAATGGGGAAGGTTTAAAATTTTGAATACCGTCTTAAAATGATTCTGATAAAACCAGCTTTTACACAACAATGGCAGGAAAAAATAAAAAAATCCCTGCCGGCTCGGGCCTACAGGCGGAGGTAGATTTCGATGTTAAGTACTAAATTCTCCAACAAAACTTAAATCAAGATTAGAGATAAAACCCAGTTTCTTCACAAAGAGTGAGCTGTAGGGAGCTAAACTTTTTGTGAAAATTATAATATGCACGAATACACACACACATGTATATGGAATAGGTTTAAAAAATGGCTACAAAAAATTCAGAGAACCTTAAAGTGTTAAAATATGTTAATATTTCCATAGTCGGGTTTTTATCATGTTTTAATACATTTCTTCAAACTTACATGGCGTTGCATATTTACCTGCTGAGGTCCATTATATTTCCAATATGACGCAATATACATATTTTTTTAATTCGTCAAACTATTTATTTTATTTTGAGTTTTCATGCTGAAATCTTGCTCTAGAAAACTTATGACGTAATATTCAATTTGTTTTCAATTTGTCAAACTATTTAATTTTACACGTGAAAATTTTGCAAAAGAAAAGTAATTGTTGTGGTGAGAATTTTATTGTTCTTTTTTTTTTTGATTGTTGGCAACTGTTATAACGAAAAACTTTTATTTTTTTTCCTGCCATTGTTGTGTAAGAGCTGGTTTTATCAGATTCATGCTAAGACAGTGAATTTTGAACACTCCCCATTTCCACCCGCTTGGGCCGATTTCGCCCATTTTCAATCCCCGCCGAGATATTAGCCATATCAAAGTTGTTGGCGAGTTTGAGGACAATCCGTGCATAATTGAGACTTTTATCGTGCGGACAAAATTTAGTACATACATACATACATATATACCGGGTGTCCCAAAAAGGACTGACTGATTTTAAAATTCAATAACTTCCAAACGGTGACAGATATTAAAAAAATTCTTGCAGGAGGGTTATGCATAAAGTCAAAAGTTTTATTACAGTAATTTTCGATTTTAGTTCGAATTACACACAATAGATGGCGCTGTAAGCAATAGTCGCTAAATACAGGCTCGATTTTTGGCCCTTTCTGTTGTTCCATGCAGAAAAAGGAGATGGAAATGTATTATCCGGGCCACGAAGTACCAAAAATCGAGCCTGAATTTAGCCTGTATTGATCGCAGCGCCATCTATTGTTTGTAATTCGAACTAAAATAGAAAATCACTGTAAAAAAACTTTTGACTTTATGCATGACCCTCCTGCAAGAATTTTTTTAATATCTGTCACCGTTTGGAAGTTATTGAATTTTAAAATCAGTCAGTCCTTTTTGGGACACCCGGTATATATATATATATATATATATATATATATATATATATATATATATAAACTTTTTAGGTGGGGGTGGTTTTGAGTTCCTTGGGTCCCATAATGAAAGTTATGAAGGAATTTTTCAAAAGTTGCACCATGGTAACGACTGCAATAGGTAGTATTTCCCACGAAATCTACCTAATATTTTTCGTTATAGCTGTTGCCAACAATTAAAAAAAAGCAATAAAATTCTCACCACAACAATTGCTTCTCTAATGCAATGTTTTCACGTGAAAAATTAAATTAGATAAACAGTTTGACGAATTGAAAACAAATTGAATATTACGTCATAAGTTTTCTCGAGCAAGATTTCTGCATGAAAATTCAAAATGAAATAAATAGTTTGACGAATTAAAAAAAACAACAAAATATTGCGTCATATTGAAAATATAATGGACCACAGCAGGTGAATATGTAACGTCATTGAGTTTGAAGAAGCGTATTAAAACATGATAAAAACCCGAGTGTGGAAATATTAACATAATTTAACACTTTGAAGTTCTCTGAATTTGATTTAGCCATTTTTAAACCTATTCCATATACATGCGTGTGTGTATATTAGAATTTTCACAAAAGGTTTAGCTCCTTAGAGCTCATTCTTAGCAAAGGAACTGGGTTTATCTTTAATCCTGATTTAAGTTTTGTTGGTGAATTTAGTACTTAATTTCGAAATCTACCTCCGCCTGTAGGCCCGAGCCGGCAGGGATTTTTCTATTGTAGATGGGAACAGCTGAATTTGGGTTTTCAAATGTATTATGCGTTTCCATATGGTTGAATTAGACATAATATTTTAACTTATTAAACGGTGCAGTTTTGTATCATTATTCTGAATGTGTTGGAAAGTGTTCCATAATCTATGCTTAACGCATGATTTTTTTCTTTCTTGTTTAATTGTATAGCAGTATTAAAAATGATGAATGGATCACATATTTCGTCAAATAATGCGAGTCGCGTATAAAAATATTTGGAATTAGAAATAAAAAATCTTGATCTTCTCAGATTCTTTTTATATACCTAATTACATTATAAAAGTCAAACGAATTACATTATAAAAGACAAACGTGTCCGTGAGTAACTCAGATGTCCTTTTGACGTTGGCAACAACTGGGTATTACATTTCTCTTCTACTGCAATTTTCTGAACTTCTAAACATTCCCATTTTAAATTTTTACACCATCGAAATATTTAAAAAAATGTTCTTTTAAACGCAATTTGTTTGAAAACCCCATTACAATTTTCTGATTTTTTTATGGTTTTAAAACATTTTTCAAGCAAGAATAATAATAATAATAAAGTTCATCATCTCTGTCGCGTGCAGACGATTATTAACCCATTTGCACTTAAAAACTAGTTGGATGTGCCAATGTGTTGGAGTTTTATTGATATTTTTATTCGAATTATGCATAACTTCATACACTTTTCGGTGGTAGAATATTGAAAATTGCACAAAAATCGCACAATAATCGTTATTACAGAGTCCCCTACCGGCGGATATTTTTCCAAATTTAGGGAGGATTTTCTTGCCATGGCCAAAAACATACGCAAAAAATTTGGTTCAATTCTATGCATAACTTCATTCACTTTTCGATGGTACAGTATTCAAAATGCACAAAAATCGTTATTACAGCGCTCCCTACCGGCGGATTTTTTCCAAATTAATGGAGGACCTGCTAGCCATAGCCACAAACGTACACAAAAAATTTGGTTCAATTCTATGCATAACTTCATACACTTTCCGATGGTACAATATTCAAAATGCACAAAAACCGGACAAAAAGCGCTATTACAGCACCTTATCTACAGGCGGATTTTTTCCAAATTAAAGGAGGACCTGCTTGCCATAGCCAAAAACTTAAAAAAAAAAAAAAAAAAAAAAAAAAAAAAAAAAAAAAAAATTGGTTGAATTCTATGCATAACTTCATACAATTTTTGATGGCACAATGGCGACATACGGACAGACAGACAGATATTTTGTATAAACGTTTTTTTGTGATCTCTGAGCCCTAAAACGTGTAAATCCGTCGAAAAAAATTTCGATTAGAATACTTTTTTCTATTGAAGATAGAAGAAAGTAAAAATATAAATAGTTCAGCCTTTGTTTCTGGTTAATATTCCATAACGAAATTAAGACTTCATCAATAAATAAATAAAATAATATAGTTAAAGCACAAATTCAATATATGTGTCATCGAACTAAACGAACTCCCCGTTTGAGACAATGAAAAATTCTTAGTTTCTTTTTCTTTTAGCATTTAATTACTTTAAATTATTTGAAGAGATTTTTTTTCCTTCAAAATAATCAAAGATAAAGACAATTTAGTTAATTATCCCCACCCCCTCCCCTTGTGGGAAGTCACGTATACGAGCACAACATTCTTTTCTTAGCAACAGAGATATTTATAAACCAGAAAAAAGAAATCGTATTTTTCCGCACATGTCGAAACAGCTGTTTCTGCCCAACCCACGCTTTGTCGCTCGACTAGAACAATAGGATTCTATTGGTTGAGGAAAAAACAATTTTATGACACTTGACATGATTTTACTTTTTACTATCTATTGTGTGTTTGCGGACGTTACCGACGGATTCGTTTTATGATGTCGCATCAACCAATGATACTGTTAGGGGACGAATATCAGGAATATTCTGATCATCAGTGGCGCTTGGGAGGGGCTCTCTATCAAACAGATTAAACGATAATCTTTTGTTAATAATTAATAAAATATTTATGAAAATTAAAAACCAGATTTTTGGGAATTATGAAAAAAATGGGGAGTTTTGGGAGTCCCACGCAGTCGTTACGCGAGACAGGCGGAGGCGGATTACCCATTAGGATGAAGCCTAGGGACCCGGAAGCCTTCGAGCTAAGTTTTTCTTCAAATCGGACTAACATTAATTTCAATTAATTTTCAGCAGTGAAATTACGCTCGAAATTATTGAATATTTTAATACGTGAGTTATCACATTGCTAACTAATCGGAGAACCTCTGTTGGTTCAGTTAGCAATGTGATAACTCACGTATTAAAAATTCGGACTAGTATTTTATGTAAAAGAGAAATGAGTGCAATATTCTTTGTTCCACTCATTTATTAAATCTTGTAGATAATAAACATACTGATAATTTAATATACTCAAAAGTCAAGTTGTTTCTACATTTATTCCGTTAATTTATTTGTTCTCTCATAAATCTTAAAATTTATTCATTAATTGTCTAATATAACTTGATTTTTATCTCATCTAAAAAACTCTCTATATCACAATCACAATATACCGGGTGTCCCAAAAAGGACTGACTGATTTTAAAATTCAATAACTTCCAAACGGTGACAGATATTAAAAAAAAATTCTTGTAGGAGGGTTATGCATAAAGTCAAAAGTTTTTTTACAGTGATTTTCGATTTTAGTTCGAATTACAAACAATAGATGGCGCTGCGATCAATAGAGGTTAAATTCAGGCTCGATTTTTGGTACTTCGTGCCCCGGATAATACATTTCCATCTCCTTTTTCTGCATGGAACAACAGAAAGGACCAAAAATCGAGCCTGTATTTAGCGACTATTGCTTACAGCGCCATCTATTGCTTGTAATTCGAACTAAAATCGAAAATCACTGTAATAAAACTTTTGACTTTATGCATAACCCTCCTGCAAGAATTTTTTTAATATCTGTCACCGTTTGGAAGTTGTTGAATTTTAAAATCAGCCAGTCCTTTTTGGGACACCCGGTATATTCCAAACGGAAAATATAAAACACATACATAAAACATACATTAATATAAAACATATATTAAAGTATTTATTTTCTTAAAAGACGTTACTAAAAACACATTAAAAGTAAATTAAAAACTTATATAGACATGTTTCAACTCCTTCACTGAGTCGTCATCAGAATGTATAACAGAAATGGATATGAAAAATGACACACAATGGATATGAAAAATGAAAAAATCATCGAATATAAACAAGTAAACATATAACTGTTATACATTCTGATGACGACTCAGTGAAGGAGTTGAAACATGTCAATATAAGTTTTTAATTTACTTTTAATGTGTTTTTAGTAACGTCTTTTAAGCAAATACTTTAATATATGTTTTAACTTTTCCTTTTGGAACATATATTGTGATATGGTTATTAGTGGACGTAATTAAGGCTTATTACTCGTACTTACTTACCTTTCTAAAAAATTCTCGTTTTAAATAAAAGTAAACATATCTTGCTACAAATAATGGTTATTGATGGAATTCTTCTCGTGATATGCGTGTTTTGTGACAAAACCCTCCCCGCTTGAAACAACCTTTTTCCTGTGAGATATGCTGTACATAATTATTCGTTTGTGAAATATGTTACCGTGCTTCATACGAACCATATTAGCATTCCAATTCATAATAGTCAAGGATTTACTCCAGTATTTCTGCAGAGACCCAAGAAATGGTGACACTGCGTAGGGACCAGTGTGTTAATCCAAAGTGTCAACAGATGGCAGCACCACGGAAATGTGCTGCTCTATTCTGCTCCAACAGGCCAGCTCGTGTATGCACGAAACGACAAAGTAATTATGCAAACACTGCATTTTTCTTTGTAAGTGAACTTTTCTGGAACTTTGGAGAGCCCCATAGACTTCAGTTCGAATGCCGGTTTCGACCGAGCAAGTATGCACGAACTCGCAGTGAAAAAAATCTAATGTTTAAACGACTGACTTAAATTCTTCTCCCCTGCCAGTATATGATATTTAATATCCTTGTAATCTTACTTGTTTTATTTGTATTTTGCAGTGTTCATCATTAATCCAGAGTGTGTTTTGCTTAAAAGACAGTGTCATTTATGAAGAAAATTCATTCTCATACAAATAGTGAATCATCACAGAGATTAATACAGTAAATAAAATTATTTTAAACCTTTTAGCTATTTCAACGCTGACGAAAGAAGAAAGAAAGCTCTTCATCTACTTACCAGCAAAAGGTAAGAGAAAATTTTGACACTCTATTGTTTTTGATAGTTTAATCAGTGTGCATCTAAAGCTACTGGGCATTTGGCGCAAGCCACAGAACTTACTATAAATTCCCTTCAGTTTTTCGACAGTTATTGATGATTCAAACGTAATCATAATAAATCCTTATGGTAACGTAATTTTTCTTGGTTCGACAGCATATATTTCTCTTAAAGACTTCTCAACCAGCCTTAAAAGTGTAAGGTCGCAAAACCTTGCTTTTGTCAGGGGGATCACCTCACCATGTCTTGTTGGCGTCGAATAAAAGGATTTCCATGAATTTTCTGTGTCTTCAATCTGTTTTTATTCTCAGTGTTTTATTGCAGGAAACGGACCGAAGTTACGTGCATCAAATGCAATCTACTTACTAACTTCTCTTACAGATCAACAGCCTTAAATTAACTTAACCTAACAAAATGCCTTTAAGGGTATATTCGAAAAAATATTTTTCCACCCTCAACAGCTCGAAATTTTCTGAGACATTTTCAGACACATTTTTAAAAGTAAAAACATGAAACTTGCTGAGATGATTTTTGAAGAGATGTATAAGAAGCCGTGTGATTTCATCTTTCACTCAGTTAATTAGAATTTGATTTTTAAACAATTATTTTCTTAGAATAACCATTTTTTTTTTTCATTCCCAGATCTCCCGCTTCAGAAAATTCGGTTCAAAATGCCAAATTTGACAGCATTTTTTGCAATATTTTTTGCATTTATAAAAAAATCGACAAGCATGCGGCCCATTTTGTAGTTTCTAAATAAGAGAATTTGCCAGTTTCATGCGTTTGAGAGCAAAAATGAATTTAAAAATAAATAAGAAAATAAGTAGTTTGGATTGGAATACAACCTTAAATAAATAAACATAATTATAGACACCATATGGTTTTTCAAATGCTAACCTCCCCCCCTTTTAATTTTTTCTTTACCCATAAGAAGAAAAAATTGGATTCTTGCAATTTTTCGTTTTCCAGGTTGTGGTGGATTTGGGCGAGATTTCGTTAATATGATCTCTACAAATGATATCTTTGAAAAAAGCTATTAAGTTTTAAACAAACATTTGATCTGTTTTTCGACCCTTAATTTTTAGCGCTCACTCGAACTTCCCCACTTATTCTGCTGAAATTTATTGTTAAACCAAGAAAGTTCTTTTGAGGTTAGAGACTCCATATAAATGTTTATGTGAAAATGAATTAATTTTTAAATTTATGTACTGCAAATCCACTCTGAAAAAAAACAAAAAAACAAAAAACAAATGCAAAATATTCAGAAAGACTCTCGGAATACCATCATACTGGATGTTTCAAAACAGACTATTGTTTGTTACTAATTGTTACTAATATTGTTTAAACCACTGTGCTTAACATTATTCCAACTTTAAAAATGTGTACAAATCAAACAGAGCTTTTGTTTTATAAGGGGTTGTATGTATATTAAAATACCAAATTTGATTTTTACTTTCTTCTATCTTTACAAGAAGAAAGTATTGGACTCGTATGAAAATTTTCGACGTATTTACACGCTTTAGGGGTCAGAGATTCCGAAAAACATGTTTTTACAAAATGTCTCTCTGCGAGTCTGTCTGTCTGTATGTGACACAAATTTTGTGGGCGCTCTATCTCAAGAACTAATGTACGGAATTAATGAAAATTTATATTCAGTTAGTCCCTGATATAACTTGGTGCTGATTAATTTTCGGTGTAAATCGCTCAACATGTGGCGCTGCTATGCAACATTTTTCACGATTTCCACAATAGCTCATTCTCCAGAACTAATGCACGGATTTTCATCACACTTCAGATTCAGTTAGTCCTTGAATTGACGTTTTATACATTTTGGTGTAAATCGTTCAACAGGTGGCGCTGTTATGCTGCATTTTTTGTAATTTCTATAATTGCTCTATCTCAAGAACTAGTGCTTGGATTTTCAACAAACTTCAGATTCAGGTATACCTGAATATGAATTAGTGCTGTTTAGTTTTTGGTGTAAATCGCTCAACAGATGGCACTGCTATGCTACTTTTTTTGTAATTTCCATAATAGCTCTATCTCAAGAACTAATGCTTGGATTTTCAACATACTTCAGATTCAGAGATACCCGGATAAGAATTAGTGCTGTTTGGTTTTTGGTGTAAATCGCTCAACAGATGGCACTGTTATGCAGCATTTTTAACGATTTCCACAATAGCTCAATCTCCAGAACTAATGCACGGATTTTCATCAAACTTCAGATTTAGTTACTCCTTGATATAAATTGACGTTTTATAGATTTTGGTGTAAATCGCTCAACAGGTGTCGTTGCTATGCTGCATTTTTTGCAATTTTCGCAATAGCTCTATTTATCTCAAGAACTAATGCATGGATTTTCAACAAACTTCAGATTCAGGTATACCTTGATATGAATTAATGCTGTTTATGTTTTGGTGCAAATCGCTGAACAGGTGGCGCTGCTGTGCTGCATTTTCAGAATTTCTACCATAGCTCTATCTCAGTAACTAATGCACGAATTTTCACCAAACTTCAGATTCAGGTATATCTTGATATCAATTAGTGCTGTTTATGTTTTCGTGCAAAGCGCTCAACAGGTGGCGCTGGTATGCTACATCTTTTAGAATTTCCGCTATAGCTCTATCTCAAGAACTAATGCACGAATTTTCATCCGACTTCAAATTCAGATATACTTTGATATGAATTGGTACTAAATTGATGTAATTTCTTGTACTATTTAAATGATTTAATTGACGTGATTTATATAAAAGAAAGTTTTGGGATGGCCACAATATACTAGTTTATATTGTCCTTGAGTCCTAGTAACTTATATTTAGAAAAACATTGTTCTACCTCTTGAAAGGAAATTTAAAAAATCCCATTATTTTTACGACTAACATTTAACGAATTATGACATTTTGAATTTTATAAAATTTCAATGTTAACCTGCACTAAAAGTACTTCTTTCCGTTTTAACTCTTTGAGACCCAGCAACTCCGATTTGAAAAATATTTACTCAGATGTTAGAATAAACTCTTTTAAGCATGTAAAAATTAATTAAAAAATTTAGAACATAAAAGTGAAAAAATTATTGACTAAAAGGTACTTTTTTCACTTCTATAATAAACAGAAATTTACATACTTCTTATGAATATTGTCCATTTTCTAATACAAAATTGTAAAGCATACAAAATTAGGTATAAAAAAAATTATTTTGGGATATCTCCAGCTTTTTTAATTTGACAAAATTTTATAAATTAATTTTAACAATATAGCCCAGTGGTCCGGGGTTTGAATTCGGAATTAATTAGGGGAGAGCTGGAAATTGTTTTAATCCCTTCTGTTTAGGTCTAGAATGAATGTGCTATGTTTCCCCCCTCGTACTAGGTGAGCGTTAGGAAATATGTATAGAATTATAGTCAAAAAACATGTTTTTTTTTGCATATCATAACAATATCTCAAAACAGCTAACTCTGTCAAAAAACATTATCAATACAAATGTTGTAGAGCTTAAAATTCTGAGAAAATGAGTACCTACACTCAATACTTATGTTGAATATTAAGGTCACAATTCTACTTCAAAGTTTTAGATCCATCATCAGGGGGATGACCTCAGAATTAATTAGGAGAAAACTGGAAATTGTTTTAATCCCTTCAGTTTAGGTCTAAAATGAACGTACTATGTTTTCTTCCTCGTTCTTGGGTGAATGTTAGAAAATATGTACATATTTATTTTCGAAAAACACGTTTCTTTTAGTTTCCTTAACAATATCTCAAAACAGCTAACTCTATAAAAAACATTGTTAATACAAATGTTGTAGAGCTTAAAATTCTGAATAAAATGAGTACCATCATTAATATTTTTGTTCAACATTAAGGTCGTAATTCTATTTCAAAATTTTGCCTTGATCGCTAAGCAATAGCTTGAAGCCAGGAGACACCAAGTTAACTTAACAATATCTCAAAATAGCTAACTCTATCAAAAACATTGTTAGTACAAAAGTTATAGAGCGTAAAATTTTTAGTAAAATGAGTACCTACGCTTAATATTTTTGTTCAATATTAAGGCCGCAATTTGAGATATTGTTAAGTTAACTTGGTCTCTCCTGGTTTCAAGCTCTTGATTTGAAAAATTTTGAAATAGAATTGCGACTTTAATGTTGAACAAAAATATTAATGATGTTACTCATTTTATTCAGAATTTTAAGCTCTACAACATTTGTATTGACAATGTTTTTGTATAGAGTTAGCTGTTTTGAGATATTGTTAAGGAAACTAAAAAAAATGTGTTTTTCGAAAATAAATATGTACATATTTCCTAACATCCACCCAAGTACGAGGAAGAAAACATAGTACGTTCATTTTAGACCTAAACGGAAGGGATTAAAACAATTTCCAGTTTTCTCCTAATTAATTCTGAGGTCATCCCCCTGATGATGGGTCTAAATCTTTGAAGTAGAATTGTGACCTTAATATTCAACATAAGCATTGAGTGTAGGTACTCATTTTACTCAGAATTTTAAGCTCTACAACATTTGTATTGACAATGTTTTTGACAGAGTTAGTTGTTTGGATATACTGTTATGGTATGTAAAAAAAATGTGTTTTTTTGACTATAATTCTATACATATTTCCTAACGCTCACTTAGTACGAGAGGGAAAACATAGCATATTCATGCTAGACCTAAACAGAAGGGATTAAAACAATTTACAGCTTTCCCCTAATTAATTCCGAATTCGGCCTTTTTTTGCTCCTCTACCACTGGGCTAATATAGACGTGAAATTGCTCAGCTTTTAAATAAAACTACCATCAACTGCTACTTTGGACCACTTTTTCCTGGTTCCACTAACATTTCCATTATTAAAAAATATTATATATGGCTTTTCAACGTTGAAATTGAATTGTAATCAATTAACAGGAAACAATGAAGCAAACTGTATGGTGTTAAAGAGGCAATTTTTAATTTATTTTATTTTTTAACCATTTTTAAAGTTTTGGAACAAAGTAGCCCCTGCCGGGGGCTTCTTTGGTCCATTCACTTATCTACCCTATATATGTAAAATACCAATGAAACGAATTTATGAAACGGATATATGAAACCACTGAAATGTAACGAATTTATGAAACGATTCTATGAAACGACTGATTAAACAACTGATTACTTTTCGCGGCGTTTTCTCCTAAAATATGGAATACTTTGCGATGAAATTAACACCAAAAATCCGTATTGATCCACAGATCTCAAAACTGGTGTTAGAACTTTTAAATTCGAATTAGTTTTCGAAATATTATTTTTTTTCTAATTTTAAATACTTTTTTCTAATAATGGCAACTCAAATTTTAATCATAACATATATATATTTTTTTCATATTTTAGAAAAGGTTATTAATTTAAACTAATTTGGCGATCAGTATGGCCTCCCTTAAATGTATGCTAAGAACAATGCTTTTTTTTTAATTTCATTATCATTTTATTTAATACAAAACTTTCATTTAAAACTGAAAAATTTTAAATCAATTGCTTTCACTTCTTTCTTTTTTTAAACGAAACGAAAAGAAAAATATTAATTGCAGATGTCATATACGCACCGGGGTACCTAAATAGTGCCAAAAGGGCGTTATTTTGCCTGGCATGGTTCCTTATTTATTAATAAATGTTTATTTACCTTTATTTTATTTTTATTTTTTAAAAAAGTTATAAATTGTTTTGTTCTATAGTTATTAATTATTTTTTTTATTTATTGTTATTTCATTTTAAAAATAATAGAAAATAATTTAAAAATACATATGTAACTGGTATTCAAAAACGAGTTTTTCGCCAAATTGTCGTAAAAAAAAAAATCACGCCAAACCCGATTAAATATTGCAATAAATCGTGACATTTAATTTCAAATTCAAAGCAATGTTTTAATGGTACTACTTTGTTTTATCCTGTCGACCAATTTCGCCAAATTATATAAATCGCCAAAGCACTTACCAAATTATACAAATTGATGTAATTTTTATTTTAAATAACGAAAGTACAAAAAAAAAAGGCACAGATCTCATATACGCCCCTATTGGCGCGATTTTTTTCTGACGCCAATTTCGTATACGCAACGGGTACTTAACTGGCGCCAAAGTATCGTTATTTTGCTTGATATGGTAATCCGGATGTTGTTGTTTATGCTATTGATGTTTTCGCCAAAATGGGGTCGGAAAAAAATCGCGCCAATATGGGGCGCGTATATGACATCTGTGCCCAAATAAAATGGTATAACATTAATAAAAATAAAAATAAAACCTCGAAATAAAAATCACTTGATGGCGTAAGCACGTGTAACTTCCTTACAGTCAAGTGAATGTGACATTTATGACCAACCATTTAATCTTATAGTCTGGCAGTAGTTTTTGGTCGATGGGATAACCAAGTAGTACCGTTTTAATTTACCACTCGAAAAAAAAAATGCTAACTGGCGAGTTAAAAAAAGCTATTGTCGAGATTTGCACCCGGGTAACATAAAAGTACCAATGATTCTTTGCGATCATGGCATCTTTTATGTAGTTTTATTCGAAAAAAGAAAAAAAAAAAAAAAAAAACCTTGGAATCTTTAATCAAAATGGAAAACTTTCTTATGAAAAGCGAAGGTTGTAATTGTTTATGACAGTTACATGACTTGGACTATTATAGTATAAGTGAAGTGATGGCGATAGAATAATATTTGGCCACTTATCGCCTGTGGTTGGCTAACATTAAAGTACCAAAATGGCCGCCTGGAATATAAAAAGCGAAGGGATCCGCCTGGAACTGTTGATAAGTCACATGACTTAGGCTATTATTATAGAGATTGTTTTCAATTCTAAAAACAGTGCAAAGAATAATTTTTCCTAACGATTAAAAATTTATCTGCACGTGACTATTAAACAGAAAAAAAAAAAACCCTTTAAAATTATTATTAAATGAGTAAGTGTTAAAAGCAGGAAAATATTGAAAATTATGTCTTGAAAACTGTATTTACACGTGAATATCAAAAGAGAAAGGAAACTTTAAAATAATAAATACATTAATATGCATTTAATCCTTTCAGGGGCTAGGTACTTCTATTCGTAAAATGTTGAAATCAGTGAATAGCACTAGAATTTACAAACAAATTTCGAAATACGAAAATGCTTTTGTTCACTTACTTGATCACCCGACCGGAGCACCAACCAAAGAATGGCATAGGATGTAACGCTCCGGTGGAAAATCCCCACAACAAACACCGATGCCGGACATCGGAAAGCACCCAAAATAACAGGGAAAAAGGCACATATTCTGACGAACTTACAAAGTAAATCGTAAATTTACAAAACAATTGATGTTGCTTTCATCATAATAATAAAAATAAAAACAAAAGTGAAGTGACTTAAATGTATAACAAAAGTTAAGACTATAAATCCTTGTTCAAGATTATGAAGTGTAAATGTTCATAAAAGTTCACTGTTCACTAATGTTCAAATGAGTTCAGTGTTCGAAAGAAAAATGTTCATAAAAGTTTTATATAAGATAAACTAACTTGAAGAAAGATCACCATAATGTTCAGACCTCAAGAGAAAATCACCGCCAACAAAAATGTCAGACAAAGGACAGTTACTATAAAAGACACAATGTTGAGCCTTTGATGTAGTGTCAGAAAACCACGTAATGTCCGTAGCGAACCACTGATGAGTATTAACAGTATGATAGAAGTAAAAAGTTACAAGTGTAAAAATTATCAAAATTTATACCTAATGAATGAGTATTCCCTATTAAGTGCGTTGTACATAGCACACAGTTTTCTATAGTTTGAACGGGTGGTGAGAACGTTTCGAATATTCCATCTCAGTGTACAATTCCTGTTGAATTTAAATGTACAAGGCATTAACGGACAATGTCCAAACAAATAATGTTGTATACTTCCTACTTCACCACAGTTACACCTGTTATCTGGGCGTTTTCCTATTTTAAACAGATACTGTGGAAATGCTCCATGTGAAGAAAGAAAATAACCTATCACCTGGGATTCACATAGAAATAAATCGTTAACCTTGTTTAATATCGCATAAGTATCTCTTCCCTTCTCCGAATTTTCCCAAGAAACCTGCCATTGATCATGTAGAAGTTTTTTAAAATGACGCTTTAAAATAGAAGTTGGTGCAGGAATGCGTAGAACTTTATCATACAGATCATTTATAATAACTGATTTTGCCAACATGTCCGCTCTTTCATTTCCTGATATTCCAACATGCGATTTTATCCAGCCAATATATATGACTTTATTATGTAACAGGCGCAAAGAGTTGAAGATATTAAAAAGCTGACCGTTAGATGGAAATAAGCGCTGAAGAGCGTAAATTGATGACAAGCTGTCAGTATAAAGATGAAATGAATCATGCGGGGAGTCGATGCACCAACTGATAGCCTCGTCTATCGCAGCCAATTCTGCTTGAAAAACAGAGTTATAGTCATGTAATTTTAATCTCATGTCTAGCATAAAAGAATCCCTATACCAAATCGTAAATGCAGCTCCTACACTGTTCATCATTCGAGAACCGTCAGTATACAGTATCGGATGATTCACCACTGGTACTGTATCAACCACTGGCTTAACAAATTTTATATTTAAGTTTTCAAAGAAGTAAGGATAATTATATGTCCTCAGTTTATTCATAAAATCTTCACCTTTAAAACACATATTGTCAATCAAGACTGTACCATTTCCATAAATGATATTATAACGCTTAGAAGACAAATTCAGTTCTATGTCAAGTGGTGGAGCACCCACCAAAACACACAATGCGTCATTAGAAATCGTACGATATGCCTTTAAGACAGATAGCAGACATAGACGTTGACATGAGAGTAATCTTGTTATTCCATGTTGATTTAAGTCAGGCATCCAGATCTCATGCCCATATGAAATACGTTTCTTCAAGACGGTATTGTACCATATTTTAAGATAAATAGAAGGAAGGCCTCTATCACGGATTCTGGTTTGGCGCATTTTACACGTGAAATCGTTAAGCCTAGTTCTAATCATATCTAGGTGATCCATCCAGCGAAAATTGCTGTCAAGTAGAAATCCCAAATAAAGAATATTGTCCTTTACACTGATACTTTTGCCATTATGTTTAAAAATTGGTCTTCTTTTACTAAGAGTGTGGCTCCCAAACAGCATTGCGGCTGACTTCTCTGCACTAATTTGCAAATGATGTATAGAACAGATATCCGAAAAGTGATGAACACTAGTATTCATTTTATGTTCTAGCGCAGAGCGCGTATCTGCGCCCTCTATAATAACGCTATCATCAGCATAAGAAATAATCAGTAATCCTCTCTGCTTGCAACTCTTTAAAATCCTGTCAGCAACTAGTGTCCAGATAAACGGCCCAAGACATGACCCCTGCGGGCACCCACGGAATACATGAAACCATGTTAATCCATGCGTATATTGTTCACTTACTTAATAAAAGGAAAATTTTCAGTCCAATATTCTGGTGCCATTGTGGCATTTAAGAATTAAAATTAAGTGGTCCAAAAATGAACCGCCGCCCTTGAAGGGGTTAAAGCGGTAAATTGTAGTAATTGTAGTAAATCGTATTATGTCAATCATTTTATAACGCTGTTAAAAAAAAAAAAAAAAAAAACCGGCAGGCAAAAACTCTGTTTACTTAATTCATTTTATTTGAGCTTTCTTTCAAATGTTTAACTGGTCTTCTTTAATCAAACACGAAAGCAACCATTGGGTGTCTTAACAGCAACTGATTCGGCCTTAAATTTTTTCATCAAAAGTAATTGAATGGAAACCCGTTCACAGGGAGATTGCTGTAGGTTTTTTCATTATAATTCAATCTTCTCGAATCTTTTTAAAACCAATCAAATTAGCGTGCTTTTAGATTCTGCGGCGTCTGAACGGGGGCTGGCGAGCATAGCTTGCAGGGGGCAGAGCCCCCTAGTTTTCATATAAAATGAGTACAATTCATGTTGGAATGTTGAAACCAATTAGCAATTAATCGCAATAGGATCTGCTAATGAATTAACTCTGCAAACTTGATTAACAATTTTTCTTTTTACATTTAAACACAATAAACCAAATGTTAATATTAAAGACACGAGAAACAGTTTTCATCATGTTATCCTCAGCAACTGGAACAAAAATAATTGCTGTAACATTTTTCTAAAGTAACATTTGAAAAAAATGTTACTTTAATACATTTTTTAAGAGATTTGATTGTATAAAAGGCATTTCTAAGTAACTGGGGCTACTTCCGGACCAAAATAGGTTAGTTGAATAAAACTGTTAGTTGAATAGAATCAGCGCTCTTCTGCCGTTCGAGCCATTTCATAGTTTTTCCAAACATTCAAAGGCTTCGTTATGTGATGGACCTGGGTCATTTTCAGAACATTCGCTTTCATTTCTTCAATTTATTCAATTCCTACTATTAGCTCACACTCTCCCTATATTTATTTATTTATACATTTGTATATTTATATATTTATCTTGTTCAAATTTTCAATCGTTAATAAAATACTCATTATTCATCCTATCAAGTTGAAATAAAATTTTTTTTTAACTTGTACTGGATGACAATTGATATTAATACAGTTTTTTCAAATATTAATTAATTAATATTAATACATGGAAATTATTCCAGAGAGCAATCACTTTGAAATTTGATTTTCTTTTGAAAATATTAATTAATTAATTAATTTTTAATTAATTAATTTTAGTTTTGCATGGGAAATAAAATGGCGGCCATTGGTTATTGAAGGTCAATGAAAGTATTTTCATTAAGGGGTTACCATTGGGGGGACGCTGTTCTGTCGCCAAATACCGCCAAGTTTGTCGCCAACTTGGCGATATATCACCAAATTTGGCGGCCAATATGAGTCGCCAAAAGTGATGCCAACATGGCGATATCTCTAATATTTCGCCAAATTCCCATAGAGTTCCATTGTAAACCTTACTTGCTTATAGAAAATCAACAAATTGAGATATTTTAATGCAACAAAAACTAATATTAGCTTAAGGGATTATATTAAATTTTTCTTTGATGGCCTAAGTAGGAATTGACTTTAAAAACAAAATTTTTATATTACTTGTTTTTCATCTTAAATCTCATCCACAATCTCATCATCATTAAAAAAAGTTTTTTTTTGAGAGAAATAGGCTGTTCGGATAAATATAAGTTCGGTTTAAAAAAAATTTTTGGGGGGATAATTTGAAGTGCGGTTAATTGGAGTTCCGATGACGGCGCTCTACTGTATTTCTATCTAATCAAATGAAAAATCTCCTTTCAACGTCGTTCGGTTTCAGTTCATAAGGCATCCAATTTCCTTGCTTTTGAATCATTCCCATGGATTTCAATCGTATGGAAACGGCTTGTTGACTCACTGCTAATGATTCTGTAAGATCCTCTTGCATTTGAGTCGGACCTTCATTCAGTAATGCCTTTAAATCTTTGTCTTCGAATTTTTTTGGCTGTCCAGAGCGAGGTTTGTCTTCAACGCTGAAAACACCATTCTTGAAACGCCGAAACCATTCCCTATATGGTTTATCAGTTGAAGCAGCGTCATCATAAACTTCCACAAACATTCGATGGGCTTCAGCTGCATTTTTCTTCCAATTAAAGCAGTAAACTAAAACCTCCAGCAAATGCTGCTTAGTTAACGCAAAATTTGACATATTCAATACAGTAAAAAACAAGGTTTTTGTATGAAACTCAAAGCGATTTGATTTTAACTGAATATTATTGACAGATGTCCTACCTCTTTAAAACCACCGAAATCAGCAGTCACTATAAAACATTCAGAACAATCGGCGACATCTTTTGAAAACGGAGCGAACTAATTTGTAAACCCAATATATTTTTAGAGTTTCTACTAACAACACCAAAAAGGATTTTTATATGAAAATATCAATAATGTATTCTATTGGAAAGAAACGAAACAATCCGTTCGGTCTTAAAACGAGGACTAACTCGCCTGAGTGTCGCAAGGTGGCACCACAGATCAGTATGAAAGAAAAAAATCCTAATAGGACTTCGTTCTAAAATTTTTTAAATTAACCGAACATCTTTTCTCTTCTTCTGTGCGGAGAAAAATTTCATGACTTTTTCGATATACACGTACACTGTTCACTCACAACCTTCACTTATTCAGTACGTGTGGAGTTTTCTGTTAAGGATAGAAGCAAAAGAATTAGCTCTATCCTCCATATAAATCAAGTACTCGCACATATTACATACTTATTAATTAACTAGCAAACTTGCCCGGTGTTGCCCGAGTACGTAAAAAAACAGCACGAATTGCGAAAGACCTTTGAAAATCACAATAAGGTATCGCGAAAAAGTTTTAAATCGCTGCACAAATTTCGGAAAGAGAAATATATATATATATATTGTGCTCGAAGATTGAAAGTTGATTTAACTTCTATCAACGTCTTTCACTAATGTGGAAAAATGGTAGAAAATCGCTAAAATACACTAAAAATCACATACAAAATACCCGAAAAATTCGAAAATTGTTATACGAAATCCGAATAAACTTTATTGAAATGAAGGTAGAAATTACTTTAGTATTATAGGTCAAAAATGGAATGTCAAAAAATTGCAGCAGATCGCTAAGAAATGTAAATATCGAATTAAAAATCACCTAATGACGTAACAAACACGTGTAAAGTGTTTAATGTCAAGTAAATTTGATATTTACGATCACCCATTATTGGCATTTAATCTTATAGTTTGGCGATATTTTTTTTGGTCAACGGGATAATCAGGTAGAACCACAAATTATTTCTGTTCGTATTTAAAAATAGATAAATAGCTCTTCTTTATATAAATAAATAAAATAAATATTGAAAAAAAAATGCTTATATGTATATGAAAAGTAAATAGTTTGCCAGTAAATATACGTAAAATTCACTTCACTCGCCAAGGCCATTTTCTCTAACTCACCAAAGCCCATATATTAAAAATATACCAAATACTCTTCAATCTGTTGCCTGATGCTAAGTAATCACAATAATGTAAATTAGGCATAGATACGTACCGGGTTTGGCGCGATTTTTTTTTTCACGCCAATTTGGTGTAAACATCGTTTTCGAAACCAGTTACATATATATATTTAAATTATTTTCTATTATTTTAAAAGGAAATAGCAATAAATAATAAAAAGTTTAATTAATGTCTATAGAACAAAACAGTTTATTATAACTGTAAAAAAGAAAGTAAAAGAAAATAAACAATTTATTAATAAATAAACAACAATAGCCGAGTTACCACATGTCAGGCAAAATAACGCCATTTTGGAGCCCATTATGTACCATGGAGCGTATATGACATATGTGCCAACAAAACTTTCAATAATATAGTAAATATGTCATTTGGTGGTGGCTTGATTATCGAAGATTATAAAAAAAGTGTGTATATGGCACATTTTTACACTAAAATTTAAATACTTGACTACATAGTTATAATTTTTACTCATTTTTATATAATTTACATTTGAATATAAAGATTTACTCCAAAATGTTCTCCTATACTTAAAAAAAACTCTTGCGACCTTCGCCTGGCTTATTTCACGCTTCTGCCTTTGTGGCTTAAAATTGCATTGTTTGGCGACCAAGGTAATAATTAAATAGCATGTAACTCACAAATAAAGTCTTTCTCCTGTAAGACATACGATGGGAAAATTACATAAAAATGATAATTAAATTGAATAAAGAAAAAAGAAGGACTAAAATACTGTTACTTAAATTTTATTTCTTCAACCTTTTTGAGGCACATTTTTATTAACCTGGTGAAGCGAAAAATCGCCAAATAATGTATCAATTGCTTCTTTCATACTAATTTATTTTTTAAGTTTTATAAACATTCCTTTCATATTTAAATTAAATATTTTCATTTTATAAATTTTATCTCGCGTTAAAAAGGTTTTTGATTCTTTTTTTTTTTTTAAATTAAACAAATAACAGTTATTTTCTTTTAATTTGCGAGTTGTTTACATTATTTTCTAACGGATATAGCCATTTCAATTCATTTATGAACTATAATTTTCGCCAAAATGACCACTGGCAACCCTTTCGTCGAAAATATCAATAAAGTACAATAATCTAAGCATTGTATCATGTTACTTTTAATCACAATTTAATTTACTTGGATTCCTTTAAATATAATTAATCTAATGCCTTAAGTTAATAATAGTTTTTGTTGCATTAAAATATTTCAATTTGTTGATTTTCTGTAAGCAAGTAATCCATATTGGTTTTACAATGGAAGTCTATGGGAATTTGGCGAAAAATTAGAGACATCGCCAAGTTGGCGTCACTTTTAGCGACTCATTTTGGTTGCCAAATTTGGCGATATACCGCCAAGTTGATGACAAACTTGGCGGCGTTTGGCGACAGAACTGTGTCCTTCTACGGTAACCTCCTTATAGGTATGGAAATGCATTAAATGCTGTTCAATAATTGCATAAAAAATTCGTTACAAATTCAAAAATCGCTGCACGAATTCCGAATAACCTTTTTTGAAAAGAGAACAAAATTTACTATATTGGGTTAAAAGAAAGATACCATATTCTTCTCACTTATATGGAAAAATCGACTCGAAACTTAAAAAAGTGCTAAAAATCGCATAAAAATTAAATAAAAAAAATGTAATAAAAAAATCGAAAATCGGGCTTCGAAACTTCTTTTATTATTATTATAGAAGATTATATTTTAATGTCTTTTCAGTCCCTATTATGTAATCAAGATTGTTCATTTAGGGGAAAAGTGCAAATATTAAACAAGATTTTATTTAATCGGATGCTTCTTCACTACAAAGATCACCATACACATAAATAAATAAAATTAAAATTATTTTCAGCAACATACAAAGAATCTGTGCCGCAATCCCCATGAAGGAATACCGCAGGTGAGTTAATTTTACTTACCTTTATTTTTCTATTGAGAAATAATTTGATATTATTAAAATAAATTAAGTGGGCTCCTCTAATTATTAACTTTCTACGTTTGAGATATTCAAATAAAGTTTTAAAATTTATTAAAAGCGATACTTTTGTATAAACCAAAGAAATCATCTAAGATTTCGCTACGTAGAACAGCATATTGATTCGGATAATTATAGTACTTTAGGCGTGTATTTAGATTACATGTCTGTTAAATTTGTGTATTATTTACTTTATTTAATTTATTTATTAAGTTTTAATTTTGTTATGGAATATTAGCTGGAAGAAAATGCTGAACTGTTTGCATAGTTTGCACTGTAATTGGATTATTATTCTCCCGTAAGCGAGCTGCACGTCATCAAAAAATACTACAAAAATTCATGCTTGAAAACTATTTTTAAATCATAAAAAATCAGTAAACTGCCATACATGTTTCAAACAAATTGCATTTGAAAGCCTCCCCCCCTCCATCCCTATTCGACGGTGTAAAAATTGAAATTGCGCGATGTTTAGAAGTTAAAAATAATTGCAGCAAAAGCGAAATTTTTTGATGACTTCAGCGTTATTCACGAACGTGGTTTTGCTTTATATAGTACAGATTTCAAAACAAGTATATTTTTTGCTTTTTGTAGTATAGATGTATAGAATAATAATAATACATACAGGGTATTCATATACCGCCAAAACAAACTGTTAAAAAAAGAAAATTCTCGATCGGGAAAATGTAAATATTTTCCAAAAAATCATATCTCTACGAATCATTGCTTTAAAAAAAAAAGTGTTTCGTCACACGTAGTGTCACCAAAATATTCTTTATTGAAAAAATCAACATCTCTAACATCCTTCCATGCGCGTGATGATTCTATTTAGCGTAATCCAGTATTACGATCATGTGACATCTAAAATCTATTGGATTTGTGTGAATATCTATTAATATCTATATATCCAATAAAGCTTATTTTTCTTGCACCGCATGTGACGTCATACTTTTTCTTTTTCATTTTTCTCGAAAACTATGCGTCGTCGAGGTATTGTTCTTTGGACAATCTTTATGTACACTGAGTGGGGATTCTCGTTCTGTACAGTTTGTCCAGTGGTATCTGAACATCTGTATATATGTATACATGCGAGTTTAGGGAGTGGAACTCCCAGGCTGAAAACCATATAGATTCCAATCGCATTTATGACAACTTCTTCTCATAACAAAATGCCTCATGAAAACTGTTGTCCTTTTCTCTTTTTTCTGCCTTAAAAAGGGTTTGAATCTTCGATAAAAACCAAAGTTATTTACGTAAACTTACTAAGTTTATCTATTAGACATCGTTGAACTCCAATCACAAACTATTAGTTAACATTCTGAATCAAAGCTAAAAAAAACAGAGCATTCAAATGAAATCTTTCTAAATGAAGGATTATTTTTTATTGTATCCTTCAATCAGCTTACCAAAAAAAGAAATTTAATCTTGATGGGATTTTTTACGCGTAGAAAGTGGAACCCCCAAGCCGTAAACCATACAGATCCCATGTATATTCATGACAAATCCTTCTCATTACAAACCTTTCATTAAAACCTTTGTCCTTTTCTTTTTTCCTATTAGCTTATTACACCATTACGCGGATTATGTATAGATAGATTTAATTGGGAAGAGCTTTCTTGTCTACAAATTGCAGAGGCGTGTTGGATTTATTTTTAGCCGGAAACAATAAAAAATAAAGAAAGAAAATGAAAAACTTTTTTTTCCCTACCTGGACAGTATTCTCATATTTTCCGTGAGAGATATTTGCGTGAGAGCGATATTACCATAACATATTCCGAGCGTTTTTTCTTTTGAGCGCGATATTTCATGTTCAAGTGTCAAAAATTGTTGAATTTAAAGCGTACCACTTCGCTGATCTACAGGAAAACGGAGGAAAGTTTTAGGGGAAGTTTTCAAAACTGGAATGCACTCATTTCCTTTTTGTATCTGTGATAATAGGAGATGTATTTAGACCATGTTATGATCAAGTAGAAGTCAAAGGATGTAATTGTAAGACAACCTCCGATTCGGTGGTTTTTGTCGTGACAAGTACATTTTTTCGCTCAAAACTACGAAAAAAATGACACCATTTTAAATAAGCAAAAATAAGCATAAAAGTAAAAATAGCTTTTTAAAAAACTTTCTTTTAAAAGCATTCAATGGTTTTTCGAAAATACCGCCTAGTTTTTTACTGCAATTCATGTTTTTCCCGCCAAATTTCCCTTGCAATACATTAATTTGGCGCGGGACTGTTGTTCCAAAGTGTATTTCCTGCGTGAATGGCCTTATTGCTGAAAAAGTTGTTTGACAGGCGCCATACCGTCTAAAGCAAGCAATTGATAAGCGATGAAAAACGAGTTATTTTTGAAAATGCTGAGTTGAGATGATTTTTTAAAATAATTTTCGAGCATGATTATTTTTTAAAATCGAAGAAACGTTCTTTTAAAGAAAATTATGGCAGAGTTACGAAAACTGACAGTTGATTGTCTAGAGCAAATTAAAAAGGAAACATCGAACTCTGGTACTAAATTAAAATCTGCCCATGAAAACATTAGATTTTAATTTTCATTAAACATACGTTATACGTTGCACCAGAATATAGTCTAAATTGTATTTTATTTTTTGATTTCTTAATTTTTAACGGCACGATTATCCCCTGCCGATTTTTCAAAGAATGAGTTATTAATTGCATTTTAATATGTTAAAGAATAAAGATCATTGATTTGGCTTGAACATGAGTTTCCGTATAATTACACGCATATTCAAAAATTCAAAAATATTAAATTATCTATATAATAAAAGCCCAAGTCGTGTGACTGTCATCAACAGTTCCCGGTTGGCCGCTTCACTTTTTGTATGTCAAGCGGCCAATTTGGTAATTCAATGTTAGCTGGGAGTAGGTGATAAATCGCTAAATATTGTTCCTTCGCCAAATATTGTAAATATCATGTAATCAGTATTATAATAGTCCATTTCATGCGACTGTCACAAGCAATTTTTCACGTGGTAAATTAAAACAAAGCTTTGATGTTGAAATTATATGTCATGGTTTATGGTATTATTTATTAACCATTTGGAAAAATGGTTATTGTTCTCTGTCAGGGTAGGAAATCAAAAACATATCTGAGGCGTTTTATTGGTTGAATCCGCATTTTATTCGTTTTCTGATTGGTCTATACAGTAATCTATTTTCCCTTTACTTTCAACAGAGATAGAAACTTCTGTTGCCACTATGACAAAAAAGTAATAAAAACTACAAAAAAAAAAATAAATAACTCAGAAACAAATTAAGATAGAGCTTTCAAACAAATTGCATTTAAAAGTGCATTTTTTTCTCTATACGACGGTGTAAAATGTAATATTGTGGGATGTTTAGAAGTTTAAGAATGAAATTTCATTTAAAATGGGTCGTCAGATTTCTACGATGGAAAAGCCTTTTCCCGAACAGCCAATGAAAAGCTTGGATCATACGTAAGTTTCAGGTGGATAATACGTAAGTTTCAGGAAATCTGACGAGTCGCAGGCGATTTTTGTCGCTTGCAATTTTTACGTGTAATAACACTATTAATGTTTAATTCATGGCGTACGTAATGTATGATCAACTCCGTGCGATTTTCTATGTCTTAAATTTTAGTCTTTGAAAAAATCATTTTCCAAATGGTCATTGTAATTTGTTAAATTGCTTTTTTTTTTATTTGTTACTTTTCTTTTTTTTTAAAGCAATAATTGAGAGTCATAAATTTTAAATATTTCAGTTTTAAATTAAAGTTATGCATTTTAAATAAAATAAGTGAAAGTACTATATTTTAAATGAAATGCCGAGTTCAGGATTTCTGTATCAGAATCTTCGGATTTGGCAAAGGAATGAGCAAGTAAATTAAGTTCTGCTAAAAGTAATTGTGATGCAATAATTAGCATTTGTTTAAGAGAGACCAAACTGGTCGCCAAGGGTGGCTAGTTAATGAAATATGAAGGAACGATCTCTAAAATGTGTATAGAGGACAAAAGATACCATTCTAATAAGAAAAAATATGGAAGGCATAAAAATGTATATGGAAGGCAAAAGATACCATTCTAGTAAGACTTTTCTTATATGTAGGGAAAAGATTCTAGAATTCTTTTTATTTTTTTACTTACGTCCTGAACTTACTTACTTACCTTACTGTTCTGAATTCAAGCTATAACTTATAATACATTTTTTAGCTAGAATAAGCTGATATTTTTACAGAAATCTTGAAACTTATTATGAATGCGTCCAACAAATATTTAGCTTTTTTTTCCTACCTACATAAAGGGCGGTAAATTTTAAAAAAGAGAAAAAATGTAAAAAATAAAAAAATAAAATAAAACAAATCAATTATAAAAGCCATTAAAAATCAGCGTTTTTTTTTCTTTTCTTTTTTAAAAATTTAACCAAAGAAATGATTTCGAATCCAGATCATTAACCAATCTCGATTCGCCTTAAACTAATGTAATTGAAATCCGATCAAGCTTGTAGCTAATTTCAGCTTCTTATTCGTAAACTAGTTGGATGTGCCAATCCAAAAACTTTCTTCTATCTCATATATTTTAATATTTCAAAATGTTGTTACAGATGTCAATATTTCATTTTTATTAGTTCAATACTATATCAACTTTGACTTTCATCTTAAATTTCTGCTTCAGTCAATTAATCGGAATAAAAACAAGTTAATCTCGATCATGATATTAATTAAAATCACGAATAATGGCGAATAGTCGGCTTATCAGGATGGGAAGTTCCCGTCGATTCACGAGTCCCTGGTATACAATAGAACTACAAAAAAATTAAGAAGATTAAACAAAAATCGCTTTTACAGCGCCCCTTTCCGGCAGAATTTTTCCACATTCAGGGAGGACCTTCTTGCCATAGCCTAAAACATACACAAAAAATTTGGTTCAATTCTATGCATAACTTCATACACTTTTCGATGATATAACATTCAAAATCGCACAAAAATCGCTATTACAGCGCCCCCTTCCGGCCGATTTTTTCCAGATTAAAGGAGGACCTGCTTGCTATAGCAAAAAACTTGAAAAAAAAAATTGTTCAATTCCATGCATAACTTCATACACTTTTCGGTGGTAGAATATTCAAAATCGCTATTACAGCGCCCCCTTCCGGCCGATTTTTTCCAAATGAAGGGAGGACCTGCTAGCTATAGCCAAAAACCTAAGAAAAAATTGGTTCAGTTCTATGCAAAACTTCATACACTTTTCGATGATACAAAATTAAAAATCGCACAAAAATCGCTATTACAGCGCCTCCTACCGGTGAAAATTTTTCACATTCAGGGAGGACCTTCTTGCCATGGCCAAAAACATACACAAAAAATTTGGTTTAATTCTATGCATAACTTCATACACTTTTCGAAGTTACAATATTGAAAATGGCACAAAAATTGCTATTACAGCGCCCCCTTCCGGAGGCATTTTTCGAAATTCAGTGAGGACTTTTTTGCTATGACCAAAAACATACACAAAAAATTTGGTTCAATTCTATGCATAATTTCATACACTTTTCGATGGTACAATATTCAAAATGGTCAAAAATCGTTATTACAGCGCCCCTTACCGGTGGATTTTCCAAGTTCAGGGAGGACCTGTTTGCCATAGCCAAGAACTTAAAAAAAAATTTGGTTCAATTCTATACATAACTTCATACACTTTTTGATGGTACAATGGCGACAGACAGACGGACACACGGACAGACAGACATTTTCTATAAACATGTTTTTTGGTGAAGTCTAAAAATATTTCGATTACAATACTTTCTTCTATTGAAGATAAAAGAAAATAAAAATTTGGTTCAATTCTATGCATAACTTCATACACTTTTCGATGGCACAATATTCAAAATGGCACAAAAATCGTTATTACAGCGCCCCCTACCGGCTATTTTTTTCCAAATTAAGGAAGGACACAGTAGCAAGTTGACAAAAGTAACAAAGATAAAAATGCCGCATTCGAATTTTTCTTCTTCCAATCCCCTGTGAATCATCCAAGTTTGTCAATGAATTTATTTTTTGAATAAATTGATATATGATATGAAAACTAAGAATAATGACCAAACTTCGAATTATCAAATACAATATTAAAGGTTTAAAAAAAAAAAAATAAAAAAAAAAAAAAAAAACTTGACTAATTTGCGAAAAATATTTCAGTAGAAATTTAATTCCTTCTATATAAAAAAAAGTTTTGATTTGGAAATGGACCAATGAACATCTGCGTAGATATTCCGGGTAGATCACATCCAATTTGAATGCTTAAGCATGGCCTTTCATCGTTAATATTAAAAAAACTGTTGCATACAAAAATATGAAAATCGGTGGTATTATAGAGAAATGTTTGATAAATACGCTGATGCAGACAGTTTTCAAATCGAAGAATTATTTTAAGAGATATTTAATGCTAAAGTTGGACAAAATCGTTCCATTAAAAAAGTTTTATTGTAGCAAAAACTATACATGAGAATTTAATCATTTTGAGATCATTTTATACGTTATAAGTTCCCGATGTGCAGATTGCATTTAGTTTTCTTATTTGACTCATTTTTTCGATGTTTTATTTCAATTTTAAATTCAAATTTTCAGCATTTCGAGAGATACTTTTTATAAATTTTAGAAAATGTTATTAATTTAAACTGTTGCCAGTTGCATAAACAGTGCAAACAATAATGTTTACTTCAAATTAAAATTATTTACACGTGACTATTACAAACAGAAAAAAAACCCTTTAAAATTAGAATTAAATGATTACATGTTAAAAGCAAGAAAATTACGTCATAAGAACAATAGGCACAGATGTCATATACGAGCATTTTGGCGCAATTTTTTTCCGCGCCAAAGTGTCGTTATTTTGCTTGATGTGGTAACCCGGATTATGTTGTTTATGCTGTTGATGTTTTCGCCAAATTGGAAACCGAAAAAAATCGCGCCAATATGGGGCGAATATGACATCTGTACCCATCCGGGTTACGATATCAAGCAAAATAACAACACTTTAGCACCAGTTAAGTACCCGTTGCGTATATGAAATTGGCGTCAGAAAAATTTGCGCCAATATGGGGCGTATATGACATCTGAGACGAACCATATTTGCACTTGAATTTTAAAAGAGAAACAAAATCTTAAAATAAAAAAAATCATTATTTTGCGCTAAAACTTGTAATTTGAGGAAATTACGTCATATTTAAAATGGCAAAAAATATAGCAAAGCAACTTAAATTGAAAAATATATTTGTGCGAGATATTTTGAGATAATCTTTTCAACTATTATCGTAAATTCGAAGACAGCGCAAATAATATTTCCTTCTAACAACAAAAGTATTTTCACGTGAATATTAATAAGAGAAATAAAACTTTGGTGTAAATTATGTCAGATTTAAAACGATACATTTAAAATGAATTATTTAAAGGAACTATCTTATAGCGCTGTTAAAAAATACCGGGAGACAATGACGCTGTTTACTTAATGCATTTTACATTAGCTTATTTTCAAATGTTTAACTATTTTTTTAATGAAATACGAAAACCATCATTGTATCTCTTAACAGCAGCAGATTTGGTCTTAAAAATCCCCAATCCAAGAAAAACGAATGGAAACCCGTTTACAGAGAGATCGCTACTGTTTTTTTAAATTTTAATTCAATATTTTTAAAGCCGATCAAATTAGCGTGCTTTTTGGATTTTGGTGTGCCTGAACGGGGGTTGGCGAGCGTAGCTCGTAGGGGGCAGAGCCCCCTAGTATATTACATTAAAACGAATAGTAGACAAATCTGTGTACTTTTACAAGCTGAGCTCACATTAAAGCAATCATTGCTTTTCAATAGTATGGCGTATTTATTAATATGAATTTATTTTACATTATTTTCTTTAAAACAATCTTTCTTTGACTAGAAAAATTGTATTACTTTATTTCTAAAAATGCTATATACACGTAAGAAATGCTTTTTAGGTGCTTTCGTAATTATGTAAATACGTAATTATATAAAAAATAAAATTAAAAATATTTTACTAAAGCATTTTGAAAACGATTTTCAAAGTTTTTTAGTAAAATATTTTTTAGCCCCCGGTACGGTATGCTATTTCTTTCTCTCAGCTTATTTTGTGACATCTCCAAAAAATAACGGCCCCACCAGTGGCCGAGAGGTTCTGCTCTCGAAGCTGGTAGACGGGAGGTACTGGGTTCGATCCCAATCGCGCCCGTCGGCCTAATCGTTCGGAGTTTTCGTGGTTTTCTTCGAACCTTGGTTCTCCAAGCGTTAATACGGGTTAGGTTCCCTTAGAAAGACCTCCACGGAAGGCACTCCCACCCCCTTAGGGCCTATATCCCACGTGCTGATAATTGGCCGACATAAATACAACCAGCCAACCAACCAAAAAATAACGTTACCTTACAGAAGACAGCTGTAAAACAAAGCAGTACGATTCAATATTCAATAGCAATTTTTTTAACTTCTAAGCATCACACATTTTCAATTTTTATATCATCGTAATGTGGGAAAAAATGTAATTTTAAATGCAATTTGTTTGAAAACTGTATCTCCATTTATTTTTGAAATATTAATTTTTTTTGTAGTTTTTGGAGCCATCTGCTTAATATTGGCAACGGAAGTACTCCATTTCTGTAGAAAAAAAAAATAGTTGTGAAATATTAATTATATATTTATGTTGCCATTTTTTTCATAACAGCCGAAAGAAAATGTATTTCAAATATGTGCTATTTTGAAAAAATATAAAGGAATGATTTCTGTTAAAAAATGGAGCTATTATAAACTATATTTAAATTTAAGTGTCTATATTAATGTTACAAACAAATGAAGGCCTATAAATCATTAGACAGCCGGTTTTTTTTTTTTTTTTGAGTTTCTTTAATGACGGCATCTTTTTGCTGCATTTGTGTAGTATTTTGCGATAGTGACGTCCTACGCATACTTTACTGTAGATGTTTAAGAGTGGATCGTAAATGTGGAATTCTTAAGCGAGTGTGAATGACGTCATTTTACATAAAATAACATCGTGTGCTTTAAGTCCTAAAATTGAAATATGTTTTGTACTACTTATATATACATTTTTTTTTTTTTAATCGGGGGTGACACTAAATTCTGAAAAAGCAGAATTCCTGATGTTTTCTAGTATTTCCTTGTAATTTTATTTCTTTTAAGCCAAATTGAAAATTGATTCGTATTATTCTCAAATAGAGTTAGTTACACAAGTTTGGAAAGTTTCAACTGTTTAATTAAAATAGATTTTTGAAAAGTGTACCGAAGCATCAAAAAACCACTTTTTTCAAAAAGGCAAAAACTTTGTATACACCCACAATGTTTAAATACAGTGAAACTTCCATTTAACGAAGTCTCATCGTAACACTTAAACACTTCGTTATGAAGAAAATTCGTTAAATAGAAACCAACCCAAAATTCATGAAATTTCCATAATAAAATACACATAAAATAGAATTATTGAAAAAATGTATTTTAATTCTGACAGTAACTTTTTTTAATCAATGTAGATATATGAGAAAAATTTAGTTAGAATAATATCTAAAAAATGCAATAATAAAGAGAAATAAACAACTAGAAAACAGGAATTCAGCCATTCTTTGGTTGGTGCTCCGGTCGGGGAATCAAGTACGTGAACAAAAGCTTTTACATACTTTAAAATAAATATTCTTGTAACTTTTGGTGTCATTCACTCATTTCAGTATTTTGCGAATAGAAGTACCTTGCCCCTGAAAGCGTTAACTTGATAATTTCACAAATATTTCTAAATTTTTACTAATACTTAATTTATACTAAAACGAATATTCAAACTCAAACATGTTACACTTTTAGGAGTGTACCTTACTGAACTAATCATTTGATCTGAATCTCTTGGAAATTCCACGAATCATTTTTAAATATATATGAATTCTTACACATTTTTCTTTAAAGTAGACTCTCACACCTTACACTTTTTTTGCTCAGAAAATTTTTAGGCAGACGATGGGGTTCGGGTTCTTTGTCGGGTGGTTTAATGTGGTCGTTCTGATGTCGCGCGCGAAAAGTTAGCGACTGTCGTAGGGGAGATGATTATCATATCCAATGTACATAATTTAATTTTCTAATTTTATGCATTTTGCTTTGAAACCTTTGAAGAGCAAAGTTACAGATGACTATAGAGTGTTAGGAGGAGTAGGCCCAAACAAATAATTTATGTTTTTTAACGTACAGTTGGGTGTGAACACAACATACAGTAGAACCTCTTTTATCAGAAACTCTTTTAACCGAAACTCTCGGTTAGCCGAAATCCATTTTTAAAGCTTTTTTTTTCCCCTCTCTCTCTCACATTCCTTGTGTGCAAAATCCATTTTTTTTTTCAACTATCATATTCATTGAGAGCAAGCGGTCCTTTCCAAACTACGAGTACATATAAATATTTTCAACCCCCTTTCTTAGAGTTCCTTTCGATTTAACTTGGAGTGGAACGAAGAAAACGGACAAATTAGCAATTTTGGAACTTTTGAATGCTTTGCAAAAGGTTTGGCATGGCTGGAGCAGCAGAAAGACTGTGATACTGGTGAGATAATAATAGTAAAAAACTCTGTGATAGAGCTTCAAGGCAAAGGCAATCGAAACTTCGACAAACAAAACATTGTTTCAAACACTTGTGATATATGTAAAATGCACTGAATTTCAAAATTAAAATTCAGGTAATTTATTCTTGTTTCTATTTTGCTATTGCTTTATTTTTATTAAGCACTTGTTACCATAATATTGCATATATTTCCCTTAATCTTAAAATTGAAGCATTCTCGATTATCCGAAAATTTCGATTTTCCGAAAGAGGGTCGGTCCCAATTACTTCGGATAATCGAGGTTCTAGTGTATATTTGATTTCGAAATATGCTATATCCACTTTTTTTTTTCGCCCATAAAGCTATGGTAAGTTTTCTAAACATTTCAGGGAGACATACAAGATAAGGGATAGACATAGGAGAGGGGGAAGGAATAATATCGGCAGTTCACGGTTCATCGAGCAATAAAAAAGATACCCCGAACATAGAATTACACTTCTTAACAATCGAAAACACACGTTTTCTCCTGCCCTTCTCCATAAATTTTGGCTCCTGTCACATATCCAACACCGAAACACCTTTGGTCTTAAGTGCCCGAAAAAAACACTAGCTTGGAGGATCATTATTAGGTAACGCTGAGTGTATTAACGGAACTCAAATAAAATTCTATCTCACATGTTCCCTAATTTTCCCCCACCCTCTACGTCCACAAAGAAATTATTAACAACTAAAAAATAAAAAATAAAAGAAAGACTGCCTCCTTCTCCACGCCGTATTTTATCGGATGTTTGTTTTGAGCCGCTGTTAGTGGCTTCCTTTTGCAAGCGGATGTTCAGGTAATGGCGCAGGAGGTGTCTTGTGATGTGCACCGCCGTGTGGCGTTTGTGTCGCGTAAATCAGCCTTACAACGCGCTTGGTTAACGAGACCCCCCGACGGGGTTACGGGAAAATAGCAGGTAGTAATTGGGACCAATGTTCGGATGGCTTCAAGGATGGTTCGGCCGAAGGAGTGGTTTCTCTCTGCGCATTGCACATTTTCAGAATCAATGAGTATCTTGTTTTCTCCTAAATAACTACGCTGGCATTATTTATTAACTTATTTTTTGTGGTTAATATTGCTGCTTCTAATACCAACAGTGAACTCTGAAAGTTATGTATTTTAATATATCGTCAAGCTCGGTTATAGCTAGGACGAAGTGACCACAAATTTTGCTCGTTACAGCAGAACTCTCGTACTAATTAGCATACACAGAAACATACAAAACTTGACAGAAGGCGATTCTATGTGAATGTTTTTGTGTTAAACCTTACAGCTGTATTTCAATTTCTATTGCGTAGCAAGACACACAATTTAAAATTTGAGGTTACAGGAAAAGGTCCAAATACCGGCTATTCGGTGTTCTGAGAATTGCGCGCAGTGCAGTCTAGCGGTGATAGAGTGGGTTTGTACCTTTAAGGGTGTATTCGAAAAAATATTTTTCCACCTTCAACAGCTCGAAATTTTCTGAGACATTTTCAGACTCATTTTTAAAAGTAAAAACATGAAACTTGCTGGGGTGATTTCTGAAGACATGTTTAACATGCCGTGTGATTTCATTTTCAGCTCAATTAATTAGAATTCGATTTTTAAACAATTATTTTCTCAGTATGGCCATTTTTTTCATTCCCAGATCGCCCGCTTCGGAAAATTCTGTTCAAAACGCCAACTTTGACAGCGTTTTTTACAGTATTTTCTGCATTTATCAAAAAATTAAGGAGCACCGCACATTATATAGTTTCTAAATAAGAGAATTTCCAAGTTTGATGCGTTTGAGAGCAAAAATGAATTTTAAAATGAATCAGAAAATAAGCAGTTTGGATCGCAATACACCCTTAATTGAGAGAATAATGTTACGAGAAGTACGTCACACTGAAGTTATTTTCTCATTTACAAGCAGTAACAGCAAAAGTGTCGAAACAACGAAACCTGGAACATCAAAAGTTTTAGGTTTCTCATTTTTTCTTAAAATACTGGTCCTATATTGACCTGAATTGATGATTAAATTATTTTCTAGACACATTTAACTCTCAAATGCCGCACACAAGTTATTGGTATTTTACTATATGAATGAGTAATACCGCTTTTAACTTAAACATAGCAGTGGTCCGAATACCGGCTACCTAGAGTGGTCTAAATTCCGGATAGCCGGTATTTAGACCGCTCTGGGTTTGCTCTACTTGAAAGGGGGGAAAATAAATTAATTTATGGCGTCACGGATGCTGTATTGCTTTGATGCGTCCTTTGACTGTTACAATGTATCGCTTAAACGGATTTTTTTTTTTTAGCTTTTTGAATGTCTAGAAGTTATTTATTTACGTACAAAAAGAAGAGAATTCAACGTAAAACTCGAAACAGTCTATCATTCAACATTTATTCCTAAAACAAACATCATGACATGTACAGTTCAATTAAATAGAAGAGTTAAAGCCATCTAATAACACAGATAGGAAATAATTTACATATTTCTACAATTTGAATATTCGCAAACACACATTTCGGGGCTGGTTTGATGTAGGCTTGATCTTTTCAAACATAACTTAGAAACGTTCATTACTTTTAAAGAATAAATAACCGTAACTATGAGCAACTTATTTAACATTACTCACAAAATATCTCGAATTTGTTTCTTTATATTTTAATCCGGTATTTGTGCTAATTTGTTGGCGGGTAATTTACAAAAAATTGTTTTATATCCTTCAAAAGAACGGTTAGAAGAGAGCAATATTTGTGCAGTGGAACCTCCTTGTTCATTAAAAAAAATTGTTTGTACATAAGAAGTATTATTAATCAATAAAATTTATTAAAACAATGTTCTTATCCCTTAATAGCTGAAATTAGCATTATTTGTGTGATTCGTTGGGAAAAAACTTAGGTAGCCGGTATTTAGGCCCCATTTTTAAAACTCAAAATTTGCAGACTTTCAGAATTTTACATTTTTAAAACAGAAAATGCCTTTTAAAATGATTTTTTTTCGCTAAACAGGTGTAAAGCATATCAAGGTAGCCTTGCGTGCCTTTTCCATTTACTAATTTTCAAAATTGTACGATTTAGATTGAAAATAAAAGTGGTAGCCGGTATTTGGACCTTTTCCTCTAACTATTAAAAATACTAGGGGGAATGTACCCGGGTTTCCCGGGTTACAGAATATAGGTGAAAACATTTTTTTTTTTTTTACCTAATAATTTTTTATATGCATAATTTTTTTAGATTGCCCACTAATATTAAAAAAGTATTTTTCATATGAAAAATACGAATTATACAATCAAATAATTTTTTGAAATTTATCAAAAGCGATATTTTCTTAATAGCCGCATGCTAAGAGTTATTTGATCAAGATTTTGCTACTTACGGCCTCCTTTTTTATTCTGATAATTTCAGGACTTTAAACGCATAGTTCAATTACATGTCTGTTAAATTTGTGTTTTATTTATATTATTTTATTTATTTATTCATAGGGAAGTTTTTTTAATGGATATTAGCCGTAAGAAAATGATGAACTCTTTATGTTGTTTTAAGGGCAAACGGATTAATCTTTCGTAATCAAGCTCCGCGCGATATAGATAAATTAAAAAATATTTTATGCTTTAAAATAGTTTTTAAAACCATAGACAATCAGTAAACTGGGATGCACTTTGCAAACAAATTCTATTTGAAAAAATTTTTCCCTATTTGGTGATCAAAAAATTTAAATTGTACTATTACAAATATGTTAGATTTGTGTTTTTTAGTATTATTCTTTTATTTCTTTATAACGGAAGCATTAATTTTGCTATACAAAAATAGTCAGAAACAAATGCTGAACAGTGCTTGCTGCTTTATGTGCAAAATGTTTATTATTATTATGTATTGAAGCCTGCACGTAATAAGATAAACTTAAAAATATCATGCTTAAAAATTATTTAAAAAATAATAATAAATCAGTCAATGAAGATACAGTTTTTAAACAAATTGCATTTGAAAGTAGATTTTTTCACTGTGCGACGAAAATTGAAAATGTACGATGGTCAGAAGTTAAAAAAATTGCAGTAGCGAAAATTTCAAAATCGAAATTTGATCGTAAAGTATTGCTATTCTCAAAATGACGTCAGCATTACGCACATATACGTTTGTCCTTTATAATATAGACACGTAATCAGTAAATTATAATTAATATCAGTTTTTAGGATGAGGTTATCAATTGAGGTTTTTATGCTTGGTATTCCGGAATGAAAAAGAGCAAAATTTATTCCACTCTGACACGATCGTAGATTTTTTTTCCGGATGAAATCTAAACCCGACATCCTTTTCACTTTCTCAAAATTTACATACACACTTCTCATATCCGTATCTATCATTTAAAAAAAATGTATTTTGTTTGATCATTTTAAAATCAGTTTAAATTCAAAACTTGAAGTCACGATTGTCAGCAACATCTTTTATGTGACCAGACGGACTCTTAACTTGAGATACTAATCTCAGTACCGGAGAGTAAACATTTCCGTAATTTATGTTTTTTAGGCGCATTTGTGTTAAAATGTTCATCTAAGAATAAGAAGATGATCGTTTTCTTTTAAATATAACTTCATTTTCACTTAAATAAGTATCTCGCCTAGTGTTTGAAACTTAGTATCAGTACACATGCAGAATAAAAAACAAAATGGAAAATTTATCAGGAAAAATGCATGTTTTCAAAAGAAGTATGTCGTTTTCCGCTCAAAATATTATGCCCCCAAATGGGATTTTGCACCATTAAACCCTATACAACAATTTTTATGAACAATTTTGAATTTTTATCAGAAAATGGCATGAATAAAGATAAATAAACCTCGTTATTTCCTTCTTTTCTGCAATAGTGAAAGCTATCTAATTTTCACCATTTTGAAGAAATTTCATAAAATGCTTTTAAAATTAAAATATACAAGTGGGGATATTTAAAAGGAAAACAGCTAGTGCGATCACATCTATAAATGAACAGCTAAAAAATTATTAGTAAAATTGGTTCAGCAGAAAGATCAGGGCAACTGACTAAAAAATACACTTGTGTTTTAAATATATAGATTATATAAAATTATGAAAAATTAAAATAAGCAAATTATGTTATTTTGATAAAATTATCGTAGAATGTCCTAAAGAATAGCATTAAAATTTTATTAGTCGCGAGAATTTTGGACAAAAAAATGAGGAAGCAGCTGAAGTGAAAATGACGCACTTCTACAAAACATGATTCAATTTTAAGAATTAAATTACACGCATTTGCATAAAATGACGTCATTTGCATCCGCTAAAGCAATCCACTTTTACTATCCAGTCTTACACTTCATCAATAGAAAAGTATGCATATGACGTCATTATCGCGGAATAACAGACGATATTGTTGACATAGCACGTATCTTAATTTCAACTTTTTTCAGGTTTTATGAGAAAATGGCAACAAAAGATACAGTAATCTCCTATTTTCGACTATTTTCCATTTACTTTCAATAGAAATGATGTACTTTTGTTGCCACGATTAGAAAAATGGTATTAAAAACTACAAAAAAATGTTATAGGTGATAAATCGCCAAATATCGAAATTATTATTTATTTTTTATGGACTCTCTATCGAATTTCCGCCGAATTTTTTTTTTTTTTTATAAACATATCTATCATGAGTAGAACATTGTATAATTTTTTTCAGATTTTTCGGAGTATGCCCGTATGGAGACCTTCCTTGTAAGTGCGGTCTCTAGTGGTAACAGTAGAAGTCAGCATGCCGATCTCGAGAACTATATGGGATACGGAAAATAGTCAGTTACAAAGTTGTACATCGGCATCAATTTAAATTGAAAAAACATCTTGAATACATAAATTCTAAAAATAGAATGAGAAAATTGCTCCTTTGTGGTACGTTACACTGCTGTAAATCGCGGACAAATAAATGCGTATTTTAGGCGTCCTATTGGAAAAGATCTTCGGTAGTAATCACCATTCGCATCCAAGCAGAATTGGACTAGACGATCCATATTTCAGTATTAGTTAATATAACAACGGTGTCACTGACCGAATTACTAGGCGCTTCAAGCACGTTTCGTGTGGTCAACGTATTTCAAACGAAGCAAGGTAAGTCCATTGGAAATTTACTTAAAATATTTTAATTGTTTTTAAAATTATGAACAAAACTCAGAGTTCATATTGATGTGAGACACCCTGCATTTTTTACTGGATAAATAGATTATGACAGCTAGGGTGCACAGCAAAAATTATTTATTGTAGCATGCTCTACCACCTGTTTCCCCCATTACTACTCGTTTGCTCCATTTTTCTGAAACACCCTGTATGCATTTCAGAGAAAAAAAAAATTACTAGCAGACTAAAACAAAACGATCATAAAAAAAACTTAGTAATTAAGATTATAATATCATGCCCAATTGATCATATCAGTGACAGTACTTTTGCTTCCTATATTCCGACTCATTAATGTTTCGTTTTTCTTTCGCCTTTCGTTCTAGGAAATAAGTTCTACCTCACAGGTGGTTCTCATAAAACGTCCCACACACTCATGCATATTTTATGATCGAAAAAGTAGATATCGTTAGACTGCTCTTGTTCTTTTTTCTTCATCAAGAGAAAGAATTCAAAACTTATTCTGGATTTATTTTTTGTATAATCGAATTTTGTTCAATCCCTAGCCAAATGAATCGAAATACAATCGGTTTGAAAGATGTGGAACAAACTTTGAAAGGTCATAGAATACACTGCTAAAAACATTTTCTTTTTGTGTGTGTGTTTATGCGAGTGTGTCTATTTAGAAACTTTCAAAAAATGAAAAAAAATTTATTATGTATTTTTCGAAAATAACATTCGACGAATCTTTTTAAAACTTTCTTTCATAGTTGAAAAGTGTTCATGAATTCGGTTTGTCTGTTCATCTGTTCGTCAGCCTGTTAACGTTCTAACTCGCGTAGATATAGTCAGATTTTCATGCAATTGATATATGCTGATGATGTTTACCATGGAAAGTTCGGAATTGAATATCCAGTGTGTAGCATTAATAGCTCATTTACAGGGGCACTCAAAAGAATTCCGTTACATTGTGGTCAATCGGGAAAAATCGTTTGCAGTGTAATTTAATGATATTACGCTATTTCAAATGTATTAATATTAATTTAAAACACTGAATTTTACTACAAGATTATTAATATAGAATAGGACAGGGAGGCGAACCTTTTTGAGTATACATGCCAAAAATTTCAAAATTTTTATATACCAACATTCTAACGTGCCAAGAAACAATTTAGCTTATACAAAATCAATAATTAATTTTGGTATAGTTTTTACTTAAATATTTTTACATTTATACTAAACTCGATTCCTAACTTATTTATTATGCTGTAGTTACTCGTTACATCGAATTTCGTATTAATAATCTATAAATGAGTTCTTCTTTTATTGTATACTAGCAGATCTACCCGGCTTCGCTCGTGTCAATAATAAGGGTCCTCCCGGGTAAAATACATTAAAATGAAATAATACGGCAATGACAATAACTGAGATTGGTGCATTCCCGTCCACGAATCGTTAAAAAGACGAATAAGAAACATAAGTAAAATAGTCTTAATTGCGTCTACTATTAACTATACCATAATAATATATATTCCAAACAAATGTCATAACATACATTAAAGTACAATTATTTGCTTAAAAAGCGTCATTTCAATAAAAGAAAAACATTAAAAATATTAAAAATTTACATGTTTCGACTCTTTCATTGAGTCATCTTCAGAATATACAAAAGGAAAAAAAAAAAAAAAAAAACTATAAACACAATGCCAATCGTGACATTATACTGATGATGGCAATGACCTAACCCATAAATTTTGCCTTTACTGAAATTTTTTTCAAATTATGATCATCATACAATTTCGTTTTTCACACTGTCGAATAGAAAAAGGTTCTGTCAAATGAAATTTATTTGAAAATTGTATCTCAATTTTTTCATGTGAATGGATTTTAAAGAAATTTTCAATCATGGATATTTTTTAATTTGCATGCAGCCAGGAGTAAGATTTCCGCATTTTTTCACACCAGTATTTTGTTAGAGAAAATGATATTTAATTTAATCGGAACACTCTCGCGATGCAGCCCAATTACGAAAGATATACCTGTTTACTCTTAATGCAATATTATAAAGTAAAGACATTGATGAACTATGAGTAACTCTAGCATCATATTGTTGGTGGCAACACCCTAACCCAACCATAAATTTAACTTTTACTGCAATTTGACCTTTAAACATCGCACATTTTATTATTCCAACATCTAATAGAATACAAAAAGTACTTTCAGTAATATTTGCTTGAAAAGCTTATCTCAATTTACGGATTGTTTATCCATTTTAAATTAATTTTCAATCACGGAGATATTTTTAAATAAACCTGTAACCCAATTAAGAAAGATATATCCGTTTGCTATTAATGCAATATTATGAAGAAAAGACATATCTATGAGTAACGCCATATTGTTGGTGGAAACAACCTAACCGTACCATAAATTACGCTTTTACTGCAATTTGTCTCTAAACATCATGCATCCCATTATTTCAACGTCTAGCAGAAAAGTCTGTCAGTCATGAAATTTTGTTTAAAAAAGAAAAAAGCTTACCCTAAAAAATAGTAACTATAATTTCTATTTAATATAAATCGTAGAAAAATCGTATTTTATATAACCGTATTCCATATAAATCGTAGAATGTTATCACTGCATTTCAGGTATTAAAACCTTTATCTAAATAATATAATTAAAGATACAGCATTAAAAAGAAATAGGAAATAAATTGTAGCATCCAGTTTTTAGAACCAGTTTGAAATTATATTGACGAAATTGACGTCATATCTAGCAAACGATTTTTTATTATTATCTTTTTCCTTAATTGATTTCTTGATATTGAAACGACTTCATTAAAATAGATTTTTTAACATTCAACTAAAGTACTACTAAGGTCATTTTAAAACATGCTTAGTTAAAGTTTTTACATAAATATATGAAAAATGTGCATTTTCTTCTTTGAATGACGTCAATTTCAAAAACAGCAAAAATATAGTGAGACAATCCGAATTTTTATTGACATAAAACAAAGTACTCGAGTTATCAAAATTTTTTTTAATTATTGAGCAGTTTTTTAGATGTGTGGCAACAGGAAAGAAACTTGAATTTGAATATTTAAAAAGAGATATTTCTATAATGTTAAATTATGAAAGGTCGTAGAAAACAGGGATAAATATTGGTCTGATGATTTTTTAAAGTAGACAGTGATTTTTTCCATGTTCTAAAGCGTATATACAGCAAGTTTCGTGCAATTCGGTCTAAAATTGAAGATTTGTATAAAGGACATACATACAGAGAAAGGCTTTTATATATATAGATTTCCGAATCAGATTATTTTTAGTTCTTCAGGTAAAGCAGGTTCCATAGATTCATAATTATTTACACTAACAATTATAATTTAATTTTCAAAATTAAAACCTAAATATAATAAAACCTAAATTAAAACACTAAACCTAAATAAAATAAATTTAATCTGAAATAGAAGAATGACAATTAGGTATACTATTACTATGCAAACTATTTCTTAAAGTTCCATTTTTAAAAATGAAGCCTTTGAAATTTGATAAAGAAGCAAAATTATTTGGAAAACACCATATGTTGAATGGTTTGGCAAGAAAATGACGCCACAGGGCATTTTCGTTGAGATTTATAATACAGTCGATCCTCGTTAACATGAACCTCAAGGGGAATCAAAATTTTGTTCATGTTAACAGTAATTCATGTTATCAGTATCAAATCTGTGTATTCGTTTTTACAGGGGGCTGTGAAAACAATTCATGTTAAAAGTAATTCACGTTAAGCGTGTTCATGTTAACGAGGTTTGACTGTACCTTAATTCATTCAAAAGTAACGGATTATTTTAAAGTAAATTATTTACCTGATACACAAAACTGTATTTTTTGTAAAAATAAAATAAAATGGATTGTTCTCAATAAACTGAATATACTCTATAAGTTTTTCGCGTGCCAGAGAAGTTTTCTTACGTGCCAAGTTCGGCATGCATACCATAGGTTCGCCATCCCTGGAATAAGGCATTTATCGTTTCGTTACAGGGGCACACACACACACACACACACAAAAAAAAAAAAAAAAAAAAAAAAAAAAAAAATCGGCTACAGTACTGTATTTGAGCAATAATTGCTGGAAGTGCGTTTTCAGTTTCGATATGCACTTTTAAATTTAACTAACATTTTGCATATTACTCATTCTGTATACATTCTGTACCTCGTATACAGGGTAGCACAATAATAATTGACTTTATAATAATCTAATGCATTAATTTAATTAGCGGTGTTACATACCAAAAATTTCACTTATCCCAATTTAAGAGGGTCATATATTTAACAATTATACAAAAATACAAAATAAATGCAATACAAAAAAAAAAAAAAAAAAAAAAAAAAAAAATGCATTTATTAAACTTTCTCATTGTTTAAGTTTAAATTCATTAAATTTAAGTATTGCGCGGTAGCGCAATACTTATTTATTTCCAGTGTCACTTCTCAATGTTAATTTAACATAGAAAAGCCTATGGAGATCATAACTTTTTCATTTTTTCTTCCCACCTTTTTGTCCCTCATGCCACTCATTTTTAATTCTTTGCTAATTCTAATAATATTATAAGTTCAAAATGTAAAAACATTTGCCAGACGTCAGGATCAAAACGGATCATAAAATGCCTTTGCATATAGGTGGATTATAATCTAGAGAGTAACATGGGCTAATTTTTATTTACATTATTCAAATATTTTTCTTAATAATTCCAAATTTCGCTTTTTTCATTGAGAATCAACGGACATTTTCTAATAAAATTTAACATTTTCCTTCATTGTTGTAAATAATTCAAAAGCCAAAATAATAATTTGCCTATTTTTAGTTGAATGGTTTTCACGTGAAACATGAAACTGAAGAAACTGAAATAGTTTTTTTTTTTTTTTTTTTTTTTTTTTTTTTTTTTTTTTTTTTTTAAGAATTAAAAAGAAGATGAATATGACGTCATAGTGGATAAAAATGACATTTTTCAAGCAGATTTTTAAAGTTCAGATTGTAATTTTTTGACCAAACTACAACAACCTGGATTACTGCGCTGGTGAAACATTTTGAATTATACATAGGTAAATTGCATCACAAATTGTGATGCGATATCGCACAAATCAAAGCCTGATGATGATACCCTCCATTAATTTTGAAATGTGTTTGTCTGAATGTAGTAGTTATTAAAAAAACTTGACATATTAAACAAAAAACTAATTTGCAGAACAAATTAAAAAAACAAAAATTTATTTCCTAAATTGTTTAAGCCCGAGAAGGGCAGATATTAAGATATTTCTTTCAATTCGTTCTACATTTAATGTTAAATTTTTGTAACAAATAAACTAAACCAATTGAACATTAAAAAATAAAAATTAAATTCATACAATATAATTCTTTAAACGCCTATATACTTAGATTCCGTTCAAATGAAATTGAAATAAATCTTAGACTTTTTCCATTTTTAAGTTGTAAATATTTGTACTGCAGATTTTGCATTATGTTTATGACGATTGTACATAATATGATAAGGTACATGCAAAATACAAAACTTTAAGAAAAGTCTAAGATTTATTTCGATTTCATTTGAACGGAATCTAAGCATATTGGTGTTTAAAGCATTATATTGTATGAATTTCATTTTTATTTTTTAATGTTCAATTGGTTTAGCTTATTTGGTACAAAAATTTAACATTAAATGTAGAACGAATTGAATGAAATATCTTAATATCTGCCCCTTCTCGGGCTTAAACAATTTAGGAAATAAATTTTTGTTTTTTTAATTTGTTCTGCAAATTAGTTTTTTGTTTAATACTATTTATAAGCATTCTAAAATTCATTTAACAAGCAATTTTCAGGTGCATTGAAATCGTTTGTTTTTGGCGAGGAAAAGTACTGCTCGCCAAATCGCGTGACGCTTTCGTCTTTTCGCGCCAAATACTCGAAAGTATTTTATTTTTTTTTACAGACTTTCTACTGTAATTCCGCCGATCCTTTATTACATACATAAGTAGTTTAATTAGTATTTTTTTTCGAAATATTCTGAGTATGCCCGGTAAGGAGACCTTCTTTGTAAATAGTCTCATCGAAAAGCTCATAATAGCTTTACTATAACTAGACAATTTTTATTGCTCTCTGTCGGTGTTCAAAAGTTCAGGGCATGAAAATTGCAGAAGTTTCCTAAACTAGAATATGTATATATATATTTTTTAATCTATCTATCTATACTTCTATACTAATATTATAAAAAAGTAAAAATTGTTTATTTGTAGGAGGTAAGCTCTGGAACTACCGAACCGATTCCAAAAGTAATGGTATCAAAATGATGGTGTTAGTCCAATTTAGAACATAGGCTATATTTTATGTCGGTGCCACTACCCCAAAGGGGGTGCAGGAGCAAAAAACGTTCTAAAAATGCAATTTTTGTGTTATGTAAGGGCCTAGAATTATTACATTTGGAATGGTAGTTACTTATAAGATATAAATGATATCTAAGAACATTTTCTAAACAATTCGAAATTTAAAAGGGGTGAAAATGCACAAAAAGCGTTCTAAAAACGTTCGAAATGGGGGTTTCTACACAATTTCAGGAAATACCTAACCGATTTAAAAAGTAATGGTGTCAAAATGATGGTGACAACCCTTGCTCCAAGATATACTATATTTTATGTCGGTGATACTACCCCAAAGAGGGTGCAGGAGCAAAAACGTTCTAAATTACGGTTTTTGCATTACTGAAGGACCTAGAAATATAAATTTGAAATATTAGTTACTTATTAGATATAAAGGATTTCTAAGAACAGTTCTTAAAAAATTCGATATTAAAAAAGGGTGAAAATGCGCAAAAAGCGTTCTAAAAAACGTTCTAACTGGCAGTTTCTACACAATCTCAGGAAATACCAAACCGATTTAAAAAATAATTTTGTCAAAATGATGGTGACAACATTGCTCCAAGACAGGCTATGTTTTATGTCGGTGCCATTACCCCAAAAGGGGTGCTGGAGCGAAAAACGTTCTAAATTATTTGTTGTTAATTAATTAAATTTTGTGTTACTGAAGGGCGTAGAAATATGAAATTTGAAATATTAGTTATTAAATATAAAGGATTTCTAAGAACAGCTCTTAAAAAAATCGAAGTTTAAAAGTGGTGAAAATGCACAAAAAGCGTTCTAAAAAACGTTCTAAATGGTGGTTTCTGCACAATCTCAGGAAATACCAAACGATTAAAAAAAATGGTGTCAAAATGATGGTGACAACCCTTGCTCCAAGATAGGCTATATTTCATATCGGTGCCACTACCCCAAAGGGGGTGCAGGAGCAAAAAACGTTCTAAAAATGCAATTTTTGCGTTACTGAAGGGCCTAGAAATATGAAATTTGAAATATTAGTTACTTATTAGATATAAAGGATTTCCAAGAACTGTTCATAAAAAATTCGAAATTTAAAAGGGATTAATGCGTGAAGAGGGTTCTAAAAAACATTTTTAATGTTGATTTCTACTCAATCTTGGGAAGTATCAAATCGATTTCAAAAGTAATGGTTACAAACTGATGATGACAGACCTCTAACATGGATCTGTTTTAATTTTGTATCACTACCACCTTGGCATTGCAGGAGAAAATAAAACATTCTAAATTGCGGTTTTGTGTTATTATGGAAGGGCCTAGAATCATGAAATTTGGAATGGTAGTTACTTATAAGATATCAATTATCTCTAAGAACATTTCCTAAAAAAAAAATTCGAAATTTAAAAAGGGTGAAAATATGCGAAAAGTGTTGAAAAACATTCTAAATTGCGATTTCTATGCAACCTCAGGAAGTACTGAACCGATTTCAAATATAACTGTGTAAAATGATTGTAACAGCTCTTGCTCCAAGATAGGCTATATTTTATGTCTGTTTCCACTACCCAAGAGGAGATGCAGGAACTAAAAAGGTTCTAAAAATGCGATTTTTGAATTATGGGAGGACCTAGATTCATGAAATTTTGCATGGTATATATTTATTATATACTAGCTAACTTGCCCGGCGTTGCCTGGGTACGTCAGAAAACAGCTCTAATTGCGAAAAAGCTCTGAAAATCACAATAAGATATCGCGAATTTTAAATTTTAAATTGCTGCACAAATTTCGAAAAGAGAAAAAAAAGTTATATATTGTGTTCGAAGATTGAAAGTTGATTCCTTTCACTAATGTGGAAGAATGGTAGGAAATCGCTACACTCTTAAAAATTTTGTGGTATGTTGAACCAATTTTTGGTGCTCCAGAAGCTGCCACCATAAGATGGTGAAACCTTGAACCAACATTTGGAGCTAAGGTTCAATCGGAGCTCCAAATCTTGGAGTGAGATTTCACCATCTTATGGTGGCAGCTACTGGAGCACCAAAAGTTGGTTCAACCTACTACAAAATTTTTAACAGTGTAAAATACACTAAAAATCACATAGAAAATTCCCGAAAAATTCGAAAATTGCTATACGAAATTCGAATAAACTTTATTGAAATGAGGGCAGAAATTACTTTAGTATTATAGGCCAAAAATGGAATGTCAAAAAATTGCAGCAGATCGCGAAGAAACGTAGAAATCGAGTTAAAAAACACAAAAAGTTCAAAAATCACGAAAGTCAAAATTTACTGTAATTGGATAAAAGTTTCAAATCTAATTCCTTTGACCTGCGGGCGCTCTTAAAATTTATGTTTGGGAAAGCATGCTAAGCATTGTATCATGTTACTTTTATTCATAATTTAATTTACTTGCATTCCCTTAAATATAATTAATATAACCCCGTAAGTTAATATTAGTTTTTGTTGTAATAAAATATCTCAATTTGTTCATTTTCTGTAAGCAAGTAATCACTATTGGTTTACAATGAAAGTCTATGGGAATTTTGCAAAATATTAGAGATATCGCCAAGTTGACGTCACTTTTGGCGACTAATTTTGGTCGCTAAATTTGGCGATATATCGCCAAGTTGGCGTCAAACTTGGAAGCCTTCGGCGGCAGAACTTTCATTAAATGCTGTTCAATAATCGCATAAAAAATCCGCTAAAAATTCAAAAATCGCTGTACAAATTCCGAAAAAACTTTTTCGAAAAGAGAACAAAATTGACTATATTGGGTTAAAAGAAAGAAACCGTATTCTTTTCACTAATGTGGAAAAATCGCCTCGAAACTTAAAAAAGCGCTAAAAATCGCATAAAAAAATTTAATTTAAAAAATCGAATATCGGGCTTCAAGGTGCAAAACTTCATATATAGACGGACCTTTTCCTCCAATTTTGTAGCTCTACGTGCAGCTGTCTCTTCAGAACATCGTTGTTATACTCACACACAAACTTCTTTCCTTATTATTATACATTTAATTTACCTGGATTCCCTTAAATATAATTAATATAACCCCTTAAGTTGATATTAGTTTTTGTTGCAGTAAAATATCTCAATTTGTTGATTTTCTGTAAGCAAGTAATCACTATTGGTTTACGATGGAAGTCTATGGGAATTTGGAGAAATATTATAGAGATATCGCCAAGTTGGTGTCACTTTTGGCGGCTAATTTTGGTCGCCAAATTCGGCGATATATCGCCAAGTTGGCGACAAACTTGGCGGTATTTGGCGACAGAACTGTCCCCCCCCCCTACGGTAACACCCTTTATAGGTATGAAGACGCATTAACTGCTGTTCAGTAATCGCATAAAAAATGCGCTAAAAATTCAAAAATCGCTGTACTAAATCTAAATAAACTTTTTTGAAAAGAGAACAAAATTTACTATTTTGGGTTAAAAGAAAGAAACCGTATTCTTTTCACTATTGTGGAAAAACCGCCTCGAAACTTAAAAAAGCGCTAAAAATCGCATAAAAAATCGCATAAAAAAAGCTAATTAAAAAATAGAAAATCGGGCTTTGAGGTGCAAAACTTCATATGTAGACGTACCTTTTCCCCAAATTTTGTAGCTCTACGTGCAGCGGTCCATTCAGAACACCGTCGACACACTCACTCACACACAAACTTCTTTCCTTATTATTATAGATAAATGATCTATCGTATAAGAAGCGTTCTAAAATGTTCAAAAAGCCGATTTGTGAGCAATCTCAGGAAGAATCAAACTGATTTCAAAAGTAATGGTAGGCAAATTGATGTTGGCAGCCTCTGCTCTAATATAGACGCTATTTCATGTCGGTGTCACTATCACCTGGAGGTTGCAGGAGCGAAAAACGTTCTAAATTACAGTTTTTGTGTTACTGAAGGGCGTAGAAATATGAAATTTGAAATATTAGTTACTTATTAAATATAAAGGATTTCTAAGAACAGCTCTTAAAAAAATCGAAGTTTAAAAGTGGTGAAAATGCACAAAAAGCGTTCTAAAAAACGTTCTAAATGGTGGTTTCTGCACAATCTCAGGAAATACCAAACGATAAAAAAAAAATGGTGTCAAAATGATGGTGACAACCCTTGCTCCAAGATAGGCTATATTTCATATCGGTGCCACTACCCCAAAGGGGGTGCAGGAGCAAAAAACGTTCTAAAAATGCAATTTTTGCGTTACTGAAGGGCCTAGAAGTATGAAATTTGAAATATTAGTTATTTATTAGATATAAAGGATTTCCAAGAACTGTTCATAAAAAATTCGATATTTAAACGGGATTAATGCGTGAAGAGGGTTCTAAAAAACATTTTTAATGTTGATTTCTACTCAATCTTGGGAAGTATCAAATCGATTTCAAAAGTAATGGTTACAAACTGATGATGACAGACCTCTAACATGGACCTGTTTTAATTTTGTATCACTACCACCTTGGCATTGCAGGAGAAAATAAAACGTTCTAAATTACGGTTTTGTGTTATGGAAGGGCCTAGAATCATGAAATTTGGAATGGTAGTTACTTATAAGATATCAATTATCTCTAAGAACATTTCCTAAAAAAAAAATTCGAAATTTAAAAAGGGTGAAAATACGTGAAAAGTGTTGAAAAACATTCTAAATTGCGATTTCTATGCAACCTCAGGAAGTACTGAACCGATTTCAAATATAACTGTGTAAAATGATTGTAACAGCTCTTGCTCCAAGATAGGCTATATTTTATGTCTGTTTCCACAACCCAAGAGGAGATGCAGGATCTAAAAAGGTTCTAAAAATGCGATTTTTGAATTATGGAAGGACCTAGATTCATGAAATTTTGCATGGTATATATTTATTATATACTAGCTAACTTGCCCGGCGTTGCCCGGGTACGTCAGAAAACAGCTCTAATTGCGAAAAAGCTCTGAAAATCACAATAAGATATCGCGAATTTTAAATTTTAAATTGCTGCACAAATTTTGAAAAGAGAAAAAAAAGTTATATATTGTGTTCGAAGATTGAAAGTTGATTCCTTTCACTAATGTGGAAGAATGGTAGGAAATCACTAAAATACACTAAAAATCACATAGAAAATTCCCGAAAAATTCGAAAATTGCTATACGAAATTCGAATAAACTTTATTGAAATGAGGGCAGAAATTACTTTAGTATTATAGGCCAAAAACGGAATGTCAAAAAATTGCAGCAGATCGCGAAGAAACGTAGAAATCGAGTTAAAAAACACAAAAAGTTCAAAAATCACGAAAGTCAAAATTTACTGTAATTGGATAAAAGTTTCAAATCTAATTCCTTTGACCTGCGGGCGCTCTTAAAATTTATGTTTGGGAAAGCATGCTAAACATTGTATCATGTTACTTTTATTCATAATTTAATTTACTTGCATTCCCTTAAATATAATTAATATAACCCCGTAAGTTAATATTAGTTTTTGTTGTAATAAAATATCTCAATTTGTTCATTTTCTGTAAGCAAGTGATCACTATTGGTTTACAATGAAAGTCTATGGGAATTTTGCAAAATATTAGAGATATCGCCAAGTTGACGTCACTTTTGGCGACTAATTTTGGTCGCTAAATTTGGCGATATATCGCCAAGTTGGCGTCAAACTTGGAAGCATTCGGCTGCAGAACTTTCATTAAATGCTGTTCAATAATCGCATAAAAAATCCGCTAAAAATTCAAAAATCGCTGTACAAATTCCGAAAAAACTTTTTTGAAAAGAGAACAAAATTGACTATATTGGGTTAAAAGAATGAAACCGTATTCTTTTCACTAATGTGGAAAAATCGCCTCGAAACTTAAAAAAGCGCTAAAAATCGCATAAAAAAATTTAATTTAAAAAATCGAATATCGGGCTTCAAGGTGCAAAACTTCATATATAGACGGACCTTTTCCTCCAATTTTGTAGCTCTACGTGCAGCTGTCTCTTCAGAATATCGTTGTTATACTCACACACAAACTTCTTTCCTTATTATTATACATTTAATTTACCTGGATTCCCTTAAATATAATTAATATAACCCCTTAAGTTAATATTACTTTTTGTTGCATTAAAGTATCTCAATTTGTTGATTTTCTGTAAGCAAGTAATCACTATTGGTTTACAATGGAAGTCTATGGGAATTTGGAGAAATATTATCGAGATATCGCCAAGTTGGCGTCACTTTTGGCGACTAATTTTGGTCGCCAAATTCGGTGATATATCGCCAAGTTGGCGACAAACTTGGCGGTATTTGGCGACAGAACTGTCCCCCCGCCCCTACGGTAACACCCTTTATAGGTATGAAGACGCATTAACTGCTGTTCAGTAATCGCATAAAAAATGCGCTAAAAATTCAAAAATCGCTGTACTAAATCCAAATAAACTTTTTTGAAAAGAGAACAAAATTTACTATTTTGGGTTAAAAGAAAGAAACCGTATTCTTTTCACTATTGTGGAAAAATCGCCTCGAAACTTAAAAAAGCGCTAAAAATCGCATAAAAAATCGCATAAAAAAATCTAATCAAAAAATAGAAAATCGGGCTTTGAGGTGCAAAACTTCATATATAGACGTACCTTTTCCCCAAATTTTGTAGCTCTACGTGCAGCGGTCCATTCAGAACACCGTCGACACACTCACTCACACGCAAACTTCTTTCCTTATTATTATAGATAAATGATCTATCGTATAAGAAGCGTTCTAAAATGTTCAAAAAGCCGATTTGTGAGCAATCTCAGGAAGAATCAAACTGATTTCAAAAGTAATGGTAGGCAAATTGATGTTGACAGCCTCTGCTCTAATATAGACGCTATTTCATGTCGGTGTCACTATCACCTGGAGGTTGCAGGAGCAAAAAACGTTCTAAATTTCGATTTTTGTGATTGGTAGGGGCTAGCAACTTGAAATTAGGCAAGGTACATATTTATTAGATGTAAATGATCTTTAAGAACAATTTTAAAAAAATTGGAAATTTAAAAGGGGTGAAAATGCGCGAAAAGCTTTCTAAAAACGTTGTACAAGCGTTCTAAATTGCGATTTTTAGTCAATCTCAGGAAATACCAAACCTATTTCAAAAGTAATGGTGGCAAATTGATGGTGACGGTCCCTGCTCCAACATATGCTATATTTTATGTTGCTGTCACCACCATCTGGGGGTGCAAGAGCAAAACATGTTCTAATTTGCGCTTTTTTGCACAAATGAGGGGTCTAACAGTTTGAAATATGGCATGGTATTTACTTACCAGATGCAATTGCTTTCTACGAACAGTCGATTGAAAATTCCAAATTTAAAAGGATGAAGTGAGCGAAAAGCGTTCTAAAAACGTCCTAAATTACAATTTTTATACAATTTTATCGAATACCAAACCGATTTAAAAAATAATGGTGTCAAATTGTTGGTGATAGGACTTGCTCAAACATAAGCTATATTTTATGTATATGCCACTACCACCAGAGGGTTGCAGGAGCAAAAAACTTTCTAAACTGAGATTTCTGTGATACTGAAGAGCCTAGAAACTTTAAATATGGCATGGTAGTTACTTATAAAATATAAATGCCCTCGAAGGACTGTCGAAAATAAATTCGAATTAAAAGGAGGTGAAGCGAAGGGTAGGTTTCAAAAGCGTTCTATAACAGTCCTAAATAACGATTTTTATGCAATTTCTGGGAATATAAACCGATTATAAAAGTAATAATTGCGAATCAATGGTAACAGTCTCTGATCCTACACAGGCTATATTTTATGCGGATAATTCTACCACCTGGGGTTCACAGGAACAACAAACGTTCTAAAATAGGCCTTTAAAAGCTTTCTAAATTACATTTCTGTGGAATATTAGGAAATAATAAACAAATTTCAAAATTAATGTTGGCAAATTAATGGTGACCGTTCCTATTTCATCATAGCCCTTTATGTTAAGAGAGGTGGTAAGACTTGGAATTTGACATGATGGTTAATTTTAAGACGTAAGAAGATGGTTTCTAAAAAATTGAAAACTTCAAATGAATACTGAAATAAGCGTAATAATTGAGCATAAAAGTTTCAAAATATTTTCTAAATTATCATTTATTTCTTTTTATTAATTTAAATCTAATTTTTGCCTAATGCAGTGTAATAATGAAGTTTAGTCAAACTATGTTTTAAATAGTAATTTTTGAATTATTCCTAAAAGTATAATTTCTTTTAATATAAATTAGACATATAAATATCACTTGGCATATTTCAAATATTACGCGAGCAAAGACGCGGGGTTTGCTAGTATCGTTTATATTTTTGTTATAAAAAATTGAATTTTCAATCAAACAACTAATTTTTTTCTGTTACTTTTTAGTACTTATTTTTTGCGCCAACAATCGTTTAAGTTGGCGAGTTGGTTGTCACTTTTTTTGGCCGCGCCCCACCTAAGCATCTTTAAAATCATGAATATCCCCACTCCCCTTAAATATAAATATTGTCACATAAAAAATAAACTTCTATTTTTCCGGATGGATCCGAAAATAGCATTAACTCTGATAAGTAATTTCACATTCTTTAATTTATCAAAATCATATTTTTTTAATTACAAGTATGCTTTTAACCATGAATGCAGTGATGCCATGGATTTTCGGATTTACATCTACAAGAGTTTTATTGTTTTTTGGCAACTTACCTCAAATTTAAAAGTGTTAAATAGTCTACATTTTTATTCTCGTAAAATTTCTTGAAATCTCTCTCATATTTTGTATTACATCTGGTAGAATTGATACATTTTATAAAGGATTTTAGTACTTCATTCAGAATAATTGATATTTGTTTATCGCCGAGACTGTATGGATAACATAATTCGCAAGTAACATTTCCGGATTCGCTCTTCTATCCATTTTAAGTTACTATTTTCTTTCCTCTCATAACATACTTCTTTGATAACGGGCTTTTACCCCGCACTATTATAATTTGACCACCATGTTTTCTCCAATTTTAAATTTTAAAATGCATATGTCAAGAATGTCATATTCTGTATGTGGTCTGCAGAAGAGACATAAGAAGTTTACTTTCAACCCTTTCCTTCCGTAATGCGCACGGGGTTTTATTAATTTCATAAATGTAGCACCACATTTAGATCATTCAAAACATTTTTTAGATTAAACATGTCCAAATAGTCAATAGTCAAAACCCTACAAAATTTCCTATGTAAAATTTCCCTCATGGGGCATATTACACTATGAATAGATGTAAGGTTAGTTGGGGCAACTGGGACACGATTTTACAATGTGACTCTGGAGCTTCTGACAATTCAGCTTCAAAAAGCTAATGTTCATTTCAATTAAAGTCTGAACTTCTGTAAATGTGTTCAGTTAGGTTCCCTCTATCAGATAGAAATGCTCAAAATTACATTTTAATATTTAAAAATATAAAAATGTGCATATTTCATCTTTCTTTCCTCATGGGTCCAGTTGCCCCAAAAAATGGGGCAACTGGACCAGAGGGTCTATGTTCCACACGCGTTTATATTTTTTCATATCGGATATCAAGTCCTGTTTGAAAAAGTGTAAATAACTTAATAAAATTTAAACAGGCAGATCATGTAAATTATATGTCAATAAACAGCGTTGTAAGGGAAATCTTTGCTGTCAGTGTGCCTAAAAAAGCACTAAAAGTGAAAATATTAGATTTATTTATACCAAAAATATAAAACTTAAGTAAGTACTTATGTACAGTCGTGGAAAAAAAAAAAGCAAACACCCCCTACTAACTCCTCAACAAATTATCGTAGAAGAAAGTTACTGGTACCGAACGATTGGAAATAAAGTCTACTTTTAAATGATGTATATAAAATTTGCTTAGGGGGCCATCTACATATTAAAACGAACCATAACTTTGTTTTTTTCAATACCAGTACCCAATTCTGACAGCATAATTGAACTCTACACCCCTCAATTAGCCTAAAAACGAATTTTTATGCAATTCGTACCATAAGTTTCCGAGAAATTAATTATTTTAAAACGAGCTTATTTTAAGGGCTGTATCCAAATTGAAGTTCGGTACTCGATTGTTAACCGAGAGAGCTCCCTTCTTAATCAAGGCATCTTAAGCAGTCAATGAAGCGTGCTAGATTACAAGACAGCAGGAGAAATTTTAAAATATCTAGTCACTTCAATCACAGACGGCCCCTTAAAACACCCTTTTGCCGTTTTTTAAGCATAATTTGAAAACTACTTGGAATAAAAATGTGAAATTTTTGAATTTCCATAAAGCAGGACTTAATAAATCTAAATCCATCAAAAAAAATTGTAGGTTGCAATTCATAATTTTTTCGAATATTAATTTCATAATTCATAATTCATATCATAAAATTATAAAAATTGCAAATTCAGCTTATTTATGTTTGGGTATATTAGTATTATTACTACAAAAAAAATTAGCACATTAGGAGCATAATTTCGGGAGATATAAATAAAAATATGAAAATGTAATTTAACATTAGAAGCACTAAATTTTGAATGTTTATAATTCAAAAACTTATCATTCAAATGACTTGAAATTTGGTGTCTAGGCATAGTTTGAACGGAAGATTTGAAATACCTCGTTAAAATTGGGCATTGCCATCGAAAAAAATGAAGTTTGGATTCGTTTTAATATGTAGATGACCCCCTAAGAAAATTTTATATACATCATTTAAAAGTAGACTTTATTTCCAATCGTTCGGTACCAGTAACTTTCTTCTACAATGATTTGCTGAGGAGTTAGTAGGAGGTGTTTACTTTTTTTTCCCCACGACTGTACTTTAGTATAGATAATAAGTATAAAAGTTACATGGTATTTTAAGGAAAAAATAGCAGGGTAAATCTCTGAACAAAAGGCTACGTAAGTACTTAAGTACTTTATCTTTATCCAGGGGTCGCATTATATAGGGGAAATTTTATTGTTCCTTAAAGAAAGGTGCGATGAAGATATTATTTTCAAAATAGTGGTAGGGACGATGAAAGATTCCCTATAGCATAGCTGTCAACTTTTATGCTTTCCTCTTACCACTAAATTATTATAGTAAATGTTGTCTTATTTAATCGTCGAAATCTTATGATTAAACAAAACGAAAATCTCTATTAAATTTTAGTGGTAGCAAGAAAGCGTAAAAATTGGCAGCTATGCCTATAGAATGCGACCCCTGTGTATAGTACAATTTCAAGATCTGGCTATCTGGCTTTCAGGGGCAAGGTACTTGCAGTCGTAAAATGTTGAAATAATTTAATGACACCAATATTTACAAGAGAATCTATCTGAAAACATGTAAAAGTATATTTTCGCGTACTTAATAAAGGTTAAATTTTAATTATAAAATTCAGGTGCCAATGTGGCAATTAGGAATTAAAATTAAGTGATGCAATAACGGCATCACCGCCTCTCAAGAGGTCAAGAAATTTGGTTTGATACCACTCAATATGCTTTTTTTTTAAATTTCATTACGTTATTTTAATAAGGTATTCTATCATTTTCTTTATTGTGAGCAAAAACCAATGGAGAAATTTACTTAGACGTAGTAAGAGTAACACAAAAAAATTATTTATAACTATTGGGGTAACTGAATCCAGCATGACCCAGTTACCCCGGATACATGTCCCAGTTACCCCATTCTTGAAACATTTATGGGGTAATTGGGACACCGGGCTTACATTTAAAACATGAAGTAATAAAAATCCGAGGATGTTCAACCATATTGACGTTATTTTTAAAAAAAGAAACGTAAATTTTTGACAACCTATCACAGCAAAGTGAGAGTTATGATTGAGTTGATACACGTTGTTTTAGGAAGTAGAGATAAAGAGGCATTTCTCACAAAAGCTAAAACTTAAAAAACACCAACAGTTTTTTATAAAATAGCCTATGGTCCAGTTACCTCGTGGTTCCAGTTACCCCAACAAACCTTACAAGTTTTTTTTTTTTTTTTTTTTTTTTTTTTTTTTTTTTTAATAAATAGTAAAAAAAAGATGTAAATTACTAAAATAATATTCAAACCAGAAAAATTAAAATGATTTTTTAATATATAAAAAAGTTGTCAAATTATCCAAAAAAAAAAAAAAAAAAAAAATTATTCCGGTGTGAATGTATTTTTTGAACTTTTAAATGGGATCGTTTCGAAAATTAATTTTTATTCAGTTATTTTTAGATTTTTTCATCTATTATTTCTATTTTTGACTATGCCACTACTTTCATTAGAAAAAAATGACAGAAAATTTCTTAATAAGAAATCTGAAATTGCCCCCCTGTGGGGCGTACGCCCCACGTTGGGAACCACTATTAACGCCTTATTGCACTCAACTAAAGCAAGAAAACAATAACAACAACAACAAAAAAATATTATCAAAATGAATCTTTCCTGTTACTTTTAAGTACTTATTTTTTGCACTAACAATCATTGAAGTTGGTGGACCATAATTTCTATCCGAGATTTTTGACTTTTTCTGTATTATTGTACTCAATTAACCCCCTCACTGTCAAGACCGTGTTAATACGTTCATTAAGTTCCAGGTTTCACTGCAATACAAGCAGTATTTAAAGTAATATAATTCTATTGATTTAATGTATATTTAATAGTTTGAACGATGATTAATACTTCCAAGGATTACATTCATATTCGTTATTAAGTTTTTTATAAAATGGTGAAAGAATCGTCCTTTTTTAGCATTTAAAAGAAAATACAGAGAAAACAACATTACAATTTTGCCCTTTTCCAAGACTGTCAGAGGTTTAAAGCAAGAAAACAATAACAACAAAGCAAAGTATTATCAAAATGAATTTTTATTTTCTCCTGTTACTTTTTAGTACTTATTTTTTGCACCAACAATCATTTAAGTTGGTGACCATAGTTTATGTCCGAGATTTTTGACTTGCTACGCTTAATTGCACTCAACTAAAGCAAGAATAACAAATTATTATCAAAACGAGTAAACTGTATGAAAATTATATGTGAGCATCAGGTCCCGATTTATCCCTGAAGGTATGGAAAGGACAGTATATTTCCGGGGCCCCTTCATTCCAGAAGAGTTTTCAAAATTCAACATACCCGAAACTCTCCAATGCTATAAATACAGTTTCAAAGAGTGGCTCAGTTAAGTTCACATATATTTCATTAAACAACCTTTTTTTTTTTTATGTTTTCCTTACAAAAATTGGATACAATCAAGAAAGCTATGCAAAAAAGATTTTGCATGGTAATAGCATAAAAATGTAAGTTGAATAAAAAGGTGGAATTCAGAATGTATGCAAAACATTAAATATCAATTTTTTGAATACTTTTTTCCATTTTGGCAATAACTTAAATCAATAATATTTTATGTTGTGCATAACAAGCTAAATTCAATGATATTTGTAAAATGAACATACGTCTAAAATAATGAACAAACTGAAGAATTGGGATCATGTGGTTGAAACTGGTCTATTACATGAAAAATTAATTTGTTATAAAAGGTAATTTTAATGAGACAGTTATATATATGTATAAAGTTAATAATTTGAAAAGAAATTAGATAGAATTTCGGAATGGAATTAATTCAATATAAAATTTGGGGCTCCCTATTACCTCAATTTCGGGCCCCTTCAGAATTTTCTAAGGGAAGCACTTGCTTTTTATGCCTATTCGGTAATCAGGCCCTGGTGAGCATACGCACAACATGCATGCAAGTCGAACTAAGAAATTAGTTAAAAAAGGAAAAACCTTGTTAATATTCATCTTTATATGCGTGAAAATGTAAGTTTTTTTTTTTTTCCCTTCTTACAACAGACCTTCTTTATGATCTCCACACAGAATCCAATATTTTAAAGAAATAACTATGTATACATATTTGTTTTCTCATCTTCTTGGAGATATATTTCATTCCGTACCTTCACCGTATGTACGCGCGGGAGGCCTCATATTCACTGAAGTTTATTTGAACAAGGGTGAGAAATACCAACAAAAGATATTAACTCACAGTACGAGGTATGTTTTTCTGTCAAATCCTCTTGAACTAAAAGCAGAAGTTTTACGTACGCCTTAACCTTGCCTGGAGATATGCATTGCCAACAAGGTCGGATATACCTGTGGGATTTTTTATTTATTCCTTCATTTTTTTACGCCTTAGCTCATAAAATCCACCCTTTTACGGGCGTTCTGAGCCCCCAGTCACGTTGCCAATTACAAGAAACTAAAAATGTGGCATTATTTTTCTATTCTTTTTTTTTTTTTGGTACTATATATATATATATTTTTTTTTTTTCTTTTTTTTCCCCAGTTCGAGATAAATTATTTGATTTGTCAGACATCTGAGCTCAGTGCTTGCAAAATTCTTGAGATATGATTTTGACTTTTTTTTTGTTTCTTTTCTGAATGTCTGGATCGTTTTAAACAATTATGTAAGCCCACCAACGTGGCAAGTTAAAAGGCGTAGCTGTCATAACTCAGGATAAAGACGCTGTGTGTGTTTGGCGAGAGGGAATTAAAGGTGAAAGGAGTGTAGTGCTCTTAAACTATCTTCTTTCTAGGGTCTTTCTCTTTATAGATTTCTACATGATATAAGGTTAAAAAGGCTACGTTGGAGTATGTTTATATTCTAAACAATATTTCACAAAAAGTCATTAGAAAAGTGTGCAAAATTGATATTATAGCTGCTGAAATACTTGTTTGTAATTATTGGGTTGAAGAATTGTCATTGCCGTTAATTATATGTTGTTAAAGTTCTCCCCACTTAATCAGGTCACGGATAATCGAATACCCCGCTTATTCGAATAGAATCCTCCGGGACCAAATTTATTCCTATTGGTTCTATGTTATTTTCCCCCGCTTAAACCAAATACCTTTTACGAATGTCCCCTCTCAAATTAACAAATGTGTGACCGGTGTTTGAAAATAGGCAAGGAAAGCACGCTTCAGCTGGAATTTCCTTCCATCTTTCGTCATTTTTGGTTCTTTTACGCTGAAAACAAATTTTCAGCTCTTCCTGCAATAATTTCGACCGGCAGGTGTATAATGGACAGGTCAAATGATTCCCCTACCTTGATCTCCCCACCATCACTTCTTGCTGTTAACCAGGCTTTAATGGCAATGCGCCGTCACTTCGAGACTCGAGATGGTAATTGTGTTATTTTGCACTCATTCGAAAAATAATATTTACTCCTTTAAAATTCCACTTAAACAAACCACTTTAAACGATTTTTTTAAAGCAGTATAAGTAACGTAAATTATAAGTAGCAAAGTTTTGAGCAAATTCAAACGAGCTGCATTAAGTGTGATGTAAACCATATAAATGTATGTACTGACATTAAATTAATATGTATTTATACTTTATATTAGCATTTGTATTTATTTTAGTTTAAGTTATTCTATTAACGATTTATTATGCTGTTGATTAAATATACTGTAGATAGTTATTTTGCCTTTTTATTACAAATTAAATATTACAGTTATGTATCCCCGTTTAATCAAATACCCCGTTTAATAGAATATTATTTCTGGAACCGCCAATATTCGTTTAAACGAGTACGACTGTATTAAGTAGTTACTTACGGAAGTGAGTTAACTAGCTCGTTATTTGTCTAAAATAATAATTTAAAAATTAAAACGACAAAAAGAGTTGACTGAAGAATAATATTATTGAATGATTTAAAATTGAAGATTTGAATTATAATTCAATAAAAGCATAATAGGTGGTTACAAATTTGGAGGCCTTCAAGCTAATGTTACGTTAATTCTGAGGAAAAAAAGAAGAAGAAGAAAGAAATACTCAGTTCGATAGGTATTTCAGTTGTAGCTAACTAAAATTAAATAACATAAAATATTAATAATTACAGTAATAACAATAACAACACCTGTCGCCAATGAGATTTAAGACAGAGAAGAAAGACAGATAATGAAATTAAGAAGATATTACTGTTGATTTGAATTTTTAGCATAGGTCTACTTTTAAGGGGTCAGGTAACCTTTGAAGCGTCCAAAAATCGAATTTTTTTTAAATAGCTTATAATTAAATATGATTCTTTGGGAACATTTAAAATCAAACCCCATACAAAAATTCGCATTAGAAGAGAAGTTATGTCTAAAACACTTTGAGCTTTTGCTATATCATCAACGGGATTTTCAATCTTTAAAGCCAATTTTCTCAAAACAGCGATTTTGATCATTGTGCGCACGATTTCTGAAAAACGGTTCCCTAGAATTTCACGAAATTTTTGTTGGATGTATTAAACGTACAGAAGCACAAAATGACATATTATTATGTTTCTCAACTATTACATTTAGAATTCACGGCTACTTTTGTATAAAAAAATAATTTCGATATTTCGAATTACTCTAAAATTTTTTTGTTTTCTCGAGATCTACAAGTTTTATTGTTTTGATTGTTGGTCATTTTGAAAACACTTTATATCTGTTCTCATTAAGAAACTCTGAGCTTGTTTCAGCCATTGAAATGGGAAAAATCACGCGCGTATGCATGCAAGAATAATTCTTTCGTAAAAATTGTATTATCTTAAAAAAAAAAAAAAAAAACTATATATGTGTATACCTTTTCTAATAACTTTGATTGATAAAATAAATCGTTCCTAACATGTGTTTTTAATTTTATAATTAAAAGTTAATTAGTTAAAGAATGACTGCGATTCTTACAGAGGTCACTTTTCCATGTACTTTATTGGTTCAAAGGTTACCTGACCCCTTAATGTAACAAATTAAAAAAGTTGCTTGCAGATTTATCTTACACAAAATCTATCTGCATTTAACCTCATGACAAATGGAATTGCCTTTACAGAAAAAAAAAAGGCTTTTGTTTATGGAAAAACAAAAATTAGATCCTCCATTTCGTGGTATACTTTGATATTTATCTCTAATATGCTCACACGTTCGATCATAGAGGAATCATTTGTGTTGAACTATTTCTGTTGATGCACTCACTTATCAAAGGAGTATGTTAGCTCGTCATTTGTCTAAAATAATAGCTGTTGCGTAAAAACAGCAAAAATAATTAATTTCAAGATTAGGCATGCGCATGGTTCACTTTTTATTCAAATTTGAATGCAATGCTCGTGCAATTTGAATTATTGATATTTAGCTCTATTGTTAAGTCGACTTATTTTAGACAAGAGACTGCTTGAATGAAAGAGAATTTATTGCACAATAGGAATAAAACAAACAAACAACAACAACAAAAAAAAAAAACCCAGAATAATTTCAAAACAATATTTATTGTTATTAAAATTTATTAGAATTTAAAAGAAATAAATAAGTTGGTGCCGCGGGACAAGGGTCCATCGCCCTGGCATTAATTTTCCCATTGTTGAAAAATACCAACCTTGTCATGACTTTAAACCCGAGGTAGAAATGTAGGGAAAGCATGTTAAGGGGGTCCGGGACGCATTTTAAAATAATTTTTATTCATTGAGCTAAAATTCTGAATTTTTTTGTGATGATTAACCTTATCATTTGTAAACAAAATCACATGATAAAACTTCTCAGAATTTTTTTTTAAATTTAAATTTAAAATTTATTAAAAAAGTGGGGTAATTAAAAATCTTTATAACTCGAAAAATTATTTATACAATTTCAAGTTTTTTTTTATTTAAATAAACAGAAATATATAAGTTTTAATTTTGATTCAGCATTTTAAAAAATATTAATTTATAAAAATAATTAAAAATATTTAACGAAAAAATTTAAAAAAAAAGTGGTGCAACTTAAAAAAAAAATCATATTTTTAAAAGTAAATATTTTTTTCAAATATGCTGAACTAAAATTAAAGTAAAACAATTGAAAAAGATATGTTCCAAGCTTATCTTTAACGGTTCTCGAGTTATAAGAATTTAAATATGAGAAATGGTGAAAAAACCTATCATGAAGAAAAACGCATTTTTACAAGAAGTCGTTTCCATGACAGCCATTGCTTGAAAGCTAGATTCTGAAAACAAACCAAAACGAAAAAATTAGTATTTTTTGTTCTAATTCAGATAGAAACATGATTTAAATGTCATTTTAAGCAGGAAAAAACAGAGAAATTTTTCATGAAATAAAATGTTTTTGCAAAATTTGAAGATTTTTGTGTCCCTGACCCCCTTAAAGATTTAACTGCAATCTTAAACTTAAACAGTAAGTTAAATGGCAACAATATTAAAATTGCCTTAGCAACAAAATTGTGATTTTAGTTAAGGGCTTATACCTACCTGCAAACTTTCAAGAAATGATTTTTTTTTTTAATTGAAATTTCTGAAAATACAATTAGTAAAGATGTTACCTTTTTCAGTCAATTTTATAAAAACTAAGAAAGTAATGCGCTTTAATTAATTTGTTCTGCCATACATATCGCTCACCCGCAAGAAAAGTGACACAATTCGTAAAAATTCATTTTGCGCTTTATTCTACTAATAGGTCTGTCATAGGTGTGTCTAGCTACACAAAAAGTTTCATGCATAGTTATACGGAAAATCCATTTATTACGCTATAGGTCCATTTGTGACCATAGAAGAGAGGTGGATTGTGTGTGGAGGTAAAAGTACCCAATCCCCCAAACCTCATTCTACGCATTCATTCTTAAGGCTGTTCTCAAATCCAAAAGAGCAACTTTCTGACATAAGTTTTAATTTATTTTTGTTCCAAAATGCATGAAACTAGCTAGTGTTGTTGTTCAGAAACTGTGTCATCGAGCTGTTTTTTTTTTTATTTTTTTGCAAACGCAATAGATCTTTCAGAAAAAAGGGTCAAAGTAGGCGTTTTGAACCGAATTTCCGCGCGAAGGAAGAAAAAGCACTCAAGATCGGGCGAAAAACGGGTTTGTCACGTGATCCAAAACGCTTCTAACTTAATAGGTAATGGATTGATAAAAAAAAATGGAAAAAACAGTTCAATTCCAAATCGCTTCCATGGCCAGGCTTTCTAATTTGATATCTTTCCGTTAAAAAATGAATTTGTAAATGTGTCAAAACGTTTTGCGCTTGTTGAGCAGAGCAGTTTAGAACAGCCTTAAGGGTTTTACGCTTTTATGCACGTTTTTATTCCTGCATGCGGAACTAAGTGTGTCACTTTTCTTGCGGGTGAGTGATATATCATTGCAGGGCCGAAACTAGCCTTTTTTGTACCCGGGGAAAACATGGATTTTGGCGCCCCCCCCCCCTCCTCTCCCACAAAGTGTATTTACAAAGAGAATTTTACTAATTTTCTAATAGCCGACTTATTTTAAATTTTAAAATATGTAATACTGAACTATGTAATCTACAATTCCAAGGGGGAGGTCACGAGGGTCATGATTCCCCTCTAAACACACAAAAAAATATTCTAAAGATATTTTTTTTTAATGAAATATACAGTAGAGTCCCGCTTAGCCGATCTTCCGCTTTCACCGAGTTATTTTCTTCTGATGTCTTCCATTATTATGAAGCAGCCTTTTTAAATGAAGTGTTAGGTGAAAATGAAAGAGTAGTCGTAAAAAGATAGAACTCTGATTTTCTGGTCAGAATGGGAAAAAAATGGCCTTTTTTTTTTTTTTTTTTTTTTTTTTTAAATTACGGCCGTTATTCCCCCATTCTGATCAGCAGAAAATCAGAGTTCTAACTTTTTACGACTGCTCTTTCATCTTCACCTAACACTTCATTTATAAAGGCTGCTTCATAATAATGGAAGCCATCAGTCCATCAGAAGAAAATGATCCATTCCAAAGGTATAATCCTTCATTTGGCACCCCTTCGTTCTGGCGACCGGGGCACATGCACACTCTGCCCCCCCCCCCCCTAGTTTCGGCCCTATACCATTGAATCTTTTAACGTGATAAACTCAAAACTATGTTTTTAAAGTCGGTCATCACGATAACTGCAACAAATCTCAACCAATTTTCTTAAAATTTTGACCTATTTTTAACAGCAATATTATCTGAAGAGTAATCGTTCCTTTTGTTGATCTAACGATTTTTTTCTATTTGTTTCTTTTTTCTTTTTCCTTCTTTTTCTCTTTTTAGCCCCCGGTATGCTATTTCTTTCCCCCAGCTTATTTTGTCTCCAATAAATAACGTTACTTTGTATACGCCAGCCGTAAAACAAAAGCCGATGTTTCATTCTGCGATTAAATACTCTACAGCATTTTTTAAAACTTCTAACCATCGCACATTTTCAATGTTTATACCGTCGTATTGGAGAAAAAAAAGTACTTTTTAATGCAATTTGTTTGAAAACTGCATCTCCATTTGTTTTTGAAAATATTAATTTTTTTGTAGTTTTTAGCGAGATTTGTTTCATTTTGGCAACTCAAGTACTCCATTTCTGTAGAAAGTAAAGAAAAAATTGTAGAAAAATAGCAATTCTGTCCTTTTGTTGCCATTTTCTTATAAAAATTGAAAAAAAAAATAATTAAAATACGTGCTATTTTGAGAAAAATATAAATGAAGGATTTATGATAAAACATGGAGCTATTATAAACTATATTTAATTTTAAGTATCTATATTAATGCAAATGACGTCATTTTACTTAAAATAAAAGCGTGTGCTTTAAGTCTTAAAATTAAAGTATGTTTTGCAGTAGAGTCCCGATTATCCGAGTCCCGCTTAACGGAGTTACTTTCTTCTGATGGACTGGTGGCTTCTATTATTATGAAACAGCCATTATAAATGAAGCGTTAGGCGAAGATGAAAGAGCAGCCGTAAAAAGTTAGAACTCTGATTTTCTGGTCAGAATGAGAAAAAAAATGGCCATAAAAAATGGCCATTTTTTTCTCATTCTGACCAGAAAATCAGAGTTTTAACTTTCTACGGCTGCTCTATCATCTTCACCTAACGCTTCATTTATAATGGCTGTTTCATAATAATAGAATCCACCAATCCACCAGAAGAAAATGGAGTAATGGAAATGCCGGGGGCGACACTAAATTCTGAAAAAGCAGAATTCCTGTTCTCTATTTTTTTTTTTTTTTTGTTATAAACAGTCAAAGTTCAAAATTTTCTGTCAAAATCGGTACCTTTACTTTGAATGGCCGCCATTTTATTTAAAATTAATTTTCCAAAGACCGAACGATTACTCTCTAGTTTTAACTGTTCGGAGTAAATACATTATGCTTTTTATAATTTCAGATAACATGTGACTGAATTATGGTGGATCAACGGGCAGGCTACCGAAACGACAGCATCTCTGAGGAGCGGGTCAGCTAAGGACACACAAATTTATTTCGACATTACAAAAATCAGTTTCTTTTCCTTAAAGTGTAATAAACAAAATACAAGAAAGAGTTCTTCAAATATCTAGCTTCATTTTCACTGTTTTTATTTATTTTTTATTTTTTTAACCATTTGGAAAAATGGTTATTGTCCTCGTCAGGGTAGGAATCAAAAGCATATCTGAAGCTTTTTATTGGTTGAATCCGCATTTTATTCGATTTCTGATTGGTCTATACAGTAATCTGTATATTTCCCTTTACTTTCAACAGAGATGGATACTCCTGTTGCCACTATGACAAAAAAGTAATAAAAACTACAAAAAAAAAAAAATAAATAAATAAAAAAAATTAATAACTCAGAAACAAATTGAGATACAGCTTTCAAACAAATTGCATTTAAAAGTACATTTTCTTCTCTATTACGACGGTATAAAAAGTAATAATGTGGGATGTTTAGAAGTTTAAGAATGAAATTTCATTTAAAATGGGTCGTCAGATTTCTTGGAAATCTGACGATGGAAAAGCGTTTTCCCGGACAGCCAATGAAATGCTTGGATAATACGTAAGTTTCAGGTGAATAATACGTAAGTTTCAGGAAATCTGACGAGTCGCAGGCGATTTTTGTCGCTTGCAATTTTTACGTGTAATAACACTATTAATGTTTAATTCATGGCGTAGGTAATGTAGAATCAACTCCGTGAGATTTTTTATGTCTTAAATTTTAGTCTTTGAAAAAATCATTTTCCAAATGGTCGTTGTAATTTGTTAAATTGCTTTTTTTTTTTTTTTTGTTTTTCAAAGTACATGTTTTATTTCGACTTTACAGATGCATATAACACCTAAAAAAAACACAAAGGTGTTTGTTTATCATGGACATAGCGATCATGTATACCAATGAAATTGAAGTTATCCTGGATTTAATATCTTGTTATATAGGGATCTGCAATGTTACATGAAACTCTGTAATTCTGTGTTTATGAAAACGGATGTATGTGCTCTTCGCGCCCATAAGGAAAAAAAAAATAAATCTTTCACTGTATGCAGCAACGTTGTGATATAGCAATTGCAGAAGCAGATGAAATTCGATAATTCGATCACTAAAACGCAAGTATGTGAGCATCGCGGTCGTGCAGAAATAACATAACTGGATGCAGCAACTTCGTTTAATAAGAATTTTAAAAGTATACGAAATTCGGTAAGGCCTTGATTACTGTAACGTTAATTATCACTAATTTTAACCTTCTAGCAATGAATAAAGCTCGTTTTCAGCTTCCATTCTGAGATTCCACTCATAGGGCAAGAAAATCCACCAGGACAACTATGCAATTTCTACGAACTTCCAGGGATCTTTTCCCCGTAAATGCCAGGGCAACAGATCTATACTCGGCCTCGTCTCAATATATTTATTAAGAAGATGGTTTAGGAAATGTAGAATCCAAGACAAAAATAAACGTCAAAAAATAAGGTATACGTACCCACACTGCGAACCAGTGCTTTTGAGTAGGGGAGACCGGGGGAATGGCGACACCTTAAGGGAATTTATTTTCACCTCAAAAAAATGTTTATTTTTTAATAGTAAAAATTCTAAAGCTGAATCATTATCTTTAATATCTGTATAAATTTAACCATAATCATACCTGTAAAGTAAGCACTCATAATTTTTTTTTCTTTCAACCTCTGTACAGTGGCGGGATTACCCAGGACACTGGAGGTAATTCCGCCACTGTATCGGGGTAATGACGCCACTCTATAATGACCTAGTAAATACATAAAATGGATACTAGAAAACACATAACCTACTAAAAATGTTTAGAAAGCAATAATTTATCAAAATAATGAATAATTATAATGTTCCTTAAGCTAGATTTATTAATGTGCTAAGCTTACAATTTAACTCAAATTGGAAAATCACCCTTTGCCATGGTGGCGGCATTACCCCGAGAGGACAATATAGTGGAAAACACCCAGCAAAGCCGAAAGAAGAACCGAACTTGTTCAACAAATTGCATCAAAATGTCGGCGAATGCATGTAGATTACGGGTAATATTATCTTAAGTACTTAATGTTTCAATAAAAGGTGTTTGCCTCTACTCATTTGAAGCCTCAAAATAAGAAGCAACTAGATGAAAACTAAATTTTTCACTAGAACAAGCGAACGACGTACAACAAAACCATTCTCACTCTAGGCACTGTTTCTATTGTTGGCCGCTACAGTGCAAGCGCAATCACTATCTCAAACTGCTGTTAGTTTTTAAACTAGACGGGGTGGCGGCATAACCCCAAGTGGCGTCATTTCCCCGGTCTCCCCTATAAGAAGAGATCGGCCGGTTATCGGCTGAAATCAGGTAGGTATGTATTTAAGGTATACATTTGAGTAGCCAATTTTATCACGATTTGTTTTATTGTTTATTTGAAAGACTGTAGAATTAGCTATCCAAAACCGTTTTTTTTAATCTTCTTGCGATCATTGGAATTATATGAGGGGTTCATAACCATGGTAGCCAAGCCCATTTTGAAAAAAAAAAAAAAAAAAAATGAGATCCATTTAAGAAGGTGCATAAAATCTCTTTTATCCGCTCCCACAGTGAACCAAGTCTGTTGTCACATACTTTCTTATATATTCCCTCTGTTTAGGGACTTGGTTTACTGTGTGAGCGGGATGAAACAGATTTTATGCATTTTCTAAATAAACTACAGTGAAACTTCTTTTAAAGGCCACCTCTATTAAAGGCGAATATCTTTAGGAACGAAAATTTTCCCATAGACATAATGTTAAATTTACACCCATTAGGGGCCGGACCTACCCCTCATAAAGCCCATTTTTCAAATGTGCCTTAAATCCTAAACAGGTGTATTGAATTCTTGAACCAAAAGGTAAGGGTTCAAAACAATTGCACTTGCAACAAAGAACGTAGGGAGAGATAGGGAGGATTTAGTAACACAATGAAGAACCATAAACTTTTTCACAAGTGAGACAAACAGGAGCTCCTCACACTTTGTTTGACCATTCAACCTGTAGGGGTTGGGTTGGAGGGAAAACTTGACCCTTTGTTGTGGGCACAAAAAGAATAACAGGTTATCTAGAAAAACTGATTCCACATTTACTAAACTTGTGAATGCATATTGAAGTACAATTTTTACACTAGAAATTTTAATTGCTCTGGCTTATGTAAAATTTAAAATTATGGCATCTAAATCAAGCTAAAGAGTACATTTGGATTTGAATGACAAAATCAAAGTTCTTAATTGTCATGATCAAGGAACATCTGAAAGAAAATTGGCTCCATAGTTTAATTGCAGCAAGAATCAAATAAACAATATTGTTAAAAACAAAGAGAACTTATTGAAAGAATATGCAGATTTTAAAAATCGAGGGATAAAAAGAAAGACAAATGAAAAATTTGGTCACCCCTATTCAAGGCCTAATTTTCAATGGAACGGCAAGTGGCCTTTACAGAGAGGTTTCACTGAACTCATTTTTTTTTTTTTTTTAAATGTACTTGGTCTACTAAAGTTGTGAGCTCCTCATGTATAGTTTTTTAGTTAGAGCCGTTTTTTGTTTCTGCTGTGTGTATTAAGTTACTGGAAGTTGTCGTTTAAGGTTGTTTAGCATACCTTGGCATACAAACAATTTACAAAAATACCAATGGAAACATCAAAAATCATTTTTTTACAGATTTTTTATGTTCCCGTTGCTTTTTCCAGTTTCAATTTAATTTTTGACGATGTAGCATGTAGATTGTGTACTGCCGAATTGTATTTTTGGAAAATTTTACTCCTGAAGATGGTTTTGAAGATTAAACCGAAAGCTGAGTTTTATTTTAGTCATGTGTTTTTATTTTTACATCATCTTTAAATTTACGAATAAAGTATACATTGGAAAGCAACATCCATTTTGTTCAGTAAAGTGAATTTATTGTACAAATTGAAAAAAAAAAAACAAAAAAAAAACAACAAAAAAAAAACAAAAGCTGGATAATTTCTTAATATAATTTTCACACATGTGAAACAGAAAAAGAAAAACAGGAATAAAAAGTGTTTTCCAAAAAAGAAAAACCTTTAGATTCCTCTTCAATTAGTGTCCGGTTACTTTAAATCGCTTGAGAAGAAATAATTCTATTATTTTTTTTTCAAAATCCTCCGGTAAAAAGAGAATATAAGTTAATTATATTTTAAAACATCGTGTGGCGTAATGCCCTTCCCCCCTTTTGCCGGTGATCCTGTCAGAAAGCCTATTTGCATTTAAGGGGGTCCGGGACACAAAAATCTTCAAATTTTGTAAAAACACTTTATTTCATAAAAAATTTCTCTATTTTTTCCTGCTTAAAATGACATTTAAATCATGTTTCTGTCTGAATTAGAACAAAAAATATTAATTTTTTCGTTTTATTTTGTTTTCAAAATCTAGCTTTCAAGCAATGGCTGTCGTGGAAACGACTTCCTGTAAAAATGCGTTTTTCTTCATGATAAGTTTTTTCACCATTTCTCACATTTAAATTCTTATAACTCGAGAACCGTTAAAGATACAGGGTTCAAACTTGGAACATATCTTTTTCAATTGTTTTACTTTAATTTTGATTCAGCATATTTGAAAAAAATATTTACTTTTGAAAATATGATTAAAAAAAAAAAAGTTGCACCACCTTTTTTGAAATTTTTTCGTTTAATATTTTTAGTTTTTTTTTTTTTTTTAATAAATTAATATTTTTAAAAATGCTGAATCAAAATTATAACTTATATATTTCTGTTTATTTAAATGAAAAAAAAATTGAAATACTATAAATAATATTTCGAGTTATAACGATTTTAAATTACCCCACTTTCTTAATAAATTTTAAATTTAAATTTAAAAAAAAAAATCTGAGAAGTTTTATCATGTGATTTTGTTTACAAATGATAAGGCAAATCAGAAAAAAATTCAGAATTTTAACTCAATAAATAAAAATTATTTTAAAATGTGTCCCGGACACTCTTAATATCGTGACAAGTGCAATTAGATTTTATTAAAGGAAATGCATTTTTAAAGGCAAAACAGAATTTCCTAGTATACCATGAAATGGGGAATCTTATTTCTGTAAATATTCTAGTAAGAGTATTTATATTTAATATTGCTGGCACGCTCGATTATAGGGAAATCATTATTTATGTTCATAGACCCAATTATCAAAGTCAGTTTGCTAGCTCGTTATTTGTCTAAAAGAATAGCTGTTGAGTGGAAACAACAAAAATAATTCGTTTCAAGATTGGGTATGTGAGTTGTTTTTTTCACTAATTATTCAAATTTCTATCTAATGTTCGGGTATTTTGAATTATTGATATTTGGCTCTATTGCTAAGTTAACTTGCTTTTAGATGACAGATGCATGAATTAAACTGAATTTATTACACAAAAGGAAAACAAAAACAAAAAACAATCAAACAGAATCACTTTAACCCTTTATCTACTGACGGTACTTAAAAGTACCATTAAAATAACTTGTTATAAAATTCATTTAATATATCAATTAGCTGTAATATAGTTTAGAATGAGTTATAGATACTTTACTTTATCTTGTTTCAAAAACATTATTGTTTACACAAAACAAGTATATTTTTAAAATGATGATTTCTTTGCTTTTGCATTTTTTCAGCTTTCTTGGTGTTGGCGGGGGGGGGGGGGGGGGGGAGATTTTTCAATTCGGAAATATTTCTTTATTTCTATTGTAAAGAGATTATATTTGCACATTTCCTAATTCTACAAAATACTAAGAAAAATATTTAAAATAAAAGATTGGAGTGGGGCTATCAATATTGCACAAAATCCGTATAAAATCAAATTTAATGAATCCTTCTAAATCCTTCAATCCTTCTAAAATCCTTCTAAAATTTATGAAATGATTATGAAAATCTTCTAAAGCAGTTTAAACAATTCATGAAAAATGCTTTAGAAGATAAAATTTTCATGAATTCATAATGCAGTACATAAAGGGTTAAAGAGAATTTTCAAGCACATGAACCAGGAAAAGAGAAACAGAACTAAAGAGTGTTTTCCAAAACGAGGAAAACCTTTTGCCTACTCTTCAATTTAATGTCTAATTACTATAAATCACTTGTGAAGAAACTTTATTATTCTTTTCAAAATTAACAGATAAAAAGAAAATATAAGTTAACCCTTAAAGCCCCGGCGTCTCTTACACAAATTTTATTCGATCGGCACCACTTTTTAAAAAGCAGTTTCCTTCAAGTACACAATTTCAAAAATGCTCTGATTAAATAAGGTGAATTTTATTTTCCTTTTATTACTGGTACCAAAAACAAAATTTGCAAAGACTGAGAATGTCTCTGCAGCGGAGCCAACGGAGTGGGAAGGGTTAAATATATTCGAAAAGCCAAGTGTCGCCCAATGGTTCCCACTGACCCCCCCCCCCCCCCCTCCAGCCTACTTGCATTTAATATTCGGACAAGTGTAATTACATTTTATTAAAGAAAATGCATTTTTAATGGCAAAACATACATTAGATACCCCAGTTCATGATATACTATTAGAGTATTTATATTTAACCCTTAAATGCCTGATTTTTTTAAAATCATTGTAATAATGTTTTTCGGCTTTCATTTTTTAAATAAATCATGGGAAAAATACTTAAAAAAATCATATTTTGTTTTAAGTATAGTTTACGGCAAAAAAAAAAAAAAAAACAGTTTGTTACTAATTGGCAATACTGGTGTTTAATTGAAAAAATAGTTTCCCTTGATAAAATTCTATAATATTAAACACACAAGAATTTTAGGAACTATAATAAGAAATAAATTTTACTTGCTCACTGCAGGTCAAAATAGGATATTTCGCAAGCTTCCAAACAAAACAAAAAGAACAAGAAGCAACAATTGAAAAAATAAATCTATCTTTATTCTTAAACAGCACAAGTGTTGCCATCTACATGTTGAAATTCGATTTAATAATATTTTCAGAATGTATTTTATTGGAAACATTAGGCATTATAGCTTCAATATTATTCTAATAGTATTTTAGAGCCTAAATTGGGTATGTTGCCGAAAAGCAACATCAGGCATTTAAGGGTTAAGATGTTCGCACGTTCGATTTCAGAGGAATCATTATTTGTGTTGATACACCCACTTATCAAATTCAGTTTGGTATCTCGTTATTTGTCTAAAATAATAACTGTTGGGTGAAAAACACAAAAATAATTATTTCAAGATTAGGAATGCGCACTGTTTACTTCACTTATTATTCCAATTTGAATGCAATGCTTGTATAATTTGAATTATTGATATTTGACTGTAACTGTTAAGTCGGCTTTTTTTAAGAGACTGATTGAATTAAAGCGAATTTATTGTACAATATGCTCAAAACAGAATCATTTCAAAACAGTATTGATTATTATTAAAATTTATCAGAATTTAAAAGATATAAATTAGTTGGCGCTGTGTCATAGGCATTAATTTTCCCTTTGTTGAAAAATAGCGGTGTTGTCCTGACTTTAAATAGTTCTCCAGCGAATTTATACTTTAAAAATATCACTACACTATATTTTAATGATTTCTAGCCAAACTATTGAAGCAAAAGATGTGTGTTAAAAAGTTTATGAAAACTCTTAGTATTTTGAAATTGTGTCAAGATCTGAAAATCAAATTTTAAAATCAATCATTAACTTACTCAAAACCTTAAATGGCAAAATCAATCACACAGCCAACTATGCTGGCAAAAAGGGAAAAAAATATATATGAATTTGAAAATATTGAAATTGTAGGGAAAACATATTAAGATTTAACTGTAATCTTTAACAGTAAGTTAAGTAGCATTACTATAAAAATTACTTTGGCAACGAAGTTATGATTTTAGCTCAGCGCCATCTTGGAGGTTCCGGTTGAACCTATCTGCAAACTTTCAAAAAATGCATTTTTTAGGTAGGTTCCATTACAGAAAGTAAGAAGCATACGTATTGCAGCGGTTTGATTTCAAGATTAGAGATGCGCATTGTTTACTTCACTTATTATTAGAATTTGAATGTAATGTTCGTGTAATTTGATTTATTGATATTTAGCTCTATTGTTTAGTGACTTTTTTAGATAAGAGACTGAATTAAAGCGAATTTATTGCGCAATTAAAAAAAATATATATATAATGATTGTTTTTAAAATTCATTACCATTTAAAATAAATAAAGTAGACGTACCACGTACTTATTTGGAACTTGATTTTGGAAAAGTAAAATTTCAAATACTCGTGTTTGCGTGAGTGTAATAGCATATTCTCCAAGTTTAAAGAGCGCAAGATTCGCTCTATCAACTCCTTTCCCCCCATTAGCGGCCCCACCAGTGGCCGAGAGGTTCTGCTCTCGAAGCTGGTAGACTAGAGGTACTGGGTTTGATCCCAATCGCGCCCGTCGGCCTAATCGTTCGGAGTTTTCGTGGTTTTCTTCGAACCTTGGTTGTCAAAGCGTAAAAACGGATTAGGTTCCCTTAGAAAGACTCCCCACGGAGGGCACCCCCCCCCCTTAGGGCCTATATCCCTCGTGCTGATAATTGGCCGTCATAAACACAACCAACCAACCCCACATTAGTGAGGGCCTTGATGACACTTTGAATTTTATGAATTTTCAGTGTTTTCTGGCACTATAAGCAAAAAGTTGCTTTCAAAAGATATCAAGAAAAGGGAGCAAAACAAACCCACGGTGTAATGTCAATCTATACAGGGTGCCCGAAAAGTTTGGAAACGGTCGAATACCTCGAGAAATACACATCGGATAAAAAAAAAAAAAAAACGGAAAAATAATTGTTAAATAAGTGAAAAATAAGTGATACCAAAGTTGAACCCCCACCCCAATTCCCTGGGGATAAGAGGGGTCCAACTTTGAAATCTTGAATAAGAACCTCCCCCCCCCCCCCCCCACCATTTTTATTGCAGATTCGGCTTCTACTGGATAAAATACTTAATATTTGTATTTAAAATTGTTTTTGGATCATCGTAGATGACAATTTAATCAAGAAAAATGCAGCCTTAAACAGCATTCCGAATCGTGAAAGGCAAGGGGATTCACGTTGATGAAACATCTCGAAGCGAACAGGAAGTCGTTGTTCGACCAAGTTGCTGTTCTTAGGTAAAGCTTAAAATAGTGCATTCATTTTAAATTTAAGCATTATCCCCCTTCCTACCTACGATGCAGGGAGGGAAGTAGCATTTTTCTATTTAGTTTTTATTTTTTTTTTCAAACTATAAAATCGGACCTTCAATGGAAAATACGTGGTGTTGTCTATGACGGCCGATTATCTACACGAGGAATATAGGCCCGAAAGGGGAGTGCGCTCAGTGGGGATCTTTCTAAGGGAACCTAACCGTAAGGACATCCAAGTATTTACGTAAGGACATCCAAGGTTCGAAAAAAACCCACAGAAAACTTCGAAAGATTAGGCCGACGGCGCGATTGGGTTCGAACCCAGCACCTCCTGTCTACCTGCTTTGTGAGCAGAACCTCTCGGCCATTGGTAGTGCCCAATGGAAAAAAAGGATTTCCTGCTCAGCAAACGAATTTGACCGGATTTTGCTCGTTTACAGAGCCATATACGATAATCAGAAAAAAATGTGAAATAGAAAAGTTATGTATTTATTCCTGTAGAATCCGAATCTGCAATAAAAATAGGGGCTCTCATTCAAGACTTCAGTGTTGGAATCCCTCTGATCCGCAGGTGGTCGGGGTAGGGTCACCTTAGCTATCACTGAATAACTTTTAAGGGTGTTTTCAAATCCAAAAGGGCAACTTTCTTACATAAGTTTTAATTTATTTTTGTTCGAAAATGAATGAAACTAGCAAGTGTTGTTCAGAAACTATGTCATCGAGCTGTTTTTTCCATTTTTTTTTTTTTTTTTTTTTTTTTTTTTTTTGCAAACGCAATAGAATCTTTCAGAAAAAGTGTCAAAGTAGGCGTTTTGAGCCGAATTTCCACGCGAAGGAAGAAAAAGCACTCAAGAGCGGGCGAAAAACGGGTTTGTCACGTGATCCAAAACGCTTCTAACTCAATAGGTAATAGATTGATCAAAAAATGAAAAAAAAAAAAAAACAGTTCAATTCCAAATCGCTTCCATGGCCAGGCTTTCCAATTTGATATCTTTCCGTTAAAAAATGAATTTGTAAATGTGTAAAAAACCTTTTACGCTTGTTGAGCAGAGCAGTTAAGAACAGCCTTAAAACAATATTTAACACATATTTTTCCCGTTTTCAATCCGTTGTGTATTTTTCGAGTTATTCGACCGTTTCCAGACTTTTCGGACACCCTGTATGAGCGGGAACTACTAATAGTCACGCATAATCTAGTATCACTTTTAAGAAGTCCGCCTCACCTCAAGGTGTTCAAAAAGAGCTCCTAGATGGTGCAGCCAGTCACGATATTCTCCCCATTATAACAGCTGAAGGTTAAAGGGTAACTGTAGATTGAATTAAATCCAACACGGAGGTCGGCGAAATTTACAAGAAGCGCTTGTAAATCTGGATGTACATGAGGATTAACTTTAGAACAGGTACCCAATTATACAAATAGCAGAACCGTAAAACAACTTTTTTTTAATCTTTAAAATAACACACAATTAGGAGCGTTTTCTCTTTATACGTTTCGGTAGAAACTTTTAATTGTAAGTTCTGAGAATGTAAGTAAACATGTTCAAATAAAACGGAGAGTATAAATTTTATTGGACATGAAAAATGAGGTTACTTCTTGTGCGTGAGGTAATCAACTTTACGACCATTTAAGCCTTTTATGTGTTAAATTGCCGGGAATTTTTATATTCGTAGATCGTACGGAAATCTATGTTTTAAAATATTTAGCACATTTTAAACTATCAAAAACTCAAATTCGTCTTAATGCATTGTGGGGGATCTATTGGCCCAATCGATTTTAATTTCCTTTCCTTTTTTCACAAATTACCTTACAAGTTGCTATTAGAATCTTTTATAACTGTGCGGTAAAGTATAAGTGACATACAATTAGGAGCTTTTTATTAACATGGCTCACAATTAGGACCCATTCAATGAATATAACACAAAACTAATTTTCTTTATCCGTAATTCCACAGAAACTTTTAATTGTAAGTTTTAAGAATGTATGTAAACGGGTTCAAATAAAATGATGGAGAGTGTAAATTTATTGGACATGAAAAGTAAGGTTACTTTTTGCGCGTGAAGTAATCAACTTTACGACCATTTAAGGCTTTTATGTGTTAAATTGTGAGGAATTTTTATATTCGTAGATCGTACAGAAGAGAAGTCTATGTTTTGAAATATTTAGCACATTTTAAACTTTCAAAAACTCACGTCCGTCTAAATGGCATTGTGGTGATGTATCGACAAAATTGATTTTTCTTTTATCTCCTTCTTTTTCTTTACTTTTTTCACAAATTGATCTGAAACTTACTATACATTCTTGTATTTATTATATTAAGGCTGTTAGTCAGTAAACGCCCCAATTCCCCTCGCTAATGTTAAACCTATGGGCGTAGAACGTATTCGTCTATTTGAAATATCTTTCCAGGACATTAATATTTTAGCTTCTGTTTTCTGTGTACTCTTAATAAAGAATGTCTCTTTTTACCCGACTGAAAAGAATGGTTAGGTGTTTCACGCGTATCTGTATATGTGGATTTCTTTATACCAGTGGTTCCCAACCTTTTTTTGGCCGCGCCCCACCTAAGCCTCTCTAAAATCATGATGCCCCTCCCCCTTACCTTCTATATCATATAAATCTTATTATATAAAAAATAAACTTCTATTTTCCCGGAAGAATCTTTATAGCATTGACATGTGATTTCACATTCTTTAATTTATCAAAATCATATATATATATATATATATATTTTTTACAAGTATTTTTTTAACATAACTCTGAGGTCATGGTTCTTCGTCTTCACATCTACAAAAGTTTTATTTATTTTGGTAACTTACCTCAAATTTAAAAGTGATAAATAGTCTACATTTTTATCTTCGTAAAATTTCTTGAAATCTCTGTCACATTTTGTATTATATTTGATAGACTAATTGATATACATTTTATAATGGATTTTATTACTTCATTAAGAACAAGCGATATTTGTATATTACCGAGGCTGTATGGATAACATAATTCACGAGTAACATTTCCGGATTCGCGTTTTTATCTATTTTAAGTAACTACTTTTCTTTCCCCTCATAACTTGCTTCTTTGATAGCGGGCTTTCTTTTCCCCATTATTATTATTTGATTACCATGTTTTCTCCCATATTAAAATTTACAATGCATATGTAATGAAGTATGTTTATATATTGTGTATGTAATCTGTAGAAGAGCCATACGAAGTTTACTTTCTATCCATTTCCTTGTGTGATGCGCTCGGAGATTTATTAATTTCATAAAAGTAGAACCTCAATTAGCTAATTCAAAACTTTTTTTTTAAGTTAAACATGTCCAAATCGTCAATTTTAAATATACCCTACAAAATTTCATATGCAAAAGTTCCTTTATGAGGTATATTGCACTATGAATAGGGTATATTGTACTATGAATAGATGTAAAAGTTTAAAAAAAAACTGTATAAATAAAAGGTGTGTTTTACTAAAATAATATTACAACCAGAAAAATTAATGACTTTTTATACATAAAAGGTGTCAAAATACAAAATATCACACAGTTATTCTGGTGTCAGTGTATTTTGAACTTTTAAATGAGAACGTTTCGAAAATTAATTTTTATTAAATTATTTTTTAATTTTTTCATCTATAATTTCTATTTTCAGACTACGACACTGCTTTCACTAGGAAAAAAAAAATAAAGACAGAAATTTTGTTAATAAGAAACCTGAAATTGCCCCCCTGTGGGGCGTACGCCCCACGCTGGGAACCACTGCTTTATACCCTCAAAACATCCCAACGACTGGATGGATTTTAATGAATGAGGTCTCTATCAATTCGTCTTAACGGCCCGATTGTCATAGACTAGATTTTGTTTTTATAAACTCAAAATGGCGGCTGTAAAATACAAAATGGCGGTAGAGACGGAAAATTTTTTTACGCACCCTATTGAGTGGCATATCATTGGATAGGTCTTTCAAAATGAAGACGATATTTCATTGACTATTTTACAGTCAGAAGCTCCGTTAAAATATTATACAACCTGGAAATTGTGTATGTAGGATACCTAGCTTTACTACAACCCTAACCATCATAGACATCTATAGACCTCATCAAAACAGTGTTCATAGATAGGAACTAACAATTAAACTTAAAAGTCATCAATACAGGTAAATAAAAAAAAAAAAATAGGTAAGTAATATAAACAAGTAATATAAAAATAAAAAAAATAAGTCAATTCCTACTTAGGTCAATAAGAGAATTTTTTTCCTCCCATTCTTCTTTCCTCTTGAGTGGCGCTTAAAATGCCTTGATCAAGAAAAGGGTTCTCTCGGTCTTAAAATGCCTTGATCAAGAAGAGGGCTCTCTCGATTAATGAAAATTAATCAATTTAATTTAATTAATGAATTAATATTTGAAAAAAAAACTCGATTAACATCAAGTGTCATCCACTACAAGTTTAAAAAAATTTATTTGAGCTTGATTGGATGAATAATAAGTATTTTATTAACGATTGAAAATTTGAACAAGATATATATAGCGAGAGTGTGAGCTAATAGTAGGAATTGAAAAAAAAAAAAAAATAGCTTCACATTGATGAGAAATAATTTGCAATACCTCTTAAATTTACTAACATATACCAGATTTTGTGTATAGTAAAGTGAGGACAGACGCCGCGGTCGGACAGATGCCGCAAAGATTGTATTGGCGACACTAGCGCTCCCTAGGCCAAATTAAGAATTTCGTTGTCTGCCTAAGTGCTGTCTGTTGGGTTGTATGCGTTTCCACTGCTTAACTATTAGTATTCAAATATTTCTGCCTGCTTTTATGCTTCAAACCTGCGTGGAAAGTTGCTAAAATTATTCTAATAAAGTTTTACTGCATATTTTAAGCCAAATAAGCAGATATTTCATCCCAAAACCAATTGCAACTGTAGAATAGATCATCGTAGAATACAGACATGTGCTTGCCTTTCTCACGCGTCGCTCACATGACACAAAATAGCGGCGCGGCATCTTACCCTCTACTATGGGACAGATGCCGCACAGAGGTTGAGGGACAGATGCCGCAAAATATATTTTTGTTTTTCTGTTCAATAAATTCATCACTGCGATTTAAGTATAACTAACATTTAAATGAAGGTATATTAGCGCATTCTGCTACTTATCAAAATATTCTCAGCAATAATGCTGGTTCTCCATGTGTGAATAAGGAAAACATAGGCCCTTTACAAGTCTCACCATTTAAACTGTTAAGCAAAATATCTCTTATCCCAATGGTTAAAAGGCCCATACAGCCAAGTAAGAGAAATCAAAAGGATGCGAATATTACAAGCAGAGAGTTTATAAACAATAAAATAGAAGAATGAAATAAAAACTTTTCGCTTTTTACACAGTCGGGTTTTTTAATTTTTGAAATTTAATTGTTTATTTTCTTAGTTGTCAAAAATTTCAAAAATTTTTGTTTAAATTGTTTGTGAAAATTTTACTGACGGTTCGTCAGATTTAAACACATAAACTAATAAGTGTATATTTTAGAGATATTTTGACAACTAAGAAAAAAAAAAGAGACATCCTTTAAAAGAAGAGCACACAGAAAATAGAAGCTAAGAATATTAATTAACCGAGGAGATATTTTAAATATGCGAATGCGCTCTACGCCCATAGGTTTAACATTAGCGAAGGGAATTGGAGAGTTCACTGACAAACAGCCTTAAAGTATTAAGGGTGTATTCCGATCCAAACTGCTTATTTTCCGATTCATTTTAAAATTCATTTTTGCTCTCAAACGCATCAAACTGGGAAATTCTCTTATTTAGAAACTACATAATGTGCCGTGCTTCTCAATTTTTTGATAAATGCAGAAAATGCTGTATTAAACGCTGTCAAAGTTGGCGTTTTGAACCGAATTTTCCGAAGCGGGCGATCTGGGAATGAAAAAAATGATCATACTGAGAAAATAATTGTTTAAAAATCAAATTCTAATTAATTGAGCTGAAAATGAAATCACACGGCACATTAAACATGTCTTCAAAAATCACCTCCAGCAAGTTTCATGTTTTTACTTTTAAAAATGAGTCTGAAAATGTCTCAGAAAATTTCGAGCTGTTGAGGGTGGAAAAATATTTTTTCGAATACACCCTTAAGCTGCGTGGAAAGGTTATAAAAGACACACATTTAGCAGTCTTTCATGAATAGGTTAGGGGAGGTAGGGGAGGTATGATACACTTTTTTTTTACTAATTTTTTACAACCCTTAGAAAGCTATTTTTAAAAAAAAATTTCGTGTTTTCTTATAAAGTGACCTTTTATTCATTTATTAAAAATATTATGAATTTAAAAAATAGTCATTCAAAAAATATATCCCAGTTATTTTGAATGGCTACTACTGTATCAAATCTCCCCATTACTGGGAGGATTGATACACTAGCAAGGGAGGTTTGATACATTGTTATGTAAATTGAAAAAAAAAAAAAAAAAAAAAAAAAAAAAAAAAAAAACCCGCAGACAATTCAATTTATGCGTCATACAATTTTTTATGATAAATCTTAAAATATTAAGTCAAATTTAAAACGAAATGACATTGGCATATTTTTGTTTCAGAAATGTTTTTACAAAAACATTTAAACTATTGCTATTATTTGAACAATTCTATTAGCACACTTTTTAGAAAATAAATAATGAAAAAACCCTCTAGAGATCTAGCTGCAAGGAAAAATGAAGTGATCATTGCTGATCTGCAAACAATTTAGCATAAATTTAGCACATTTTAGATTCCTTTAACCCTTTCAGGGGCAAAGCATTTTCAATGCTAAAGTGTTGAATAAATGACTGACACCGGAATTTACCAACAAATTTAATTAGAAATAAGAAAAGGGAGATATTTCACTTTCATACTAAATGGAAAATATTTCACCGAAATGCTGGTGCCAATGTGGAGTTTGGGAATTAAAATTAAGTAGTTTCATTAACATAAAAACACATCTGAAATGGTTAAAAGAAAAACTAAAAACTCTATCATTTTGATAAATAAAATCGGGTAGATTTAACGTTTTTTCAATTTGCCCTTCGTAAATTATAGAAACATTTTCCCTTTCAGGCCATTTAAACTTTTTCCCTTCTACATGACGAGCAAAGCGAACTAACCATCTATCATCGCACTGCTTTTCTATGTAACATACATAATGTGTATGAATAGTCTCTTTGTTCTTCCTTACCAATTTCAGTAGCTCTTGCTGTAAAAAAATAAATTAATATTACAGTCCTATATTAGTTTGCATCTTAAAAACTATTAAATTTCAAATATACAAGTGTATCATTTCTCCCCAGTACTAATGTATCATTTCTCCCTATTATGCCTTATTGGATTATCAATCACTTTCTACAAATGCAGTTGCAAAATGGTAATCTACTTCCTAGTAAAACTAATCCTAACAATGTGCTTTACAAATAAAAAAAATTACAAGATATTATCTTCACAATAATAAGAGTTATGAAAGAAAATCAGTCAATGAAAAAAATTAACACTGACATTCCAAAAACCTTCAAAATTAAAAGAAAAGAAAAGTTGTCACTTCTTCACTGCTAAGTCCAGCTAATGATGGCTTCAGCAAATAAAAGAAGCCTTCACATGTGTTAGAATGGCTTTTAATGTCATTTGTTGAGAAAAATTGTCAATGTATCAACTTTCCCTATGTATCAAACCTCCCCTACCTAATTCATGGAACTATTCATAAAGAGGAACTGACATATCCTTAAAATAGTGAAGCTTCAATTGCAACCGCTGTCGCAGGATTTGTTTACCGTCGGTGGAAACTACCACCAGTAGATTTATATAGAAATTTTCAACTTATTTAAACGCCTTATTATTACAAAATTTCAGTCATAGCTAGAAACAGATTTCTCATTTTTACTGGTAAGAGTTTACTTTGGCGGTAGTTAGGCCTTGCGTTTCCGCTATATTTTGACAACCAGGGAAACAAACTGACAGTTTTACAAGCCATACTGACACCGGTAAAAACAAATAGAAATTTTTAGGACATTTTTGAGAAAAATTTCCATGAATAAGACGTTTAATTAAGAGGAAATTTTCTATTCAATTTTACTGGTGGGAAATTTGCCCTGGCGGTAATCAGAAACTGAAGATCCGATTTTAAAAAAGCACCCGCCATCTTGTGACAACCACCTCAGTTACTTCACTCGCAACTGGTAGACAGTATACTATATGTCTCCTCCTCTTTATTCGTAACTCCATTACATAATTAGGAGCCATTCATTGAATATAACACACTCATAGGAGTCTTTCTCTTTATTCGTAAATCCGCAGAAGCTTTTAATTGAAAGTTTTGAGAATGTAATACAGTGGAACCTTGATTATCCGAAATAATTGGGACCGACCATCTTTCGGAAAATCGAAATTTTCAGATAATTGAAAATGCTTCAATTTTAAGATTAAGGAGAAATATATGCAATATTTCGTATTATGGCAACAAGTGCTCAATAAAAATAAAGCAATAGCAAAATAGAAACAAGATTAAATTACCTGAATTTTAATTTTAAAATTAAGTACATACAAGTCACAAGGGTTTGAAAAAATGTTTTATTTATCGCAGTTTCGTTTGCCTTTGCTTGAAGCTCTATCACGGAGTTTTTTAATATTATTAGTTCACCAGTATCACAGTCTTTCTGCTGCTTCAGCCATGCCAAACCTTTTGCAAAACATTCAAAAGCTTCAGAATTGATAATTTGTTAGTTTTCTTTGTTCTACTCCGCAGCTTACGGGAGCTCAAGTTAAATTAAAAGGAACTCCAAAAAAGGGGATCGAAACTATTTATATGTACTCGAAGTTCGGAAAGGTTCGCGTGCACACAAGGAATATGGTATAAAAAAAAAGAAAAAAAAAAGCTTCAAAAATGGATTTCGGTTAATCGAGAGTTTCGGTTAAAAGAGTTTTGGTTAAAAGAGGTTCTACTGTATAAATATGTTCAAATAAAATGAAGAGTATTCTTTTTATTGGACATAAAAAGTAAGGTTAATTCTTTCGCGTAAGAAAATAAACTTTAATTACGACCATTAAATTTAAATAACGACCATTTAAGGCCATTATGTGTTAAATTGCGAGGAATTTTGATATCGTAGCTTGTATGGAGGAAGCCTATGTTTTAAAGTATTTAGCGCATATTAAACTTTCATAAACTCAGCGCTTATCTTAATGCAGCGGAGGATTCTGTTGGATCCAATATTGATTTTTCTTTTTTATTCTTTTCTTTCATTTTCTTTTATTTTTACAAATTGATTTACAAATAGTAGGAGAGCTGTTGAACATTTTTGAGTAGGTATTTGAGGCACCCTGAAAATTTGTGCAGCACTTCTTTTGTAATGCCTGAATACAAAATCGAATGTCTGGCTGAAGGATCGTGGCCCAAAACCTGTGCCAGACACGTGTCAAGTGCCATTTTTTGACACTACCCCCAAAAAAGTATTTGAGGCACGCTGAGATTGAAACAGAATAATATTTATACTTAGAAAAAAATATTTTGAAAATGACAGACACTTTAGTCGGCCCAAAAACTGTGCCAGACACGTGTCAAGTGCCATTTTTTGACTACCCAAAAAAGGTATTTGAGGCACGCTGAGATTGAGGCACAATAATATTTATGCTTAGAAAAAAATATTTTGAAAATGACAGACACTTTAGTCGGCACAAAAACTGTGCCAGACACGTGTCAAGTGCCATTTTTTGTCTGGCACAGGTTTTGGGCCACGATCCTTCAGCCAGACATTCGATTTTGTATTCAGGCATTACAAAAGAAGTGTTGCACAAATTTTCAGGGTGCCTCAAATACCTTCCCTAAAATGTTTAACAGCTCTTGGACTAAAATTGTTTGGCATTTTTTTTCATTTTCTAGCTTAAAACACAAGCTGCGTACAAAGATATAAACTGCACATAATTAGAGTCTTTTATGAATAATAACCCACTATTAGAATACATTCCATGAAAGTGACACAAAACAAGGAGCCTTTCTCTTTATACGTAATTCGCATAGAACCTTTGGGTGAAAGCCAGGAATCCTAACCACTAGACCATATGGGAACACAGTTGATTTAGGTTTACACATAAAGAAGAAAAAAAAAAAACTTTGAAATTCAGTTTAAAATTTTATTTGATTTCATGTATCTGACATCATCATATAGGAGGTCGCAATTAATGGCATTCTTTTGCTTGTATATTATTAAAATGTTATATATTATAGATTTTTTCATCCCAAAAACTTTCGCCCGAACAAGGACTCGAACCCTGGACCGTTAGGTTAAAAGCCTAACGCTCTACCGACTGAGCTATCCGGGCTCGATATAAAGTTGCATTCTACTTGGTACTTTACAAAACTATTTTTTCCATTTTCTTTGCTGTGCATTTTTTAATTTACCTTTTTCTTGTGCATTTATCAGTCAAAGAAAAGAAATACATTTCGAAGAAAGTGATTTGAAAACAGGGGGCATATAATATGATTTATATTCTTTGAGAAAAATAAAAAATGACATTGAAAAAAAAAAAAAATAACAACATTTAATCGTAGTGGATTTCTAGTCCATCCCCTTAACAACTCGGCCACGACTACACAGGAAGACTTTATATAAAAATATATAAATTTTGAAAACGGCGCGATGCGAACAGAAATATTTCGAACCGACGTTTTATAATTATAATCGAATTCTTCATTCGATTGAGAGCTACTATAAAGTTTTCCGCGTTCAAATTGCTATCTACACGTGTAGATAAGTGACGAGAGGTACAAAAAGAACTTACCCACACCAGTAATCGAAACCGGGCCGCAATTCGTCCAGAGAACGTATTAAATACAGTAAAACCTCCCTAAAGCGACTATGTTCCGTTCCAATAAAAATGGGTCGCTCCGAGAGGTGGTCTTTTAATGGAGGTCAGATTTAAATCTAGATTTTAATTGTTAAAAAAAAAAGCTCACAATTAATGTTACTAAAATTTATTTCTCATATTAGGAAAAAAACGGAAAATTTAAGTATCAAAACAAAAGTTTATTACATAAGATAATTACTGCAGAGTTTAAAAAATGAATACATTGACGTTTGTTTTGATTTTACGGTTTTATCTTTTTAGAACTTTTATTTCCAAGTCCTTCAGTAAATAACTGCTATTCTTTTTTGGACAGGAACAAATAATGATGATTTCATTAATTTATCTATTTCTTTGAGCGTTTCCTGACAGAATAGGGCAAGGTAGTTTATTTACCGTCATTCTTAATTTGTCATCGGAGTTAAACTCAATGCCTAAAAAGGCTTAAAGGGATTTAAACACTTAAAAGTTATCGGAATAAAATAAAATTTCTAAACTTAGTTTAGAAGTTTGATGAATAATGCGCTCTTCGGAATTATTTTTCTAATAAAACATTCTTCAAGCGACCAGGCAAAAACGGAATTTGTTTCATTTCCTTTAAGAAATGGGTCGTTCATGGAGGGAGTTCAACTGGGATGGTCTCTGAATGGAGGTAAAATTAGTATTGAGCCTATGGGAATAAATTTCGTTCCATGAAAAAATGGTCGTTCAGGGAGGTGTTCGATTAATGAAGGTGGTCGCACAGGGAGGTTTCACTGTATGTTGAGATAAAATAGAAAGTATGTTTTTATTGGACGTGAAATACAAGGCAACATCTAACGCGTGATGTAATCAACTTTATGACCATTTAAGACTTTTATGTGCTAAATTTCCAGGAATTTTTATATTCATGGAAGATACGGAAGTCTGCGTTTAAAAAATTTACAGACGGATAGGAGAACTATTTCCCCATTAACAATTCGTCAAATTTGTAATTTGTAAGAGTTTGAAACGTGTTCATTTTTTCAGACTTCCAAACCTTCGATAAATATAAAAATTTCTCACACTTTTTATTAAAAAAATATGAAATGGACACATAGACGAAACTAGACTGGATTTCACCCAGGACAAGGTAGTAGATTGGCGACTCTTTTTCACATACAAAAAAAAAAAAAAAAAAAAAAAAAAAAAAAAATTGAATTAATAATTTCGCAGTGTTAGTAAAAGAAAACGCACTATTTGCATATGCGAATTTTGAACATGCAAGTTGTTTTCTATAAGAGCACATTATATGTATAGCATTTTTCTTTTAAATCGTAATTTAACATGTTCGCTGCCCTCTACGATAATACTCATAGTTGGCAAACTGGGTTTCTTTGCCAGCTACGAGATAACTCGTTATTGAACTTCTTATCTAAATCACCGATTACGAGCACTGCCATAGAAAATACCTGCAATGTTTCATATGCCAACAACGAGCATACTCGTGTGAATTTAATTGTTGCTAAAAGTAATTCGTCATATGTATAGTATTTAAGTAATAAAAAAGTCCTTCCGGCCAGTGCCGGGAGGAAGAGGTAGCTTTCATATACCTTATTTTTAAAAAGCCAACTTATATTATTCAAACACACGAAGCTCAATTTAGTGGAAACCGAATATAGGAGATTCAATACTAATTTTTATCAATATAATGAATGAGAATTTTGCGAAATTAGTCAGCTTTATCGAAGCTGCTTTTCTTTAAAGTAACTTATATTTGGCTGCCAAATTCGTCGATTTCATAAAGTGCAAGATTCCATTTTAAGACAACATGGTGGATGAGGCTAACCAGTGAACTTGGTCGAGACCTTAGTAATTGCTGTGCACATGCTCACTCACATCGGAAATCGGTTGATATATACGAGTGCTGTCGCAGGCAAAAAATCAAATTTTTCAAAATGTCACCCACATTAGAAATTGAAACTGCTATATCTGAGCCATTTTTTAAGATAAAGACAAACAAAAAATGCTCCTGAATCCTTATATCAAGGTCAAATACTTAAGAAAGAAACCTTTTTCAATTTCTAATTTTTTTGCAACTCACTTTAAATATATATATTTTTTAATTTAATGGCCGCCATTTTGAAACAAGATGGCTGATGAATCTGGCCAGCGAACTTGGTCGAGATATTGATGTATACTATCCACATGCCTTCTTACATCGAAATAGGCGAATACGTGTGTTATCGCGTGACAAATACAAGATCGTTTCAAAATGTTAACCATACTAGAAATTTAAAGTGCTATAATTCAACCATTTTGTAATAAAATAACAAATTTTCAGAAACAAAAACTGCTCCGGAATCTTTGTATCAAGGCCAAACACATAAAAAAAATCTTTTTCATTTTCCAATTTTTTAATACCTCATTTTAAATTTTAAATTTAATTTTTTTTAAAATGGCAACCCTTTTAAAACAAGATGGCAAATGAAGCTGGCCAACGAACTCGGTCGAGACATTGGTATGTACTATGTACAGACCAAGTTACATCCAAATATGTTCATAAATACGCCTGTTATCGCGTGACAAAAATCAGGTCGTTTTAAAATGTCAGCCACAATAGAAATTCAAAATGCTATAACTCAGCCATTTTTTAAGATATAGACGAAACAAAAACTGCTCCCGAATCTTTTTATCAAGGTCAAACATATAAGAAAAAAATATTTTTTTCAATTTTCAATTTTTTGGTACCATATTTCAAATTTAAATTTTTCTTAAACATTTAAATGGCCGCCATTTTTAAACAAGATAGCGGATGAAGCTGGCCAACGAACTCGGTCGAGACATTGGTATGTACTATGTATAAATGAAGTTACATCCAAATCGGTTCATAAATACGCCTTTTATCGTGTGACAAAATTCAGGACGTTTCAAAATGTCAGCCACGTTAGAAATTCAAAATGCTATAACTCAGCCATTTTTTAAGATATAGACGAAACAAAAACTGCTCCGGAATCTTTGTATTAAGGTCAAATACATAAAAAAAATATTTTTCCATTTCCAATTTTTTGGTACCACATTTCAAATTTTAAATTTTTTTAAAAATTTTAAATGCCCGCCATTTTGAAACAAAATGGCGGATGAAGGTGGCCAGCGAACTCGGTCAAGACATTGGTATGTACTATGTACACAGCGAATTACATCGAAATCGGTTCATAAATACGCCTTTTATCGCGTGACAAAATTCAGGACGTTTCAAAATGTCAGCCACGCTAGAAATTCAAAATGCTATAAGTCAGCCATTTTTTAAGATATAGACGAAACAAAAACTGCTCCAGAATCTTTGTATAAAGGTCAAATACATAAGAAAAAAATATTTTTCCATTTTCAATCTTTTGGTACCACATTTCAAGATTTAAATTTAAAAAAAAAAATTAAATGGCCGCCATTTTGAAACAAAACGACGGATGAAGCTGGCCAACGAACTCAGTCGAGACATTGGTATGTACTATGTACACACCGAATTTCATCGAAATCGGTTCATAAATACGAGAGTTACAGTGTGACAAAGGTCAGATATACATATATATATATCAATTTTGAACGGAGGGTGGTTTCGGGGTCTGGGTGTCATGATCGATGAAAATATACCAAAATTTTTTGAAATATCTTTCCTCCGAACAGCTGCAATAGGTAGCTTTTTGTAATGAAAGCTACCTAACAGAAAATAATTTAAAAGTACTAAATTGCAGATATGATCTTGGCGTGTATGAACAGATGCCCCCATCTCAGTTTTGGCAGCGAACGTGTTAAATAAATTTATAATATAAAAATTAATGCATTATAGTTATCTACTAATTAAAAAATAATTTTACGAATGTTTTTGCTTCAAAAGTTTTATTCTAGCATCATAACACAGTTTGGAAGCTATAACTACTAAAGAAAAATTAATTAAATAAATAAATTTGTTAATTATTGCTTTTTTATTAAATTCCTCACTTACATTTTAATGGGTTTCATTATGATAAATTTTCTTCTGCTGATGGCGACAGATACAGTTAGTATACGAAATAGTTTGAGACATGTAGAAAGATTTTATTAAGCATCTTTAAGTCCATATATATATATATATATATATATATATATGTATATGTATATATATGGATTTATATATATATATATATATATATATATATATATATATAACCATTAATTAAACATTACCGACCATCATCAAAAGCCGCAATACTGTGAAGGAAATGACAATAAAAATGGATACCACAAACCTATAATATACAACTATATGTATAAAATAAAGTGCCTTATACTTAATAACAAGAATTAATATGGAAGAAAAAAAGAAGAATATGGGTACCGAAAACAATAATTGGAAAACTTATATATTGAATTACGTTTTCAAGAGTACAGAATTCAATGATATAAGCAAATCGGTTGTTTTCTGTGAGAAAAAAGCTAAAAGCTGAACATTTTTTTTCTCCTGTACTCAAACAACCAATATGACCAAGAGAATAGTTTCAAGATGAAAACAGAATAATATCAAATGGCATGAAATGGAAAAAACAATACAACCTTTTAAATATTTAATTTATAGCATAAAAAATAGAAATATTACACAACATACCCAATAAAACCCCAGTTGTTTACAAAATATCCTCCTGCACATGGTATCCAAAAGCACGATAAGATTAAAGTGAATGAAACAGTTAAGTTAACACAGAAATTAAAACCTATGGATTCAGTTAATTCATTTTGAAATAATGTCATAAATTCAATTAATATAAATATAAATAGAAAATAATTACATTATTTAAAATACCTAAAAACACTTTTAAATTGTTTAATTTCTGTTTTACAATATTGCCAATATACAGCGTTCAATACCACCTGGTGTAAAAAATTTAAATTATTACTCTAATAGAAGCATTAAAAGACAAGATTTTGGTGCTGCCGTCTAGTATGTTATTTTAATACTATTATTATTATTCAAATGTCACAAGATGAATATATATATATATAGCCATAATATAATTACTAATCATCATCTAATCCTATTACAATAATTAATTTAATAAATTTAGCAGCAAATTATAACTGTAACATTATACTAAATACAGATGGAACCCTATACATGTAATATTAATTAAGCAAAAACCACAAATTAGCCAGCACATTGCATACGATTAATCCATATTTACATATGAAAAATCACCAAAATATTTTTAAAAAAAATGCCTTAGTAGATCAATAACAGAGTTTCATTTCATTTTCGGATCTAATTCTAATGTGACAGTATTTGAAATTTTAAGTTACAAGTAATAGTTCATCTGGGTAAGAGGCGAAGTCAATGTTATTCTTTAGTTGTAATGTTATATTAAAAATAATATAAGGAAAATTAATTATGCTATTTTTTCTTCTGCTGATGGCGACAGATGCAGTTAGTATATATGAAATAATTTGAGAGACATGTAAAAATATTTTATTAAGCATCTTTGAGTCCATTTATACATGCATGCCTTAATAGATCTAGAACTGAGCTTCATTTCATTTTCGGATCTAACTCCAGTGTCACAGTATTTGAAATTTTAAGTTCCAAGAAATAGTTCATCTGGATAAGAGGCGAAGTCAATGTTATTCTTTAGTTGTAATGTTATATTTAAAATAATATAATGAAAACTGATTAATTTTCATTATGTATACACTTGCATAATATGGAATTATTTAATTCCAATGAAATATTTAAATAATTAATTCTGAAGAAATAAAAGAAAATACACATCGCTTTATCGATAGCAAATATTACAACTGAAAATTCTTGATTTTTTAGTTATGATGTTTTAAATGAAATATAACGGTTTTATAACTCTTAATATCTAATTCTGAATCTTTCTTTAGTAAATTGTTTTCTTGGCTTAACAGATATGATTTTCAGATATTAAATTCTATCCAACTTTAAGATTAAAATTAATGGCTAAGCGCGATTTCTATCTTTCCCCTTCGCAATTCCCCTTCCTACGTCAGATTACTAATTCTCTTGATGTAATGTAGCATTGTTAAATAAATAAATTCAGAAAAATGTTGGGAATTTATGATAGGTAGAAATAATTTGATTCCCGAATCAAAACTTATTTATTTAAACAGTCCATTAAGAGAAAACCATGCATCAGCCATAAATATTACGAAACATTTTACAAAAATTATTGTACGGCCCTGTATAAGATCAAGGGTCGATCCAGGTAAAATTTGGAACCTATTTAGGGTCCCTTCACAAAAATACATTTAATAAAACAAGCCCCTTCACAAAATTCCTTTCAATAAAACAGGCCCCTTCACAAAATTCCTTTCCATAAAAACACACTTTGGGGCGATCCATAAATGATGTCACACTTTTTTGCAATATTTTTTACCCCCTCTTTGTCCCAAAGTGTCACACTTCACCTTAACCCCCCCCCCCCTCTTGTCACATGTCACGCTATATTACATAAACCTAAATTTGCAGTTCAGAAACAAAGCACTGCGTTATAGATCAGATTTAAAATTTTATTTTTAAACTTTAATTATGCGCTTTAATGACATTTGTGAGCATAACTACACTGCTCAAAACAATTAAAGGATATTTGAAGTTTTATATAAAATAAAGATATAAACGAAATTTTTTTTGCCGAAAATAGAAGAAGAGAATCACAAATGCAAATTTTTCTGGTTTTCAAACTGTGGAGTATGCAAATTTTGAGTTCGACGTCAAAAACGTCGCTTCAGCGGCAGCGAATGAAATTTGACTTTCAACTGGATAAAAGAGAATGAAGACAAGGATGATCGGCATTCAGTGATTGCTTTGTTTCGATGAGTACGATGTCTCAGCGAAGTCATTTGACAGATTCAGAAGCTTTGAGAATTGTTGGTAGGTTAGAAGGGGGCCAAACTCAAACCGAAGTAGCGCAAACCATTGGAGTGTCACAAAGTGTCATTTCCAGGATCTGAAACCGTTTTTTAGAGAGTGGATGTGCAGGCCGAAGACCAGGGCAAGGTCGTAGACAGGCAACAACGCCCAATGAAGATTGGTATTTAGCGTTAACAGCTCGGAGACACCGAACCATGAACGCTACTCTTCTCCAACAACACCTTCGCTCGGCTACAGGCACCACGATTTCAACTCAGACTGTCCGAGACCGGCTCCATTCTGTAGGTCTGTATGCTCGCCGACCGATGGTATGTGTTAGATTAACATCAAGCATCGTCGCGACCGCAGGGAGCGGGCAACCGAGCATGTCAACTGGAGGAGAAATGAATGGAGCAATATTCTGTTTTCTGATGAGTCCCGTTTTTCTGTGCATCCGGATAATAGGCGTATTTTCATCTGGAGGGACCGTGGCAGTAGGAATAATCCTGCGTTCGTGCACGAAAGTGTCAGATTTGGCGGTGGAGGAGTGTTGGTGTATGGTGGCATCTCCATTGACGGGCGCACTGACCTCTACATCATTCGAGATGGAGCTCTGACTGGTCGCCGATATAGGGATGAGATCCTCAGACCTATTGTAGTCCCTTACGCTGCAGCAATCGGAGATAACTTCATTTTAATGGACGATAACTGCAGGCCACATCGTGCAAACCTGGTGAAGGATTTCCTTTTCGAGGAAGGAATCGTTCGAATGGAATGGCCAGCGTGTTCTCCAGACATGAATCCAATCGAGCATGTTTGGGACGCTCTAGGAAGACGAGTTTCTGGCCGCCAACAACCCCCACAAACACCCCCACAAACTCTCCAAGAACTGGAAAGAGCTCTTCTGGAAGAGTGGGGCAGAATACCCCAACTCGTCATTAATAGCCTCATTGAGTCCATGCCTCAAAGTTGTTCAACGTTGCTGGCCGCCCGTGGAAACCATCCCCCCTACTGAAAATGATTTTCTTTGAAGAAAACACCTTTTCTTATTCTTTTTTTTCTCATATGCACAAATTGTGTTGTTTTCCTTTAGTACACAAATGCGCAATAAAATGCATTTTTTTCTGCCAGACATGTGTAATTTATTCTCATATAACCTACTATGTCTGTCGACCATGTATCAATCAGCTAAACAGTTTACCAGATACAAAATCCACCTAAAACTGCAATATCCTTTAATTGTTTTGAGCAGTGTATAAAAATGATTCGTGTAGGGGAGACCGGGAGAATGGCGCCACTCGGGGTTATGCCGCCACCCCGTCTAGTTTAAAAACTAACAGCAGTTTGAGAGTGACTGTGCCTGCACTACAGCGGCCAACAATAGAAACAGTGCCTAGAGTGAGAATGGTTTTGTTGTACATCGTTCGCTTGTTCTAGTGAAAAATTTAGTTTTCATCTAGTTGCTTCTTATTTTGGATCTTCAAATGAGTAGAGGTAAACACCTTTCATTGAAACATTAGGTACTTAAGATAATATTACCTGTAATCTACATGCATTCGCCGACATTTTGATGCAATTTGTTCGATTCTTCTTTCGGCTTTGCTGGGGGGTTTTCCACTATATTGTCCTCTCGGGGTAATGCCGCCACCATGGCAAAGGGTGACTTTTCCAGTTTGAGTTAAATTGTAAGCTTAGCACATTAATAAATCTAGCTTAAGGAACATTGTAATTATTCATTATTTTGATAAATTATTGCTTTCTAAACATTTTTAGTAGGTTATGTGTTTTCTAGTATCCATTTTATGTATTTACTAGGTCATTATAGAGTGGCGTCATTACCCCGATACAGTGGCGGAATTACCCCCAGTGTCCTGGGTAATTCTGCCACTGTACAGAGGTTGAAAGAAAATTTTTTTATGTGTGCTTACTTTACAGTTATGATTACGGTTAAATTTATACAGATACTAAAGATAATGATTCAGCTTTAGAATTTTTACTATTAAAAAATAAACATTTTTTTGAGGCGAAAAAAATTAAATTCCCTTAAGGTGTCGCCATTCCTCCGGTCTCCCCTACTTATTTTGTATGAAATAAGATTAAGGTTTACGACAAAAAACATAATTAATATACAATAGTAATAAAATATTAATATGAAAGAATAATTGAAAACAGTAGTATTTTGGAATTTGAAACGGAATTTAATATATTTGGCTTTAAATCTTATCCTTACTTTATGAATACAAAATACTTTAATTTTAAAATAACTTCAAAATTTAATCTCCTGATTATAATGCTTTTATTTTAACCAAAATGTGTGATGTCACATTTCTTCTTACCCCCTCCCACCCCCTTGTCACAAACTGTCACAATTTCACGAATCCCCCTACCACCCTCCAAGCGTGACATCATTTGTGGACGGCCCCTTTTCATTGATTAATATTGATTATGTAGTAGTGGTACTAATAGATGTAAACGATTAATTATTCTCATAAATATTTAAGCACATATTAATAATTCCAGTTGCTCAATTGATTTGAAAATGAAAACCAATATTGCTCCCCCACCCTCAATAATTTTTGGATTGATAAGCCATTTTGATAAGCCAAGATAAACCATTGATAAGCCAAGAGCATTTTTAAAATGGAAAGAATCTCAATAGAATTTGAGTCCATCTATACATTACAGAAAGACTTACGTGCAGTAGCATATAAATACTATCTTTCGATTTTTCTCTTAAAGTATATTCGCTTAAATATGCATATTATTATTCAAATCTCTATTCAGAACCGTCATATACTTCTACTGAATAATGGAAAAGAATATGTTAAAACAATTCAATTGCATTTCCCGCGACGTCACTTAGCATTCATTCTCTACCACATTCTCGAAACTTGTAAATCCCCCCCCCCCCTCCCTTCCTTTTTCTAACTCAGAGCAAGCAAGAGCCATAAAGTGCGTCCATGCGTCCAATTGCTTTGGTAATATCGCTTGTATAACCAACACACCTGTAGCCTATTGATTTTTAATGCCTCAATAAGAATAGATTCTTATTAAAATAATCGCAAAACATTGCTGAATTAGGCAGCAGCATTACTATAAAGCGAATTGTACGGATTCGCTTTTTTGCCTGTTGTTGTGATTTTCATTAACGCCTCTCGCATGCAAATAATGTATAAAAAAGGCACATGCATAATACATGGGTGCATTACGTCTATGGGTGCTGCATATATGCATAGCGTTATGCCCTCGCAAGTACCCTATTGCCCACTGCATGTTGTTTCCGAAATGAAGACGAAGTCGTTCAAAAACGGATTCTTACCCGTTAAAAGCACACAAACTTTTGGTGGGTTTGGAGTCAGTCGCTTAAGTAGTTTTCTGTGGATTATTTTTGTTATGAATGTATCGGGTGAAAGTGTTGGTTTTGATGAGAGATTCAACCGAGGATAACTTTTTAATGCAAGTAAGTCATATTTACTGTGAGGTTTAGGTGACGTTGTATTTAATAGAGGCATCATTAGTTTTTTGAAATAAAAGTGTTTGCTTAGTATTGAAAAAGATTTCAAACAATTTTGGAAATAATCAATTTATAAATTTATAAATCGATTCATTGTGTCTTCTAAATTAAAGCGAAAAAATAATTTCGCTAAGATAGTCTTAACAATTAATACATTGGTAGATCTAGACATCAAGTTTGTAAATTTAATTTGTGTGATATTCGTTGGCAGGGCCGAATGAACACTATTGCAAGAATCATTTGGGAGCCCTAAATATATTTTATGAATATAAACAGACTTTTTAGATTCGTTGGGGTTCCTATAGCAGACGACGCATTAATGTAAAACTTATTGTAACGAATTCGCTCTTTTGCCCGTTATTGCAGATTTTCATTAACGCCTGTCGCATGCAAATAATGCATAAAGAAATTGTGCATTTACAGACCTGCCAACTGCTACGAAAAAATCGTAGTTGCTACGATTTGGACCTATAAACTACGATGCTACGAAAATCGGTCTTAAACTACGATTTTTTGCAAAAAACACAAACGCATTTTTTTTCCTAGTTGCGATTTTTATCCCACACAGCATATTTTTCAGGAGTGATGCTGTTGCGAAATTTCCAAAATTTCAAAGTATTCATTTCCGAAAGTTTTAAAAAATTGGCCATTAGTCCGAAAATTCGGACATTAAAAAATGCTTATGGAAAAAAAAATCTGGGCTGCAAAACAAACTTCTTAACATAAAATACTCTCTTTATGTATATTAACCACGAGTGAATCGTGTTTCTGTAAATATTTATACAGGAATTCGCTTCCTTAGAAACAAGGTGCCATTTTAAGGATTTCTGGAAAGAAGGGGGGGGGGGGTTCTTTGAGGGGCAAGGTTTGAAATAGTGTGCAAAATCATACGATTTGTGATAAACTACCGTGAATTTCGACAAATGACCTTATAAAAAAAATCAATTTCATCAATTGGTCGCAGAAGAAAATAAATTTCGTCAAAGGATCGTGTTAAAAACGCGAATTTCGTCAAAAGGATCGCGGAAAAAAACGTAAAATTCGACAAAGGATCGTGGTAAAAAATGCGAATTTCGTCAAAAGTTCATGGCAAAAAGTGCGGATTTCAACAAAGAATCGTGATAGAAAAATGTGAATTACGATTGTGGAAAAATTATGAATATCCCGAAATGATCGCAGGAAAAAATTGCGAATTTCGTCAAAATTTACTGCACTGGGCTAAAAAATTGGAACCAGGCTCCATTTACAAATCTAAAAGAAAAAAAAAAAACGCTGCGAAACGAAAAAAAACTCTAAAAATCGTATAGAAATTTTCAGAGGAAAAAATTTACTATATTGAGTTGAAAGTCTGAAACATTATTCCTTTTACGAATGTCAAAAGATGGCTGTGTAACACGAAAAACCAACCAACCAACCTCCAAATTAATTTAAATTTTGTGTGCTACGATTTCTCATTTTCAAAGGTTGGCAGGCCTGATTTACGTCTATGAGTGCTGCATATATGTATAACGCTATGCCCTCACAAGTAGCCTATTGCACACTGTATGATATTTCCAAAGCGAAGACGAAGTCGTTGAAAAGTACACAAACTTTTGGTGGGTTTGGAATCAGTGAGGGGCAAGAAATAGTGTTTCTGTACTGTTGAATTCCCACCGGAAATTTGGAAAAATTTTATTTCAAAATTAGGAAAAGCAATTTTTTAGCTCTTTTTCACCAAAGTTATAAAAGTAAAACTTAAAAGTTTGTGGTCAAATCTTAATTATAATTAGGTCGGATATAATATATCTCACCGCCACTCAAGGGGTTAAACAATTTTCTGTGGATTATTGTTGTTATGGAGGTATCAGGTGAAAGTGTTGGTTTTGCTGTCAACCAAGGATAACTTTTTTAATGCAAGTAAGTCATATATTTACCGTGACGTTTAGGTGAAGTTGTATTTAATAGGGGCATCATTAATTTTTTGAAATAAAAATGTTTGGTTAGTATTAAACAAGTTGGAAATTGCTCGTCAAACGTGGCAAATGAGGTGCGTTCGTACTATAACAAGTTTTATAATTATTTTTTTGCACCCCATATTGTACTGAATGTATAATTTTTTGCACTTCATAAAGTGCATAGTCTTTAACATCATTAAAATGCACTCCCAATAATTTTTTTCCCATTCCCCGAACACTTTTGACTGTCCCTGTAATTAAACTATACATCCGATTTTCCTAAAATTTGAAATGGCTCGACAAAATTTTGCAAAAATTTTATCTTTAAAATTTCAGACCATTCGGAAGGCTGTAACATCATTAAAATGCATTTGCAATAATTTTTCCCATTGGCCGTAATGTAAAGAAAAACTTTTGACTGTCCCTGTAATTAAACTATACACCCGATTTTCATAAAATTTGAAATGGCTCGACAAAATTTTGCGTCAATCTTATATTTCAAATTTCAGATCATTCGGTTCGGTAGTTTTTGCTCTGTTATATGCGGACAGACAGACGGACGGACTGAACGACGACTATATTAGGTGCTACGTATTTATATAATTACGAACGCACCTAAAAAGATTTCTCACAGCTTTGCATTTCAAATCATCATGTTTTAGATTTATAAACTGGTTCAGTATATCTCGTAAATTAATGCGAAAAAATGATTTCGTCAAGAAACTCTTAGAAATAATAGACTGATATAACAAGACATTAAATTGTCAAATCTGATTTATATGATATTCGTTAGTATTACCGACCTTAAAATGAACTTCATTGCAAGAATCATTTGGGAACCCTAAATTTATTTTGTGAATATAAAAAGGTTTTGTAGGTTCGTTGGGGTTCTCCTATGGTAGACACCGTATTAATGTAAAGCGAATTGTGAATTCGCTCTTTGTCCCGTTGTTGCGGATTTTCATTAATGCCTCTCGCATGCAAATAATGCATAAAACAATGGACGTGGTACACAATGCACGCATGCATTTACGTCTATGAGTATTACATATATGCATAGCGTTATCACCTCAGAGGTACCATATTGCCCACTGTATGCCATTTCCGAAATGAAGACGAAGTCGTTCAAAAATGGATTTTTATTCGTTAACAGTACGCAAACTTTTGGTAGGTTCGGAGGAGTCATATGCTACTTCAGTCACCTGAAAAGATCCGCTCACTAATGCTAATCCTATGGAAGAAATTTTTAAAGATATCTCTTTTGCAATTCAGTATTTTTAAACAATTCCTTTTGAATCGGCTAGCTGAGATCGATCTGTACAAAGGTCGCTTTTTACCGGACTGCCAAGAAGGGTTATGTGTTTCACGCGTATCTGGGTAAGTGGATTTCCTTATACACTCGAAACATCCCAACGGCTGGATGGATTTTAATGAATGAGGTCTCTATCGATTCGTCTTAACCGTCCGATGGTTATAGGCTAGGTTTTGTTTTTATAAATTTAAAATGGCGGCCGTAAAATACAAAATGGCGGTAGACACGAAAAAAAATTTTTACGCACCCTATTGGGAGCGCTATCATTGGATAGGTCTTTCAAAATGAAGACGATGTTTCATTGACTTACCGTCAGAAGCTCCGTTTAAATACACAACCTGGAAGTTGTGTACTTCGGATCTCTAGCTTTACTGCAACTCTAACCATCATAGACACCTATAGGCATCATCAAAACAGTGTTTATAGATAGGAATTAACAATTAAACACAACTTAAAAGTCATCCATACAAGTTAATAAAAAAATAGGTAAGTAATATAAAAAACAGTTGCACATTGATGAGAAATAATTAATTAGTTCGCTTTTTAAGCAGTCGGGTTTTTTTATATTTTAAATTTAATTTTTTATTACTTTTTGGATTTTGTTTACAGATACTTTTAATTAGGTCAACTTCATTTTCGGAACCGGTTTCGAAAATGAAACCCTCCTCTAGAAAAAAATCTGCAAACAAAATCGAAAAAGTAAAAAAGGGGCAGATGTAGAGATCAATCTTAGCTATCCAATGCAAATAATAATAATAATAATAATAATAATAATAATAATAATTTTAAAATATTGAAATGCAAACGAGATATCTTTGAAAAATTCTTCCATAGCGCATTAACTAGCGAGTCTTTCCAAGTGACTGAAGTTGCGCCTTAAACAATTTTCTGTGGATTATTGTTGTTATGGAGGTATCGGGTGAATGTGTTAATAACTTTTTAATGAAAGTAAGTCATATTTACTGTGAGGTTTAGGAGAAGTTATTTTTAATGGGGCTTCAAACGTTTTTAGAAAGAAAAATGTTTCGTTACTATTAAATGAGATTTCTTACAGCTGTGCATTTCAAATCATCATCTTTTAATTATATAAACTGATTTATTGTGTCTAGTAATTTAATGCGAATGAATAATTTTCTCAAGATATCCTTAAAAGTAATGTACCAAGTTGTTAAATTTGATTTATGGTATCTGTTGGCAGGGCCGACATTCTCTTTAAATGAACTCTATTGCAAGAATCACTTGGGTGCTTTAAATATATTTTATGAATATAAAAACGTATTTTTAGATTCGTTGAGCTCCTAATAAGGGCTGTAGTGGAAGGTATACGGGGGTATACGTCGTATACCCTCTGGATTTTTTTAATGAACACCGTATACCCTCTGTATCTCAAGAAAGCTATAGTATATATACAGGGCCGGCCCAAGACAATTTTGGTGCCCGTGCGAGTATTCTCTTGGGCGCCCCCCCACCCCCACCCACCATACCTGTTAAAAATATTTGGCTTTTTTTTTACACAATTTTTAAAATATTCGTTCATAAAGTTTTACACATGCTTTTCTTAATTATTTAAGATATTATTTAAAAAGACTATAAAATAAATAAACGTATCCATATTTAATCCTATCTTTGAGATCTGAATTTTATAATAAATATCAATCTCAATATGTAACATTGTGATCCAAAAATTAAGCGCTATTCATTATGCCATGGTATAGGACAAAAATAACAATAATTAATTTATTGAAAGAAGAAATTTTATTAGAATAGTTATGTTTATTATTTGGAATATACTCAACAGAGTAGTACTAATAAGTAGCAACTATGTAAGATGAAATCTGTAACCCTGTCTTGTTATTTATTTTCAAGGAAGCATATATTAATTTTATATTTGGTGAGTCGTTAGTTTTAAAATCTTTAAAAAAATGATTTATTATTTTTATACTCTTTAAAAAATTACGTGATTCTGGATCAAGCAAAATAAAAACCGCATAAGAATATTCGAATTACAAACGGATTAATTTGAAATTAAAAATGAGTACTTTAACACAGACTCCGATTGATAACTCTGGGTATGCTTTCCACAAAACTGTGTTTTTGCTACTTATATACATTGAAAATAAGAAATAATAATAATAATAATAGTTTTCTTTGTAGATAGATAATTTCTTTTGAATATAGGTGTATATAAAATGAGTATACTTACATACTCTAACAATGTTTGTGTCAGTTATATGACACTTTTTTTTTTTTTTTCTTGTGGGGGGATAGAATGTGCTTTTTAAAGGTGTATCACATACAGAAAACACGTTCTAATTGCAACAAATAAATTTTACGCCTTTTAAGTAGTAAAAAAAAATAGGTAGAATCTTTACTATACTCATTTTATACATATATGTTGAAAATAAATTACCTATCTTTCAAAACGTTTTTTTTTTTTTTTTTTTTTTTTTTTTACAATGTGTACAAGTAGTAAAAACTCACGCAAAGTTGAAATTCAGTTTGAATCTGTGTTAAAGTATGCGTTATCAATTAATTTCAAATTGACTCAGTTCTAATTTGAATATTTTCACACAATCTATTTTTATAGGTTCAAAAATTTAAAATTATATCGAAAACAAGAAAATCGATTTTTTTAAGGTTTAAAACTGATCGTGATCACTACACTAAAATGTTGAATTCTGAAAAGGATTCTCTTATCATAATAAGAATTTTTGATAAATTAGAAAATTCATTCATCTCTCGAAAAATTCATTTAAAAAAAGAAAAAAAAATAGTCTTGTCTTTAAAATAAATAAGATATGAACACGGATTCTGAAGCACAGTATATAGCATACATTCCGGTCAAGTAGTGATTACACACACACACACATAAAGGGAAAAAAGGTCTATACATTTGTTGTTTATCTTCAAAATATGCGAGATAATTTCGATTTAAAGCTTCTCTAAACATGGTGTAATCTTGTAAAGAACAAAATGGGTTTAGAGAAACTTTTTATTTCTTCATTTTTCGGATATAATAAAATATTTTACTAAAGAATGCATTCACAAACCACATACAAGGGGGAAAAAAGTCTACAATTCTTGTTCATCTTCAAAATATGTGAGATAATTCCGATTTAAAGCTTCCCTAAATATAGCCCCCCCCCCCTCCCCTCCTCTCCATTTAATCATTTGGATCCTCCTTTCAGGTACGTAATCATGTAAAGAGCAAAATGGGTTTAGAGAAACTTTTTCTTTCTTCATTTTTCGGATATAATAAAATACTTTACTAAAGAATGCATTCACACACGACACACAAGGAAACAAAAAGGTCTACAATTCTTGTTTATTCTCAAAATATGTGAGATAATTTTGATTTAAAGCCTCCCAAATATGGTGCGCCCTCTCCTCCATTTAGTCCTTTTGAGGGTCCTGTCAAGTACGTAATCGCGTAAGGTACAAAATGGGTTTGAGCTATCTCTAGAAACATTTAGAGAAATTTTTCTTTCTTCATTTTTCGGACATAATAAAATATTTTACTAAAGAATGCATTCAGGCATACACAAGGTAGTAAAAATCTGCAATTTTTGTTTATCGCCAAAATATGTGAGATAATATCGGTTTAAAGCTTTCCTAAATTTGGCGCCCCTCAGCTACGGCGCAATTAATTAGTCAAAAGAATTTAGCACTCCATACGGAAGCAGAAGAGTTGAATAGGTGGTGGTCTTTTTCCAGTTCCAAGGAAGATAATATGAGCCTTTAGCTTAAAGGGATTTCTTTAAGGCTGTTCTTAACTGCTCTGCTCAACAAGCGCAAAACGTTCTCACACATTTACAAATTCATTTTTTAACGGAAAGATATAAAATTGGAAAGCCTGGCCATGGAAGCAATTTGGAATCGAACTGGTTTTTTTTTTTTCATTTTTTTTATCAATCAATTACCCATTGAGTTATAAACGAATTCGATCACGTGAGAAACACGTTTTTCGCCCGTAAATTCGGTTCAAAACGTCCACTTTGACACAATTTTCTGAAAGACCTATTGCGTTTGCAAAAAAATAGAAAAAACAGCTCGGTGACATAGTTTCTGAACAACAACACCAGCTAGTTTCATGCATTTTCGAACAAAAATAAATTTAAACTTATGTCAGAAAGTTGCCCTTTTGGATTTGAGAACACCCTTAAAGAACGCATCCTAACATCCTACGTTCATCACAAGTTCTTTGTATTGTACTCAAATAAAGAATACAAAAGTCGCTGCATGTGAAAGTTTAGTGCCTTTAAGAACAAAGAAGGTCCCCTGCTGAGCAGATCTATCTAGACCCAACAGATGATTCTCACCTGGTTATAGGAAATGTTACAAAAAAAAGCAAAAAAAAGTAGAATCCAAAATTATTTGCGCCGCTCTTTACTCCTACCGCCGGTTGGCGCCCCCCGCGACTAGGCGCCCCGTGCGGTGGCACACTTCGCACACCCCTTGGGCCGGCCCTGTATATATACAGTGTGTCCACGTATAACCTGACCGACCTTTATTTTCGCAACCGTTGGTCCTAGATGCTTACTTCCAATTACAAAAATGATTTAAATAAGGTAAAGAATTGTTTTTAAAGCGATTTGGGTCAAGAAAAACATTTATTAAAAAATTGCGAAATTTAAATTTTTATACTTCCCCCCGGTCCTATAAGTGATATTTAGTAAAAATTTACTGTGACATTAACAAGCAAGACAGAAAAAGTCCCATTCATCTAACATTAAAATTCACCGAGTTATGAAACTTCGAAATGCATGACTTATACTCCTATTTTGCATATCAAAACAGATGATTTCGACCATGCTTTCAGGAGTCGTATATAAAATACTTAAACTTATTTCACGGTATCTGCGGTTTGAAAGAAAACGTACAACTATTACGATTGAGTTAACTTTATTAGTTAAGTTTCAGATTAATTAAAATAATTGTATTTTAACATATGTTGTATTTTGTAAGGATTTGAGGCTATGATTACTTTTAACAAAAATTATGTGTTATTTTCATAAGGTTTTATTTAACTTGCAACGATCGTCTTTCCAGTTTAAAATTTGTACGCGAACTTTAACTAACTTTCAAATGTCCGATCGAAGTTAAAATTTTACATACTGACTTAAATCCGATTACAATGTAATATTATTATGATTTTCGACGCTTACCAACTTATACATACTTAGAGGATAACACAAAAAAAATTCGGATAGATTACCGTCAACAAGTTTAAGAAATGGTTTTAGATTAGATAACATAAACCTGCGATGGTTGTGTCTTTTAACTTTTATAATTACGTTTCATGTATTTGTTAACGCTAAATACAAAAATGACCTTCATTTGTAATCATCATGTCAGGATTTTTCGCAAATAGTAAATTTCAAGGTTAAAAAATAGCGAAAAATCTTATACTATAAAATAGATGTAAGACTTTTTTATTCCGTTTAATTTTATTTAATTCAATAATTTATTCAATTTTGTGGCTTATCCTGGGTCTCTTACAGCTAAACAGCTCAGGAGTCCGACGAGGTTGGGAGGGGAGGGGGGATCAATTTTAATTTTGAGCTTTTTAACTTTGAAATTTGCGATTTGAGAAAAATCTTGGCGCGATGGTTTAAAATGAAGGTCATTTTCGGATTCAGCGCTAAAAAATACATGTGAATCAATTTTCAAAAGCTAAAAAGCGTGGCACAACCCAAAATTTGAAAGACGGTGTAATCTAACGGTATTTTAAAATATGTATCATTTTTGTAATGAATTGAGGCTGTTGTTTTTCATTTTTTTACTTAACAAAAACTTTGTTATTTTTATCCTCTTATATGTTCAGTACAAATTGTATATTTTGCAGTAATATGTCAGAATGATAAAAGATTTCAAATTTATATTCAAATGCTAATTTTACTCTCAACCATTTCTTTAATATATCTGACGAAATTATATTTCTACTAAATTTGTGAATGACCCCTAATTTGCAGCAAAAAATATGCTCCAACTTTAAACAGCTATTATTCGATCAATTTTAATCATAGAATAACGGGACTTTTTTTTTGCCTTACTTGTCAGTGTAACAGGAAAATTTTACTAAATATAACTTATAGGACCGGGGGACCGTATAAAAATTTAGATTCTGCAGTTCTTCGCTAAATTGCTTTTTAGCTTCAAACTTATTTTTATCTTAACTCTGCACCTAATTTTAACCACTTTTGTAATTGGAAGTATGCATCTAGGACCAACGGTTGCGAAAATAAAGGTCGGTCAGGTTATACGTGGACACACTGTATACACTAAGGTATACCCTCTGCCTTGAGCGTATACCCTCTGCTTAGAACGTATACCCTCTGTTTTTTTTTTTTTTTTTTTACGACTACACCACTGCTCCTAATATAGTAGGTATAGCGCATTACTGTAAAGCAGAAATGTCAAACATGTAGCCCGCGGGCCACACCTGGCCCGCCGACAACTCCTCTGTGACCCGACAAGGCTTTGACATTATCTGTGTTTAATTCAGTTGTTCGAAGACGCATGCTCAATATACATTTCGCACGAAACACACCAACCACAGTCTTAGAGATGGCAAGCATAGGAAACATGTGTATATATCAGTGTTGCCAGTAAGAGAGGTCTTTTTTTTTTTTTTTTTTGTCAGAATGCTGCTACTATTTTGAATCGTAATTTTTGTCTTATGTATTCCTGCATTAAATATGAAAGAATGCCATTCTGAATTTTAAAAAATCCCACTCATCTGGCAAAGCTGATGTATATAGACTTATACATCAGCTTTGCCAGTTCTAAATTTTACTCAATTCTAAATTTTAGCTCTAAGAAATTGCGGATACAAAAAAACTAATTGGAATGTAGTAAAGCGCGGAATCTTGAGTTCTAAAGGCAATATTTAGACACTTACCTTATTTGTAGTTCTTAACCAGATTGTTTCACTATAGAAAGTTTGGAGAGTTAAAATTTACACACGAAAACAGTTGTTTACAAACGCACCCAGTGTTGCCACTAAAAATAATTAAATTACCCCCAAACTTTAAAGCAAGATTGTGTTTTTATTTATTACCCCCCAAACTATTCAAATACCCTAAAGTAGTGTATAAAATATTTTTCTAGGGCAAAAACTCCAAATTACCTTGTATTGTTTGTTCAATACAAAAAGAATAAAAACTTTTTTTATGGGATGGACCAAAGTAACCCCGCAAGGATCAAAGTAGCCCCCGTTGACGGTACTTTCTTACACAGAAATTTGGTGACTTTCCGTCATAAAGTTTTAACAGTTAATTTCGAACTGTTAAAGAAGGTTACTATTTTCAGTTTAAATAGACAAATTATGAATGTGGATAATTTAAAGACCACCATTGACAAAGTAGTTGGAGTTTTCATTTGAAATTACAAAGCATCTTAGTAAACTTCAACCTCACTACAATTTCTTAATTTTGTCACGTTATTTAATAGTATTAGTTTTTTTAAATTAGAATTTCTTACTTTGACAAAACAATTTAAAAAAATGTATTTCATTTTAAATGGTGCCAAGAATTATTACAAAAATCATCGGAGTGGAGTTTTTAAGAATATACATAAAAATCCACTCCACCAAAAGAAAATTTTCATATTTCAATAAATATGAAAATCAGTTGAACCTGTTTACTTTATCTTTAATGATTGATGTTAAAATTGTTGTTCAGCATTTATTACTGCAATTAATCAAAATTCACTTACATTCCATATTAGAGCGAAAATATATGTATGGAGTTTTCAAAATTCTATAATTATTTATTAATGAACAGATTTCTTAAATTAAGTGTGCAATTAGGCATATTTTGGGTATGTTAGCGCACTTTTGTACGACATATTTTAGTCGATGAAAACATTTTGTTATTCTTCAAGTCAAATAAACATAATTTTAACCCGAAAATTTATTTAATAAATGAAGCCAAATAAATAGTACATAGGTCCAAGATACAATTTATTAAATAAATTTGCTGATACAAAATTTGTTTTTCTACTTAGAAAAAAACCCAGAGACCTGTGACTTTGTTAGATAAAGGTTAACAGATCAGCGTGTACAATTAATTATTAAAATGAATACTATGTAGAACATTAAATTAAATTTTGTAGATTAAAAGTAATGTCGAGTATTTTTTACGATTGGTTGGTTGGTTGATTCGTTATGTTTATGACGGCCAATTATTAGCATGAGGGATATAGGCCCTAAGGAGGGGGGGGGGGAGAATGCCCTCCTTGGGGTCTTTCTAAGGGAACCTAACCGTATTTACGCTTGGAAAACCAAGGTTTGAAGAAAACCACGAAAACCCTGAACGATTAGGTCGACGAGCGCGATTGGGATCGAACCCAGCACCTCCCGTCTACCAGCTTCGAGAGCAGAACCTCTCGGCCACTGGTGGGGCCAGCATTTTTTTCGAAAAATATGATGAAATAAACCACGAACTTTGGAAATTTAGGTGTATGTTTCATTAACATGGGTGTGTTTTGTATGTTCAAATTTTATTCTGTGCAATGGTAATAATATTTATTATCTACTTTATTTTATGTGGCCCGCGGCTTTGTATATTATGCTTAATTTGGTCCGCGGCTTTGTATATTATGCTTAATTTGGTCCGCGGCAGTAAACGAGTTTGACATGCCTGCTGTAAAGCATATTGTATGAATTTACTTTTTTGTCCGTTGTTGGGATTTTCGTTATATCTTCTCGTATGCAAATAATGCATAAAAAATGCCAGTGCATAATACATGGGTGCATTTGTGTGTATGAGCAGGGCCAAACTACTGGGGAACAAGCAGACCTTGCGCCGAGTGTAGAAGTTAGCGCAAAAAGAAAATTTGATTGGTCTTTCAGTAAAAAAAAAATGCAATTTAACAAATTACAACAACCATTTGGAAAATGATTTTTTCAAAGACTAAAATTTAAGACATAAAAAATAGCACGGAGTTGATCATACATTACGTACGCCATGAATTAAACATTAATAGTGTTATTACACGTAAAAATTGCAAGCGACGGAAATCGCCTGCGACTCGTACGTAAGTGCGCCTGCGACTCGTACGTATGTGCGCCTGCGACTCGTACGTATGTGCGCCTGCGACTCGTGCGCCTGCGCCTGCGACTCGTACGCACCTGAAACTTATGTATTATCCAAGCATTTCATTGGCTGTTTGGGAAAAGGCTTTTCCATCGTCAGATTTCCAAGAAATCTGACGACCCATTTTAAATGAAATTTCATTCTTAAACTTCTAAATATCCCACAATATTACTTTTTACACCGTCGTATAGAGAAAAAAAATGTACTTTTAAATGCAATTTGTTTGAAAGCTATATCTCAATTTGTTTCTCAGTTATTAATTTTTTTTGTAGTTTTTATTACTTTTTTGTAATAGTGGCAACAGATCTCTGTTGAAAGTAAAGGGAAATGCAGATTACTGTATAGACCGAAAAAATTTTATGGTTCTGCCTTTTTTCCTGGTGGAGGAAGGTTGTTCCAAGGAAATAACGCCATTTTGTGATCATTTGAGGTCATGCCGGCAAAAGCCGTAGCGAATACCTCATAGCTTAAAATTAAAAAAAAAAAAAAAACTCTATAGACCAATCAGAAAACGAATAAAATGCGGATAAAACCAATAAAAACCTTCAGATATGCTTTTGATTTCCCATCCTGACGAGAACAATAATCATTTTTCCAAATGGTTAAAAAAAAAACAATAAAGAAATCTGAGTAAAAAAAGTCATGCTATCGGAAAACCCAAAGTTAAAATGTATTCGGGTCATTATATATAAAAAAAAAAAAAAAAAAATGGTCAAGTGCGAGTATTACTCGCTTACTCGCATACAAAGGGTTCCGTAGAATAAATATATGAATTTGTAATTGTATTATTTAAAAAAAAAAAAAAAGTTGCTAAAAGAATACTAAGACTTTGTAAAAAACTATACAACTTAGGGTTGGGTACAACTGTATATATTAGAAAAGTGCAAATGAATATACCATGAAAGTTCAAAGACATATGGAACCTAAATAATCTCAAATATAGCTATTCGTATAACTCTTTTTTTAATATTATCTTAATCTGTTTATGATGAACTTAATTCGGTACGGACAATAAAAGCAGCGCATAGTTAAACTTCATTTGGCATTTCATGAAACTAAATTCAGCATAGTAATAATCTTTATTTCGACAATGTAGCTGAAACAAAACCTTTGTTCAAAGTTCAAATTTGGCATTGTGCCAAGCGCGCTTCGAAAGGAGGTCTCAAAGTTGCATCGCCGCCTTGGTCAGTGCCACGTTTTTCCAGATAGGTTTTTAATTAACTTTTAAAGTCACTCGAGGCGTATTGAGAGATGCATCCAATGTAAACTAGTCGCGAATTCCACAGTATTTATGCGATTCATTCTAATTAAACCTTTCGAGGGCGGTGCCCTGAAAAAAAGGACACCTAATTTTAATTCCAAAACAGACAAACGGCACCAAGAATATTTAATTAAAATTTTCCTTTTATGATGTAAGTGAAAATAAGCAAGTTCGTATTTTCTAATAAATCCGTTTATAAATTCTGGTGTCAGTCCATTATTTCATAAGTTTATAAATGGAATTACTCCGCGCCGGAAAGGGTTAAGTGGTCGCGGGATAGAGTTTCAAAATTTAAGAAATTTGAATTTTTTCAGGTGTTAAACTCTTATCTTTTCTGAACATTTTGATATAATTGTTTCCTTGAAATTCCCATTAGAACAGAAGTTATGGCTTTTAGAATTATACCCGCTTAATAGCTGAAGTGGCGTTTCCGAAACTTTGAAATCATTTTTCTCCAAATGACGTTTTTTGGGCATAACGCGCAGGATACCTCAAAAACTTCTGAATATTTTTTTATGAAATTTTCACAACATATATTTCATGTTAGTCTGTATAAACTGAACCTAAAATTTCCTTTTTATTGTTCAAAAAAATATATTTAGGGTGATTTTACAGTTGAAATTTTCTAAATTTTGTATTAGCTAAATGCAACATTGCATTAAAAATATAAAAATGCTTTAAATACAAATTTATTTAAGTTTCGGGAAATTATTACAATCTAAAGTATAAGTAAGAACCAAAATTTTCATTTTAGTTGCAATATTTATTTTGTAATCCTGCACGTAAACTGTTATGCCAATTTTCTGTTCCACAAATGACTAACAGTCTCGAGCCCCTATAAATAGTAATTCTGCATCTTGCAATTTTTTAAATACATGAAATGAAAGCATATACTTATATCTTTCATCCCAATTAAAACTGTGTTTTAAAATCATATACATTTTAAGATATGAAATGTTAAAAATGGTCTCTTTTTTTATTTTTTCCAATTTTTAGAGTCCTGAGACCGCGCTTAAATTAGTATGATTTTAACAATTTGACGTTTATTGCTTTTATACTGTTACTGGACATTACATTACACATTACACATATATATCATTAAAAGTTGTTAACTAGGCATAGAGTACGCCGCCCTGTCCTTGTGTATGTCCAAACTGGTCGTTTCTTTAAGGTTTAATATCTCGGCTAATTACCAATGGTTTTTTTTTTGGAAAATCATTATCAACAATGCTTTTATACTTCTGCTATGATAGGTACATTCAGCGATGCTCAACAATTTTTCTGAATGCCCGTAAATCGAAATTTGTGTATAAGAGAAAAAAAGCTAATTACTCAAAAACTATGTGACCTAGGTTAATCGCTATAATTTTCCGGCAAGGTTTAAATTAACGTCTACTACCTCTAATTTTTTCATAATTTTAGTTTCAGTAGATTCGGAATTAGATGGGGGAGAACATATTTTTGCGCTACATTTTCGACAATATCGTTCAAAATATAATACCTAAAATTAAAAAGAAATGTATTTTTGAGTTCAGCGTTACGAATCCTTTCACAGGATACCTCACATGATATAGTACAGAGAAAAGATTTTTTTTTTTCAAGTAGCATAATTAGTCCCTGTACATTTTTACTAAATATATTTATGAATGTTTATTAATCTGAATATATGTGGGTCAATGGTCTTTATTACTTCTCCGAATTTGAACTTTCCACGTTCCATAGTTTACGAGTAAAATGGCTGTGACAGACAGACAGACAGACAGACGGACAGACACAGAAGTGATCTTATAATGGTTCCGTTTTTACTTTTTAAGTACGGAAACCTAAAAATGTACAATTTGATCATCATATATTTTAATTTTGAAAGTTTTTTCGAAAACGTCTATATTAATTTCCGAGGTAGCCCTTACCTTTATCAATAATACCAATGTAGTGGTCAAGATCATACATTTTAATTTTAATTTTAAATCATATTTTAAAACATAAAGATCCACAGAAGTAATTGTGAAGTCCACAGCCGTGATTTAAATAACTCTTTTGTTCATTTTTGAAATTTATGTTAACTGCAGTTCCTTGCTTAGAATCCAAAGAACTACTTAAAGATGTAATAACGCAGAAAATAATTATTGAAAGGTAATAAATTGTTAATATTGAAAATAAATGAACACTGAAATAAATGATATGAAGAAAGCTTACTAAAAATTAAACTAAAATGAATTTGAGAGAAAATATTTTTCCATCACAGTTAAATAAAATGGAACGTGCTCAAGTCTTACTCAGTGTAATAATAACCAAATTAAGCTTTTAAAACAAATTTTTATAGCTTGAAAAATTAAATTCATGAATTTTGTCGCCTAATCTTAAAAAGTAGATGACAACTAATTTTTTGTAGATTGCGCTTCCTCTTTAACCCGTTCGGGACCATGGGTGCATATATGCATCCTCAAAAAGAGCATACAGAATTATTTTAGGTACCCAGTAAAAAAGAAAAATAATATTTAGTTTCTTTAATTAGAGCATTTTCGTGATTGTTTAAGTAAAGGTAACTTAAAAAAAAAGTAGTGCCAACCGAATAAAATTTGTGTAAAAGCCGCCTGTCCCGAAGGGGTTAACAATTCTTTTTATAACTTTCAGCGTTCCCTTAAGGGGGCTGGTCGCTCAGCTTCCGATTTCCCCTCACTAATGTAAAGTGCATGGGCGTTTGATGCATTCTTATATTTAAAATATCTCCTCGGGAAATTAATATTTTTAACTTCTATTTTTTGTGTACACTTCCTAAAAGATGTCTCTTTTTTTCTTAGTTTTCAAAATATTTCTAAAGTATAGACTTAATTTTATAGGAAGTGTTAAAATCTTACTCACAGTCCGCCCGCTTTTAACACATAAAGTATTAAATTCAGCACAGATTTTAGAAATATTTTGAAAACTAAGAAAAAAAGAGACATCCTTTAAGAAGAGTATACAGAAAAAGATTTTAAAAATATGAATTTCCCGAGAAGATATTTTAAATATACGAATGCATCAAAAGTCCATAGACTTAACATTATGGAGGAGAATTCTGAAGCTGAGCGACCAGCCCCCTTAATGTTTACTTGACTTCACATTTTGTTAAATCCACTGCTGATAGATTATAATTTTATCTTCCAATTCATTCCATTTTAATGATTTTCGTGAACATTTACATCATTTTGCACATATTTATTTTGCCTTTCTGTTATCCGAAAAAATAAGTAATACAAGTAAATAACTTCTTTTGGTAAGTTTGCATCAATTATCGCTGCTACTGGATTGACTTTTGTCACAAGGAGTTCACAATTTGCATGCACTGAACACAAATATGTATATCTCTCTTTACAGTTATGTTGTACCACCCAGAAAGGTCTTAAATGACAGAATTTTGAATAACTCATCATTTGGAACTCTGGAAAATCAGCGTTAAATTTCTTATGAAGATTTAACATTGAGTCATGCAGAAGACTCTTCTGTTTTACAATTTTAATCATTATATAGCAATAAAGTTTCTGTATAATAATTAAAATTGAATTTTGGCTGTCTTGTTTAGCAGAATTAGAGTGCAGATAACTAGAACCCAAGGAATTTAAAACCACAGAAAATTTAATGGGATGGGGGGGGGGGGGGAGAGGAATTTAAGTTAGCAAGTCTATATTAGCATTGCTTATTTAACTTTATTAATAAACTTTATCATTTGTTTGTTAAAATTTTAATTTCATGTAAAATAATGTAAATTATGACCACATTATTGCCTATAGTAATGTCTGTGGACATAGTACTCATAACTGTGGACATTTCATGTCCACAGATGTGATGTCTACACACATGACAATTTGAAGCATTTCTTCTTTTAAAAGAAGTAATTTTGAGACATACTTTATAAAATTGATGTGATCTATTCTATATAATGCAAATTTACATTATTTGCAAGTATTGATAGCAACACTCATTGTTTTATCCTTTTTTAAAAAAGCAAAGATGTGATCCTATGATCTGGACAATGTACAATTATTTTAAAACCAGGAAGACAAACAACCATATACCGGGTGTCCCAAAAATGACTGATGGATTTTAAAATTCAATAACTTCCAAACGGTTACAGATATGAAAAAAAATTCTTGTAGGAGGGTTATGTAAGGTGTCAGGAGATTTTTTTTACTGCGATTCTTGATTTTAGTTCGAATTTAAATCAATAGATGGCGCTGAGAGCAGTAGGTGCTCAGTCCAGACCCGATTTTTGGTACTTCGGGATCCATTCAATACATTTTAATCTCATTTTTACTTTCTTCTATCTTTACAAGAAGGAAGTATTGGATTCATGAAAATTTTCGAATTCCAGTTTTCGACGGATTTACACGTTTTGGGGGTCAGAGAACCCGAAAAACATGTTTTTACAAAACGTCTGTCTGTGAGTCTGTCTGTCCGTCCGTCTGTCTGTCTGTGTGTCTGTGTGTGACACACATTTTGTGGGCGCTCTATCTCAAGAACTAATGCACAGAATTTAATAAAATTTTATATTCAGTTAGTCCCTGATACAAATTGATTCTGATTAGTTTTTGGTGTAAATCGCTCAACAGGTGGCGCTGCTATGCTGCATTTTTTACGATTTCCGCAATGGCTCTATCTCAAGAACTAATTCACGGATTTTCATCAAACTTCACATGCAGTTAGTCCTTGATATGACTTGATGCTGATTACGTGTTGGTGCAAATCGCTCAACAGGTGGCGCGGCTATGCTGCATTTTTTACAATTTCCGCAATGGCTGTATCTCACGAACTAATGCACGGATTTTCATCAAACTTCAGATTCAGTTAGTCCTTGATATGACTTGATGCTGATTACATGTTGGTGTAAATCGCTCACCAGGTGGCGCTGCTGTACTGAATTTTGCACGATTCCCGCAATAGCTCTATCTCAAAAACTAATGCACGAATTTTCATCTAACTTCAGATTTAGTAAGATGTTAGCAGAAGTTGTTGCTGATTAGGTTTTGGTCTTAATCGCTCAATAGGTGGCGCTGCTATGCTGGAATTTTCATGATTTTCGCAATAACCCTATCTCAAAAACTAATGCACGGATTTTCCCCAAACTTCAGATTCAGTTAGACTTTGACATAAGTGGTTGCTTGGTGGTTTTGGTGTAACATAGGTTTTGGTGTAAAGCGCCCAATAGTAGGCGCTGCTAGGCTGAATTTTGCTGGATTTACACGATTTCAGAGATAGCCATATCTCAAGAACTAACGCACGGAATTTCATATCTTTAGAATCCTCATGATGGGCATAGATTGCCGTTTAATTTTGGCAGTGTGATAGCGAATTTTCAAGTATTAACCTATATGAGATAGAAGAAAGTTTTGGGATTGGTACATCCGACTAGTTTTGCATGGAAGAAGAAAGAAGCCGAAAAATCGAGCCTGGATTTAGCGATTATTGCTTGCAGTGCCATCTATCGATGCTATTTGTAACTAAAACTGAGAATCACAGCATAAAAACTCCTGACATCTTACATAACACTCCTGCAAGAATTTTTTTAATATGTGTCAACGTTTGCAAGTTATCGAATTTTAAAATCCATCAATCATTTTTGGGACACCCGGTAGTATATACTTAAACGAAACATTCACTTATGATTTCTTTGTACAAAATGGCTGCAAGAATTCATATTAGCATTCAAATCGTATTATACTGCCATTTGGTCAGTTTTTATGGAGAATTATGTTCTGTCCACAGACAGAACACAAAAGTTAGTTACAATAATAAATTAAAGAAAAAAAAAAATTTTGCTAAAAGAAATAAAAATATATCATTCAAGAGCAGAAAATACATCTGTTATCCAAATTAATTAAAAAAAAAAAAAAAAAAAAAAAAAAAAAAAACTTTCTGGATAGTTAACATTAAGAAGGATATTCTTACATGTGTACTTGTAAAACTGCAATAGTGACAGTCCACAGACATGACATATCACAGTCTGTGTACGTACTTAAAATAAAAAGATTTTACTTTTTTAGACTTTTTTACATAGGAATATACCCAAGACGTTTGTTTCTTACTCCTTTCATTTGAATTTCGCATTAAAATTATGTTGAATGAACACTAATTAGTTGTGACTGCATATTGTACGTTTTTCTGATAATGACACTAATGGGTCATTATTAGAAAAACGTACTTATATTCTTTTATAATGCAACCTGATGAGAAAGCATCTTTTTATTTTCAAATCAATTTGTTTGTAGATTCTGGTGGCAGTGAGTCTTTTCAACATTTCAGAATTGACTTGCTCGATAAAGGATTAATGGGTATCTGAAAAGAAAGAAATAATATTAACCAATTAAGATTTTGGCTAATTACTTACCCTTATAGGGCATTTTGAAACTATCAGATATTTATAGGGCATGCAATGAAAGCAAATACAACAGGGATTATTGAAATAAATTATTTTTGTTTATTTCTGTCAGTAATCTAATTTAATTCATATGTAACTTAAATTAATTTTTTTATTAAAAGTTCTATTAGTGTTACAAACTACGGATTAAAGAAGTATTGCCAATAAAGTATTTTATTTTAATCTTTACCACGCTTGTGTCTAATTTCATTACATGCTCTCAAACATATGATTCTTTTAAAATGCCCATAAAAGCAACATAAAAAAGAATTCACCATAAAAAGTTGAACATTCACTCCTATGAAAGAGTAGCTCTTCCCTCCTGTCAGGAGGTTCTTTTGCAAGAGTAAATAGTCACTCCTCTATGAAAGAGTGATTATTCACCCCTGCTTAGAGTGAATATTCACTTCCCAGGAGTGAGTATTCGCTCTTTCAGAGAGTTAACAATTGCACTTTTGCTTAGAGTGAATAGTTACTCTAAAGAGGTTCGGCATATTTTGACTCTGTGATAGAGTGAATATTCACTCCTCCGGAGTAAATAGGCACTCTTTTTTATTTAGGGTATATGCTAGCAAAATTATTTTCGTTTTATATACCGGATGATCAAGAAGTTGCGGGAGTTTTGAAATGTTAATAATTAGAAAACTATGCACAATAGAAAGGTGCGGTTTTCACATATATGCTCAGAAAGGTGTGGGATTTTTATTTATAATGAAATTTTTTAAAATAAATTGTTACATATTTTAGCAACAGGTGGCGCTGATATACAACATCGAAACATGCATTACACTAATGTAATGTAGATATTATAACGTGTTGTTTTCTCCTGGATTTCCCTGATGATGAACAAGTTTTTTATTGTTTGAAACAGTTGGAATGTATTTGTATTTTATTACTGTGAGTAGTAAGTTATTTTAATTGAAGATTTTTTAATATATTGTGTACACTGATTAGCCGTCCTTATTTTTATTTATTTAAATTGAATGTGGTTGTCAGAAAAAATACTCTATTGTGCCAAACGACTCCCGCTAAAATATGTCAACGTGCTCAGTACAGTCCTCCCTACTTAATCGGGTCACGGATAATCGAATACCCCGCTTATTCGAATAGAATCTTCCGGTTCCGAATTTATTCCTATTGGTTCTATGTTATTTTTCCCCGCTTAAACCAAATATATTTTACGAACGTCCCCGCTTAATCGAAAAAAAAATGTGTGACCTATGTTTGAAAACAGGCGCGGAAAGCATGTTTCAGCTGGAATTTCCTTGTCCTTTTTGTCTCTTTTGGTTCCTTTACGCAGAAAACAAAATTTCAGTTCTTCCTGTAATGATTTCGGCCGGCAGGTGTATAATGAACAAGTCAAATGATTTTCGCACCTTCATCTTCCCACCATTACTTCTTGCTATTCTAGATTGTAGTTGTGATATTTTGCACTCATTCGAAAAATAACTCGATATTTACTCCTTTAAAATTCCACTTAAACAAACCACTTTAAACGATTTTTTTAAGGCAGTGTAAGTAACGTAAATTGGAAGTAGCAAAGTTTTGACCAAATTCAAACGAGCTGTATTATGTGTGATGTAAGCCATATAAATGTATGTACTGACATTACATTAATACGTATTTACTTTATATTAGCATTTGTATTTATTTTATTTTATGTTATTCTGTTAACGATTTACTATGCTGTTAATTAAATGTACCGTAGATGTTATTTTGCCTTTTTATTTCGTATTAAATGTTACAGTTATGATTTCCCGTTTAATCAAATACCCCGCTTAATCGAATATTATTTCTGGAACCGCCGATATTCGTTTAAGCGGGGATGATTGTAAGTAAATAAAAGAAGAACAAAAAATCATGCTTCCAGCATAAATTATGTAACACTTTCCAACACATTCAGAATGATGTAACAAAACTTCACAGGTTATTAAGAGGAAATACGTCTAAATGAACAATTTGAAAAACTCATAACGCATTTGCAAACCCAACTTCTGCTATTAGCATCAATAGTCGGAAAAATATAATCACAGTGAAACCTCCATGTGCGACCATCTCCATTAAGCGACCACCTCTCTGAACGACCATTTTTTTCATGGAACGAAATTTATTCCCATAAGCTCAATACTAATTTTACCTCCATTCAAAGACCCTCCCAGTGGAACTCCCTCCATGAACGACCCATTTCCTTGAAGAAAATGAAACAAATTCCGTTTTTTCCTGGTCGCTTGAAGAAGGTTTTATTGGAAAAATAATTTCGGAGAGTACATTATTCATCAAACTTCTAAACTGAGTTTAGATTTTTTTCTTTATTCCGGTAACTTTTAAGTGTTGAAATTCCTTTGTGCCTTTTTAGGCAATGAATTTAACTCTGATGGCAAATTAAGAATGATGGTCAATAAACTACCCTGCCCTATTCTGACAGGAAACTCTGAAAGAAATAGATAAATTAACGAAATCGTCATTATTTATTTCCGTCCCCCCAAAATTGCGTTTATTTACTGAACTTCGAAAAGACTTGGAAATAAAAGTTGTAAAAGATAAAACCGTAAAATCAAAGCAAACGTCAATGTATTCATTTTTTAAACTCTGCAATAATTAACTTTTGTTTTGATACTTAAATTTTCATATTTTTTTCCTAATGTGAAAAATAAATTTTAGAATTGTTACATTTTTTCAACAATTAAAATCTAGATTTAAACATGACCTCCATTAAGAGACCACCTCTCGGAGTGACCAATTTTTATTGGAACGGAACGTGGTCGCTTTAGGGAGGTTTTACTGTATTTTTCCAACTTTGAGAGCACTTTCAGAAAGAACTTCTGTCTTTACCAATAAATGGGAGAAATTGTTTGATTTCATAGTTTCTAGAGCAGCTGCCGCATTTCACGCTTTTGAGAACCAAAATGAATTAAAAAGTGTGTCAGAAAGTAGGCACTTTGTATTTGAGAACAGCCTTAAGGCTGTTCTCAACAGCTCTGCTCAACAAGCGCAGAAAGTTTTAACGCATTTACAAATTCATTTTTTAACGGAATGATATAAAATTGGAAGGCCTGACCATGGAAACGATTTGGAATCGAACTGTATTTCTATTTTTTGATCAATCAATTACCTATTGAGTTATAAGCGATTTTGATTGCTTGACACGGCATTTTTCTCCCCTTACTGACTGGATTTCCTTCTTTAGTTCGGAAGTTCGGTTCAAAATGCCAACTTTGATAGTATTTTCTGAAAGATCTATTGCGTTTACTAGAAAACGGAAAGAAACAGTTCGATGGCATAGTTTCTGAATAACAACACCTTCTAGTTTCATCCGTTTCCGAACAAAAATGAATTAAAACATGTCAGAAAGTTGACTCTTTGGAATTGAGAACAGCCTTGAGAAAATGTACGATTTATAAGATGCATGTACCCTTATGTTTTTTTTTTTTTTTTTCGAAATAAGCAGGTGATTTAGGCACTTGGTAACAAGAATAAAATCAGCTCGGCAATTGAAGACAAAAATGAAATGATTGAAATTTTAGAAGTTCATTATAGAGGTGAAAGAAAAGAGAGATATTTAGAGATTTCTCCCAAAGATTACTCTACAAAATGCAAACATTAATCTTCTGCTTCATTCCAATGTACTATTTTCTCCGAAGATTACTCTACAAAATACAAATATTAATCTCCTGCTTCATTTTCATATACTATTTCTCGAAAGTTTACTACAAAATACAAACATTTGCTCTCTGCTTCATTTCCATATTCTATTTTCTCCAAAGGTTACCCTACAAAATATAAATATTAATTTTCTGCTTCGTTTCCATGTACTATTTTCTTCAAAGATTACTCTTGAAAATACAAATATTAATATTCTGCTTTATTTCCACATACTATTTTTCTATTGGCATAATATGCATACGAAATATCATAATAGATAAACTAACTCATAATAGCTAAAGAAATTTTTTTTATTTAAAGAGTGTTATCTATTCAATTCGAAAAGAATTGTACCTCGAATGTATGCAGATTTTTGAATAGTGAAATTCAGGGAGTATTTAAACTACATTCTTCCACTTAAGTGGACCCTGGACCTTTATTTGAGCAAAAATTGACCCCAAAATCGACATTTATTTTTGCGTGTATTATTCTTCTCCAATTTGTACTACGTGATTCGTGAAAAAACACATGCAGAGTCACTTCTTTACGCAACGTTAACCCATTTATGCCTAGCGTCCCTTTTTTGGGACGTTTTGAATTTTAATAAATTTCTATAATTTTCTTCTTTTTTTCAGCATGAAAATTGTATGAAGTAATTGTCTATAAATGTCTTTATCTATTACCGAGAGATGACTGCATAAGACTGATATTTATTTGCTTAAATGGTGAACCTTTTTTCGGTGTTTATAGATTTTTCATTTTTTATGATAGCGAAATGTAAAAAGTAAGTTTATTTGTGTTTTTTGTATTAAGGATCCAAATAAATAAGTCATAAATTTAGCTTGTAGAGTTCTTTGAAATATGTATTTTTTTAAATTGCGAAATTACATGTTCAAGCCTATTTTTTATGCATGTTTGTAACGTACAAAATATAGAGCGCCAAGCGCAAACAAGTGTATTAGCCTTTTAGGGGGCAGTTTCTTATGTAAAGTTCTTTTTAAGATGATTTTGAAATAAATTGTTTTTTAGTTTCAAAATCGATTATTCTCAATTTATTATTAATAATACTTATAATGTTATTACTTTCCGTATAGAAATAAATATATATTTTTTAATAGTCCATAAAAATACTAATTATAGTACATAATTTACGATTTAAAAGCTTAATTTATATAAATTTAGACAAATCTTATAATTATGCATTTTTTCACATATGAATATTCCCATATTTAGTACGTTTGCATTTAATCAAATAAATACGAAAATATTTTAGCCAAATATTTTTTAGTATTTTTCCAATTCATTTTGCAACATTTTAAAGTGATTTTGCCAACAAATTTGAGAAAACAAAAATTCAGGCATAAATGGGTTAAAATTGTTTTAATTTTATTCACGAACAATTTTTTGGTCTTTTAATGTACTTTAAATCTGTTTTTCTCAATACTGATGTTACAGCTTTTTATTTTAATTCTTGAAACGCTCCTTTCTGCTTAATTTTTGATCAAAATTCATGAAACTACTAAGAAAGACGATAATTAAATTTGATTTTTAACTTATTATCAGGCGTAATTGTGATGAAAATTGATATGGAATTCAGGAAAATATCTCTAAAAAGTGAACTATTTAAGGGATTAAAAATTCGATACACAGATATGTTTGTAATAGAGTTTTACATCATTAAAATCCAAAATCGGGGAAATATCTAAAGAATTAAGACAAAAAGAGCATTTTAAAATTTCATTTAAAAGTTTAAAATTAAAAAAAAAATCTTAAAATTATAGTAAAATTGGAAATTTCTTTTAAGGTGCTCTATATACTTATGGTGAAATATATATTTGCACAAAATTTCAAACCTCTATTATTAAAATTAAAATAAATTTTTTTGACGTCCACCGTACCCTTAAGGCTGTTGGTCAGTCAGACCTCAAATCCCCCTCTCCAGTGTTAATCCTATAGACGCGTTATGCATTCGTATATTTTTAATTTCTCATCCAAAAATTTAAACTAACTCCATTTTCTGTATATGGGGCATTCTCACAATCTTTTAACTTTCATGTCCCTGAATAACAATTTTTTATTTAATACACTTTTTTGTGTTTTTTTTATTTCATATACTTGGGAACATCCCATTGCATGATTGAACAACAATATTAACGAGATAAATAAGTTTTGGACGATGTTGGGGGTCCAAACACATGGAAAACTCATCTACCGTCCCGTGTCCCTGATGCTGATTTTGAAGTTTGGAGCTATCTGGATAAAATTGTTTCAATAAAAATAATCCAATTTAATTTTTTTCTGAAACTGGAACTATTGTTTTATATAAATATGTAGCTAAAAATTAACCTGCACACATTTTTAGGGTTTATATTATTTTTTTAACTCTGTCCCTGAGTTTTAGATTTTTTACCATCCCTCTTCTAAAATTATACAGAAAATCACTTCAGATGCAGCGACAGAATTTTTTTTCAAGTTTTTGCTCATGCAGAAGTATGCTAGAGAAAGAATATCTAAAATTCTTTGACAGGAAATTTACTGCAGAATATAAATCAGCATTTAAATATCAATTTCAAGCACCGTGGCTTTATTGGTAGTCTTACCGTCCCCAAGGTTTATTTCTGCACTTTTCGAGGTAAATAATAATAATAAAAAAATTTAATCCAATGCTAACAACTGTTTTGAAAAATCAATGGACACTGTGGCTATCACTTAGTCTTAACATGATTTTCCTAAAAATAGGTGGTAATTTTCCTTACCGTTCCATCCTTACCGTCTCTTTTTTTACCATTTCGTGTCCTTTTTTTTACCATTTCGTCCCTTTTTTTACATTACCGTCCCTTCTTTAACACCCCTTTAAGACAATGTTATACAAAAATTCTGTATTAAAAGTACTACATTTTTATTATTTCTTATTTGAATGTCCTGTGGATACTATGCAAATTCATTATAAGTAAAAATTTAGTAGAAAATAAAAAGTTATAGGGGTAAAATGGTAAGGAAAATTAAACTCGCAAGTTTAAACTAAACCTCAGTTAAATAAAACATTTTTCGCTGCTGACCATTTTTTCTTTAATCATTAAGGCATTCGTCTATCAGATTAAAATGTTATTTTAGCAAGTTCAATTTCGCCAGATTTTTTCCCCCAAAAGTCAAAAGATTGTGAGAATGCCCCATATACCCTTCTTGAAAGACGGCTCTTTCTTTTTTTTTTTTTTTTGAGTTGACAAAATAGTTCTAAGCTATATGCTTAATTTAATATTTTATGCTTGTTAAAATCTCAGTGAAGCTGATGAGTTGCGAGTAAAACTGTATCATATAAAATAAAATTAAGCTTATATTTTAGGAGTATTTTATAAACAAAAGAAAAAAAAAAAAAAAGATAGCAACCTTTCAGAAGAATATACAGCAAAAATAAGTTAATTTCTGATAAGAAATTAAAAAAATACTAATGTATTCAAATTTTTATTAAAAAAAAACAACAACTTATAGTCATCTGAATATTTTGAGATTTTTTATGTGATATAAATAACTTGTACTAAGAACTTGTAAAAAGATTGTATCGAAATACTGACGTTTAGTTTCTTTAAGCGTGTAAAAAAAGAGTGTCTCTGGGAGGCACAAAACAGTCGTGAATTTTTTCGAAAGGGTTAAAATTCGTATTTTTAAACACAAATTACATCGATATAGCTAAAAGCGATCTTCGCTATAAGTGGGTATTTTTTGTTAATTTCTATCTCAGAAATTGAGTCCGGTGAGAACTTTGGGGAGAGGGAGAAAAGGAAAACGACGAAATCAAAATTTCTTTTTTGTTTTTTTTTGAAAGGGTTAAAGTTACTATTATTTTCGAATAGATTGCAGTATTTTAAACGTAAAAGTACTAAATTTAAGAATGTGTCCTGTTTTTCCGTATTTTCAACTGTTTGCCCGAATGGGTTAGAAAAACTATGTTTAAAATGTCACCTAACTGTAGGGTGGCTAATTTGGCAAATATCAAAGGCCGAAAGAGTTAGAAGCTCCCAGAAGTCCTAATTTTCGTTTGTGTGCAATCCAGAATAACCAAGGCAAAGCCTAACTTGCACCAGTGTTGCATTCAGACCCTTTTTTTCGGGAGAAATTTCTGTGGCTCCGGAGGAGGGGACATTGTAGAGTTCCGGGGGGGGGGGGGGGTAGAGGAATTGCACTTTTTGACCATTGAAAACACAAAATATAAAATCTTCCGGGCGGGGACATCTCATTGCTCCGGGGGGAGTGTTCACCCCCGGGCCGCCCCCTACGTTCAACACTGACTTGCACAATTACATTGTGGAGCTCGGTATATCCAAGTCATGGTGACATCGATCCCATTTTGTGATATTGTAAATAATTATTTGGATCGATCACGTGATTTCCCATTGGAGTCACAAAATCATTATGTGGCAAATTAAGGAAGCCGCCTTTTGGCCACCGTTGCTGCTGCGACATTTGTGACCAGTTGTGATGTCATAATGACATCGGGTAGAATTGAGAAGAGATTGTCAGTTATTATTATCATCAATTAGAGATTCTATTATTTAAATTCATGATGCACAGCGTATATTATTTAATTATCTAAATGGATCTTTAAATTAAACAGTTACCTGAATGAATAACCCTAAATTCTTTAACGGATCTCTAAAATTTTTAGGTTAAATATTTCAATATAATTAAGGATATTTTTAGCCAGGAAACCGATAAGCATACTCTGGTCAAATGTGCGTAATTTCTCACATAATTTTGTAACATTGTAAATATTTATTTCGTTCTATCGAGGGATTTCATTACATTAGAGTGACAAAGTCATTATACATCAAATTAAAGAAGCAGCCTTTTGGTCATCGTTGCTGCTGCGACATTTGTAACCAGTTGTGATGTCATAATGGCATTGGATAGAATTGACTAGAGATTGTCAATTAATATTACCAATTAGATATTCTATTATTTAAATTCATGCACAGTGTATATTATTTTATTATCTAAATTCATGCACGGGTATATTATTTTATTATCTAAATGGATCTTCAAATTAAACAGTTACCTGAATGAATAACCCCAATTTCTTTAACGGATCTCTAATTTTTTTAGGTTAAATATTTCAATATAATTAATGATATTTTTAGCCAGGAAACCGATAAGCGTATTCTAGACGAATGTGGTGTAATCTCTCGCATCAAAAACATTATCGCAACAAATCTCACCCAACCCCAACATAAAAACAGAGCACAGCTTTACCTCTGACACTGGAACATATTTGTCACACATTCATTTATCTCGGAAATTTTTCAGTGCTTCAGTAAACCTCCTGACGCATTTACCCTTAAATCCCCCTAATCACAGCAGAGGTGATATTTCAAAAACCATCCCTAACACGTGATGTTACTGCGCAATTACCGACCGCCGTGGTCAGAAAAAAAGAGAATCTCACATTTTTCCAGCATTAATATGCTGCACAGACCTCGGCTGAAACAGAAGGAGAAGCTACTTCATTATGCTAATGAATGCCTAAAAATTCCAGGGTGTGGCTCTCGGATCGGTACTACCAGGGGGCGTAACTTTTTGATAAGGAATACGAATTCATATTTCTTTGTCTTTTTTTACGCGAAGGCACTTTAGTTCTAAACTACCCTCACTTTCACCGAAAATGGCTCGTGATTTATGACTCTTGCATTATTAAGGCAGCAGGCTACTGTTTGGCTTAAAAAAGCTGTTGCTAAGGTTGCAACGGCTTCAGCCCTTTGGCAAGACACATTACCTATTCCACACCATACTTCAACGGTGAGCTGCGATACAACAGTTTTTGTACAACTAAGTTCCTCCGAAGTGCACGTTTTCTGAAAAAGATAGATAGCCCTCACAAAATTTGCATTTTAAGATACGGCAAGCCTGCTATATCTTCCGCTTTGATTTATGTTGTTAAAGTCATTCGCGGTTTTTCAGGAATTTCATGTTTGAACAATAAAAAAAGTAACAAGCATTCCGCTGGAACACATTTTATCATGGATATACAACGGTCCATTCGTTCAGATCTATAGTTCGGTTCACTGAAAAAAAACGAAGTACTCAAAAATGAGTAAATCGATATACTAATATCGAATTGAGTATGTTTGGACCAAAAATGAACCTATGCTTTCTCATTTTTGATACATCATACGTTATCAAAAAGATAATGTTGTACTCCGTGATGGTTTATATTTCAGTCATGGGCGGCATAAAAGGTGTTTAGTAATGTAAATATTAAATTGTGCACAGTATCTTAAAATAATTTAAAAGTGCTTTCCAATAATGCTCTTTTCATAAAAATATTCGATTTGGGTATCTTGATAATAATTTTGCTATTTTGCTTCAATAAATAATCAATTAAATGTTTCTTGTTAATAATTTTGAGTGGGAGGTAAATGTCAGTATATTTTTACTTTAATTTGTAAGTTCAGGGGGAGCGGTACATAACGATTCATATTTTAACCCTTTAGTGCACAGCTTTGCATATATGCAAACAACAGTGTTTTTAATTTAATACATTTTTTTATTCGTATATACCTAATTCACGCCAGAAAATTAAAATAGCAATATTTGCTTTAATAATAGACATTCCTTTTTTAAATAAAGCGAAATTAATCATTGAAACTTTCTGGTGTAAAGTCAGATTCTCTGAACTACGTAATTTCCAGAACGTATATTCTATCATGGGAATTAAAGGGTTAAAGGGTAAGTTTTTATAAAATAAATAATTATATAAAATAAGGTATTTGGAGACATACTTATCAAAGTATTTACAAATTTGCACTATTTTAGCATAAAACAGGCACACGACAGTAGTTTTTACTTATATTGCAGATGTGCAACAGAAGAAAAGGTTGACGTATTATATGAAAAATATATCTGATTTTAGGTAGCTTTCATTACAAAAAGCTACCTATTGTAGCCGTTCGAAGGAAAGCGATTTCAAAAAAATTTGGCATATTTTCAACGATCATGACCCCCAGACCCCGAAACCACCCTCCGTTCAAAAGTTGATATATATATATATATATATATATATATATATATATATGTCGGTAATGTTTATTTAATGGTTATATATATATATATATATCTTATCTTTGTCACACTGTAACTCTCGTATTTATGAACCGATTTAGATGTAACTTCGTGTATACATAGTGCATACCAATGCCTCGACTGAGTTCGTTGGCCAGCTTCATCCGCCATCTTGTTTCAAAATGGCGGCCATTTAAATTTTTTAGAAAAATTTGAAATTTGAAATGTGGTACCAAAAAATTGAAAAATATTTTTTTCTTCTGTGTTTTACCTTGTTACAAAGATTCCGGAGCATTTTTTGTTTCCTCTATATCTTAAAAAATGGCTGAGTTATAGCACTTTGAATTTCTAGCTTGGCTGACATTTTGAAACGACCTGATTTTTGTCACGCGATAACAGGCGTATTTATGAATTGATTTGGATGTACCTTGGTGTATACATAATACGTACCAATGTCTTGACCGAGCTCGTTAGCCAGCTTCACCCGCCATCTTGTTTCAAAATGGCGGCCATTTAAATTTAAAAAAAAATTTGAAATTTGAAATGTGGTACCAAAAAATTGAAAATTGAAAAAGTTTTTTTTTTTTTTGTATGTGTTTGAACTTAATACAAAGATTCCGGAACAGTTTTTGTTTCGTCTATATCTAAATAAATGGCTGAGTCATTTTGAATTTCTATTGTGGCTGACATTTTGAAACGACCTGATTTTTGTCACGCGATAACAGGCGTATTTATGAACCGATTTGGATGTAACTTGGTGTGTACATAGTACATACCAATGTCTCGACCGAGTTCGTTGGCCAGCTTCATTCGCCATCTTGTTTCAAAAGGGCTGCCATTTAAAAAAAAATTTAAATTTTAAATTTAAGATGAGTTATCAAAAAAATTGAAAAATGAAAAAGATTCTTTTTATGTGTTTGACCTTGATACAAAGATTCCGGAGCAGTTTTTGAATTTCTAGCATGGCTGACATTTTGAAACCATCTGATATTTGTCACGTGATAACACGCGTATTTATTAACCTATTTCGATGTAAGAAGGCATATGGATAGTATATCGTAATGTCTCGACCAAGTTCGCTGGCCAGCTTCATCAGCCATCTTGTTCCAAAATAGAAGTCTTTAAATTAAATAAAAAAATATATTTAAAGTGAGATGCAAAAACATTAGAAATTGAAAAAGGTTTCTTTTTTAAGTATTTGACCATGATATAAGGATTCCGGAGCATTTTTTGTTTTGTCTTTATCTTAAAAAATGGCTCAGATATAGCAGTTTCAATTTCTAATGTGGGTGACATTTTGAAAAATCTGATTTTTTGCCTGCGACAGCACTTGTATATATCAACCGATTCCGATGTGAGTGAGCCTGTGCACAAGAATTACTAAGGTCTCGACCAAGTTCACTCGTTAGCCTCATCCACCATGCTGTCTTAAAATGGCAGGAACTTCAAAATATCTTAGAATTTGACAACCAAATATAAGTTACTTTAAATAAAACCAGCTTGGATAAAAATGACTAATTTCGCGAAATTATCATTCATAATGATTTAGTATTGATAAAAATTAGTATTGAATCTCCTATAATCGGTTTCCACTAAACTGAGCTTCGTGTGTTTGAATAAGCTTGCTTTTTAAAAATAAGGAATATGAAAGCTACCTCTTCCTCCCGGCACTGGCCGGAAGGACTTTTTTTCATTATTTTTTCCTGTGTAATAAACCTTCCAGAGAATCATATATAATTTTTTCGAAACAAAATAAAAAATCACGCATTTAAGGATTAACTCAACCATGAAATCAAAAATGAGTACACGTGTTTCTCAATTTTGAGTACATTTGGGTCGGAGCTATTTTGAGTATATGAGACATATTTAAAATTGAGTACTTTTTACCCATTTTTTTTCAGTGTTATACAATTCGCTTGTACAGATTTGTCGTAATAGTTTTTAGAATGAAGTTGCACCAAAGCGTACGTTTTTAAACATATAGATAAAACCCTCAGAAATTTTGCATTTTAAGATACGGCAGACTGCTGTATTCTTCGCTTTGATAATTGTGTTTAGAGTCATTCTTGGCTTTTCAGGAATTTTGTCTTTGAACAATAAAAAAAGTAAACAGCTTTCCGTTGGAACACATTTTATTCATTTTTTCGGATGTATAGTCTAGTAATACATTTCGCTTGTGGGTCATTCTCTGAAAAGTGGGTGTTTAAAATAAAATTGTGTCCAAATGAAATTTCCCTAAAATAAACCTTACTTAGGGCTGTACATTTATAAAGATATCAACTTTTTGGCAGTTTTGGACCATTCCCCTTTAAGATATCATGCATCATTCCTCGAACACCCCCCTCCGCCTAATAATATCGTTATCAATGTCTAATTTTTTTTTTTTTTTTTTTTTTTTTTTTTTTTTTTTTTTTTTACCGCGTTTTCTGCCAAAACTATAAAGTAAGAATTTTCAAATTTCTTGTTGAAAGTCGTTTGCCACCACAAATTCAGAAAGGTTTGCTTTATTAATACAGCGAAATTTCTGCCAATAAATAAGGTTTTTTTTTTTTTTTTTTTTTTTTTAAATTTTAAAATAGTGGCGACAAAGTAATTAATAAATTAAAACCACGAGTATACTCGTGGTTGGCAGAGAATGTGTTAAACATTTGCAATGATATATAGATATGGTTATACATTTATTATTCACATATTTTACTGATTTAAATAAAGAGAATATAGGTTAACTAGAAAGATAGGCCGTCAAAAATGACGGAAAATGAAATATAAAGATATATACAACAGAGTGAATAAGTTGCTAGAAAATATGTTGCCAAATATCATATTCTCGCCAAGGCCATTTTCTCTATCTCGCCAAAGCCCCTATACTGGAAAAGTACCTAAAGCACATTAAAATCGGGCAGTTAGGAAATCAGATAGTAGAGCGCGGCCTAGTGGCAGTATGTTATTAGTACCGTCGGTATGAAGATGTAAAGATGTGCATTATGAAGATGTAAAGATGTACATTTCCGTATATTACACTTTAAATTCTGATCCATAGATTTTGAAAAAAAAAAACTTTAAATGCGTGGAGTTTAAATTAAATTGCGGTGAGCTCGACTATGAAAGATTAATGGTTTAAAATGGGAATATCGCCAAATTAGGCAGCTATCGCCAAGTTGGCTTCGTATATGACAACTCATTTTTGTTGCCAAATTTGGCGACATTTCTTGAAATTTGGCAATAATTCTCCAAGTTTGTCAAACTTTGGCGCTATTGTGGTAATCGTCAGTAGAATTTTTCAACAATTACTTATTACAATGAGGCGGACTAACCGGAATTGTGAGGGACACACAGAGACTTCGATTTTATATAAATAGATAAAATATCACTATTGTATAAGAAATAACTTTATATCAAATGACGTTTAAAAAAAAAATACTATTTAAAATATTTAATAATAGTTTTTTGTTACATAATGCATTCAACAGTAATATTGTCTTCTTGCACTTGCCTCCTGTACGGGCGTACGGGGATAAGCAGAACTTCTTATAAACAAAACAGTTGGAGAATATTGCTTCCCATTTTTTCCTAGTAAAAGTTAATAAGTATCATATCGATACTTGTGTCTCTAACAACAGATTACATGCGCATATGGCAGAAGAACAGGAATGGCGAATGATATCCATATTCCATATTTTGGAATGATATAATTTCATAATAATTTAATGATTTTAATAATAACTGTATTTTTATAACAATAGATAACAGACTTAGAAAAAGGAACAAACTATTTTGGTGTAAAGAAAAAGTTACCAAAAAAAATTTGGTTGGATCAAAAATGATAACGATATCAAAAGATAAATCCTAGAGATATCTTACGATTTCAAGTACCAGATCTCCACTCCTCCCCCTAAAATGATAAAGTTATATGGGTACAGTCCCTTACTCTAGTTAAAGGAATTCTCAAATCCAAAAGAGCAACTTTCTGACATAAGTTTTAATTTATTTTTGTTCGAAAATGAATGAAACTAGCTGGTGTTGTTGTTCAGAAACTATGTAATTGAGATTTTTTTTTTTCATTTTTTTGCAAACGCAATAGATCTTTCAGAAAATAATGTCAAAGTGGTCGTTTCTAACCGAATTTCCGCGCGAAGGAAGAAAGAGACTCAAGAGCGGGCGAAAAAGTGTTTGTCACGTGATCAAAATTCATTATAACTCAATAGGTAATTGATTGATCAAAAAATGGAAAAAACAGTTCAATTCCAAATCGCTTCCATGGCTAAGCTTTCCCATTTTATACCTTTCCGTTAAAAAATGAATTTGTAAATGTGTCAAAACGTTTTGCGCTTGTTGAGCAGAGCCTTAAAAATACTACATGGTTTCTACAGGTCAGGGATTCTTACAGGTTACATTCATGGTTTCTACAGGTCAGGATCACTGCTCTTTCATCTTCTCCTTAATGCTTCATTTATAATGGCTGTTTCATAATAATAGAAATAACCAGTCCATCAGAAGAAAATGAAGTAATGGAAATGTCGGGGGCGACACTGAATTCTGAAAAAGCAGAATTCCTGTTCTCTAGTTAATATTTCTAATAAAATTGTATAAAGCGTGTAGTTTGAATTAGAGGTTATAACAAAGATGAAAATATATTTAATTAAAGACATTGAAACCTCTACAGGGAATTTGACATAAGAAAATGTAAATGTCTGTAAAATAATGAGCGGGAAACTCAATCGAGTGCATTTAAGCGAGAACTAGTGTATTATATGCGGACAGACAAACGGACGGGCCAGACGACAACTATAGGTGCTACGTATTTATATAATTATACGAAAACATCAAATATAAATTTACAGAAAAAATAATGTTTATTGCATTAAAAGTATGAAATGTTGTTCACAATATAGTTTTATTCAACATGAAAACATATTAAAAATTCAAATTTGAGAAACTTTGTAAATGAGTTTGAGTAATTATTATTATTATTACTATTTATATTATTATTGTTGTTGCTGTTGTTGTTATTATTATTAATATTATTATCATTAACATCATCATCATCATTATTATTATTATTAATATTATTATTATTATTATTATTGTTTTTGTTATTGTTACAGTTATTATTATTACTTTTGTTGTTGCTGTTACTATTATTATTATTATTGTTGTTGTTGCTGCTGCTGCTGTTGTAATGATAATAATAATAATAATAATAACAATAACATTAATAATAAAGGAACCAAATAATAATAATAATAATAATAATCCAGAATTTGGTTCTTACAGAAATTTATGGAGCACCACTTCTTTAAAGGATATTATATCTAAATATCTTTATATTTATTTTTGGCAACAAACTTTATTTCTACCAATACCTTATCGTAAAAGTTCACATCTCTTATTCCATTGTCTTACATTTTTATGGTGTATTGTACGTTTAAAGAAAAATCTAGACATTTGAAGTAACGCAATCTTAGTAAAGTCCAGCGTATTATTCAAGATGGAGAATCGAGCTGACCTGACGAAATACCTGTTCTTCCTATTCTATTTCCGATTGTGTCTATATGTAAAAAGATTTTTAATGTTGCCGCCTTCGAAATGGCATATAGAAATTTCGACGAAAAAAAGGTGTGTGTGTGTGTGTGTGTGGGGGGGGGGGGAATAAATATAGTCAACCGTGTCAAAAATCTTGCTATTCAAACTTTTTTATTTAAAAAAAATGTTTTTCATTTGTTTTAATGTTTTTTTTTCTTTTTGGAAATATATATACACAATTTTCTTGATATCTCAAATAATAATCATGATAATTTAGCGAAACTTTCTCAGGATGTTTTTGGTGTCATTAACTATGAAATAGATGATTTATATAGATGGAATATACACTGTAAACAGAAAAACAAAAAATCCGTTAAAATACGGAAATTGTACTGGCAATCGAAAAGCCAGTACTGTTTCCGTATTTTAACGGATTTTTTTTTTTTAAGTCCAGGAAAATTTTCTTTTTTTCTTTTTTTCACAATTTTTTCCGTTTTGTTTTTCACATTTCTGTATTTAAAAATTTCCGATTCAAAGACAAAAAATAATTTCTTCAAGGACAAACTTACAATATGAATTACAATTGAAACTTACTTATGAATTTCATTCGTCACTTTTCAAGACCAGGCTTCTTAAAACGTGGCGATTTAAATTATTGGAGGGGACCTTTTTTACTTCAATAATAATTTACAGTATTTACTTCAATAATAATTTACAGTATTTACTTCAATAATAATTAAATTACTTCATAGTACAAAACTAAGTAATTAAAATTAGCTCACCTGAGATATTCCTTCATGGGGCACAGCGCTGCACATATTCCTTTTGTGCTGCTGAAAATATAATAAGTGGTTTAACTTTATTAGTGTGTGCTGTGATGTTTGAAGTGAAGATGCGTCTGATTAAATAGACTTGTTTAATAATATCACTCTTCCACAAAAAAGAATATTCTTGATTATATTACAGGAACTGAAAAAACATAAGATATGATTAATGATGAGAATATAAATATATATGGAGGGACAGAGCTAATTATTTTGCTTCTATCCATGGCATAAAACTCCATACGCACTAACCAAGAAAGGAAAGGGTTTATACATGCACATTTTAAAAAAGTCATAATCACCAAATTCTCTCTGCGCAGAAAAAAAGAGTAGAAGTACAGTTCAGTTTTAAAAAGACACAGAACGAAGTCCGATAGGATTTTCCTATCACTGATATGTGCTGTCACCTTGTGTCACTCAGGCGAGTTACAGTCCTTCGTTCCAATACCGAATAACTTATTTCTTTTCTTTCCAATAGGGTTTACATCAACGTCAGAATACCTACATTTAATTCATTTAATTCAAACAACAGTAAAGAAACAATACTTAACCCCCACGGGATTCGAACTGGGGCACTGTCCTCTTCCAGTTTGCTGCGCTTAACCACTAAGCCAAGCTTACACAAGCTACGTTTTCAAATATCTTTACTTATTTCAGATGCATTTTATGAAGCAAAGGCAAGATGTTAAACAAGGGGCTTATTTTAGTAGAGATAATATTTTCCAATTTAGTATACAATTCTGAATGTTTTACACATTTTCTTTCCATAATTTTGAATATTTAGCTTTTTAATTACGTTCTTTATAAAAGATATATTTTAATCTTTAAAATATTACATGCATGAAAGAACGTATTAAGAGTAATGTTTCCTTCTTTTTTGCAAGAGTTTTAAAATTTTATTGTAATATAAATTTATTTATTTATTTATTAATTTTTACAAGATTTTATAATAATTCCGTTTTTATATTTCAGATATGTTAGTTAGGTTATAGTCCAGGTTATGTCAGGTTATGTTTATGTCAGGTCAGATATGTTAGCGTTTTCCAAGATTACTAACATATTTTTTTCAAACATGTACTTCTTCAAATTATTTGTGTGGCGATCTAGTGTAAATTCAATATAGATAATTACTACAGGGTGTTAAAATAAATTTCCTTTATTGCTTATTATAACTTAGATAAACATCAATTTTATAATAATTCCGTTTTTATATTTCAAATATGTTAGTTAGGTTATAGTCCAGGTTATGTCAGGTTATGTCAGGTTATGTTTATGTCAGGTCAGGTATGTTAGTGTTTTCCAAGATTACTAACATATTCTTTTTAAACATGTACTTCTTCAAATTATTTGTGTGACGATCTACTGTAAACTCAATATAGATAATTACTACAGGGTGTTAAAATAAATTTCCTTTATTGCTTATTATAACTTAGATAAACGCCAATTTTATAATAATTCCGTTTTTATATTTCAGATATGTTAGTTAGGTTATAGTCCAGGTTATGCCAGGTTATGTCAGGTTATGTTTATGTCAGGTCAGGTATGTTAGCGTTTTCCAAGATTACTAACATATTTTTTTTAACATGTACTTCTTCAAATTATTTGTGTGACGATCTACTGTAAACTCAATATAGATAATTACTACAGGGTGTTAAAATAAATTTCCTTTATTCCTTATTATAACTTAGATAAACGCCAATTTTATAATAATTCCGTTTTTATATTTCAGATATGTTAGTTAGGTTATAGTCCAGGTTATGCCAGGTTATGTCAGGTTATGTTTATGTCAGGTCAGGTATGTTAGCGTTTTCCAAGATTACTAACATATATTTTTAAACATGTACTTCTTCAAATTATTTGTGTGACGATCTACTGTAAACCTAATATAGATAATTACTACAGGGTGTTAAAATAAATTTCCTTTATTGCTTATTATAACTTAGATAAACGCAATTTTATAATAATTCCGTTTTTATATTTCAGATATGTTAGTTAGGTTATAGTCCAGGTTATGTCCGGTTATGTTTATGTCAGGTCAGGTATGTTAGCGTTTTCCAAGATTACTAACATATATTTTTAAACATGTACTTCTTCAAATTATTTGTGTGACGATCTACTGTAAACCCAATATAGATAATTACTACAGGGTGTTAAAATAAATTTCCTTTATTGCATATTATAACTTAGATAAACGCAATTTTAAAATAATTCCGTTTTTATATTTCAGATATGTTAGTTAGATTATAGTCCAGGTTATGTCAGGTTATGTTTATGTCAGGTCAGGTATGTTAGCGTTTTCCAAGATTACTAACATATTTTTTTTTAACATGTACTTCTTCAAATTATTTGTGTGACGATCTACTGTAAACTCAATATAGATAATTACTACCGGGTGTTAAAATAAATTTCCTTTATTGCTTATTATAACTTAGATAAACGTCAATGTCATAATAATTCCGTTTTTATATTTCAGATATGTTAGTTAGGTTATAGTCCAGGTTATGTCAGGTCAGGTATGTTAGCGTTTTCCAAGATTACTAACATATATTTTTAAACATGTACTTCTTCAAATTATTTGTGTGACGATCTACTGTAAACCTAATATAGATAATTACTACAGGGTGTTAAAATAAATTTCCTTTATTGCTTATTATAACTTAGATAAACGCAATTTTATAATAATTCCGTTTTTATATTTCAGATATGTTAGTTAGGTTATAGTCCAGGTTATGTCCGGTTATGTTTATGTCAGGTCAGGTATGTTAGCGTTTTCCAAGATTACTAACATATATTTTTAAACATGTACTTCTTCAAATTATTTGTGTGACGATCTACTGTAAACCCAATATAGATAATTACTACAGGGTGTTAAAATAAATTTCCTTTATTGCATATTATAACTTAGATAAACGCAATTTTAAAATAATTCCGTTTTTATATTTCAGATATGTTAGTTAGATTATAGTCCAGGTTATGTCAGGTTATGTTTATGTCAGGTCAGGTATGTTAGCGTTTTCCAAGATTACTAACATATTTTTTTTTAACATGTACTTCTTCAAATTATTTGTGTGACGATCTACTGTAAACTCAATATAGATAATTACTACCGGGTGTTAAAATAAATTTCCTTTATTGCTTATTATAACTTAGATAAACGTCAATGTCATAATAATTCCGTTTTTATATTTCAGATATGTTAGTTAGGTTATAGTCCAGGTTATGTCAGGTCAGGTATGTTAGCGTTTTCCAAGATTACTAACATATTTTTTTCAAACATGTACTTCTTCAAATTATTTGTGTGAAGATCTAGTGTAAACTCAATATAGATAATCACTACAGGGTGTTAAAATAAATTTCCTTTATTGCTTATTATAACTTAGATAAACGTGAATTTTATAATAATTCCGTTTTTATATTTCAGATATGTTAGTTAGGTTATAGTCCAGGTTATGTCAGGTTATGCCAGGTTATGTTTATGTCAGCTCAGGTATGTTAGCGTTTTCCAAGATTACTAACATATTTTTTCAAACATGTACTTCTTCAAATTATTTGTGTGACGATCTACTGTAAACCCAATATAGATAATTACTACAAGGTGTTAAAATAAATTTCCTTTATTGCTTATTATAACTTAGATAAACGTCAATTTTATAATAATTCCGTTTTTATGTTTCAGATATGTTAGTTAGGTTATAGTCCAGGTTATGTCAGGTTATGTTTATGTCAGGTCAGGTATGTTAGCGTTTTCCAAGATTACTAACATATTTTTTTTAAACATGTACTTCTTCAAATTATTTGTGTGACGATCTACTGTAAACCCAATATAGAAAATTACTACAGGGTGTTAAAATAAATTTCCTTTATTGCTTATTATAACTTAGATAAACGTCAATTTTATAATAATTCCGTTTTTATATTTCAGATATGTTAGTTAGGTTATAGTCCAGGTTATGTCTGGTTATGTTTATGTCAGGTCAGGTATGTTAGCGTTTTCCAAGATTACTAACATATTTTTTTCAAGTTTTAAAATTTTATTGTAATATAAATTTATTTATTTATTTATTAATTTTTCCAAGATTACTAATATATTTTTTTCAAATATGTACTTCTTCAAATTATTTGTGTGACGATCTACTGTAAATTCAGTATAGATAATTATTACAGGGTGTTAAAATAAATTTCCTTTATTGCTTATTATAGCTTAGATAAACGTCAAATTTATAGTAATTCCGTTTTTATATTTCAGATATGTTAGTTAGGTTATAGTCCAGGTTATGTATATGTCAGGTCAGGTATGTTAGCGTTTTCCAAGATTACTAACATATTTTTTTTAAACATGTACTTCTTCAAATTATTTGTGTGAAGATCTACTGTAAAACTCAATATAGATAATTACTACAGGGTGTTAAAATAAATTTCCTTTATTGCTTATTATAGCTTGGATAAACGTCAAATTTATAATAATTCCGTTTTTATATTTCAGATATGTTAGTTAGGTTATAGTCCAGGTTATGTCCGGTTATGTTTCTGTCAGGTCATTTACGTTAGCGTTTTCCAAGATTACTAACATATTTTTTTCAAGTTTTAAAATTTTATTGTAATATAAATTTATTTATTTATTTATTAATTTTTCCAAGATTACTAATATATTTTTTTCAAATATGTACTTCTTCAAATTATTTGTGTGACGATCTACTGTAAATTCAGTATAGATAATTATTACAGGGTGTTAAAATAAATTTCCTTTATTGCTTATTATAGCTTAGATAAACGTCAATTTTATAATAATTCCGTTTTTATATTTCAGATATGTTAGTTAGGTTATGGCTCAGGTTATGTTTATGTCAGGTCAGGTATGTTAGCGTTTTCCAAGATTACTAACATATTTTTTTTAAACATGTACTTCTTCAAATTATTTGTGTGAAGATCTACTGTAAAACTCAATATAGATAATTACTACAGGGTGTTAAAATAAATTTCCTTTATTGCTTATTATAGCTTGGATAAACGTCAAATTTATAATAATTCCGTTTTTATATTTCAGATATGTTAGTTAGGTTATAGTCCAGGTTATGTCCGGTTATGTTTCTGTCAGGTCAGGTATGTTAGCGTTTTCCAAGATTACTAACATATTTTTTTCAAGTTTTAAAATTTTATTGTAATATAAATTTATTTATTTATTTATTAATTTTTCCAAGATTACTAATATATTTTTTTCAAACATGTACTTCTTCAAATTATTTGTGTGACGATCTACTGTAAATTCAGTATAGATAATTATTACAGGGTGTTAAAATAAATTTTCTTTATTGCTTATTATAGCTTAGATAAACGTCAAATTTATAATAATTCCGTTTTTATATTTCAGATATGTTAGTTAGGTTATAGTCCAGGTTATGTTTATGTCAGGTCAGGTATGTTAGCGTTTTCCAAGATTACTAACATATTTTTTTTAAACTTGTACTTCTTCAAATTATTTGTGTGACGATCTACTGTAAACCCAATATAGATAATTACTACAGGGTGTTAAAATAAATTTCCTTTATTGCTTATTATAACTTAGATAAACGTCAATTTTATAATAATTCCGTTTTTATATTTCAGATATGTTAGTTAGGTTATAGTCCAGGTGATGTCAGGTTATGTTTATGTCAGGTCAGGTATGTTAGCGTTTTCCAAGATTACTAACATATATTTTTTAAACATGTACTTCTTCAAATTATTTGTGTGAAGATCTACTGTAAACTCAATATAGATAATTACTACAGGGTGTTAAAATAAATTTCCTTTATTGCTTATTATAGCTTAGATAAACGTCAAATTTATAATAATTCCGTTTTTATATTTCAGATATGTTAGTTAGGTTATAGTCCAGGTTATGTCCGGTTATGTTTATGTCAGGTCAGGTATGTTAGCGTTTTCCAAGATTACTAACATATTTTTTTCAAGTTTTAAAATTTTATTGTAATATAAATTTATTTATTTATTTATTAATTTTTCCAAGATTACTAATATATTTTTTTCAAATATGTACTTCTTCAAATTATTTGTGTGACGATCTACTGTAAATTCAGTATAGATAATTATTACAGGGTGTTAAAATAAATTTCCTTTATTGCTTATTATAGCTTAGATAAACGTCAATTTTATAATAATTCCGTTTTTATATTTCAGATATGTTAGTTAGGTTATAGTCCAAGTTATGTTTATGTCAGGTCAGGTATGTTAGCGTTTTCCAAGATTACTAACATATTTTTTTTAAACATGTACTTCTTCAAATTATTTGTGTGAAGATCTACTGTAAACTCAATATAGATAATTACTACAGGGTGTTAAAATAAATTTCCTTTATTGCTTATTATAGCTTAGATAAGCGTCAAATTTATAATAATTCCTTTTTTATATTTCAGATATGTTAGTTAGGTTATAGTCCAGGTTATGTCCGGTTATGTTTATGTCAGGTCAGGTATGTTAGCGTTTTCCAAGATTACTAACATATTTTTTTCAAGTTTTAAAATTTTATTGTAATATAAATTTATTTATTTATTTATTAATTTTTCCAAGATTACTAATATATTTTTTTCAAATATGTACTTCTTCAAATTATTTGTGTGACGATCTACTGTAAATTCAGTATAGATAATTATTACAGGGTGTTAAAATAAATTTCCTTTATTGCTTATTATAGCTTGGATAAACGTCAATTTTATAATAATTCCGTTTTTATATTTCAGATATGTTAGTTAGGTTATAGTCCAGGTTATGTTTATGTCAGGTCAGGTATGTTAACGTTTTCCAAGATTACTAACATATTTTTTTTAAACATGTACTTCTTCAAATTATTTGTGTGAAGATCTACTGTAAAACTCAATATAGATAATTACTACAGGGTGTTAAAATAAATTTCCTTTATTGCTTATTATAGCTTGGATAAACGTCAAATTTATAATAATTCCGTTTTGATATTTCAGATATGTTAGTTAGGTTATAGTCCAGGTTATGTCCGGTTATGTTTCTGTCAGGTCAGGTATGTTAGAGTTTTCCAAGATTACTAACATATTTTTTTCAAGTTTTAAAATTTTATTGTAATATAAATTTATTTATTTATTTATTAATTTTTCCAAGATTACTAATATATTTTTTTCAAACATGTACTTCTTCAAATTATTTGTGTGACGATCTACTGTAAATTCAGTATAGATAATTATTACAGGGTGTTAAAATAAATTTTCTTTATTGCTTATTATAGCTTAGATAAACGTCAATTTTATAATAATTCCGTTTTTATATTTCAGATATGTTAGTTAGGTTATAGTCCAGGTTATGTTTATGTCAGGTCAGGTATGTTAGCGTTTTCCAAGATTACTAACATATTTTTTCAAACATGTACTTCTTCAAATTATTTGTGCGACGATCTACTATAAACTCAATATAGATAATTACTACATGGTGTTAAAATAAATTTCCTTTATTGCTTATTATAACTTAGGTAAACGTCAAATTTATAATAATTTCGTTTTTATATTTCAGATATGTTAGTTAGGTTATAGTCCAGGTTATGTCAGGTTATAGTCCACGTTTTGTTTATGCCATGTCAGGTATGTTAGCGTTTTCCAAGATTATTAACATATTTTTTCAAACATGTACTTCTTCAAATTATTTGTGCGACGATCTACTATAAACTCAATATAGATAATTACTACATGGTGTTAAAATAAATTTCCTTTATTGCTTATTATAGCTTAGATAAACGTCAAATTTATAATAATTCCGTTTTTATATTTCAGATATGTTAGTTAGGTTATAGTCCAGGTTATGTCAGATTATGTCAGGTCAGGTATGTTAGCATTTTCCAAGATTACTAACATATTTTTTTCAAACATGTACTTCTTCAAATTATTTGTGTGACGATCTACTGTAAACTCAATATAGATAATTACTACAGGGTGTTAAAATAAATTTCCTTTATTGCTTATTATAACTTAGATAAACGTCAATTTTATAATAATTCCGTTTTAATATTTCAGATATGTTTTAAGTTTTATGTGTGAATCTATTAAAGTGAATAGATTAAAAAACATAAAAATTAAAAATAGATTTTTTTTTTCATTTTAAGAGGGTCCGCGACACATTTTAAAATAATTTTTATTTTTTGAGTTAAAATTCTGAATTTTTTTGTGATGGGTAAACCGTTGACCGTCGAGCAAAAGGGCAAAATTGTAATGTTTTTTTCTCTGTATTTTTTTTTTAATCTAAAAAAAGGTGATTTTTCAAAAAGACATAAAAAATTTAATTAAGTATAAGAATATAAGCCTTGAGAGTATTACTCATATGAAAATGTTTTAAAACTGCATTATATTTCTAGAATTATATTAATTTAAACATTGCTTCTATTGCCGTGAAACCTGTAGCTTAGTGAACGGATATATCAGTTCACGGCGGTGGGAAGGTTAACCTTATCATTTGTAAACAAAGTCACATGATAAAACTTCTTAGAATTAAAAAAAATTAAATTTAAAATTTATTAAAAATGTGGGGTAATTTAAAATCGTTATAACTCGAAATATTATTTATAGAATTTCATTTTTCTTTCATTTAAATAAACAGAAATATACAAGTTTTAATTTTGATTCAGCATTTTTAAAAATATTAATTTATAAAAAATTAAAAATATTTAACGAAAAAATTATAAAAAACGTGGTGCAACTTTTTAAAAAAAATCATATTTTCAAAAGTAAATATTTTTTTTCAAATATGCTGAATCAAAATTAAAGTAAAACAATTGAAAAAGATACGTTCCAAGTTTGAGCCCTGTATCTTTAACGGTTCTCGAGTTATAAGAATTTAAATATGAGAAATGGGGGAAAAAACCTATCATGAAGAAAAACGCATTTTTACAAGAAGTCGTTTCCATGACAGCCATTGCTTGAAAGCTAGATTTTGAAAACAAACCAAAACGAAAAAATTAATATTTTTTGTTCTAATTCACATAGAAACATGATTTAAATGTCATTTTAAGCAAGAAAACAACAGAGAAATTTTTTATGAAATGAAATGTTTTTGCAAAATTTGAAGATTTTTGTGTCCCGGACTCCCTTAAAATATCCTACAGAGACATAAAAAAAAAGTAATAATAGCTTGCTATAAATAAGTTAAACATTATATTAAAATCATTATGAAAAATAAACTGTAACTTTCCTTTTGAACTGTCTCAAACTTAAAAAGATTTAATATTTTAATTTTTTAAAATATCGTAAAAATATGTTAGCTTTTTATTATTAAAAACAAGAAAGAAAAATATTATAGCGAGTTGTTTAAAAATACATACTATAGATGGCGCTATAACTTTTATCGGTTTTACTTAAAAACCAATGTAACAACAAAACTAATTAACAAATATTCGGGAATGATTGGATATATTTTCAACATAAGCCACATTTAGCCAATATAAAGGTTTCATTGAAAATAATATCACTGTAAGACAAGTATATACAACAATTAATTACTTCGCTTTCCAAACAGAAACATATTTCTAAATATCATTTACGGAACTTATACTATTTTGAAAGCAATACAGAAATATTCTGTAAAATTGATGAAAAACTTACTGGATTTATACGGATTTGTAATCTCAAAAATCAATTATGGAAATTGTATTGTTTTCTTGTGTGAAAATAAAAACTATTCCGTAAAATTTTACGGAAAAATTTGTGTATATTGACGGATTTTTTTTACAGTGTACCTATGTTTCTGTTTGAAATAGAAGTTTAAATAAAAAAATCTCATAGAGTAAAAATCGCTTGTATTTTCGTTTAATTTTAAAATTTTACATTTTAAAAGCATTTTATTTTTCGAAAGAAATATGCGCCAATATCAGAATATATTAAGTAATAGTCAAGATAACTTAATGAAAATTTTAGAGAATGCTTTTCTTGTTATTATTAATTAAATAGACTAAGTAGATGTTACATATCTCTTTTGTAAATGTTTGTGTTAAAAAATGAAAAATATGTTGAAAAGTTCGGAAAAATAACATATTAAATTAGAGTTTAAAGCGACATGTTTTTTCTTTTCATTTTAAAAATTTACTCTTTAAAAGCAATTTTTCCCAAAATTTTGTTTGTCAAAAACAATTTCATTTAAAAAATTTTGGATGTTATTATTAATGAAAAAAATTTAAATGTTCGATGTAGATTGTTTTATTTTCATTTTAAAAAATTGCTCTTTAAAAGTATTTTTCACAAAATTATGTTTGTACGAAATTATTTGTACCATTATCGCATCGCAAGGAATAATTAAGACAATTTAATGAAACTTTCAGAGAAAGATTTTGTTGAGTTATTGCGAATTAAATGAATCAAAAGATTTGATGTAATATGCAATATATTTTTTTATGAATGTTTTTGTTTGAAAAAGAAGTCGAAAAGTTTGGAAAAATAATATTGAAGTAGGCAGTTACTTGAATATTCTGTGTTCATTTTTTTAATTTTACGCTTTAAAAGTATTTTTCTTAATAAATAAATAAATAAATAAATAAAAATTATTATTATTAGTATTATTATTTATTTATTTATTTATTTATTTATTTATTTTTTGCAGTTTTATCACATTTTAAGAAATAAACAAGATAATTTAAAGGAATAAAAATGTCGAATAGTTTTGGAAAATAACACTGCGGGGTATATACAATCACTTCAATATCCTTTTCATTTTAAAATTTTGCACCAGGGCAATTCCACAGATAATCATCTTTTTTTTTTCTTTGGGGTGGGGTGAGGAGGGGGGGGGGGGGATCAAATTTATTATATGTTTAATTTAAGGGTATGATTGGAAAACTTGATATTTTTATATTCTTTGGAAAAATACTAACAAAAAGGCATTATAAATTACTGTTTACAAACTAAGTTAAGTACCACTATTGTCTTTATAAAGTCATAATGTTACGTCAGTTACACAATAAAAGAAGAAAATGGTATTTATACGTGTAACTGACGCGTCAGTTACACGTATAAATACCATTTTCTTCTTTTTTATTATTCAGAAATTAATTAAACAAGTTACTCTTATAATTTCGCATTACTTAGTGTTGTTGAGAACATTAAATCACTTTTTTTAACGGGTTAGTTTTGATAATTTTTATACTTCAATGAATGCAGAAAAAATGTTTGTATATTTTATGTTACGTCAATTACAGAATTTTGAATTGCAATTTTTGGGACTCAAAGAGAGTTTGAAATAATCTGCAGGTATTTGGGTATTAAGACCGTAAATTTTCTACATAGATTTTAAAACAAAATTCGATGATAAAATGTTACATCAGTTACGATGGAATTGTCCACCACTGCAAAAGCATTATTCTCAAAAGTTTTTTTTTTTTTTCTTTAACCGTCATCATTATCTTATCTCAACTGATAATCAAGACAATTTAATTACACTTTCAGCGAATGTTTTAGAGATTATTGCTATCGACGAAATGAAATGAAAAATTTGATATAGGTAATGTATTTCTTTTATAAATGTGTCTGTTTCTCTCTTTTGTCTTGTATGTTGATAAGTGATTATATAATGATGCAATGACTTTAATTTTCTTTTTTAGCATTTTAAAATTGTACACTTTAAAAGCATTTTCTCTCTATCTTTTTTTTTTTTTTTTTTTTTAAGAAATTTGCACCGTTTTCCTTTATCACGTAATAATCTAGACAATTTAATGAAATTTTCAGGTAAATGGTTTAGATGTCATTATCAATGAAATTAACTAAGATGTGATAGTTGTAATATCTTTGTGAAAAATATTGTCGAAATGTTTGGAAAATGTTATATTAGAATATAAAATGACTTGAAATTTTTTTCATTGTGAAATTTAACTTTTTCGGATTTTTTTTATCTTAAAAATAAATAAATAGATAAATAAAAAAAATAAAAAATAAATAAATAAATAAAAACTAGAGAACAGGAATTCTGCTTTTTCAGAATTTAGTGTCGCCCCCGACATTTCCATTATTTCATTTTCTTTTGATGGACTCTGACCTCTGACTAGACCTCTGATTTTCTGGTCAGAATGGTAAAAAAAAAAAAAAAAAAAAAAAAAAAAAAAAAATGGCCATAATTGTTTTTTCAAAAAAAAATTATGGCCATTTTTTTCCCATTCTGACCAGAAAATCAGAGGTCTAACTTTTTACGGCTGCTCTTTCATCTTCACCTAACACTTTATTTATAATGGCTGTTTCGTAATAATAGAAGCCATCAGTCTATCAAAAGAAAATAACTCGGTGAAAGCGGACACTCGGTTAAGGGGAACTCGGATAATCGGGACCGTACTGTAGCTCAGTTTTAAGACTTAAAACACGCGATTTTATTTTATATAAAACGACGTCATCCGAATGCTTTGAAGATCACTCCTTATTTACGATCCAATCATAAACATGTACAATAAAGTATGGGTAGGACGTCACTATCTCAGAATAATACACAAATGCAGCAAAAAGAAAGCAATTCATTAATATTTTTTCAAAATAGCACGTAGTTTAATTAATTTTTTTTTTCAGTTCTAATGAGAAAGTGGCTACAAAAAGATATAACTGCTATTTTTCAACTATTTTTTCTTTACTTTCTACAGAAATAAAGTACTCGAGTTGCCAAAATGTAACAAATGTCGCTAAAAACTACAAAAAAATTAATATCTCAAAAATCAATGAAGATACCGTTTTTAAACAAAATGCATTTGAAAGGACTTTTTTTTTCCAATACGACGGTATAAAAGTTGAAAATGTGCGATGCTTAGAAGTTTAAAAAATTGCTAAAGAGATTTTAATCGTAATACTTTGTTTTACGGCTAGGTAATAAGGTAACGTTATTTTTTTGGAGACAAAATATGCTGGGAGAAAGAAATATCATTCCGGGGGCTAATAAATATAAATAAATAAAAATATATAAAAATAAATATAAATAAATAAATAACATAAAATATAATAAAATAAAATATAATAAAATAAAATAATAAATGCATCACTATCGTATCTCAGGTACTAATTGAGACAATTTAATGCAATTTTCAGAAAATGCTTTAGATGTTACTATCAATGAATAAACCTAAAGATTTGATGTAGATGTAATATACCTCTTTTATGAATGTTATGAAGGTTTTTTGTTTGAAAAATAGGTCTAAAAGTGCATATAAATAACATTGTAGTATACAGTCTATTGAATATTCTTTTCATTTTTAAATTTTACTCTTTAAAAGCATTTTTATATATAAAAAATGAAAAAAGAAAGAAAGAAATTTGCAGTTTTACTACACTATATGACCAAAGGTGACCGGTCACTTGCGATTTTAGACATTTTCTTAAATATCTAGAAAAATACATGAGGAATTATCTTGAAACTCCAGGAGTGTAAGCAGAATAGTACAGGTCATATATTTCCGTGAAGATTTTTTCCAGAAGCCCCATAGGGGACCGTCTACAAATTGAAAAATGACGAATATCTTTTGGATAACCTTGCAAAAACTAACGTAAGCAAAAGCGTTCAACACAGTAGATTATGATTAACCCTTAAATGCCTGGTGTTGCTTTTCGGCAACATACCCAATTTAGGCTCTAAAATACTATTAGAATAATATTGAAGCTATAATGCCTAAATTTGCCAATAAAATACATTCTGAAAATATTATTAAATCGATTTTCAACATGTAGATGGCAACACTTGTCCTGTTTAAGAATAAAGATAGATTTATTTTTTCAATTGTTGCCACTTGCTCTTTTTGTTTTGTTTGGAAGCTTGCGAAATATACCCTATCTTCACCTGCGAGCAAGTAAAATTTATTTCTTATTATAGTTCCTAAAATTCTTGTGTGTTTAATATTATAGAATTTTATCAAGGAAAATTATTTTTTCAATTAAACACCAGTATTGCCAATTAGTAACAAACTGTTTTTTAGCCGTAAACTATACTTAAAACAAAATATGATTTTTTAAAGTATTTTTCCCATGATTTATTTAAAAAATGAAAGCCGAAAAACATTATTACAATGATTTTTAAAAACTCAGGCATTTAAGGGTTAAGTGACTTATCGTAATAAACTGTGTTTATTTTTATGAGAATAGATGTATATTCGTAGAGAAATTAAAGTTTTATAAAAAGAGTCCCAAATTTTGCCAAGTTTTTTGCTTATAATTTGTAGAGTTCTTAATATATATATATATATATATATATATATATATATATATAAAGTTCTTTTCAGAAAATATGACAAACAACATTGTACACAATACCCTGTAATCAGAATTAAAAAATAATGAAAATTGGATGAAAAATGAGCAGGTTTACTAAAAATTGTTTCACTGCGCATGCGCGAATGCAATCAAAATATAATGTACATAATATATTAGCTAAGTGTATAGATCAACTTTTGTGAAAGTCTCAAAATCATAGCTTGAAAATTCTGAAAATTATCGTTGATAGAATAAGCTCGAAATCCGTTGTTTCCAAAATGAAGCAAAAAGATGAGGGGCTGTATCCAAATTCAGTAGTACGTGGAATATTGTGTATGCTATATTGGCACTAATTAATGGATATATGGATACAACCCCTCATCCTTTTGTCATATTTTCTGAAAAGAACTTTTTTTTATATTAAGAACTCTACAAATTATAAGCAAAAAACTTGGCAAAATTTGGGACGCTTTTTATAAAAACTTTAATTTATCTGCAAATATACATGGTATTCTCATAAAAATGAACACAGTTTATTCAAATAGTCACTTAATCATAATCTACTGTGTTGAACGCTTTTGCAACGTTTACAGGGTCATCTAAAAGATATTCGTTCTTTTTCAATTTGTTGACGGTCCCCTATGAGGTTTCTGGAAAAAATATTCGCGGAAATATATGACCTGTACTATTCTGCTTACACACCTGGAGTTTCAAGATAATTCCTCGTGTATTTTTTCTAGATATTTAAGAAAACGTCTAAAATCGCAAGTGACTGTTCACCTTTGGCCATATAGAGTGATATCTCAAATAAGAAATAAGATAAAATTTAAAAACTTATAAATTTACCTAAGAAAATTAACTAAAATATTTGATATAGGTACTAAAATATAACTTTTAGGATTCTTTTCTTGCTTAAAAAATGTCGAATAGTTAAAAAATATATAGTATACAATCCATTAAATATTCCTTTCATTTTAAAATTTTACACCACTTCAAAAGCATTATTCTCAAAATTTTCTTTTTTCGACAAAAAAAAAAAAAAAAATCTGCATTATTATTGTATTCCAAGTACTAAGCCAATTTAATGGAAATTTCAGCGAATGTTTTAGATGTTTACTATCAATGAAGTGAAATGAAAAATATGATGTAGGTAATACATTTCTTTTATAACTGTGTTTGTTTCTCCCTCTCCCTTTTTTTAAAAATCTTAAACAACCATACAAAAACTTAATTTTTTTTTTCGTTTTAAAATTTCACACTTTAAAAGCATTTTTCTCAAACAAAAAAAAAAAAATTATCATTGTTATTTATTATTATTAAGAAATCTGTACCGTTTTCCTATCTCACGTAAAAATCTAGACAATTTAATGAAATTTTCAGAAAATAGTTTATGTGATGTATGTTATGTGGTTTATGTGAATTTATCAATGACATTAACTAAGATGTGATGTTGATGTAATATCGTTGAGAAAGATGTTGTCGAAATGTTTGAAAGATGTCATATTAGAGTATAAAATGACTTGAAAATTTTTTCATTATACAATTTTACGTTTTAAGATTTTTTACTTTTCCTTTCAAAAAAAAAAAAAAAAAAAAAAATATATATATATATATATATATATATGTATAATTTTATCGTATCTCAGGTAATAACTAAAACAATTCAACGAAATTTTCAGAGAATGTTTTAGATATTATCAATTAATAAACAAAAAGATTTGATGTGGAAGTAATATATCTGTTTCATTAATGTTATGAAGATTTTTGTTTGAAAAATAAGTCTAAAAGTGTGGATAAAATAATATTGGAGTACACAATCAGTTGAATATTATTTTCCTTTTTTAAATTTTTCTCTTAGAAAGCATTTTTTTTAAAAAATTGTTGTTTTACTATATCTCAGATAATAAACAAGATAATTTAATAAAATTTCCAGAGGATGTTTTAGATAAATTCAAAAAAGGAATTAACTAAAATATTTGCCATAGATAAAATATATTATTTTGTTTAAAAAATGGCGAATAGTTTGATAAAAAAAAATTGCAGTATACAATCCCTTAAATATTCTTTTCATTTTAAAATTTAAAGCAATATTCTCAAAAAAATTTCAGAAAAAAAAATCTGCATCATTATCAGCGAATATTTTAGATTACTAATCAATAAAATCAAATAAAATGTTTGATGTAGGTAATATAGTTCTTTTATAAATGTATATATTTCTCTCTCTCTCTTTTTTTCAATGTTTTATGTTGAAAAGTGTTTATACAAGGATATAATGACTTACATTTTTTGTTCATTTTAAAACTTTACACTTTAAAAGCATTTATATATATCTATATATATATATATATATATAAAAGAAAGATAAAAAGAAATTTGCGCAAATAGTTTAGATGTTATTATCAATGAAATAAACCCAGATGTGATACATACTATCTTTGTGAAAAAAATCTTGACGAATTTTTTGGAAAAATATCATATTAGAATATAAAGTGACTTGACTTTTCTTTTCATTATAAAATTTTACATTTTAAGATTTTTTTTCCTTTAGAACAAATTGCATCATTATCGTACCTTAGGTAATAATTATGAAAATGCAATGATGATATTATCAATGAATGAACCAAAAGATTTGATGTAGTTGTAATATATTTCTTTTATGAATGTTATGAAAGTTTTGGTTTGAGAAATAGGTCTAAAAGTATGGAAAGATGGAGTATACAATCAATGAATATTTTTTCAATTCTTGTAATTTTACCCTTTGAAAGCAGTTTTCTCATATATATATATATATACAGTGGCGGTCAAAAGTTTCCGGCCAGCATAAATTTTTTGGTTAATTTGTAAGTATATCCATATGAAGAGGAATCTCAAAGTGATACTTATACACTTTATTGACATAACAGTTAAGAACTTATTTATGGAATAGAAATTAAATATTAATAAATTTAATTGAGAAAATTAATTGCAAAAGAAAATGCATGTTCTCAAAAGTTTCCGGCCACTTTGGCAAGTTTGGAAAAAATGGTGTTATAAAAGAAAATAATAGTGATCAACAACATTTACAATTAGTATTTTGTATTCATACATTTAGCAATAAGTACTGCGGCGCAGCAACGTAGCATCGATTCAATGAACAGTTGTAGATCATCAATGTTAAGTTTTGTCCACGGTTCTTGCAATTTTTGTGAAAATGCTGCTAAATTGGAATATTTATAATTCCACACACGTTTTCAAGTTAGTTTCAAAGATTTTCTATTATACTCAGATCGGATGATTGGGCTGTTCGTTTCAAAAGCGAAGTTTTCTTGTGCGAAAGCCACTGCTTGACGAGCTTGGATGTATGCTTTTGGTCGTTTTCATGATGAAACAAATAGTTGCGACCACAATTTTTCCTCCTATAAGGCAGCAAATGATCTTGCAAGATATCCTTATGCATTGCACTATTCATCTTGCCGCGGATTTCAAATAACGGACAGGCGCATTTTCCAGAAAATGCTCCCCACAGCATAACGTGTCCTCCGCCGTGCTTCATTGTAGGAATAATGTATCTCGCACCTTATCTTTTGTTTTTAGGTCGTCGGTTGTAATGTTTTTTATCACTCACAAAAAGATTGAACGTCGATTCATCTGAAAATAGTACTTTTTATCTTTAAAATAAAATAAACCGCAACAAAATATCTTGCACCGTTCTAGAGATAGAGCACTTTAAAATTTTTATCGAAAATCGCGAATGAGAAAGGATGCCGAGGATGTCATCTTTGGCGGCCTGTATCTCGGGCCAGGAATTTTTTGGGGCAAAATGAAAATATACAAGTATCTTACTTTTTCTTAAATTTTAACATATGTTCAATTCAAAAACTTCTGAGACTATGAAGGTAACCCCCCTGCCCGAGTTGATATGGATTCAGCCTTTAGATAAATTTACAGAAGGGAATTATTGAAGTATTTGATATACAGATATAATATAATTTTTATGGTTTTTTGTTTAAAAAAATTTCAAATAGTTTGAAAAAAAAAATCATTAGAGTATGCAATTGCTTAAATATTCTTTTTATTTTAAAATTTTACACCACTTCAAAAGCATTATTATCAAAATTTTCTTTTTTGAAACAGAAAAGGAAAAAAAAAAAAAAAAAATCTGTGTTTCTCTCTTTTTTTTTTTTATCTTTTATGTTGAAAAGTGATTATACAAGGAAAGAAAGACTTTAATTTTTTTTTATTTTTAAAATTTTATACTTAAAAGCATATTTACAAATTAAGAAAAGAAAAGAAAAAAAAAATCTGCACCGTGTCTCTATCTCAAGTAATAATCCAGACCATTTCAAATTGTGAAAAAATCTTGTCGAACTGTCTGGAAAAATGTCGTATTATTTTTCATTATAAAATTTTACATTTTTATGCATTGAGTTTATGAATAAATAAAAGAAATTGAATTGGAGGGGGAGGAAGGCTATCCCACTCACCTCGGGTCACCCCTTGAATTCAACACTGATTGCCGCACACTAATATGATATGGGACAGCAGTCAGTGATGAATCCAAGAGGGAGGGGAGGTCACGGGGCTCATGACTTCCACCCCTATCTCCCCTCTGAACGAAGAAAATTTCTAAAGGTCTTTTTAGAAACGAAATATATATTAATTTTTTTCAGATTTACCCCTTGCACTCGCTCAACAATGATAATCTTTCTGACTCTTTGAAGATAACTTAAATCCAAAGTAGGTAATTTCTGATACATCCATGAAGTAACTTTTAATCTCAGATGCAAGACATTTGCAAGTGAACTTATTCAGAACAAATGTGATTGATTAGCGTTTTCCACTTTTCAATAAAGGCGAAGAATCTTTCGGGAAATATCGGTAAAATGTGGGATTTAAAACTGAATTTCAGACTGCGACAGCCAATTGCTCTCTCATGCAGGTATTTTTGTAACTCTCAAGTCCTAAAAATTGGCTTAAAATGCTGAATGATTCTTTGCCTTTATAAGAAAATGGGAAATTCTTTAATTCCTTGGTATCTGAATAAAATGTATACATTTTATATTTTTAACAATATTATTAATGCAATTTTTTTTTTTTTTTTTTTTTTTTTTTTTTTTTTTTTTTTTTTTTTGTATTTTTGTATTTTTGGATGAAAATACCTTCTTAAAAGTATCAGGAAAGTAGCCATTTTGGATATGGGAACAACGTATAATATTGCATTAAAAGTCTCCCCATAAAAAAAAAAAAAAAAAAAAAAAAAAAGGAGCGATTATTCCCTTCTAAGTGGAGAGTTGGATCCGACCTTGACAGCATTTAAAATGTGCTGTTGGACAATTTTTTTTTTTTTCGGAATTCACCAAATTGATAAATTAAAAAAATTTAAATACCGTATTTTATGGAAGAAACGCCGCTGCGTTTACGAGTTTAAAAGTTATTTTTTTTTCTAAGTGCGGCGTTTACGATTTTTTTAAAATACCAACTCAGTTTCCTTAATTTAAAAATTCATAAAAATATTTAAAATCGGATTTAAATATTTTAAATAAAACTTCAGAGATCTTAAGATATTAAAAACGAGGCATACTACACTGCTCAGACAACTTTGATTAAAGTTAGGTCAATGTGACGCTGTCGACAAAAGTAGCGTTCCGATAGATGCGGCGTTTACAACGGGTGCGGCGTTTACGATATTTTTAAGCTTATTCAGGTCAATTTGAGGAGTGCGGCGTTTACGACGGGTGCGGCGTTTCTTCCATAAAATACGGTAGTTAATTTTTCCTTTGAATTCTGAACAATACATAATTTTTAAGACAAAAATAACAGTAAAATAATAATCGCAATAATCATAATATAACAGTGTAAGAGTCAAATATGTTTTTATTTTATAATAAAACACTCATACTATAATATATATTAAAACATAAAAAAAGTTTTTATTTTGTTTTTCTTTCTTGCGCTCCTTTTTTCATTTTTTCATTTTTTTTTAATGGCCTATAAATATATTTTTACAACGTACCAAATATAGCTTATGTATTTTTACTGTATATATATGCGACAAATATTTTGATAATTAACAAAAGGGAAGCAGGAGAAACTTGTTTAATGTATCTACACGCACAAGTCATACTTCATTTATTTTATGGTTTCTAATTAGTATGTAGTGCTTTTAAAAACTTTCCGTTCTAAAGTTCCGTTTCTTTAAAAATGATATATCTTATTAAAGGGCGTCATTAACGAACCTCATTTTTTATCATTTTGTTAATAATCTATAATTACTAGTTTGCTCCAAAAAATAGCGATATACGCCTATATATACGCCTATATACGCCCAAGGTTATTAGACATATAAGGTTGGCTCGTAACTTTTCACCCAATCGGAGAGATCTCGCTCTGCTACGTCAGGCTACGTCACAAGAATCCACAATCAGAATCCATCCCGTGCTAATAGCGTTATGTACAGTTGAATTGTTATGTAATTTTAAGCGGAAAAAATTATTAATACTTTTTTTACACGTGTAAAGAAATAATAGACCTTAGTTTTAAAGAAAATTAATAAGTTTTAAAATCTGTACAGTGACACGAGGCGGAAAAAAAAGAGAAAATACAGTTATAGCTGAACTATAATTGTTATTCTCTCTCTCACTCTCTCTGTTATTTTGTTATTAATGTATATATTTTTTACTTATCAGTTGTCTATTTCTTATTTATATATATATATATATTTATTAAATTAGTAAAATAGTGGGTTGCAACTTGAATTCATTTTATTAAAATGTACGTTTTAATATGGAATTTCTGCAAATTAGAAAAACAAAATAATAGTTTCTCATAATTATGTTTATAAAAACTAATAAGTTTAAAAATCCTTTTTAGTTGTAAAAAACATTAAAAATACTTACAACATATGCAATTATTATTCTTTTAAAGCAGATTAGTAAAGTACAAAGTCAAAAATTCGGAATCCTCCGGAACTTGTCGATTGGACTTTTCCGAATTTTGAATCATTTGCATAATTTAAAAAAAAAAAAAAAAATGAAAATTTTATCCATTTTTACCGGCGAATTATTTACGTATTACAAAGCATTTGAATACTAAAAAGAAAACAATTAATTAATAATTAAAAGAAAATAAATTAAAATAATGCTAAAGCAGATATTTTAATTGGGGAATATATCTTTTTTAAAAGGTAATAAAACTTCATCACAATTATAGATTTTTTTTTTTATGTAGTTTTTAATGTTTTTATGAATTTTGCCAAACATTTTTTACATTACTAATAGGAATCTGATTACAATATTCTAATTCAGTATAATAAATGTTGACCTCTTTTCAGTGAAGTTTATTTTGAAATCCTATATCGACTTTTCAATGTTTCAATGTTTCGCATTTTTTAAAGCGATTTTAAGAGGGTTTTTTTTTTTTTTTTTTTTTTTTACGTTTCACGGCGACTTTTTGACTTTCGTAAAGCTAATTCGATTTCAAAGTTTTAGCCTAATTAATATATGGTAAACTTCTTACCCCATGATTAGTGATTTTTTAGGGATTTTCAATGCGATATTTTGCGATTCGGGAAAGCATTCTGGTTGCAATGTTTTAGACAATACATTTAGCTACAATAAATTTTGTTATTTGCGATTTTTAAATTTTTATTCTTTTTTTCCCCCCTCCTGCGGCACTTTTCCCACATCATTAAAAGGAATCCCGTTTTAGACTTTCAGCTTAATATGGTAAATGTTGTTCTCTTTTTAATAATGTTTATTCGGAATTCGTACAGCGTTTCTTGAAAGTTTCGCGAATTTTTTATGCAGATTTTAGATTTTTGCGGCAATTTTTTGACATTCGTAAAATGAATTCATTTTCAATCTTTTAGCCCAATATAATACATTTTGTCTTACACATTTTTTGAAATTTGGGAGATTTGCAATGCGATTTTTGGCGTTTCGAGGCAATTTTTGGGGCATTCGTGAAAGAATTCCAGTTACAATATTGTCCACTATAGTAAATTATGTTCTCTTCAAACTTTAGACGCTTAAAGTTTTTTCCTTCTTTCTTTCTTCACGTTTCGCGGCGATTTTTTCGCATTAGTAAAAGGAATTCGGTTTTAATCGTTTAGTTCCGTATTATAAGTGGCCTCTTTTTAATAAAGTTTATTCAGAATTCATATAGCGATTTTTAATTTTTTAAGATTCTTTTTTTCGTGTTAGAGATTTTTTTGACATTCGTAAAAGAAATTCGGTTTCAAACTTTTAGCTTAATATAATAAATTTTAACCTCGCTGCGATTTTCGCAGTTTTAGCAGTTGTTTTATGCGATTATTTAGCGGTTTATTTTACGTTTCGCTAAAATAAAAACGCCAGTTACGGAAACGTCCATTTCGGAAGTCCGGATTTGAGACTTTGTACTGTATATAAAACACATAGTACCTTCCTACAGGTTCCCTCCCCCCCAAATATTGGCTGTTTCCAGAGGCTGATACAAAGAAGGGGGGGGGGGTGATAGAGGAGAAATTAGCCTCTCACAATAATTATTAACGCAATCAATTTCTTGTTAAACATTTAATATATCAATAATTAAAAAATAATAATATTTACAACATTTCAATTGTTCACGTATTATTTACAATTATTTAAAGCATTCGATTTTATATAATAAAGAAAATACTATTGAAAAAGGAAACAACTAGTTATTAAAAAGGAAAATAGTTTTTGACTCTCTTTTTTTTTTTTTTTTTTTTTTTTTTTTTGCTACACAATCCTTATTGCTAAATTTTAATTTTCTTTTTATTGATTTCATCTCTTTTGACTTAGCATTTAAATATTTTACGCGGATAAAAATTCGTAATTTAAAAAAAGAAGATAACTTATTGTCGGTATTTAGATTGCATGTTTTTGATGATATATATTCAACAGGTTTTTTTTTTTTTAAATATCTTTCTTTTCATTGAATGTATCTTCATGAAATGAAATAAAATAATTTTCCATAATAGAAATGTTTAGCGATATTATTGAAGACCACAACATTCACGTTAAAAGAGAGCTTTAAATTCAAGTCTTTGTGTATTTGTCTTCAAATCTAAAAAAAAAATGTTTCGTACGAACAAGCAAAAACAAAGCAAACATGGGTTAGGGCAGGGGTTCCTGGATTCTTGTGACGTATGATCCTACATAGCAACGGCAGTGGGCGGGACGGCGTCCTTAGTGACGAGCCAACCTTATATGTCTAATAACCTTGATATACGCCTATATACGAGATCCACTATTGGATAAAATACTGAATGCAAAACTAATAATGGTGGAGCTGTATATCTAAGCCGCACCCATATTTCTTTGCCAATCCGATGACGAAAGAACTTGCTCCGCCTACTCAGCCACGCCTTCGTAATGATTGATTGCCGCGAACCATCAAACACATATGCCACTTTTATTGCAATTCTACGCATGCGTCATCGTTTTATTGTCCCCGCTATTCATCTAACCATGTAAACGAAGAATCTTTTTGATTTTGTTCTTTTGTTTTTTTTTTCAAAATTTATTTATACAGCATCATTATTCTGCAGTTTCCCGCTGCATTTCTTCTGTAATGGTGGCTGCCAGCTACTGTTTTCGCTTGACGCCTTTTGACTGCGTTTTTGACAGGATTTACAAGCACGCTCCTGTCCTGCCTTTGTGAGGCGTTTTGTAAGTATCGAGCATGACGGTATTGTTGCAAAGGAAAAGCGGTAGACAGGAATAATTTTGAATTATGATAATAACAAAAAGATGCTTGACCTATTCTCTGATGCAATGTTTTGTCGGCGAGAGTGTCATCGGATAATTGATAAAAAAATTACGCAATGAAAGACTTCTTAAAAACCATTCATTTCTTTTTTCCTTGAACTGTCTTTTTCTTTTCATTCACAAATCCTTTTACTTCTAAAAATAAAGAAATAAAATTATTGAATAATTTAATACTGCTTGATAGCACCATAACGCTTTCCTTTAATAAAGAAACTATTGGCAATTAAATATACAGTAGCGGCACATCATTATCTTTTAGGATGACAGAGGATGTAATTATAAAGAGAACAAGGAGATGTACACGTACAGCAACGCAAAGGGTTCAACAAAGATTATATACCCGCACTATATACAAGGCTCCCACTGTTCCTTTTTTTTTTTTTTTTTAACAAGTAATTTTTAAGGGGAAAAAATCGTGGTAGATTTCTGCAACAATTGCAAGAAAAACGCGCTTCCAGGTAAGTTCCCGAGAAATTTATAAAGAAAATTTTCTTTGAAAAATAGAGGTGTTCAAAAAACGGACCGAGTGAGAGACCTGTATGTGAACATGTAGAGAATCTGTAAGACTATATAACGGTATCAGAGATCAGTGGTGCAATGGAGGGTATACCGTGGTGGTATATGCCGTATACCTGCTGGCATTTTAAAGAAACTCCGTATACCCTCCGTAACATTAGCGTATAAACCTTTGCATATAGCGTAAATTCTCTGGTCTAGTGGAGGATATATGGTGTATACGCCATATAAGTTCTAATTTTTTTTTTAAAGAAACTCTGTATACCCTCCGTAACTGTAGTCTAAACTATCTGCATACAACGTATACCTTTTTTTTTTTTTTTTTTTTTACGGTTATTAGACTACTGACAGAGATGTAGAGACAGACGAAAGAGAGAACTAAGAATGATATGCACGCTATGTACAGACTCTGTATAGTATCCTTTAGTACAGACTGTTCAATAAAATCCGATCTTTCTTTTCAGAAAGACTGCAAAGATACTACATGCATGGTCTGCATATGGCAGGGCGTACAGGTCATACAGACAGACGGGATCCCTGTACAGCATATTTTTACACAAGCTGTAAAAAAAAAAAAAAAAAAAATAAAATAAAATAAATAAAGGCAAATGAAGATTACAAAGAGATTTTCGTAACTTGCACACTCTGTACAGAATGCAGAAAACAAAAAGGCGATCATACCTTACACATAGCTCTGCCAAAAATCATCTATAATAATATGCCACTACCAATCGATTAGCAATAACATCTATACTAATTAATCCTGTACTTAAATAAGGGATCCTAATATTCATACAGAAATTGTAACAAACTTTGAAATTTTCAATATTAACACCTAATTTTATCATCATATTTGGCATGTGTGTTAAATTTTACTTTTGTATATACCAAACGCGAAGAGTCGATATCTGTTTGTTAAAAAATTATAGATTACATTTCGTATTTTTTTTTTTTCAAAAAATATATATTTTCGAAATTAATTTTTGAAAAACGTATGAATTGTAACCTATGAAATTTTTAAAAACATCGATTTCTTAGAGGCTTCAAATATACGAGAAAAAAAAAATTTCAAATGTACGTATATGAATCCAAAATTTCAACCCCTTTCGCCAGGTAGTTTTTCAGTCATGATGCTTAAACATCTACCCGCACTTCAATATGTTTTCCAACGTTTAAAAATGAATTTATCATCAGGCATCATTCAAACTACATAATGTCTATAAGCTACTTGACCTAATTGCTTCCCATTTGGTATCCAAAGTTATTATTTACCAGAAAAGCCTGATGTAAAGATTAGGTGTTAGTACTTAAAATTTTAAGGTTTGGTGCAAGTTCTCTATGTATATGACCCCCAATGCAAAAATTAAGTATATCATTAATTAGTAGACGTTATTGCTAATCGATTGATACCAGTCAAATTTTTATACGAGGATTTTTGGCAGAGTTAGCAGTGGGGATTACTTTTTTTTTCAAGCACGTTACATTCTCTTTGGCATGCAAAATAAAAAGAGTTTAGATGCACGCTAGCGATTGCATGCAATAAAGGTGTGAGAGCATACATGTTATGCAGATTGTGCATAATGTTTATGTATCTGTACTGTAATAATATATATGTATAGACAAATAAAGAAACATAGAGATTGGCGTGCATGTCTTTACCTTTTTTGAGATTTTTTGGAGGCCTGTGAGCATGATAGTGTCAGTATAAAGAGGTAGACAAGGCTAATTTTGAATTATGATAATCACGAAAAGACGTTTGACCTGTTCTCTGATGAGGTGTTTTGTCGTCAGGATTGTTATCTAATAATTTATAAAAGATTACGCAATGGAAGACATCACTATGTAACTTCATAACCCATTATTCTCCCTTTTATTTTAATCGTGTTTTTTTCCCCCTCATTCATAAATACATACTTCTAGAAATAAGGAGATTTGAATAATTTGACACTGCTAAGATAGCATCATAACGCTTTCCTTTAATAAAGGAACTATCGATAAATTAAATGGGATAGCGGTTCATGTCATAACTATATTTTAATATGCCGATGTTAAGTGACATAGAGGATCTAAAGAAAAAGTTATGTAACAGAAAAGTGAATACAAAGAGGTTGTATATATGATCTAAATACACATGTATAGCAGTCTCTGTAAGACTATATTGTAAAGTAAAGAAATTTACAAGCAAATGAACCGAACAGAGAATTACATGTATACATGATGTAGAAATTCTTTACATCAACTTTTTGCACAGATTGCGTACTCTATACTGTAAAAAAAAAAAAAAAAAAAAAAAAAAAAAAAAAAAAAAAAAAAAAAAATCCGTTAAAATACGGAAATTGCGCTGGCAATCGAGACGCCAGTACTATCTCTGTATTTTAACGGAAATTTTTCCTGTAAATTCTAGAAACATTTTCGTTAAAATACGGAATTAGTAATGGCGTCTCGTTTGCCCGTACAATTTCCGTATATTAACTTTTTTTTTTTTTTTTTTTTTACTGTGTAAAGTGATGTCTTCCATTCTTAAAATTCCATTCTTCTGTCTTCCATTCTTCCATTCTTCTCGTTGTACAAATATTGCAAAGATATTACATGCACGCTCTGTATAGACATGACAGATCGTACATCCTGTATGGGACCGATCTCTGAACTGCATATCTTCAAACATATTGTAAAAAGAAATGCAGACAAACGAACAGTTTAAAGAGGCTGTCATTATTTGCACATTCTGTATAGACTATACTGTAAAGCACATTCTTATTGGATGCGTTAAATATAGTCAATAAAATAATCACACTGCAAATAGAGACGTCTTAAATTCAGACACATATGTGACTGAAAAAGAATTTCAGACACTTAAGTGTCTGAATCTGAAAATTCAGACATAATAAATGTCTTACTTTAAGACACATAAGTGTCTTAATATGATCATGATGTAAATGAACGGGAAAATATGTCTTAATTGTGATGGTATGTCTGAAATTAAGACATTTAGAAATTCAGACATTTAAGTGTCTGGATATGATATAATAGCATCATAACTATGACGATTGAGTCACTATATTTTTCAGCACCACCAGAGAATATTTTGGATAAATGAAAAATGTTTAAAATACAGTTCTGCACACAAAATTTGGTATTACTTTATAAAAGAAAAAAATTGATTAGAACATAGAACGTGTGTCAGTATTGTACAAATCCATTTATCAAGTCTTGGGACTAAGTTAATTTTATGATGTATTAAGTTATTAAATTATTACTTTTCACAAAATTATAAAGTTTTTCAAAAATTACTTACACTCATGGGTCTACGCCGGAGAATGCGGAAAACTACCACTAAAAGAGTAATATATATAGCTTGAAAATTGAAATACTAAGATTTGAACGCGAGCAGAAAAAAATATAGGGTTGGTTGGTTGGTTGTGTTTATGACGGCCAAATATCAACACGAGGGATATAGGCCCTAAGGGGGGGGGGTGCCCAGTGGGGGTCTTTCTAAGGAAACCTAACACGTATTTACACAAGGAAATCTAAGGTTCGAAGAAAACCACGGAAAACTCCGAACGATTACGTCGACAGGAGTGATGGGTTTCGAACCCAGCACCTCCCGTCTACCAGTTTCGAGAGCAGAACATCTCGGCCACTGGTGGGGCAAGAAATGTAGGGAGGAGCAAGACTGAGGAACAGATATGCCTGTAGTCTACTACCTAATTCGCTTTTTAAAATGCAGAATACAAATATAAAATAAGCTAAACTAAGAATATTTTGTCACAACTCCCCATGCAAGACATTTTTTAAACATAAAAGCAATAGAACAAATTTACAATTAAGAAATATTAGATATTCGGAAATAAATTTGTAACAACATTTTTCAAAATCAAGAAATGAAGCAGTTTTTATTTGGAGGGGAAGGGAGGTGGGGGTTCTGTCTTCCTGATCCTTGAAATATAGCACCACAAATAGAAAACCTCTGTTTTAAATAGAAACACGTGAACGTTAAAAGGCGAGCAGAGTTAAATCTTCTCTTCTATGTGGGCTTTAGGGGTGTTTGATTATTCTCTAAGGCACTGGGACGAATGCATTTTAATATTTTCTTAATAATCAAATATAAAGAAAATTTCATTAATTAAATTTCAAAATCTCCCTTCGTAATCCCCCCCCCCCCCACACACACACACTCGTGGACCTACATTACTACTCAAAAGCTTGTAGCAAAATAAAGTTTTTGATACAGATGTACCTGCTTAAAATAGTAAAATAGAAAAAAAAAATGAAAAGGTTTATTAATAATATTATTCGTAAAAAAGTGTTTCGCATAAAAACAAAAAACCCCAAATTTTATTATTACTAATTTCTATTGTGGAACATTCGACAACTTTCTTAAATGGCAAATCTTTCCATATCGCAGAGACAGAGATAGGAAAAAAAAAAGAAGAAGAAGAAGCGTAGAATTAGCCGCGCATGCGTAACTGAGACAGTGTCGAATTTAACAGCGGAGTGTTGAAGCGAGAATTCTTTGAGTATTTACAAGTCTTAGCACTTTGTTTTTTATTCATTTTTCTGTTCGAATAATTATTCCCCGCATTTTAATCGTGGAGTTGTACCCTTTCTGCATCCTGTCAGTGTTTTTCGTGGTTGTTGCGTGGTCTCGCACTGTTCATTTCTTCTAATTTCGAACGTTTTAAAACCGCTAAGCCTACCATGTGCCCAGCTTTACAAGCATGGCCGTCGAATCAAGTTCACATCCGGCTCCGGTGCATTAATTCCGAGATACTTAAGCATGAAAAAACCTACTGTATTAAGGATATAACATTTTTATCGAAAACCGCAATGGAACCATCATCAGTTCTCAAATCGGACCTAGTAGCCTAAATCAACGATTTCTTAATTAAATATCAATCTCCAGAAACAGTAATATTAATCATTCTCTCATGCAACTTTATTACGGTGGATTCATCATTTAGGACTTGTAGTGAGGCGTAAATGTTTTTGAAGACGAGCATTTTCCAATACAATAATAAAGTAAAGTTCCCTACCGCCACAATCTTAATAACTGTGCTTGGCATTATCCTACCTGATTATTTAATATTGTGGTATCAATATCAAAGATTCACAGTGTTCATTAATAATGTTTTAATTTAAATAAAACATGATAATGCATAAAAATATGCGTTAAAAATTCTTCTATTGGATTATTGTATTTACAGGTATCTCCTTACTGGTTTTTATTTTTCTATTTTAGAATTAACGTAATTATTTAATAGGTATATTAAAATAATATATTGCACTCTTAATATTAAAGTTTATCATGCTAATTTGTTTAAATTGCTGACGCTGTCTCTTCTTAAAAAATCTCTTGAGAATTAATAAAATCTTTTAAAATTTTTACAATTGTATGTTTAGTGTGTCAATTTTACTTTCTTTATAATTACCTATGTGTTGCTTAAATGATAATTTTTTTTTTATGATTGCAAATAAGTAGTATATACCTATATCTTGATTATTAGTGAGAATTTCCGCATTAGTAATTAAGTGTAAATAATGTGTATTAACAAATGATTATTTATACTTGTTTATTCCCGTCCAGTCACGCATTTAATAAGAATTAAACTTTTTTCTATAACCATGCTTCGTATGTTAAATTTTAAGTGAATTTTGTGTTTGAAGTTCATGTACTCCTTCAACTTTCCCATAAGATTTTAATCCTATATCGATTAAATTTTAATATACATATATATGTTTTTATATGGCGATAATGGTCCTTGTTATCTCGCAGAATGTGAGTATTGGCCGGGGGAGGGGAGGAAGGATATATGTTGTCATGTGTTAAAATTAATTTTCTTTTATTATTATTATATAGTAAAGAACAGAATTTCTTTTACGAAACAGTATTTCTCTAAGTTTTTGGAGCCTTAAGACCTTTTTCATCCCCCCCCCCCTCCCCTAAGCCAAATTTTGGGTAACTGCAAAGGAAGGTTTGTTTATATTCTAACAAGAGGGGTGGGGGGGGGGGGGGTTGTCACTTAAAGTGTTAAAGGTACTTAATTGAATTTTATGTAGCGGGCCAGTGATGATGACTGTGGACCAGTAAACTCTCATGCTTACTGGCCCTTGGGACCAATACTCCTATCATTGAAATATTTTTTTTTCATATTGATAAATTTAGAAATTCATATTGCTTCATACAGTGGATACAAGAGCATACATTGCTTCATACAGTGGATACAAGAGCATGAAAAGAAATCGCAAAAGCATAAGAATGAAAGTTTTTATGAATTTCAGAATAGTTTATAAGTTTCAATTTTCCAATGTGAAATAAATCTCTCCTATAGTATTCAACTGAACGACTATTTTTATTTATTTATTTTTAAAAATCTTTATGAAAACTTGTTTAAAAATAGAAAATTATTTATGTATATTTACTGTGTTACATAACATATTTAACCCGGAAGGATTAACGCCAGGCCTGACAGACCCAGAGTGCGTATGGTTTTTTTGTTACCACTATTTTTTGTTAAATAATCTTCTAATTATTTTATCGCAGAATTTGTAACAATTGTCTGCGACTAAATAAAGTGACGATTATTAGTATTTGTATTTATTGGTGACAAAATAGAAACTATTCACACCCTGGGCATGCGCCCGTCCTCCTCTGTTAAATTTTAAAATGGAGCCATATTTAAAAGATGCTTTAAGCAAATAATAAAATCTGTGTAATTAATCCAATATGCGCTAAAAAAATATTTAAAAAATCAAGTTCAGTATCATACACAGAAATGAAAAAAAATATGAGAAAAAAAATTATATGGTTATAAGCAAGACCCATTCGCCCATGACAGGGGAAGATACTTTTCTAATTGTTTACCATCTGATTGGTGAGTTATATAACTTCGCTGATATTTAAGATTCTGTGAAAGAATGTGCTTTGAAGATTATTCTTATGATTATGTTTGCTCCGTGTACGTATATATTTTTTTCATATTATTCAATTTTTTAATTTATGCTTAAATAAATTACCATATATACTCGCGTATAAGTCGAGAAATTTCTGACAATTTTCGGTAAGCAAATTTGAGGGGTCGACTTATACGCGAGTCAGTTAAAAAGCAAAAACATAAACATCGAATACTGCAAAATTATGTTCTTTTTATGTGTAAGAATAAAAAAAAGTACTATATAAAATATATAAATGATAATAATTTATCATTTAAATAAATTCAATGATTTGTTTTTGTTTACTTACTACCTTCTCATTGGCAAGTGAAATCTATGGTTTGATTTTGTGCAAAATTGAAGTAAAAAGTTAGGGGGTCGACTTATACGCGCGTTTTTGATTTTTTACAGAATTTGCATTCGAAAGTTAGGGGGTCGACTTATACGCGAGTATATACGGTATTTTTATTACATGTTTATAGGGAAAAATATTTTTAGAAGTTTCTTTTCACCTCAAAGATTTTTTTTATCTGAATGTAAAAAAAAAAATCATGAAAATTAATAATAAAAAGAAACTAATTTTCAAAAAAAATGAAATAGGATTTTAAGTCTATTTTTTATGTTTGTGTTTGATAATGTAGCATCTCAACGCAAGTTATCTTTGTTGCATTTCAATTTTGTCTTTATATGATAAAAAAAAATTTAAAAAAAATGTATAAATGCACATTGTAATGCTACAAATTAAATAGAGTAACTTATCAAGTAATTAATTGGTTGGTTTGCATGTATGGATATTTAGATTCATATGATTTAAACTTTAAAGTAACTTTGCGAATATTATTGATTAATGTCAACCGCTGGACCTAGAATTTATTTAGAGCATTATTCCTACACTGTAACAAAAAAACTTTTTATTTAATTAGAATGCGCCTATAAATGAATATAATAGCAAAACCTCTGAATAGCGGACGCTTCGGGAGCACGTAATTAATCCGCTATTTGCTGGTACCCGCTATATATAGAGTAGAATTAACTGGTTCTATGATTTTTTCTTCATTGTTTTTCTTTTTACACTAGACTGCTTAAAAATGCTGTACAATATATACATAAACTGCTTAGCAATTTTTAATATATTTGGACATTTTCTCCAAATTCTTTCTTTTTCTTTTTTTTCTTTTCTCACTTAAAAAAAGGAAGTTCATAACACCAGCCTGTTTTTTTTTTTAGATATTTGTATGACAAATTTAAAATATTCAGAGAAAGAAAAAACTTTAATTTATTATTAATAGTATTATTTTTGAATTATTATATTTAAACGTTAAAATATTTCAAAGCACACTTCAAGGAAAGAAACTTGTACTTTCTACTAAGAAATGAACAGAATAGTACAAGATATTTACTTTATATAAATTTTAATTTGGTTTCTTTCTCAATGTAGTTAACAATATACCAATCATGTAGATAAGAAATGGCTTTAGTGACTGCCATTGTTTGTGTGATTACAAACTTCGTGGGGAGCAGAAATGAAAGATATTCATTATAAAGGATTTCTGTTTCCAGTTATATTTACTATATTATTTATCGTTTAAAAAGTGTCAAATAGACATGCTGTCCATCCAGAATCCTATAACTACTGTTCATCTCAGCCGCCGATGTGTGGTTGTCAAATTTTTCAGTATTTCTTGGTAATGATAAATAGTATAATAATAAAAATGAAGGGAGAAAAAAAAAAAGTAAGAGTTTCATACTCAATTTTGAAATAAAAATGCAAAAACTGCTTAAAATAATTCACTGGGAATTTCTAATTTTAATGGGAAAAAATTGTACAACAAAGCAGGGATGGGATTCTTTCTGAAGAAATGAATCATTTTTTATAAATGGGAATAATTTGTTACCATAAAGCAGCATGGACCATAAAGCAGCCTGATTGCAGCATGGACAAACTGGGCTGTTTCTATGGGCCTTTAGCTTTACGGGCCCCCAAATTTGGTATGCAATATCCATAAATCTGACATTTTAAATTTGTTTTGATCTTATACTTATTTTAATAAATATTTTGTATTTTTAGAGCATGATTAGGTTAAAGAAAAAGATATATTTATCCAAATATGTATTGATAGCATCGAGTAGGCTTAATTTTTTTTTTTTTTTTTTTTTTTTTTTTTTTTTTTTTTTCTTTTTAACAGTATATCAAAGCTGTGGGGACGGGCGCGAATGAATATTAGGTCTTTGAAAGTTCGCACTAAAAGTAATAAACATTTTGGATGCCGTAAGGCATATATGATATCCCATAGATACATATTTAGGTGAAAATATATAGATATTAGCCTATTCTAAAACTACAAAATACTGATTACAATCATCATAAGGTCAAAAATGATTTGAAATATCAGCTTTATGAAAACTTCGTACCGAAGCATCCCAGTTTTACCACGCTGCAATCAGCTCTGCTTTAGGCTAATGTCCAGACGGACGTCTTTTTGCACGCTTTTATCCTTACGTATTATCCCTACACAATGCCGCTAGCATTGTGTAGGGATAATACGCAAGGAAAAAAGTGTGCAAAAAGACGTCCGTCTGACATTAGCCTTATGGTAAAAAATTATTCCCATTTATAAAAAATGATTCAATGTGGTCAATTATGGCTGCGTATATGGCTTAGAATGAAAAGTGGTCAAATATGGCTTCACACTTTAATGAAAAAAAGGCTCAAAGATGGCCGCAATTAAGACATTTGAAATGTCTGAAAATCGAACACTCCTGTTTCAGACACATAAGTGTCTGAAATTCAGACGCAAGAAGTGTCTTAAAATTTTCAGACATTTTAAAACGTCTGAAAATTGAACACTACGTATCAGACACTTAAGTGTCTGAATTTCAGACATTTCAGTTTACAGTGCACCAATGAAGATTAATGATAGAAACTAACTTTCTTTTACTGTCAACAAAGAAGAAAATACATCAAATAATCATCGGAGAAAATCTGAGGATTTCATTCATTGAAGCAATACGTAATTACCTTTGTTGACGTCAGTGAAATTGCACAAAGTTTTTTTACACTCATAAACGTGAACATTAATGAGGCTACTCTAAATAACTCCACACTGTAAAATATTTTGTTATAGAGTTACTAAGAACTTTCTTGGAAACTTGGGATTCCTAGAACTTTTTATGTAATGGTAACAACAAAAATGCATGTAACAGATACACGTTCGCACATGTAAATCAAAAAATATGTAAGGTTACAAGAATTGTTTAGGAAACTGGGGTGACTAGAACTTTTTATGTGACTGCAACCCGGGTTACAGATAGTAAGATTACTGTAATTTTAATAGATTCTTTTGTAAAACTACAGATTTCTGTAGCTTTACAAAAACTAGTTTTGTAGATTTATATCTTTTTTTTTTTTGTTATGTACAGATAAATTTTTTGTAAGCATACAGATCTCTGTAACTTTACATCTATAAAATTACATCTTTTTTTTTTTTTTTTTTTTTTTTTTACAGTGTACGCGTAATAATAATAATAATATTATATTAATATTAATATAATATATATTATATATATTATAATAATATAATATAATAATATATATTATATATATTATTAATATAATATATAGTAAATATTAATAATAATATTTACTTATAAGATGTGATCTTTCAGAAATGGAGTGAAATTGTGGAACTCCTCATGTATATATTTATCTGTTATTTTTAATCTAACTAAAAAGTTGATATCGCAAAATGGTTAAATTAATTTATCATAACAATTAAATGCTAATACAAATTATATCATTATATAAAAAGAAATTAGATCTGTGTCTACATGAAGTCTAAATCTTAACCTACCAGAGCATAGTGGATTAAAACGGATACGTGGGCTACCAGTAAAGGAGGAAGGATAAAAAGTAATGAACTTTATTTACCTATATTTTTTGAATAAAGATAAACACAGCGAACTCATGCGTATCTAATATTAGATAGTTATATTTAGTTATATATTAACAGGATGAAGTGCACAAACTGATTGCATACAAGCTAGAGATTACATGTTATAAAGATGTCAAAGCGTATATGCCGATTTATAATGCTGTTGATTATGGAAACATCGATTCGTCGCAGCTGTTTTGCCTGAATTATATTTCGTTTTTTCTCACCGTTAGGAATCTGTAAAGCTCCTTTTGTTTCGCTAATTACTAAATAGAAATCTGCTAATTGAAAACAACATTTCTTAAACCATTCCACCATTAAAAGAAGCTTTACACAAGGACTTACGCCTAATGATCAGGCGAACGTTTGATGACTAATGTAAGCTCCGTTAAAACACAAGCGGGCTGTGATAATCCAGTTTTATATTCGTGATTAATTGTAAGAATAAGAGGAATGCGTTCACTAAAATCTTCTTTGTCTTAAGCTTTTCTCTAGGATACTGGCAAAATATCTGTTGTATTCGACTGTAATAATGAAAATAAGGAAATGTAAGTATCTCCAGCGTGGGAAAATATTAACTATAAGAAGTGATTTTAATCACATTTGTTAATCCTTTGTGACTAAACAACTCCGATTAGAAAAAATATTCACTCAGATAAAAAAAAAAAAAAAAAACAAAAAAGAAATCCGTGAAAAAATGGAAAACGTACTGGCAGCAAACATGCCGTCTATTCTCCGTTTTTTCACGAAACTTCCGTTTCAGTATCCCCCCCCCCCCCCCCGTTTTCAAGATAGAAATTTAGAAATAAATGGGCGCAATACTGTAGTATTAAAAGAAATAATAATAATAATAAAAACCGTGGAAAAATGGAAAATGCAGTGTCAACAAAGATGACGTCTACTCTCCATTTTCCCCCAAAAAACTTTCGTTTTAGTATTCCCCCGCTTTCAAGATAGAAATTTTTTTGCTGTTCAAGACGTTTTTAGAATTAAATGTGAGCAATACCGCAATACTAAAAGAAAAAAAAATTGTGAAAAAATGGAAAAAGTACTGGCAGCAAATATGCCGTCTATTCTCCGTTTTTTCAGGAAACTTCCGTTTTAGTAACACCCGTTTACAAGATAGAAATTTTTTGCTATTCAAGACGTTTTTAGAAATAAATGGGCGCAATACCGATATATTAAAAGAAATAATAATAATAATAATAATAATAATAATAATAAAAAACGTGAAAAAATGGCAAATGTCTGCAACACTGTCAGTAAATATGACGTCTACCTTCCATCCCCCCCCCCCAAAAAAAAAAACTCCCAGTAGTCTCCGATTTTCAAGATAGAATTTTTTTGCTGTTCAAGACGTTTTTAGAAATAAATGTGAGCAATACTGCAATATTAAAAGAAAAAAAAAATCCGCGAAAAAATGGAAAATGTACTGGCAGTAAAGAGGCCGTCTTCCATTTTTCACAAAACTTTCGTTTTAACATTCCCCCGTTTTCAAGATAGAACACTCTAAATTAAAATGTCAGAAATTCAGACACTTAAGTGTCTGAAATGGAGTGTTCAATTTTCAGACATTTTAAAATGTCTGAATTTTTTCAGACACTTTTTGCGTCTGAATTTCAGACACTTCAAACGTCTGAATCGCATCCATTTTTTGTAAGCATCATACGTAGCCATGTTTGACCACATTGAATCCTGGAAAAATATTTGGCTGTGGTCCTGCCCCTCCCCCCCCTCCCCCCAATACAGCCTGATTTTTTTGGTGCTCTCAGTTTTGGTATACAATTTCCGTTACGTTGATAATTTAAATCTTTTACGACATTGTACTGATTATAATCAATATCTTGAACTTCAGGAGTAGAACAAGATTAAAAAACAAAAAATATTTATCTAAATATTAGATTTTTTTAAATTTATTTTGTTTTTAACCTTATTTTACTTTAAAAGTTCAAAATATTGATTATAATCAGTACAATTTCGAAACAGATTTAAAATATAAGCTTTACAAATATTGCACATCAAATTTGGGGGCACTACAGTCGTAGGGGGACGGGGCACTTCCCAGTTTGCCCTTCCTTTAATCAAGAAGTACTTTTGCAAAAAACGCAACCCTGCATTATAGTTGTCTAAATTGAGATGTCCGATATTCGGGAGTATCCGTTGTGGAGGTTAATGGACATTCTCGAATAGCGAACACCTCTATTTAACGAATACTTTTTTAATCAGCAGACATACATATTTGTATATTTTTACCTCAAAAAAGTAGACATCTCCAATTATCGGACAAATTCCGCGGTCCCGAAGTGTTCGCTATTAAGTGCTTTTAAGGTACATAGATAAATATATATATATATTTTTTATAATCTTGTCCTACTCTAGAAGTTCAAAATATTTATTATACTCGGTTGAATGTGGAAAAAGATTTAAAATATCAGATGTACGAAAATTGCAAAAATCCCCCCCCCCCCCCAAAAAAAAAATGAAAATATAAAAAAATATATTGCCACATAGGCAATTTTACATATACATCACTTGATAATCACAACAGCCATTTAACTATGAATAATGAAAATAAATAAATAAATATTCTACTTTAATAACATTGGGGAAAAAATTACTTTGGTATTTTGTTAAATATATTTGCGTTTTTAAACTTGTCTTACTCTAAAAGTTCAAAACTTTCATTATAATCAGTGCAAGATTTAAGATATCAGCTTTACAAAAATTCATGCAAAATCCCCCCCTCCCCCCCCCCCAAAAAAAATGAAAATACTTATTTAAAAATTATGTTTTTAAAAAATTTATATTTCCACATGGGCAAGTTTTTATGTAGATCAGAGGGTACTCACAAAAGCTATTCAACTATCAATAAAAACAAATAAGTACATATTCTATATTAATACCTTGAGGAAAAAATAACTTATGATTTCCAAACTTCTTTCGTCTTAAATATATACAGTAACATCTGTCATTTTTGTATTTTTCGTATAAGTGCATATAAATAAAGTTACCACAATTTTAAATACGAAATCTAGTTAGAGGTTTTTACTTTTTCCCATTATAAATTTCAAATTACTTTTTTATTAAAAATAATAAAAAAATCAGTATTAGAGTTGATTGCAAATCAAATACATATGTATATTTTTACAGGCAGCTTCATATAATAGACGAGTCTCATTTACTTTATTTATCTTTTTTTAATCTGCGGTTTTATGCCAGGAAGTAAGAAAGCATTAGGTCATCTTTCAAAGTTTTTTTTTTCTTTACTTCCTTGTGGCCGTCATTTACTGCGAGATAAAAATTATCCATTGAAACTAAGAACTGACATTGAATATATAATTCGTAATAAAAAAGAACGTCATAAGTTTAAAAATATATACTTCTAGAATTAGTGGGGTTTTTTGCGAACAGATTCAAAACTAATTAAATTTCATGCAGGATTTTGTTTAGTACAATAAATAAAATCATAAAATACACTAATTTTACTACTATAAAGAAACTTACTTGAGTTGCTGCAAGAGGTAAGAAATATTCCTCGATTTGAAATTTTAAAAACTACCACAACCACAGTGAGGGAGAAAGACTTTCATCAGTTTAAAAGGTAATCCCATAATACATCCGACTAGCCATATTTAAAGAATGAGATGTTTCATCCTAAAAACAGGACCCGCCAGACAAAAGTTTCTTTTTTTTTTTGCCAGCTTCGACAGGACGAAGATGAATAACACAATATTATTGATATAAATTGATACGAGTTAACACTAAGCCCATTGCACACGCTTTGTAGAATTTCCGGGTGTAATCTTCAACCGTCGTCTACTTCTGTTCTGTGTCTATCCCGCCCTTGTATCGACGACAGCTTCTAAGAGACATTTGATGTCGAGCACACACGTCAGATGTATGTATTCAATAAATAAATAATCCAAGTTAATACGAATTAAAATCACAGTACTTCACATTTCGCAAAAAACGAATTAAAATACACGCGTACATAAAAACAAACTTTGTTTGAATTACAACGTATACCACTTCGAACGAAGACATCTAAAACGCATGCGCAACTGGGAGTGCTAGTGCCCCCTGGTGGTTATTGCGTCGGAAGAATCAAAACGTCTTAAATTAAGACACGTTTAAAGCAATGAAGTGTCTTAAAATAAGACGTTTGCGGATATTTTAGACATTATTCTCAGTTCGTTTACACTATGGTCATAGTAAGACGCTTATGTATCTTAAATTAAGACATCTATAGTGTCTTAATTTTCAGATTAAGACACTTAAGTGTCTAAAATTCTTTTTCAGTCACATATGTGTCTAAATTTAAGACGCTTCTATTTGCAGTGAAATTTTTTGCTATTCAAGACGATTTTAGAAATAAATGCAATGCTGCAATTTTAAAAGAAAAAAAAAAAATCCGCGAAAAAATGGAAAATGTACTGGCAGCAAAGTCTAATTCTGCGGGTTTTTTTTACGAAACTTCTGTTTTAGTATTACCCGTTTTCAAGATAGAAATTTTTTGCTCTTCAAGACGTTTTTAGAAATAAATGGGCGCAATACCACAATTTATAAAAGGAATAATAATAATAATTGTCATGTTTGTATTTCAATTTAATATGTATAGATGGCAGCACCATAGCTCCTCCCACAATTCATTAGGAGTAAATATCAGAAAATTGTTTTTCTCTAGTCTTGTGTCATGTGACTGACATCTTGTAATTGTTAGTGATGTGATTGTTTGTGAAATGAATAGTAAATGTTTATATGTCTACGAGCAGCCTAATCAGTTATGAGTTGTGTTAATTATTATTAATTACTTACTAAATATATAATAATAATAATAATAATAATAGTAATAATAATAAACGTGAAAAAATGGAAAATGCACTGTCAGCAAAGATGACGTCTACTCTCCGTTTTTTTCTTAAAACTTTCGTTTTAGTATTTTCCATTTTCAAGATAGAAATGTTTTGCTATTCAAGAAGTTTTCAGAAATAAATGTGAGAGATACCGCAATATTAAAAGATAAAAAAAAAATTCGTGAAAAAATGGAAAATGTACTGGCAGCAAAGATGCGGTCTATTTTCCTTTTTTCACGGAACTTCCGCTTTAGTATTCCTCCGTTTTTAAGATAGAATTTTTTTGCTATTCAAGACGTTTTTAGAAATAAATATGAGCAATACTGCAATTAAAAAAAAAAAAAAAAAAAAAAAAAAAAAAAAATCCGTGAAAAAATAGAAAATGTACTGTCAGCAAAGATGCCGTTAATTTTCCGTCCAAACTTCCGTTTTAATATTCCCCTTTTTCAAAATAAAAATTTTTGGCTATTCAAGATGTTTTTAGAAGTAAATGTGTAGTACACCACAATAAAAATCTTACTAATAATTATATACCTATAGTGATGCATATTTACGCGGAACAGGTATTTGTAGGAAATTTATCTTTCAAGTTTTTTATCGCTCTGCCTTTTTCAGGATTCGAACCTTGGTATCCATTAATAGAAGATACTTGCACCGCAAATGGCCATATACAACGCCTTAGTTATAGAAAAAAACATCAATTACGAAAATTTAACTGCAATTTTCCCGTTTTCTCTCAAATGAAAAGGAATATTTCTTTTGTCTGTCCTGGAATGAACATTACCATTTCTAACATTCAGCTAGTAAGGATAAAAAGGAAATCTTCCATTTATTCCAGAAATATTTACTACACTGCAAAAAAAAAAAAAAAAAAAAAAAAAAAAAAAAAAAAGTCAATTTTACGGCATAATACTGGCAGCTGGGGCGCCAGTTTAAAAGCGTAAAATTCACAATAATAAACCGTAAAATAAGCAAGTACTATATACTGTAAAAAAATCTGTATTTTTCACAGAAAAAAAAACACATTTTTTCTTCTGTAAAAAAAAGTTAGATTATGTAATTTTTACAGAAAAAAAATCTGTACAGAAAAAAACTGTTTTAATGGAAAGTTACAGACATTTTCTGTAAATTAAACAATTTTCCACTAGCGCCAAAATTGACAGTTTTTTTTTTTTTTTTTGTCAATTTGAGAGATTTTTTTTTTTTTCACAGTGATACCGTTAACAGTAATATACGGTTTAATTCACTCATAAGACGGTATATATTATTGCTTAGTTGAGGTATTTTACGGTTATAGCTGCCATTATTATGCCGTAAAATCAATATATATATATATATTTTACTGTGATTTCCACGCAAAATATAAAGTTTCCGTAAAAAAAACAGAAATTTTGCGTAAAATTACCCGCATATATACAGGTTTTTTTTCTATGCGGCGAGAAATGTGTTTGATATGCTATTTACAGTTGCTGCATTCAAAAATTTCCAGAAAGTACACATTTTATACTGACTGCGCTTATTAACTCTAGCAATAGCAGCACAGATTTTATTTAATAGCACTTTTTTTTTACGTGAAAGATAAGTCCATCGTAACACTTTGACTGTGTCACGAAAACATAGATTGTCATAAATAACAATTCACTGGCTAATCACAGCTGCACCTTAAGCGTGAATATACTCACGTTCAGTTCCATATATTTAATACCTAATGCATACTCCGTGCGAATTGCGGTACCATTAATGAGACATTTAATTTGAGTCGTTTTATTTATGGTGTAAAGAAAGAGGGTATTCTCTCACGCATTTGGGAAATGACTTGAAGCAAATGTTGGGAGAGGCCTTTAGAGGTTTCTAACAATGCGGATTACCGTGTGAATGTTTAGGTGATTGCTCAGTAGTTTTCTGTTTTCAAGCAAATGATAAAAACTATTCGTAAATTTTACGCTTGCTGTACAAATGAGACCAGCGTTTACCAACCTTTCTTTGCCCATGCTCCCTGCGTATCAAAAATAATAATGACACCTTTCTCCTGAAACATATAAATCTTACTATTAAAGGCCCGCTGCACTGAAACTCCCATAGAACTCGAAATCCCATGTTAACCTAATGGGAAAACTTTAAAGCGCGATTACTCATTACCTAAATATAATTATTAAAATGCCGAGTACACCATCAGAAAGTAAACGTCAGATCCAGATGATGTGTGTTTTTAAAAATTGCCTACTTAAATTTTAAGTATTTTTAAGAAGATGAAAAAATTTAATCAAATAGAAATTTCAAAGTTTATAGGGATTTTTTGTGTACTTAAAATTTACGGAGATCATTTTTAAAAACGTACATCATCGGCATCTTAAGTCTACTTTCTGATGGTGAAAACGATATTTTAATAATTATATTAGGTAATGAGTAATCGCACTTGAGAGTTTTCCCATAGGCTAACATGGGGTTTCGCGATCGGGAAGTTTCAGAGCAGCGGAGCCTGCTAAATTTTATTCACATGGAGAATGTTGAAAAAGTCATTGACAATGGCAAGTATATTACAATAATTAGTTACTTCGCATTTTTACTTTCTTCTATCTTTACAAGAAGAAAGTATTGGATTCATGAAAATTTTCGAATTCCGGTTTTCGACGGATTTACACGTTTTAGGGGTCAGAGATTCCAAAAAACATGTTTTTACAAAATGTCTGTCTGTGACTCTGTGAGTCTGTCTGTCTGTCTGTCTGTCTGTGTGTATGTGACACAAAATTTGTGGGCGCTCTATCTCAAGAACTAATGCACGGAATTTAACAAAAATTCATATTCAGTTAGTACCTGATACAAATTGATGCTGATTAGTTTTTGGTGCAAATCGCTCAACAGGTGGCGCTGCTATGCTGCCTTTTTTACGATTTCCGCAATGGCTCTATCTCAAGAACTAATGCACGGATTTTCATGAATCTTCAGATTCAGTTAGTTCTTGACATGCATAGACATTTTAGAGATTTTGGTGCAAATCGCTCAACAGGTGGCGCTTCTATGCTGCCTTTTTTACGATTTCCGCAATGGCTCTATCTCAAGAACTAATGCATGGATTTTCATGAAACTTCAGAGTCAGTTAGTCCTTGATATGACTTGATGCTGATTACGTGTTGGTGTAAATCGCTCAACAGGTGGCGCTGCTATGCTGGATTTTTTACGATTTCCGCAATGGCTCTATCTCAAGAACTAATCCACGGATTTTCATGTAACTTCAGATTCAGTTAGTCCTTGACATGAATAGACATTTTATAGATTTTGGTGTAAATCGCTCAACAGGTGGCGCTGCTATTGGGCATTTTTTGCAATTTCCGCAATAGCTCTGTCTCAAGAACTAATGCTTGGATTTTCAACAAACTTCAGATTCAGGTATACCATGATATGAATTAGTGCTGTTTATGTTTTGGTGCAAATCGCTCAACAGGTGGCGCTGCTATGCTGCATTTTTCAGAATTTCCGCCACAGCTGTATCTCAATAACTAATGCATGAATTTTCATCAAACTTCAGATTCAGGTATACCTTGATATAAATTAGTGCTGTTTATGTTTTGGTGTAAATCGCTCAACAGGTGGCGCTGCTATACTACATTTTTCAGAATTTTTGCTATACCTCTATACAAGAACTAATGCACGAATTTTCACCAAACTTCAAATTCAGATATATTGTGATATGAATTGGTACTATTTAAACGATTTAATTGACGTAATTTATATAGAAGAAAGTTTTGTGATGGCCACAACATACTAGTTTAGCTAATGGAACAGGTCACAGGTTTTGTCATGACTGTGAAAAAAAATATAAATTATTCAGATCTTTGTCTTTGCATGAACAATCGTGTTATAGATTATATTCCCAAAAAGACGCCTGTAAAACAAATCCGCTGTAAAAATTTTTGTTTTTAAAAATTAATAAAACATTTCATTTTTGAAAAATACAAAGAGGAAAAAAAAATTATCTCCTCTCCCTCTAATTCATACTTGTTTATTTATTCGACGTAATAATAATAATATTATGCTTAAATTAACTATTTTTACAGTAGGGCTGTTTATTCATCTTTAAACCAGGAAAAATAAACTAGAAAACAGGAATTCTGCCTTTTCAGAATTTAGTGTCGCCCCCGATGAAAAAAAAAATATATGTATATGTAAATAGTACAAAACATATTTCAATTTTAAGACTTACAGCACACGCTTTTATTTTATGTAAAATGACGTCATTCGCATTCGCTTAAGAATTCCACATTTACGATCCACTCTTAAACATCTACAGTAAAAAATGCATAGGATGTCACTATCGCAAAATAATACACGAATGCAGCAAAAAGATGCCGTCATTAAAGAAACTCGACAAAAAAAAAAAAAAAAAAAAAAAAAAAAAAAAAGGCTGTCTAGTGATTTATAGGCTTTCATTTGTTTGTAACATTAATATATGCACTTAAAATTAAATATAGTTTATAATAGCTCCCTGTTTTAACATAAATCATGCTTTTATATTTTTTCAAAATAGCACGTATTTTAATTACATTTTTTTCGGTTGTTATGAAAAAACGGCAATAAAAATATATAATTACTATTTTACAGCTATTTTCTTTTACTTTCTACAGAAATGGAGTACTTCCGTTGTCAATATTAAGCAAATGGCTCCAAAAACTACAAAAAAAAAAAAAAAAAAAAAAAAAAAAAAAAAAAAAAATAAATAAATAAATAAAAAAAATTAATAATAATATTTCAAAAATAAATAGAGATACAGTTTTCAAACAAAATGCATTTAAAAGAACTTTCCCCCCCCCCCCCCCCCCAGTACGAATGTATAAAAATTGAAAATGTGCGATGCTTAGAAGTTTAAAAAATTGCTATTGAGTATTTAATCATACTGCTTTGTTTTACGGCTAGCTTCTGTAAGGTAACGTTATTTTTTTTTAGACGACACAAAATAAGCTGGGAGAAAGAAATAGCATACCGTACCGGGGGCTAAAAAAAAACAACAACAACAAAAAAAAACAACCTCAATTTATTTTTTAGCAACCTCAAAAAGTAATAGTCCGAGTGCTACACGACCTAAATAAGTTGAAAACTGTAAATCGTGATAAGAATATAACGATTGGTCAGTATCTACTTTATATTAATACAATGTTTTCCAGAGGGGGAGGCATCGCGTAAAGTCGTGGGAATTCCAGATGGCGGCTGTTATTAAAAATGGCGTCATTTTCCGAATTTTCTTACTATCCATCATATAAATGTGTGTTTTAGGTCGATTTCGATGTTTTTAACGTCAAAAATTTCGCTTTTAATACTTTCCGTCACAGTTGAATGAGTTTATGAGTTCAGTTTGTCTGTTTGTTTGTCTGTCTGACTGCTTGCCATTCCATGCTTAACTCGCTTAAATATATCTACTGGCTTAAATTCACTCAGATTATCATGTAATTTATATATATTATTGAAGTTTACAATAACATGTTCCGAATAAAAATGAAGTGTATAGGTTTTATAGTCCGTTTACAGGGCCCTCAAAAGAATTCCATTACGTTATTGTTATTAGTGCGGGTGCTACGTTTGAGAAAACTGCAAATCGTGAGAAGAATATACCGATTGGTGAGTATCTACTTTATAATCTATATAAGAGAGGGAGGCATCGCGTAAAGTCGTAGGAATTCAAGATGGCGGCTATTAATCAAAATGGCGTCATTTTCTAAATTTTTTTACTATCCATCATTTAAATGTGTGTTTCAGGTCGATTTCGATGTTTTTAACGTCAAAAATTTTGTTTTTAATACTTTCCGTCATAGTTGAATGTGTTTATGAATTGTCTGTTTGTTTGTCTGTCTGTCTGCTTGCCATTCCATGCTCTAACTCGCTTAAATTCACTCAGATTGTCATGTAATTTATATATGTTATTGAAGTTTACAATAACATGTTCTGAATAAAAATTATATAGCTTTTTGTAACGTAAAATTGTATAGCTTTTATAGTCCGTTTACAGGGCCCTCAAAAGAGTTCCATTACGTTATTGTCTATTAGTGCGGGTTCTACGGTTGAGAAAACTTCAAAGCGAGAGAACAATATACCGATTGGTGAGTGCCTGCTTTATATTAATACAATCCATATAAGAGGGGGAGACATCGCGTCAAGTCGTATAGGAATTGAAGATGGCGGCTGTTATTCAAAATGGCGTCATTTACTGGAATTCTTGCAATTTTCATACTATTCATCGTATAAAAGTTTGTTTGATGTAAAATGTATATGAAAAATCTGTAAAAATAAGTGTGGCTGTAGAAAGGATGGCCTTTCTTGCACATTATTGTGCAACTGCAAAAACGAATGTGAGAAATATGATGGTACAAAGCGAATTTTTTATATTCTCTAACTTTTAATGTAACATGCAATTTTTTTAATATCTTGTATAATTAAGGTATGAATAAAAATGCATTTATTTATTTATTTATTCCTTTCATTTCCCTCACTATAAAATACAAAAATACTTTAATAATTGTCATATTTTCATTTTAAGCGGATTTTTGATAGTAAAAAGGGAATTTTTCAGTTTAAAAATATCGAAATTGACATCATAGGCACTTTTATATGATGTATAGGAATAAAAATGCAAACAATTTTGAATAACAGCCGTTATCTTCAATTTCTTATATGAATTGTATTAATAGGAAATAGATACTGACCATTCGGGATATATTTATCACAAAATGCAGTTTTTTTCATACCTAGCAGCTCCACTAATAAGAGGTGATTTAACTGATGATCTTTATAGAATTTATACACGAGTTACAAACGCAGGTATTCTTTTTTTTTTTTTTTTTTTTTTTTTTTTTGGTGTGTCATTGTTAATAAACGATAAACACTATGCCCACCTTGTTCTATAGTAAGTATCTTGTAGTGCACCTCACTGATGTATGTCAATTTGAATGTGTTTCAGAGAGTATAATATGATTAAAACACATTGCAAACGGTTCCCCCCCATAGACAATAACGTAATGGAATTCTTTTGAGGGTCCTGTAAACGGACTATTAAACCTATACACTGGAATTTTTATTCGTAACATGGCATTGTAAACTTCAATAACATATATAAATTACATGACAATCTGAGTGAAATAAAGCGAGTAGCGATATTTAAACGAGTTAGAGCGTGGAATGACAAGCAGTCAGACAGATAAACAAACAGACAAATTGAATTCATAAACTCATTCAACTATGGCGGAAAGTATTAAAAACGAAATTTTTGGCGTTAAAAATATCAAAATCGACCTGAAACACACATTTATATGGTGGATAGTACGAAAATTCAGAAAATAACGCCATTTTGAATAACAGCCGCCATCTTGAACTCCTAGAACTTTACGCGATGCCTCCCCCTCTTACATGGATTGTATTAATATAAAGTATATACTCACCATCTCACCATCTATATATTCTTCTCACGATTTGCAGTTTTCTCAACCGTAGCACCCGGATTAATAGACAATAACGTGATGGAATTCATTTAAGAGCCCTCTAAACGGACTATGAAACATACAGACTTCATTTTTATTCGGAACATGTTATTGTAAACTTCAATAACATATATAAATTACATGACAATCTGAGTGAATTTAAGCGAGTAGCGATATTTAAGCGAGTATTAAAATATCTAGGAAGGGTGAGTTCGCGATAAGCATCAAGCTAAGGACCCAGTATAAATATAAAATAATTGTAATAAAATTTTTATATCAATAATGAAAGATAGAAATCTATTTTTTTACCTTTCTGGTAAAACGGACATACGCTGGTTTCCTTCTTACGTAGGCAACCTGTAATTTTTATTTTAAAAAATAGATGTGGCAAATTGTGAATAATATCATCTTCGAAGAATCCAGATGTAGAGAAAAAACTATTTAATGCATGAAAAAATTCTGGGTTACAAGGATCCACACTCACACACTAAAAAATATAAAGTAAAAAGATTAAATTTTAATAAGATAAGAGTAATGACATCGAAAATCCGATAGGAGACGTAAGTCTTCCATAGGGCAAAGGGTTGACGCACAAAAAACCGTGCGTCTTGACCTGGCAAAATCAGCCCTTCAAATGAGAAGTAAAAAGGGGGCCCACACAAGTTAAAACAGAGTAAAAAAGTCTGGAAACAATAAAACTGCTTAACAAGCAAAACAGTTCTAATTAAAGGAGTCTATATCGTCAGAAAAGTTCTCTGGTGCTGCGATCTATTGTCGCCTTTTCGAAACATAAGTCTCTGACACAATTGTCCATTAGTCCGTGATCTTACGAGAACTTCGCTCAGGGAAGTGTCGCCATCTTGGAACACATTTCACAACTAAAATGAAGGCGTGTTGCACATGTCACAGATAAATTGTCATTTCACAGGCGAGGCGGTGTTGGACATAAAACCACTTACGCTGAGACGTTTTCCAACACCCCCGCTTTTTATGTCAAACCGACGAGCGTAAAATGTTTAACTTATTTCTCAAACACTCAAAATGAGGCTTAGGCAACGGCTTGGTGAGCACGTCTGCCAGCATTAGCTTCGATGTGCAATAAGTTATTTTGATTATGCCATTCTGGCATAGATGTCTGATGTGATGATACTTTACTTCCACGTGTTTAGTTCTTGTCTGTGCCTTGTCGTTTTCGGTCAATCTTATGGCTGATAAGTTATCTTCGTACAATGTTACGGGCAGTAATTGACATAGTTCGAGATCGTTTAACAAGTCTAATAACTACGAGATTTCTTGACCTGCATTAGAGGCAGCGATATATTCAGCCTCCGTGGACGAGAGTGCTGTGCAACTCTGTTTCCTCGATGACCATGCCAATATATTATTTCCTAATTTAAACAAGTTTCCAGTGGTTGACTTCCTGTCTATTCTGTCGTTCCCCCAATCGGCATCGCTATATGCCGTTAGGATTGGAGGTTTTGTTTTATCTATGACGAATTTAAGATCTTTGGTAGTAAGCAGATATCTAATTAACTTCTCGATAGCTTGCCAATCGACTTCCCTTGGGGATTCATTCCTTCTTCCCAGGATATTAACGACTGATGCTATGTCGGGTCTAGTTAAAGTTGCAATGTATAGAAGCCCTCCTATAGCCTGTCTAAATTTTACATTATCCCCCATTAGTTTCCCGTTTGGATCTAGATTAAAGTAGTTAGTATTCATGGGTGTATATGTAGGCTTACCATTTAACAAATTGAATTTTTCTGCGATTTGTATTATTTTGTGTTCCTGGTCTAATTCTAGATTACCGTTATCTGTTTCCTTTATGTTTATACCTAAATATTGTGTTACTTGACCTAAATTTTTGATTTCGTATTGCTTTGATAATTCAGTGTATACTTCGTGTGTGTCTGTATTGTCTCCTGCGACTAAGATGTCATCAACATACACTATTATGTATGCGATTTTTCCATCTTGGACTCTTTTGTACAGACATTTGTCTGACGCGCATTCAACGAAATTTAGTTCTTTTAGAGATTTACTTATTTTTTGGTTCCACGCCCTAGCTGCCTGCTTAAGGCCGTAAATCGCTTTGTTTAAAGTACACACTTTATCTTCTCCCCCTTTTGTTATGTATCCCTCTGGCTGATGCATATAAACCTCCTCTTCTAAATCGCCATGTAAGAAAGCAGTTTTGACATCTAGGTGAGTTATTTTAAGGTCTTTGTACACCGCTGCGTTTAAGAATGCTCGCAGGGTGGTATGCGCTACAACGGGTGCGTAGGTCTCATCAAAATCGCTTCCATATTTTTGAGCATATCCTTTAGCAACCAATCTAGCTTTATATCGCTCTATAGACCCGTTGGCTCGCCTTTTTGCCTTAAACGTCCACCTACAACCTATGACGCGTTTTCCTGGGATAGGTTTTATTAATCTCCAAGTATTATTTTGCTTCAGAGAATCTATTTCCTCACTAGTGGCTTTTAGCCATGTATGTTTAATTTCTGCGTCATTGATATTTTGTAGGTCTGTCCATGACTTTGGCTCCTGAATTTGACACAGGTTTGCGCTTATTCCATAACGGTTAGGTGGTACGCCACGATTTTGTCTTTGCGATCTTCTCGGTTCAAGGGATGTGTCGGTCGGGGTGTTATTCTGATCATCGTCGCGTTCTTCTAGATCAATCTCAATATTATCTGCGGGAGTTTGTTCGTTGTTTTGATTTTCTTTGGCGGGTTTAATTTCCTCATCTTTTATACCTTCTTCGAAGAATTTTACGGTTCTAGATATTATAATTTTATTTTCACTCGTATATATCCTATAGCCCTTGCTCCTGAAATCATATCCCAACATTATTCCCTCGATGGCTTTCTCATCTAACTTATTTCTTTTAGGTTTGTCGACATAGGCAAATGCCTTACATCCAAAAGTTTTGATGTTCGAGAGATCGGGTTTTCTTTTATGCCAAAGTTCATAGGTTGTCATGTTATTTTTGTTAGCCTTTGTTGGTAGACAGTTGATGAGGTAGGTGGCGGACATGACGGCTTCCCCCCAGAATTGCTTAGGTAACTTGGCGTCTGCCAGCATGGTTCTAGCCATTTCCACTATCGTTCTATTCTTTCTCTCTGAAACGCCGTTCTGCGGGCTAGAATAGGGAACACTCAATTGACGCTCTATCCCATTTTCTATCAGGCAGTTTCCAAATTCATCACTGATATACTCTTTTGCGTTATCGGATATTATTGCCTTTATCAACTTGCCAAATTTATTTTTTGTTAGCGCTATGTATTCTTTCAGTTTGATAACTGCTTCCGATTTATGCGCGATTAAGTATGTTATTGTGTACCTGCTATAATCATCCGTGAATGTTATAAAGTACCCCTTCCCTCCTATCGTTTCAGTATTCATGGGGCCACATATATCGGAATGTGCAAGGGTACCGATATCTTTGCTTCTGTTTGTGGCTACTTTAGGGTAGGGCAGAGCGGAAAGTTTCCCTTCAATGCACTTGGTGCATCGCGTGTCATGTTTACAATTATTAATTGTTATCCCATTGGCTAATTCATGATTAACAAGGTATTTAATATCATCAAAATTTTTGTGTCCGAGTCTTCGGTGCCACATTGAAATACAATTTGTATTGTTACAGAAAGTTTGATTACTTATAGTATAGCCGTAATCATCTTCAGGGTTTAATACGTAGAGATTATCATTTAATTTAGCTGTCAAGATTATATTATCATCTTTGACAAATAAACATGCATTTTTCTCGAAAATTACCTTTATGTTATTTTAAGTGGCTTTCTTAACTGACAATAAATTGCCCTTTAGTTCTGGACAGTATAATACATTTCTTAGTGTAATGTAGTGGTTTTTGTCTGTTTTTATTTTTACGTCGCCCATACCTTGCGAATTAAGCCTTTTTCCATTAGCGATTGTTATATTCCCAAAATTCCCGGCTGTGAATGTAGCAAAATTGTTTTTGCTGATGTAACGTGCCTGGTACAACCCGAGTCAATGATAAATGTGTTTGAATCTGTTGTTTGTGTTTGGTTAATTTTTACTGACTCAATTTCAAAATATTTTTCCATTGGGAAGAGAGGAATGATCGATTGGTTGACCTCATCATCTATATTTGATTTGCTGTTAAAGCAAAAATTCGAGGAGTCGGTTTTACTACCATTGTGTTGATTTTTGGGGTTTACCGAATTCTCTTTAAAGTTGGCATGGTTGTTAAATTTATTACTGTTATAATTTTCATTTCTTTGGTAATTGTTTTTCTGTTTGTTTTTCAATTTGTAACATTCTGAACGAGCGTGCCCATCTCGTTGACAGAAACTGCAATACTTTTTGCCCCCTTTATTTACAATTTTATATGCTGTGTCCCTTGGTCGTGTGCTGGTGTTTTTGTATTCGATCCGATGAGAGTACTCATCGATGAGTTTGTTTTTTACAAACTCGAGGTCTAGATCCTTTTCGTCTCTAGCCTCCATACTCGTTATAAGAGGAGCGTATGACTGAGGCAAGTTGCAAAGCATAAGAGCCACAATGTGCGAATCATTTATGAGCTCTCTAATGGCAGCGAGTTTGTCGCGTATAGTTAAAATATTGTTGATATGTAAATTTAAGTCTCCGCCCTCGTTGAGCCTTTGCAAATATAGCTTCCTCAAAAGGAATAATTTGGATGATAAATTCGCCCTTTGGTGAACACTTTTTAATCTTTCCCATATGTCTTTGGGAGATGTCAAGTTTCTAATGTGAACGATTTGTGTATTTTCAATGCACAAACAAATGATGGCTTTCGCCTTAGCAGCATTTTTTGTATATGTATCATCGGGTGAGCTAGGTGAAGATTCTGTTATATATTTGAATAAATCATCTTTAATTAACAAATTTTCTAATTTAAAACACCAATGATTATAATTATTATCATTCAATTTTTCTACTGCCGTAATTTCTTTTGAAGCAGACATAGCGTGTTATTTAAGTATTATAAATTCTTTGATAACAAATATATTTACTATAAGAAGTTTGTGACTTTCTTAAAATAATTTCTTAGAATATATGCATAAATGTAAATAAAATGATCATTTATTCATAATAATCAATCAATATTCATTCACAATAATACCTTTTTTTGCGATATTATATATATCGTTATTTATTCATGCACATTTATTTTCATGTATATATTTCAATATTTCATATCTTATATGTGCATCTTGTTCATTTTATCACAATCAGATAAACAAATTTTTATTACTGGGTTATTTATTTATTTATTTATCTATTTACTTTCCCCTTCAATTCAGGCCTCATAATCTATTAAATTATCTAGGAAGGGTGAGTTCGCGATAAGCATCAAGCTAAGGACCCAGCATAAATATAAAATAATTGTAATAAAAATTTTATATCAATAATGAAAGATAGAAATCTATTTTCTTACCTTTCTGGTAAAACGGACATACGCTGGTTTCTTTCTTACGTAGGCAACCTGTAATTTTTATTTAAAAAAATAGATGTGGCAAATTGTGAATAATATCATCTTCGAAGAATCCAGATGTAGAGAAAAAACTATTTAATGCTTGAAAAAATTCTGGGTTACAAGGATCCACACACACACACTAAAAAATATAAAGTAAAAAGATTAAATTTTAATAAGATAAGAGTAATGACATCGAAAATCCGATAGGAGACGCAAGTCTTTCATAGGGCAAAGGGTTGACGCACAAAAAACCGTGCGTCTTGACCTGGCAAAATCGGCCCTTCAAGTGAGAAGTAAAAAAGGGGCCCACACAAGTTAAAACAGAGTAAAAAAGTCTGGAAACAATAAAACTGCTTAACAAGCAAAACAGTTCTAATTAAAGGAGTCTATATCGTCAGAAAAGTTCTCTGGTGCTGCAATCTATTGTCGCCTTTTCGAAACATAAGTCTCTGACACAGTTGTCCATTAGTCCGTGATCTTACGAGAACTTCGCTCAGGGAAGTGTCGCCATCTTGGAACACATTTCACAACTAAAATGAAGGCGTGTTGCACATGTCACAGATAAATTGTCATTTCACAGGCGAGGCGGTGTTGGACATAAAACCACTTACGCTGAGACGTTTTCCAACAGTTACAGCATGGAATGGCAAGCAGGCAGGCAGACAGACAAACAAACAGAGAAACGGAATTCATACTCAATCAATTATGGCGGAAAGTATTAAAAACGAAATCTTTGACGTTAATAACATCGAAATCGACCTGAAATGCACATTTATATGATGGATAGTAAGAAAATTCAGAAAATGACACCATTTTGAATAACAGCCGCCATCTTGAGTTCCTACGGCTTTACGCGATGCCTCCTTCTCTTATAGGGATTGTATTAATATAAAGTAGATACTCACCAATCGGTATATTCTTCTCACGATTTTCAGTTTTCGCAACCGTAGCACCCGGATTACACGTGATGAAATTCTTGTCACGTGATGGCAATAACGGGATGGAATTCTTTTGAGGAGCCTCTAAACGGACTACAAAACCTATAAACTTTATTTTTATTCGGAACATGTTATCGTAAACTTCAATAACATATGTAAATTACATGGCAATCTGAGTGAATTTTAGCCAGTAGCGATATTTAAGCGAGTTAGAGCATGGAATAGCAAGCAGGGAAACAGACAAACAAACAGAAAAACTGAATTCATAAACTCATTCAATTATGGCGGAAAGTATTAAAAGCGAAATGTTTGACGTTGAAAACATCAAAATCGACCTAAAACACACATTTATATGATGGACAGTACGAAAATTCAAAAAATGACGCCATTTTGAATAACAGCCGCCATCTTGAATTCCCACGACTTTACGCAATGCCTCCCCCTCTGAAATGCATTGTATTAATATAAAGTACATACTCACCAATCGGTATATTCTTATCACGATTTGCAGTTTTCTCAAGCGTAGCACCCGGACTATAATAAATTAATTTTATTGAAATAAAGTATTTTATAACTGTCTTATCTTCTATAATAATAAAGAAACAAGTTTGTGTGTGAGTGTGTGTGTCGACGCGCGGTGTTCTGAAGAGACCGCTGCACGTAGAGTTACAAAAATTGGGAGGAACGGTACCTCTATGTATGTAGTTTTGCACATCGAAGCCCGATTTTTTAATTAGACATTTTTAATTTAATTTTTATGCGATTTTTAGCGTTTTTCTTTTTGTGTTTCGATGCGATTTTCCCACATTAGTGAAAGCAATACGGTTTCATTCTTTTAACCCAATATAATAAATTTTATCCTCTTTTCAATAAAATGTATATTTGGAATTTGTACAGCGATATTTTTGGCAAAATAAATTCAGTTTCAACATTTTAGTTTAATGTAGTAGATTTTGTCCTCTACGAATTTTTTAATTTTAGCGATTTTTAATGCCATATTTAGCGATTTTTAGAGATTATTTGTGCTTTGCGGCGATGGTGGGTTATTTATGAAAGAATTCACGTTACACCATCGTACTCCATTAATGTAAATTTTATCCCTTGCTATTTTAAAATTTTAAGCAATCTTTAATGCACTTTTCAATGCGACTTTTAGAGTTTTTTTGGAGTTTCACGGCAATTTTTTCACATTCGGAAAAGAAATTTTGTTTCAAACCTTTAGCATAATACAGTAAATTTTGCCATCAACGATTTTTGATTTTTAGCGAATTTTAATGCAATTTTTAGCGTTTTTTCCAGATTTTTACGTTTCACGTCGACTTTTTGTCCTTCTTGAAAGATTTCTGATTACAGTGTTTTGAGTCGATTTTTACTTTCTTCTATCTTCAATAGAAGAAAGTATTGTAATCGAAATTTTTTTCGACTTCCGGTTTTCGACGGATTTGCATGTTTTAGGGGTCAGAGATTCCAAAAAACATGTTTATAGAAAATGTCTGTCTGTCTGTGTGTCCGTCTGTCCGTCCGTCCGTCTGTCCGTCTGTCTGTCGCCATTGTACCATCAAAAAGTGTATGAAGTTATGTATAGAATTAAACCAAAATTTTATTATAAGTTTTTGGCTATGGCAAGCAGGTCCTCCCGGAATTTGGAAAAAAATCGCCGGTAGGGGGCGCTGATATAACAATTTTTGTGCGATTTTGAATATTGTACCATCCAAAAGTGTATGGAGTTATGCATAGAATTGAACCAAATTTTTATTTTAAGTTTTTGGCTATGGCAAGCAGGTCCTCCCTGAATTTGGAAAAAATTCGCCGGTAGGGGCGCTGTAATAGCGATTTTTGTGCGATTTTGAATATTGTACCGTCCAAAAGTGTATGAAGTTCTGCATAGAATTAAACCAAATTTTTATTTTAAGTTTTTGGATATGACAAGCAGGTCCTCCATGAATTTGCAAAAAATTCGCCGTTAGGGGGCGCTGTAATAGCGATTTTTGTGCGATTTTGAATATTGCACCATCGAAAAGTGTATGAAGTTATGCATAGAATTGAACCAAAAAAAATTTTTTTAGTTCTTGGCTATGGCAAGGAGGTCCTCCCTTAATTTGTAAAAAAATCGCTCGTAGAGGGCGCTGTAATAGCGATTTTTGTACAATTTTTGTGCCATTTTGAATATTGTACCGCCGAAAAGTGTATGAAGTTATGCATAGAATTGAACCAAATTTTATGTGTTTATTTTTGGTCATGTCACGAAGGTCCTCCCTGAATTTGGAAAAATTCTGCCGGAAGGGGGCACTATAATTGCGATGTCTGTACCATTTTCATTATTGTACCATCGAAAAGTGTATGAAGTTATCCATATAATTGAACCAAATTTTTTGTGCATGTTTCTGGCTATGGCAAACAAGTCCTCCCTGAACTTGAAAAAATTCCGAAAGAAGGGGGCGCTATAATTCCGATCTCTGTGCCATTTTCATTATTGTACCATCGAACAGCGTATAAAATTATGCATACAATTGAGCCAAAATGTTTGTGCTTGTTTTTGGCTTTAGCCAACAGGTTCTCCTTGAATTTGGAAATATTGCGCGGTAAAGGGGCTCCGTGCTAGCGATTTTTGTATACTTTTCTTGATTTTTCGTAGTTCTATTGTGCATCGGCGGCTCATGCAGCGGCGGGAACTCGCTTCCTGCTATGCCGGCTATTCGCAAACAGCTGATAACGACAGAATAAGGAAAAATTAATAATTTTAACAAATATCATGATATAGATTAACTCGTTTTTAGTCCGTTTAATTGACTTGAGCAGAAATTTAAGATGAAAATCAAAGTCGGTATAGTATTGAACTAATAATATTGAAGTATTAACATGTGTAACTAGGTTTTGAAATATTAAGATGTATAAGATAGAAGAAAGTTTTGGGATTGGCACATCCAACTAGTTTGTAATTAATGAAAGAATTCAGATTACAATATTTCACCCATTATATTATAGTACATTTTGTCCGTTGCTATTTTTGAATATTCAGCGACTTTTGATGCATTTTACAATACGATTTTTAGCGTTTTTTCGAGTACCACGTCGATTTTTTACCATTTGGTAAAGGAATTTGGTATCAAATTTTTATCCAACTATAGTAAATTTTGTCTTCCTCGATTTTTGAATTTTAGTGATTTTTAGCGATTTATCGAGTTCAAAGGCAATTTTTTAACATTGGTAAAATGATTTCGGTTTCTAACTTTTAGCCTAATGTAGTACATGTTATTCTCTACGTTTTTTGAATTTTATCAATTTTTAATGCGATATTCAATATGATTTTTAGCGATTTTTGGCGTTCCATGTCGATTTTTTTGTTATTCATGAAAGATTTCCGATTACAGTGTTTCCCCCCTTAATATTAATTTTTTTCAGACGTGACTTTCAAATATTTAGCGATTTTTAATGCAATTTTCAATGTAATTTTCAGCCATTCTTTGAGTTTCTAGGCGATTTTTTGACATTCGGAAACTGATTTCGATTTCACACTTTTTGCCTAATATAGTAAATTCTTCGATTGCAATGGTTTATCCCTTAAATTACAAATATTTACTCTAGCGATTTTATTATATTTTACGATTTTTAATGCGAATTTCAATGAGATTTTTGGGCTGTCACAATATTTTTTTGTCATTTTTAAAAGGAATTCTATTTCAAACTTCTAGCCTAATAAGAATTTGGTTTTAAACCTTTAGCCTATTGTAGTAAATGTTCAAATGTTCTGCTCTGTTATTTTTGAAGTATAGCGGTTTTTAATGCTATTTTCAATGCAATTTTTTAGCCTTTTTTTTTTTTTTTTAGATACGGAAAAGGAATTCGGTCTCAAACTTTTAGCCTGATATAATAAATTTTCATCTGTGCAATGCAAATTTTGCTTTTTAACAACTTTTTATCGCGATTTCTTAGCGTTTATCAAGTTTCACAGCTTGATACTCACCAAAGGAATATTATTTGAAACTTTTATCGAAATATAGTAAATTTCGACTTTCGTGATTTTTTTTTTTTCTTTTTTTTTGCGATTTTTTTATATTTAATTTTTGACCTATAGTAAAAACTGCCCTCTTTTCAATAAAGTTTACTGGGATTTCGTACAGCAATTTTAGAATTTTTCGTGAATTTTTTTGTGATTTTTAGTGTGTTTTCGCGATTTGCTACGATTTTTCAACATTAGTAAAAGGAATCCAGTTTCAATCTTCTAGCCCGATATAGTAAAATAAAAGTTCTCTTTTCGATGAAGTTTATTCGAAATTCATGCAGCGATTTTTAAATTTTTCGCGATTTCTTGTAATTTTCAGAGCTTTTTCGCAATTCGTGCTCTTTTTTGACGGATCCGGATAACGCCGGGCAGGTTAGCTAGTTAATCTAATAAATCTATATTTAGACTGCAGATAAGGCATCAGGAATGACTACGACATTTATTTTATGCATTCTAAAACCTTGCATACCGTGTACCAGCTGAAATATACCAAAAATTGAATAATATACGACAACCGATGGCCATCCACCAAAATTTGGGAAGAACTTCGTTTCGGCGCTAAAAATGAATATCCGATGAGTGCCCCCACCCAAAAAAAAAGTTGTTTTACTATGTTTTTTTTTTTTTTTTTTTTGGGGGGGGGGGGGCAAAAGGAGGCCTATTTAACTCTGGCAGCGGAGGGGCGGGGGAAACTAAAAAAAACTTAATATCTTTTTAAATTATGAATTGAATGACACCATTCGGAAGTCGATACGATCATTTGTTACAATGGCAAGTTTTAGGAATACACAGTCGAAATTTATACTTTAATGTATGTGAAATAGGTTTTTACAGCAACAACTGATTTCCATTCACAAAAATTTGGGAAGAACTTCGTTTTGGCAACCACAGAAGTGAATATCCGATATGTCCTCCTCCCAAAATAAAGTTGTTTTACCGTGTTTTTTTTTCTTTTTTTTTAACCATTTGGAAAAATGGTTATGTCCTCGCCAGGGTAGGAAATCAAAAGCATAATTGAAGCGTTTTATTGGTTTAATCCGCATTGTATTCGTTTTCTGATTGGTCTATACAGTAATCTGTATTTCCCTTTACTTTCAACAGAGATGGATACTTCTGTTGCCACTACGACGAAAAAGTAATAAAAACTACAAAAAAAAAAAAAAAAAAAAAAAAAAAGAAGAAAAAACTCAGAAACAAATTGAGATACAGCTTTCAAACAACTTGCATTTAAAAGTACATTTTTTTCTCTATACGACGGTGTAAAAAGTAATATTGTGGGATGTTTAGAAGTTTATGAATGAAATTTCATTTAAAATGGGTCGTCAGATTTCTTGGAAATCTGACGATGGAAAAGCCTTTTCTCGAACAGCCAATGAAATGCTTGGATAATACGTAAGTTTCAGGAAATCTTGCAATTTGTACGTATAATAACACTATTAATGTTTAATTCATAGCGTACGTAATGTATGATCTGTTGACAGATATATTGTGAAATATATCTCCAAACAAGGACATTAAAATAATCAAGCGAAGTAAATTGCTTTTTCATGCGTCAAATGTGATTTACAAAAGTAATTATCAAAAGTGTTTATGATCTGAAAGAAGGAAGTGAAATTGAAAAGTGATTGCACAATCGTAAACAGATACTTTATTATAAACATTTTCGCAATACTTATGAACTATAAGACATTTATATACTTTCACTTTAAATTATCGTAAATATAAATATTGATACAAATTATTTGTTATGCTGATTTATGGAATTAATTTCCTGTTTTTTATTGCTAATGATATTTTATTCATGTATTTTTTCTCTACTTTTAGTTGTAACTCAGACTCTCAAACTGAGAGATGTATGTCTTAAAGCTCTTATTAAAAATTTATTTTACTTTCTATTTATAAGTTTCGGCACAAAAGTAACTTCATAAGTCACTCAAAATATGCGTCTTTTTAAACAACACGAAGTTCAGACCATCAATCACATATACGGATAAATAAGAAATACAGGAAGAAGATATAGATTCATTTACCCTTTCCGGAGGAAAAATACCAGATTTCAAGCGGATGTACATAAATATAAGGTAAGCCCAATTTATCTTACCTATGCTTTTTATATTGAGAAATAGATAATTAATTTTGAGGATAAAAAACGAATCTCACGCAAATTTTATGATAGCAAAGATTAAATATTGCTAACAAATTGATTATGAGAACGAAAAAAAAAAAAAAAACAATTTCTCAATAAGAATACAAATCTGGTAATCCGATAGGGTAATTTATTAGAAAAAATAAAACGAATCTTAGCAACATTATGGCTTCTTCTACAAAAGATAGCACGGCCATTGAAAAATTGAACGCCAACAATTATACAAATTGGCGGTTCAAGGTCGAAATGCTATAAATTCGAGACGAACTTATTGAATTTATTACGCAAGAGGCCCCCACTCCATTGAATGATGCTTGGACCAAGAAAGGTAGAAAAGCAAGGGCTTTAATAAATTTGTCCATTGACGACAGTCAAATAGTGCATGTCAAAAATTTAAATACAGCTAGGCAAACATGAGACGCACTTTTTAAAGTGTTTAAAAACAAATCCATGAGAGATCTAATCTCTCTAGTAAGCTGTACTTGCTACGAAAACTGTACAGTACAAAATTAACTGAAGGTGGAAATATGACAGCCCACATTACTAAAATTTTAGAGATAGTGGATAAACTGTCAGCAATAGGTGAAAACATAACTGACTCGCATATTTCAGCGCTGCTGCTGTGCTCGCTGCCACCGTCCTACGATACCCTAGTTACTGCCCTGGAGGCCAGAGATGAAGCTGAGTTAACCGTACAATTTATAAAAAGCAAGCTTACGGACGAATATACTAATCGTGAAAATTCCGAAAACAGCAATAAAGCCTATAAAACCCAAGGTAAATTTAATCATTCAGAACAGAAAAGAGGCAGCAATAAGTACTGCTCACACTGTAAAATGAAAATCCGCTCAAATAAAGACTGCTGGTTTCTAAAAACGAAAAACAACAACACTTACACTAATAACAGACACCATAAAAATAAAAACAATTCAACATCACTAGTTTATGAAGAAAATAATTTACATAAAAATGCGGAACCTGAAGAAAGAAAAGACACAGTAAATGAAAACAACAGTGTCGCTTTACTAACCGAAGGGTCCGAAAATAAAGGCACTTTTATAGTGGACAGTGGCAGTTCCAGTCACATAGTAAATTCAAAGGAATTTTTTACCAAAATTACAAATAATAATGAAACAAACGTCACAGTCGCTAATGGTAATAAACTGATTTCATATGGATCTGGAGAGGTAATAATTCATACCGAAAATAAAAACAAACAAGTTATATTGCGTGACGTACTATACGTTCCTGACATAGAAACTAACCTGCTGTCAGTGAGTAGGGCAACTAAAAACGGTTGCAAAGTCAAATTTGAAAAAGATAAATGTGATATAATTCACGAAGGCGACGTTATACTTCAAGGTAAACTTAAAAACAATCTGTACGAAATACATGTTAGTAAAGATGAAAATTACAAGCACTATGCAAATGTCACCTACAACTGCTCAAATGCAAATTGCATAGATTTGTGGCATAGGAGCTACGACACAATAAAGTCCATGTTATCAAAGGATTTAGTTGAGGGAATTAAAATCAACAACTGCAAACATAATGCTAAATGTGAGGTATGCATCAAGTCAAAAATCAGCGAGACCCCATTTCCTAAATCAGGTGCATATAGAGCTACAAAAAGGCTCGAGTTAGTCCATACTGATGTATGCGGCCCTATAAATACACCCACAATTGGGGGGGGGGGAAATACTTCGTCACTTTTATCGGTGATTATACACAATTTTGTGTAATTTATTTAATGGCAAATAAAAGTGAGGCTTCAGAAAAATTGAAAGAATACGTCACAATGGGGAAAAACAAATTCGGAAAAATGCCTACTGAGATCAGATCGGACAACGGTGGTGAATATACGGCTAACGAAATAGAAAAATATCTAAAAGGAAATGGGATTCATCATCAGCTTACTGCACCATTTAACCCAAGCCAAAACGGTGTCGCAGAGCGTAAGAATAGGTCCCTACTTGATATGGTTAGAAGTATGCTAAATGAAGCAAATCTCCCGCACAAATTATGGGGGGAAGCCATATGTACCGCGAATCACTTACAGAACCGGCTACCTTGAAAATCGGTAAGCACCACACCCTATGAATTATGGATGAATAGGAGACCAAATTTGAAATATCTCAAAGTTTTTGGCTGTACTGCATACGCCTACATACACAAATCAAAGAGAGGAAAATTAGATAATAGAGCGGAAAAAGGCACTTTTGTCGGATACGACAGTCGCTCTAAGGCGTACAGAATCTATACAAGTGACGGAAGAGTAATATTGGACAGAAGTATAAAATTTATAGAAAATAAAAATAATCCAGATACTAACGAAAATCTAGATAGAAGAGAATTAATCGCGGAAACAAACAAACAAACACAACAGAAAGACACGAATGAAATGGAAATAGATCTGACACCAACACAAAATGAACTAAGTCCACCACCCGCGTCACAACAACAAATTCCACAAGTGAGAAGATCAGAGAGAACCAACAGAGGTGTGCCGCCGGACAGGTTTGCTTATGCAGTCCGGCACGATCCAGTATATGTACCTAACAGTTGGGAAGATATGATGAGTATAGAAAATCCTATAGAAAAACAGAACTGGATAAAAGCGACAGAAGAGGAAATGAATTCCCTTAATGAAAATGAAACCTGGTGTTTAGTTGATCCCCACAAGGGGCAAGAGTAATTGGATCGAAATGGACTTTTAAAGCGAAATATGACGAATTCGGAAAAATCAAGCGTTACAAAGCGAGATTGGTCGCACAAGGATTTAGACAAAAATACGGAGTAGATTTCGATGAAACTTGTGCGCCAGTAGTTTCCCATACAACTTTAAGAGTCTTCATAACTGCCGCAGCATACCACAATCTCAATATTAGGCAGATTGACATCAAAACTGCATTCTTACATGGTGAATTGGAAGAAAATGTCTATGTATCATAACCTAAAGGGTACATAAGCACTACAGAACCCAATAAGGTTTGTAAGTTAAAAAAAGCCCTATATGGACTAAAACAAGCTGCAAGAGCATGTATTCAAACATTAGTGAAACACTAAAGGAATTAAAATTTAAACAGAGCAATGCTGACAATTGCTTATTTATAAGAAAAGAAGGGGAAAACACGGTTTATATAGCAGTATACGTAGATGATATTCTCATCGCAGGAAAAGATGAAAATATAAATGAGATAATTGATAAACTAAAATCTAAGCACGCACTTGAAGATTTAGGTCAAATTTCCAATTACCTCGGGATAAAAATACAAAAGACTCACAACGGCTTTAAACTAAATCAAACAGCAAAAATAATAGAAATCGCAAAAAAAAAATTCAATTTAGAAGATTCTAAGCCATACGGCACTCCAATGGAAACAGGCTTTCAACGATTAGACAATGTAGAAACACAAATGCCAAATAACACTAAGTACCGACAAGCAATAGGTGCGCTGTTATATGTTGCTACAATAAGTAGGCCCGATATTTTAGTAGGGGTAAACATATTGAGTAGAAAAAACAAAACGCCGTCTGAAAGAGATTGGAAACGTGTTAAAAGATTAATAAGATATCTCTATTCAACAAAAGACTTAAATTTAGTAATCAGCACGGAAGAACCACCCATCCTAGAAGTATATACTGATGCAGATTGGGGTGGAGATCTAAAAACAAGAAGATCGACAACAGGCAATTTGTTCCTTTTAGGAAAGAATCCAGTGGATAACAAAACGACAAACGTGTGTCGCACAATCATCTGCAGAGGCAGAGTTCGTAGCAGCGGCGAGCGCAACACAAGAATTAATATGGCTGCTAAAACTATTAGAAGATCTCGATATACCGCAAAGATTGCCTATAGTAATTTATGAAGATAATAAATCTTGCATAAAAATGATAGAATCCGAAAAGTTTTCTAATAAATCGAAACATATTGATCTAAAATATAATGTGATTAAACAGCTGAAAGAAGATAAAATTATTGAATTGCGTTATTGCCCAAGCAAATCAATGACGGCGGACATACTTACGAAACCAGAGCCCAAGCCTGAATTTCTAAATAATAGAAACAAACTGAAATTACAGAACAATCCTCGTTAGGAGATTAAGGAGGGAATTGTTGACAGATATATTGTGAATTACAATCTCCAAACAAGGACATTAAAATAATCAAGCGAAGTAAATTGTTTTTTCATGTGTCAAATGTGATTTACAAAAGTAATTATCAAAAGTGTTTATGATCTGAAAGAAGGAAGTGAAATTGAAAAGTGATTGCACAATCGTAAACAGATACTTTATTATAAACATTTTCGCAATACTTATGAACTATAAGACATTTATATACTTTCACTTTAAATTATCGTAAATATAAATATTGATACAAATTATTTGTTATGCTGATTTATGGAATTAATTTCCTGTTTTTTATTGCTAATGATATTTTATTCATGTATTTTTTCTCTACTTTCAGTTGTAACTCAGATTCTCAAACTGAGAGATGTATGTCTTAAGGGTAACCATCAGTTATATCTTCTCCCATAGTGCATGTGTTACATTCTTGACAGCACATATGCGTATTTACTATTGAAGTTATATATTTAATTTTTTTTTTTGGTGAGAGATATGACTCATGTCTTTTAAATAATATAATTTTATGAATGAAATATATCAGCTGTTTTTTTTAAATTTAATTAAAATTTTTTCCATGTTTCCAATAGACATCAACAGATGGCGGTACCAGTGCTGCTATTTTTTTGTATGGATTAAAAAAGGACTGTTCTTATCGTTTTTATATGTTTCCTTGTTAAATGTTATCATTACCTCCCTCATAAATCCAATAAGAGATATATTTTAGACGATATTAACATAAGAAGTCCTTCAACAAGTCTTTTTTTTTTTTAACGAAATGTTGTTTTATTCGGGCATTCCACGCAAAAATGAGGAAAAGCCTTTTACATTCCAGCAACCCTATAACTTCCGTTCGCTCGACCCATAAGCCAGGACAGAAAAATTCCCCTTTCCTCTACTCTACGTTCGTCGGGAAATTCGGTTCAAAACATCGAGTTTACGAAAAAAATAGAGAGTGAGAGAGAGAGATTACGTCTTTCCATTATGTGGTTTCTAAATAACAACACATGCCAGTTTCATGCGTTTCCGAACAAAAATGAATTAAAACTTATATGTCATAAAGTTGCTCGTTTGTATTTGACAACAAACTAAGTTTTCAGACTTTCTACTTGTCTACGATTGCGAAGGGAAATATAGTTGGTACAGAAAAAAGCATATTTTTATAAATTAGAATAAAATTTTTGTTTTTTTTAACATCGAATTTGACAGTCTAAAAAATCTATTGTTTTTAGAAAAAAAGAGAGAGAGAATACGTTTTTTGATTATGTAGTTTTTGAATAACAACACCTGCCAGTTTCATGCGTTTCCGAATAAAAATAAATTAAAACTCATGTGATAAAGTTGCTCGTTTGTATTTGACAAAAGCCGAAGTTTTCTGATTTTCTACTGTCTACGATTGCGAAGGGAAATATATTTGGTACAGAAAAAAGCATATTTTTATAAATTAGAATAACATTTCTGTTTTTTTTTTTTTTTTTTTTTTTTTTTTTTACATCAAATTTGACAGTATTTGTAAAAAATCTATTGTGTTTTGAAAAAAAAAAAAGAGAAAGAGAATACATTTTTTGATTGTGTAGTTTTTGAATAACAACACCTGCCAGTTTCATGCATTTCTGAACAAAAAGGAATTAAAACTTATGTGATAAAGTTGCTCGTTTGTATTTGACAACAACCGAAGTTTTCAGATTTTCTACTTGTCTACGATTGCGAAGGGGAATATATTTAGTACAGAAAAAAAACATATTTTTATAAATTAAAATAAAATTTCTGTTCCTTTTTTTTTACATCGAATTTGACAGCATTTTCTAAAAAATCTATTGTGTTTACAAAAAAGAAAAGAAAAAGAGAGAGAGATAGAATACGTTTTTGGTTATACAGTGTTTGAATAACACCTGCCAGTTTCATGCGTTTCCGAATAAAAATTAAATAAAACTTATGTCATAAAGTTGCTATAAAAATAAAATTTCTGTTTTTCTTTTCATTTTCATCAATTTGACATTATTTTCTGAAAGATCTATTGTGTTTACAAAAAAAAAAAAAAAAAAAAAAGACAAAGAAGAAGAGAGAATACGTTTTTCGATTCTGTAATTTCTGAATAACAACGCTTGCCAGTTTTATGCATTTCTGAACAAGACTGAATTAAAACTTATGTCATACAGTTGCTCGTTTGTATTTGACAACAGCCGAAGTTTTCGGATTTTCTATTTGTCTACGATTGCGAAAGGGAATATATTTAGTACAGAAAAAAAAAAAAAAAAAACATGTTTATAAATTAAAATAAAATTTCTGTTTTATTATTATTATTATTATTATTATTATTTTTTTTTTTACATCGAATTTGACAGTATTTTCTGAAAGATCTATTGTGTTTACAAAAAAAAAAAAAAAAAAGAGAGAGAGAATACGTTTTTTGATTATGTAGTTTTTGAATAACAACACCTGCCAGTTTCATGCGTTTCCGAATAAAAATAAAATTTATGTGATAAAGTTGCTCGTTTGTATTTGACAACAGCCGAAGTTTTCGGATTTTCTACTTGTCTACGATTGCGAAGGGGTATATATTTGGTACAGAAAAAAGCATATTTTTATAAATTAGATTTTTTTTTTTTTTTTTACATCGAATTTGAAAGTATTTGTAAAAAATCTATTGTGTTTAGAAAAAAAAAAAGAGAAAGAGAATACGTTTTTTGATTATGTAGTTTTTGAATAACAACACCTGCCAGTTTCATGCATTTCTGAACAAAAAGGAATTAAAACTTATGTGATAAAGTTGCTCGTTTGTATTTGACAACAACCGAAGTTTTCAGATTTTCTACTTGTCTACGATTGCGAAGGGGAATATATTTAGTACAGAAAAAAAACATATTTTTATAAATTAAAATAAAATTTCTGTTCCTTTTTTTTTACATCGAATTTGACAGCATTTTCTAAAAAATCTATTGTGTTTACAAAAAAGAAAAGAAAAAGAGAGAGAGATAGAATACGTTTTTGGTTATACAGTGTTTGAATAACACCTGCCAGTTTCATGCGTTTCCGAATAAAAATTAAATAAAACTTATGTCATAAAGTTGCTATAAAAATAAAATTTCTGTTTTTCTTTTCATTTTCATCAATTTGACATTATTTTCTGAAAGATCTATTGTGTTTACAAAAAAAAAAAAAAAAAAAAAGACAAAGAAGAAGAGAGAATACGTTTTTCGATTCTGTAATTTCTGAATAACAACGCTTGCCAGTTTTATGCATTTCTGAACAAGACTGAATTAAAACTTATGTCATACAGTTGCTCGTTTGTATTTGACAACAGCCGAAGTTTTCGGATTTTCTATTTGTCTACGATTGCGAAAGGGAATATATTTAGTACAGAAAAAAAAAAAAAAAAAACATGTTTATAAATTAAAATAAAATTTCTGTTTTATTATTATTATTATTATTATTATTTTTTTTTTTTTTACATCGAATTTGACAGTATTTTCTGAAAGATCTATTGTGTTTACAAAAAAAAAAAAAAAAAAGAGAGAGAGAATACGTTTTTTGATTATGTAGTTTTTGAATAACAACACCTGCCAGTTTCATGCGTTTCCGAATAAAAATAAATTAAAACTCATGTGATAAAGTTGCTCGTTTGTATTTGACAAAAGCCGAAGTTTTCTGATTTTCTACTGTCTACGATTGCGAAGGGAAATATATTTGGTACAGAAAAAAGCATATTTTTATAAATTAGAATAACATTTCTGTTTTTTTTTTTTTTTTTTTTTTTTTTTTTACATCAAATTTGACAGTATTTGTAAAAAATCTATTGTGTTTTGAAAAAAAAAAAGAGAAAGAGAATACATTTTTTGATTGTGTAGTTTTTGAATAACAACACCTGCCAGTTTCATGCATTTCTGAACAAAAAGGAATTAAAACTTATGTGATAAAGTTGCTCGTTTGTATTTGACAACAACCGAAGTTTTCAGATTTTCTACTTGTCTACGATTGCGAAGGGGAATATATTTAGTACAGAAAAAAAACATATTTTTATAAATTAAAATAAAATTTCTGTTCCTTTTTTTTTACATCGAATTTGACAGCATTTTCTAAAAAATCTATTGTGTTTACAAAAAAGAAAAGAAAAAGAGAGAGAGATAGAATACGTTTTTGGTTATACAGTGTTTGAATAACACCTGCCAGTTTCATGCGTTTCCGAATAAAAATTAAATAAAACTTATGTCATAAAGTTGCTATAAAAATAAAATTTCTGTTTTTCTTTTCATTTTCATCAATTTGACATTATTTTCTGAAAGATCTATTGTGTTTACAAAAAAAAAAAAAAAAAAAAAAGACAAAGAAGAAGAGAGAATACGTTTTTCGATTCTGTAATTTCTGAATAACAACGCTTGCCAGTTTTATGCATTTCTGAACAAGACTGAATTAAAACTTATGTCATACAGTTGCTCGTTTGTATTTGACAACAGCCGAAGTTTTCGGATTTTCTATTTGTCTACGATTGCGAAAGGGAATATATTTAGTACAGAAAAAAAAAAAAAAAAAACATGTTTATAAATTAAAATAAAATTTCTGTTTTATTATTATTATTATTATTATTTTTTTTTTTTTTTTTACATCGAATTTGACAGTATTTTCTGAAAGATCTATTGTGTTTACAAAAAAAAAAAAAAAAAAGAGAGAGAGAATACGTTTTTTGATTATGTAGTTTTTGAATAACAACACCTGCCAGTTTCATGCGTTTCCGAATAAAAATAAATTAAAACTCATGTGATAAAGTTGCTCGTTTGTATTTGACAAAAGCCGAAGTTTTCTGATTTTCTACTGTCTACGATTGCGAAGGGAAATATATTTGGTACAGAAAAAAGCATATTTTTATAAATTAGAATAACATTTCTGTTTTTTTTTTTTTTTTTTTTTTTTTTTTTTACATCAAATTTGACAGTATTTGTAAAAAATCTATTGTGTTTTGAAAAAAAAAAAGAGAAAGAGAATACATTTTTTGATTGTGTAGTTTTTGAATAACAACACCTGCCAGTTTCATGCATTTCTGAACAAAAAGGAATTAAAACTTATGTGATAAAGTTGCTCGTTTGTATTTGACAACAACCGAAGTTTTCAGATTTTCTACTTGTCTACGATTGCGAAGGGGAATATATTTAGTACAGAAAAAAAACATATTTTTATAAATTAAAATAAAATTTCTGTTCCTTTTTTTTTACATCGAATTTGACAGCATTTTCTAAAAAATCTATTGTGTTTACAAAAAAGAAAAGAAAAAGAGAGAGAGATAGAATACGTTTTTGGTTATACAGTGTTTGAATAACACCTGCCAGTTTCATGCGTTTCCGAATAAAAATTAAATAAAACTTATGTCATAAAGTTGCTATAAAAATAAAATTTCTGTTTTTCTTTTCATTTTCATCAATTTGACATTATTTTCTGAAAGATCTATTGTGTTTACAAAAAAAAAAAAAAAAAAAAAAGACAAAGAAGAAGAGAGAATACGTTTTTCGATTCTGTAATTTCTGAATAACAACGCTTGCCAGTTTTATGCATTTCTGAACAAGACTGAATTAAAACTTATGTCATACAGTTGCTCGTTTGTATTTGACAACAGCCGAAGTTTTCGGATTTTCTATTTGTCTACGATTGCGAAAGGGAATATATTTAGTACAGAAAAAAAAAAAAAAAAAACATGTTTATAAATTAAAATAAAATTTCTGTTTTATTATTATTATTATTATTATTTTTTTTTTTTTTTTTACATCGAATTTGACAGTATTTTCTGAAAGATCTATTGTGTTTACAAAAAAAAAAAAAAAAAAGAGAGAGAGAATACGTTTTTTGATTATGTAGTTTTTGAATAACAACACCTGCCAGTTTCATGCGTTTCCGAATAAAAATAAATTAAAACTCATGTGATAAAGTTGCTCGTTTGTATTTGACAAAAGCCGAAGTTTTCTGATTTTCTACTGTCTACGATTGCGAAGGGAAATATATTTGGTACAGAAAAAAGCATATTTTTATAAATTAGAATAACATTTCTGTTTTTTTTTTTTTTTTTTTTTTTTTTTTTTTACATCAAATTTGACAGTATTTGTAAAAAATCTATTGTGTTTTGAAAAAAAAAAAGAGAAAGAGAATACATTTTTTGATTGTGTAGTTTTTGAATAACAACACCTGCCAGTTTCATGCATTTCTGAACAAAAAGGAATTAAAACTTATGTGATAAAGTTGCTCGTTTGTATTTGACAACAACCGAAGTTTTCAGATTTTCTACTTGTCTACGATTGCGAAGGGGAATATATTTAGTACAGAAAAAAAACATATTTTTATAAATTAAAATAAAATTTCTGTTCCTTTTTTTTTACATCGAATTTGACAGCATTTTCTAAAAAATCTATTGTGTTTACAAAAAAGAAAAGAAAAAGAGAGAGAGATAGAATACGTTTTTGGTTATACAGTGTTTGAATAACACCTGCCAGTTTCATGCGTTTCCGAATAAAAATTAAATAAAACTTATGTCATAAAGTTGCTATAAAAATAAAATTTCTGTTTTTCTTTTCATTTTCATCAATTTGACATTATTTTCTGAAAGATCTATTGTGTTTACAAAAAAAAAAAAAAAAAAAAAAGACAAAGAAGAAGAGAGAATACGTTTTTCGATTCTGTAATTTCTGAATAACAACGCTTGCCAGTTTTATGCATTTCTGAACAAGACTGAATTAAAACTTATGTCATACAGTTGCTCGTTTGTATTTGACAACAGCCGAAGTTTTCGGATTTTCTATTTGTCTACGATTGCGAAAGGGAATATATTTAGTACAGAAAAAAAAAAAAAAAAAACATGTTTATAAATTAAAATAAAATTTCTGTTTTATTATTATTATTATTATTATTATTTTTTTTTTTTTTACATCGAATTTGACAGTATTTTCTGAAAGATCTATTGTGTTTACAAAAAAAAAAAAAAAAAAGAGAGAGAGAATACGTTTTTTGATTATGTAGTTTTTGAATAACAACACCTGCCAGTTTCATGCGTTTCCGAATAAAAATAAAATTTATGTGATAAAGTTGCTCGTTTGTATTTGACAACAGCCGAAGTTTTCGGATTTTCTACTTGTCTACGATTGCGAAGGGGTATATATTTGGTACAGAAAAAAGCATATTTTTATAAATTAGATTTTTTTTTTTTTTTTTACATCGAATTTGAAAGTATTTGTAAAAAATCTATTGTGTTTAGAAAAAAAAAAAAGAGAAAGAGAATACGTTTTTTGATTATGTAGTTTTTGAATAACAACACCTGCCAGTTTCATGCGTTTCCGAACAAACAGGAATTAAAACTTATGTCATAAAGTTGCTATAAAAATAAAATTTCTGTTTTTCTCTTCTTTTCTTTTCTTTTCATCGAATTTGACAATATTTTCTTAAAAATCTATTGTGTTTAAAAAAAAAAAAAAAAAAAAAAAAAAAGAGAAGAAGAGAATACATTTTTCGATTATTTAGTTTCTGAATAACAACACCTGCCAGTTTCATGCATTTCTGAACAAAAAGGAATTAAAACTTATGTCATAAAGTTGCTCGTTTGTATTTGACAACAAACTAAGTTTTCAGATTTTCTACTTGTCTACGATTGCGAAGGGGAATATATTTAGTACAGAAAAAAAAAAAAAAAAAACATATTTTTATAAATTAAAATAAAATTTCTGTTTTCAATGGTATTATGTCTTATTTATTTGTAAACGGCTGCTCTTCTTTGAATCCATTAACACTATTTTTCGATTCCTGGAAAAAACTAAAATATTTAATTTTAGATGAATATTTAAATTTCAGATATGTATAAATTTGTGTATATTTCTCAGTTGCGAGAATTGTGTAAACTGTATTGTGCCTTATCTGATTTAAAACGATAGCTCTCTTGAGTCCTCCGTCACTTTTTTCTTTCATTCTCGAAAAAAACTGTCATTTATTTTGAATGAAACTGTAAATTTCCAGAAATTTTTCAATTGCATTACTATGTCTTATTTATTTGTAAACGGCTGCTCTTCTTTGAATCCATCAACACTATTTTTAGATTCTCGGAAGAAAATAAAACATTTAATTTGAGATGAATATTTAAATTTCAAATATGTATGAATTTTTGTATATTTTTCAATTGCGCGAATTGTGTAAATTGTATTGTGCCTTATCTGTTTCAAAATAACAGCTGTCTTCAATCCTAAATCACTTTTTTTTTTTTTTTTCAATTCCATAAAGGAACTGTCCTTTATTTCGAATGAAATTGTAAAGTACTACATGTATTATAATTTTTGTGAAAATTTTTTAGTTGCATTATGTCTTATTTATTTGTAGACAGCTGCTCTTCTTCGAATACTTTAACAGTATTTTTCTATTCTCGGAAGAAATTAAAATATTTAATTTGACATGAACATTTAAATTTCAAATATGTTCAAATTTTTGTATATTTCTAAATTGCGGGAATTCTATAACCTGATGCGTATTATAATTTTTTGTGGGATTTTCCTATCCGTGAAATATATAAGTTATATCGTAGCTTATTTTTATTTAAAACGGTTGTTTCCCTTTTTATCCTTGAACACTATTTTTCCCCTTTTGGAAAAACTAAAATATTTCATTAGAAAGGAATTTGAAAATTTCAAATATGTATACATTTTGTAGATTTTTCAATTGCGCAAATTTTGTAAACGATGTCTTATCTGTTTAAAAACGATAGCTCTCTTGGATCCTCCATCACTTTTTTCTTTCATTCTAGAAAAAAAAAAAAAAAAACCTGTCATTTATTTCGAATGAAACTGTAAATTACCTGAAATTTTTGAATTGCATTATGTCTAATTTATTTGTAAACTGTAGCTCTTCTTTTAATCCTTTAACACTATTTTTCGATTCTCGGAAGAAACTAAAATATTTAATTTGAAATGAATATCTAAATTTCAAATATGTATAAATTTTTGTATATTTTTTCAAATGCGTGAATTTTGTAAACTGTATTGTGTCTTATCTGTTTCAAAACGAAAGCTGTCTTGAATCCCCCATCATTTTTTTTTTTTTTCATTCCCGAAAGAAACTGTCGGTTTTTTTCGAATGAATCTGTAAAGTACAACGTTTAATATAATTTTTTTAAATGTTTTTCAATTGTATTATGTCTTATTTATTTACAAACGGTTGCTCTTCTTTGAATCCTTTAAACTATTTTTCAATTCGCGGAAGAAAAACAAAATATTTAATTTGAGATGAATTTTTAAATTTCAAATATGAATAAATTTTTATTATATACCTGGTTTATTTATTTCATTTATTTACTTCTGTAGAATTCATATTTTCTTTGGTGTACGTGCGTTTTAAGATTGCGTGGCATTAATTCATATGTATGTTACGCCATATTTACGCCTGCCAAATTCATTTTTTATACAGTAATTGTGACGTTAGTAAGAGCATAACTTATGGCCCAATGTTTCTTAGTTTTTCATTTACATTTTTTACTTTCCGAGCATATATAGTGTTAGGAAAGTGTTGTAATCATGAAAAAAAATCCTATTGTGGAAATACTGTTACATATTTACATTTAAAGGCTTTCTTTAAATCTTGAGATTTTGATCATTTTACAATTATTCCATACGTATGCAAGTATGTTGGCATATATTTTTTTTCAGATCATCTGCTTATAATGTTTTTAAGATGATATATGTATGTATATATCTATGTATGGTGAGTGTGTACCATTGGGTCTAAATTGTGCTTTGGATTGACTCCCGTTTGGCCTATTTTAATTTATAAATTACTGCCAACAGAATGGTATTAATTTTTATGCATATCGGAAACGTAACTGAAGTTAGATCATTTTTAATTCTTTTTTCTTTTTTGTGACACGGAAAAATCAACATGTTTTCTTTTTTAACTAAATTAAATAAATTATTGTTCAAGCAGCTCATCTTACTTTAATATTTTTATCTTTGCTATTTTTATACGTATAGTAGAGAGTTGAAACTGCGCAAAACATCGTTTTAACTTATTATTATTAATCTTTATAATATTGTCACAATAACAGTATAAAAGCAGTCGTCTGTTGAAAATAAATAAACAAATATTTTAGACAGTAACCCATTTTTCTATACAAAACTCTAAAAATAGTTATCTCTCAGCTTTATCACACAGATAGAAGTGAAGACGTCATGTCATCCCCCAGACCCCAACCTTGGTCCGTATCTATATTCTATAGCCTTGGGTCAGTAAGTGTAACTCGAGCTTTACAAGAACATTTTCCTCCCATTAGAAAATGAAGAGAGAGAAAGAGGGGGTTTAGTGACATTGCATGTATTCCCGAAAAATACTTCTAAACAAAATCTGCTAACTTGACTTTTTATTTTTTTCTTACTGATGTGTAAAAGGATTCAACAGGAGCCAACGAAAACGAAATAAAAATGTCCCAATTTTAAAAAAATAATTAACACATACGTAAATATATATAATCCATTATACGTGTAATTATATGTGAGGCACAAGTTGGCTCTCTGTGCCTCTAACCAAAACTTTTTATTTTCATATAGAACAGAATGTAATTAAATCATCACACAAAATGATTTTCTAACTATACGAATTTCCTCTAATTAAAATATCTTTTAGTATAATCTTAAAATATCTATACCTCGATTTATCTTTTATAATGATTTTTGTAAATGATCATCTGTTATACTACACTCAAAGGGTATTCGAAACACTTCTGCGGTTTCAAACTAAGAATTTTCTATTACTGTTAACTCTGCAGCTTTTAATGAGCTCGTGAAAAACGTCTTCAAAGTTTAGCCATATATGCATTTCTTGCTTTATAATTCGTTAACCCGCCTTGAGTCAGACATGACTGATAATTATAAACAGTGAAGTTCATAGCAATAACTAAAGAATGTCTCATTTGAGCCGATACAGCTCAAATCAATGAGTCATGTGGAAAATTTTTGAAGGAAGAAACGAGATTTTTGGAATACAAATAGTTTCGGTCGAGTTCCGGTTAGAGGTCTGCAGGGGCCCGTACCCGGCCCGGCGGAATGAAGGCGAATTTCCAAACGGGCCGGGCCGGCAGAATTAGGACAATTTTTTCAACGGGCCGGGCCGGGAAAAAAAATTGATTATAAGAATTTAAGCGAAGCAGATAAAATACGAGCCATTTTCAATGAATATGATTTTCTCGAGAAGTATAAATGTGCGTCACGAGTCGATGCGAGTTTAACAACATCAGTACAGAAATGTAACATGTCCATCGTAGAGATCGGCATCGTACAGTTACAAGATGTCTGATTCCGAGTTTTTTTCAGCAGACTCGTGCCGGGACGGAACTGGTCTTAATCGATCTCAGGATGTGTAGAACAGTCATTGTGTTTTGTAGTATTAATAGTGATAATGAACTTGTTTTAACAGTATCTTTGGAAGTATACCTTAAGGTGGTTCTTATATTCACTGCTCAACAATGCGAAGCTTTCAGACACATTTTCTGACAATTTTTAACTATGAAGGCATAAAATTGACAGGCCTGCCTATTGAAGGCATTTGGAAACGAATAGCTTTTTCAATATTTGATAAATTACTTACAGAGATAACAGAGATTCCTGTCACGTGACTGTATATTTTCCTCCTTTCCTGTGCTATCGCTTCCGGAAATTCGATTCAAAACGCTAACTTTGACAGTATTTTCAGAAAGATATATTGCTTTTATCTATGAAAAAACGACATTTACATAGCTTTTGAATAAGAATACCTGCCAATCTTACACGTTTCCGAAAAGAAAAGAATTCATAAATGTGTTGAAATGTAGCTCCTTTAGATTTGAGAAAAGCCTTAAAAATGAGAAAATATTTTCACAAATATACTTTTTATTATACAGCTTCAAAAGTTATCATGTTTTTAATCCTTCATTCTGAACTACATTAATCTTTTAATGAATCCTTATTTCCATTTTGAAATGTCTGTAGACACGATGACTAGAACACTGTAAGTAATCGTTAATGTTTACTATTGTGTGTTTTCTGTTTTGCGAACATCAAAGTAATGTAAAATATACTGTAAAATGTTCCCATAAATATGTATGTAGCATTCATTAAAATAATTTTAATTGTATGTTGAGAAAAAACGGTGTTTTTTGTAGAAATTGTGTCCGGCCGGGCCGGGCCTGTTTTCACTGATTTTTGTACGGGCCGGGCCGAGAGCTGTAAAAATGCAAACGGGCCGGGCCGGGCTCGGTCCGAACTTCCAATTTTTACACCGGCCCGTGCAGACCTCTAGTTCCAGTCCGGCCGAATTTTTGGTAGCATTTTCGCCGAAAACGAATTTTCTGCGAAACTCAGATTTAGGAACTTGAAATACTTTCTGCCACATTTTCTGATAACATAAAAAGCATGATACTTGCAAGCCTGATTAGAGACGTGATTTGCAACCAAACAGTTTATTTTTATTTTATTTTTTTTCTAATAAAAGAAGTACATCTTATACTAAGTTATAAGCGATTATAGCCTCCAGTTGTTAGCTTTTTTTCTTTCTTGTGCTATCGCGCCCCTAAATTCGGTAAAAATTGCCAACTTTGACAGCATTCTCAGAAAAATATTTTGCCTTTACCCAGGGCTCGAAATATACCTTAGCAAACCAGAACAATAATTTGGTTCGTGAAATTATAAGAAATATTGCTCCGGTTCCTAAAATTATGTTGAATACCATATCTGTTCGTGCAATTATTAAAACATATTATTAAAACTTTATATGTACAACTCTTTGTGCTATCTGCAACTTTTTATTTAGAATCTCGAATGCATTTTTTAAAAATGTTTTTATATTATTAGATAATATAAAAATAGAATATATTAGATAAAAATTTGTTTATAATTCGATCTTTCAGTCAACAATAGTTTTGAAATACTAGCGTTCCTGCTCATGGATTTTCTCCATTTCGAGCCTTTGCGAAAAACGAATGATGATAATAATAGTAATAATAAAGAGAGAGAGAAAATAGTTTTATTACATAGTTTCTTAATAAGCGCACTTTCCAATTTGATACGTTTTGAATAAACAAAAGAATTGATGTGTCTGAATTTAACCAGTTTGAATTTGACATCAGCCTTAAAGTAAATAAAATATACCTACTTAAAATTTAAGCCAGTAAGTAAAACAAATACGTTATGTAAATAAAATATATATACTGGAAATCAGCATATAATTTAAATTCTATTTGAGTCCTTTTAATTAATTAATCTTTCCCAAATTTCCCTTAATGCTTTTTTGTTTTTTAGTCTGGATCGTCGGAACGGAATCCTACTGACATAGAAATACTGAGCAATCCCAGCTATTTCTCGCGCGCAGCTGTCTGTTTAGGAGCATTCGACTGCTTCACAAGGTTTATTTATTCTTTCCTCCTAGGAAGTAGAGATGCAACGAATATTCGGCCCATTCGGCCTGTCTGCCGAATATTCGGCTTCGGCCGAATATCAAGTCCATTATTCGGCCTTGGCCGAATAATACTTTAATAAATGTTTTTATATTTACACAGTATAACTTTTTAATTTGACAATTTATATTCATCATATATAATGAAAATTTTATTTGAAATTAACTAACACTTTTTTTTTTCCATTAACTTTCATACTCCGAATAAGTTTTATCTACCCATTTTTATATAAGAGGCTAATTTAGGAATCATGTTAAAAAAATTTTATGCTGTATCAGTAAGTACAAAAAGTATCTGTAATAAGCTAAAATAATCTGTTAAATTTAAAATTAATCTATTCAAAATTGTTTTAATACAGCTGTACAAGCTAATTCATTTTTTTTTTTTTTTTTTTTTTTTTATCATAATGGGAAGTTTAACATTTAACCCTTGTTACATAAAAAAATATTTTTTCAATAATATTTTGAATTATACCTATAAAGAACATAAATATATGATTATTATATGTATAAGATATTTAAGTCGTATATGTTGCAATACTTAAGGGTTTTTTCTTTTAGTAAAATACGCTTAAAAGTTAAATATATTTTAAGTTATTTTTTTTAAGTCTGTTACTATTTCTTATTAAATAATGAAAGAAATGTAAATACTAAATTCTTTTAATTAGTATGCATTTACGTTTTAGATATTTTTCAAGAATAGCATTGTAATGCCTTAAAAAACAGTTAAAATGTTTTCAATAAACGTAGATTGTGATGCAGAAATAATTATAATAATTCAGCATTCTCAGGTGATAGTCTATTTCTTTTTTTTTTTTTTTTTTCGTAAATGTTACCTGCTTCTGAAAATAATCTCTCACTATATATGGTATTTCCCTGGTGCAGAAAGGTACTTTTTGGCTAATTGTGAAAGGTTTGGAAAGTCTTCTGAATTTTTCGCCCACCACTCCAAAGGACACTGTTGTCTTTCTAGTAGTGGCTGGAAAAGAAAATTACTAATTTCTTTTACTTCTTCACATTGAGGGGCACTTTCTATAGAGGCTTCACTGCTGACAGCAAAGAAAAAAAATAATAAAGATAAATAAAATTTTGTTAATTGTGAGCTTTATAAAGTCTACAATGATTTCTTTCTGCCATTTTAGAGGATATTCCTTTCACCCTTTCTATCTGTGGTTTTTCTTAAGATATTAAGATTTCTTATTTTTTATTTTATTTCATCTGAAAGCTGAAACTTATGTTTCCTAGTACTTTTAAAATTTTGTCATTATTTTAAAATGTAACAACAACACACATAATATCTATTAAAATGTAACTAGACAGTACCTGATGAGCAACTTTTGCTAAGAATTTTTTTTTTTTTTTTTTTGGGGGGGGGGGGGGTCCGAATTATATTATTGAGGCAATTTTTAGGCCTAACATAGCCGAATATTTTTTCAGAGTAAAATAATGCTTTAAAAATTAAAAATTTGTATATAAATAATTTTTTTAAAGAAAACAATACATTTTAATTGTGAAATATACAAGAATTGTGCATATACTGCATACTATATTTTGTTTTTAGGCAAAAATAAGTTCAGTATTCGGTCGGCCGAATAGGCCGAATATTCGGCTGTAACTTGGCCGAATATTCGGTATTCGGTTATTCGGCCAAACCACTATTCGTTGCATCACTACTAGGAAGCAGTTTCGCTATGACCAACACCTGATTTGCAGGAGTTGGCAAGCGTACTCCCCCCCCCTCTCCCTGTTTACCCGGGTTCGGATTTGATTTCAAAGAGGAAATGACGTGAAGAGACCACGAAAATCGGCTTGCCAGAAAAACTTCCTTATTGCCTTTTCCGAGTGAAATTCAGCGCCATCTATTGGATAAAGATGATTTGGTGGATGTCTGACAGATAGCTTTAAAGCTCTTATTAAAAATTTATTTTACCTTCTATGTATAAGTTTCGGCACAAAAGTAACTTCATAAGTCACTCAAAATATGCGTCTTTTTAAACAACACAAAGTTCAGACCATCAGTCACATATACGGATAAATAAGAAATACAGGAAGAAGATATAGATTCATTTACCCTTTCCGGAGGAAAAATACCAGATTTCAAGCGGATATACATAAATATAAGTCAAGCCCAATTTATCTCACCTATGCTTTTTATATTGAGAAATAGATAATTAATTTTGAGGATAAAAAACGAATCTCACGCAAATTTTATGATAGCAAAGATTAAATATTGCTAACATGATCAACTCCGTGCGATTTTTTATGTCTTAAATTTTAGTCTTTGAAAAAATCATTTTCCAAATGGTCGTTGTAATTTGTTAAATTGTATCTTTTTTTTTGTGTGTGTGTGTGTGTGTGGGGGGGGGGGGTGTTAAATCGGGGAGGGAGAATTCAATTTTTTTCAAATGGATCAAGTGGAGTATAATTTATTATGCATTTTTTAAATCTGAATCGAATGACACTATCCGCAAGTCGATATACAAGCATTCATTACATAAAGTTAATGTTTTATGAATACAAAGTCATGTATGGTTTTATGAATGCAAAATTATGAACACATGGATTTTGACAAATTTAATGACATTAAAGAGACTCAGATGATACTGATTTTGATTATTGCTATTTTGAGGACATTTAATATATGTGAGATTATTTTTTATGGTACAAAGTACATGTTTTGAGCGTAAAATAAAATTGACAAAGATGTCTAGAGGTCTGCACGGGCCGGAATTTCCAGGTCTGGGCCTGTTCCGGCCCGAACAAAAGCTATCTTGGCCTGGTCTGGCCCGGTGTAAAAATTAAAAGTTCGGCCCGATCCCGGCCCTGCCCGTACAAAAATCACTGAAAACAGGCTCGGCCCGGCCCGACTCAATTTCTACAAAAAATTACGTTTTTTCTCGACATACAGTTAAAATTCTTTTAATGAATAAGTACTACATACATATTTATGGGTACATTTTATTTGTGGGTACACAGTATATTTTAGATTACTATGTTCTCGCAAAACCAGAAAACACAACATTAATGATTACTTACAGTCTTAAACGTTTCAAAATTCAAATAAGGATTCGTTAAAAAATCAACGTAGTTTAGAATATAGGGTTAAAACATGATAACTTTTGAAGCTGTATAATAAAAAGTAAATTTTTTGAAAATATTTCTGTTTCATTTTCTAAGGCTTTTCTCAAATCCAAAGGAGCTACATTCTGACACATTTCTGAATTCATTTCTTTGCGGAAAAGTGTATGAGAATTCGAGAAAATGCTGCCAAAGTTAGCGTTTAGAATCGAATTTCCGGAAGCAATATCACGGGAAAGGAGAAAAACCTACAATCACGTGACGGGAATCTCTTATCGTATCTGTAAGTAATTTATCAAAAATGGAAAACGCTATTCGATTCCAAATCCCTTCAATAGTCAGGACTTTCAATTTTATGCTTTTTACAGTTAAAAATGAGTCGGAAAGTTTCGCATTGTTGAGCAGTGAATTTGAGAAACACTTTAAGGGTATATTTCCAAAGATACTGTTAACAGAAGTTCATGATCGCTATTAATGCTTTTACAAACATATTGTCTTCCCTACACATCCTGAGAACAATTAAGACGAGTTCCGCGCCGGCACGACTATAAAATGTATTTCTGTATTGAAGTTGTCAAACTCGCATCAGCTCGTGACGCACATTTATACTTAGTCTCGCGAAAGTCATATTCATTGAAAATGGCTCATATTTTATCGGCTTCGTTCAAATTTTTATATCGGGCCGGTAGGCCCGCTTACTTTTTTTTTTTTTCGGTCCGACCCTGCAGGCCTGTTCAATTTTTGGGTTGGCCAGGCCCATTTATTTTGTTTGTAGGCCCGACCCATTTTAAAGTTCGCCTACATTTCGCGGGCCGATGGTATGAGCCCGTCCATACCTCTAAGCTGTGCTCAATAATAAAGTATAATTTTCGACTTTGTATTCATAAAATCTGCATAACTTTGTAACGAATAATCGTATCGACTTGTGGATGGTGTCATTCGGTTCAGAACTAAAAACATACATAATAAACGATACCTCACTTGACTTATTTTTAAAAAGTTGAGTTCTCCGTCCCACCCCTCGAGTTAAAATGCCCCCTCCCTCTTTTTCTTCCCAAAACACGGTAAAACTATTTTATTGTGGGCTCACCGGATATTCATTTGTAGGGCCAAAACGAAGTTTCCCCAAAACTTTCATGAATGGTCATCAGTTGTTCCTGTAAAGATCTATTTTACCTTTGTATTAATAAAACCTGCCATAACTTTGTCACAAAGTATCGTATCGACTTGCGAACGGTGCATGTCATTTGATTCAGAATTAAAAATTACATAATTAGCGATACCCTACTTGATATACTTAAAATAATTTGAGTTTTCGCCCCTTCTCGGAGTTAAAAATACCCCCCTCCCCCCAAAGAAAAAGAATAAATAAATAAATAAATAGTAAGACAACTTTATTTTTTCGGCACTCAACGCATCTTCATTTCTGAGTGCCAAAACGAAGTTATTCCAAATTTTCGTGAATGGCCATCAATTGGCTAAAAAAACCCCACTCTATTACCTGTACTAATAGCAGAGAATGTCGTTAAATTTTTATGAGAATCCTTAAAAAGGTAAATGTATTTCCTAATTGTATCATACCTTGAGGCATCTGCTTCCGAATAAATACATAGTAAAGAAAAAAAAATCAAATAATTTATAGAACTTTTATCATAAATACCTTATTGATTTATACAGCAAATTAATGGGGCTCTAAAATACTACCATTATATCAAATATTATATGATATTCAACAAGAAGCTCTAAATTATGTATTTTTGACTTCTGTGGAGATAGCATTCTTTCAACAACGCGTCATTTCTTCTGTCGTTTGCTGAATTTATTATTCTAATGAATATGGGATTTCAGATATGAAGAAAGATGCTATTTAGACATTTTCCTTGAACATTCGCATTATTAGAGACATCTGAAGGAATGACAGAGAGATCAATCAAACTAGCATAATCGTTCCGGAGTGGACTCATTCATACACCTGTCAATACTTATTTTATAAAGTATGAGGACGGTGGACGTTATTATTATTATTTTTTTTTTCATAATAGAGATGTGAAATTTTATGCAAATATATATTTCACCATAAGTAATATAGAACACCTCAAAAGAAATTCCCAATCTTATTATAATTTTAAGTTTTTTTTTTAAATTTTAAATTTTAAAACGAAATTTTAAAATGCTCCTCGCGTCTTAATTTTTTAGATTTTTCCTCGATTTTACATTTTAGTCACTTAAAACTCTATTACAAACAAATCTGTGTATCGATTAATCCCTTGAATAGTTAATTTTTTAGAGACTTTTTTTGAATTTCATATCAATTTTCATCAAAATTTTGCCTTTTAATAAGTTAAAAATCAAATTTAATTTAATTATCTTAATCAGGGTTCGTACGGGTGCTTGAATTTCCCGAATAACAAATTCTTCGGTACCAGTATTTTTTATTTAAAATCTCTGGTGAAATAAGACGAAATTTCGTCCGTTTAAACTACATTTATTTTCCTATAAAATTTTTTTGATATTTGGCCTTGAAAATAACGGTATACCCGTACGAACCCTGTTAATGCAGTCGAATTTTAAAATGCATACGCAGTTTCTTTGTAAGATCAATTTCATGAATTTTGATCAAAAATTTAGACGCATGGAGCATTTTAAAAATCTAAAAACCTTGAAAAATCAGTTTTGAGAAAAACTGATTTAAAGTATGTATTACAGAGTCAAAAAATTGTTTGTGTGCAAAATTAAAACACTTGTAACTTTGCGAAAAATCATCGCATCTGCATGCGGTTTTTCACATCACGAATAACGTAGTACAAATTAGGAGAATAATAATACACATAAAAAGAAATTTCGATTTTTGGGTCGATTTTTGCTGAAATAAAGATGCATGATCCCCTTGAGTAGTATATTCGGCAATTGAGGACTATTTATACATTTCGTGACTGATATATTAATATTTTGGATTATTTTAACTTAACTTTGTAGTTTACTTTGGCATACTTGTCGATCACTTCTCCACCTACTCATCAAATCTACTCGTAAGTTCTGAGAGGCGTCAGAGTGGTTGAAATGGCAAGACGTTTAGAAAAGTGATCTCTCTTGTGCCACTGTAACAAGGTTACGTCAAGCCATCTAATTCAAACGTCCTGGCATGTTAAGTGATGGTGTCATCCTCCTGTATGATATTAACAGTCGTATACTGCTCTCCAAACTCAAGAATTGCTTCAAAAGTTCGAGAAGTCTGGAGCACATACCCCCCCCCCCCCCCTCAAAAACAACAACAAAAGAAAGCAAAATAAAAACAGCTAAGATTTGACATCCAGTGGCTATTCCTAATTTCGAAATTGAAGGAACTATATGAAACAAGGTTCTTTTCAGAGATTGATGTGAAAAAAGTTTCCGAGAAATGGCTCATTGGGCTAGAAAGTGATTTCTACCAAGCCGGGTTAAACAAGTTGGTCCTGCGTTCAGATAAATGCCTAAATAGATTTGGTGATGTGGAAAAGTGATCGACAAGTATGCCTGTTAATTCCCTTTTGTATTTTCGGTCTATTGTTAATAAATATTTTTTTATTACCTTTGTAACCATTTTTTGTATCCATCCTCGTATTTTGTGTTTAATTTTTTTGCTCAATGTGCCATATTTTTACAGCAGATTATGCCTTATTTCCCATGTATTATGTACCGGGTGTCCCAAAATTGACTGACAGATTTTAAAATTCAATAACTTGCAAACGGTGACATATATTAATTTTTTTTTTTTTTTTTGCAGGACTGTTATGTAAGATGTCAGGCGTTTTTATGTTGCGATTTCCAGTTTTAGTTACAAATAGCAGCGATAGATGGCGCTGCAAGCAGTAGGCGCTAAATCTAGGCTCGATTTTTCGGCCTTTTTCTCCTCCCAGGCGAAAGAAGGAGATTAAAATGATTTCAATGGATCCCAGAGTACCAATAATCGGGTCTGGACTGAGCACCTATTTCCGCAGAGCTATCTATTGTTTGAAATTCGAACTAAAATCAAGAATCACAGTAAAAAAACTCCTGACATCATACATAACCTTCCTGCAAGAATTTTTTAAATATCTCTCACCGTTTGGAAGTTATTGAATTTTAAAATCCATCAGTCATTTTTGGGACACCCGGTATATATATGCCATTCGTAATACTTTTATTATACAATACTGTTGATTTATACAGCTAATTAATGGGACTTTTAAAGTACTGTTATTTTATCAAACCATTATGAAACGAACAAGAACCTCCAAATTACTACATATACTTGACTTCTGTGTGAATTGCATTTTTCAATGTCGCCTTTATATCTTGTGCGTTTGCTAAATTTATTAATGTAGCGAATATGTCATTTCAGATACGAAGAAAAATACTTTACAGACATATTTTCCTTGAACATACGTATTAGTGACATACATCTGGAGGAATGCCAAAGAAATCAGCAAAAGCATATATTCGTTCCGAACTAAACTCGTATTCCAATGCATGTGTCAATATTGATAAATTATTGAAATAGAATTGTCGAAAGTGTCGAATCATTTATGCATTGCGAAGATGATTTTTTTTTAAACTTTTTTTGCTAAGTGTGCCATATTTGGTACATACCAACAGATGCTTCGTGGTTTCCACGTACGACTGTGCTTTCTTGTACCATATAGGATAACTCTAGGATAGACGGCCATAGAGGAGAGATGGCCACACTAAAAAAAAAAACGACATTTTTACAGTACAAAGTACTGTTCATCTCGAGCACAAACTCGATCACAGTTGAATGTACTGTATCTTTCTTTGGTTTCCTGACTATTTAAACATGGAAAATACAGTAGTTGCGTAAAATTAACAGCACAATGTACTGGCAATTTGGACGCCAGTAGTTTGTGCTGTCGTCCAAATGCATCCAAATTGCCAGTACATTGTACTGTTAATTTTACGCAACTACTGTATTTTTCATGTTTAAATAGTCAGGAAACCAAAGAAGACATTCAACTGTGGTACATTCAAGTGTGATCGAGTTTGTGCTGGCAAATTTACAGTGGTTTTTTTACAGTGCAAGTCTAAATATTTTCTAAACTTGATCATAGATTGCAACATAATCTTTGTTCGTATGAAATAGTTCAACGAGTTTATTTATTGCGACGTGCAGTTGTGTTTTTCGATTATAAAAGTAAATGTAATTTTAATGTTTATTTAATTTAGCGGTTGATTTTTTTTTTTTTTTTTGACTTAGGTATCTGAATATTTTGCAGTACGTAAGTTATATATATTTTTACTATATGGACTTTTAAGGCACGTATATAATCTAATCTTTACTTCTAAGCCTAAAACAAAGATGTACAATGGCTATTGATGCTTTAAATTGGGCAACTATCAGTCCTTCAATTTCAGGAGAGATGGCCACATGAAATCGAGGAGAGATGGCCACCTTTAATCAATATTTCAAAATTTTACGGAGTGATGATTTTAAATAAATATAATTAAATTTAAAATAAATATATAATGTTTATGTTTATAAATATATTAATTGATATAATTATTTAAATTTTAACTAATATAAATATTTTAATAATAATAATAATAGTATAATAAGACCTAACGATTTATTTGTTTCAGAAAATACTGAAAAATGTCGGAAACTTTCATAACAGAAACTGATAAAGTTGATAAATAAACTAAATTAACGTAATAAACCTAAAATTAACGCGAAAAAAAACACACGACATTTCCAGTAGCGAAGAAAACAGAATACATTTAAATTATCGGATTCTACAGATTCCGGGTAAATAGAATTGGATTAGGATCACTGTGTTGGTTGTGCAAAACAATATAATATCACATCAAAAAAGGATGTCTGGATATAATTCATGAAGTACCTGACGTGGTTCCATGAAACGTGTACAAATTATCAAGACCTTTGCCAAACGTGTGGTAAGATTTTAAGAAAAGTACACTGCAAATAGAAGCGTCTTAAATTTAGACACATATGTGACTGAAAAAGAATTTTAGACACTTAAGTGTCTTAATCTGAAAATTAAGACATTATAGATGTCTTAATTTAAGATGCATAAGTGTCTTACTATGACCATGGTGTAAACGAACTGAGAATAATGTGTAAAATATCCGCAAACGTCTTATTTTAAGACACTCCATTGCTTTAAACGTGTCTTAATTTAAGACGTTTTGATTCTTCCGACGCAATAACCACCAGGGGGCACTCCCGCGCATGCGTTTTAGATGTCTTCGTTCGAAGTGGTATACGTTGTAATTCAAGCAAAGTTTGTTTATGTACGCGTGTATTTTAATTCGTTTTTTGCGAAATGTGAAGTACTGTGATTTTAATTCGTATTAACTTGGATTTTATTTATTGAATACATACATCTGACGTGTGTGCTTGACATAAAATGTCTCTTAGAAGCTGTCGTCGATATAAGGGCGGGATAGACACAGAGCAGAAGTAGAACACGGTTGAAGATTACACCCGGAAATTCTACAAAGCGTGTGCAATGGGGCTTAGTGTTAACTCGTATTAATTTATATCAATAATATTGTGTTATTCATCTTCGTCCTGTCGAAGCTGGCAAAAAAAAGGAAACTTTTGTCTGGCGGGTCATATTTTCAGGATGAAACATCTCATTCTTTAAATATGGCTAGTCGGATGTATTATGGGATTACCTTTTAAGCTGATGCAATTCTTCCTCCTTCACCGTGGTTGTGGTAGTTTTTAAACTTTCAAATCGAGGAATTTTTTTTACCTCTTGCAAACAGCGATTGAAGTAAGTGTTATAATTTCTTTATAGTACTAAAATTAGTGTCTTTTATGATTTTATTTATTGTACTAAACAAAATCTTGCATGAAATTTAATTAGTTTTGAATCTTTTTGCAAAACAAAACACTAATTCTAGAAGTATATATTTTTAAACTTATGACGTTGTCTTTTATTACAAATTATGTATTATTTATTCTTATCATTTTTCTCAAATTTAAAGTAATAACATCACTAAAAAACAGACAAATTTTAAGTTAAGTTCCTTCTCTTGTTTTGTTTTGTTTTCAATATGGCAGTTCTTAGTTTCAATGGCTAATGCTTATCTCATACTAAACGACCACAAGGAAATAGAAAAAAAAAAAACTTTGAAAGATCTCCTAAAGCTTTTTTTACTTCCTAGCTAGGGATTACAATCCCGGATTGAGATCCCGGGATCCCGCTTTAATTTTAATCCCGAAAATCCCGGTATTTTTCGGGATTGCCTTTTTTTTTTTTTTTTCAACTGAACAATATTCAGCTGAAATTAAAAAAATATATTTATAGACTTTCGCTTTTGGAAAAAAAATAAATTGATTTTTATGAAATTTATATATAATTGAAAAAGAATATTTCTCAAGTATTTCTTAGATATATTTCTAAAGCTATTAAATCTTTTAATGTGGAAACATAGAAGTAAGCCAGTCAGGAAAAAGGAAATCATTTGTTTATTTCGTTTTTGCTTCGTGTGTAGAAAATATATTTCACTTCGAAGGTCATTTTCTAATTAGACTTTACTGATAAGCATCGCAAGTGTGTATCCTAGTGATATCACATGCTAGCTTTTTTTTTGCGGCTTTATTTTGCTTTAAAGATGTCTTGTTTAGTAGCTCATAGGAATGATAACAATAAGCCCATGTGGCAATATAAATTTTTTAAAAATGTAATTTTTAAATCATAAGGATTTTCATTTTTTGCGGGGAGGGGGGGGGGGGGGATTTTGTATGAAATTTTCGTAAAGCTGATACCCTAAATCTTGCACTGATTATAATGAAAGTTTTGAACTTTTACAGTAGGACAAAATTAAAAACACAAAATATAAATAAACAGTAATTTTTTTCTCAATATTAACCCTTTGCACTCGAGGGCTCCGGAGCGAAGCCATTTAAAATTTGTCTTCAAACTCGAGGTCTCCGTTACGGAGACAATGCAAATAATTTTGTGATACAATGTAATCTTGGCTTTTCTAGACAGGTATCACAAAATTATTAGCATTGTCTCCGTAGCGGAGCCCTCGAGTTTGAAGACAAATTTTAAATGACTCCGCTCCGGAGCCCTCGAGTGCAAAGGGATAAAGTAGAATATTTATTTATTTATTCATAGTTAAATAGTTGTTGTGATTATCATCTGATATATATGTAAAATTGCCTATGTGGCAATATAAATGTTTAAAAAAATCTATTTTTAAATTATATGAAGTAGAGTAGGACAAGATTATAAGAAATATATATATTTATCCCTGTACTTTAAAAGCTCTCAATAGCCCTTGCCGTTGAATTTGTCCGATAATCGGAGATGTCTGCTTTTGTGGGGTAAAAATATACAAATATGTATGCTATGCGGATTAAAAAAGTATTCGCTAAATACGTGTTTCAGCTATTCGGGAATGTCCATTAACCTTCGCAACGGATACTCCCGAATATCGGACATCTCAATTTAAATAATAATAATGCAGGGTTGCATTTTTTGCAAAAGAACTTCTTGATTAAAGAATGGGCATACTGGGCCGTGCCCGACCCCCTACGATTTTAGTGCCCACATATTTGATGTGCAATATTTGTAAAGCTTATATTTTAAATCTGTTTCGAAATTGTACTGATTATAATCAATATTTTGAACTTTTAAAGTAAAATAAGATTAAAAATAAAACAAATTTTAAAAATCTAATATTTAGATAAATATTTTTTGTTTTAATCTTGTTCTACTCCTGAAGTTCAAAATATTGATTATAATCAGTAAAATGTCGTAAAAGATTTAAATTATCAGCTTAACAAAAATTGCGTACCAAAATTAGGAGCACCAAAAAAATCAGGTTGTAGGGGGGGGGGGGGGGGCAGGACCCCAGCCAAATATTTTTCTAGGATTCAACGTGGTCAAACATGGTTACGTATGATGCTTACAAAAAAAATGGATGCTATTATTTTGAAGTGTCTGAAATTCAGACACAAAAAGTGTCTGAAAAAATTCAGACATTTTAAAATGTCTGAAAATTGAACACTCCGTTTCAGACACTTAAGTATCTGAATTTCAGACATTTTAATTTACAGTGTAAAGTATTGAAATTATACAAAATTTGTTTATTCGAGTTTTATTCACTCATTTTCCATCATATAACTGTATCTCTACAAATTATTATATGTTTTTCATGATTAACTATATGAAATGTGTTATTTTTTTGCTATTTAACTTCACTTTTTCTTTCATGTATTGAACGGCCATCTCTCCTCGGCTTTAAGGAAAGATGGCCATCTGCCATTTTAATTTCAGTTTAACACTTTTTGTTTTCAATATTTAATTATTTTTTGCATAAAATATTATGAGTATATGTATAAGAATTTTAAATATGCATAAACATTTCTTGTATTTGCATTCTAAGAATTTTTATTTCAATCTTTAAAAACTATGGCCATCTATCCTAGTGTTACCCTACCACTTGAAATACTTTTATCATAAAATATTTGCTAATTTACACATCAAGTTAGTACATTCCATAAAGTGCATCCTATTAGTACATCCTCGGTAATTATACACCCATTCTAAAATACTACAATTATATCAAAGATAATGTACGATGAAATGGACAAGAAGGTCCAATGTATGTATTTTCGACTTCCATGCGAATTGCATTTTTGAATTTCACCTCATCACCTGTGTCGTTTTCTGAATTTATTGTTTTAATGCATATGATATTTCGGATTAAAAAAAAAGATGCTACTTTGACATTTTCCTTGAACATTCATATTAACGACATCTAGAGAAATGACAGAAAAATCACCGAAAATTATACAGGGTTGTCATAAAGTCTTTCCCTGATTACAATAATTTATCGCAGAAAAACTAATATAATTAGGCATATGCTTGTTTCGATATATTGTAAAGACATTTATGAAGTTTTTAATACAAGAACTTACGTCAGTAAATTTCGATGTGAGTACCCTTGGTAACGTATTCCATTTCTCGCCACATATTACCCAACATTTGGGGTGTCACACTACACACAGCATCTGTGATCCTGCTCTTATGTGTTTCAATATCTTTTACTGGTGCTGCAAACGCTCTGCCCGTTATATATCCCCAAAAGAAAAAAATCTAGAGGGGTAATATTGGGTGAGCGAGGAGGCCATGGTCGTGATCCATCCCGACCGATCAATCTTTCACGAAATTTGTCATCAAGGAATTTAAATTTTTCATTACCATTGTTTTATTGATTTCACGTCTGGAGGTGCTCGTCCATAACAATTTGAAAATTTACATTGAACAGTAACTGGAGATTTGGATTCGTAGAATCAAAGAACGCATTTAGCTTTTTCTTGCTGCGATGCCATTTTTATAACAATGGAAGGAAATCTATGCATAAATGGTGCCATCTGATGCATTAAAAAAATTTAAGAGCATGACTTTTCCATAATAAAAATGTTATAGTATTACATTCAATGGTTATTTCGTAATATTTTTTTGTAATCAGGGAAAGACTTTAAGACCACCCTGTATATTCCTTACGTATTAAACATACTTTATCATTCACATACCTATGAATAATTATTTTATAAAATATTGAAGTAGAATATTTGAGAATTTAGAATTATTTATGATTTCATGATTGATTTATTTTATATTTGATTTTTTTGCTCACTGTGTCATATTTGGTACATGGCAATATATGCTGCATAATTTCCCATGTACATCTATAAATAGATTATGTACCATTCGTAATACTTCTATCATATATCACTTATTGATTTATACAGCAAATTAATTGAACTCTTAAAATATTGTCATTAAATGAAACCATTAATGTATGAAACGCACAAGAAGCTCTTATTTACTTATATTTTAAACTTCAGTGTGAATTGCATGCTTTAATATCGTCCCATCTAGTGAGTTTACTAAATTTATTAATATAACAAATATAGCATTTTAGCTAAGAAAGTTGCTATGTAGAAATCTTCGCAAAACATACGCATTAGTGACACCTGAAAAATGCCAAAGAAATCTGTAAAAATCATACATTCGTTCCGAACTAAACTCCATTTTTCAATACATTTATCAATATTTATTTTAGAAATTATTGAAGCAGAATTTCGGGAGTTCAGAATTACTTATGCATTGTGAAATTGATTTAATTTGTTTGGATTTTTTGCTCAGTGTGCCATATTTTGTACATACCAACAGATGCTGCACAGTTTTTTCTATGTACTATGGTATTCATATACCATGCACCATTCGGGATAATTTTATTATACAAGACTTGTTGATTTAGACAGCAAGTTAATGGGACTTTTAAAATACTGCCATTATACCAAACCACTATGAAACAACCAAGAAGCTCGAAATTACGTGTATTTTTTACTTCTGTGGGAATTGCATTTTTTAATATTGTCCCATCTTTATGCTAGTCATTTATATATGCATTGCGTGAATGGATTTCTTTGTGTTTGACTTTTCACCCAGTGTGCCATATTTGGTACATATGAACAGATGTTACAGAGTTTCCCATGTTCTAATTATTCATGCACCATGTGCCGTTCGGGATCATTTTATCATACAAGACTTGTTGATTTATACAGCAAATTAATGGGGCATTTAAAATACTGTCATACCAAACCATTATGAAACAACCAAGAAGCTCGAAATTACGTGTATTTTTTACTTCTGTGCGAATTGCATTTTTCAATATCGTTCTATCTCTTGTGCGTTTTCTAAATTTATTAATGCAGCGAAATTAAGATTTCACACATGAAGAAAGATGCAATTTATATCTTCCTTCAACATTCATACTAGCGACATTTGGAAGAATGCCAAAAAAATACTAATAAAGAAGAATTACATTTTCCCATACTGTATATACCGGGTGTAATAAAATGGACTGACTGATTTTAAAATTCAATAACTGGCTAATGGGGAAGCTAATAGCCCCCCCCCCCTTAATTTAGTGAAATGGTTTTTTCATGCAGAATTATCTGATTTGCTTCAAATTTGGTATACCAGTTTATTATGTTAAGTAGCTTCCCTGATTAGATTTGGAAGTTCTTTGGTTAAGTAGAAAGGGGGGCAACGGGGACTAATACCTTCATTTATTTTTCAAGGGGCATTATTCTTTGAAATAAGAGTATAATATACAATTAGTGTGAATAGCCTGTGAGCTCAATGCCATCAGTTTAACTGGGCAATTTTCTTTTTATTAGGTTTATTAACGCATAATCCTACCCAAACCCAAAAAATAAATTACGACAGACCGTACCCCGATCCGAGCAAGACAAAATAATTTCAGTCTACATGCAACCCGACCCGAACCTGAGAGTTCCATTTGAAAAAACCCGAAATCCCGAACCAAATCTGATAACCGACAAAAATATTCCAAAGATCCATAACCGGATCCGAACAAGACAAATTAGTTTCCGTGGACACGCAACGCTACCAGAACCTAAAAATTCCATTCGAAGTCAACCTGAAACCCGTCCCGAACCAAATGTTAACCGACAAAAATATTTCAAAGAACTATAAAACGATGCAAGCCAGACAAAATAATCTCCGTCCAACGGCAACCCGATCCGAACCTGAAAGTTCTAATTGAACTCAATCCGAAACCTGGTTGTGGTCGGTTTTCGGGTTGGCTTCAAATGGAACCTTCAAGTTCGGATTCGGTTGAAAAAAAATTAAACTAAATCAGATAATTCTGCATGAAAACCCATTTATCTAAATTAAGGGGAGGGGTAATTGCCCCCTTTCCCCCCTTTTATTCTTAACAATGAACCTCCAAATCAAATGAAGGAAGCCATATTGTAATAAACTGGTGTATCAAATTTGAAGCAAATCGAATAATTCTGTATGAAAAACCCATTTATCTAAATTAAGGTGACACTAGCCCTGTCCCTCCTTTATACTTAACCAATAAATCTCCAAATCTAATCAAGGCAGCTCCTTAACATAATAAACCGGTATACGAAATTTGGAGCAAATCGAATAACTCTGCATGAAAAACCCATTTATCTAAATTAAGGAGAGGGGGGGGTCTAGCCCCCTTTCCTCCCTTTATACTTAACTAATGAACCTCCAAATCTAATCAGGGAAGCTCCTTAACATAATAAACCGGTTTACGAAATTTGGAGCAAATCGAATAACTCTACATGAAAAACCCATTTATCTAAATTAAGGGGGGTCTAGCTTCCCTTTACTCCCTTTATTCTTAACTAATGAACCTCCAAATCTAATCAGGGAAGCTCATTAACATAATAAACCGGTATACAAAATTTGGAGCAGATCGAGTAAATCTGCATGAAAAACACATTTATCTAAATTAAGGGGGGATCTAACTCCCCTTTCCTCCCTTTATACTTAACTAATGAACCTCCAAATCTAATCAGGGAAGCTCCTTAACATAATAAACCGGTATACGAAATTTGGAGCAAATCGAATAATTTTGCATTAAAAACCAATTTAATTAAATTAAGAGGGGGGCTAGCCCCCCCTTTCCTCCCGTTATATTTAACTAATGAACCTCCAAATCTAATCAAGCCATCTCCTTAACATAATAAACCAGTATGCCAACTTTGAGCTAATCGAATAATTCTACATGAAAAACGCATTTATCTAAATTAAGGGGAGAGGCAATTGCCCCCTTCCCCCTTTTATACATAATAATGATCTTCCAAATGTAATCAGGGAAGCTGCTTAACATAATTAACCGGTATACCAATTTTATTGCAAATCGCATATTTCTGCATGAAAAACCCATTTATCTAAATTACGTGGGGGAGGGAGAATAGCCCCCTTTCCTCCCTTTATATGTAACTAATGAACCTCCAAATCTAATCAAGGCGAATCCTTAACTTAATAAACCGGTATACCAAATTTGGAACAAATCGAATAATTCATCATGAAAAACCGATTTATCTAATTTAAGGGGGGTAGCCCCCTTTCCCCCTTTATACTTAAATAATGAGCTTCCAAATCTAATCGGGGAAGCTCCTTAACACAATAAACCGGCATACCAAATTTGGAGCAAATCGAATATTTCTGCATGAGAAACCCATTTATATCAATTAAAGGGGGGGGGGACTAGCCCCCTTTCCCCCCTTTATCCTTAACCAATGAACCCCAAAAAACTAATCAGGGGAGCACCTTATCAGAATGAACCTAGAAAAAAAATTTGAAGCAAATCGGATATTTTCTATCAAGAGTTATCGTGTAACGTACATATGTACGTACGTACATACACACGTACATACAGAATCGGCGGGCACATAAGCTCTCAGGCTTTGATAGCCTGTGAGCTAAAAATATCACCCTGATCGGATAATAAGTGGTCATCAAGTTTTCAATTAGCCTAACGCTTTCTAGGCCCTTTGCAATAAGCCTGAAAAATATCAGGCTAATTGGAAAAAGAGAGATGGATTCTCCAATTAGCCCGGCTCTTTGCAAAGAGCCTAGGCTGTTTGCAAAGAGCCGGATTTCCCAATTAGCCTACGACATATACATAATATTGAACAGTTAAAAACTAAACAAACGTTAAAATAAATTAAAATACTTAAAATCAACGTTTTGGTCAACTTCTATAACCATCATCAGGAAAAAGATGTTACACTGCTTTTAAAGTTTGAATAAAAAGAGCCTAGCCGTCTTGAATTTGAAAAGTTTGTTAGGTTCCTTTTAGTTCAACCAATCATAAGTTGAGTATGCGGTGGCGGCATCTATCTGAAGAGAACTGAATAAAAGTATAATCGAATTAACGATAGCATATGCAGTGGCGACATCTATCAGATGAAAACTGAATATAAGTTGTATTATATCTAATGTACTAGAAATTGTAGGTGATTATTTTCTGTATAAAAAACAACAACAAAACACCCCCAAGAAAAAACAAACAAAGAAACAAACAACAACAACAAAGAAGACCAGAAAAAAAGGAAAAAATATTTATATAAAAAACTGTGCTGCCATCTATTGTTATTTTAATGCATTTAAATATTTTTGAAAAAGCTAATAAAATTTTTCTTAAACGTGGTAAGTTAATAATTAGAGGGGCCCACTTAATTTACTTTAATAATAAAAAATTATTTCTCAATAAAAAATATAGGTAAGTAAAATTAACTCACCTGTGATATTGCTTCATGGGGATTGCGGCACAGATTCTTTGTATGTCGCTGAAAAATAAATGAATTTATGTATTTATGTGTATGGTGATCTTTGTAGTGAAGAAGCATCCGATTAAATAAAATATTGTTTAATATTTGCACTTTTCCTTTAAATGAACAATCTTGATTACATAATAGGAACTGAAAAGACATTAAAATATAATTAATTAATAAGTATATAGGTGAGAGTAGTATACAGTGAGACGAAAATTATTATTACTTAACGAATGGCGATGATTTTTATTCTTTTGAAAAAAAAAAAAAATTGCTACATCTTTAAGCTACACAAATACGCTACACATTAATGTATAAATGGTTTTAAAAAAGTTATTTATAAAAGCACAGAAGCAGCATAACGGAGTATCAGAAATTGTCTCACTGTGTACCACAAGTGGTACACAGTGAGACAACGTATATATTTTCATAAATCATACATTTTTAGGTGCGTTCGTAATTATATAAATACGTAGCACCTATAGTCGTTGTTCAGTCCGTCCGTCTGTCCGTCTGTCCGTCTGTCCGCCCGTCTGTCCGTCTGTCCGCATGTAACAGAGCAAAAACTACCCAACCGAATAGTCTGAAATTTCAAATATGTGATTGTTGCAAAATTTTGTCGAGCCATTTCAAATTTTATGAAAATCGGATGTATAGTTTAATTACAGGGACAGTCAAAAGTTTTTCTTTACATTACGGCCAATGGGAAAAATTATTGCAAGTGGATTTTAATGATATTAGAGCCTTCCGAATGATCTGAAATTTTAAAGATATAATTGTTGCAAAATTTTGTCGAGCCATTTCAAATTTTAGGAAAATCGGACGTATAGTTTAATTACAGGGCCAGTCAAAAGTTTTTCTTTACATTACGGCCAATGGGAAAAATTATTGCAAGTGGATTTTAATGGTATTAGAGCCTTCCGAATGATCTGAAATTTTAAAGATATAATTGTTGCAAAATTTTGTCGAGCCATTTCAAATTTTAGGAAAATCGGATGTATAGTTTAATTACAGGGACAGCCAAAAGTTTTTCTTTACATTACGGCCAATGGGAAAAATTATTGCAAGTGCATTTTAATGATATTACAGCCTTCCGAATGGTCTGAAATTTTAAAGATATAATTGTTGCAAAATTTTGTTGAGCTATTTCAAATTTTAGGAAAATCGGATGTATAGTTTAATTACAGGGACAGTCAAAAGTGTTCCGAAAAAATTATTGGAAGTGCATTTTAATGATGTATCAGACTATGCACGTTATGAAGTGCAAAAAATTATACATTCAGTACAATATGGGGTGCAAAAAATAATTTTAAAACTAGTTATAGTACGAACGCACCTCATTTGCCACGTTTGACGAGCAATTTCCAACTTGTTACACTCTATCAACAATTTTCTGAAGTTTAAGATTTCTAATTAATAGTTCTAGATTTTCAAAATATTAAAAATATGAGCCATAATATATGAAAATATAAAAAGAGAGAGATAGAGAGAGAGAAAATAAATTTCTTTTATTAATAAGTAACTTTTTTTAACATCAGAACCACATAGTGTTGGCAAAAAAGCCGCCTCTGCTCTGTACAGTAAGTTATGCGCGCTAATACTTATATAAATAAATAAATATTATTTTGTTTTTGGCCATGAAAATATATTTAAATATAATAATAATATAGGTAATTTCTTACCTTTATCTTTCTTCAGCATTAGCAATCCTCTTATTGCAGCTTGACACATATTTTAAATGCTGTCGACACGAGTTATCCACAGGGCCCGACTTAGGCAGTGGGGGGCCCTGGGGCAAACATTATTCGGGGGGCCTCCTTCGATCTTTTGAAATTTTTCGTGAATTATGTTGAAATGACTAAAACTAAACTTCATACCTGTTGTATGTAGACTAAAATTTCATACCAAGTACTATTCACATCTGTATACAGTATAGTAGAAGAAAGATAACTTTAAGAAACTATAGCATAATTTTTTTTTATTATTATTTATTATAGGAATATAAGGATAAATATGAGCCGTTAAAATGTAAATACAGTTCTCACAGGCATTATTGTCTGTTTCTGTTAATACTTCTCTATTTAACTTAATCTTTGTATTCAATGAACATGCATTTGGGCGATTCAATCGTATATTAAGGCAAGTGGTGGCATGCATTTAATAATAATAGCAACAAATTTCAATACTTGCTATGTTGTTACTGCATTCCTCATGATGCCTTAAAGTACTTTGGTATAAAGTTTCATAATATGAAAACAGAAAGCAACAGATAGCAAATGTGCGATATTACTGTAATATTTTAATTAAAATTATGTACTTTTAAAAAAATTATGAAATCAGTAAGGAAGAAATTAAATATCACAAAATGAAAAACACTTTAAATTAAAATCTGGTCACTTTTGGATAGTTTTTATCATTTGGCTCGCCTTTAATTAAAACTTATATCTGGCCTTGGGGGGCCCCCTCAATCGACAGCTGCCCCGCATGCCCCTGCATTAGTCGGGCCCTGGTTATCCATATCGGACTGAATCCTATATTGTAGAAAAGTGGAAAGAAAAGTGTATGTTTAATACTTAATCTTATTTATAAATGATTCCACTCTTGACATCTTTTCTTTGGTTTAAGAAATTATATTGGTATAACTTTAAGTTTACATTTTGGATAATGATTTACATATTCATTTAAATTATGCTGCCTTTTTTTTTTTTTTTTTTTCTTTCTTTGCAGCAACAATTATATAATATTACACCCCTTTTGATTGAGATAAACAGAGCAACTAACTAAAAAATAATAAAGTTTTTCTTGAGTCATTTAGAGTTCTATTTTATGACGATGATGTTGACGTCGCACAGCTGCATCATGCGTGGGTTGATTTATGAACAATTTTCACAAAAATATTTTATTTATTAATATCATTATTTATTTGTAATTGAGAGTAGGCTTCTCTCAGAGTAGGCTTCTAGTCATGTCTAATAGCGACCTATTTTTTCTCTCAGCAATGCCATTTTGACTCGGGCAATACGGCACGGTTAATTGATGTTTAATGCCCCTTTTCCTTAGGTAATCCTCTATCCCTCTATTTATGTACTCTCCTCCGTTGTCCGATCTTATTGCTTTCGGATATATCCCGAACTGGTTTCGAACCATAGTTATGTAGTCGATCAGTTTATCCTGTACTTCATCTTTATGTTTTAATAAGTATATTACAGTAAATCTAGAGTAGTCGTCAATGAAAGTTACAAACATTGTTTTACCGCCTATTGTGGGGGGTTCCTATCGCTGTGCATACGTCCGTGTGCACTAGATCGAGTACTCTACCTGTTTTGTTTCTATACACTGTTTTGGGATAGGGAGCATCGCTTGTTTTTGTTTGTATGCACGTTTCGCATGTTGTACCCTGATTGCAATTATTTAGTTTTATGCCATAGGCTAAGTCGTCTTTAACCATTTCCTTTATGGAATTATAATTTCTATGCCCTAGGCGTTTGTGCCAAAGTTCCAGGCAGTCTTTAATTTGCATTCATGTGCCATATTTACTATATTCCTATCTGCATTTTCTAATAATTCAACTTCGTATAGGTTATTTTTCATTTTTGCCTCCAAATAGATTTTCCCATTTCGGGACAGCGTGCATCGATCTTTATCAAATAATAATTTATACCCATTCTTTGTGGCTTTACTTACTGAAATTAAATTAGATTCTAGCTCCGGTACATACAACACTTCTTTCAACGTAATTTTATTTATGCCTCCATCGGATGTTTTCGTCGTGAATCTAGTTTCTCCTGTACCTAGCAAGTTTAGTGTTTTGCCGTTGGCAATTATGACCGTTGTTTTTTCTGTGTCATTTAATTTAGTAAACTCATTTTTATTGTTTACGATATGTGAGGATGAACCAGAATCAATAATCCAGGTTTGTTTTCCTGCTTTGTCTATTAGAAAGGCTGCGTCGCTGCCTTGATCTGGTTTTGTTTCCGTTCTATAATTTCTCTTGTCTACTGATTCGCGGTCAGTGTTTCCTATCTGGTTATCAGATTGTTGATAACACAACGATGATGAGTAATGTTTATTTTTGTATGTTTGTTGTTGTTTTTGTGTATTTGGGTGATTGTTTCGATTTTTTAAATGCCAACATTCTCTGTACGTGTGATTTCTCAATTTGCAATATGTGCACTGTTTATCTTTTTTAAAGTTATCATTAGGAAATCTTTTCTGCGTTTTAAACGCTTTTGTTGAATTTTCACCCTGGTCTGTGTTTTCGACCCTTCTGTTGTACTCATCTGTTAATTTACTTCTAATAAATTGTGGTGTAAGCTCGTCCTCATTTTGTGATTCAAGGGCAGTGATCAAAGTGTTATAACTAGGGGGTAGCGAACACAGCAATAAAGCTGAAAGATGGGAGTCGCTAATTGTTTCCCCGATCGCTGAGAGTTTGTCTATTAGTTTTAGAATGTATGTTATGTGTTTGATTAGGTTCCCGTTTTCTTGGAGCTTGGCTCCATAAAGCTTTCTTAACAAAAATAATTTACTAGGGAGGTTCGCCCTTTCGTGTATAGTTTTAAGTGCGTTCCATGTGTCTCTGGCTGTGTTAAGCCCTTTTACATGGACTATTTGAGAATCTTCAATTGACAGATTTATTATGGCTCTGGCCTTCTTGTCCTTTTTCTCCCAATCGGTTGTGACTGGCGTGGGCCTATCTTCGCTAATTACGTTAAACAAGTCTTCTCTAATCAGTAACATTTCCGTTTTGAACTTCCAATTATTGTAGTTACTCGCGTTTAGTTTTTCTACCAACTGTATCTCACGTGATGCGGCCATTCTTCTAGTTATTTAAGTTTTACTTATGTGAGGAATTGCTGTTTTTATTTTATTCTATATAAAACTCCTTATATATTTAATTTTCTTCAATTTTTTAACATTTCATATATATCAACAAAAAAACAATGCACAATAAGCAATAATTTTCATTTTAATGTGCATACTTTTATGGCCAGTAGTTTTTTTTTCAAATATTATTTATCCACTAAAATACAGACTCTTTCAGTCTCGTAATCACATAGTAGGTACACAATGAGACGTCTCACTGTGTACCACAACTGTGTGTCTCACTGAGTACTTTCGTTACGTTGTAACAAAATGAATGCGACATCTGCTACATCAATTTCATCGCTTTAAAAAGTTTATCTCGTTTTGTCGAAATAGTCTATTAATAGATATAGCTAGGTTTGGTTAAGTAAATATATGTCATATTGAGGAAATAAGCTCTAAAATAGACATTTATGTAACTTTAACCACTATAAAATAAAGAATTATTAACTATTTTGTCGGACGAGCAACTGAAGTGCCGAAACTACATCCACGTGTTGCAGAAGATGAGGTCGTTACGTGTGTGTGTCAGCTTGGAGAAAAAGTTACAACTACTATATGTCAAAGTGGCTGTGCTGTCTCACTGTGTACTGCTCTCCCTAATATGCGCGTGTACTTGATTTATATGGAGGGACAGAGCTATTTTTTTTGCTTCTGTCCATCACAGAAAACTCCACACGTACTGAATAAGTAAAGGATGTGAACAATGTACGTGTATATCGAAAAATTCTAACTCATGAAATTTCTCTCCGCACAAAAGAAGAGAAAAGATGTTCGGTTAATTTAAAAAGTTTTAGAACGAAGTCCTATTGGGATTTTTCTTTCACACTGATCTGTGTTGACACCTTGCGACACTCAGGCGAGTTAGTCCTCGTTTTAAGACCGAACAGATTGTTTCGTTTCTTTCCAATAATTTTAAATTCAAAAATTTCTTTATTTGTAAAATTAAACTTGTTGGATGTGCCAATCCCAAAACTTTCTTCTATCTTATACATTTTAATATTTCAAAAACTAGTTACACATGTTAATACTTCAATATTATTAGTTCAATACTACCAACTTTGATTTTCATCTTAAATTTCTGCTTCAGTCAATTAAACGAACTGAAAACGAGTTAATCTATATGATGATATTTGTTAAAATTAATAGTTTTTCCTTATTCTGTTGTTATCAGATATTTGCTAATAGCCGGCTAGGCAGGAAGCGAGTTCCCGCCTTTGCACGAGCCACCGATGGAAAACAGAACTACGAAAAATCACGAAAAGTATACAAAAATCGCTATCACAGAGCCCCTTTACCACGCTATATTTCCAAATTCAAGGTGGACCTGTTGGCCAATGCCAAAAACATGCACAAAACATTTGGTTCAATTGTATGCATAGTTTTATACAATTTTCAATTGTACAATAAAGAAACTGGCACAAACATCGCTATTACAGCGCTGCCCTTCCGGCAGATTTTTTTCAAATTCAGGGAGAACTTGTTTGCCATAGCCAGAAACGTACACAAAAAATTTGGTTCAATTCTATGCATAAATTCATACACTTTTCGATGGTACAATAATGAAAATGGCACAGAGATCCAATTATAGCGCCCCCTTCTGGCGGAATTTTTTCAAGTTCAGGGAATACTTGCTTGCCGTAGCCAGAAATATACACAAAAATTTTTGTTCAATTCTATGCATAAATTCATACACTTTTCGATGGTACAATAATGAAAATGGTACAGACATCGCAATTACAGCGCCCCCTTCCGGCGGAATTTTTCGAAATTCAGGGAGGACCTTCGTGCCATGACCAAAAACAAACACAAAAAATTTGGCTCAATTCTATGCATAACTTCATATACTTTTTGATGGTACAATGGCGACAGACACACGGACAGACAGACATTTTCTATAAACATGTTTTTTGGGATCTCTGACCCCTAAAACGTGTAAATCCGTCGAAAACCGGAAGTCGAAAAAAATTTCGATTACAATACTTTCTTCTATTGAAGATAGAAGAAAGTAAAAACAAACAAACTTGGAGTTGCTTTTTTTTATATTTAAAAACTGAAAATATTCCGTTGTTTGTACCCGCGTAAGGAGAGTTAACATGCAGCCGGTTTTCAGAACGGTTATAAAATGAGGGGTTTTATTTCTTTTAATTATTGCAAATAAACATTCTGTAAAAAATTCTGACAATTTAATGACATTATGAACTTTTTTCTGAGGAACCTTTAAGCAGCTCTTTATTGCCAAGTTCTGACGGATACTATCTAGTTTTAGTTATTTTTAACAGCTAAGTAAATATTTTAATGGATTTAAGATGAACACACAATTGAGTGAAAAAACTCATCTTTTTATCTACGGCATGCTATAATTTTACAAGATTATGTGGTCGATTTCCTTTCACAGGCGAAAATCAAGCGAGTGAAAACATTTAGAGCCTATTATCTTAATATTCTAAAGCTTAATTGACTTCTGTAGAACATATTTAATAATTATAATGATATCTAGATGGAAATTTGCATGCACTGTTGCACCCGAAATGCTTTTTTCTGCTAAAGGAAATTGTTTGTTTCATGAAGTTTTCGACGCAATTTTCAAGCTCTTTGCAAAATGCACATTCAAGGCCGCAAATCTTATTGAAACTCTATGGGGTGTAGCCAGGCCCGTATTATCACACGCATATCGCACGCAAATTAGGACTTTCCCCAGATCACAAACAGACCCCAAATCCATTAATATTAAACTGCGAAACATTCGCCGTTTATTTTTATTAAAAATTTAATGCTGAAATTTTTCTGTTCTAGCAAATATAAATTTCCTCTTTAAATGCATTACTAAATTTCATTGATAATAGTTTTTATTTTTCGCAGTTACTGGTAGAAATTGAATTGTGAAACATTCGCCGTTTATTTCTATTAAAAATTTAATGCTGAAATTGTTCTGATATAACAAGCATAAATTTTTTCTTTAAAATGCATTGTTAAATTTCATCGAAAATAGTTTTCATGTTTCACAGTTACTGGTAAAAATTGAACTATGAAACATTCACCATTTATTCTAATTAAAATCTTAACGCTGAATTTTTTCTGTTATAAGAAATATAAATTTCCTCTTCAAAATGCATTATTGAATTTTATTGAAAATAGTTTTCATTTTTCACAGTTACTGGTAAAAACTGAACTGTGAAATATTCGCCATTTATTTCTGTTAAAGCTTTAATGTTGAAATTTTTCTGTTATAACAAATATAAATTTTCTCTTCAAAATGCATTACTGAATTTCAGTGAAAATAGTTTTTTTTTTCAAACTTACTGTTAGAAATTAATCTTTCATCGACCGACTACAAGTTTAATACGCCCGAAAGTAAAACAATAAATTCAGATTGGTTTAGTTGGTTTAGCAGGATCGAGCGAAATTTCTGTCGCCAAATATTCGCCAATGCCATAGGACCAAAGCGTCAAATGCCGAAATGGGTCAATATCTGAAAATTGAACAATTTGAGCCCACTGCCAATACTGTTTCATTAATTATACTAAAACCAAAAAAACTAAAATATAATATATTGTAACATTTGTTATAACAATTACCAATGATAAATGGACATATAATGATCTATAAATAATTAATTTTAAGCTTTAAATAACCGAAATCATCATTTCTGTCCCTGTCCCCAGGTTCAAATACCCAATATTAAATGTATGCTGCAAAAATTTCTATAAATATTATAACTTTTTGCTATTATATTATTTATACCTATATATATACAGTATGGGAAAATAGAATTCTCCTTTATTAGCATAGATTGTATAGTAAAATATTGTAGTAAATATATTTGTCCCTGATATTGACCATTATCTAAGTCCCTCTAAACACACATTTAGGTTAACAGATTACTAGGTGGCGCTGGCAGAATTATTTCCATTGCAACAGCAACTAAAGTTCAACTAGCCACCATGGATGAAAGTAAGATCTTCTTCTCTTTGTTTCACATTTCGAAATATTTAGTTTTTGTTCTGAATAGGGATGAGTATTTTTTATAGCATCATTCATGTCCCCATATGTAACTTTTTATATAAAAAGCTTATGGCAGCTTTATTTATGTAACTTACAAATGTCACACGGCATATTTAATAATTTACATGTTTGCAAAATGATTCAACCAAATGGCTGTGCAGCTGTTAAGACAAAAACATCACCTCAGTCCCAATTATTACACACTGATTATAACGTTAGCGGACACTTTCTTCCATAAAAGTTTATCCTAAGCATAAAATATACATCCTTGATCTCAGAACACTACAGCATTTAAATAACAAAGTATGTATCATAGTATATAATTGTAATGTGCTATTTGGTACATTAATTTAAAAAAATAAAAATTTTGGAATGAAATCGTCCGGTTTTCAGATATTGAGCCAAATGCATTTTCTAACTTGATATGCCTTAGGAGGTTAATTTTGATTTTTGTTCTGTTTTTCTCTTTTATGTCATCTTTATCTGTTGTAATAAGTTCAATACAACGATGATCAACGGTATTTTAGCTAGTGCTATAACAAAACTTCACAGTTAAATAAGGTAAAATGGATGCCTAAATAAACAATTTGTAAAATGCATAACCAATTTGAAAACACAATTTCAGCAATTACAATCAATAGTCGGAATAATATGTGCATTTTCTGTGCAACCCTGTATATGATTTATAGATTTATCATATAATACATAGTATGCTAAATTTAAGTTCAATTAGAAAATGCATAGGGGTCAATATCACAAAATACGAAAATTGCAGTCCGCACAATACAATTTCTATTTAATGTTATACAATGCAATTTTCTTTTTTATATTCTAATAAAAAATATCCTTAGAAGTATTTTCAAGAGATATTATATTCATAATAATGCAAAAATAAAGCAATTAAAAGACTTAAAATTTCAGATTATCATTTTCCTGGCATGTCACATTGTGATGTGTACAAAGTAAAAGGCTTTCTGCTATCATGGACAAATATCTTTTTCTAGTTTTTTTTAAAATTTCTAATTAATAATTATACCTTATATAACACATATATATGGAAGGTAAGTTCTGTATTTTACAAATAATTTTCCATAATTAAAATATGCTTGTCACTGAAAATGAATGTCATTGTGCTGGCCTGCTCATTTTAGTTTTTTTATGAGGTATAAAGATGGTGCTGCAGAGTAATTCTTCTTGTTCTTGACGTAGTTCAAGTCAGAAGTAATGAAATCATTGCTACCAGCAAGATCTTTTAGATATTTCTTTGAAAATATTGTGTTTAAAGGCTTTGTAAAGATTTAGTAGACTTTTATTATGTCATTTTCCTGGCTTCTGTAAATTACAAATAAAACTGAACATTACACTGATTTCCGAGGTACTATAGAGAAAACATGTTCGTTTAAACAAAATTAAAATGTTAGATCTAAAAATAACAAAACACAAGAATGTGAAAAAGGTTTTAGAATGAAATTGTCATAATCCTGGCATACATACGCGAAGAAAATGACATATAATTATGATTACATAAAAATGAACTTAAGCTCTTCAAAAACAATTTTACATATAAATTCCTTTATTCAGCTCTTCAACCAGCATTTTTAAAAAAATCAGAAACTTTGAAACGATTTAAATTTTCTAAATTTTTGTTTTCAAAATCTCACATTTTGTGATATTTACCCATAGAAGAGTGGAAAATGCACAATCACCAATTTTCATCACAAAATGAAAATGTACGTTAGATGTTTTGCGCAGCACTGTGTATGATCATGAGAATTTAAACACACTAAGTAATAATAAAAAAAGGTTAAATTATTAAACGCATACCATAAAGGAAAACGCACTTCCAGCAATTATTGTTCATAGACATTATTATAACCGAATTATTTTGTGTGTCCCTGTATATGAACGATGAATACTATGCATGCCATATTCTGTAGTAAGCATTTTGTAGAGCACTTCAGAGATATATATAAATTGCAATGTGTTTGAAATCGGGAAACATCATTAATAACTACAGCAAATAATTTTTCTCTATATGGGGCATTCTCACAATCTTTTGACTTTTGGGAAAAGAAAATCTGGCGAAATTAAACTTGCTAAAATAACATTATGATAGACGAATGCCTTAATGATTCAAAATAAAGAAAAAATGGTCAGCAGCGAATTTTTTTTTTTTTAAACTGAGGTTTAAGTTAAACTTGCGAGTTTAATTTTCCTTACCATTTTACCCCTATAACTTTATATTTTCTTCAAAATTTTTACTTATAATGACTTTGCATAGGACATTAAAATAAGAAATAATAACAATGTAGTACTTTTAATACAGAATTTTTGTATAACATTGTCTTAAAGGGGTGTTAAAGAAGGGACGGTAAGGTAAAAAAAAGGGGATGGTATTAGAAAAAAGGGCCGGTAAGGATGGAACTGTAAGGAAAATTACCACCTATTTTTAGGAAATTCATGTTAAGACTAAGTGATAGCCACAATGTTCATTGGTTTTTAGAAACAGTGGTTAACATTGGATTAAATTATTATTATTTTTTAAATTTACCTCGAAAAGTGCAGGAATAAACCTTGGGAACGGTGAGACTACCAATAAAGCCACGAGGCTTGAAATTGATATTTAAATGCTGATTTAAATTCTACACTCAATTTCCTGCCAAAGAATTTTAGGCATCATTTATCTAGCATACTTCTGCATGAGAAAAAACTTGAAAAAAATTCTGTAGCTGCATCTGAAGTGATTTTCTGTATAAGTTTAGCAAGAGGGATGGTAAGGAATCTAAAACCCAGGGACAGAGTTCAAAAAATAATATCAACTGTAAAAATGTGTGCAGGTTAATTTTTTGCTGCATATTTGTATAAAACAATTGTCCCAGTTTCGAAAAAAAAAATACATTTAATTGCTTTTATTGAAACAATTTTATACAGACAGCTCCAAACTTAAAAATCAGCATCAGGGACACGGGACGGTATAGGAGTTTTCCTGGTATTTGACCCCCCAACATCGTCCCAAACTTATTTATCTCGTTAATATTGTTATGCAATCATGCAATGGGATGTTCTCCAGTATATGAAATAATAATAAAAAAAAAACACAAAAAAGTGTATTAAATAAAGAATTATTATTTAGGGACATGAAAGTCAAAAGATTGTGAGAATGCCCCATATGCCGCAATGCAACGAAATTCTTTTGGAATGTCCCAGTAAAAGAACTATATAAATGCTACACACTTCATTTTAAATACCGAATATGCCATAGTAAGTCTCAATAACATATAAGTAATTTAATGGCACTATATTTACATGAGTTAGAGTACGGACAGACAGACAGACGACCAAACAGACAGTCGGACAGACAAACCCAATTCATAAACATTTTTCAACTATGTTGGAAAGTGTTAAAAATGCAGCTTTTAATTGACATATTAAATAAATATAACCTAACTACACCAATCCCGATTAATGTTTGGTTAAATATTTGCATAGACTCCCTACTTTAAGTCCAAAAAAGTTTATTTTACGACAATAAGCATATGCAACGAATCGGCAAAAAATGCCCAGAACAATCCGGGTAACCTATACAAATATTTGAGCAACCCATGTGTGAAAGTACTATTAGTTTGCAGCATGCAGTTGTTATTTTATCGGGCATCATTCTATGTTCTAATCCAGTATCGTCGCTTCATCATGAAGTATACGGCTTTGGGATTTCTTATGATCCGGTCTTCCCCAAAGGGCATTTTGAGCTAATTAATCTTTCACTCTCTATCTCTTTCTCTTTTTTACTTTTTCTTTCGGAGATAGATATACGTGTGATAGACTGGAGTCGAGATACTTTACCTTCCGCCATACCGTGCTGACTGTGGGACTAGTAGGAAAATCAAGCCTTTGCTGTTTCTCTTCTGTTTTGTGTGCTAAAGGTGCAGAGAGGTTCTCCCAGAAATACAGTGCTCGAAAACAGTTTAAGACCACATGCTAATTTTGTTGAAACGATTTATATATCTTAAAATTAGACACAAATACAGTATGGCCACTAATGTCCCTTGCTAACATCTTAACTTCGAAAATTCTGCTGTTATATTCATAAAAGTGGTGTCTAGTTATAGTACAGTAGCCAAGCGATAATGAATGAAACCGCCTACGGCGCCACCTAGTGGGAAACTATGGAGTTAGCATTCCTATCTCGGAAACAGAAAGAGATAGGGGAAAAAAGGGATTTACAAAGATGTAGTGCATCATCGATTTAGTACGAAAAGACACCTTGTGGACATTAATGCGAAGAATAGAACGGTTAAAACGCGCATTTGTTTTTTCGGGATTCCCTACACTTGACGTGACAAAACGATCTTAGAAAAAAAAGAACTAGCTATAACAATATACTTTTATTTGAGATGTTCAAAATTTTCACCGCCAGCTGCAATGTACATTTGGATGCACATTTGTCCGAAAGATAATCATTTCTCCTTTCGTTCAAGTTTCGTGACGTTACAGTGTAGGAAATCACGAAAAACCAAATGCGCGTTTTAACCGTTCTATTCTTCGCATTAATGTCCACAAGGTGTATTTTCATACTAAATCGATGATGCTCTACAACTTTGTAAATCCTTTTTTCCCCTTTCTCTTGCTTTTTTCGAGATAGGAATGCTAACTCCGCAGTTTTCCACCAGGTGGCGCCGTAGGTGGTTTCATTCAGTAGCGCATGACTATACTTTACTATACCTAGACATCACTTTTATGAATATAGCAGCAGCCGTTCCGAAGTTGGCAAGGGACAGTGGACTTTAGAGGGCATACTGTTTATTGTTGGCAAAAATGCCACCTCTATTTGCAGAGTAGGCCACGCGCGCTAATATTCAGATAATAATAAAGTAAATATAAATTGTCCGTTCTTAATAAATCAATCAAAAGGATATTATAGGTAAATTTCTTACCTTTATGTTTCCGCTGCAGCAATTCCTAGTTACGGTATATGGCCGATGTGTCCATGTTGGCTATTCCTTGATGAAATTCATATTATATATTTCACTAGAGTGTGATAAGAGAAAAGAAATGTTGTGTTATAATATTTTTTTTGAACACATGAAAGAAATTAGCTAGTGAGCCTGTTTTGTCATTCTAGATTATATTGTAATTATATAGATACAGGGTGTTCGGTCTCAACGGTGTCCAATGGCTAATTCCTAAACAGTTAGTCATAGACATACAGTTCCAATTACAAAAATGTTTAAAAAAAAGGTAAAGAAATATTTTAAAAGCGATTTGGGTCAATAAAAATATTTCTTAAAAAATTACGAAATTTAAATTTTTATACGGTCCTCCGGTCTTATATGTTATATTTAATAAAATTTTCCTTTTACACTGACAAGTAATACACAAATAGTCCCGTTATTCTACGATTAAAATTGACCGAGTAATAGCTGTTTAAAGTTGGAGCATATTTTTTGCTGCAAATTGGGGTTCACTCACAAATTTAGTCGAAATATAATTTCGTCAGAATATTAAAAATGGTTGAGAGTAAAATTAACATTGCAATATAAATTTGAAATCTTTAATCATTCTGACTATATTAATGCAAAATATACAATTTGTAATAAACATTTAAGAAGAAAGAAAAAACAGAATTTTGTTAAATAAAATGCTCCTAAATTAACGGCCTCAATTCTTTACAAATTGATACGTATTTTAAAATATTATTAGATTACACTAGCCTGCAAAAGTTGGGTTATGTCATGTTTTTTAGCTTTTGATAATTGATTCTTATGTATTCTGTACCGCTGAATCTGAAATTGACCTTCATTTTTTACCATCACATCAGGATTTTTCGCAAATTTCAAAGTTCAAAGTTAAAATTGAATCTCCTCCCTCATCTCATCGGACCACTCAGCTATTTAGCTATAAGAATCCTAGGAAAAGCACAAATATCGAATACATTATTGAATAAAATAAAATAAAATAAAATAAAGCAAAAAAAAAAAAAATGCATATGTTTTATAGTATGAGATTTTCGCTATATTTTAACTTACACATTTACGATTTGCAAAAAAATTCTAACGTGATTCTTAAAAATGAAGGCCATTTTCAGATTCAGTGCTAAAAAGTACGTAAAAATCAATTATCTAAAGTTAACACAACAATCTCCTCTACTTTATAGTATCCGAATTTTGTTATTCTTTAAATTTGACAATTTATAATTTGCGAAATATCCTGACATGATGGTTAAAAATTAATGTAATTTTCGGATTCAGTGCTAAAAAATACATAAAAGTTAAAAAACCCAACAATCGCAGTCTTGTATTATCTAATCTAAAACTTTTTCTTAAACTTCTTGGTGGTAATCTATTCGAAATTTTTTGTGTTATCCTGTTAAATAAGTATAAATGGTAACCACCGAAAATCATAATAATATTAGATTGTTATTGGATTTGCGCTAGTATGTAAAATTTAATCTCGATAGGATATTTAAAAGTGATTTAAAGTTCGAGTACAAATTTTGAACTGGAAAAACATACATACGATCGTTGAAATAACATAAAAACTTATAAAAATAACATAATTTTTGTTTAAAGAAATCATAAAAGAAACAGTCTCAAATCCTGACAAAATAAAACATATGTTATTTTAGCCAATCGGAAACTTAATAAATATTAACTTCATCGTAATACTTGTATGATTTTTTTTCAAAGCGCAGCTACACATAAAATAAGATCTTCGAATACTTTAAGCACTTGGTATGTGACCCCTCAAAGCCAAGCCGAACTCATTTGTTTTCAGAGCAGAAAAGTGGCATACGTGATGCATTTTTAAAGTTTCATAACTCGCTCAAATTTAGTGTTATATGAATAGGATTTTTTTTGTCTTACTTGTCAGTGTAATAGGAAAATTTTACTATGTATAACTTATAGGACAGGGAGACCGTATAAAAATTTAAATTTCGTAATTTTTTAAGGAATGTTTTTATTGACGATGCTTTTAAAATATTTCTTTACCTGATTTAAAACATTTTTTGTAATTGGAACTATATGTCTATGACTAACGGTTTAGGAATTAGCGATTGGACACCGATGAGACCGGACACTCTGTATATTAACGTACAAAATTACGCTGTATCTTACGGCAGCTATTTTAAATTTTATGGATTTTACAGCTTATATCATAATAATAAAGTTAATAAAGTTTTTAAGTTCTTTAGTCCAATCATGTGATCTCTTGCATCTCGCCTGGGAAAAATAAACAATTTGATTTATGATTATTACGTTGCACTTTGGATAAATACAATTTAGATATAGCAACAGTTCGATGATTATTCAATGATTTACAGTCTAATTTATTTTGATAAGAATTCGAAAATGTTATTGTCCTTGAAAATTATCGTTTCAATATCCCGTTTTCATTGTTTACTGCTGATCTGAGGATGGTTATATTTCCATCACCCTTCCTTAACCACCTCAGATGGATTGTATATGAAAAAAAAAATGGTCATTTCCCCCCCCCCCCATTCTGACTAGAAAATCAGAGTTCTAACTTTTTACGACTGCTCTTTCATCTTCACCTAACGCTTCATTTAGAATGGCTGTTTCATAATAATAGAAGCCACCAGTCCACCAGAAGAAAATAACTCGGTTAAGCGGGACTTGGATAATCGGGACTCTACTGTAAAACATATTTCAATTTTAAGACTTAAAGCACACGCTTTTATTTTATGTAAAATGACGTCATTTGCATTAATATAGATTCTTAAAATTGAATATAGTTTATAATACCTCCATGTTTTATCATAAATCATTCATTTATATTTTTCTCAAAATAGCACGTATTTTAATTAATTTTTTTTTTCAATTTTTATGAGAAAATGGCAACAAAAAGATATAATTGCTATTTTTCAACAATTTTTTCTCTACTTTCTACAGAAATGGAGTACTTGAGTTGCCAAAATGAAACAAATGTCGCTAAAAACTACAAAAAAATTAATATCTCAAAAACAAATGGAGATGCAGTTTTCAAACAAATTGCATTAAAAAGTACTTTCCCCCCCCCCAATACGACGGTATAAACATTGAAAATGTGCGATGCTTAGAAGTATTAAAAAATGCTGTAGAGTATTTAATAGCACAATGAAACATCGGCTTTTGTTTTACTACTGGCGTATACAAGGTAACGTTATTTATTGGAGACAAAATAAGCTGGGAGAAAGAAATAGCATACCGGGAGCTAATAGGGATTTTTCAAATTGTGGACCGACTGAAAGGAAATTGCCCTAAAAATAAGTAAATTTAAAACTGTTGTGCCTACTTTGTGATTTTCTTTGTGATTTACTTTATGATCCAATGACCTCTGTTGGAAATAAAATAAGAGGACATCTATCAAAACTCTCAGCGCGGTACAAACGGAACGTTATTAGAATGGCGGTTTGAGATTGTGCTTATTCTTCTACTATAAAATCTGCTCTAGAACTCTCAGTAACGTCCAGAACTGTTAGAAATATGTTAAAAAGTGTCGAATGCTTGAATTATGCTAAATTCAAAGACAAATCGAAACTACAAAAGTATCACATTGATGCAAGACTAAAATCCGCATCTTCCACTTCCATTGCCTTAAAATTCAACCCATGGGACAAATTGATTTTTATTAATGAAAAATATTCACCCTTGATAGAACAGGTGATAGACTGGGTGGAGACTACCTTGAGGCAGACCGTATAGACTCTGGGACTGGGACTAGATATATCGTAATAAAAGTCAAGCCCTTGTTGTTTCTGTGGTGTTTTTTGTGGTAGTACACTGTTAAAAAAATTCCGCAACGTTCCTGGGAAAAAATGGGCAGCTGAGTTGCCCATTATTTCCAAGAAACATTTCTTGAAAATGACTGGAACTTTACTGTATATGTTAAAAACTTTCTACAGAAATGCCAGTAAGTTTCCTGCGAAATACCAGGAATATTTCTGTTGACAGCAAAACATTACTGACATTTCACAGCATGCGGGATCCGCAGACGATTTTTACATTTCCAGTTGACAATTTTCGCTTTATTATCATTATTTGTTAGAATGAAAAAATATTTTGAAATTGACATCAAAATTATTATTTATAATTTACACGAAAAAATAAATTTTCAGTGAAAATTCAAAAAAGTAAATATATATATATGATATATTGTTTCTGAACTTTGCTTAAAATATAAAAATATATAAATGTAAATAATAATTAGAAAAAAAATCTAGACATAAAATATTTTGGATTTTCGTTAGTAATTATGTTAGTTTACAAGTTAGATAAAATACATATAAATTTTCATGAAAAAAAAAACCTAAACGTAATTGTATATTATTCCCGAAAATAAAAAAAAATTCAAATTTGCAGCAATTCAAAGTGTCAAATATATATCAAATTTAAATCAAATTGTAATAAAGTGTTAAAATATAAAATTAATTAAAAAAGAAAAAAAAAGTCCAGAGGTAGCATCGAACTCGGCCGTACGGGTGGCGTGCGAGCTTTCTGCGTCCACACCACGAAAGACACGTTGAGAGCTGCAAACTAATGGGTATTTGAAACGTATGCTAAACCTCGATATCTAATTTCTGAAAATCTAAGTCCCATTTGAAAAAATCCTTTCACAAGAATAATTAGAGATAAGAACTCTAAAACATACTTTAAATTAATCCAAAATCGGTGAGAATCATGTTTGATGGTCCCCTGGTTAATGGAGATCCAAATAATAGGTGTATTTTTTTTACACGGTCTGCTCCTTAAACATTCCACAGACAAGTACGAGATATAATCTCTTAGCGATGTCACGGAGGTATTGTATTTTCATCTGAATTGACAATAGAGACGTAAAGGATTATGTCGTCTATTGATTTATTTGCATTCCATATTGATTTTTTTACATTCATTTAAGGAATTCTTTTTCGACACTCGCGCGCGAGCAACGGATTATAGCAAAAAAATTATAAATGGCGGCCGCAGCGTTTTGCTGTTTCCAACTTTTGGTTCAGGAACGTTTCAGATAAGAAAACCAGAATTTCACAGGAAAGAGCTAAATTATTCTGAAAACCTGAGAAAAGGCGAAACGTTCCTGGATTTTAAATGGAACGTTACCATTTTTTTTTACAGTGTACACTGTTAAAAATATCGTGAAAAATTACCTCTGTTATTAAGGGCCTACTTCAGTCAGGCGAAAAGACCCGTTCGCTAATGCTATTCCTATGGAAGAAATTTATAAAGATATCTCGGTCGCATTTCAATATTTTTAAATGATTTCTTTTGCAGTGGCTAGCTGAGGTCGATCTGTAAAAAGGCCGTTTTTTATTTAGGCTAAAAATGACTGATGGATTTTAAAATTCAATAACATGCAAACTGTGACAGATATTAAAAAAAATTCTTGCAGAGTGTTATGTAATATGTCAGGAGTTTTATGCTGCAGTTCTCAGTTTTAGTTACAAATACCGTCGATAGATGGCGCTGCAAGCAATAACCGCTAAATCCAGGCTCAATTTTTCGGCCTCTCTCTTCTTCTATGCGAAAAAGGGAGATTAAAATGTATTGAATGGGTCCAGAAGTACCAAAAATCGGGTCTGGACTGAGCGTGTATTGCCCTCAGCGCCCTCTATTGTTTGGAATTTGAACTAAAATCAAGAATCCCAGTACAAAATCTCCTGATATCATACGTAACCCTCCTACAAGAATTTTTTTAATATCTTTCACCGTTTGGAAGCTATTAAATTTTAAAATTCATCAGTCATTTTTGGGACACCCGGTATAAATAAATAAATAAATATATATATATATATATATTAAAAATATATTTAAAGGGGGCAACCGTCTCGGGGAGTGCCAGTAACGGACGGTTGCTAGACACCCTCAGAAACTATTAGAGACCGCGTATACTCTTGCACCGGTGCTTATGATTAATAGTTTCATATTAAATGAGAAAATGAATATTAAATTCACAATATATATCTTTAATTTTTACTTAATAGGTGCTAAAATACAAAATGTTAAAACATTTTAAAAACAATCAAGATGTTAAAACAATGGAGTCCTTTTGATGTTAAAATCCGAGCGCTTTCGACTAAACCATTAGTCGTCATCAGGGAAAATCACTGTGATTTTAACATTTTTTATTTTAGCACCTATTAAGTAAAAATTAAAGATATATATTGTGAATTTAATATTCATTTTCTCATTTATTTTATTAAGGTGAATCTGTCGTTCAAATTGAAATGTAGTTTTTCTATATTTAATTATTTTGAGTTTCATATTAATTAAATTATGATTATACGTTGGGAAATCCATTTAGAAATAGTAAAGGCAGAGTTTAAACAATACTTTTCTTTCTTTCTTTTTTCATATCTTAAAATAAATTTAATTTAATAAATTTACTATCTCGCGCTGTCTATTAAGCGTGAAAAAAAGCAGCGGATTTTCCTTAATCGCGTTCGGTGTCCACATCAAATTAATGTAATGTGACGGATTTATTTTCTTTCTTTTCTTTTTTTTTTCTTTTTTTTCAAAAAAGTATAAATTCCAATCATGAAATGAGGGAAGATTTTCATCCATTGAATGCTTATAAAAGAGTATTAAAAAATATATTTTACTTTTATTTTGAGAACAGCTTTTAAGTTATTCTTGGTCATGCCTCCACTAAAGGGCATTTTGAGGCTAATTCATCTTTCACTGTCTACCTCCTTTCTATCCCACTTTTTCTTTCTAGATAGCTACATGTGATAGACTGGAGCCTACCTTGAGGCATACCGTACTCTGGGACAAGATATATCGAACTGAGCCAAGCCCTTGCTGTTCCTCTGCTGTTTTTTTGTGCTAATATTTTTTTTTTTCATAAAGAGGGGTAACCATCTCGAGGAGTGCCAGTAACGGACGGTTGCTAGGCTCCCTCAGAAACTATTAGAGACCGCGTTTTCTTGCACCGGTGCTTATGGACACACTGTTATTAAGTCCATGACAAATGACCGCTAATGGGAAATGGCCGCCGGGCGACACAAACTACGGCAGCAGAGATTTCTTGCTTACTTTTTTCCCCTTTTGTTTTAGTTATCTGTAGTTTTCTATTTGCGCAGGTGTCGCGAAGTTGTAGAGCATGTTCTTCGGTTGCGTCCAAATTAGAGTTCGCACGTTTCCATGAGCAAGAATTGATGATCACTTCCATGTTCTTTGACTGTGACTTTCATGCTGTCCTCGTAAATGACTGCTTCATTTGGTTAAATAGTTTTTGCTAGTATTAGATAGTTACAAGAGCGTACGCAGGGTAAAAAGGTGGTATGCAATTTCCTTGGTACATTTCCCCCAAAATATTAAAACCTCGTTTAAATAAGAAAACAAAAAATACAGAGACTGATGGAATTTGTTTAAAAAGTGGTAAACTCATTAGGATTGTGATGGTAATAATAATTATTGATAAGAAAGAAAACATATTAATTACTGCACGGGGGTTATTTCGCTAGAATAGTGAACAAAAAATATCGAAAAAATATTAAAATCTTGTCAAAATATAAAAAAAAACAAAAAAATACGAGACGGAGTAAAATTGTTTAAAAATTGGTAAACTCATTAGGATTGTGATGATAATAATTATTATTGATAGGGAAGAAAACATATCAGTTATTGCATGGGGAAGGGGGTGAGGGGGGGGGGGGGTCGATGGAATATTGAACCAAAAATATCGAAAAAAATATTAAAATCTTGTTGAAATATATAAAAAAGAAAAATACAGAGACTGAGGGAAATTGTTTAAAAAATTGGTAAACTCATTAGGATTGAGATGATAATAATTATTATTGATAGGGAAGAAAACATATCAGTTACTGCATGGGGAAGGGGGTGAGGGGGGGGGGTCGATGGAATATTGAACCAAAAATATCGAAAAAAATATTAAAATCTTGTTGAAATATATAAAAAAAGAAAAATACAGAGACTGAGGGAAATTGTTTAAAAATTGGTAAACTCATTAGGATTGAGATGATAATAATTATTATTGATAGGGAAGAAAACATATCAGTTACTGTACGGGGAAGGGGGTGGTCGATGGAATATTGAAGCAAAAATATCGAAAAAAATATTAAAATCTCGTTGAAATATGAAAAACAAAAAGTACAGAGACTGGTAAAAATTGTTTAAAAATTGGTAAACTCATTAGGATCGTGATGATAATAATTATCATTGGTATGGAAAAAAATATATATATACATATATCAATTACTGCACGGGAGTATCTCGTTGGATTTCGCCCCCAAAAAATATTGAAAAAATATTAAAACCTCTTTGAAATATCAAAATAAAAAAATACAGAGACTGAGAGAAATTGTTTAAAAATTGGTAAACTTATTAGGATTGAGATGATAATAATTATTATTGATAGGGAAGAAAACATATCAGTTATTGCACGGGGAAGGGTGTGAGGGGGGGGGGGGGTCGAGGGAATATTAAACCAAAAATATTGAAAAAATATTAAAATCTTGTTGAAATATATAAAAAAGAAAAATACAGAGGCTGAGGGAAATTGTTTAAAAATTGGTAAACTCATTAAAATTGAGATGATAATAATTATTATTGATAAGGAAGAAAACATATCAGTTACTGCACGGGGAAGGGGGTGAGGGGGGGGGGGGGGTCGATGGAATATTAAACAAAAATATCGAAAAAATATTAAAATCTTGTTGAAATATATAAAAAAGAAAAATACAGAGACTGAGGGAAATTGTTTAAAAATTGGTAAACTCATTAGGATTGAGATGATAATAATTATTATTGATAGGGAAGGAAACATATCAGTTACTGCACGGGGAAGGGGGTGGTCGAGGGGATATTGAACCAAAAGCATCGAAAAAAATATTAAAATCTCGTTGAAATATGAAAAATAAAAAGTACAGAGACTGGTGGAAATTGTTTAAAAATTGGTAAACTCATTAGGATCGTGATGATAATAATTATTATTGGTATGAAAAAAATATATATATCAATTACTGCACGGGAGTATTTCGTTGGATTTCGCCCCCCAAAAATATTGAAAAAATATTAAAACCTCGTTGAAATGTGAAAATCAAAAAATATAGAGACTGAGAGAAAATGTTAAAAAATTGGTAAGCTCATTAGGATTGGGATGATAATAATTATTATCGAAAGGGAAGAAAACACATCAATTACTGCACGGGAGAATTCCGCTGATACATTGTCCAAAAAAAAAAACACTGAGAAAATATTGAAACCTCGTTGACGTGGCAAAAAGAAAAAATGAGAATGAGGAAAATTGTTTAAAAATGGGTAAATCGATTAGGATTGTGATGACAATAATTATTATTGATAGGGAACAAAACATATCAATTACTACACGAGAGGATTTCGCTGGAACATTACTCCTAAAAATATTCAAAAAACATTAAAACTCGTTGAAATATAAAAAACAGAAAATAAAGAGAATGATGGGATTTCGCTGGTACACCCCTCAAAAATATTGAGAAAATATGAAAAGATCTTGAAATATATATATAAAAAAAAATAGAGAGACCAAGGGAAATTGTTTAAAAACTTGGTAAAATCATTAGGATTGTGATGACGATAATTATCATTGATAGGGAACAAAACATATCAATTATACTGCACGGGAGCATTTCGCTGGAATATTGCCCCCCTCCACCCCCCAAAATATTGAAAAAGTATTCAAACCTCGTTGAAATATCAAAAACAAAAAATAAAGAGAATGATGGGATTTCGCTGGTACATTATCACAAAAATTATTGAACAAATATTAAATCCTCGTTGAAATATCAAAACCAAAAAAATACAGAGGCAGAGGGAAATAGTTTAAAAATTGGTAAAATCATTAGGATTGTGATGACGATATTTATCATTGATAGGGAACAAAACATATCAATTACAGCACGGGATGATTTCGCTGGAAAATTACTCCCAAAAATATTGAAAAAATTTTCAAAACTCGTTGAAATACCAAAAACAGAAAATGCAGAGACTGAGGGAAATTTTTTAAAAATTGGTAAACTGATTAGGATCGTGATGATAATAATAATTATTGATAGGGAACAAAACATGTCAATTACTGCACGGGAGGGGAGGGGAGGGTCGCTAGAATATTGAACCAAAAATATAGAAAAAATATTAAAATCTCGTTGAAAATAACAAAAACAAAAAATACAGAGACTGAGGGAAATTGTTTAAAAATTGGTAAACTGATTAGGATCGTGATGATAATAATAATTATTGATAGGGAACAAAACATGTCAATTACTGCACGGGAGGGGAGGGGAGGGTCGCTAGAATATTGAACCAAAAATATAGAAAAAACATTAAAATCTCGTTGAAATAACAAAAACAAAAAATATAGAGACCGAGGGAAATTGTTTAAAAATTGGTAAACTGATTAGGATCGTGATGATAATAATAATTATTGATAGGGAACAAACATGTCAATTACTGCACGGGAGGGGAGGGGAGGGTCGCTAGAATATTGAACCAAAAATATAGAAAAAATATTAAAATCTCGTTGAAATAACAAAAACAAAAAATACAGAGACTGAGGGAAATTGTTTAAAAATTGGTAAACTCATTAGGTTCGTGATGATAATAATAATTATTGATAGGGAACAAAACATGTCAATTATTGCACGGGAGGGGAGGAGAGGGTCGGTAGAATATTGAACCAAAAATACAGAAAAAGTATTAAAATCTCGTTGAAATAACAAAAACAAAAATACAGAGACTGAGGGAAATTGTTTAAAAATTGTTAAACTCATTAGGTTCGTGATGATAATAAGAATTATTATTGATATGGAAGAAAAAATATCAATTACAGAACTGGAGGATTTCGCTGGAACATTGACCTCAAATATATTAAAAATATATTAAAACCTTCTTGAAATATCAAAAACAAAAAATACAGAGACTGAGAGAAATTGTTAAAAATTCGTAAACTGATTAGGATCGTGATGATAATAATAATTATTGATAGGGAACAAAACATTTCAATTACTGCACGGGAGGGGAGGGGAGGGTCGCTAGAATATTGAACCAAAAATATAGAAAAAATATTAAAATCTCGTTGAAATAACAAAAACAAAAAATACAGAGACTGAGGGAAATTGTTTAAAAATTGGTAAACTGATTAGGATCGTGATGATAAAAATAATTATTGATAGGGAACAAAACATGTCAATTACTGCAATGGAGGGGAGGGGAGGGTCGCTAGAATATTGAACCAAAAATATAGAAAAACTATTAAAATCTCGTTGAAATAACAAAAACAAAAATACAGAGACTGAGGGAAATTGTTTAAAAATTGTTAAGCTCATTAGGTTCGTGATGATAATAAGAATTATTATTGATATGGAAGAAAAAATATCAATTACAGAATAGGAGGATTTCGCTGGAATATTGACCTCAAATATATTAAAAATATATTAAAACCTTCTTGAAATATCAAAAACAAAAAATACAGTGACTGAGAGAAACTGTTTAAAAATTCGTAAACTGATTAGGATCGTGATGATAATAATTATTATTGATAGGGAACAAAACATGTCAATTACTGCACGGGAGGAGAGGGGTTGGTCACTAGAATATTGAACCAAAAAAAAATATTAAAATCTCGTTGAAATAACAAAAACAAAAAGTACAGAGATTGAGGGAAATTGTTTAAAAATTGGCAAACTGATTAGGATCGTGATGATAATAATAATTATTGATAGGGAACAAAACATGTCAATTACTGCACGGGAGGGGAGGGGAGGGTCGCTAGAATATTGAACGAAAAATATAGAAAAAATATTAAAATCTCGTTGAAATAACAAAAACAAAGAATACAGAGACCGAGGGAAATCTATATATATATTACGCTAACGTACGTGGCACAGAAATCGTGATTATTTGTTATTGTTTAATGGCAACGCCCGAGAAACGCATCTGATTGGTTATTGTGAAACAGTCCTTGGCAAGATTTAGGGCGATCGGGTTTGTTGTTTACGTTTTGCGTTTTCTGTGCAATATCTTTCGCTGCAATTATGTAGCTTCAAAATATCATTTGAAATGCCCGTAAAAAATCTCGGTGAATGCTTGAAAGTGAAGAAGAAGCCAAATTCGAGTCGAATCGAAATAGATTCGAAATCCAAATAGAATTGTCGAGAATGCCGTTAAGCGATCGGCAAAATAGGCTTAATAACTGTAGCATGCACGAGTTGCTACTGAAATCCAAATTACTAATTTAAACGTTCCGGGGCATGCATAACTGTGGGTGAAACGTGCAATTTATGCAAAGCACTGTATTGGAAATGCGAATTAAACAGCAGCAAGAAGTTTACAAAATGTTGTCATGACGTAAAAAGTAATTTTGTACGGACCTGCGATACGAATTTCAGGTTCATTTAAGAATATTATTACGGGCTTCCCCAAAAGTAAGATACAATAAAACCTGCTTAGACGTAGACGAAAACGACCAGTGATAAATTCCGTTTTATGCAGGTTATTAAATTGAACAACGCATAATAGCATTTTTTTTTTTGGGGGGGGGGGGAGAGCTGGAACTTTTTTTTTTTTTCGTTTATTGCAGTATTCCGTTATAAACATGCTTTATTCTATTAGAAAATAAATTGGCTGGATGGTACTTTTCTTAAAAATCTATATAGTAATATTTGCTTACAATTTTTTTTTTTTTCAGCATTACACTTTATGCTGTATTTGCAATTGCTTTTTCATATAAAGATTTTAAATAAAAAATTAAATTTTTGAAAATATAATTACATTTTAATTAAATTCATCAGTTAATTTAGAATAAAAAAGTTTAAAGTATGAGACATATAAAAATTAAAAATCTTAACCTTTGACTTTACACAACTTTTGAACTGAACAAGAGTCGGGCCCTGGTAATTTGCACCGTCCCCTCTGTACGGATCTGCGATAAAAAATTTCAGATTCATTTAAGAATATTATTATGGGCCCGGGCAACGCCGGGCGGGTCAGCTAGTTGTTTAAAAATTGGTAAACTGATTAGGATCGTGATGATAATAATAATTATTGATAGGGAACAAAACATGTCAATTATTGCACGGGAGGGGAGGGGAGGGTCGCTAGAATATTGAACCAAAAATATAGAAAAAATATTAAAATCTCGTTGAAATAACAAAAACAAAAAATACAGAGACTGAGGGAAATTGTTTAAAAATTGTTAAACTCAATAGGTTCGTGATGATAATAAGAATTATTATTGATATGGAAGAACAAATATCAATTACAGAACAGGAGGATTTCGCTGGAACATTGACCTCAAATATATTAAAAATATATTAAAACCTTCTTGAAATATCAAAAACAAAAAATACAGAGACTGAGAGAAATTGTTTAAAAATTCGTAAACTGATCAGGATCGTGATGATAATAATTATTATTGATAGACAACAAAACATGTCAATTACTGCACGGGAGGGGAGGGGATGGTCGCTAGAATATTGAACCAAAAATATAGAAAAAATATTAAAATCTCGTTGAAATAACAAAAACAAAAAATACAGAGACTGAGGGAAATTGTTTAAAAATTGGTAAACTCATTAGGATCGTGATGATAATAATAATTATTGATAGGGAACAATACATGTCAATTACTGCACGGGAGAGGAGGGAGGGTCGCTAGAATATTGAACCAAAAATATAGAAAAAATATTAAAATCTCGTTGAAATAACAAAAACAAAAAATACAGAGACTGAGGGAAATTGTTTAAAAATTGTTAAACTCATTAGGTTCGTGATGATAATAAGAATTATTATTGATATGGAAGAAAAAATGTCAATTACAGAACAGGAGGATTTCGCTGGAACATTGACCTCAAATATATAAAAAATATATTAAAACCTTCTTGAAATATCAAAAACAAAAAATACAGAGACTGAGAGAAATTGTTTAAAAATTCGTAAACTCATTAGGATCGTGATGATAATAATTATTATTGATAGAGAAGGGAAAATATCAATGACAGAAGAAGAAAACAGAAAAAGAGACAAAGTATTGTCTTAAAGATGTTATCAGGGGATATAAGAGTCTTAAGGCTGTTCTCAAATCCAAAAGGGCATTTTTATGACATAAGTTTTAGTTTATTTTTCTTCGGAAATGCATGAAACTAGCAGGTGCTGTTGTTCAGAAACTATGTAATCGAACTGTTTTTTCCTTTTTCTGTGCAAACGCAATAGATCTTTCAGAAAATAGTATCAAAGTTGGCGTTTTGAACAAAATTCCCGCGCGAAGGAAGAATACATACTCAAGGAAGGGTGAAAACGTCTTTGTCACGAGATAAAAAGCGCTTTTAACTCAATAGGTAATTTGTTGATCAAAAAATGGAAAACACAGTTCGATTCCAAATCGCTTCCATAGTCAGGCCTTCCAATTTTATATCTTCCCCTTAAAAAATGAATTTGTAAATGTGTCAAAACGTTTTGAGCTTGTTGAGCAGAGCAGTTGAGAACATCTTTAAAGGCAATATAATATATCAGAGTAAATAGACAAACTATTAAACTTCCAATTTTATATCCTTCCATTAAAAAATGAATTTGTAAATGTGTCAAAACTTTTTGCGCTTGTTGAGCAGAGCAGTTGAGAACAGCCTTAAAGGCAATATTATATATCAGAGTAAATAGACAAACTATTAAAACATTTCATAAAAACAAAAATAGTTTAAAAAGGTAAAATAAAAGCAATAATGATAATTGTTATAATAAAGAATAATATACCATTTAATTACAGAAAAAAAAAACACTATTGAAAGAAAAAAAAATGATAGAAATTGGAGAAATCTAAGGCAAGTGGGAGAGCCAAGTACATGACATCTCCCCCAAAATACCAGGCAAAATACTTGATTCAAGTTTTTGCTAAAAACTGAATTATGAATTCATGAAAATTTTATCTTCTAAAGCATTTTCCGTGAATTGCTTAAACTACATTAGAAGATTTACGTAATCATTTAATAAATTTTAGAAGGATTTTAGAAGGATTGATTAAATTTGAATTTATAGGGATTTTGTGCAATATTTATAACACCACTCAAATCTTTTATTTTAAATATTTTCTTAGTATTTTGTAGAATAAGAAAATGTACAAATATAATTCTTAGAGTAAGAAATATTTCCGAATTGAAAAATCCCCCCTCCCCAAACACACAACGCCAAGAAAGCTAAAAAGATGCAAAGGCAAAAGGAATCACCTTTTTAAAAATATTTTTGTTTTGTGTAACCGATAATGCTTTTGGAACAAGATTAAGTAATGTATCTATAACGCATTCCAAACTGTATTACAACTAATCGATATACCAAAAGATTTTTACAAGATATTTTAATGGTACTTAAAAGTACCATCAGTAGATAAAGGGTTAAATAAACTATGGAATTCAACCCGGCTTTCGCGGTCACAGAATATAAGTAAAAATCTTTTTTTTTTTTTTTTTTTTTTTTTTTTAAGTTGAAATCTCTAATTGAAAACGAAAAGAGATAGAGCAAAATTTCCAATTAGGAAGTTTTAGAGCATTAATTAATTAGTACGAAACGATTTTTTGGTTCACACGAATAAGGTAAATCGTCGCCTGTATACCCCAAAATGTCCGAAATCTATGAGCGACGATTCTACTTTGCATATTCACATTTCGGAAATGTAGCAGTGCACAATTGCAGATTGTGACGTTGTACTGGGCTGTAATGTCTGTAAAAATTTAATTTCTAATACAGTTAAAATTTTATATTAACCCTTTCAGGGGCACAAGAATTCTGTTTGTAAACTGATGAAATATTGACTGATACCAGAATATTCAAACGAATTTCTTAGAAAATAAAAACCCCCTAATTAGCACTTTCATTACAAAAGCAAAATTTCATTAAAATATTCTTGGTGCCATTTGTCAGTTTTGGAATTAAAATTAGGTGGCTAGACCGTCTAGCTACCGCCCTTGAAAGAGATAAATCTATGTCGTCGTATTGAAGAGGCTTGCAATAGACGTTCCATGCAGAATTACTCTCACGAATACAAAAACGTGTATTGTGAGCAATTACGAACTTTTCGAACATACTAAATATTAACTTTTTATCACTGTGAGACAGTTTTTTTTTTTTTTTTTTTTTTTTTTTTTTTTTTTTTTTTGTGTGATGTTATCAAAATGTATTGAGGTAAGTACGTATGTATGCAATAAATTGTGCGTATTTCTTCATACTTCTGGCTATTCCATTCAAACGTTAACACAAAAGGGAGTGCATCGATTTCGGGCATTTTTGGATATACAGGCGAAGTTTTATCTTATCCATGTCGCATCGTTCTAATTAATTGATGCTCTAAAACTTTCTAATTGGAAATTTTGCTCTATCTCTTTTCGTTTTCGATTTGAAATGGCTATTTTCTAAATTGCGCCACTAGGGGCGCTTCTGTCGTCTGCATTAAATCAGACTTAGTCGCTTTACTATAACGTTACCTCACTTGCATAGCTGTAGCTCTCTCCGTTCGCAAGTATTTTCAGGTTAAAGGGACTTTCCTTTGCACCCTGTATATATTTAGATTTCTCACAAACAATACCAAAAATCCTTTTCCATGGAAAATAGCAATTGTAAATTCAAGTTTTGAAGTTTATTAAAAGCGATACTTTCATATTGGCCTCGTGCCAAGACTTAATTAACAGCTGAAGAAATCGCTATTTGCAGCCTTTTTCATTTTGATAATTTCAGTACACTGTTAAAAATTTGCAGCATTCTGGCAGGTCATTTGACCGTTTTTTCCGAAAACGGTTACACAATCGTAATTTTAACACTATTCTGACCATATTGTTGGCCATTTTATGGTCAGAATATAGTTAAATCATGGTTATGAAACCGTTTTTTCAAAAAACGGTCGAATGACCTGCCAGAATGCTGCAAAATTTTTAACAGTGTAGTTTAAACGCGTATTTCAATTATATGTCTTAAATTTGTGTCTTGTTTATAATTATTTTATTTATTGATTGATGAAATTTCAACTTCGGTATGGAATATAAGCAGGAAAGTAATGCTTAACTTTAAAATAGCAATTAAAGCCTTTGTGCAGGAATATTGAAATGAAGTAAACCAACGTTTAAAATGCACAAATAATGCGTGAAAAAGCAGCAAACAGCTGTTTCGAGTCTACAGCGAGATTCTTCTTCAGTGCAAGAGAGGGAAAAAAGGAACAGCGTGCTAGGAAAAGCAAGGCTGAGCTACAGCCTGTCTCAGCCTTGCTTTTCCTAGCACGCTGTTCCTTTTTTCCCTCTCTTGCACTGAAGAAGAATCTCGCTGTAGACTCGAAACAGCTGTTTGCTGCTTTTTCACGCATTATTTGTGCATTTTAAATGTTGGTTTACTGCATTTTAATGCTTAACTATTTATATTAATTTCAGTGCAAGCGGATTTATCATTCGCAATCGTCTGCGCACCAATAGAGATGGTGATTTTAAAAAACAAATCATGCTCACAAATTATTTTTTAAACCATAGAAATAGATTAAATTGCAATAAAGTTTTTTAACAAATTGCGAGATAATTTAAAGCAAGTAATATAAAAATTTTGTTTTTAAAGTCAATTCCTACTTAGGTCATCAAAGAAAAATTTAATATAATCCCTTAAGCTAATATTAGTATTTGTTGCATTAAAATATCTCAATTTGTTGTTTTTCTATAAGCAAGTAGGTTTAGAATGGAAGTTTATGGGGATTTGGCGAAATATCAGAGATATCGCCAAGTTGGCGTCACTTTTGACGACTCATTTTGGTCGCCAAATTTGGCGATATATCGCCAAGTTGGCGACAAACAAGGCGGCATTTGGCGACAGAACAGGCTCCCCTTATGAACCCCCCCCTTATAGATATGAAGATGCATTAAATGCTGTTCAATAACCGATGGCCGCCATTTTGTCTCCCATATAAAACTAAAATTAATTAATTAAAATTTAATTAATGAATTAATATTTGAAAAATCTGTATTAACATCAATTGTCATCCGTTACAAATTTTAACAAATTTATTTCAATTTTATAGGATGAATAATAAGTATTTTATTAACGACTGAAAATTTGAACAAGATATATAAATAAATATAGGGAGAGTGTGAACTAATAGTAGGAATTGAAAAATAATTGCATTTGAAAGTACGTTGTAAAAAGTCAAAATGTGCGATGTTCAGAAATTAACTAATTGCAGTAAAAGCGAAATTTAATCGTCTGCTGTTGCCATCTTTAAAATAACGTCAGCGTTACGGACGGATATTTATAAAAATTCCAATTCATTTACACACGCGTGCGCTTTGAATAATTTTAGCAACAGAAAAATTAAAGACGTGGTTATGTCAGGAACGAAATTAGCCTTTTTTGTACCCGGGGCAAGCATAGATTTTGCCCCCCCCCCCTCCGAAAAGTAAATTTACAAAGAAAATTTTACTAAGCTTCTAATAGCCGATTTATTTTAAAATTATAAAAAAAATACATAATACTGAATTACGTAATCAGCTTTGTCAAATATTGATTCATTAAAACCTTGAAAACGAAATCCAAAGGAACAGAAAAAAATTCCGCTTTATACAAGTTTCTGTCTTACCAGGTATAATTGTTAGTATTCTTTCTGTTGGGAACACGTAATTTTTTTTAATTTAAGACAGGATTCCGTTATAGGCAGGTTTCACTTTCACAGATTTTACGGTAGTTGTAAATTACAAGTGAGGCGTTTAACCTATACTGGACCGCTGTCCTATAAATAGGACAGCTAATAAAACATTTTAAAATATAAAATTGGTAAAGATTTTCTGGATGCATGTTGTTATGATGTCTTTAAAATACACAAAAGTATAACATATAAACAAAAAAACAAGTAACCAATTAAAATTTAATTGAAAAAACTCTATTTAAAAAATCCTTTAAAAATTGTGATCTTATAATCTAGAATTTTACCGTTATTATTATATTTTTATTGGAGAAATCATAGGGTATTTTGTACAACATAAACAGTATTTTTAAAGTAAAATAAAATATTTACTCATAAAATTAGTTTACGTATGTATTTTATATGTCCTTACTATGTGTCCTACTAATATGTCCCGTTAAAACAGCCAGTTACTTAAAAGATTAAAAACTTTTTTTCAAAATTTTGCTAGTATCTACTTAATTACACCATATTAATGAATCACCATATAATCACCATATAATTACACCATATAATCGGTGTTTTAAAATTTTCAAAAATATTTAATTGGTGTGGTCCAATATGGGTTAAAGTCACAGTGATATGAATCACATTGTCTTAAGAGACTACACTAGCCACGTGAAGAAACTTGAAAGCTAATGTTAAACCTAGGAGAGCATTCTTTTCAAATTTCCCGCTTGCATTTTATTATTTTTAAATAATATTTTCTATTTGGGACAACTGAGGCTGATCTCTAATTGAGTTAATGTTTATTTTTTCGATTTTGGTTGCAGCTTTATATATATATATATATATATATATATATATATAAAGTTACTTTCCCTTTCAGAACTGGTTCCAAAATGGAAATTTGCCTCATAAAAAAAAACTGCAACCAAAATCAAAAACGTATAAACTAACAACGTTAAAGGTCAGCCTCAGATATCCTAAGGGAAAAAATCATTTAGAGGAAAACGAGAAATTTGAAAAGAACGCTCCTGTAGATTTAACATTAGCTTGCGAGTTTCTTCGCTTGACTAGTATAGGGTGGTCCTTATTTTCGAAGTTTTAAAATTTATTGCTCTTACCCTCTAAATATGTTCCATTATATCTAAAAATAATTCTTGTAGAATTTAATCACTAAAAAATAATATTTAGAGGTAGCTCAAAGAAGTATAAGTTTCATAAATCGGGGTCATTTTGCTGTTTTTTTCTCCTTTTACTTGAAAACAAAAATTATAATCCCAATATTGATAAATTATTTCAATGTATTAAAATGTCAATTATCTATACTATAAAATCCATAAAAGCATTTGTAAATGCAATTATTAAATAATTATCTACAGATAATTTCATTTATATGAAGAGAAATGTCTCTCACCTTTCATAGATGGCAGTTCTAGCAACAGAGATTCAACTAAGAATTTTTTATCTGCTTATTATTTTCTAATTCTTTTGCCTTATTAGATAAGCAAATACGTGTTAAATAAATTTTAAATTGGTCTATTTTACTGTGAGTTTTAAACTTTTATTGAGTTAAATTAGTTACAGCTATATTATTATTTTAGACTTAACTGCAACTGCTGTCATTTTACTTTTGGTTGCGTTTTGTGCTTTGTTTATAGATGAATATTTTTTAAATTTGATTAATCAGTCTAAATCTTTTGCCTTATAAGATAATAAGTTTAAGAAATTTTGATTTTTAAATTGTACTATTTTACTGTGAGTTTTAAACTTTGGCAGTAGAAATGGAAATAGCAGTACTTGAGTCTTTTACAGATAGCTCAAATGAAGAAGATGGAAATGAAACTGAAGAACGCGATCACAAAATTGAATTGCTTGAGGATGCAGCATCAGATCCTGAGACATCTAAAGCTAAGAGAGGGCGTATGGATATCATAACTCCAGAATTAGCAACAACTCTATATAGGACAAGATTATCAGACAATAAAGCAGCATTTGTAGTTGCAGAAACGCAAAGAGTTTAGGATATGATATTAAAGAAGTCAGTCTGAACAGAAGTGCAATTCGTAGAAAAAAGAATTGTTAGCAGAATTAAAAAATCACAGAAATTAAAGAACAGCTACAAAGAAATGTTCACCTCATTGTCCATTGGGATGGAAAACTTTTACCAGAGTTAACCGGTAAAGAGAAAATAGATAGACTACCAGTTATAATTTCTGGAGAAGGAGTTTCTCCAGATACTCTCAATTGCTAAGCTTCCTTCTGCAATAGGCGAAGTATAAGCCCATACAATTTATGAAACTTTGAATGAATGGGATATTGCAGATAAAGTGATTGGAATGAGCTTTGACACCACATCAGCAAATACTGGAAAAGAGAAAGGTGCTTGTGTCCTTTTAGAAGAAAGCTTTGAACGAAACTTTTTTATTTGGCATGTCGTCATCATATTATGGAAATTATCATTGGAAAAGTATTTCATATTTCTTTGGGAACTTCGTAATCAAATCCAGAAGTACCTTTATTCAGACGCTTCCAAGAACACTGCAGTTTTCTACATAGAGAGAAATTTGAAACAGGCTTGAAAGATGATAATGTTCGAGCTCTTGTACAAGATGTAAAAGATGAAATTTTGGAGTTTGCCACTACACAAGAATCATCAACATGTGGGCTAAGAGATGATTACCAAGAATTTGTCGAACTTGTTATTTTCCTTGAGGGAATACCTGTCAGAGGAATTCGTTTCAGGCTTCCAGGGGCAATGCATCATGCTCGTGGTGTGTTCAAGGTAATATATTTTTTGAAAATATTCATCTTTAAGTTCCAATTCAAGCTCACTGAAAAAGAAGAAAGAGGTCTTCGTGATGTTTGTGTTTTTATAGTCAGGGTGTATTAAAGCTTGGATCACTGCTTCAAAAATAGAAACCTCCCCCTATAATGACTTTCATCTGATGAATATTTTATTAGATTACTCAAGAATACATGCAGAAATTGCAAAGTCTGCATTGGAGAAATTTTCAAAGCATCTGTGGTATATGCCAGAAGATCTTTCTGGATTGTCCTTTTTTGATAGCCACGTGCAAAAAGAAAGATGGTTGAAGTCCTTCAAAATAAAAAAAAGTACACAGAATCCTGATAAGAGAATAACTGTTTCCCTTAAAAATGTTCATGAAAAGAAGTTTGAAGATTTTGTTACTAAAGAATCTTTGAAGTTCAAAGAAATGAATTTATCGCAAGGATTCTTTCAAATAGACCCAACACATTGGAGCACTAATTCTGATTATATGATTGCATTAGAGATTGTGCAATCTATTAAAGTGGTAAATGATCATGCTATGAGACGTATTGCTTTGATCAAAGAGTACGCTGGAATCCTTCCAAGAAATGAACCTCAGTTTAAGCTATTGACGAAAGTTGTGGAGGAGCACCGAAAAGCGTATCCTCACTGCAGAAAAATGGTCTTAACAAATTAAACTAATTACTGATACTTTCAACTTTTTATATGCTTAATATTGTGTTTTTATGTTATAGAAAAGAAAAATTAATTTACTATCATAATAAAAACTATCATTTTGGCTTAGTTTCTTTTTGTCGATATCATCATGTTTTTTAATATAATCGTCAAACTTCAGCAAGCTTGAGCTACCTCTAAATATATTTCTTTTTCATTCAAACTTTTTCTACTTTGTTTTTTACTGTATTGGAACAAATTTTGATGGTAAGACATAAGAAAAAAAAAAAATCGACCATATAAGGACCACCCTATTGACTAGTGTAGGTTCTTAAGAACTCAGAAAACAATCTTCACGTGTCTCTGGCACCCGGGGCACATGCCCTCCCTGCCCCCCTCTAGATTCGGCCCTAGGTGCCAAGAATAACTTGTGGATTTACATAACTGTTTGCTTTGTATAACATAGCTTTTGTGCTCTGAATTCGGATATTCTAAGTAAGGGACACATAATATGACCAATATAAAATATAAGAAATCTAATTTTCCAACTGAGTGTAAAAGTGTCCCGGTCAGGATTCAAACCAGGGACCTTTCAAACTGCCAATGCTCTGGCAATCCTGGACAAATCTGGTGAACACAAATCACCCAGAGGACTTTGTTGATTATGACATCTGGTATGATATATGAATGAGCTCAACAGAATAAATCGCAGGTAATGGAACTCCAAAAAAACGTTTGATTCATAATTACACTTTATTAATTTTAACAAAATTATTTTAATTGGTAAATAAATCACACAAAATGTAATTTTCCAACTGACTGAAAAAGTGTCCAGGCCAGGAATCGAACATGGACCTTTTTTGCCCAAAGTTGTCAGTGCTCTGTCAATTGAGGTATTTTGTACAAATCTGGCGAACACAATTCACCCAGAGGACCTTGTGGATTATGATATCTGAATCATCTCAACAGAATAAATCGCAGGTAATAAAACTCCAAGAAAACGTTTGATTCTTAATTACACTTTATTAATTTTAACAAAATTATTTTAATTGGTAAATAAATCACATGAAATGTAATTTTCCAACTGACTGAAAAAGTGTTCAGGTCAAGAATCGAACATGGACCTTTTTTGCCCAAAGTTGTCAGTGCTCTGTCAATTGAGGTATTTTGTACAAATCGGACGAACACAATTCACCCAGAGGACCTTGTGAATTATGATATCTGAATCATCTCAACAGAATAAATCGCAGGTAATAAAACTCCAAGAAAACGTTTGATTCTTAATTACACTTTATTAATTTTAACAAAATTATTTTAATTGGTAAATAAATCACATGAAATGTAATTTTCCAACTGACTGAAAAAGTGTTCAGGTCAAGAATCGAACATGGACCTTTTTTGCCCAAAGTTGTCAGTGCTCTGTCAATTGAGGTATTTTGTACAAATCGGACGAACACAATTCACCCAGAGGACCTTGTGGATTATGATATCTGAATCATCTCAACAGAATAAATCGCAGGTAATGAAGCTCCAAGAAAACATTTGATTCTTAATTACACTTTACTGATTTTAATAAAATTATTTTAATTGGTAATTAAATTACACGAAATCTAATTTTACAGCAAGAGTGAAAAAGTGTTCAGGCTAGGATTCGAACCAACGACCTTTTTTTCCTGAGCTGCCAATGCTCTGCCAACTGAGCTATAGTTGGCTTTAAAAGGATTAAATTAATTTCTTTTTTTACATTTTTTCATAAGAATTTCCTTTTTTTCTAATTAAATCATTTTCCATCATAATATCATTCAATGATACGTCAAAAAAGTGTTATAAAATACTCAGACAAAAAAAAAAAAAAAAAAAAAAAAAAAAAAAAGCAATTGAACAAATTACAACGACCATTTGGAAAATGATTTTTTCAAAGACTAAAATTTAAGACATAAAAAATCGCACGGAGTTGATCCTACATTACGTACGCCATGAATTAAACATTAATAGTGTTATTACACGTAAAAATTGCAAGCAACCAAAATCGCCTGCGACTCGTCAGATTTCCTGAAACTTACGTATTATCCACCTGAAACTTACGTATTATCCAAGCAATTCATTGGCTGTTCGGGAAAAGGCTTTTCCATCCTCAGATTTCCAAGAAATCTGACGACCCATTTTAAATGAAATTTCCTTCTTAAACTTCTAAACATCCCACAATATTACTTTTTACACCGTCGTATAGAGAAAAAAATGCACTTTTAAATGCAATTTGTTTGGAAGCTGTATCTCAATTTGTTTCTGAGTTTTTTTTTTTTTTTTTTTTGTAGTTTTTATTACTTTTTTGTCATAGTGGCAACTGGCAACAGAAGTATCCATCTCTGTTGAAAGTAAAGGGAAATACTGTATAGAGCAATCAGAAAACGAATAAAATGCGGATTAAACCAAATAAAAGCCTTCAGGTATGCTTTTGATTTCCTACTCTGACGAGGACAATAACCATTTTTCCAAATGGTTAAAAAAAAAAAAAAAAAAAAAAAAAAAAAAAGAAAGGATACCAAATCCTTCTTTAACAACCAAAAAATGTGTATATATACATGATTTTTATACTTGTTATAAATAGAATCCGCCCCTTCCCTTTAGTTTCTTGTTTACCCTCTAAAATGTCCCAAAACCTTCTATATGGCCTTTAGCTGGGGGTGTGTAAGGCTTGTGACGCAAAACCAGCTCTTAAAGCGGCAAGTGTCAGAAAAACAAAAATAAAGTGCACCATATATTATTTTCTGATTCTTTTCTTCCTCATAGCTTCAGTAGCTGACCGCACCTCACCTAGACACATGCTAAATCCAGCAATAACGCCTACCTAGGTCGAAATTATAGGGTTGATCACAGCTCCACCCTGAAGCCTTAACCCAGTACTTCACGACAATACGATATGTTTATATTTTTTTTTTCGGGGATGTTTTTATTTTTAACGTCAGGTGGTTTACTTTATTTTTTCACGTTAGAGAATGCATATTTTGTATTTACGTAACCTGGTTATCGAAAAGGCATGTGAAGCTCGATTACTTTAAAATGTGTCCTCCAATTTTTTTTTTACTGTCTTCTATCTTTACAAGAGGAAAGTATTGGATTAATGAAAATTTTCGAATTCCGGTTTTTGACGGATTTATATGTTTTAGGGGTCAGAGAACCCGAAAAACATGTTTTTTCAAAATGTCTGTCTGTGAGTCTGTCTGTCTGTCTGTGTGTGACACAAATTTTGTGGACGCTCTATCTCAAGAACTATTGAACGGAATTTAATAAAAATTAATATTCAGTTAGTCCTTGATATAAATTGTTGCTGATTAGTTTTTGGTGTAAATCGCTCAACAGGTGACGCTGCTATATAGCATTTTTCACGATTTCCACAATAGCTGAATCTCCAGAACTAATGCACGGATATTCATCAAACTTCAGATTCAGTTAGTCCTTGACAGGAATTGATGTTTTATACATTTTGGTGTAAATCGCTCAACAGGTGGCGCTGATATGCTGCATTTTTTGCGATTTGCGCAATAGCTCTATCTCAAGAACTAATGCTTGGATTTTCAACAAACTCCAGATTCAGATATACCTTGATATGAGTTACTGCTGTTTATGTTTTCGTACAAATCGCTCAGCAGGGGGCGCTGCTATGCTGCATTTTCCAGAATTTCCACTATAGCCCTATCTCAATAACTAATGCACGAATTTTCATCAAATTTCAGATTCAGATATAATATGATATGATTTGGTGCTGAATTGACGTAATTTCTGGTATTATTTAAATGATTTAATTGACGTGTTTATATAGAAGAAAGTTTTGTGATGGCCACAACATACTATAGTTTATTTTTTACATTGCATTTATTTATCTACATATTTAAGTTTGCCTAATGATAGTGAAAATATACAATACTGCAGGAAACTTATTTAACCAGGAAATCTGAATTGACTAACTGTTTGTTAATCGATCATTTCACATCATGGTGTGCTGGTTAGATACCACTTGCATAAATGAATAGACGACAAATATGTATAATATGCTACAAATATATTCTACCTGTACTATACTGGGTTTCAAAATGATGTGAAAACCCAGTTTTTCAAGCATAAAAAAAAGAAAAGAAAATGTTACAAAACAAACTGAAGTCTATTCAGTGTTAGAAATAGAACAAATCGTTTTATTTTATAACAAAATATTATTGAAATTGCGATTTATACATAAAACAAACTGAATTTTGCCATTTTGAGGTGTTTCATAATGATATGAACATTGGCCAAAAATATAGATTAAAAGCCAGTGTATGCACCAGATCTTATAATTAATGCAAAAACGCGATCAGGCATGGAGTGGACCTAGCTTTTTTAGCTCACAGGCTGTCAAAGCCTGAGAGCTAATGTGCCCGCCGGTTCTGTATGTATGTACGTAGCGTGATAACTCTTGATAGAAACATCCGATTTGCTTCAATTTTTTTTTCTAGGTTTAAAGGCCGTCTATCCCCCCCCCCCCCCCTAATTAAGATAAATGGGTTTTTCATGCAGAATTATTCAATTTGCTCCAAATTTGGTATATCGGTTTATTATGTTAAGGGGCTTCCCTGATTAGATTTGGAGGTTCATTAGTTATGTATAAAGGGGGGAAAGGGGGGTAGCCCCCCCACTTAATTTAGATAAATGGGTTTTTCATGCAGAATTATTCGATTTGCTCCAAATTTTGTGTACCGGTTTATTATGTTAAGAAACTGCCATGATTAGATTTGGAGTTTTATTAGTTAAGTATAAAGGGGGGAAAGGGGGTTAGACCCTCCCCCCTTTAATTTAGATAAATGGTTTTTTCATGCAGAGTTATTCGATTTTCCCCCTCCAAATTTGGTATATCGGTTTATTATGTTAAGGAGCTGCCTTGATTAATTTTGTAGGTTTATTGGTTATGTTTAAAGGGGAGGCTGGGGCTAGACCCTCCTTCAATTTAGATAAATGGGTTTTTCATGCAGAATTAATCGATTTTGCTTCAAATTTGGTATGCCGATTTATTCCGATATGTTGCTTCCTTTATTAGATTTGCAGGTTCATTAGTTAAGTATATAATAAAAAAGAAAAGTGCCCAGCTAAACTGATGGCATTGAGCTCACAGGCTATTCACACTAATTGTATATTATACTCTTATTTTAAAGAATAATGCCCCTCAAAAAAATAAGTGAAGGGGAATTAGCCCCCGTTTCCCCCTTTATACTTAACCAGTGAATGTCCAAATCTAATCAGGGAAGCTCCTTAACATAATATACTGGTATACCAAATTTGGAGCAAATTGAATAATCTTCCAAAAAAAACCATTTATCTAAATTAGGAGGGTGGACTACCCCCCCCCCTTTATCCTTAACCAATGAGCCCCCAAAACTAATCAGGGAAGTTCCTTAACATAATAAATCGGTATACCAAATTCGGAGTAAATCGAATAATTCTGCATGAAAAACTCATTTATCTAAATTAAGAAAGGTGGGCTAACTCCCCTTTTCCCCCTTTATCCTTAACCAATGAACCTCCAAAACTAATCAGGGAAGTTCCTTAACATAATAAACCGGTATACCAAATTCGGAGCAAATCGAATAATTCTGCATGAAAAACCCATTTATCTAAATTAAGAGGGGTGGACTAGCCCCCCTTTTCCCCCTATATTCTTAATCAATGAACCCCCAAAACTAATCAGAGAAGTTCCTTAACTTAATAAACCGGTATAGCAAATTCGGAGCAAATCGAATAATTCTGCAGGAAAAACCCATTTATTTGAATTAAGGGGGTGGACTAGCCCCCCTTTTCTCCCTATATTCTTAACCAATGAACCCCCCAAAACTAATCAGGGAAGTTCCTTAAACTTAATAAACCGGTATAACAAATTCGGAGCAAATGGAATAATTCTGCATGAAAAACCCATTTATCTGAATTAAGGGGTGGACTAGCATCCCTTTTCCCCTTTTATTCTTAACCAATGAACCCCCAAAACTAATCAGGGAAGTTCCTTAACATAATAAACCGGTATACCAAATTCGGAGCAAATAGAATAATTCTGCATGAAAACCCCATTTATCTGAATTAAGAGGGGTGGACTAACCTCCCTTTTCCCCCTTTATCCTTAACCAATGAACCCCAAAACTAATCAGGGAAGTTCGTTAACATAATAAACTGGTATGCCAAATTCGGAGCAAATCGAATCATTCTGCATGAAAAAAACCCATTTATCTGAATAAGGGGGGTGGACTAACCCCCCTTTTCCTCCTTTATCCTTAACCAATGAACTCCTAAAACTAATCAGGGAAGCGCCTTATCACAATGAACCTAGAAAATTTTTTTGAAGCAAATCGGATGTTTCTATCAAGAGTTATCGCGTTACGTACGTACATACGTACGTACACACAGAACCGGCGGGCACATAAGCTCCCAGGCTTTATAGCCTGAGCTAAAAAGGAGAAAGGGGGCAATACTCATCCCCTTAATTTAGATAAATGGATTTTCATGCAGAATTATCCAATTTGTTTTAATTTTTTTTTCTATGTTCATTCTGATAAGAAGCTTTCCTAATTAGATTTGGAGGTTCATTAGTTAAATATAAAGGGGGGAAAGGGGGTTAGACCTCGCCTTAATTTAGCAAAATGGTTTTTTCATGCAGGATTATCTGATTTGCTTCAAATTTGGTATACCGGTTTATTATGTTAAGTTGCTTCTCTGATTAGATTTGGAGGATCATTGGTTAAGTTTAAAGTGCGGGAACGGAGGCTAATTCCCATTCATTTATCTTTTGTGGGCATTATTCTTTGAAATAAGAGTATAATATACAATTAGTGTGAATAGCCTGTGAGCTCAATCCCATCAGTTTAACTGGGCCCTTTTCTTTTTATTAATATATTTTGATCGATTTCATACCAGCGGAAGATGATAGCAGCTTTTAATTCAGATATTTGACATATTGATTTCCATTTCTGTAAACAACTCTAACCAGTAGGCTCCATACATTTTCCATCGGATTTAAATCAGGAGAAACAGATGGCCATGGAATGACATGTACACCATTATTAAGAAACCATTCCCAAGTGCTGTTTGCCGTGTGGATGGATGCATTGTTTTGTTGCAACATCCAGAAAGGTCCGGTATTTTCCTCAGCAAATGGAAGCAAGATTTCTTCAAGTAGATCTTGGTAGGTTAATGGACTCATTCTGCCAGAGGGAAATTCAGCCCAAACCATGAGTGAACCTCCACACTGCTGCCGTTTTGAAAACGTTTCTGTTTTCTTGCGCAGATCGTGCCAATAATAAGAAAAACCGTCCGGACCATCCAAATTCAAATTTTTTCCATCAGAAAATATTACTCTTTTATATTCTAACTTCCAGGGAATGTGATATTTTGCCCAATCCAGGCGATTCTGCTGATGCATTTTAATCATATGTGGTTGGGGTTTTCTTTTCTTGTACCTCATTATCTTAGAGCTCTTGGCTACCTGGATAAGATACTTTTTGACACCACTATCAGTTAGAGAAACTCCAATGGATTACATGTTGAAGTTTCTCTACTATCAGTGGGTCTTTTGAAAGTTCGTCTAAAGTTGTTTTCCCATATATCGTTCTTTTTATAATGACTTTTTCTCCCTTATGGACAGCTTTGGCGGAAGTCCCGGAGACTTCTTTGCTCCACAATCCTCTTTTAATCGAAGAAAATTTAATATTACACCTCGAGATCTTTTTAATTTTTTTGCGATAGCTCTGGCCGAAAGTCCTTGATCTTTAAAAGCCACAATTTTCCCTTTCTCATAACCACTTAAAGTGCATTTACGATCCATTTTCTAGAACTTATTTTGCGATTGGGTTTGGAAGTTTCCAAGTCTTCGAAGTATCTTTATATGCTTAACTAATTTGCGTATTCCGGTTTCTTCTTCACGGAGTGGCATTCAATATTCTTATACAGATTCCATGTTCATTTAGTGATAATTTCGATCAATGTTCATATCATTTTGCAACACCATTTTTTTTTTTTCTTTTAGATAATTAATATTTTCAATGAATTTAAAGTTTGATATTTTTTTTACAGCTATGTATTATGTAAAATTACTATATTTGTCTCGATAATGGATTTTCTGATAATTATGTGTGAATTTTTGCCAGGATATCACAAAATTACTAGGTGTTCATATCATTATGAAATCCAGTGTATACACAGAGAACATAAAAAAAGCTGTTTAATAAAATATGTATGAAGTCGACTAAGTCACTCTTTGGAATAATAGTTACAGTACAGTAGACCCTCTTTTATCCGAAACTCTTTTAACCGAAACTCTCGATTAACCGAAATGTAGTTTTGGAGCTTTTTTTTTTTTTTTTTTTTTTTTTACTATCACATACCTTGTGTGCAAAATCCAATTCATTTTTAAAGCTCTTTTTTTAACTACTATATTCCTTGTCTGCAAGCGGTCCTTTCCGAACTACAAGTACATATAAATATTTTCGATCCCCTTTCTTAAAGTTTTCCTTTGAATTTAACTTGAGCTCTCGTAAGCTGCGGAGTGAAACGAAGAAAACTAACAAATTAGCAATTCTGAAACTTTTGAATGTTTTGCAAAAGGTTTGGCATGGCTGGAGCAGCAGAAAGACTGTGATACTGGTCCTCTAATAATATTAAAAAACTCCGTGATAGAGATTCAAAGCAAAGACAGTTGAAACTGTGATAAATAAAACATTTTTTTAAACCCTTGTGATATGTGTAAAAGGTACTTAATTTCAAAATTAAAATTCAGGTAAGTTATTCACGTTTCCATTTTGCTAATGCTTTATTTTTATTAAGCACTTGTTACCATAATACGAAATATTGCATACATTTCTGCGTAATCTTAAAATTGAAGCATTCTCGATTATCCAAAAAATTCGATTTTCCGAAAGAAGGTCGGCCCCAATTACTTCGGATAATCGAAGTTCTACTGTATTTTCGACTTTTCATGCGCATAAAATTTAGAAAACTTTTTTCGATTGAAAGGGGGCCTCAAAATGATATCTTGCTTTCCGTAGCTTAAAAGGTTAACAGGACTCTGTACGTAACAGGGGCCCAGCTAACAACAACAAGACTGTTTCCATCTCCAGGGCCAGATCAAGCCAAAGTGGGGCCCGGGACGTGATGTTGTTTGTAGGATCCCTTCCTATACCGTCACAAAAAGAAAAAAATAATAAACAAGTGGGTAAGCCTGATCGCAGATCGCGCAGAGGGTTTCGATCAAAATTATTTGTTTATAATTATTAAAACCCTACATAATTGACAGCACCATTACATTTAATTTTAAAATAATTAGAAAAATATTTTTAAATCAAATTAAAAATATTCAATAAAAATTAAATTAAATTAAAAAAATGCGAATATTTTTAAATCCAGCAATTTCAAATATTTAGCGTAGGTATAAATAAAATATGAAATCTTTAAAATCAATAAATTGTTTATTACATATTTAAAATGCTGAAATAATTCAGAAAAAAATCATATTGATTCTTTGACTTTCTTTCTAAACACTCACAAGATGGCGTAAAAAATGGTACTAACATTTATTAAAATTCGAAAAAAAAACAAGAAAAAAAACCCTTTCAATCCCTGAATAATTCTTATAATAATAAGATGAAAAAAGTTGCCCTATTATTTCAAAAAATGGCCAGTAGATGGCAGCAACAAACAAAAATATTGATTCCAGATTGAAAGTCCAGATTTCCTCTGCTTGAAAAAAAAAAAAAAAAAAAAAAAAAAAAAACAGGTTATAAAAATTCCCGCTGCGCAAAATAAAATAAAATAAGCCTTTAAAACGGCCAAAAAAGGAATTTTCTTTTAATTAAATCCATCTAAAAAAAAAAAGTGTAATAATAACAGAAATCAAAATTTTAAAGTTCCGCCTGACATATACGAACCCACAATCTTCTGCGTGGAAGACGAATGCTTTAGAACTACGCTATGGACAGAGTTGTATAATATAGACGCACGCGCGCACGCCGTGCGCGGAAAATTTTCTAGAAATCCGAATTTTCCGGAAATTTTCTTAGGAAAAAAACGTAGATTTTTTTTTTTTTAACCGAAAAATTAAAAAAATTCCCCAATTTTATGTACGATTTATTTACTGTTTGCCAGGGGTGATTTCTGTTCCGAATTTTCCGAAAATTTAAGGCATTCGGTTTCGAAAATTAAAAAAAAAATCGGCCATCAGTCCGAAAATTCAGACATAAAAGAATATCACTGAAATATATTGCGGATTTCAACAAATGGTCACTTAAAATAAACCATTTCCGTCAATAGTTTACAGAAAAAATAACCAATTTTGTCAAAAAATCGCGAAAAAAACGCGAATTTCGTGAAAGGACTGCGGAAGAAACGCGAATTTCTGTAAAGATTCGTGGAAAAAAATAATTTTGTCAAAGAAACGCAGAAAAACCGCAAATTACGTCAAAGAAGCGCAGGAAAAAAATGAATTTCGTAAAAGCATAGCGGAAAAAGCGCGAAATTTGTCAAAGGATCGCGAATAAAACCTCAAATTTAGTAAAAGAATCGCGGAAAAAAACTAATTTCGTCAAAGGATTGAGAAAAAAAACACGAATTTCGTCAACAGGCCACACAAAAACGTGAATTTCGTCAAAGAATCGCAGAAAAAAGCAAATTTCGTCCAAAAAGTGCAGGAAAAAAACGAATTTCGTAAAAGCATAGTGGAAAAAGCACAAATTTTGTCAAAAGATCGCGAAAAAAATGCAAATTTCGTCAAAGAACCGAGAAAAAAACTAATTTCGTCAAAGGATAGGAGAAAAAAAAGCACATTTTGTCAAAACATCTCGAAAAAAATCGCGAATTTCGTCAAAGAATCGCGAAAAAAAAACGCAAATTTCGTCAAAGGGCGGCAATAAAAACTTATCGGTCTCTTTAATGATGATACCTGTGAATGGACCTCTCCTTATAAAATGCGATTCAGTTGTTTCAGAAGCAATGTCCATTATTTCTGTGAACGGAGTGAGTGGCATTTTGTGAGAAGAGGTCACAATATTAAGGATTGGGCTGTTTCTAAATGCATTGACAAAATAACTGATAGCTTTATTATTTTTTTAGGCAACATAATTATTCTGTAATTAATACTTTTTAATTTAAATGGTAATTATTTTAAAACTACTGTTTTTAATTCATACCGGCAAAGTAATATAACACGTTATTTTATTAAACATTAAATTAATTTTCAGAAAGTTTTTGGTTTTATACAAGTCTGGCTATGGACACTCAGCGAAATATGCTGACATTAAGATTATGTTTTGAAATCCGAAACAAGCTGGTGTTGTACGCTTGAGGGTTCGGATATTAGCGTCCCGCTTATTGACTTATCATCGCCCAGCCCAAACTACTGAACCTAGAAGCATGAAAATTGGGGGAAACATATACTTCTTATGACATAAGTGAGCACCAAGGAAGGATTTTGAAAATTCCCCCCCTAAGGGGGCTAAAAAGGAGTCGAAAATTTTAGAGCATGTGGCCATATCTTAGCAGCCGTTTTAGGTAGAAGCGTGAAATTCCAGAAAATAAATCTACCAAAAAAAAAAAAATAATTAAACATGTGTTTCAGCGATTTTAGAAATCCCCCCTAAGGGGGATTAAAGGGGGTCGAAACTTTAAGAACATTTGTACATATCTCAACAGCCGTTTTAGGTAGAACCGTGAGATTCCAGAAAATAAATCTACTAAAAAATAATTGAATACATGTTTTAGCAATTTTAGAAATTCCCCTCCCCTAAGGGAGCAAAAGGGGTGTCGAAAATTTTAGAATATTTGGCCCATATAAAAGACAGTGTCTCGCTCCCTGACTCATCATTGCTCAGCCTAAACTGCTGAACCTAGAAGCATGAAAATTGGGGGAAACATACTTCTTATGACATAAGTGAGCACTAAGGAAGGATTTTTGAAAATTCCTCTACCCTAAAGTGGTTCAAAGAGGGGTCAAAAGTTTAGAGCATGTGGCTATATCGCACCAGCCGTTTTAGGTAGGAGCGTGAAATTCCAGAAAATAAATCTATTAAAAAAATAATTAAACTTGTGCTTCAGTGATTTTAAAAATTCCCCCTAAGGGGGAGTCGAAACTTTTAGAACATTTGACTATATCTCAGCAGCCGTTTTAGGTAGAAGCGTAAAATTCCAGAAAATAAATCTACCAAAAAAATAACTGAACACATGTTTCAGCGACTTTAGAAATCCCACCCCCGGAGGGTGTTAAAGGAGGGGGTCGAAAATTTTAGAATATTTAGCCATATCTAGGCAACACTTAAAACACTTTAAACACTTAAAAGTTAATGGAATAATAATGAAAAAAATCATCAACTTTGTTTAGAAGTTAGTTTAAATCAACTTAGTTTAGAAGTTTCATGAATAATTCGCCCTCCGAAATTATTTTTCTAATAAAACCTTTTTCCAGCGAACAAGAAAAAACGGAATTTGTTTCATTTTCTTCAAAGAAATATCTCGCACATGGAGGGAGCTCAACTGGGATGGTCTCTGAATGGAGGTAAAATTAGTATTGAGCCTGTGGAAATAAATTTCGCTCCATGAAAAAATGGTCGTTCAGGGAGGTGGTCGCTTAATGGAGGTGGTCGCACAGGGAGGTTTCACTGTAGTTATAAAAAATTTCAAGTGACTATCTTTGCTAGTTTCTGAGGAAAGGTACATTAATTTAACGTGGTAGGTTTAGGGACTTCCAAGTAGAGGTCTGCACGGGCTGAAATTTCCAGGCTCGGGCCTGACCCGACTCATAGAAAAAAAATCGACCCGGCCCGGAACATACAAAAAAAATATTGGACCGGTCCGGTAAAAAGTTAAAAGTTCGGCCCGAGCCCGGTCCGACCCGTAGAAAGATATTACTGGCCAGGTGTAACAGCTAAAAGTTATACCCGAGACCGACCCGGAAAAATGTTAAAATCTCGGCCCGAGCTCGACCCGGCCCAAGTGAATTTCTACAAAACATTGATTTTTACGTCGATTTGATTAAAAATTTGTCTCGTGCGTGGAGTTCTGACCAAAAATATTTATATTAACTTTATTTTCAGGTTTATAATTTCCATTTTTATACAAGTGCCGCATGCTGCGATATTTATTTTTTTAATGAATCGCTATTTCTTGTATGTAAATGTTTCAGTTATCATTAATATTGTTAATCCATATTCCATGTATTGAGTTGTTAAAAATCTGAAAAATGCTATACAGTAAAATCTTCTAAGACTCGACTACATAGAAAAGAAAAAAAAAAAATGCGTTATAGGCAAGTTCCGTTCTTAGCAAGTGTACTCTCTTAAAAAAATTCAGCGATTTTAACTCCGACTGAGTATATTTTCACTCCTTTTCAGTATTGAAAATGCACTTATCCTATAGGAGTGAATTTCATCAATCTTGCGGAGTGGTTTTTTTTCATTCCTTTTTGATAAGCTGTTTTCGCTCTTTTTTTCGACTAAATTAATAGGCAAAACGAGTGGCTGCACTCATTATTGACAAGTCATTTTTAAACCCCTATTTTTTGTCAAATTTAATAGGCAAAATTAATTATTTCCCTCTTATTTTCAGAATTTTTTTTAATTTTGTTTTTTTTAACATATATAACTCTCCAGTTTGCAAAATGTATTATTTTTAAAACTCCATTTTGTTTTATTTTAATCTAGATGCAGAAGAAATTTTGTTTTTCATTTCCGAAAGATAAATTAAATAATAATAAAAGATAGTTCGCGCCATAACAAGACAAGATTTTCTACGTTGTCAATATCCTGAAGTGCGCTGCTTTTACTTTATCTTTCTTATTATGATTTTTTTTCTTTTTAATATTTTCGCATTGTATATATAATTTTAACGTTATTAGCTTTAATCCGGAAATGTCGATTTCTTTAATTATTTCTGATATTATTATATCTTATTAATATATTTTGCTTATGACACAGATAAATAATTATGGAATAGAGAATTCATGTGTTACATAATTGCAGACTTTTTTTTTAGTTAAACTTTTGAATATGAACAGAGCGAAGTATAACACAAAAATAAAAATTCACAAAATCATAATTTAAAAAAAGGTCAAGCTAGTTGTGTCATAAAAATAAAATAAATTGATAATATTTTTTACTAATCTATTATTTTCTGATACTTTTTTTTAATTTATCTTTTACATTTCGTACTATTTACATAATACTGTGCAATTAAAAAAATAATAAATGAAGTGTAGATGTGTACAACTATCTAAATGAACACAATTTATTAAATACTTGTGCTTACTGAAACATAAAAAATAGAACATATATCATAAGTTAATAATAATTTAATAATTTTTATAATCATGGGTTGTGTTCCGCAAATATTTCTGAGTGTCATGAGCAAAGTAGTATATTAATAATCAATAATGTAAGCACAAATTGATATATGTTTAATAATGTAAATACCAATTAGTGAAATTTTACACAACTTGAATAAGAGAAAACTACATATCTAAGTGCATTTTATTGATTATAAAAATTATGGAACAGACGCATTAAAAAAAAAGAAAAAAAAAGTAATTTAAGAAGTTCATGTTTCCGGTTTAAAAGTAATAACGTTAAATAACGCAAAAAATCATATATACAATGCGAAAATACAACAAGGGATGGCGAAGGAATTGAAAGATGAAGTAAAACAGCGTACTTTACCTTAGAATTTTCAGAATCAGTAAAATCCTAGAATCGCCGGTAGCCATCTTGGTTTTAGCTAGGAAACAAAAACGAAATTTATCCAGTTCTTTGTGATGATTGTCCCCCTTCCCCCCCCTGCTTTCGTGGGCATAATCCATCTATCTTATTCTGCGCCATTTTTAAATCAATCAAAATATAATTGTAATATTGTTGTTTTAATCATGTAGGTAACGCTAAGCTTTGACGCTTGAAACAAACAAGCGACTCCCTTTTCAAAACGGTTCTTCCTCTGCCAAACTATATATCGCGTTACAGGATTTCAACCAATAGGGAAGCTTCTTAAACCGCTCTTTTAGAGATATTTTTCTGTTCCGATCTGAAATGAGAGGCCCTGGGATACTACTCCTAAAAGGATGATTTGGCAAACCAGTTTTTTGTGGAAAATGTCTCTTTTTGATAAAACAGATACTCAAAAAGAACAAAAACACGCGTAAAACTTTTCGTTCTTTTGTTGAGTTAATAATTCGTTCTTTTGATTTAAGAGTAAGAGTGTAAATGTATTATAGAATCTTTTCTTACGTATTAGTATATTAATTTTGCATGGATCAACACGATTTTCAGTTTAAAACAGAATTCTGTCATAGGCAGGTCCTTTTTCACACGTTTTACTATATTTTAATAAGCATAGAAATCTGCCATTCTTAAAGAATAAATTTTAATGTTTAATTGTAGAATAATGACGATTTAAAAATGTATATACTTTTTGCAAAAATCTTCGGGCCACGCTAAATTTTACTGATATTCGAAAGGACAGGAGACGCCAAGACAATAATTTTCATATGGGCTGACTCAAAACCAGCACAGAAAATTTTGGGTCGTGAAGACTAGGAATGAAACTAGTCCCGGCCCGATTCTTTCGGGAAAAAGTGAGGCCCGAACACGGTCAGTAAAGAGTAAGTCACTAGGCCCGGCCCGAGTGTCATGAATGAAAATAGGCCCGCGGGCCGGGCTACGGGCTACTGGCTGGCCTGTGCAGATCTCTACTTCCAACTGGCTAGATCACGATGGAAGTAAATTTTGTACGCTAATGATCGACATCGTCTGGTACAAATTGCAGCTTATAATCCAAAATGCATCCTGGAAGTTACTGCAAATATTACAAATTTGAAGATAATACTTTAGTATTTCTGTGGACTGTTGGTACAATTTTGAAAGATACTGGTCATTTTAAATTGTTCACCAATAATGTACCAATCTACAAAATTTCTTGGGAACCATGGAATTAAACTTTTTAATAGATTCTAAACTTCCTAGACACAGAGAATGACTAACTTTCATGGCTGGGCCGAAACTAGCCTTTTTTGCACCCGGGGCAAACATGGATTTTGGCGCCTCCCCCCTTCCTCCGCAAAGTATATTTACAAAGAGAATTTTACTAATTTTTTAATAACCGACTTATTTTAGAATTTAAAATATGTAATCATAAAATATGTAATGCTGAACTACGTAATCTGCTTTGTCAAATATTGATTCATTAAAATCTTGTAAACGGAATCAAAAAGAATAAGCAAAAATTCCGCCTAATACAGTATCCTTATGCCATATCAACCCTATATTCTTCTATGCTTGGCATACCCCAGAGAGGACGATTTTAACAATACCGTTCTAAACATAGACGTGAGAAAAATCAACACACAAAATCTTCATTTGGTGCCCTTTCGTTCTAGCGCCCAGGGCAAGGACGGATACAGCTCACCATTTAGAGTGGGGTCATGGATTTCTTTTTTTGGGGTGGGAGGGGATCACATCTCTTTATGAGAATTTTTTGTATTGAAAGTTGTACCGAATCCAAACTAATTACTTTTCTGATACTTTCGCGAAGTCATTTTCATTCATAAATACAAAAAAAATTGCATCCCTATTCGTAAAAATATAAAATTTACCGATGTTGTTCAGATACCAAGAAATTAAAGAGTTTTCCATTTTAAAAATAAAGGAATAAAATTCATTCAGAAAATGTTGTCAAAGTTAGCATTTTTAGACAAGTTTTACGAGTTGACAGCCACAGAAATGTCGTCGCAAGGGAACAATTGGCTGTCACTTCCGGAAACTCAGTTTAAAAAGTCTAACAATTGTCAACGATTAAATATGGAAAAAATTTGTATTCAACTTTGGAGGTAACAAAACCGTACACATTAGCAGCTGTGTGATTCTATTAGTGTCATGAAAAATGCAGGTGTAGCCTCTTCTTTCTGCTCAAAGTATTAAATAGTTTTTTTTAATCGAACTTATACCTTTGAGTGGATCATTTTCTTCTGATGGACTGATGGCTTCTATTATTATGAAACAGCCATTAAAAATGAAGTGTTAGGTGACGATGAAAGAGCAGCCATAAAAAGTTAGAACTCTGATTTTCTGGTCAGAATGGGGAAAAAATGGCCATAATTTTTTTTTTCAAAAAAACCCCCAGAAAATTAGAGTTCTAACTTTTTACGACTGCTCTTTCATCGTCACCTAACACTTCATTTTTAATGGCTGTTTCATAATAATAGAAGTCATCAGTCCATCAGAATAAAATAACTCGGTGAAAGCGGAAACTCGGTTTAGCGGGACTCGGATAATCGGGACTCTACTGTATATTTCATTTTAAAAATTATCTTTATAATATTTTTGTTGGTGTTCAAAGGGGGTCATGACCCCCATGACCTCCCCCTTAGATCCGCCATTGGCCCAGGGCACATGCCCCCTCTGCCCACCCCTCTTAGTTTCGGCACTGCTTCATGAGGCCTTCGGGAAAAGATTCAGTTGATCCTTTAACATGTTTTTAGCCACAGTTTTTACTCATTTTAAGAAAAAATACCAGAGTTTTCGCTTGAATGTGATGTGGGGAAGGAGAGGGGGCTTTTAGTGTTGGGAGCCTGTGTCAGCTGTCCCGTTTTCCCTTACGATAACCAGACCTTGAAAAATCTAGCACAATGATTTTAGAAATACTTGAAAAATCTTTGATGTCATTTCCTTTTTTTTTTTTTTTTTTTTTAATAACCGTCAAATTTATGATTAATATACTATCAACCAAGTACACGCTGTTTAAGTAATATGTATGCGTGTAGTCTTTTAAACACAGACGTCTGTTACAAAACTGTCACAACGTGAAATGTCTTGATAATGGTTACACCAAGAGACAGCTGTCGTCAGATTCCCAAACTTAAACGGTTATCAAAACAAGTTCTCATTGCATCTACGCATTATCAGAAGTCTGATCAAAATGGTTAATTCAAATGCCTTTCCTGCTGCCTTGCATGTGGCAGATGGCTGCCAAAAGTAGAATCAGAAAACGATAAATAATAATTCAAGGTGCCTCTCCGCGAAGAAGGACTTGTCTCTGTGGTGGAAATTATTGCATCAGATAAAGCCGGGTCTTATGCATGCATTACAAGGAGAGGCGAGGATTTCTTTTTTCTCTGTAAAAGCAGTTTATGCTAAAAATTTCTTCTTCATTATATTACACCAAACTGAATAAAAATTAGCTGCAAAGATCTCGCTGATGATTTTTTTAAAAGTACAGCTAATATGTCATATTAGATGTAAATTTCCAACTGGGCGAAAAATGTCCGGACCAGGATTCGAACCAGGTTCCCTGGTTCCCTGGCTCGAATCCTGGTCCGGACATTTTTCGCCCAGTTGGAAATTTACATCTAATATGATTTATTTAACAATTATAATAATTGTGTTGAAATTAGTCTAGTGTAATTACGTACCCAGCGATTTCTGGAGTTTCATTACCTGAGATTTATTCTGTTGAGCTGAACCAGGTTTCAGACCAGATGCTATAATCATTAGGTTAACTGGGTGAGGAAGTTCCTCTAGATTCGTCCGGGATAGCTCAGATGGTAGAGCACTGGCGGCTTCAGCCAGGAGATCCCTGGCTCGAATCCTGATCCGCACATTTTTCGCCCAGTTGGAAAGTTACATCTAATATGATTTATTTACCATTTAGAATAATTGTGTTAAAATTAGTCTAGTGTAATTACGTACCCAGCGATTTCTGGAGTTTCATTACCTGAGATTTATTCTGTTGAGCTGAACCAGGTTTCAGACCATATGCTATAATCATTAGGTTAGCTGGGTGAGGAAGTTCTTCCAGATTCGTCCGGGATAGCTCAGATGGTAGAGCACTGGCGGCTTCAGCCAGGAGATCCCTGGTTCGAATCCTGGTCCGGACATTTTTCGCCCAGTTGGAAATTTACATCTAATATGATTTATTTACCATTTAGAATAATTGTGTTAAAATTAGTCTAGTGTAATTACGTACCCAGCGATTTCTGGAGTTTCATTACCTGAGATTTATTCTGTTGAGCTGAACCAGGTTTCAGACCAGATGCTATAATCATTAGGTTAGCTGGGTGAGGAAGTTCCTCCAGATTCGTCCGGGATAGCTCAGATGGTAGAGCACTGGCGGCTTCAGCCAGGAGATCCCTGGTTCGAATCCTGGTCCGGACATTTTTCACGCAGTTGGAAATTTACATCTAATATGATTTATTTACCATTTAGAATAATTGTGTTAAAATTAGTCTAGTGTAATTACGTACCCAGCGATTTCTGGAATTTCATTACCTGAGATTTATTCTGTTGAGCTGAACCAGGTTTCAGACCAGATGCTATAATCATTAGGTTAGCTGGGTGAGGAAGTTCCACCAGATTCGTCCGGGATAGCTCAGATGGTAGAGCACTGGCGGCTTCAGCCAGGAGGAGAATCCTGGTTCGAATCCTGATCCGCACATTTTTCGCTCAGTTGGAAAGTTACATCTAATATGATTTATTTACCATTTAGAATAATTGTGTTAAAATTAATCTAGTGACAGCTAATATGGTCCACATGCTTAGTTTCCTCTTCTGAGCAGTTCCTCTCAGGCAGTCAAAATCTGCAGCTAACTTAAATGCAAGATTTTTTTAAAAAAAACTTGGACTTACGCTGTCAAAATTTAATAATTAAAAATCTTACGATACTAATCAGCGTACATGTAAATAAAAACTATATTAAAAATACATTACAAATAATTCCCAACGTTTCGTGCTCATTCTAACGAGCACATCATCAGGGGAGAGAGTCCTTGACTTCCCCCTGACTTGATCCACTTCGCTCCGAGGAGGTCAAGGACTCTCTCCCCTGATGATGTGCTCGTTAGAATGAGCACGAAACGTTGGGAATTATTTGTAATGTATTTTTAATATAGTTTTTATTTACATGTACGCTGATTAGTATCGTAAGATTTTTAATTATTAAGATTTTTTTAGTTTGTTTCGGGAAAAATTGTATATGATTATCAGAAAGGTTTATTACACAGGAAAAATAATGAAAAAAAAAATCAGAGCTACATTTTTGTATGATACGTCAACCTTTTCTTATGTGCACCTCTGCAATACAAGTAAAAACTAAAATATTGCAAATTAGTAAATATAAGTATGAATCTAAATACCTTATTTTATGTAATTTTTTATTTTGTAAAACTTAACCCTTAAGGCTGTTCTTAACTGCTCTACTCAACAAGCGCAAAATGTTTTTACACATTTACAAATTAATTTTTTAACGGAAAGATATCAAATTGGAAAGCCTGGCCATGGAAGCGATTTGGAATGGAACTGTTTTTTCCATTTTTTGATCAATCCATTACCTATTGAATTAGAAGCGTTTTGGATCACGTGACAAACCCGTTTTTCGCCTGCTCTTGAGTGCTTTTTCTTCCTTCGCGCGGAAATTCAGTTCAAAACGCTTACTTCGACACTTTTTTCTGAAAATCAATCCATTACCTATTGAGTTAAACGCTTTTTGGATCACGTGACAAACCCGTTTTTCGCCTGCTCTTGAGTGCTTTTTCTTCTTTCGCGCGGAAATTCAGTTCAAAACGGCTACTTTGACACTTTTTTCTGAAAGATCTATTGCGTTTGCAAAAAAAGGGAAAAACAGCTCGATGACATAGTTTCTGAACAACAACACTAGCTAGTTTCATGCATTTTCGAACAAAAATAAATTAAAACTTATGTAAGAAAGTTGCCCTTTTAGATTTGAGAACACCCTTAAATGCACAATTTATTCTTTTAGAATGGTATTTATTATTCTTATATTAAAGATTAGACATTAAAAATTTTAAGATAGACTTTTAACGTTATTTAGTAGCATATTTTTTTTTTTTTTTTTACAGGATTAATATTCCTATATAAATATAGTGGTTTCTAAGAGTTAAATAATAAGTGATACAGATATACATCACTATACATTTAAGGGTTAAGGCTGTTCTCAAATCCAAAAGGGTAACTTTATGAGATAAGTTTTTATTTATTTTTGCTCTGAAATGCATGAAACTAGCAGGTGTTGTTCAGAAACTATGTAATCGAACTGTTTTTCGTTTTTCGTTTTTTTTCCGCAAACGCAATAGATCTTTCAGGAAATAGTGTGAAAGTGAGCGTTTTGAACTGAATTTTCGCGGAGAAGAAAAGCCACTCTAGGAAGAGTGAAAAACGTCTTTGTCACGTGATCAAAATCACTTATAACTCAATGCGTAATTTATTTATAAAAAAAATGGAAAACACAGTTCGATTCCAAATCGCTTCCATAGTCAGGCCCTGAATTTATAAATATGTCAAAACGTTTTGCACTTGTCGAGCTAAGCAGTTGCGTAAACAGCCAAAAAGTTGATAATTATCTTTGAAGATCTGTTATGATCATATATTGTAACTAAATGATCTTCCGATATTTTGAGTTTCTGTTAAAAGAAGAAAAAAGGCATCTAAAAGTTTATAAAAGCTTTGGAACTGACCACTTAACATTAAGTTTTATATTGAGATTAAAAAAAAAAAAAATTATCATAAATCATGACAGGTTAAAAAATTCCTCTTCATTAATCAAAAACTCAGAGTGAATAAAAATTAATTAGCAGGAAGATCACTTTGAAGATTTTTTCAAAACTGTAATTAATTACAGTTCATAATTACAGTTGATAATTATCACTGATAAACTTTTTCATTTGGCTGCGTATAACTTAATGAGCTTTCGATATTTTCATATTTTATGTTTTAAAAAAATCATAAAAATATAAGTAATAATTCATATATTTTTTAAATTAATAATTAGCATTTACACCATAAAAAAGTTCAATATTAACGTGAAAATAAACAAAAAAGAAAAAAATCATGCGTCAAGCATAGATTATGAAACCCTTTCCAACACTTTCAGAATAATGTAACAAAACTGCACCGTTTAATAATAGATCAGTGGTAGGGGAGCAAAAAAAAGGCCGAATTCGGAATTAATTAGGGGAAAGCTGGAAATTGTTTTAATCCCTTCTGTTTAGGTCTAGAATGAATATGCTATGTTATCCCCCTCGTACTAGGTGAGCGTTAGGAAATATGTATAGAATTATAGTCAAAAAACACGTTTTTTTAATACCATAACAATATCTCAAAACATCTAACTCTGTCAAAAACATTGTCAATACAAATGTTGTAGAGCATAAAATTCTGAGTAAAATGAGTACCTACACTCAATACTTATGTTGAATATTAAGATCACAATTCTACTTCAAAGGTTTAGACCCATCATCAGGGGGATGACCTCAGAATTAATTAGGAGAAAACTGGAAATTGTTTTAATCCCTTCAGTTTAGGTCTAAAATGAACGTACTATGTTTTCTTCCTCGTACTTGGGTGAATGTTAAAAAATATGTACATATTTATTTTCGAAAAACGCGTTTTTTTTAGTTTCCTTAACAATATCTCAAAACAGCTAACTCTATAAAAAAACATTGTCAATACAAATGTTGTAGAGCTTAAAATTCTGAATAAAATGAGTACCATCCTTAATATTTTTGTTCAACATTAAGGTCGCAATTCTATTTCAAAATTTTGCCTTAATCGCTAATCAATAGCTTGAAGCCAGGAGAGACCAAGTTAACTTAACAATATCTCAAAATACCTAACTCTATTAAAAACATTGTTAGCACAAAAGTTATAGAGCCTAAAATTCTGAGTAAAATGAGTACCTACACTTAATATTTTTGTTCAATATTAAGACCGCAATTTTGAGATATTGTTAAGTTAACTTGGTCTCTCTTGGCTTCAAGCTCTTGATTTGAAAAATTTTGAAATAGAATTGCGACTGAACAAAAATATTAAGGATGGTACTCATTTTATTCAGAATTTTAAGCTCTACAACATATATTTTTATTACAACATATATATTTTCAAATTATGATTTTCTCCACATCAAAGACGGCCCTTTAAACTGTCATTTTGACGTTTTTTAATCATAATTCGAAAACTACTCGGAAGAAAAATTTCAAATTGAGAATTTGCATAAAGCAGAACATAATAAATATAAATCTGCGAAAAAAATTGTTATGTTGCTATTCATATTTTTTTCGAATATTAAATTCATAATTCATATTATAAAATTTTAAAATTACAAATTCCATGTATTTATGTTTGGGATTTTTAGTATTATAAAACACACAAAATTATCACATTAGGATTATAATTTCAGGAGATAGTAATAAAAATATGAAAATGTAATTTAACATTAGAAACTCTAAATTGTGAACGTTTATAATTAAAAAAAATATCATTCAAATGACTTCAAATTTCGTTTCTAGGCATAGTTTGAACCGAAGACTTAAAATACGTTATCAAATATGGGTGTTGCCATTGAAAAAAACAAAGTTGGGTCTGGTTTTGATTTGTAGATCCCCCCCCCCCCCCCAAAACCCCCATAACCAATTTCTATATACATTATTTAAAAATAGACTTTATTTCCAATCGTTTCGCACCAGTAACTTTATTCCATTATAATTTGTTGCAGATTTAGTAGGGGTTGTTTACTTTTTTATTTTACACGATTGTACAATTAAGCTTTATGGGGTCAGCGTCTTGGTAGGGCAAAACTACCATTGCAAACATCTATCAACAGCCCCCGACAATTTACTGGGAGGAATCTCCCATTTTTTAACAACTAAAATGATGGTTCATGAACACTGATGGCAATAACACAATATTTAAGAAAAATATAGTTTTTTTTTTCTTTTGATGAGAAATTTGAAAAATGCAATTGATTTTATGTCCAAAAGGACTGCCGGCTTAATTGATGATGAGCCTTAAGTCTCTACTTCAGGCTTCATTGGTTACTAGAGCAAAATATGTATAGTCTTGTACCGAACGAACGTACTTTTTCAATTCCTACTATTAGTTCACACTCTCCCTATATTTATTTATTTATTTACATATATATCTAGTTCAAATTTTCAATCGTTAATAAAATATTTATTATTCATCCTATCAAGTTGAAATAAATTTTTTAAAACTTGTACTGGATGTCAAATGATGTTAATACAGATTTTTCAAATATTAATTCATTAATTAAATTTTAATTAATTAATTTTAGTTTTACATGGGAGACAAAATGGCAGCCATTGGTTATTGAAGCATTTAATGCATCTTCGTATCTATAAGGGGGTTACCATAGGGGGGGACCCTGTTCTGTCGCCAAATACCGCCAAGTTTGTTGCCAACTTGGCGATATATCGCCAAATTTGGTGACCAAAATGAGTCGCCAAAAGTGACGCCAACTTGTGGATATCTCTAATATTTCGCCAAATTCCCATAGACTTCCATTGTAAAGCTACTTGCTTATAGAAAATCAACAAATTGAGATATTTTAATGCAACAAAAACTAATATTAGCTTAAACGGTTATATTAAATTTTTCTTTGATGACCTAAGTAGGAATTGACTTTAAAAACAAAATTTTTATATTACTTGTTTATGGTTTCATTTGCCATTTGTCATTTTCATATTCATTATCAAGGGGGCGGAGGGGGGGGTGGGGGATACACCATTTTACTCGCCACTGACGAGTCGATTTTCGGGCAGACCGAGTTCATTTTCAATGTGAAAAGCTGCAGGCTGTAGAAGATATAACAAAAACTTAATTTTTTTTACTAGCTAGCTATATTTTGCAACTTTCGAAATTACCGCGATGTAAACAGAGTACTAAGTTCTATCTTATAGTAAACTTTATTTTGTTGTATATATTTTTTAATTTTGAAGAGTATAAATTATGAAAATGCACTGTAGTAATAGTAATTAAGTGTGTATTCCGATCCAAACTGCTTATTTTCTGATTCATTTTAAAATTCATTTTTGCTCTCAAACGCATCAAACTTGAAATTCTCTTATTTAGAAACTATATAATGTGCGGTGCTTCTTAATTTTTTGATAAATGCAGAAAATACTGTAAAAAACGCTGTCAAAGTTGACGTTTTGAACCGAATTTTCCGAAGCGGGCGATCTGGGAATGAAAAAAATGGCCATACTGAGAAAATAATTGTTTAAAAATCAAATTCTAATTAATTGAGCTGAAAATGAAATCACACGGCATGTTAAACATGTCTTCAGAAATCACCCCAGCAAGTTTCATGTTTTTACTTTTAAAAATGAGTCTGAAAATGTCTCAGGAAATTTCGAGCTGTTGAGGGTGGAAAAATATTTTTTCGAATACACCCTTAACTATTTTTGCAGTCGCGTAGATTTTATCTTAGGAATTTTCAACTGCATATTGTAGACTAGTAAAATAAATTATCGGCTGGTGGGATTTTCTAAAAATTCCACACCACACCTGTTCATTATTATCCAGTGGAGTAACTAGCGAACAGCTGATACCCCGATTGAGGGAGGGGGGGGGGGTGTAACAAGGAGCGTAGTATAAAAGTTTGAAAAGGTGGTAATTTTAGAAGAATGCCCGAATCTCATTATTATTAAATTTTGTTTTTTAAAAAAACACTTCATGAGCTAGATTTTCGAGACATTGCCATAATATGAGCCTGTCGACTAACCAGCCGTAAATACTTGTCCTTGGTGGGGAGGGAGACTCAGTCTAACCAAATTATGTCATATAATACTGCTCTGAAAATTGCATGCAATTTATAAGAGGCGATTTGTCGAGAATGAAATACTTTTCTAAGGAACAAGGATTGTAGTATAAAAGTTTGAATAAACAATTAAATTTAAAAAATCAAGAAACCCGACTGCGAACTAATTAATTATTTCTCATCAATGTGAAACAATTATTTTTTTCAATTCCTACTATTAGCTCACACTCTCGCTATATATATCTTGTTCAAATTTTCACTCGTTAATAAAATACTTATTATTCATCCAATCAAGCTCAAATAAATTTTTTTAAACTTGTAGTGGATGACACTTGATGTTAATCCAATTTTTTCAAATATTAATTCATTAATTAAATTAAATTAATTAATTTTCAATAATCGAGAGATCCCCCCATCTTGATCAAGGTTTTTTAAGACCGAGAGAGCCCTCTTCTTGATCAAGGCATTTTAAGCGCCACTCAAAAGGAAAGAAGATTGGGAGAAAAAAAATTCTAGGTCTAAAAGTAGGAATTGACTTAAAATATATATATATATATATATTTATATTATTTGTTTATATTACTTACCTATTTTTTTTTAATTTACTTGTATTAATGACTTTTAAGTTGTGTTTAACTGTTAGTTTTTATCTATAAACACTGTTTTGATGAGGTCTATAGACGTCTATGATGGTTAGAGTTGCAGTAAACCCAGAGATCCACAATACAAACGCAACTTCCAGGTTGTATAATATTTTAACGGAGCTTCTGACTGTAAAATAGTCAATGAAACATCGTCTTCATTTTGAAAGACCTATCCAATGATAGGCCACTCAATAGGGTGCGTAATTTTTTTTTTCGTCCCTACCGCTATTTTGTATTTTACGGTCGCCATTTTGAATTTACAAAAACAAAACATAGCCTATAACCATCGGGCCGTTAAGACGAATCGATAGAGAACTCATTCATTAAAATCCATCCAGCCGTTGGGATGTTTCGAGGGTATAAAGAAATCCACATACACAGATACGCGTGAAACACATAACCCTTCTTTTCAGTCGGGTAAAAAGTGGTAATTTCAGAAAAATGCCCGAATTTCATTATTATTAATTTTAAAAAAAAATGCACTTCATGAGCTGGATTTTTCATGGTTGTGCATGGGACATTGCCATAATCTGAACCTGTCGACTAACCTGCCGTAAATACTTGTCCTTGGAGGAGAGATTAGACTCAATCTAACCAAATTATGCCACTGCTCTTAAAATTGCATTCAATTTATAAGAGGCGATTTCGCGAGAATCAAATATTTTTCCAAGGAGAGACTAATCAGAAATAGCGTCTGAAACTGCGGCAAAGACTATGCCCTTAAAGAAATCAACTATATATAGTGCTCCTGCCCTGTGATTAGATATACCGCCTTACATATCGATGAATCGAAGTCCTAAACTACCTATAATCATTACAAAATTATACTCAGAAAAACCTTACCTTAGATGTTCTGGTGCAGTTTGTTGTTCTACCAAGTTTCATCTGAGCATTTTAAATCGTAACATACTATTGCTACGATTTGGTTACGCAGCCCCACCCAAATCGCAATAACGTTTGTCAAATGTTGAGAGACATTTAAAAATTAATGCTTCCCCCAAGAGAAGTTGATGCCGAATCTAAATCATCCGTTGTTGTCAATTCAGTCAGTCATATGGGAGTGCCTAAGCCTAAGGCAAAGGATGCTATAGCAGAGGTTCGGAACCTTATGGAATGCATAACATAGTCGATCCATCTTGTATCAAGTCTCGGAGAAGGGAGGGACGTTGGAGTTTTGGTTACAAGTGTAAATTATCGGAAGGTCAACAAGGTTATTATATGCGAGCAAAATAGTACAGATTTCTTCGATGATAATTATCAATTTTATCTTAATTGCAGCTTATGTAGGCATCTTCAGAGAGATCTACACTGCTAATTAATTTTTATTCATCCTGTATATGAGTAGAATGGAGAAAAGAATTTTTTTTCTTTTTGAGATTTTCATAAGAAATAAAAAAGTTCTCCACGCCACACTTGAACTAATATAAATTATAGCTAAAAAAATATTTTAAAGACAAGCTTTTATAATAATGTAATAAAAGCTGGAAAAAATGTGGAAGGGCAATTGCTTTAAATTAATACCTTTTTTTAAAAGATATGAATTAAATTGGGAGATATTTTTTTTTATTTTTTCAGTTAAAAAAAAAAAATTGATATGCAATTTTAAATCAAGTTTTCTGGCAAAGAAAAAAAAAAAAAAAAAAGATCAACATCCTCGTGAAGATCTAACCCACATCTATTCACTCCCTGCGAGGAACAGAAACATGGTGCATTTACCAACCATGCCACGGTTCAATCGAAGAACATCAAGAACATCAGCTTATTTCTAAAGCAATCAATGACATTTACGTATTCATTGTAGAAACGTCCCTCCCCCGAGAGGTGGCGAAAACTTATTTCCTCTTTTTTATTTCATTTTTACAGAATATTGTATTGTCGCCGGAAATACGCTACACTAGCAAAAAGTAGGTCAATTGTAGCACAGAAAGTACGTTAAAATTGGAATGCAAGATTTGAGCCGAACGGACAGACAAGCCAAGTTAAATAAAAGTTTGTAAAAAAGAAAAGTCAATTTGTCGGTTTCTAAAATTGTATTAATTTTTAAGTAAAGTATTTTTAATACAGTCCTGAACGGATCGGTTTTAACCCGACCCGAACCACAAATTTCTGTTTAAAACGAACGCGAAAACTGACCTCCCAAACTAGACAAAAAAAATTTCACCAATCCGAAACCCTCCAATTTCTCCATGATAATTATCAATTTAACCCGCAACAACCCGCTGGTGTTGCGTTGTAACAGTAAAAATAAATTCGCATGCTTAAATTAACTTATAAGCTAGCACTATTTTTTAACTGATAAAAATTGCCTTTTTTAATCCATTTGTGCCTGAATTTTGGTTTTCTCATATGTTTTGGTAAAATCACTTTAAAATATTGCAAAAGGAGCCGGAAAAATACTAAAAAAATTTACGCTTAAATTTTTTTGTATTTATTTAATAAAATGTAAAAAAAAAAAAAAAAACTACATATGAGTATATGTAGAATAATATGCATAATTATATTTTTTGTCTATATTTATATTTAAAAAGTTTTTAAATTGTATGTTATGTACGATAATTAGTATTTTTATGAACTACAAAAATATATATTTATTTCTTTACACTAATAACGTTATAACTATTATTAATAATAAAATAAGAACAATCGTATTGCTGACTTAAAAACAATTTATTTCATAAATATCTTCAAAAGGAGATTACATAAATAACTGTCTCCTAAATGTCCAACAAAAATATGTGCCCATTTGTGCCTAGAACCCTATATTTTGGACGTTACAAAGAGGCATAAAAAATAGGTTTGAACATTTAATTTCGCAATAAAAAAAAAAAAAAAAAAAAAAAAAAAAAAAAAATACGTATTTCAAAAAATTCTACAAACTAAGATTATGACTTGCGTTTTTGGATTCTTGATAGAAAAAATACAAATAAATTTACTTTTTACATTTCGCCATCTTGAAAAATTAAAAATTTATAAACACCGAAAAAAGCCTTCATTTAAGCAAATAAATATCCACCTTATGCTGTCACATATGGTCAGATAAAGACATTTATAGACAATTACTTCATACAATTTTCATGTTATAAAGGAGAAGAAAAATATACTTATTCATTAAAATTTGAAACGTCCCAAAAATGGGACGCTAGGCACAAATGGGTTAATAACAGAAACTTTGACCATTGACACTATTTCTACCGGTGTCAAATGACACCTTTTAAAAGATTTCAATTGATTGCTTTCATTTGTAATTTTTAGAGACTCTTTTATGCTTATTAAATTAAAAAAAATACGAGCTGAATAAACATAAATCAAAACTTTAAAAAGGTACACCGGTAGAAATAGTGTTAAACAAAGCAAAGATTATCTTTTAAACTTTGTGGTGGCAAACGTTTTCCAGCAAAACAGTTGAAAATCCTTATGTTTTGGCGGTCAATGGGTTAATTCGAATCCGATACAATTTAACCCAAACACAAAATATTCAAACCCAAACCCGACGTAAAAATAAATAAATAAATAAATAAAAATAAATAAAAAAATAAATAAAAATCAAATTTTGACACAATTATGGAAAAATAGTTTACAGTTATATATCTAATATCAACTTAAAAATGAACACTTACACACTCATTAATATTCAAACAAATAGTTTCTTCACATCAAAAATTTTCAGGACTTTTTTTTTTTAAATTGTTTCCAGCCCGAGCTCGACACGAAAGAGTCAAAAACCAACCCGAAACTGACCCTAATCCGAAATATTTAAAGACAATCCTATCCGAAATCGACCACCAACAAAAAAAATTATCGCCAATCCGACTCGACCCTAACCGCGGGTCGGGTCAGGTTCGGTTTTCATCCAGTACCCTAACTTTTGTGAAAAATAGAAAATATTATTCGGTTAATATATGTGACAAAAAATAAATAAAAAATAAAATAAATAAAAAATAAATAAATAAATAAAATAAAAAAAATACCCGTGATAACTATCAACTTCAGCTCAGTTGTAATTTCGAAGGTGCCTTCAGATTGATCTTGCTGCTAATTAATTTTTATTCGCTTAGGACATTTGTGGAACAGAGAAGAGAAAAATATAGGATATAGCATATTTATGAAAATAAATAAAAATCTTTGTATAAAACCTCATACATAAGAGTTTTAAACAGGGGATTTAAAAAAAAATCTAATATATAAAAGTGAAAATTTGTAATAAGATACTAAAACTAATTTACAGATGTTAAATATTGAAGAATTCGCCAGAGTCCGAAGCGCTTTCGACTAAACCCTGGTCACCATCAAGGGCTGAAGTGAGAAGAAAGAAGCAAACCTCTAGAAAACACACTGGAGGTTTGCTGATTTCTTGCTGAACATCTGTAAATTGGATTTAATGTCTTAAAGCCTTTTAATTGTTTTTACACCTATTTTAGTAATAAAACTATGAATCATTTGATGTATTCATGTTTTTAATTAACTTTTTAGGGTGAATTTGACGTTCTTTTACCTATGAATTTTTAATGTATTTAATCCACATTTATATTGACAAGATTTACTAATTCCAATATCGAACATATGATAGAAAATTATAAAAACAGTCACGCAGACAAAATTCACTCTAAAGCATCGAAAATCATTTCCAATAATTTGTTTTCTGTAGCACTGAAAACTTGGTTGCTCCAACTGTTACGCACCTTTAACTTGAAGAAAAAATTAAGTATAATGCTTGACACGCCTTAGCAAGCAATCGAACGCCTACGGGTATATTGTTATCATCAAAAATTTTATTAAAGAGTTAATTGTGATCCTTTTCCGCACAAAAGTATCACTGACAATTTTGAATACTCGCCACGTGAGGAGAATTTTAACAATTCGCTGTAAGTGTGTAACGCCTTAATAATGGCTTACAAACATTTTTGTTTGTACATTAAGAAAATTTAATGTCATTTGAATGCAAATCACCTCAAATTTTATTCACAGATGCTTTATACTTTTAATGATTCCTTCACCCAGTTTAATTAAAGATCGTCTTTAAATTTATGTATCTTGTTTTGTGCTTCGATGTTCAATTAAGTGTTCAAAAATAAAGGAAAATGGATACAAGGTAAATGTAGATATAATAGATAGAATCAAATTTAAATAATGCCCTTCATAATTATATACAAAATTAACATCGAGAATATTCTATGGAAAAAATAGAGAATTAGGCGGGATCAAACAGTTAATAGATATGTAATCTAATTAAATTAAATAGTAACACTTATACATTCATTTCGAACAAAGACGTTATTAATGTATTCAAATGTAACATAGTGTAAAGTTTTTAAAAAACCTCAAGAAAAAATACATAATCTATTAAGTAAATTTATATCAGGAGTATACGAAATACCTTTCACCAAAGAAGATGGAACAAAGCAGTTTTATATAGGTATGACAAGTAGAAAACTTAAAACCAGAATCAAAGAACATATATCAGACATCAAATACAACAGAAGAACCACAGCTTTGGCCAGATTATGCAGCGAAGAACCTTTACGGATCGATTTTAAAAATAGCAAGTTAATTTACACACCAAGATTTTATTTACCATCCATAATCCGAGAATCAATAGAGATATTTTTACGCAACAAGAATATTTGCAATGATTCAGTGTCACTAGATTTTCCTAAAATTTGGAAAGAGATGCTACGTAATTTTAGTAACAATAGTAAAAATTAATCCACGCTCGCAAATTAGCCAAGATAATTTAAATTTTTGTTTTATGCTTTGCAATATTTTTCATTATGCATGTTGTCTCGCGACATTATTTACCATGTTATTATTTTGTTAAATTACTAGGAGGCTCTGCCCCCTACGAGCTATGCTCGTCAACCCCCGTTCAGACACCGCAGACGCTAACAGCACGCTAATTTGATCGGCTTTAAAAAGATTTCGGAAGACTGAATTATAATTTGAATCTGACAATTATAATCTGACGTAATTTTCACCAAACGTTTCTTTCTCTTTTTAATATTCACTTAAAAATACTTTTCTTAGAAATGAAATATTATGATCATCTTAAAATATCAAATAAATGTCTCGCGCAATTTTTAAATTTAAACTGTTTTGCAATATTATTTTTTGTTCATTTTACGTAATAAGTGTAATGTCACGTAAATGTGACGTAAATTCTCCTATTTAAGACTTCTAACGCATGTTAATGAATTTATTATTTTACAATATTCTTTCTCTTTTAAAATTTACGCGTAAATATAGTTTTTATGACGTAATTTTCAATGAGTTTCTGCTTTTTATATTTTCTGTTTATAATAGTCACATGTAAAATAAATTTTTAATTTGAAGCAAACATTATTGTTTGCGCTGTTTATACAGTTGGCAACAGTTTAAATTAATACAATTTTCTAAAATATCTAAAAAATATCTCTCGAAATGCTGAAAATTTGAATTTAAAATAGAAATAAAAGCTCAAAAAATGAGTCAAATTAAAAAACTAAACGCAATCTGCACACCGCGAAATTCTGACGTATAAAATGATCTAAAATTGATTAAATTCCTATGTACAGTTTTTGCTCCTATAAAAACTTTTTTAATGGAACAATTTTGTCCAACTTTTGCATTAAATATATCTTAAAATAATTCTTCGATTTGAAAACTGTCTGCATCAGCGGGTTTATCAAACATTTCTCTATAATACTACCGATTTTCATATTTTTGTATGCAGTATTTTTCTTAATATATTAACGAAGAAAGGCCATGCTTCAGCATTCAAATTGGATGCCGATCTGCCGGGAATATCTACGCAGATTTTCATTGGTCCATTTCCAAATCAACACTTTTAGGTAGCTTTCATTACAAAAAGCTACCTATTGCAGCCGTTCGGAGGAAAGCGATTTCAAAAAATTTTGGTATATTTTCATCGATCATGACCCCCAGACCCCGAAACCACCCTCCGTTCAAAATTGATATATATATATATATATATATATATATATCCATATATATATATATATATATATATATATATATATATATATATCTGACCTATGTCACACTGTAACTCTCGTATTTATGAACCGATTTGGATGTAATTCGGTGTGTACATAGTGCATACCAATGTCTCGACCGAGTTCGTTGGCCAGCTTTATCCGCCATCTTGTTTTAAATTGGCGGCCATTTAAATTTTTAAGAAAAATTTAAATTTGAAATGTGGTACCAAAAAATTGAAAATTGAAAAAAATATTTTTTTCTTATGTGTTTGACCTTGATAAAAAGATTCGGAGCAGTTTTTATTTCGTCTATATCTTAAAAAATGGTTGAGTTATAACATTTTGAATTTCTAGCGTGGCTGACATTTTGAAACGTCCTGATTTTTGTCACGTGATAACGGGCGTATTTATGAACCGATTTGGATGTACCTTGGTGTGTACATAGTACATACAAATATCTCGACCGAGTTCGTTGTCCAGCTTCATCCGACATCTTGTTTCAAAATGGCGGCCATTTAAAAAATTTAAAAATTTAAAAATTTAAAATGAGATACCAAAAAATTGGAAAATGAAAAAGATATTTTTCGTATGTGTTTGACCTTAATACAAAGATTCCGGAACAGTTTTTGTTTCGTCTATATCTAAAAGAATGGTTAAGTTATAGCATTTTGAATTTCTATTGTGGCTGACATTTTAAAACGACCTGATTTTTGTCACGCTATAACAAGCGTATTTATGAACCGATTTGGATGTAACTTGGTCTGTACGTAGTACATACCAATGTCTTGACCGAGTTCGTTGGTCAGCTTCATTCGCCATCTTGTTTCAAAAGGGTTGCCATTAAAAAAAATAAATTTTAAATTTAAAATAAGGTATTAAAAAATTGGAAAATGAAAAAGATTTTTTTTATGTGTTTGGCCTTGATACAAAGATTCCGGAGCAGTTTTTGTTTCTGAAAATTTGTTCTTTTGTTTATATCTTAAAAATGGTTGAAGTATAGCACTTTCAATTTCTATTATGGCTAACATTTTGAAACGATCTTGTATTTGTCACGCGATAACACACGTATTCGCCTATTTCAATGTAAGAAGGCATGTGGATAGTATACATCAATATCTCGACCAAGTTCGCTGGCCAGCTTCATCAGCCATCTTGTTTCAAAATGGCGGCCATTAAATTAAAAAAAAATTATATTTAAAGTGAGGTGCAAAAAAATTAGAAATTGAAAAAGGTTTCTTTCTTAAGTATTTGACCTTGATATAAGGATTCAGGAGCATTTTTTGTTTGTCTTTATCTTAAAAAATGGCTCAGATATAGCAATTTCAATATCTAATGTGGGTGACATTTTGAAAAATCTGATTTTTTGCCTGCGACAGCACTCGTATATATCAGTCGATTCCGATGTGAGTGAGCATGTGCACAGCAATTACTAAGGTTTCGACCAAGTTGACTGGTTAGCCTCATCCTCCATGTTGTCTTAAAATGGCAGGCACTTTAAGAAATCGCCGAATTTGGCAGCCAAATATAAGTTACTTTAAATAAAAGCAGCTTGGATAAAAATGACTAATTTCGCGAAATTCTCATTCATAATGATTTAGTATTGATAAAAATTAGTATTGAATCTCCTATATTCGGTTTCCACTAAATTGAGCTTCGTGTGTTTGAATAATATAAGTTGGATTTTTTAAAATAAGGAATATGAAAGCTACCTCTTCCTCCCGGCACTGGCCGGAAGGACTTTTTTTTTTTTATCTATAGAAGGATATGAAAATTAATCCACGCTCACAAATAACTAATTTAATTTTAATTTATTTTATGTTTGCAATGTTTTTCATTATGCATCATGTCTCGTGACATTGTTTACTATGATTATTATTTTTAAATTATGTGAAAATATTTTCTATCGTGAATGATTATGAAAATGTCGCCGTTGGTGCGACGAAACGATCGTCAATCTTAATAAATGATATTTTATCACTTTATAGCATTATTTTACTTAATCTGTTCATAAGTGATCATTATACATGTTTTTATACATGTTTTTACATAATCTCCATCAGTGTGGTCCAACCCGCGGGCCGCATGCGGCCCACCTATTCATTTTTGTTGGCCCCTGCCCTTCTTACTGGAAAAAAATATTTTTATTTAACATTTGGAGAAAAAAAAATTGTTTATCCTTTTTATTAAGTAGTACTACTTTAGTTTTTTTTTTTTTTTAAGTTTCCGTCGGCAGCACCTTACAAGCTCCATTTTTTCTATAACGGCCATATTTAAGTTTCATTCTTCGATCGTTATAATCCGTGGCGTGCTACTTCGATTTTCACTTTCATTCAGTGCTGTTACGAAGCAGACAAGTGGGAAAGGCGAGAAGCGGCCCGCTTCCAGGTGACGCCGACGGGTGGTGCCAGTGATTGACTGCCGATAGGTTCGCGATAATTCGTGTGCTGCGGATCATTTTCTGGAAGGTTTCCCTATAAAACGTAGTGCAGGGCAGTTCGAAGTGGTTGTTTTTGACGAGCTAGTTTGTTCGAGAGATATAGAACGACGAGAGATTGTTATCGTCGTTGTTGGGAGGGCGGTACCTAAAATTTTAAAAAAATTTCCTTGACTCATCAGACAGTAAGTAGAAGAATCAATGATATGAGTGGTGAAGTTTTCAGGTTCTCTCTAGTGCATTTTGGAATGCACTAGATTTTTTCTCTCTATCTCTAGATGAGAGCACAGATATAGCTGACATCAGCCAGCTCCTTATCTTTGTCAGAACTAGTGTTGACTCGAAGCTGCTTCAGCAGGGCGCAGGGCCCGGCAGCCCTTTTTATTTCTTTTTTGCGCCCGGCGGCCCTTTTAAATCCTTCCGATGCGCCCAGCATCCCTTTTTAACGCTTCCTATGATCCCCGTGGTAATTCAATTAATCCCGAGAAAATATCGCCAAATTCTAGGGACTCTAAACAAACCAGTTCAAAATATTTTTTGTGAACAAGGTACAAGTGTGCCCTTTTTTAGAATAGTGTTCCATTTTTGAAAAAATGTACCCTTTTTTAGAATAATGTTTGTTCCCTTTTGGAAAAATGTACCCCTTTTTTTAGAACAGTGTTCCCTTTTTGAAAAATTTCCGCCCGGCAGCCCTTTTTTTCTAGAGTCAACACTAGTCAGAACAACAGACAAAGAACTCTAATAAGTTTTTGAATAAACTAATAAGTTTTTGAATAAAATATGTAATTCGTTTTCTTTCTGGAATATCTCTGGCCCTCGCATTCCTATCCTAAAGCTTGATTGGCCCTCGTGTAACTAAAGGTTGGACCACACTGATCTATATTAAAGTAAAAACATGTCGTGGTGCTTACGTCTTTATAGACTGTGGTAACACCTGACCGATGCATTTCGCTTTTATTGCAATTATTAAACTTTTAAACATCATAAAATTTAATTTTGACATCCTCGAATACGGAATTAATGCAGTTATATTTTTAAACATGCTTCAATTTATGCAATTATATTTTAAAACTTATTTCAATTTACGTTTCTTTATGGATTTTAAAATACTTTTGAAGCATGATTTAAAAAATAAAATAAAATCTATCTCTATCGTGTATACCCTGACAACGAAATATTGATATATTTGCACTTGTAGCAATATGAATAGCCAAGCATTTCTTTCTGATTAATATTCGCGAACGAAATTAAAATTTCAATAATCTATAAGTAAGATACTAAAATAATACAAATAAAACATTTTAAACTACCAGCTTAAAATACTGAAGTGACCATAATAAAAAAGGCTTCTATAAATAACGAAATCTTCGGTATCGCTCTAAATAAATTTCAAAATATTATTTCAATATACTATCGATATTTTTCATATAAAAATTCTTTTTTGGTGTTGTTATATAGGGCAATGTAAAAAAAATATATTAAATGTGAAAAATCTATTAGAGTTTTTTTTTTTTTTTTTTTTTTTTTTTTTTTTTTTTTTTTTAAGAAAAGGTTTCCATCTATGTTCTGTATAATTACAAAACTGGTCGAGAACTGGTCGGAACAGTTGGGGAATTCGGATTGGATTTCCTAGTAATACTATAAAAACTAGCTTGTATTTTTTCATTCTAAATTATTTTCCCGCTTAATTTCTATTTTTATGTTACTAAATTTAGTATTAATTACTCATACATGAATAACTTCTAAATGGATGGAAAACCAAATATCCCCATCTCTCTTTGTAATATATTTTTAGATTTTTTTTTTTTTTTTTTTAGTTTTTATTCTAAACATTTATGTTTTGCATTTTTCGCCGTTACCCATGAAATTTTCACATACCCCTAACTGGTCAGCCTCGTACACCCATGGGTACGCGTGCCCCAGATTGGGAAAAGTTATTCTAACGCCACCAAATTCCATTTAATTGTATACTGATTTTAATTGCTAAAAGGCGTAAATTAAAATTTAAAAAATAGTAAAAATAGGTAATAGAATAAATTCTTAATATAATTACTATATTGGTCTGACTAGCAGGAAATTTAAGTATACAAAATAGGAGCACGTAGCTAATATTAAATGCAATAAGAGAACCACAGCCCTAGCATGTTTATATCAAGAAGAAATCATCCAAATATGCTAAATGAAAGTCAGATAATTTCTGCCTCCAGTCTACTAGCCATCATTATAACAGAAACCATAGATATTGTAATACGCAAAACTTCAATATGTAACTATGCTGTACCATTTAACTTACCGAAATTATGGCTCGAGTTACTCAACGGTTACGAAAATAAAAATAAACATTAAAATAAAAAAAATTAAGTTAAAAAATCAAAAAACCCGACTGCGTAAAAAGTGAACAAATTAATTATTTCTCATCAATGTGAAACTATTTTTCATATTACTTACCTATTTTTTTTACTTGTATTTACTTTTATTACTTGTATTTACTTTTATTTACTTTTATTTACTTTTAAGTTGTGTTTAATTAATAGTTTCTATCAATAAACACTGTTTTGATGAGGTCTATAGGTGTCTATGATGATTAGAGTTGCAATAAAGCTAGAGATCCTACCTACACAACTTCCAGGTTGTGCAATATTTAAACAGAGCTTCTGACTGTAAAATAGTCAACGAAACATCGTCTTCATTTTGAAAGACCTATCCAATGGTATACCACTCAATAGGGTGCGTAAAAAAAAATTTCGTCTCTACCACCCTTTTGTATTTTACGGCCGCCATTTTGAGTTTATAAAAACTAGCCTATAACCATCGGACGGTTAAGACGAATCGATAGAGACCTTATTCATTAAAATCCATCCAGCCTTTGAGATGTTTCGAGGATATAAAGAAATCCACATACCCAGATACGCGTGAAACACATAACCCTTCTTGGCAGTCGGGTAAAAATGCATATAATATGAAAGAGTACGTAAAAAATTGAATTATGGCGTTTCATAGACCATGAAATTTTAGAATATTTTTATTTAGTTGTTTTACAAAATGACTCGAGTAGAATAGAAACATGTAAACAGTTGAATAAACCTATTTCTACTGTTTTTAGCGTTTTAATTTACGCCTTTTAGCAATTAAAATTAGTATATTATTACAAGGTGTTAATTTATTATAAATTAATTGCTTAAAGCTTTATCTACTGAAATATGAATTCATGAAAATTTTATCTTCTAAAGCATTTTTCGTAAATAGTTTAAACTCCATTAGAAGATTTACATAATCATTTAATAAATTTTAGAAGGATTTTAGAAGGACTGAACGATTTAGAAGTTTTAATTAAATTTGAATTTATAGGGATTTTGTGCACTATTTATAACCCCATTCGAATCTTTTACTTTTAATATTTTACCTAGTATTTTGTAGAATTAGAAAATGTACAAATATAATGCTCTTACAATAGAAATATAGAAATATTTCGCAATTGAAAAATCTCTCCCCCCCCCCCCCCCCACCAATGCCAAGAAAGCTGTAAAGATGCAAAGGCAAAAGAAATCATTCCTTTAAAAATATTTTTGTTTTGTGTAACCTATAATGCTTTTGGAACAAGATAAAGTAATGTATCTATAATTCATTCTAAACTTTATTACAACAATTCGATGTTTTAAATGAATTTTATAACAAGTTATTTTAATGGTACTTATAAGTACCGTTAGTAGATAAAGGGTTAATACTAGTAGCTCTTCTTCATAATGAATTCTATCATTAATCTCTGAAGTGTCTCTATCTTGTTTATTAATCTCTACACTGTAAAAAAAAAATAATGCCAGTTTTCCGGTAGGAATCGAAAAAATAGTTGCCCTTATCGTACCGGAATAATTTTCAACCCAGCTCGGAATAAAATCCGTAAAATACCGTTTTACTGACTATTTCCTTATTTTTACGGATTTTATTCTGAGCTGGGTCGGAAATTATTCCGGTACGGTAAGGTTAACTATTTTTCCGATTCCTACCGGAAAACGGGCTGTATTTTTTTTACAGTGTACACCAAGATATTTATATGTTACAAGCTAAAGTACCCGGCGTTGCCAGGAATTTTAAGAATGTTTGTTTTGAAAAAACAATATCAAAATTTAACATATAACATAAAACAAAAGTACAGAAAACAGTCGAAGTGTTGTACACATGAATCAAATAAAAACCCAATATAAAAATGTATAAATATTCATATAACAGATGCCAAATAATACAGCTATAAATGAGCTTATTTCCATTCATCATTGGAGCAATAATGTTAAAATACGCCAATATTTCCATAATCGAGTTTTTGTTTTTATCATGCTTCAATACTTTTTATACGCTTAGGGGAGACCGGGGACAGTGGTCCACTTTTGCAGTTAAATTTTTATTCTCTTTAACGGAGAGACCAATCTACCTGAAAATATTTTTGAATATTCTTTAAACCTTTCTACATGCCTCATAATTTTCGCAGAACATAGTTCCCAATACATTTTTCATTTTTTTTTTTTTTTTTAATATACATCCATAAACAAGGACTAGTGTGCCCCGGAAGCGGGGTACACTGGTCAACCGACTGGGGCACAGGGATCCACTATTAGTTATTGTCTAAAATACAATATAAATAAATCTATTTATAATTAATCTAATTCTTTTTTATTTACCCTTTACCTCCAAAATAATATAATAATACAAATTTGCAAGATAGCATTTTGAAACAAAAAACATAAAACTAAAGAATTATCAAAAAATTTATTATATTTTGAAAATAACAATATAAGATACAGGAGTGATTGCAAATAAGTTATTAAATAAGTACAAAAAAATCACCAAACGTTAAGACAAATATGATGATGAAAAATTTATTAGAAGCTCAAAATAGTTCATTATATGAGCTAACCATGTGCTCTGAAGCTATAAATAACCTATCATATCTATTACTTATTAGGCTACAGTTATATTTTTCAAGGGCAGCAAATACAAAACAAAGTATTTCTTACTATGTTAACTCTACAATGCATGATTTTCATTTTTCTCTTTCTCTCCCCCCCTCCCCCCCCCCCAAAAAAAAAAAAAAAAAAATCAACAACAACAACAAAAAACTGCTATATTGAACAAGAAAACTTATTTTAAAAATCACACGTGAACTGTTATCCATAATTTAGGAGAAAACTAAAGTGTCAGATGTCTACATTATAATCTGAACAACGTATAACATGAAATTTAAAGTGTGCCAAATGGCTACTCTTTGCATTGTAGAGTAAAATAAATTGTCAATTTTCTTTGTTTACTTTATTTATAGTTAAATAACTACTTTAAAACAATATTTCTTTATAGAGAATAAGCAATTATTAAATATTTTGAAAATTCTTCATTACAGGAGCAGTATTCATTGCGGACCCCTGTACCCTTGCAGTGGGCGGTCCACTATGCCCCATGTTGAAGTTCAATACATACCCATAAAAAATTTAAAGTTTTCTTTTAAGCATATAAACTTTTAAATTAAATAAATACCAGTGTCTTATCTTTTCAAAAAAGTTGTTTTATCTTATTTATCCATAACCTTTAATAACTCGATAAAGAAAAGTTTGATGATGAAAATTTTTACTTTTAGGAGCTCAAAACAACCAGTCAGGATAAAAGGGTTCATTCAGAGCTAACGATGTGTTCTGAAGGCTATAAATAATCAATCCAGTGCTGTTATCAATTAGCCTAAAAGAAAAGCTTTAAAAGTTAAAAAATATAAGGGGTGGTCCACTGTGAGGTTCACTGCACCCCGCTCTCTCCTATATGACGTTATATATTCACCACGTCCTTTATATTTGCAATATAACGTAATATTCCATTTTTTTAATTCGTCAAATTAATTAAATAATTATAATTTCATACACGGAAATCATAAAACAGAAAAATTATGACGTAGCATTCATTTTTGTTTTTAATTTTTGTCAAGCTATTTATTTTATTTCCTTTTTTCACAAGAAATCTTGCAGTAGAAAAGTTATGGCGTAATATTCCCTTTTTTAAATTCCTCAAACCATTTATTTCATTTTTTCCACGTGGAAATCTTGCAATAGAAAAGAAATTGTTGTGGTAAGAATTTTATTGTGGATTTTTAATTGTTGGCAACAACTACAACGAAAAATATTTAAATCTGATTGGAAATTGCTGTTAAATTCGTGTTTTTTTATTTATCAAAAATTAACTATAAGTTATTCCGATTCCGGATTACTTTAGTTGCCTCGGCCTTGTTTTAATATACATGTACGTAACATTTTCAAGCCGTAATGGTCAGCAAGCCTATCTGCCACGTTACAGGCCGGCTGGGCAAGGTTCACTCAACCTTTCATCCCTTCGATGTCGATAAAATGAGCACCTAGCTTGCTTGGGAACTAAACACCGAGGGTCTCGCGTTGGGCCAACCATCCGGCCGGGACACATGCTGAATCGCACATCGGGGCCCAGCGTCAAGTAAACAGAGTTGGGCACTATAGGCCCTGATCCTCCATAGATCGTAAAATCACAGGGTTTTTTTTTTCTTTTTTTTAGTACGTAACATTTTTCACAATTCCGTCTTCCAAACTGTGAACTTGTATAGAATTATAGACAGACAAATTTTCATTTTTATATATTAGATTTTACATCTTTAACTAAAAAGAAAAGAAAAAGAAAGGAAACTATTGTTTGTGTTTTAATATTGAGTTGCATCTTAATTTTGAATTTTATGAACGTATGTAAAAATTTATTCCAAAGGGAATTTTCAAACATTTCTTAACTTACTAACTTAATTGCGAAATATATATACAGGGTCTCCATAAATGATTGCCGGTGTTTCCTTACCTCATAACTTTTGATTTAAGGCTGTTCTCAAATTCAAAGGGGCAACTTTACGACACAAGTTTTAGTTCATTTTTGTTCGGAAACGCATGAAATTGGTAGGTGTTGTTATTCAGAAAGTATGTAATCGAAAGACGTTTTCCATTTTTCGATAAACGTAAAAGATCTTTCAGAAAATACAAAGTTGGCGTTTTGAACCGAATTTTCAAACGAAAGAAAGAAAAACCAACCAGTGAGAGGAGAAAAACTGGTTGTCACATAATGAAATTTGCTTATAATTCGATAAGTATTTTATTTATTAAAAAAAAAAAAAAAAAAGGAAAACTCATTTCGATTTGAAAACGCTTCAATAGTCAGTACTGCCTTTTTTGTGCCTTTATGTTTAACAAGAAGAAAAAATTCATGCGTCTAGCATAGATTATGAAACACTTTTCAACACATTCAGAATGATGTAACAAAACTGTACTAGTTAAAAAATTAAACGATTACGTCTAATTCAACTCTATGGAAATGCTTAATACATTTCAAAACCCCATTTCAGCTCTTCCCATCTACAATTGAAAAATTATGGAATTTTTTCAGCAGCTCTGTATAGGATATATAGATTGTATCTCTACATACACGCCAAAATTTAGTTTACTTAAGATATACATATACTTCACTTGAAAAAATATCTTCAGCAATTTCCTCTAATAAGTAGAGCGGAACGTGAATACTTTTGTGCAGCCCTGTATTTGAGCTATAGAATTTATATATAACGAGTAAGGAGCAAAAAATTTATTAAATTTAAAAGCGCAAACCGAATTTTAAACCGCACACTCCAACAATTATTACTCAAAGACAGTACTGTACTGTAACCGATTTATTTTGTGTGTTCCTTGTAAATGAGTAAAAAATGCTATGAATGCCCTGTTTTCGTGATCGTAGTGAAATTCAGTGATTTATATCAATTTTAATACATTTGAAATAGCGCAATGTCATTAAAAGACTCTGCAAACTGTTTTCCCCCATATACCATAATGTAATGGAATACTTTTGAGTGCCCCTGAAAATGAAGGATTAATCCTACATACTTCATATAAAATACCAAACATGCTTTTCTGACCCTAAATAATCTTTATCAATTTCATGAAAATCCCGGTCTATTTACGGGAGTTAGAACGTGGACAGACGGACAGACAAACCCCAATGAATAAACACTGTTGCGTTTTATCGCTGCTCCATTGTCTTAATTTAATTTCATTATGTGACAACCGGTTTTTCTCCTCTCACTGGTTGGTTTTTCTTCCTTTCGTTTGAAAATTCGGTTCAAAACGCCAACTTTGTATTTTCTGAAAGATCTTTTACGTTTATCGAAAAATGGAAAACGTCTTTCGATTACATAGTTTCTGAATAACAACACCTACCAATTTCATGCGTTTCCGAACAAAAATGAACTAAAACTTGTGTCGTAAAGTTGCCCCTTTGAATTTAAAGAACTTTATGAACTGAACTGTAGCTACGAAATTCTATGATGTAAGATTTATTGAAACGAAAGTATGTTCGCGAAAAGTTATGTGTTTTTTGTGTTTGTTATGTTAAAATATATTGTTGTTATGTCTACAATTTGTCTCTGCCATTACTCCTTATACAGAATGAACTTTTATTCCGAAAGAAATTTAAATTAGTCTTTTATCTCCAGATAAGATGAACTTAGGTAAGCCTAATCCATTTGTATGATTAAATAGTTATATTTTAACTGTGAAATGAATATTGATAACTTAATATCAATATAATAATATTGAACATAAATTTTGTAAACAGGGACTAGAATCAATATTATTTGGCATCCAACTGCTGGGATATGATATTATTTAAGAAAGTAAAATAAGATAATGGAACAAATTAAAAAATTACGCACTCCATTAAGAAGCGCTTTTATGCGAATTGCTAATTTACTTGAGAACAAATTAAATGATGAAGATAAAGATACCGAAGAAATTGAGATTTTATATGCTCAATTAGATGACAAATTGGTAGATCTAAAACCAAAAGAAAGAGAAATTTTAGATCTTCTTTTAAATGATCAATCATGTTCTCAAGAAAATTATGATAAAGAATACGAAAGTTTTAGCGTGTATGAAGAGAAATTTATTAAGTTAAAAACTAAAGTTCAAAAAATTTTAAAGGTTTCCGAGACACAAAATATTACGAAACGGAAATTTAAACTTCCTAAGATAGAATTTAAATTATTCGGGGGAGATATTAAAGTTTGTTTGGCTTTTTGGGCTCAGTTTGTAAAAATACATAACGATTCTGAAATCGCGAAAGAAGATAAATATCAATATTTGTTGCAAGCAACATTAAAGGGTTCAAGGGCTAGAGAAATTGTCGAATCGTACCCCCCCCCCCCCCCCCCCCTACTGGTGACAGTTATGAAAATGTCATTGAATCTTTAAAGGCTCGTTTTGGTCGTACTGATATGTTAATAGAAGTTTATATAAGAGAAGTGCTTTCTTTAATGATGAATAATACAACGGGAAAAGGTCCAAGAATTCCTCTTTTTAAATTGTACGACAAAATTGAAACATATTTAAGATCATTAAAAATGTTAGGTGTTTCAAGTGAACATTATTCTGCAATTCTTTATCCATTGATTGAATCGTGCTTGCCTATTGAAATATTAAGAATTTGGGAAAGAAATTTAAATTCCATTACTTTAAATTCAAAAGATGAAAGTAATAATAAGTTAGATTGCTTGATGAAATTTTTACGGCACGAAATCGAAAGCGAAGAAAAAGTCCGTTTGGCGAGAAGTGGGTTTAATCTAGAAAATGCAAACAAAAATATTTATCCTGCGTCAACTAGGCGAGAAAGAGACATTCCAACGGCTACGGAATTATATAATTCATCGAAAATGAAAAGGGAAACGTGTGTTTTTTGTAACAAGTCACATTTAAGTACCGAATGTAGACATGCTAATGGCTTATCTCACGAAGAGAAAAAACAAATGTTAATGAAAAAGGGGGCTTGTTTTAAATGTTTAGAGATAAGAAAACACATATTCCGGTTTTGTAAAACGAAAATACCACCCTGTGATTACGGTAGATTACATTTCAAAATAATGTGTCCAGCAAAAAATAATAATGAAGACCCGATTATGGAAAAGTCAGATATCGAAATTAAAAAAGACACTGTTTTATCCAATAAAACAAGTACTCGCCATTTACAAACGCTTATTGTCCGTCTTAGATGTAATAATAGATGAAATATATAAGAATATTAATTGACTCAGGCAGCAGTAAATCATATTTATCAGCTTTTGCACTGGCCGAGATGGGATATGAATGCATAGGGAAAGATAAATTGACACATAGTTTATTCGGTGGCACAGAGACTGTATCCTTGCATAAGAAGTATTTGATCAGTCTGAGCGACTTCTTTGATAATTATCGCTGCCGTGTCGAAGTGTTAGATCAAGAAAAAATTTGTTCGGACATTCCTAAATTTTTCGTGGCTCATTTATAAGTGAAATTAAGAAACAAAAAATCTTTCTCTCTGATTTGAATAACCAGGTTGAATTGCTATATCAATTTTCACCTAACGAAATTCATGGGTTTATAGGGGCTGATGTAGCAGGAAAGTTGTACACCGGAAAAATAAAACAACTGGTTTCTGGTTTAGCATTAATGGAAACACGTCTTGGTTGGACTATGATGGGAAAACCTGGCATGTTTAACGTATCCGATAACACGAACAGCGTTATGTCACTACATGTAAATGATGCAAAAATTTCAGATTTATGGCGGCTGGACACACTTGGAATTCTCGATCCTGGTGAAAGTGCAAACAAACAAGAAATCGAAAAAGCAACCGAAGAACATTTTAATAGAAATATAAAAATAGATGCAGAAGAAAGGTATGAAGTGAGCCTCTCATGGATTGAAAACCATCCTCCACTGCCAACTGGTCGAAAAATCGCTGAACAACGATTAAGAAGTTGTGTTGAATCATTAAAGAAAACGGGAACGTTACAAGAGTATGAAGATGTATTAAAAGAATGGATACAAGAAGGTGTTATTGAAGAAGTTAAGGACTCCTGTAACGACGAAAGTGAGCATTACTTGCCACACAGAGCTGTGGTTAAAGAAGATTCAACTACAAGAGTTAGACCAGTCTTTGATGGTTCAGCAAGACAAAAAGATTTACCTTCAATCAATGATTGTTTAGAGAAAGGTTCTAACATTGTAGAACTTATTCCGACTATTTTAAATAAATTTCGATTGAAGAAAATTGGCGTGATTGCGGATATTCGAAGAGCCTTTCTACAAATTAGTTTGAATGAGCGAGATACACCATTTCTTAAATTTTTATGGTGGGAGGAATGTGACCCCGAAAAGTTGAAAATTTTCCAGCATAAAAGGGTTGTTTTCGGCCTTACATGTTTGCCTTATCTGCTTGGTACAACTATCCGATATCATTTGAAGAACGTACCTTCAAGATTTAAAGAAACAGCAGATAAGTTGTTAAAGTCTTTTTACATAGATAACTGCGTCACTAGTGTAGAAAACCATGAAGAGCTTGAAAAATTTATTGAAGAATCCAAAGTTATTTTCTAAAATGCTAAATTTGATCTTCGAGGGTGGGAGTATAATCACTATAAAACAGAAGCAGAAAACTTTCCGTTATTAGAAGACAAGAATGTTCCAATTTTGGGACTAATGTGGAATTTGAAATCTGATACTTTGAAAATAGATCTACGAAAAAATTTTGAAGACTGTACTATTGTAACGAAAAGAACAATTCTGAGTGCTGTTCATAGAATTTTCGATCCCATCGGATTCACGTGTCCTGTCACCTTGGGGCCAAAGATTCTCCTTCAAGAATGTTGGAAATTGCAAGTTTCATGGGATGCTCAGTTGCCTGAATCTATTGCGAAGAAATTTGAAAAATGGTGAAAGGATGTCTCCAAATTAAAAGAAATAGAAATCCCTCGTTGTATTATTTCCAATTATGAAGCACCAGAAAATCTGTCTTTGCACATATTCTGTGATGCAAGTAAGAATGCCTATTCTACATGTATATTTTTAAGATGTGCGAGTAAAAATACAATATCTTGCCAGCTTGTACAGGCTAGGTGCAGAGTTGCTCCTATGAAAACCATTTCTATTCCTCGATTGGAACTACTTTCCTGTAATATAGGAGCTAGACTACCACAGAGTGTGATACACGATCTTCAGTTGAAACATATCCCGAAATTTTTCTGGTCTGATTCAGCAAATCCTCTGTATTGGATCAAAGGAACTGAAAATTGGGCTCCTTTTGTTTTCAATAGAGTTAAAGAAATCCGATCATTGACAGAACCTGAAAATTGGTATCACATCCCTGGATCATTAAATGCAGCAGACCTCCCTTCTCGTGGTTGCAATGCAGAAACTTTAGCGAAATCTAAACGGTGGGAGGGTCCGGAATGGTTGCGAAGACCGGAAGAAGAATGGCCGAAATCCAACGTTGTTCCTGATTTCAACATAGTATATTCCGAAAAAAGAAAAACTGTTATTAGCACAACGAATCATGAAGAATCAACTGAAAAAAATTATAACAGATTTTCGTCGTACGACAAACTGATCAGAATTATTGCTTGGATTTCTAGATTTTTTACTAACTGTAAAGTGGAACGTGTCAACCGGATTTCTGGACTCTTAACTCTAGAAGAAATAAATAGAGCTGACATAGCTTTATTAAAAATAGTACAAAAAGAATCATTTTTAGGAACTGAAGATAAACGCTTAAAATCACTTCAGTGTTATGTAGAATCGAATGGATTACTGAAAGTGAAGACTCGTATTCTGATGAGAGAAGATAAAAGAAATTTCCGATTTCCGATACTGTTACCCAGTAGCCATCCAGTTGTGGAAATACTTATTCAGACAAGACATCGTAGTTTAAATCATGCTGGTACCCAGATATTGATGAGTAATTTAAGATAAGACTTTTGGATTTTGAAATGCAGGAAGACTGTTAGAAAAGTAGTTAAAAACTGTGTACGTTGTAAAAGATTTAATTCAAGACCTAAACCGATTATAGAAGCACCACTTCCGGAAGATCGTATAAAATAAGCTGCAGTGTTCGAAGTTGTAGGAACTGAATACGCCGGTCCTTTACTTCTTCGAGGAGGTCAGAAAGCTTGGATAGTTATTTTCACATGCGCTGTCTACAGAGCCATACATTTAGAGATAGCCACATCTTTATCGACTGACAACTTTTTGCAAGCTTTTAGAAGATTTATAGCCCGAAGAGGTAGACCTGCAATAGTATATTAGTGACAATGGGAAAAAAAATTACGGGTGCTGAAAATTTGCTTAAGAAAATCGATTGGGATGTCGTTTCTCAGTATAGCGAAGCTAAGAAGATCACTTGGAAATTTAATCCTCCATCTGCACCGTGGTGGGGTATGTGGTGGGAACGTTTGATAGGCATAATCAAAGGGATCCTTCGAAAAGTTTTAGGACAAAGCTCTTTGAACTTAGAAGAAAAGCAAACTGTTATTTGCGATACTGAAAGTATTGTTAATCAGCGGCCTTTGACCTATGTTTCAGAGGAAATTGATGATTTAATACCACTTACTCCTTCTATGTTTTTACAAGAATATTAGAGAATCAGGTGTTCCTGATCTTGACATTTTGGATTTATCGTCTATTAATAAGAGACATGCCTATAGACAGCGACTAAAACAAGATTTGAGGAAAAGATTCCGCACTGAATATTTGGGGTATTTAAGACAATGCTCGAAATTTGACAAAAATTAGAGACCTGTTCAGATTGGTGATGTTGTTCTAGTGTCTAGTGAGAATGTTAAGAAACTTGAATGGCCACTTGGCAAAGTTATTGAACTTTATCCTTCTAAAGATGGAAATGTACGATTAGTAAAGGTAAAAATGAAAGGTGGCGAATTTTTACGTCCTGTCCTCAGATTGATACCTCTAGAAGTAACTCATGAAAGAGGTACTAAACTGCATTCTATAGCTCAAAACTCAATATCTTCCGAACAGACTGTTCAACCGAATGGTAAAGAGTGTCCTTTAGATCCTACTTTTGCTAAACCGATGACAAAGCTGACTGGTAAAAACTGTTCTTCAGACCCTGCGACGAGTAAGCCGATGATCCAACATTCTGTTAAAGACTGCTTTTTAGATACGGAATCTACTGAAACTATTTTCCAAAAAGGTGTTGGTGACTCTCCTGTGGTGACTGTACCTGAAAAACGATCCAGATATGGTCGTGTATATAAACCCAAAGTAAAGTTTGAGTTTCATTGAATTCGAAACTCAAAGGTGGGAGTGTGTTGCGTTTTATCACTGCTCCCATGGTCTTAATTTAATCGTTTTTATTTTGCGCCTCGCGCAGATGATATTTTTTTGTTGACAAACAGAATGTTTAAAGAACTTTATGAACTGAACTGTAGCTACGAAATTCTATGATGTAAGATTTATTGAAACGAAAGTATGTTCACGAAAAGTTATGTGTTTTTTGTGTTTGTGATGTTAAAATATATTGTTGTTATGTCTACAATTTGTCTCTGCCATTACTCCTTACACAGAATGAACTTTTATTCCGAAAGAAATTTAAATTAGTCTTTTATCTCCCGATAAGATGAACTTAGGTAAGCCTAATCCATTTGTATGATTAAATAGTTATACTTTTAACTGTGAAATGAATATTGATAACTTAATATCAATATAATAATATTAAACATAAATTTTATAAACAGGGACTAGAATCAATAAACACTTTTCAACTTCGTTGGAAAGTGTTAAAAATGAGTTAGTAAATGTGTCAGAAAGTTTTGCGCTTGTTGGGCAATGCACTTGAGAACCGCCTAAAGTACGACCGTTTTCTATCCCAATTAAAACTCACTCATTGAATGCAGCGTACTCGCTGGCTTTTGACCAACATTCGCGATTTGGCGAATAAGAAATAAAAAACAGTAGCCAAGTGAAAGCAAATGTTAGCAAAATGGATTCGGCTTAAAACACATGGAAAATCTATCTTTAACCCGTTATTGTATCCATTTTTTGAACATGTTCTAAAATAACCTAATTTTTTGTAATTACTCAAAAAATAGAAATTCAACTATCCGCTACAGAAACTATTAAAAATAAATACATTCTAAATGCCTCCTAAATGTGTCAATATTTCAGACATTCTTTTAGCAGTCTGAATAAAAGTTAAAAACAGCTATCTTTGATTTACCGTTGTAAAAACGTACACTAAAAATTGCTATGAAATTTCGACCGATAGAAAAAAATTGACCAGCCAATGATACTATGCGTACAACTAATATATAGTATGGTTAGTTTCAACACCACATTCCAGCAGAACTTTTTAATATTTAGCACTTGTTGCGAGTAATTTTGCTTAGGTTTTTACCAGAGCGACGCCGCCGCATAGACAGTGATTAACTGACAAAAACCTATCGCATAATCCTTTTTGTGTCTTTGACTGTTGCTAAATGGAATTGATATTGAGTCTGTATCTCTATAAATAGAGCGATGTAAATGGCTCGGTGCGATTGAACATGTAAAGCTAGATCAATCGTTCAGAAACGCGGATAAGTCTCGAGTTTGTTGGCACGCTCACAAACAGAGCAGAGATTGGGCACTCGCAATTTGGCGAGTCAGATTGTTAGTTTATTCGCCAAATGAAGCATTTTGGCGCAATGGTGAGCGGCAGCGAGAACACTGATTGAATGCATTCGCAACGATAGTTTTAGGAAACAATAAGTAAATACTTCCCTTGACCATCACTAGATAGTAATAGCAGTTCCAGTAAGCTGAAAATTGTTAAACCTTTCGGCCCTGATTTTTTTTTTTTCAATTTGGGGTAAAAATCCCCTTTACACTGATAAAATTAAAAGTAACTAACCAAATCACAGAAGTTAGCGGTTACTGAAATTTAACGAATATATTAGTTTCTGAAGCCTAACGAATGCAGTTATTTTGCTTTCTTTTCATATGACAGTAGTCGAAGGGAGAATTTTTGAAGACATTTGGGAAATGTTGTATTACAACAGGATTTAACAGACATAAAAACACTAGCCTTTTTTATTGTTTATCACAAATTATTCATTCGGAAAAGTAGTCCTTAATTTAAGTTAAAACCCTTTCGGCCCTGATTTTTTCTTAAAGTAAAAAAAAAAAAATAAAAACTTTTTGCCTTTTTTATTTGTACTAATTCATTATTTCAAAGCTAGATGGCGCTAATTGTCCACTAAAAGTCAAACTATAGAATGCACATATGTGATTGTGAGGTTTTTACGTATCTGCAAGGCGTTACTTATAGTTTAAGGCTGTTCTTAACTGCTCTGCTCAACAAGCGCAAAACGTTTTTACACATTTACAAATTCATTTTTTAACGGAAAGATATCAAATTGGAAAGCCTGCCCATGAAAGCGATTTGGAATTGAACTGTTTTTTCCATTTTTTTTGATCAATCAATTACCCATTGAGTTATAAGCGTTTTGGATCATGTGACAAACCCGTTTTTCACCCGTTCTTGAGTGCTTTTTCTTCCTTCGTGCGAAAATTTGGTTCAAAACGCCTACTTTGACACTTTTTTCTGAAAGATCTATTGCGTTTGCAAAAAAAAAAAAAAAAAAAAAAAAAAAAAATGGAAAAAACAGCTTGATGACATAGTTTCTGATCAACAATACTAGCTAGTTTCATGCATTTTCGAACAAAAATAAATTAAAACTTATGTCAGAAAGTTGCCCTTTTGGATTTGAGAACACTCTTAAGAGGGTCCGGGACACATTTTAAAATAATTTTTATTTATTGAGTTAAAATTCTGAATTTTTTTGTGATGGTTAACCTTATCATTTGTAAACAAAATCACGTGATAAAACTTCTCAAAAAATTTTTTTAATTTAAATTTAAAATTTATTCAAAAATTGGGGTAATTTAAAATCGTTATAACTCGAAATATTATTTATAGAATTTCAATTTTTTTTCATTTAAATAAACAGAAATATATAAGTTTTAATTTAGATTCAGCATTTTTAAAAATATTAATTTATAAAAAAATTAAAAATACTTAACAAAAAAATTTCAAAAAAAGTGGTGCAACTTTTTAAAAAAAAATCATATTTTCAAAAGTAAATATTTTTTTCAAGTATGCTGAATCAAAATTAAAGTAAAACAATTGAAAAAGATATGTTCCAAGTTTGAACCCTGTATCTTTAACGGTTCTCGAGTTATAAGAATTTAAGTATCAGAAATGGTGAAAAAAACCTATCATGAAGAAAAACGCATTTTTACAAGAAGTCGTTTCCATGACAGCCATTGCTTGAAAGCCAGATTTTGAAAACAAACCAAAACGAAAAAAATAATATTTTTTGTTCTAATTCAGATAGAAACATGATTTAAATATCATTTTAAGCAGGAAGAAACAGAGAAATTTTTTATGAAATAAAATGTTTTTGCAAAATTTGAAGATTTTTGTGCCCCGGACCCCCTTAAAGCATTTTAAATGTAAGGAACACATTTGGTGACCGCCAGGGCCGAAAGGGTTAACAAAGCTATTTTGGCATGTGTGAATGTCAATTTTGCTTCCATCTTCTTGTCTGACATGGTATCCCTAACTTTTGCTAGGAAACATCTTAAATTTTAAAGGTAAGGGCTATCATATTTTTCCCCCTTGTTTTAAATAGATCACTTGGCAGTGCGTCATGCTAAAAAAAAAATTAAATTTTCAGTTTATTTACTTTACGAAATACTTTTGAGTACCGTAGGGATTACGTTTAACAAGATTTTTACTTAGATTTTTATCGTTTGAATACATATGGGGCATAAAAAGTACATATTTATCAGGGATGCGTGGGTGCTAGACAGGTGGATTTTGATACAATGTAGGAGTAGATACTGCATAATTTATGTATGACATTGATGAGGGGCTGTGCATATATAACGTTATTATGTTAGGGGGGAGGGGGGATCTGGCAAATGATATCGTAAGACATCTCTAGGGGTAGGGTGGTTGTCCTTTGATATTGTTATCATTTTTGATCCAACCAAAATTTTCTCTTTTAATTTGTTACTTTTTAAAATCAAAATAGTACGTTATCTCTTTTAGTATGTTCTCTATTTTTATGAAAATACAAAGATACTATTAAAATCATTAAATGACTATAAAAGCATATAATTCGAAAATATGGAAAACCCCAACGTTTAGCATTCCTATTCTGTCATATGTGTATGCATATATAATACGCTGTTCGATAAACAATATGCGAATTATGTTTGAAATTATACTTGTGTTTACTAGTAAATAAAAGAGAAAGAATGTTTTCCACCTCTTTTGTTGATAAGAAGTTCTGTCTCCCCCCCCCCCCCATTGCGGAGGCAAGTGCAATAATATATTATTACTGTTGGATGCATTATGTAAAAAAAAAAAAAAAAAAAAAAAAAAAAAACATATTACTTTTAAATACTTATTAACTGAACTTAACTGAATACTTTTAAATAGCAACTTTTTCTTCTAAGTGTTATTTGATGTAAAGTTATTTCATACATAAAGTGATATTTTATTGACTTCCCTTGAATCAATAAAGTGTGCGAAAAATAAATGTAACCAAATTTATATATCACTCCAAACAAAAGAAAAAAAAAATCAAAAAACTTTTAGACATTGATAACGATATCATTACGGGGGGGGGGGGGTGTCGAGAGATGATAACGTATGATATCGTAAGGGGGGGGGGGAGGGCCCAAAATTACCAAAAAGTTGATAACGTTATATATGCACAGCGCCTGAATAATAAAGCAAAAAATATGTTATTATCTTTAGAAAAAATATTGTATTTCTATAAAATAAAATGGAAAAAATAATTAGAAATTAGAAACAAGTAATATAATTTTTTTTAAAAGTCAATTCCTACTTAGGTCATCAAAGAAATCTTTAATATAACCCCTTAAGTTAATATTAGTTTTTGTTGCATTAAAATATCTCAATTTGTTGATTTTTTCTATAAGCAAGTAAACCCTATTGGTTTACAATGGAAGTCTATGGGAATTTGGCGAAATATTAGAGATATCGCCAAGTTGGCGATACACTTGGTGCTATTTGGCGACAGAACATGGTACCCCCTATGGTAACCCATCTTATAGATATGGAGATGCATTAAATGCTTCAATAACCAATGGTCGCCATTTTGTCTCCCATATAAAACTAAAAGTAATTAATTTAATTTAATTAATGAATTAATATTTGAAAAAACGGTATTAACATCAAGTGTCATCCACTACAAGTTTAAAAAAATTATTTGAACTTGATTGGATGAATAATAAATATTTTATTAACGATTGAAAATTTGAGCAAGATATACATAGGGAGAATATGAACTAATAGTAGGAATTGAAAAAAATCTAAAAATATCTTTTAGCATTTTTCTGAATCCTTTTGAGTTTTCTACAACTAAAAGTTTCGAAATTTCTTTACATATGCTTTCCCTCGGACGATAGTGTTACAACGATAGAATATTCTTCTGATGGCGAAATGCTCACTGATAATGCATCAATAGTATCCTCATCTAGTCATATATACATCATAGACATATATACACAATATATATGCATGATAAGTCACATTAAAATAATAAGAAAAAAATGGATATAGCTTTTTTTTCTAAGTCCCGATTTCTGCCTCAAGCATTATGAACCAATGGTACTTTGAAGTAGCACATCAAATAATTAGCCGTAATTAACAAAAAATAAATAAACCTTTTATTTTTAATGCATATATTTTCTAATGTATCATAGTAATGTAAGGAAAAAAGTTTCGTGGAGAATTCATAATTTGGGATATAAAGGGTTAAGAATGTGAAAAATATTATAACGTATGCGTAAAGTACCACTGGAAAAGGCTTTATAATAAAACAAAGTTATACTTGTGCTTAAAAATGCAACTCAAAACGTTATTAAGCAAATAAGGACCATAAGCAAATAATAATTAATATTAAAATTTTATCAAATCTATCAAAAGTTATCAATGAATTATGCATCTCTATCTAACTAACTTTGTGTTCGTAATTCATGAATTAATTATTATTTGATTAATAGCGTTTCGAGATGTAAGCTTTATGCATATGTAACTTTGTATGTGTTATTAAAAAAACTTGTTGAGTTGCACTTTACGCATATGTAATTATATTTGGCACAGCTGTCATATACGCACCGGAGTACCTAATTGGTACCAAAATGGCGTTATTTTGCCTGACATGGTAATTCGGCTATTGTTGTTCATTTATTAGTAAATTGTTCATTTACTTTTATTTTCTTTTTTAAAATTATATAAATTGTTTTGTACTATAGTTATAATTAAACCTTTTTTTATTTATTGTTATTTATTTTTTTAAATAACAGAAAATAATTTAAAAATATATATGTAACTGCTATTCGAAGTAAAAAAAAATCGCGCCAAACCCGGTGCGTGTATAATAGCTGTGCCAAATATTTTTCGCCCCACCAGTGGCCGAGAGGTTCTGCTCTCGAAGCTGGTAGACGGGAGGTGCTGGTTTCGAACCCAATCATTCCCGTCGTCCTAATCGTTCGGAGTTTTCGTGGTTTTATTCGGACCGTGGATTTCCATGCGTAAATACGGGATAGGTTCCCTTAGAAAGAACCCACGGAGGGCACCCCCCCCCTTTAGGGCTTATATCCCTCGTGTTGATAATAGGCCGTCATAAACACAACCAACCTAATGTTTTTCGCCATGTTTTTAAATTAAAATTTATGAAGTAGGGAAACCCCGATAGTAATTTATAGTCACCATGTATATATACAGTGACAACGGCGGATCCAGTCTTCCATTTAGAGGGGGAGGGGGGGGGTGATGGCTGGCTCTTTTTTTTTGAGGGGGGGGAGGGTCATATCTCTTAATAAACGTTTTTTTTTTTATTGTAGGCTGTTCCCATATCCAAAATTCCTACTTTTCTGATACTTTTGAGAACATTCGTAAATAGAGAAATAAAAATAAAATAAAATAAAATAAATAAATAAAATAAATAATAATAATAATAAGATTGCATTAATATTCGTAAAAACATAAAATTTACAGATTTATTCAGATACCAAGAAATTGAAGAATTTCTCTCTTTTTTTTTTTTTTTTTTTGTTTTTTTTTTTTTGTTTTTTTTTTTTTTGTTTTTTTTTTTTTTTAATAAAAGCAAAGAATCATTCAGAAAAAAATGAGCATTTAAAATCAATTTTCAGGACTTGACAGTGACAGAAATACCTACATGAGGGAGCAGTTGGTTGTCACGTTCTGAAATTCAGTGTAAAACACCGTATTTTACGTAATTTTCCGAAATATTCTTTACCTTTATCGAAAAATGGAAAACGCTATTCAATCACATTGTTTTTGAATATGGGCACTTGCATCTGAAATTAGAAATGACTTCATTAGATGTGCCAGAGAATACCTACTTTGGATTTGAGTAGAGCTTTAAGGGTACTATGGACCTTTATTTGAGCAAAAATCCACACAAAAATCGAAAATTATTTTTGTACATATTATTCTTCTCCAATTTTGAGTCATTTACGAGAAACCGCATGTAGATGCTATGCTTTTTCGCAAAGTTACAAGTGTTTGAATTTTGTACACAAATAGTTTTTCGGCTTTTAATGTATTTTAAATCTGTTTTTCTCAAAACTGATTTTTCAGCGTTTTTAGATTTTTGAAATGCTCCATGTGTGTTAATTTTTTATAAAAATACTTGAAATTGATAAGAAAAAATTCTGATATTGCTTACAAAGAAGCTGTGTATGTATTTTAAAATTCGACTTCATTGAGATAATTAAATTTGATTTTTAACTTATTAAAAGGCCAAATTTTGATGAAAATCGATATAAAATTCAGAAAAAAAACTCTAAAAATTTACCTATTCAAATTATTCAGAAATTGGTACACAGATTTATTTGCAATAGAATTTTAAACGATAAAAATGCAAGATCGAGGAAATATCTCAAAAATTAAGACTCATGGGTCCTTTTAAAATTTCGTTTAAAGTTTCTCTCTATTCTAAAAAAAAAGTAACTACCGCTGTCACCGGCGCCGGTTTGAATTTTTTGTGACCGGAGGTCTTTCTTCGTTATTATTAAGAAAAATAATGCATACAAAAATATGAAAATCGGTAGTATTATACAAAAATGTTTGATAAACACGCTGATGCAGACAGTTTTCAGATCGAAGAATTATTTTAAGAGATATTTAACGCTAAAGTTGGACAAAATCGTTCCACTAGAAAAATTTTATAGGAGCAAAAACTGTTCATAGGAATTTAATCATTTTTAGATCATTTTATGCGTTAGAATTTGCCGGAGTGCAGATTGCATTAATTTTTTTATTTTGATTAATTTTTTGAGGTTTTATTTCTATTTTAAATTCAGATTTTCAGCATTTCTAGAGATATTTTTAACAGATTTTAGAAAGTGATATTAATTTAAACTGTTGCCAACTGCATAAACAGCGGAAACAATACTGTTTGCTTCAAAAAAAAAAAAAAATATATATATATATATATATTTATACGCGTAAATAAATTAAAAATTTATTTACACGTGACTATTATAAACAGAAAAAAACATTTGGAATTAGAATTAAATAATTATGTACAAAAAGCAAGAACTTATTAAAAATTACGTCATAAAAACTATAATTACACGTGAATTTTAAGAGAGAAAGGAATTTGTAAAACAATAAATTTATTAACATGCGTTAGAAGTCTTAAATATGAGAAATTACGTCATATTTACGTCACATTACAGTTATTACATAAAATGAACACAAAATAATATTGCAAAACGGTTTAAATTTAGAAATTGCGCTAGACATTTATTTGATATTTTGAGAGGATACTTTTCAACTATTTTTGTTAGGAAAGCGCAAAAATATTTAATTTCTAACACAAGTATTTTCACGTGAATATTAAAAAGAGAAAGAATAGTTTGGTCAAAATTACGTCAGATTAAAAACGATTAATTTAAAATGTCTCATTTAAAAGAACTTTCTTTTCACTTTGTTAAAAAATACCAGGAGACAAAGACTCTGTTTACTTAATTCCTTTTATATTAGCTTATTTTGAAATGTTGTTACACGTGTCTACGTCATCAAGTTATTTTTATTTCGATGTTTTATTTGTATTTTAATTAATGTTGTACTAATTTATTTGTTTTTTCGTTATTTAAAATAAAAATTATGTCAATTTGTATAATTTGGCGAGTGGTTTGGCGATTTATATAATTTGGCGAAATGGGTCGACGGGATAATCAAGTAGTACCGCAACAGATTTGGCGTTAAAATTCCCCAATCAAAGAGAAATGAATAGAAATCCATTTATAGAGAGATCGCGACTGTTTTTTAAATTATAATTCAATCTTTCGAAATCTTTTTAAAGCCGATCAAATTAGCGTGCATTTAGAGTCTACGGTGTCTGGACGGGGGTTGGCGAATGTAGCTCCTAGGGGGCCGAGCCCCCTAGTTTAATAAAAAAAAATTCTTAAAATTATAATAAGACTAGAAAGATAGATAGCCCGCTAAAAATGACGGAAAATCTCTCTATTCTAAAAAAAAGTAACTACCGCTGTCACCGCCGCCGGTTTTGAATTTTTTGAATTTTCGGTTTTGAATTTTTTGTGACCGGAGGTTTTTCTTCGTTAATATTAAGAAAAATAATGCATACAAAAATATGAAAATCGGTAGTATTATACAGAAATGTTTGATAAATACGCTGATGCAGACAGTTTTCAAATAGAAGAATTATTTTAAGGGATATTTAATGCTAAAGTTGGACAAAATCGTTCCACTAAAAAAGTTTTATAGGAGCAAAAACTATTTATGGGAATTTAATCATTTTTAGATCATTTTATTCGTTTGAAATTTCCGGTGTGCAGACTGTAAATCTTTTTTAAATTAGACTAATTTTTTGAGGTTTTACTTCTATTTTAAATTCAAATTTTCAGCATTTCTAGAGATATTTTTGACAGATTTTAGAAAGTAATATTAATTGAAACTGTTGCCAACTGTATAAAAAGCGGAAACAATAATGTTTGCTTCAAAAAAAAAAAAAAAAAAAAAAAAAAAAAAAAATATTTATACGTGTAAATAAATTAAAAAATTATTTACACGTGACTATTATAAACAGAAAAAAACATTTGGAATCAGAATTAAATAATTATGTACAAAAAGCAGGAACTTATTAAAAAATTATGTCAAAAGCTATAATTACACGTGAATTTTAAGAGAGAAAGGATTTTGTAAAATAATAAATTTATTAACATGCGTTAGAAGTCTTAAATAGGAAAAATTACGTCATATTTACGTCACATTACAGTTATTAAATAAAATGAACACAAAATAATATTGCAAAACGGTTTAAATTTAGAAATTGCGCTATTTATTTGATATTTTGAGAGGATACTTTTCAACTATTTTTGTTAGGAAAGCGCAAATAATATTTCATTTCTAACACAAGTATTTTCACGTGAATATTAAAATGAGAAAGAATAGTTTGGTCAAAATTACGTCAGATTAAAAACGATTAATTTAAAATGTCTTGTTTAAAAGGACTTTCTTTTCGCTTTGTTGAAAAATACCGGGAGACAAAGATTCTGTTTACTTAATTCCTTTTAAATTAGCTTATTTTGAAATGTTTAACTTATTTTACTTAATCAAAGACGAAAACAGCGATTGACATATGTATTTTTGGTACTACTTAGTTATCCCGTCGACCAAAAATCTATCATTCGCCAAACTACAAGATTAAATGCCAATAATGGTTGACCGTAAATGTCACATTAACTTGACTTTAAGCAAGTTACACGTGTCTACGTCATCAAGTTATTTTTATTTCAATGTTTTATTTCTATTTTTATTAATGTTGCACTAATTTATTTGTTTTTTCGTTATTTAAAATAAAAATGATGTCAATTTGTATAATTTGGCGAGTGCTTTGGCGATTTATATAATTTGGCGAAATTGGTCGACGGGTTAATCAAGTAGTACCGCAGCGGATTTGGCCTTAAAATTCCCCAGTCAAAGAGAAATGAATAGAAATCCGTTTATAGGGAGATCGCCACTGTTTTTTAAATTACTAGGGGGCTCGGCCCCCTACGAGCTACGCTCGCCAACCCCCCGTCCAGACACCGTAGACTCTAAATGCACGCTAATTTGATCGGCTTTAAAAAGATTTCGAAAGATTGAATTATAATTTAAAAAGCAGTGGCGATCTCTCTATAAACGGATTTCTATTCATTTCTCTTTGATTGGGGAATTTTAACGCCAAATCCGTTGTAGTACTACTTGATTATCCCGTCGACCCATTTCGCCAAATTATATAAATCGCCAAACCACTCGCCAAATTATACAAATTGACATAATTTTTATTTTAAATAACGAAAAAACAAATAAATTAATACAACATTAATAAAAATACAAATAAAACGTCGAAATAATAATAACTTGATGACGTAGACACGTGTAACAACATTTCAAAATAAGCTAATATAAAAGGAATTAAGTAAACAGAGTCTTTGTCTCCTGGTATTTTTTAACAAAGTGAAAAGAAAGTTCTTTTAAATGAGACATTTTAAATTAATCGTTTTTAATCTGACGTAATTTTGACCAAACTATTCTTTCTCTTTTTAATATTCACGTGAAAATACTTGTGTTAGAAATTAAATATTTTTGCGCTTTCCTAACAAAAATAGTTGAAAAGTATCCTCTTAAAATATCAAACAAATGTCTAGCGCAATTTCTAAATTTAAACCGTTTTGCAATATTATTTTGTGTTCATTTTATGTAATAACTGTAATGTGACGTAAATATGACGTAATTTCTCCTATTTAAGACTTCTAACGCATGTTAATAAATTTATTGCTTTACAAATTCCTTTCTCTCTTAAAATTCACGTGTAATTATAGTTTTTATGACATAAGTTCCTGCTTGTTGTACATAATTATTTAATTCTAATTCCAAATGTTTTTTTCTGTTTATAATAGTCACGTGTAAATAATTTTTTTAATTTATTTACACGTATAAATATTGTTTTTTTTTTTTTAAGCAAACATTTTTGCTTCCGCTGTTTATACAGTTGGCAACAGTTTAAATTAATATCACTTTCTAAAACCTGTTAAAAATATCTCTAGAAATGCTGAAAATCTGAATTTAAAATAGAAATAAAACCTCAAAAAATGAGTCAAAATAAAAAAATTAATGCAATCTGCACTCCGGCAAATTCTAACGCATAAAATGATCTAAAAATGATTAAATTCCTATGAACAGTTTTTGCTCCTATAAAACTTTTTTAGTGGAACGATTTTGTCCAACTTTAGCATTAAATATCTCTTCGATCTGAAAACTGTCTGCATCAGCGTGTTTATCAAACATTTCTGTATAATACTACCGATTTTCATATTTTTGTAAGCATTATTTTTCTTAATATTAACGAAGAAAGACCTCCGGTCACAAAAAATTCAAAACCGGCGGCGGCGGCGGCGGTGACAGCGGTAGTTACTTTTTTTTAGAATAGAGAGATAATTCAATCTTCCGAAATCTTTTTAAAGCCGATCAAATTAGCGTACTTTTAGAGTCTGCGGTGTCTGAACGGGGGTTGACGAGCGTAGCTCGTAGGGGGCAGAACCCCTAGTGGAATTAAAAAAAAAACACATGGGCAATAATGTGTTTTCTCGCTTGTTTCGCAGTGATAGATCAAAATAACACATTTTAAAAACGAAACACATTTATGAAAAACTATGTATGTAATGAATACATTAAAAATGAAATTTAAGGATAAATTAAAATTTGACCACAATACTTCAGGATTTTCCATTATAGGGGCCTAGGCGGTGTTTTTTTTTTTTTTTTTTTTTTTTTTTAAAGAAAGCTTGGGGGAATTCGGGTGATCAGAGAGTGAGATTCGTTTCCAAATGATATAAACAGCTATGAAACTAAACTTGATGAAATTTTTTGTTTGTTTACGTACGCATTTTATCTAAATGTATATAATTGTTGTTTTTATGTACAAATTACTTCTGTTTCTGCACAAAATTAGATAAATGGCTTCTTTATATTAAATAAATTTTATAAATATTGAACAAAAAAATGCGTGTGTATATAAAATGAAACAGTGAATAGGTTTTCAGAATATATGTTCAAATTTCCTTCTGCGCCAAGGCAGTTTTCTCTATTTCGCAAAGGTCCCTATATTGGAAAAGAACTGAAATTTTAATTTCTGCATCCGGCTAATCAAAGCAGATTAAAATAAGATAATTCAGATAGTACAGTGCTGTCTAGTGGTTGTTATTTTATTAGTAGCATCGGGATGAAGATGTAAAACGTACATTTTCGTATATTACTCTTTAAATTCTGACCCATAGATTTTTTTGGGAAAAAAAAACCCTTAAATGCGCCGAGTTTAAATTAAATTGGGGTGAGCTCGATTATAAAGATTAATGGGTTTCAATAGGAATTTAGCAAAATTAGTCAGCCATCGCCAAGTTGGCTTCATATATGGTAACTTATTTTTGTCGCCAAATTTGGCGATAATTTGCCAAGTTGGTCAAAATTTGGCACTATTGTAGTAACCCTGTATTAGTATTTTTCAACAATTACTCATTATTGAAGCTGATACCAATTTCGCCATAGGAAGCCTAACATGGCCGCGATTAATGAGATGGTCCAACCAGAATTGTGAGGGACACACAGAGACTTGGATTTTATATAAATAGATTTGAAACTTCTTTTAAGGTGTTCTATGTACTTATGATAAAATGTATATTTTCTCAAAATTTTATATCTCTATGATGAAAATTAAAGTAAAAAATAATTTACGTCCACCGTCCTCTTAAAGAGCCAGAAATATTCGCATTGTTTTAATTTTAAAAGAATTTAATCAATACAGTAGAACCTCGATTATCCGAAGTAATTGGGACCGACTCTTTTTCGGAAAGTTGAAATTTTCAGATAATCGAGAATGCTTCAATTTTAAGATAAGCAGAAATATATGCGCTATTTCTTATTGTGGTAACAAGTGCTTAATAAAAGTAAAGCAATAACATAATAGAAACAAGAATAAATAGCCTGAATTTTAATTTTGAAATTAAGTACCTTTTACATATTTCCCAAGAGTTTGAAACAATGTTTTGTTTGTCGCAGTTTCGATTGCCTTTGCTTTGAAACTCTATCACGAAGGTTTGCAATATTATTAGTTCACGAGTATCACAGTCTTTCTGCTGCTCCAGCCATGTCAAACCTTTTTCAAAACATTCAAAAGCTTCAGAATTGCTCATTTGTTCGTTTTCATCGTTCGTTTTGTTCGTTCCACCCAGCAGCTTACGGGACTCAAGTTAAATTGAAAGGAACTCTAAGAAAGGGGATCGAAAATATTTATATGTACTCGTACTTTGGAATGCACTGCTTGCACACAAGAAATATTATAGTTAAAAAAACCCTTGAAAATGGATTTTGCACACAAGAAATGTATAATATATATATATATATATATATATAAATATTTGAAAATGGATTTCGATTAACCGAGAGTTTCGGTTAAAAGAGTTTCGGATAAAGGAGGTTCTACTGTATTACATTTTTAAAATATTCTTCAGAAATTTTCTTGGGTCGGAGGGGATCATGACCCTCGTGACCTCCCCCTTGAATCCCCCATTGTACTACATATATATTTCAAATTGAAATAAAAGTACTGAAGAATCCGATTTTTAATATTCATTCCATCATTCCGCCTTTCTGGAAAAATCACAGCTGATGTTTGATAATTATGATTGATTTACTTCAAGAACTTTTCGGGGGAAAATTGTCCACAGACCATCTGTGTCACAGTAGCTTATCGTATGCACGCTGACACATACTACTTCCTTTGCTTTAATTATAAACAGCGTATTTATTTCCTTCAGACGACAATTGTCACCTCTGCCAAGGCCCAAAACATACTAACTCTGTTTTTGGAATTAATATTCACTGCGTTCCCCAATTCTTATCGTTGCCATAACCAAGTAACAGGTAACGCGGCTGGAATTTATGAACTTCCAGGAGGGAGTATTATGCCCCCCCCCCTCCCCTCTGGACTGTGGTCTAGCGCAGGTGAAAGACCCCAAGGCAAGTTGATCCGCGCATCGGCACGCTGTCTACTTTGTCTTATAATCACTATGTACGGATCAGCAAGATGCAATAGGCTTGGTGAGTACCAAATATTTGATACCTTCTGGGTTCTTTATGGTATGTTTTTTCCCTGCAGTGCGGTCGCTTTTGAGGAAAAGGGAATCCAAAGGGGGAATCCCCTCCCCCCTGAAATTTCGTATCGGTAGGCATTAATTAAAAATTTGGTAAGATGTTAAAAGTTGGTTATTACTGAAACCTCATCAGAGTATTTTTTTTTTTTTTCTAATCGTGGAATCTATATTATAAAGCAAAAACATGTCTATAAGTAATTCTGACTTCATATTGACGGTGGCAACACTTGACCAATAAATTTTGCTTTTATTAAAATTTGTTTAAGGCTGTTCTTAACTGCTCTGCTCAACAAGCGCAAAACGTTTTGACACATTTACAAATTCATTTTTTAACGGAAAGAAATAAAATTGGAAAGCTTGGCCATGGAAGCGGTTTGGAATTGAACTGTTTTTTCCATATTTTGATCAATCGATTATCTATTGAGTTAGAAGCGATTTTGGATCACGTGACAAACCCGTTTTTTGCCCGCTCTTGAGAGCTTTTTCTTCCTTCGCGCGGAAATTCGGTTCAAAACGCCTACTTTGACACTTTTTTCTGAAAGATCTATTGCGTTTGCTAAAAAATGAAAAAACAACTCTATGACATAGTTTCTGAACAACAACACTAGCTAGTTTCATGCATTTTCGAGCAAAAATAAATTAAAATTTATGTCAGAAAGTTGCCCTTTTGGATATGAGAACACCCTTAAGGGATGTTCATGACTAATACTAAAACCTTCATACTCTATCCAAGTTTAGGACTGGCAGCACTAGTTAATGCTGGCGTGTTTAAAAACTGTTTATTTTATTTTATATTTTTTGTTTACTTTTTTATCATTTAAAATTGTCTCTCCTTATCATTTACTGTACGTCAGAGATTATAATTTAAGCAAAAATAAATTGGAAATTCGGTTAAAAACATTTTTTTTTTTTTCAGAGAAATAGGCTGTTCGGATAATTGGAAGTTCGGTTAATTGGAGCTCCGATAATCGGCGCTCTACTGTATTTTTTTCTACTCGTGGAATCTATATTATAAAGCAAAAACATGTCTGTAAGTAATTTTGACTTCATATTGACGGTGGCAACACTTGACCAATAAATTTTGCTTTTATTAAAATTTGTTTAACTTTTAAACATTTTACAATTTCAATATTTACAACCGTCGAATAGGTTAAAAAAAAAAAAAAAAAAAAACCTAAAAAGTTCTTTAAAAAGAAATTTGTTGGAAAACTGTATCTCAATTTACTGATTTTTTATGCTTTTAAAAATAAATTTTGAAGCTTGATTTAAAAAAAAATCCATCTCTATGGCGTGCAGCTCGACTACAAAGATCAACTCCTTTGTACCTACAACAATATAGGTAGTTTAGCATTTGCTTCCGGCTAATATTCGATAAGAAAATTAAAGCTTCATCAATAAATACTTAAAAAAATAAAATAATTTAAATAAAACACAAATTTAACAGACACGCAATCGTATTACGTGCTTAAACCACTGAAATTATCAAAATGAAAAAAAGGGGAAATCTTTGGCGCTTTCTTCAGCTATTATTTCCTGGCAAGCGGCTAGTACGAAAGTATCGCTTTTAATAAATTTCAAAGCTTTACTTGAATACATTGTTGATATTTTTCATATAAAAATGCTTTTTGGTGGTGTTTGTGGACTATCTAAAAAAATATATTAAATTAACTATTACTATTTTCAATTTAAAAAAATGATTTTTATTAAGGTTCGACCGAAACAGGCTTTTAAGACCGAAATTAAACCTGAAACCGAAGTTGGGTAACCTTCTTATTTTTGGTCAAAAACGAAAATGCCCCAAACATTTTAAGCAATTAATACATACATAAATATACAGAATTATTAATTAATTACAGTAGCCTCCCTCTTAACCGGAACTCCGCTTTATCCGGCCGACTTTTTTCCCCAACATCAGGCAAAATTCAGTGATCACGACCCCGGGAACTCAGCTTACGCTTTCGAGTTGAAGTACAATCCCGAGGGGAAGAAGGCAAAATCCAGAAAGGAGAACGTCGGTTTGGATACGCGTAGACCTTCACCAGTGTACAAATCAGGGTGTTGTCCGGGGAGGGCGGACATACCCCATCCCTAGGAACAATGAGATGTCCCTCTGGAAGATTTAAGATTTTGTGTTTTTAATGTTCAAAAGTGCAATCTCCCCTCCCCTCCTCCAGAACTCTGTAATGTCTGATTTAACTGCAAACTGTTTTGTACAGCCATTTAAAAAGCTTGAGGGATGCGGACAGATCACCGTAGAAGATGTATAAGAGTTGTTTGAGTCTGATAAAGAGGTCAAGCACAAAACATTAGTTGACGGGGTATAATTAGGACTGTAACTGATGTTGTTCAATACGAAGATGATCCTGATGATGATCCAGTTGAAGTTGACACTGCTCAAATGCCTCATACGGAAGGGGTAAAAACATTAGAGTTGGTGCTACACTATGTTGAGTAGCGGCTAACAGCTTCCTAGGTTAAACTTTTGATGTTAAAGAGATCGAGAGATTATGCTGCAAAATGTCGGGCATCTTGCCTTCAAAAGAAGAAGGTCACTGATTTCTTTACGGTTGATTAACTTAAATATACATAATGTAGAACAATTTCAACTTCTTATAAAGATGTGTGACACGATTTCCAACAATTTAATTTGTGTTAAATATTTTTCATTATTTGTTATGAGTGATAATTTTTCTTCTAATTCAGTTAATTATAACTAGTATTCATTGCACAAAATATAGAAATCAAATAATTTTTTAAAACTACAAAAATTGAAAAACTAAATGCACCGTAAGGGTTTAATTAAATTACGCAGATACTTATTTAAAATTTTTTTGCTTCTCCACTTTAACCGGTTTTTCACTTAACCGGCTAACCCGCGGACCCGTTTAGGCCGGTTAAGCGGGAGGCTACTGTATACGTGTAATTAATTATACGTGTGGTTTTCCATTCCTCTGACCAAATTTTTTCATTTTCATATAAAGGAAAATGTAATTAATTCATCTTTGACACAGACTGATTTTCTAATTATACGAATTTTATCGAATTAGAAAATGTTTTAGGTATACATACCTCGATTTATCTTTTATAATGATTTTTGTTAATGAGCATTTTTTATAATAAAACTTTCGCAAAGAGTATTCGAAACAGTTCTGCGGTTTCAAACTAAAAAAATTCTATTACTGTAAAGTCTGCAGCTTTTAATAAGCACATGAAAAGCGTCTTCAAAGTTTAGTGCTGTAGGTATGTCTTGCTTTATAATTTGCGCTTACGTGTTGAGTTAGTCATGACTGATAATTATAAACAGTGAAGTTCATAGTAATAAATAAAGAGTGTCGAGAATTGAGCCGATACAGTTGAAATCAAGGAGTCATGTTGGAAATTTCCGAAAGAAGAAACGAGATTTTCGGAACACAGTTAGTTTCGATCGAGTTTCGGTCCGACCGAATTTTCGGCAACATTTTCGCCGAAACTCAGATTTTGGGCTGAAAACGAAAACGAAACCGAATGTTCGGTCGATCTCTAGTTTTTATCATCCTGAAAATTATCCCGTGTAAATCATAATTACATTTTTGACGGCGCGAAATTCGCTTTATTCATTGCAGTAGAATTTTTTCCGGCAACCCTGATCAAATGTTATAGTCATTTGCTGTGTGCGTGAGTAGTGGTTTGGATTCACAGTACCCTATTTGGTGACTAAGTCGCTTTTGGCGTAAAATTATAAATTATAAATTCATTATTTAAAATTAAATGTATACAAAAAAAAAAAAAAAATTCTATATAATAAAAGCATAAGTCATGTGGCTGTCATCAACAGTTCCGGGCTTCCCGCTTCACATTTTATATGCCAGGTGGTCAATTTAGTACTTTAATGTTAGCCAAACGCAGGTGATAAATCGCCAAATATTATATACATTATTATTATAACTCGCAAAGCATTTGGCTGCCATCAACAGGGAACAGATATTATATATTCCCGCGGCCGCCATCTTGGATTTTTTCTTGGCGATGTTTTATATTTTATTTTCGTTAAGCTTAACATGCGCATAAATCGCTGCTTGGCGACATTTACTACTTGGCGGAAAGGGGTTTCACGCCAAGGAAAAATCCAAGATGTCGGCCGCAGGAATATATAACATCTGTTCCTTCAAGAGTTTACAACAGGATAAAATTGCATAAAAGTTTCACTTTTAGAAAGACTGAAGTTATTCTGAGATAACTTCAGTTGAAATGACATTGACAGCCAAATATCTGTTTCCACCAAAATAAACACAAAAGAGTAGTTCTTCATTGAGCGAAAAAAAATATTAATTTCTGAAGGTAATCATTCACACAGCAAGCTCTCCAACAATGAATTTTATGCAAAAATATTTCACATCTGTAAGCCAATCAAAGTTCAGCATCTCATTCAGCTAGGTAAACTGTTGTACAATTCAAATTTTTCCACGATGATTTCTTGAAAAACAAACCCAACTCATGTAATAATATTTAATGAATCGAATTTCAAATCGCATCGTCATAATTTGGTATTTATGATTATCTGTGCCAGGAGGATAGACATAGAGAATCATCACCTTAGATGATTGTTAATCGGCAATCATATTTACCATTGACAATATCGCATTCAAAACAGTGATTTAATATACTTTTATTAAATAAGATCATTAAAATGATAAATAATAGTGAAGTAATATAAAATAACACAAAGCAGTAATTAAACACTTAACAAAAATGAATGATCGTGACATCACATTCACTTGACGTCAGATTCGTTCACGTGTTTGTTACGTCATGAAGTGATTTTTAATTCGACATTTATCTGTATTTTTTATGATGTTTTACAGATTTATTAGTTTTTCTCTAATTAAAATAACGGTGACGTCATGATATTAAAAGAGTACAAGCATTCAAAAAATGTGAGGATGCATTAATACAATAGATCAGTTACAACAGACGTTTTAACTGTAGGTGTCCATATTTTTTATTGGGCGTTTGGCAAATAGCTTGGCTATAGTTTTTTTTTCTTTTTTTTTTTTTTTTTTTAGGGTTCCGTAACTTAAAAAGTAAAAACGGAACCATTATAAGATCACCCCTGTGTCTGTCTGTCTGGCACAGCCCTTTTACTCGTAAACTATGCAACGTGGAAAGTTCAAATTGGGGGAAGTAATAAAGACTATTGACCCACATATTTACAGATTAATAAATATTCATAAATATATTTAGGAAAAATATACAGGGGCTAATTAAGTTACTTGAAAAAAAAAACTTTTCTTTGTATATCGTGTGGGGTATCGTGTGAAAGCTTTCGTAACGCTGAAATCAAAAATATATTCCATTTAATTTTAGGTATTATATTTTCAAAGTTATGGTGGAAAATGTAGTGCAAAAATATGTTCACCCCATCTAATTCCGAATCTATTGAAACTAAAATTATGAAACAATTAGAGGTAGTAGACATTAATTTAAACCTTGCAGGAAAATTATAGCGATTACCCTAGGTCACATAGTTTTTGAGAAAATCGCATTTTTCCGTTACACTCAAATTTCGATTTACGGGCTTCAGCAAAAGTGTTCAGCAGAGCTGTAGGTACCTATCGTATAGCAGAAGTATAAAAGCATTGTTGATCATGAATTTCGGAAAAAATCGTCGGTAATTAGCCGAGATATTAACCCTTAAAAACACGGACGGTTTAGACATACATAATGACAGGGACGGCGTACTCTATGCTCCATTGGCTTTTAAAGCCTAGATAACAAATTTTAAGGATATATTTATGTAATGCAATGCCCAGTAGCAGTATAAAAGCAATAAACGTCAAATTGTTAAAAACAGACTATTTTAATGAGAATGAATCACATAAATGCTATGGGATTTGCGACTAGTTTCCATTGAGTGGCTTTCTCAATACACCTACTATGTCTTTAAAGGTTAACTAAAAACCTATATGGAATAACAAATATGCAGAATAGCTATATTTGCTATTATTTAGGTTCCATATATCTTTGAACTTTCATGGTATATCCATTTATACTTTTCTAGTATACAGGGTGCAAAGGAAAGTCCCTTTAACCTGAAAATACTTGTGAACGGAGAGAGCTACAACTATGCAAGTGAGTTAACGGTATAGTAAAGCGACTACGCCTGATTTAATGAAAACGACAGAAGCGCCCCTAGTGGTGAAATTTGGAAGATAGCCACTGCAAATCGAAAACGAAAAGAGATAGAGCAAAATTTCCAGTTAGAAACTTTTAGAGCATCAATTAATTAATAGAATACGATATTTGGTTTACATGGATAAGATAAATCTTCGTTTGTTTACCCAAAAATGTCCGAAATCGATGCATTTCGTTTTGTGTAAACATTTGAATGGAATAGTCAGAAGTATGAAGAAATACGCAGAATTTATGCTATAAATACGTACTTATCTGAATACATTTTGATAACATCACACACACACACACAAAAAAAGACAAACTGTCTCACAGTGATAAAAAGTTAATATTCAGTATGTTCGAGAAGTTCGCCATTGCTCATGATACACGTTTGTATTCGTGAAAGTAATTCTGCATGCACATTTCTCAGCATGGAACGTCTATTGCAAGCCTCTTCAATACGACGACATAGATTTAACCCTTTCAAGGGCGGTGGCTAGACGATCTAGCCATCTAATTTTAATTCCAAAACTGACAAATGGCACCAAGAATATTTTAATAAAATTTTTCTTTTGTAATGAAAGTGCAAATTAGCGGGTTTTTGTTTTCTGAGAAATTCGTTTGAATATTCTGGTGTCAGTCAATTATTTCATCAGATTACGAACAGAATTCTTCTGGCCCTGAAAGAGTTATTCTAAAATTTTAAATGCATTGGAAATCAAATCTTTACAGACAACAGCACAGTACAAAGTGCTCATCGATTTCGGACATATTTGAGTATGCAGGCGACGATTTATCTTATCCGTGTGCACCAAATGTCGTTTCGTTCTAATTAATTAATGCTCTAAAACTTTCTAATTGGAAAATTTGCTCTACCTGTTTTCGTTTTCGACTTGCAATGGCTATCTTCCAAATTTCGCCACTAGGGGTGCTGCTGTCGTTTGCATTAGGTCGGGTGTAGTCTCTTTGCTGTACTGTTACCTCACTTGTTTGCTGTAGCTCTCTCCGTTCGCAAGTATTTTCAGGTTAAAGGGACTTTCCTTTGCACCCTGTATACTATACAGGTATACCCAACACTATGTTGTATAGTTTTTACAAAGTCTTTGTATTCTTTTAGCAAAGGTATTTTTTTAATAATACCAGGGTTCGCACTGTTCCTAAAATTTTCGCACTTTGCTACCAGTATTTTAAATAAGAATTCTTCGTGGTAAATTCCTTTAACATCTATAATAGATTCATACAACAAAGATTATCATTTTAATTTACTGGTAGCAAAGAGCGAAAATTTTAGGAACGCTGCGAGCCCTGATAATACACTTACTAATTCATATATTATTGTGCGGAACCCTCAGTGCGCGAGTAATACTTGCACTTGACTGTTTATTTTTTCATAGGAAGTGATCGACGGAATAATGGATAAAAACTCTAAAAGGATATTATTAACAATATTGTATTAATGTAAGTGTAATGTATTACTAAAGGATATTAAAAAAAAAATTAATTGACTAAATCCTATTAGCTAAAACACGCCAATTGGCTAGCGACCCAATTACGGAAGATTACTTAATAAGTTAAAAAATATCCTCATTAGTGAACGTATGGCAACTGATAAGGAAACGAACAAGAAGCATAAATGTCTAAGTGAGCTAAGCGGTTTTTCAGAAAAAAAAAAAAAAAAAAAAAAAAAAAACAGAATACAACTTAGCTAAAAATATCGAAATGTTGCGATGACCGCGAAGTGTTCTTGATTTCTCTAACAGAATCTCCCGATTTGGCGAAGAATTAAGCATATAAGTTAAATTATAAATAAAAGTAAGATGTTGCAATGCATAGCATACATTTAAGGGAGACCAACCTGGTCGCTAGAGGCGGCTAGTATATATATATATATATATATATATAATACGATTTACGACATACTCATACGACAAATCATAATATTCATACGACAAATCATAAAATTTTGAAAAAGTCTTATACAGTGCGTCTCATAAATATAAAGGCACTGATATTTTCGAAATAATATTTTAATAATTCAGTATTCAAAAATATGTTTATGCATATAACAAAAAGCATGTACGAAAAAAAATTTTACAGTAAATTAAATTAAAATTAAATAATTTCAACTCGAAAATTGATAAATGAAACAAAATTGCTGTCTCATAAATATAAAGACATTTTAATTCTTTTTTAAATTATCGTCCAATAGTAGATCCATTTTTATTAATGACAGCAAATATTCTAGATGGCATGCTGTTTATTACGTTTTGTAACTTTCTGGCTTTATGTCAAACCTATTTCGTTCGATTTCTTTATTCAAATCCAAGGACGTTTGAAAACTATCTTCTTGATGCATATACACTGCAACGAGAGTGTCCCAAAGATTCTAAACTGGATTTAAATCAGGGTCACGTACGGGCCACACCATGACATGGAAATGTTTATCAGAAATCCATTTTTTAGTGAGTCTCGGTGAGGGAATTGGTGTATTATCCTGTTGGTACAAATAATTCCGGCAACCAAGAGTTTCAGCAATTGGCAACAAGTGACTATCGAGCACTTCTATATACTCTTTAGATGACTGTTTACCTCCCAGCAAAGCAATATCTGATATTCCATTAAAAGAGAAGGCACCCCAAACCATCACAGATACTCCCCCTTTCTGCCTGCTGAAGAGGATTCGATGTTCACGTCTTAAATCGTACCAGTAGGAATTCCAACCATCTGGACCATCCACGCTTTTCATCTTAAAAAGCGACTTGCATCCATTTGTCCTTCCAATACATATGATCTTTAGCCCAGAGTACCATCCGCTCTTTGTGATCTTTTTTTCAGTAAAGGAAATCTGCACATATGCCGGCACTCAATCTTTTTGCTTTCTTCTATGTGACGATGTACTGTGTCCTTTGAGACCATGCCATCAACTCGATGAGAAACGTGTCGGAGTGACCTTTTTTTGCAACAAAACAAGTCGCATAGTCTTGTGATCGAGTCTTTCATTAGTCTCTCTCGCTCTGCCAGATCGTTTTCTCGAATTTAAATTGTAAGTTTTTGATAAAACGTTATAAACCGTAGCTTTGCTTCTCCCAGAAGTTTTACATATTTGAGAAACTGTTAAGCCATTAGCATTCAATCCACGTACTTTGCAAATCTCATCTTTAGAAATTTCAATGTTGCGAGGCATCTTTGCAATTGAAACAATTCAAACAACTCTCCCCGTTTTGGTAACTTAAAGCGTATTTCTGCGCGTGCGCATCATTTCTGTTCGCGCGCATTCGAAAAAAAAAAAAAAAATGCATATGAAGCAGTTTCAAATTTGTCTTTATATTTATGAGAGAGTGTAATTTTGTATTTTGTATTTTTTTTTTTTTTGTATTTTTTTTTTTTCCGAGTCAATTTTTTTATTTAAATTTAAACCCTGATAACAGATTCATTTCATTGTTCTTAATATGAGGTATAAAATTTAATTTCTTATACTGAATTAATAAAATGTAATTTCAAAAACATCTGTGTCTTTATATTTATGAGACGCACTGTATTACTTTACTTGAATGAATTAATTTAATGACATCCGACCATTTTTGCGATTTAGATTTTAAAACGGAACCTTAATTTCAGTCTTTTTCGCGCAGGCGAGATGACTCCGTGGAAGCGCATTTGCCTGCTAATCGAAAGGTTTTAGATTCAAAAGCCAGCGTCGGAATATTTTAACCCCTAACATGAATTTCATCATTTAAAAGATTCAATTTTCAGAATTTTTTTAATTTTCTTTTGCCATTTTAGGGCTAAAAATTGTTGAAAAATACTTTATCAATTATTTTTTAAATTCAAAACTTCTTTTGAGATATTGCGATATTTTAAATTGACTGCATTTCATTGCCTGATGAATTTAATTTAAAAAAAAAAAAACCCTTTTTTTTGGCTAAAATAAATCATGCACTTAAATATGCTTTTCAAATATACAAACATACGCTGTTACAATTGTCTGAAAAGCAGTTCTTGAATGTTTTTAATTTGATTTTAAAAATATCTTCCAATTATAATAATTTTTAAATTTGATTTAATGGTGCTGCCATCTATGCTCTTGTCGAAAGGGTTAAAGATTTAATATAATTATAAATTAACAGTTTGGATTTATTAATTAAAGGATGAAGTGTTTTGAAAGGAATATTAAACGAAACCCTTTGTGCAATTTTCGATCGCACTTACGAACTTATTTTTTGTACCGAACGGTGTACCAAAATTTCTCTTGGCGACCTCTTTGGCGATTGGAGCTTATGTCTTGCTTGCTTCTCCTAGTTTCGGCCCTGATCAGTTATGAAGTAAAGTGTTGAACAGTAAAGTAAAAATGTTTGTGTGAGAAAAAAATGAAGTGTGCTAAAACTTATAATTGGCATACTTATGAGCAGGGCTCGAAAGGTACCGGAGCTAGCCGGAACGATATTCCGGTTCATGAAATTATGGTAAATATCGTTCTGGTTCTTGCAATTATTAAAACTTATTGTAACAGTTATATATATATATAGCATATTGTGCTTTCTGTAATTTTTTAGGTGCGTTCGTAATTATATAAATACGTAGCACCTATAGTCGTCGTTCAGTACGTCTGTCCGCATATGACAAGGGCATAAACTACCCAACCGAATCGCTTGAAATTTAAAATATATAATTGTTGCATAATTTTGTCATGTGAAATGTTATGAAAATAGGATGTATAGTTTAATGACAGGGACAGTCACAAGTTTTTCGTTACATTAAGGCCAATGGGAAAAAATTAGTGCAAGTGCATTTTAATGATGTTACAAACTTCCGAGTGATCTGAAATTTTAAATACATAATTGTTGCAAAATTTTGTCACGTCATTTCAAATTTTATGAAAATCGGATGTATAGTTTAATGACAGGGACAGCCGAAAGTTTTCCGTTACATTACGGGCAATGGGAAAAAATTATTGCAAGTACATTTTAATGATGTTACAGCCTTCCGAATGGTCTGAAATGTTAAATATATAATTGTTGCAAAATTTTGTCGAGTCATTTCAAATTTTATGAAAATCGGATCTATAGTTTAATTACAGGAACAGTCAAAAGTTTTCCATTACATTACGGTCAATGGGGAAAAATTATTTCAAGTGCATTTTAATGATGTTATAGCCTTTCGAACAGAATGAAATTGATAGGCATTTATGAAGTGTACTAAAATATACATTCAGTATAATATTCGGTGAAAAAAAAAATATAAAACTAGTTATAGTACGAACGCACCTCATTTGCCACGTTTGACGAGCAATTTCCAACTTGTTTTTATTATTTAGAATCATGAATACATTTTTAATTTTTTTTTCTATGGTTAGAAATAAATTTGTCTACACTTACAAAAAGATTTTTTAGTCACCAATGCTTTTGAAGCAGCTTTCTGGTTCGTGGATTTTTCCATTTTGAGCCCTGCTTATGAGGTAACTAAACTAACATACGGAAATTTTTGTTCATCCGCTCAAAACAATGATTCGAATCTTTGTATAGTTCCTCTTAAAATACTTAGTCATTTTGTTCCGTTGATAATTTCAATGTTATTATTTATTATGCGTCTGTTAATCTTTCGCTTACTTTCATCTCTCTTTTTCTTAATCATCCTAGCCTAATATTATCTACATATTCCTGGCATTCCATGCATTTTTGTTAGCGTATTTCTTTCAAAACAAAATACCCACATTCTTTAGAACACCTTGCTTCTTGCGTATATGTTTGTAAGATCTATATAAAACATTTTAATCGTTTTACGTAAGACATACACGTGTCTAATGATGTTTTGGATATTGAAAAAGTGAGGAAATCAGTATAAATGCCAGTTAGGGTCGGCAAATGGCTTCAAATTATAGTCATTTGAGGGTCAACCTCTAACTTGTGCCCTCTGCACCGTGTAATACCAGTAGTAATGATGGGGTCCTTTGAAGTGATAGCAGATGAGGAGGGCACCTCATTTCCGCTGACTTTATTTACCAGAATAGGTTTTTTTAACCATCTTATAGAACTAGAATTGCTCTTATAAAACAGTGATTTTCTTTGACAAAATGACACAAACTATGATTTATTGACAGATAATGAATTCTGAGGCTTTTTACAGTTAGTTATAAATTTGAACAGAAGAGGAATAGGCACATTATAGCATCGAAAATTTTTCCACTGAAAGGTTTTGAATTTGCAAACCAATCTTAAAAAACGGATTATCAGTACCAGTAGTATAAGGATGGGGTCCTTTGAAGTGATAGCAGATGAGGAGGGCACCTCATCTGACTTTATTTACCAGAATAGGTTTTTTTAACTTCTTATAAAACTTGAATTATTCTACTAATGCAGTTTTCCTTTGTCAAAATGACACGAACTATGAATAATGGACAGATAATGAATTCTGAGGCTTTTCCAGTTATAAAATTAAACAGACGTAGAAGAGAAACATTATGGAATTTCGCCATTAAAAAGTTTTGAATTTCCAAATCAATCTGTAAAAAATAAAATCAAATTACCAGTGCCAGTAGTCATGATGAGGTCTTTTGAAGTGATAACAGATGGGGAGGGCACCTCATCTGACTTTATCTGATAGAATAGATTTTAAAACGTCTTATAGAACTGGAATTATTCTTACAAAACATTTTTTTTTTTTTTTTGAGAGAATGACACAAACTATGATTTATGGAAAGATAATGAATTCTAGTGTTTTGTAGGGTTATAAAACTGAACAGACATGGAAGAGAAACATTTGGCATGAAGAATTTCCCCATTAAAAAGTTTTGAATTTTATCAGTGCAAGTAGTCATGATGGGTTCCTTTTAATTGATAGCAGATGTGGAGGGCACCTCACCTGACTTTATTTGCCAGATTAGGTTTTGAAACATTTTATAGAACTGGAATTATTCTTATAAAACATTGATTTTTTTTTGGCAGAATGATACTTTTGAGAGTTTTTACAGTTATAAAATTGAACAGATGCGGAAGAGAAAGATTATTGCATTGAGAATTTTCCATTAAAAGGTTTTGAATTTCCAAAGCAATTTTTAAAAAATAAATTCAGATTAACAGTACTAGTAGTAATGATAGGTTCTTTTGAAATAATAGCAGAATAGGGGTGTACTTCACTCGCACTGACTCTATTTACCCGACTGCCAAGAAGGGTTATGTGTTTCACGCGTATCTGGGTATGTGGATTTCTTTATACCCTCGAAACATCCAAATGGCTGGATGGATTTTAACGAATGAGGCTTCTATCGATTCGTCTTAATCGTCCAATGGTCATAGGTTAGGTTTTGTTTGTATAAATTCAAAATGGCGGCCGTAAAATAGAAAAAGGCGTTAGAGACGAAACAAACTTTTTACGCACCCTATTGAGTGCCATATCATTGGATATGTCTTTCAAAATGAAGACGATGCTTCATTGACTATTTTATAGTCAGAAGTTCCGTTTAAATATTACACAACCTGGAAGTTGTGTAGGTAGGATCTCTAGCTTTACTGCAACTCTAACCTTCATAGACATCTATAGGCCTCGTCAAAACAGTATGTTTATGGATCGGAACTAACAATTAAACATAACTTAAAAGTTATCAATACAAGTAAATAAAAAAAAAATAGGTAAGTAATATAAAAAATAGTTTCACACTGATGAGACATAATTAATTAGTTCGCTTTTTACGCAGTCGGGTTTTTTGACTTTTTAAATTTATGTTTTACTTGTTTATAACAGTTTTTTAAACATTTTATAAGGCCATACTTGCCATATGGCTTATATAAATATTATGGTAATAAATAATATGGGAAAAAAGTGCATATTATTACCCGTATTATGATAGCATAATATGGGCAATAATATGGTCAGAATAACATTAAATTACGGTTACGTAAACGTGCTCTATTAAAACGGTTGAATGACTGGACAGTTTGCTGCAAATTTTTAACAGTGTATCAAGGGAAGTTAACAACAAAATCGTAATACAAAAAACTCATAAAAATAAACTTTACAGATGTTAATTGATTTAATTTGTCTTTCGTCTCATTAAGGGATCTTGTAACTTTTAAGCACGATGAAAATCAAGAAAAAATTCAAACTAGAATAATTTTAACATAATTATTCTAATTGGTAAATAAATCATATCAGATGTAAATTTCGAACTGGGAGAAAAATGTCCGGACCAGGATTCGAACCAGGGATCTGTTCGCTGAAGCCGCCAATGCTCTACCATCTGAGCTATCCCGGACGAATTTGGTGGAACTTTCTCACCCAGCTAACCTTATTGATTATAGTATCTGGTCTGAAATCTGGTTCAGCTCAACAGAATAAATCGCAGGTAAATGGAACTCCAGAAATCGCTGGATACGTAATTACACTAGATTAATTTTAACACAATTATGGGTGGGAAAGTTCCACCAGATTTGCCAGGGATAGCTCAGATGGTAGAGCATTGTCAACTTCAGCCAAGAGATCCCTGGTTTGAATCCTGGTCCGGACATTTTTCGCCCCGTTGGAAATTTACATCTCATAAAAAATTCAGAGTTTGTATTAATGTATCTTCAAAACCTTTTTACGTTTAAACATGAAATTTGTACTATTAATTAAACAGATTGCGCTTTTTAATATAACACTTATAAAAATAGACTAGTCTTTTACAGAATTTTTGCACTGTTGATATTAATATAACTGATTTTTTATTCCATAAGTCATTGCGCGTATGATATCTTGCACGTATCTATATAGATTGCTATCAATTTCGATAGAGATAATAAACAGATAAGTATTTTTAAAATGATCTACTTTTAACTACTTACAGTGATAACATTTTTAGTTATGACCCTTTTTATGCATTAAAAAATGTAAAATTAAAAAAATTTTGGGGGAAAATACCTTTTTTACAAGGTTAATGAAACAATTTTCACCTAAGAGTATAGACAGAGGTGCCAAGCTCACACTAATCTTCCGTAATGCGTGGATTAATATAACCCAGTTTAACAAAGTTTCAAACCAGAAAAATTATTTGATGAATCTGTATTTATTTAATTCCAGTTTTCTACGTGAAACTTATTTAATTTCATATCTGAAAAAAAAATCCGGTACGAAATGCATTAAACCAGGGTTAAATTAACCCGCATATTACGGAGGATTAGTGGCAACTTGGCACCTATGGTATAGATCATTTTAAAAATACATATCGCTCACCCGCAAGAAAAGTAACACATGTTGCAAAAATTCATTTTGCGTTTTATGCCACTAACAGGTCTGTCATAGGTGCGGTGCGTCTTGCTGCACAAAAAGTTTCGTAAGTGTAGTTGTACGAAAAATCACTTTATTACGCTATTTGTCCATTCGTGACCGCAAAAGAGGGGTGGATTGTGTGGGAGGTAAATTTATCCAACCCTCTAAATCTCATAATATGCCTTCATTCTTAGAGGTTTTATACTTTTATGCACGTTTTTACTCCTGCACGCAGAGCTAAGTGCTGTAGTTTCATGTCACAGAAAAATAATGTAAATTTTCCCCTTTTGCCTCTCCTGTGAAATTTACTTTAGTCGAGATGTGTCATTTTTGCGAGTGAGCGATATGTACTTATTATATACATCAAATTTAATAACAATACAGTAAAACCCCGGTTAGCCGAAAAGCATGGGACCAAAGCCTTTTCGGTTAACCGAGGTTCCATTGGAATTTTCGGATAACCGGGATTCCATAGGAATTTTCGAATAGCCGGGAGGCTTATGGTGAAAACTTGTTTGATGAAAAGCTGTGATCGTAATTCAGAACATCGTTGCAATAAAAATGTTATGGTACCGTATTCAAATCACCCTGAATGACAAACCAAAATTACAAGTCGCTCCAACAGCATAACAATGACAACATATCTCTCTATTCTAAAAAAAAGTAACTACCGCTGTCACCGCCGCCGCCGGTTTTGAATTTTTTGTGACCAGAGGTCTTTCTTCGTTAATATTAAGAAAAATAATGCATACAAAAATATGAAAATCGGTAGTATTATACAGAAATGTTTGATAAACACGCTGATGCAGACAGTTTTCAAATCGAAGAATTATTTTAAGAGATATTTAATGCCAAAGTTGGACAAAATCGTTCCATTAAAAAAGTTTTATAGGAGCAAAAACTGTACATAGGAATTTAATCATTTTTAGATCATTTTATACGTTTGAAGTTCCCGGTGTGCAGACTGTTTTCTTTTTTTTTTTTAATTTGGATAATTTTTTGAGGTTTTTTCTCTATTTTAAATTCAAATTTTCAGGATTTCTAGAGATATTTTTTACAGATTTTAGAAAGTGATATTAATTTAAACTGTTGCCAACTGTATAAACAGCGGAAACAATAATGTTTGCTTCAAAAAAAAAAAAAAAATATATATATATATATTTATACGTGTAATAAATTAAAAATTTATTTACACGTGACTATTATAAACAGAAAAAAACATTTGGAATTAGAATTAAATATTTATGTACAAAAAGCAGGAACTTGTTAAAAATTACGTCATAGAAACTATAATTACACGTGAATTTTAAGAGAGAAAGGAATTTGTAAAATAATAAATTTATTAACATGCGTTAGAAGTCTTAAATAGGAGAAATTACGTCATATTTACGTTACATTACAGTTATTACATAAAATGAACACCAAATAATATTGCAAAACGGTTTAAATTTAGAAATTGCGCTAGACATTTATTTGACATTTTGAGAGGATACTTTTGAACTATTTTTGTTAGGAAAGCGCAAATAATATTTCATTTCTAACACAAGTATTTTCACGTGAATATTAAACAGAGAAGGAATAGTTTGGTCAAAATTACGTCAGATTAAAAACGATTAATTTAAAATGTCTTATTTAAAAGAACTTTCTTTTCGCTTTGTTAAAAAATACCGGGAGACAAAGATTCTGTTTACTTAATTCCTTTTATATTAGCTTATTTTGAAATGTTTATCTTATTTTACTTAATCACAGACGAAAACAGCGATTGACATATGTATTTTTGGTACTACTTAGTTATCTCGTCGACCAAAAATCTATCATTCACCAAACTATAAGATTAAAATTTTAATTAATTTTTCAACTACATTTCAGCAGTGAAATTACGCTTGAAATTGTTGAATATTAATGATGTGAATTATCACACTGCTAACAAAGCGTAAACCAACTTAGTGAAAAATGTCCAAGCCGGGAATCGAACCCGGGTCCCTGGAATAGATCTCCAGTGCTCTACCACTAAACCACAAGGACGATGTACAGCTTGGCATTTCTCACTTATATAAGTCGGTAAGGCTTGTGATAATTCACATCATTAATATAAGATTAAAAGTCAATAATGGTTGATCGTAAATGTCACATTAACTTGACTTTAAGCAAGTTACACGTGTCTACGTCATCAAGTTATTTTTATTTCGACTTTTTATTTGTATTTTTATTAATGCTGCACTAATTTATTTGTTCTTTCGTTATTTAAAATAAAAAATACGTCAATTTGTATAATTTGGCAAGTGGTGTGGCGATTTATATAATTTGGCGAAATTGGTCGACGGGTTAATCAAGTAGTACCGCAGCGGATTTGGCCTTAAAATTCCCCAGTCAAAGAGAAATGAATAAAAATCCGTTTATAGGGAGATCGCCATTGTTTTTTAAATTATACTTCAGTCTTCCGAAATCTTTTTAAAGCCGATCAAATTAGCGTACTTTTAGAATCTGCGGTGTCTGAACGGGGGTTGACGAGCGTAGCTCGTAGGGGGCAGAGCCCCTTAGTTTTGTAAAAAAATGAAGTGTCGTACGCGTCTATCTAATAAAGTGCCCGAAATTACACAATGGACCAAATAAGTAAGTTGACTCTGTTTATTTATTTCATAAAGAACATGCTTTTTTTAACACTATTTCTACCAATATCGAATAACACCTTTCAAACATTTGATTTTTAGTTATTTTGCTTCTAATTTTTAAAGCTAATAAGTATTAAAACAACTCTTCAATGTATTAAAAATGATTCAGAATTGTTCTTACCTAAATCTTACAGATAAAATAGTAATCATAAATCAAAATATGTTAAAATGTGCCATTTTACATTGGTAAAACTAGCGCTGACAATAAAATATTTCCCATTTAAAAAGGACTTTAAGGAATTTTAAGATCTTACGGTTAAGCCGATTTTCGGATAATCGGGATTCGGTTAACAGGGGTTCTACTGTACATATGTTCTCAAGATATCATCCGCGCAGTGACTGAAGGGGTAAAAAAAAAGTCTATTTTGATTTCGACAATACACAAATTCTGTAAATGACTAGTCAAGTCAGTTTCAAATGGTAGTAATATTAAAAAGCTCAATCTTTTTAATTAATAGTCAAAATTTCATTTTTATACATAAAAAGGTTTTAGAGATGCACTAAATCAAACTTTGATTGTTATGTTGATTTTCGTCGCGCTTAAAAGGCATAACAAGACCTCTTAACCCTTTATCTACTGACGGTACTTATAAGTAACATTAAAATAAATAGTTATAAAATTCATCTAATACATCGATTAGTTGTAATACAGTTTAGAATGAGTTATAGATACATTACTTTATCTTGTTCCGAAAGCATTATTGGTTGCACAAAACAAAAATATCTTTAAAAGCATGATCCCTTTTTGCCTTTTTCAGCTTTCTTGGAATTGGGGGGGGGGGGGGGGGAGATTTTTCAATTCGAAAATGTTTCTATATTTCTATTGAAAGAACATTATATTTTCACATTTACTAATTCTACAAAAGACTAAGAAAAATATTTAAAATAAAAGATCTGAGTGGGGTTATAAAAATTGCACAAACTCCCTATAAATTCAAATTTAATGAATCCTTCTAAAATTTATTAAATGATTATGTAAATCTTCTAATGTAGTTTAAACAATTCACAAAAAATGCTTTAGAAGATAAAATTTTCATGAATTCATAATTCAGTAGATAAAGGGTTAAGGCTGTTCTTAACTGCTCTGCTCAACAAGCGCAAAATGTATTTACACATTTACAGATTCTTTTTTTAACGGAAAGATATCAAATTGAAAGCCTGGCCATGGAAGCGATTTGGAATTGAACTGTTTTTTTTTCATTTTTTGATCAATCCATTACCTATTGAGTTAGAAGTGTTTGGATCACGTGACAAACCCGTTTTTCACCCGCTCTTAAGTGCTTTTTCTTCCTTCGCGCGGAAATTCGGTTCAAAACGCCTACTTTGACACTTTTTTTCTGAAAGATCTATTGCGTTTGCAAAACAATGGAAAAAACAGCTCGATGACATAGTTTCTGAACAACAGCACTAGCTAGTTTCATGCATTTTCGAACAATAATAAATTAAAACTTATGTAAGAAAGTTGCCCTTTTGGATTTGAGAACACCCTTTGCAAACATAATTTGTCTAATAATATTTGTAATTCTTCAGTTGTAAGTGGAAGATATAAATTTTAAAAACTAAAGAATTATGCTTTGCTGATTAAATACGATAAATTTACGTATTTTATCAGAACAGTATATGTTGTCCAAAGTAAATAGGAGTAATGTACGTAATGTTAATATTTTACTGAATATTAATGAAAAAGTAAATGTACTATGAAGATAAATCTAAAATTTCAAACAGTTTAAGAATTGGGTAATTTATTCCGTGTTTACAATTTATAAGTATTTCTAGATTTATCAAACGACAGAGAGTTGGCTGCTTCTTAATTTCAGTAGCTGAAATGTGCTTTACTTATGATAAAGTCAGCTCAATCATGAAAAAAGTAATGCTGATGTAGAGTTTGTTTTTGTAGATGTAAATTGTAGAAAACTCCTTATTCGGCAGACACAATTTACTCAAATAACCTTTCGGTAATAATACCTGGTCTATCTTGTGAGACAGTTCAACAGAATAAACCACAGGCAAAGGAATTCCAATGAACAATGGATATGTATTAAAACACACATACATACATAAATAACGCCTGCATTCAACATTTAAAGGCATATACAAATACTATACAGACATACATACTATAAATACAATAAACTCAACTAGAGCAACTAGAGTGAAAAGTAAACCAGAGTCAGCAATCGAACCTGGGATCGCAGTGTACTAGGCTGTTGCTCTAACCATTGAGCAACTCCGGCCGATACCTAGCCAACATGGTTACAGACCCAGGTATCGGTCAGAGTCGCTTAGTGGTTAGAGAAACAGCATAGTACGATGTGGTCTCAGGTTCGATTCCTGGCTCTGGCTAATTTTTCACTCCAGTTGGGTTTATTGTATTTATTGTATGTATGTCTGTATAATATTTGTATATGCTTTTAATGGATTAGTTTATATTTTATTATATTTTACCTCGATCAAACTGACTGAGATAAAAATAATGAAGCATAAATGAGTTAAGATTTTCCAAACTAAGTACAATGTGTCCAGATCACATGTCCAATCGAGGACCTTTCGCGCACCGTGGTTACCAAGTCTTTTCGGGTCTAGGACCCTTTGCACATGCAGTACGCAAAAGGTCCTGGTTTCGAGTCCTGGTCTAGACACTTTTTCACTCAGTTTGAATTTTTTATTGATCAGTTTGATTCAGGTAAAAAATAAGGAAGTGTAAGTTCCTTATTAATCACCTTCGTTTTTCATTTGTCGAATAAAGGATTGCTATACCGATTTTATGTACTGAAAAGTTTCATGTAAGTATGTATATTGTGTAATATGTATGCGTATAACAAGGTATAAGTATATAAGCGTAAAGATGGATATAAGTATAATGTATATAAGAGGGATATACGTATAAGGTGGCGATAATTAAACAGACAGTACTCAGCGTATTCCGTAGCGCGATGTAACTCGAAAATGAAAAAAAAAAATACAGGGTGATTAAATAAAACGGAGGACAAATGGTTCCACGAAAGAAAAAAAGTTCCAAAAGTCACCACTAGGGGGTATATGGCGCTGTTTTTGTTGGAATCTTTAGTTTCCCGTCTTATTTAATCACCCCACGAAATTGGGCTCATTTCTCATGCTGTCAATGGCCATTCTCGCGAGGTTTCCTGGAGGAAGTCATGGAGGACGATCTAATTGTGAGAACGGAGTCAAACTTTGTAGAATTATTAAACAAGACAAGCAACTAAGGATTCCACAAAAAAAAAAAAAAAAAAAAAAAAAAAAAAAAAAAAAAAAATCAGCCCCACATACCCGAAGTGGTTCTTTTGAAACTTTTTCCAGTAGAATCCTTTATGAAGTGTTTAATCAGCCTACAAAATTTGGTTTCATTCTCGCAATTAGATCGCGCTACAGAATATACTGAGTACTGTCGGTTTAATGAGGGCCATCTTTGTTGGAAATACTAATCTCTTTCAGAATTAGATAAACTCATTATTAATCAAGATAAACTGTTTTTCAAAAACACTTTATGTCTGTCATAAGCAAGACTTGATTACTCTTTCAACGATCATGTCAGGAAAATAGAAAATGACTTCCTTGTTTGTGTAATGTGTCAATCAAAAACTGATAAACATTTAGATTAAAAGACTGCGATTTCGACAGCTGAAAGAACTACATTAATAATTTAAGACTTTAAATGTTATTTAGTGTTTTGTTAATATAAGTAATCAAGAATTTTTATTTATGTTATTTAATCATATATCAATAATGTTTTTTCGTATGTTATAATTTTTTTCACTGTGTGTGTAAAACTGTGAATAGATAGGAGCAGAAACGTATGCTCCTGTTTGTAAATTTAAAGATATATAAAATATAGTACATTAAACTAAAAATTCTGAAAAATCCATGGGATACATTATGCATAAAAAAGTACACATAAGAATAAAAGAAAAACCAAGTTTTTTTTTTACAGGATAAACATCGCTGAATATTTCAGTTTTATCTTGGATTTAACCAACCTTTTTTCTCATTGGATAAGATGAAGAAAGTTCAGGTTTTATCGTGGACGATCATGAACCAAAAGGTAAGGAGATTTACCTTATCTTTATTTTGTGATTTAATGTGATTATTATTATTACACGTTAAGTCTCATTTTTTATCTAACAATCTTGAGGTGGCCATTATTCAGGAGGCCAAGGAGCGCGATCTAATTGTGAGAATTGTGTCAAACTTTGTAGGATGATTAAACAAGACAAAGGACTAAGGATTCCGTGAAAAAAAAACAGCACCATATACCCCTAGTGGTTACTTTTGAAACTTGTGACATGTTTAATCATCCTACAAAATTTGGCTCCATTCTCGCAATTAGATCGCGCTACAGAATACGCTGAGTACTGTCGGTTTAACGAGGGCCATCTTGAGGTGGCCATTATTAAGGAGGCCAATGAGCGCGATCTAATTTTGAGAATGGTTTCAAACTTTGTAGGATGATTATATAAGACAAGAGACTAAGGGTTTCGCGGAAAAAAAAAAAAAAAAAAAAAAAAAAAAAAACAGCACCACATACCGCCTAGCGGTTATTTTTGGAACTTTTTTCTAGCGGAATCCCATCTTGTTTAACGATCCTACAAAGTTTGACTCCATCTTCGCAAATGGATCGCGCTCCTACTGTCGGCAAGTACTGGAGTTTTAATTTATGGCCATCTTGTATATAAAATGTACATTTGTAAAACTATAAACAAGAAAAGAACGATATAATAATTCCTTGTTAAGGGCCTACTTCAGTCACGCGAAAAGACCCGTTCGCTAATGCTATTCCAATGGAAGAAATTTATAAAGATATCTCGGTCACATTTCAATATTTTTAGATGATTTTTTTGCAGTGTCTAGCTGAGGTCGATCTGTAAATAGGCCGTTTTTTACTTTTTCGATTTTCATTGGGGATTTTTTTCAAGAGGATGCTTTCATTTTAGGAACCGGTTCTGAAAATGAAAGTGTCGTGATTAAAAATACTTGTAAACGAAATTGAAAAAGTAGAAAACGTCCTGCATACAGATCGACCTCAGCTAGCCACTGCAAAAAAAAAATCATCTAAAAATATTGAAATGCGATCGAGATATCTTTATAAATTTCTTCCATAGGAATAGCATTAACGAACGGGTCTTTTCGCTTGACTGAAGTAGGCCCTTAAGGGGGCTGGTCACTCGACTTCGAAATTCTTCTCCGTAATGTTAAGTCTATGAACTTTTGATACATTCGTATACTTAAAATATCTGCTCGGGAAATTCATATACTTTTAACATCTTTTTTTCTGTGTACTGTTCTTAAAGTATATCTCTTTTCTTTCTTAGTTTTCAAAATATTTCTAAAATCTATGCTGAATTTCATATTTTGTGTTAAAACGGGCGAACTGTGAGTAAGATTTTAACACTGCCTATAAAATTAAGTCTATACTTTAGAAATATTTTGAGAATTAAGGAAAAAAGAGACCTCTTTTAGGAAGTGTACACAAAAAGTAGAAGTTAAAAATATTAATTTCCCGAGGAGATATTTTAAATATACGAAGGCATCAAATGCCCATAGATCTTACATTAGTGCGGGGAAATTGGAAGCTGAGTGACCAGCACCCTTAAACAAGACAGGGGACGAAGGATTTCGCGAAAAAACAGCACTACATAACACCCTAACAGTTACTTTAAAAACTTTTTGTTCTAGCTGAATCCTTTGTTCTGCGTCTTGTTTAACCATTATACAAAATTTGGCGCCATTCTGGCAATTGGATCTCTCTACATAACACGTTGAGTATTTTCAGTTAAATTATGGTTCTACCTTGTATATGAAATATACGTTTGTAAAACTCTAAATAAGAAAAGAGTGTATATAAGAAATTATTCCCTGTTAAGTATTTGATAAAGAAAATTAAACACTTATAGTCGGCGCATAAATAAAATCTCTCAATAAATAAGGCACCCCCCCCCCCCAATATTATTTATATATCCATTTATTATATCTCAGAAAAAGATACTGCATCTCGAAATGGTTTTAGAAAATATATCTCAATAAAAAGAATAGCTTCAGAGTCGAAAGTTTACTGCTACGAAAGCGAGCTAGCACTATTCCCGTTGTTTCATATTCGGGAGAAATGCTGAAATGATATGCGCAAGATTTTAAATAATTCTGAATACATCTGTCGGAGAGGTTAATGAAAATTACATGCGCGCGTAATTTCGACGATCCATTCTCAAACCAGTCTTTTAAAAACAAATAAAAGAAAATAACCATTCTGGTTTATATTCACTACAGTTGCCTCATTAACATTTGTAAGGGAGCAACCCGTGCGATTTATCACTCAGCAAAACAGGCACAATAACGTTTTTATTTGCACACAACGTGGCCGGGGGAATACGATGCAGCTAATAGATAAAAATCCGATTCCTAATCTTGTTAGGTTTTTCAGCATAATTCTGGGCTGGACGTTTTCGCATCTTATGACTACAAATTCAAGCAATTTCCTCTTCGAGCTTATGAAAAATGCATAGCGAGCTGTTTTAGAGTCTAAACTGGAGACAGATACCACTCGCTTTGGCAAAAGGAGCTAGGTTACATGTGTAGCCAGCTGCTGAGACTCTTGTTTTTCGATACTTGCTGGATGGTATATTTTGGAGAGAAATACCGAAATATCTTCATCACTCCCATTGATTTGAAAAATTTTCGAGGCGCAAAAAACCAGCCGTAACGGATACGCTTTTTACGATGTTTCGGCAACGTTGCGCGGAATTAGCCAGGTGAGTCGGCTTACTATTTCCTCTCTTCCTCCCCACCCCCATGTTTCCCACACTGCCCCACCATTAACTGTTTCGTATATATAAGTATATTAACTTTTGTTTTAAAATGCAGATTTATAAGACGGAAATTACATTTCTTTATTAAACGAGTGGCAGCACTTTAGAATTCTTCTAAAACTGTTTGTAAGCTTCATGAATCAATAAAACGATATTTTAAAAAATTTATTTTTATATAAATTTTATTTTCAAAAGCAGATTTGTAAAATTTGCAGAACTGTATTTTTAGTTTAAATGAGTGGCAACACTTTAGAATTAATCTACAGTTATGCGGAGAGTCGGTTTACTCATTTTTTCCATGTGTATATAGTGAGCAATTCCACAGAAAATCATCATTTTGAGGGGGGGGGGGGGGATAGAATTTATAATATGTTTAATTTACGGGTATGGTTGGAAAACTTGATATTTTTACATTCTATAATAAGATCCTAATAAAAAGGCATTGTCAATTACTGTTTACAAACTAAGTTAAGTACCATTATTGTCTTTGTAAAGTCATAATATTACTTCAATAACACAATAAAAGTTACGTCAGTTACACGTGTAAATGCCATTTGTTTTCTTCTTTATTATTCAGAAATTAAACAAGTTGCTGTTATAATTTGGCATTACTTAGTGTTGTTGAAAACATTAAATCACTTTTTTTAACGGGATAGTTTTGATAATTTTTACACTTCAATGAAGGCAGGAAAAATGTTTCTCTATTTTGTGTTACGTCAGTTACAGAATTTTGAATTGCAATTTTTGGGACTCAAAGAAAGATTGAAATAATCTGCAGGTATCTGAATATTAAGTCCTTAGTAAGAAATATTTTAAATTGTAAAAATTTGTTCTAGCTTTATTAGTAAATTTTCTACATAGTTTTGAAAACAAAATTCGATGATAAAGGTGACGTCAGTTACGATGGAATTGCCTTAGTAATAAATGAGCAAATTATTTTCTATTTTTAATGCAGATTTGTAAAACTTCTAAAACTGAAAAAGAAAAAAACTAAAAACAAAAAGTGACCACATATTTCATTGTGTTTAGTTTTTCTTTAAAATAATAATCAAGAGTTATTCGTACTTGCTCTGTTTTAAATTTCACCCACAAAAATATTTTACATATATTGTTTGATAACTTTTTTTTTTTTAATTGTACTATAAACATTTCTCCTATTTTGGTTAAATGAGTGGCAACGCATTAGAATTCTTCTAAAACTGCTTTTTTTTTTTTTTTTTTTTTTTTTTTTTTTTTTTTTTTTTAATGCCATAGTTTTTAATAAAACTATCAAGAAAAGTAACTTTATATTATGCTCAGAACTATAATTATGTTTAAAAAAATATTTACGAGTTATTCTTGGGGGTGCAAATCTCATCTTTCAAAATATGTTTTATTTATTGTCATGTAAATTTTTGATTAGAAGTTAAATTTTTTTTTTAATTTTGATCAAAAGAGTGTCAAGTTTTAGAATTAATCTAAAATTGTTTTTATGCTTCATGGTAACTATTCTATATTTTTTGATAAAGCACGGGGAAATGTAATAGATACATTTTAACCCTTTATGTACTGAATTATGAATTCATGAAAATTTTATCTTCTAAAGCATTTTTCGTGAATTGTTTAAACTACATTAGAAAATTTACATAATCATTTAATAAATTTTAGAAGGATTTTAAAAGGATTGGAGGATTTAGAAGAATTCATTAAATTTGAATTTATAGGGATTTTGTGCAATATTTATAACCCCACACAAATCTTTTATTTTATATATTTTTCTTAGTATTTTGTAGAATTAGGAAATGTAGAAATATAATGTTCTTACAATAGAAATACAGAAATATTTCCGAACTGAAAATCCCCCCCCCCCCACCCCCAACGCCAAGAAAGCTGAAAAGATGCAAAGGTAAAATAAATCATCCTTTTAAAAATATTTTTGTTCGCCTTAGCCAATAATGCTTTTGGAAGAAGATAAAGTAATGTAATCTATATCTGATTCTAAACTGTATTACAACTAATCGATGTATTAAATGAATTTTATATCAAGTCATTTTAATAGTACTTATAAGTACCGTCAATAGATAAAGGGTAAAGTGGTCTTTATCTGCTTTATAATTGATAAGGCCTATTAAGATCATTTATAATGTCTAAAGCAAAATTTATCCACTTTGATGTTTTTGGTGATTTTTAATATTGTTGATTGTCTGTCTGAAGCTGATGACTTAACTGTCTACAAAGATTTACGCACATTAAACTCATGACTGATTGGCTTTTCTTTCTTTTTTTCTTTTCTTTTCTTTTTTTTTTTTTTTTTTTTTTGTTTTACTTAGGCATTCTTAAATTGTACACCCAACCCACAAGAGGGCGCACAGGTCACTTACAAAGCGCAAAAAGAATGTTTTTGACTTTAAAGTACTTTATCGTACATACGTGAGAAGCGAGATTAATGAAAGATCATTTAAATCATAATTAATGAAATAACTTGTGCAGTTTTAATTTAAAATAGTGTGGAATTCAAAATTTCAAGCATTATCTATAAGAAAATAGTTTTTTTTTTTTATTTGCATATTTTTAGAATGTAAAAATATCTATTTCTAAACTATTGAATATCTATATATTAATTTCAAATACTAAAAGGTGTAAATTAAAACTGTAAAACCAGTAAAAATACGTTTATTTCGACTGTTGACATGTTTCGACTCACCCCGAGTCATTTTCAAAAACAAATAAATAAAGGTATTCTAAATTTGCACGGTCTATGACGGGCCGGAGACCGGCTAACTGCGCCTATGCCGACCCTTCTTTGCCTCCCCCTGTATGAACTGCGCTCGGCGTCACCGTGAACGGATATCATTGTCACCCCCGTCTCTTATACTAATGGGCGCACGAAGTGAGAACTTTTTTTGTTAGAAAGACACTTTTCTGTTGGCGTTAATTCGCTAAATTGGGCGCTTTATCGATAATTTAGGCTATCAATAATGTTTTTTCTTAAACTCACAAAAATTTTATATATGTATATAATAAAAAAAATTGTATATATAAATATAAAATTTTGCATAATTGTATATGTATATAATATAAACATGTATATCCGTTAACATAAAATGCACAAATTGAAAAAAAAAAAAAAAAAAAAAAAAAAAAAAAGGAAATAAATAAAAGCATGATGATAAAAAAAAAAAAAATCCATATATAAATATATATTTACACAAGAAACTTAACCATTGGAGATATTTACACAAGAAACTTAACCATTGGAGAATTTCTTTTTAAACTGCTTTAGAAGAGAAAATTTTATGAAGAAATAACACTTTTTACCTAATAATACCCCCCCCCCCCCCCCCCAAAGAAAAAAAAACCTTATTTTTCGTTTAGAAATATATTTTTAAAAATATTTGACATAGGATAAATATGTATGGAAACAAATATTGTCGTCAGGTTTAAACTAATTTCTCGTTAACTGTGCTTTTGGATGTTTCATTTCTAAGATTCTTCAAAAATCTCAAACAAATGAAATATTAACATTTATATACAGATATTTCGTATTTCAATTAATATTCTAGAAATAATTTTCACCTTAAAATTATTCTCTGTATTAATTTGAAAAAAAGGTGTTCGGGGGAAAAAGAACAATATTCTAAATAGAAGGATATACTTGCTGCTAAAATATTCCTATGAACGTTAATTAGTACTTCTTTTATTGCCCTTAGTATTATTGTTTTTACTATTATTATTATAAACTTGTTTGGAAATATGGTACTTAAATATTGATCTATTATTTTCTTTTAAAACTTTTTTTTTTTTCAAATTGTAAAGTAAATTTTAAAATTCCAAAGCGGTTGTACGTTTTTTTTATAACTGAAACCTAAATATGTATTTCTTGATAAAATTTAATTTTTACTGAATATATAATTCTTATAATCACGCAAGATTCTCTTATGCACATGCTTATAAATTAATAATAATAAGAAGAAGAGCATTAAATTCTCATTAATTCAAAACTGAGAATTGGGTTATCATTTGAAAAACATGCATCCAAAAGTGGATAAACTTAATTTCTTAAGTGTACCGCAACACAAAATTTTATGAAACATTGTCCGATTCATTTTTATACTTCAAGGAATAAAATTAACATTTTTAATTGAATAGCGTTTTCCATTTTCAGATAAACAAATTACTTATAGTGTTATAAGCCATTCTTGTTACGTGACGACAAGTTTTTCTTCTTTCTCGCACTGCTGTGCCGTGAATTTGGTTCAAATCGCTAACTTTTACAGTATTTGCTGTAAAATCCTCTGTTTATATCATAAAATGGAAAAGTCATTCGATTACATAGTTTCTTAATAAGAACACCTTCTAATTTAAAGTGTTTTCGAGCAAAAACGAATTCAGAAATGTGTCAGAAAATAGCTTATTTGAATTTGAGAGTCCAAACTCATTACTTTTCAGAATTTATATTTGTTTGTACTTGTATGTGTACATGCTTATAAATTAATAATAATAAGAAGAAGAGCATTAAATTCTAATTAATTCAAAACTGAGAATTGGGTTATCATTTGAAAAACATGCATCCAAAAGTGGATAAACTTAATTTCTTAAGTGTACCGCAACACAAAATTGTATGAAACATTGTCCGATTCATTTTTATACTTCAAGGAATAAAATTAACATTTTTAATTGAATAGCGTTTTCCATTTTCAGATAAATAAATTACTTATAGTGTTATAAGCCATTCTTGTTACGTGACGACAAGTTTTTCTTCTTTCTCGCACTGCTGTGCCGTGAATTTGGTTCAAATCGCTAACTTTTACAGTATTTGCTGTAAAATCCTCTGTTTATATCATAAAATGGAAAAGTCATTCGATTACATAGTTTCTTAATAAGAACACCTTCTAATTTAAAGTGTTTTCGAGCAAAAACGAATTCAGAAATGTGTCAGAAAATAGCTTATTTGAATTTGAGAGTCCAAACTCATTACTTTTCAGAATTTATATTTGTTTGTACTTGTATGTGCACATGCTTATAAATTAATAATAATAAGAAGAAGAGCATTAAATTCTAATTAATTCAAAACTGAGAATTGGGTTATCATTTGAAAAACATGCATCCAAAAGTGGATAAACTTAATTTCTTAAGTGTACCGCAACACAAAATTGTATGAAACATTGTCCGATTCATTTTTATACTTCAAGGAATAAAATTAACATTTTTAATTGAATAGCGTTTTCCATTTTCAGATAAATAAATTACTTATAGTGTTATAAGCCATTCTTGTTACGTGACGACAAGTTTTTCTTCTTTCTCGCACTGCTGTGCCGTGAATTTGGTTCAAATCGCTAACTTTTACAGTATTTGCTGTAAAATCCTCTGTTTATATCATAAAATGGAAAAGTCATTCGATTACATAGTTTCTTAATAAGAACACCTTCTAATTTAAAGTGTTTTCGAGCAAAAACGAATTCAGAAATGTGTCAGAAAATAGCTTATTTGAATTTGAGAGTCCAAACTCATTACTTTTCAGAATTTATATTTGTTTGTACTTGTATGAGAGTGACAGATGCTGATTTAAAAAACTATCAAATCGAACGGTTTTTCCAATTTTCATTACAGGCAATCTTTCACAAAAGGCTGTTAAAAGCATTTAGTATTAGAACTGAATTTCCACAATGCGTTGTTCTAAATTGAATTTCAAGATGTGACAGTCCGTTAAAATTTTCATCAAACAACAATCTCTTATAATTCAACATTTAATTCAGTTATCAAAAAATGAAAGATTATTAGATTCTAAATCAATTCAATAGTCATGTCTGCAAGTGACATGCTTTTACGTTTAAAAATGAGTGTGTATGTTAAAAAATTTTGAGGGAAACTCTTACAACACCCTTAAATCTTTAAATTTATTTATTTATTTATCTACTTATCTATAAAGATAAAATATCTTTTTAAATAACAGATGACTTCCTATTAAAATAAATAAATAAATAAATAATAGACTATCGTTGACTTTATGATTTTCATCCTCAAAATATTTTAAATTAAATTTTTGCTGACTTTTAAAAGCCAGTTTTTTAAGTAGAACTGATGGATTAGTTATTTGATATCTGAAAGAGAATATAAATGCATGAATGGATTAAAATTATGTTGTGATAGAAAAATTTAACATATTAATCATTTTTAAAATAATCGTAAATTAGAAACTTCTCCATTCTGCTTCATTTAAAAAATAATAATAATACAACTTATAATAATAATCTTGTTAATTTAAACATACTACTGACAGATTTGGTATTATTTGAGGAAAAAATTTGTGAAAAACAATGAACTTTTGAATATAAAATATTAAAAATCGTGACAAATAATATATAAGAGTGTCAGCTCTATTTGTTGCCCAATGACTAATTTCCTAAACCATTAGCTTTAGAAGTATAGTTTCAATAGCAAACATGATTTAAAGTTGTTCTTCATCCTATTAAATCCATTTGTATAAAAAAAGTGTTATTTATAAAGTTACAGAAATTTAATTTTTTTACGGGATTGAAGTATTATATTTAGTAAAACTTTCTTCGTGTACTATAATAAGTAAAACAATAAAAGTTTCATTTTTGTACAAATAAAACTTACCGAGTTATGATAACTTGAATTTTATGAATTTTCAGCATTTTTTGTCATTAAAAACGGAACTAGTTGGGTGTGCCAATCCCAAAACTTTCTTCTACCTCATGTCAATATTTCATTTTAATTAGTTTTATTAGTATTTTTATTAGAATTATGCATAACTTCATGCACTTTTCGATGGAACAATATTGAAAATTGCATAAAAATCGCTATTACAGCGCGCCATTCCGGCGGATTGTTTCCAAATTCAGGGAGGACCTTCTTGCCATGGCCAAAAAAATACACAAAAAATTTGGTTCAATTCTGTGCATAACTTCATACACTTTTCGATGGTACAATATTCAAAATGCACAAAAATCGCTATTAGAACGCCCGCTACCGACGGATTTTTTCCAAATTCAGAGAGGACCTTTTTGCCATGGCCACAAACATACACAAAAAATTTGGTTCAATTCTATGCATAACTGCATACACTTTTCGATGGTACAATATTCAAAATGCACAAAAATTGGTATTACGGCGTCCCCTACCAGCGGAATTTTTCCAAATTCAGGGAGGACCTGCTTGCCATAGCCAAAAACTTTAAAAAAAATTGGTTCAATTCTATGCATACCTTCATACAATTTTTGATGGTGCAATGGCGACACACGGACATATGGAGACATTTTGTATACACACGTTTTTTTGAGATCTCTGACTCCTAAAACGTGTAAATCCTTCGAAAACCGGAAGTCGAAAAAAATTTCGATTACAATACTTTCTTCTATTGAAGATAGAAGAAAGTAAAACACTTTTATCCAGATTTTAAAAGTCAAAATAAAAAATTTCTTAACATTGGTATTTTTTTTTTTTTTTTTTTTTTTTTTTTTAGTTAACATTAGATATTTCTTGGAATACATTTAAAGAGCTAACAAAATCTGGGGCGGCAGTTTGCATCGGGCCCATTTAAATCGAAAGTCCCCTTTCTTTTGTAGTAAATATTAGTAAGTATCCTATATTTGAGGAATTATAGTTCCTTTTAACATTTTATTTGTATTTATTACTTTGAATATCTTATAAGATGCAATGCAATACTAGATGAATGCAGACCACGAGCTAAGTATTGTGAGTATTGTCGCCAAGATTTACCATGGCTGTATTTCCATCCAGAAGACTTTTTGGAAAAAAAAAAAAATTAAGGCAACGCTCAATACAATGATGGATTGCTTATCTCACCCCCTTCGAGCACAGTTCATACAGAAAGGAAGGAAGCTGTAGGCGCAATTCATGATCTCCTCCTACCGTAGGCGCAATTGATGTACACCCGACGGGCCATCATTCAGTCTTCCACGTATTCTTTCATATTAAGCACGTTACATTTTTATTTTATATGGATGTTTATTTTATTTTATTCTGATATTCATTGAGTAGCTCGAGCCATATTTTTGGCAAGTGAAATGATGCTGCATCGTTACATATTGAGTTTTTGCGCGTAATTGGAATTCAATATGTAACGATGCAGCATCATTTCGCACTTACCAAAAAGCTCGAGCTATTCAATGAATAAAAAAAAAAAAAAAAAGTAACGTGCTTAATGTAAAAGAATACGTGGAAAGCTGAATGACGGCGCACGATAGACCATGCAAATTTATAATAGCTTTATTTATTTGTTTTTGAAAATGACTCGGGGTGGGTCGAAACATGTCAACAGTCGAAATAAATGTATTTTTACTGGTTTTGAAGTTTTAATTTACACTTTTTAGCATTTAAAACTAATATATTATTACAAGGTAATATTTGCTATAGATTTACATAACTATTGAATAACTATGCATATATATATATATATATATATATATATATATATATATATATATATATTTATTTATTTATTCAATATGGTAAAATCAAAATAAATAATAAAAAAGTAAAAAAAAAAAAAAAAAAAAAAATCAGAGTTTAAAGGAAAATATTAACAACAGACACATGTATCATGAAATTATTTTACTTTAACTAAATTTTGAACTGGTTTTATTCGACATTTATATTCGACTGGTTTACGTTTACATTGATATATTTAAATAATTAAAAATTAAACGGAACGCTATTATAATCGTTTATTTCATTTTGTGGATTCATATCTTTTCGATGTCTGAGTTTCTAACACATTTTTTCAAAACACTGAATTTGGAAACATGTGGAAATACTAAAATATTAATTAAAAAAAAATAGGGGAGGGAATATGAATAAACGACTCATTAATAGTTCTAAATAAATCATTTATTGTGTGTTGAATTAACTTTTATTTTGATTCAAAAATTTTGCTCATAAAATTATTTCATTCTTTTAGTGTTTTTAAAATAAAGTTTAACCACTTACCTAATGATCCCGAATTAATTCGTGTGCACTTAATTTATCAAAAATAATTATCCCAAATTAAATCGTTCCTAGAGATAGTGGCAGATTATTCTCCCACTCAGAATTTACACTTTATTTATGATAGATTATGCATGTTTAAATATAGTATATATTTATTTTAAAGTTATATAAATTTAAAGGCCGCTGTTTATTAATAAATTACTCCCCCCCCCCCCTCCCACACGATGAGTGATCATGGCAATAAATTAGAAAGTGGTGGTGATGTCAATCTTAATAAAAGTGAAAACGGCGACCTTGAAATAATTATTTAACATTAATTTTGTTAAAAAAGAAAAAAAAGAAGGAAAAGAAAAGAAAAAAGCACAGTTGAGTCCCGATTATCCGAGCCCCGCTTAACCGAGTTTCCGCTTTAACCGAGTTATTTTCTTCTTCCATTATTATGAAACAGCCATTATAAATAAAGTGTTAGGTGAAGTTGAAACAGCAGTCGTAAAAAGATAGAACTCTGATTTTCTGGTCAGAATGGGGAAAAAATGGCATATATATATATATTTTTTCCCCCCCAAAGGTATAAGTTCGATTGAAAAAAGCTATTTAATATTTTGAGCAGAAAGAATAGGCTACACCTGCAATTTTCATGACACTAATAGAATCACATAGCTGCCAATGTGTACGGTTTTCTTACCTCTAAAATTTAATACAAATTTTTACCATATTTAATCGTTGACAATCTTTAGATTTCGGCGATTGAATTAGGCAAAATTTACTGGTAAGAAAAAATCTTATAAATTGGTAGCTATGCAGTAGCGTAATACTGAAGCAAAAAAAGTAAAAAAAAAAAAAGCAGCAAAACTGGCATTTAGCAAATAAAAAAAACTATCAAGGCCTTTTTCAAATAAACAATTTCATTCCCCGTTTTTCTAAAAGTAACGGGAATGTAGATCAAAGAGATGTTACTAGTACCATAAAAATGAATGAATGAAGTGAAAATTTATATTTCATTTCCTTAATTAGTGACGATTTGTGTAAATCCGGTTTATCCGAGTTTTTTGCTAATTCGAGGTGAGCTTGGTCCATATTAACTCGGAAAATCGAGACTATTTTTTTTTTTTTTTTTTTTTTTTAAACTAATGGTGAATACGTTATACTTTTTAAAGTTTACTTTAATAATCAAATAACAAAAGAAAATTGAAAATAATTTTTCAAGAAAACTTTAGTTTTTATTAGGAGCTAGCATAAAATTTTATTTCTATAAAAAGTCTTTTATATTTATTGACACTACTTTCAAGCACAAATTTTAATTTTACTTTCAGTGTTTTTCACCTATCCTAATTAAACAGCTTCATAACAATTCCCCTTGTGGAGAAGCCATTTGGAATGAATGTTACCTTTTGCAAAGCGCTTTTATATACATATCCACCTATAATAGCAAAATTGATATATAGTAGAGGAAAAAATTAAATCAAGGGTTTTGTAGAGTAAATAAACAAATCTTCTATGTTTATAAAGCATGCTTGAATATAAATAATCTATTATTAGATTTTAATAAATCATTTATTGTTAGTTCAATTATTTTTATTTTGTAGTAGTTTGTTTAATTTGTCGAATAAATAAACAAATGTTCTATGTTTTATAATGCATGCTTGAATACAAAGAATTCATTATTTCAGATTTAAATAAATTATTGACTGTAAATTGAATTATTTGTATTTCAGTTGTAGTTTATTTTATAGAATAAAATTTTCTATATTTTGTAATGCATGTTTGAATACAAATCATTTATTATTACAGATGTAATTTATTGTAAATTGAATTCTTTTTATTTTAATTGCAGTTTGATACTTTGTAGAATAAATAAGTATATTTTCTATGTTTTGTAAAGCATGTTTGAATATAAATAATTTATTACTAGATTTTTGAAAATCACTTATTTCTAGTTGAATTATTTTAATTTTAATTTTAGTAGTTTGTTTACTTTGTAGAATGAATAAAAAAATGTTCTATGTTTTATAAAGCATGCTTTAATATAAATAATTTATTATTATATTTAAATAAATCATTTATTTCTAGTTGAATTCCTTTTATTTTAATTGAAGTTTCCATATTTTTTAGAATAATAATTATTAGAATAATTATTTAAAATTTCTATGTTTTATTAAACATGTTTGAATACAAATCATTTATTATTTCAGATTTAAATAAATTGTTTATTCTAAATTGAATTATTTGTATTTCAATTGTAGTTAGTTTATTTCGTAGAATAAATAAGAAAATCTTATGCAGTTGTAATTTATTTTGTTTATTTTGTAGAATAAATAAGTAAATTTCCTATATTTTGTAAAGCATGCTTGAATATAAATAATTTATTATTAGATTTTAATAAATCATTTATTTCTAGTTGAATTCGTTTTATTTTAATTGTAGTAGTTTGTTTATTTTGTAGAATAAATAAAAAAAAATGTTCTATATTTTATAAAGCATGCTTGGATATAAATAATTTATTAGTAGATTTAAAGAAATCATTTATTGTTAGTTGAATTCTTTTTATTTTAATTGTAGTAGTTTGTTTATTTTATAGAATAAATAAAAAAAAATGTTCTATGTTTTATATCTATGCTTTAATATAAATAATTTATTATTATATTTAAATAAATCACTTATTGTTTGTTGAATTACTTTTATTTTAATTAAAGTTTCTATATTTTTTAGAATAAATAAACAAATGTTCTATGTTTTGTTAAACATGCTTGAATACAAACATTATATTATTTCAGATTTAAATAAATTATTTACTGTAAATTAAATTATTTGTATTTCAGTTGTAGTTGTTTATTTTGTAGAATAAATATAGAAATTTTCTATACTTTATAATACATGTTTGAATACAAATCCTTTATTATTACAGATGTAATTTGTTGGAAATTGAATTCTTTTTATTTTAATTGCAGTTTGTTTATTTTGTAGAATAAATAAGTAAATTTCCCATGTTTTGTAAAGCATGTTTGAATATAAATAATTTATTATTAGATTTTATTAAATTATTTATTTCTAGTTGAATTTGTTTTATTTTAATTGTATTACTTTGTTATTTCAGAATAAATAAAAAAAATTCCATGTTTTATAAAATATGCTTTAATATAAATAATTTATTATTATATTTAAATAAATAATTTATTGTTTTTTGAACTAATTTTATTTTAATTGTAGTTTCTATATTTTTTAGAACATATAAACAAATGTTCTACTTTTTATTAAACATGCTTAAATACAAATCATTTATTATTTCAGATTTAAATAAATTATTTGTTGTAAATTGGATTATTAGTATTTCAATTGAATTTTATTTATTTCTTAGAATAAATAAGAAAATTGTATATATTTTATAAAGTATGTTTGAATACAAATAATTTATTAATGCAGATGTAATTTATTGTAAATTGAATTCTTTTTATTTTAATTGTAGTTTGTTTATTTTGTAGAATAAATAAGTAAATTTCCCATGTTTTGTAAAGTATGGTTGAATATAAATAATTTATTATTATATTTAAAGGAATCCTTTATTGTTGAATTCTTTTTATTTTAATTGTAGTTTGTTTATTTTGTAGAATAAATAAACAAATGTTCTATGTTTTATAAAGCGTGCTTGAATATACATTATTTGTTATTAAATTTAAATAAACCATTTATTGCAAGTTGAATTCTTTTTTTTAATTATTATTATAGTTTATTTACTTTGTAGAATAAAGAAATAAATGTTCTATGTTTTATAAAACATGCTTGAACATAAATAATTTGTTATTAGCCTTAAATAAATATTTATTGTAAATTGAATTATTTTTTATTTTAATTGTAGTTTGTTTTATTTTTAGAATAAATAAACAAATGTTCCATGTTTTAAAAAACGGGTTTGAATAGAAAAAAATATATATTAAATTAAAATAAATCCTTTACTGTAAGTTGAATTATTTTTATTTCAATTGTAAATTGATTATTTTCTAGAATAAATAAACAAATCTTCTATATTTTATAAAGCATGCGTGAGTACAAGTCATTTATTATTATAGATTTAAATAAATTATTTATTGCAAGTTGAATTCTTTTTATTTTAATTATAGTTTCCTTATTTTGCAGAATAAATAACCAAATTTTCTATGTTTTATAAAGCATGCTTGAATATAAATTGTTTATTATGTGATTTAAATTAATCTTTTATTATAAGCTTTTTTTTTATTATTTTGTTTGGGGAAATGTTCATGAAATATTGTTCTTTAAGTTTTTCTGAAATTGAGTTTAAGAGGCTACTTCAGTCAGGCGAACACATCCGTTTGCTATTATTAATCCAAAGGGAGAAATTTTTTTAAGATATCTCCTTTGCATTTCAATATTTTTAAGTGATTTTTTTTTTTTTTTTTTTGCATTGGATAACCGATATCGATCTCTACATCTGCAGTTTTTACCTTTTTCGATTATGTTTTCAGGTATTTTAATTAGGACACTTTCCCTTTCGGAACCGGTTTCGAAAAAGAAAGCATCCTCATAAAAAAAAAATAAATAAATAAAAAATGTGCAAACAAAATCGAAAAAGTAAAAAACGGTCTTTTTACAAATCGACCTCTGCTATCCAATGCAAGGGGGAAAAAAATCTTTCAAAAATATTGAAATGCAAACGGGATATAATTAAAATTTCTTCCATAGGATTATCATTAGCGAGCGAGTCTTTTAGCGTGACTGAAGTAAAAGCTAGCATAAAACTTTATTTTATGAAAATTACTTTTGTGCTAAATGACTTTTAAGTGTAACTTTTTATTTTGTATTTAGGGCTTTTTTTTCGGAACATTTTTTTTTTAAGACTTCATACTTTTGTATATTTAATTTTTTTCGAAGAACAACCACTTGAAACCGCTGTTACATTTTATAAATCATTTTTCTACACATCCTATGATAACATGAAATTAAAAAACAATAGCTGGAAAACTAAAATAAAACGTTTATGGAAGAAATAAATAAATTTTCCAAGTTTCATAAATCGTTCTTGGATTAAGTTTTAGTGATATTGTAATTAAAGCTTATTTAGGAAATTTGTGGAGAAAAAGAAATTCTATAAATGATTTTTTTACGTTATAAAACACGGGGTAACACTGAAGGAAAAGTCAAATGTTTCATAATCTAGGAAAAATAATATAACCAGGAACATATGCAATAACCTCTTACCGAGTTACACATGATTTTGAAAAGCGCTATTTATCTTTAGAAAACTCATAAACTGATATATTTTCGAGATTTGGGGAAACATAAAAAAAAGAAAGTTTCTTCTGCTGCCACTGATTATCGGAAACATTTTCGAGTAGTTCATATAGTGCATTAAGACTGTTCTCAACTGCTCTGCTCAACAAGCGCAAAACGTTTTGATACATTTACAAATTCATTTTTTAACGGAAAGATATAAAATTGGAAATCCAGACCAGGGAAGCGATTTGGAATCGATCTGTTTTTTGCATATTTTGATAAATCAATTACCTGTTGAATTATAAGCGATTTTGATCACGTGACACGACATTTTTCTCCCTTACTGGCTGGATTTTCTTCTTTCGTTCGGAAGTTCAGTTCAAAATGCCAACTTTGACAGTATTTTCTGAAAGATTTATTGTGTTTACAAGAAAACGGAAAAAACAGTTCGATGACATAGTTTCTGACTAACAACACCTTCTAGTTTCATGCGTTTCCGAACAAAAATGAATTAAAACTTATGTCAGAAAGTTGACCGTTTGGATTTGAGAACAGCCTTAATCAGTTTTCTCAACTCGGAGTACAGGTTTCTCGGATGTTATCCATTCTAAAGTAAACATTTTCATGTTTAGAAAACATATTTTAGATGCAAGCATGATAAATTAGTATGATTGAGGATACTAGAGGCGAAGGGATATAAGTGACAAAATTGAAAAATATAAGTGACAAAATTGAAAAAACTGAGATAAGTGCACAGGCTATCTGGCAATAAGGCAATTTGTTTGGAGGGAAAGAAATATAAATGATTTTCAAATTGTGTGCTGTGTTCTAGAGGTCAACTAGTTAAGCTCTTTAAACTATTTGACTACGTAACTCTTTAATCTCTACTTAATCCCTTAACAGTCGCATTAAATTACGGTTTAAATATTCAAATTGCTTATTGGCACCACTTTTTTGAAAAGAAATAGTCACCATATTTACTGATAAGCAAAGTGATACCATAATAAAGCCAATTACACTATTTCATAAAACTATTGGAAATCAAACATTCTGAATAAAAGACACAGTCCGTGAATATCACGGGAGCAAGAATTAAGGGTTTAAATTTTTAAAAATATTGTACTCCACTTTTCTTTAACTATTATTGAAATACGAGCTCAAAAGTGCTGTGAAATAAGCAACAGTTTCATACTTTAATTCAATCAATTACTATTGATGTTGCAACTGTGAACTCAATTTACTCCAAATCTAAATTTTGTCACTTGTATCCCTTGGTTTCCGGTGTCCTCAATTAAGATTTGCATTAAAATTAATATTATTTTGTTTCTCTTGCAAGATTAATTGAGAATTGGTAGTATCCTAAATATCGATATCCCGGATTGAGTAAACTGATTAATGCACAAAAAAAAAATTTGTTAACATTTTTAAAATTTGTGGCAGAAAAAAAATATGAATCATTTTTTGAATCTCGAAAATATATTCGTCTCTGTGGTTTCTAATGATAAAGAACGCTATTTCAAATAGTGGATAACTCGGAACAGGTTGTTATGTATATTTTCATTTGTGGTTATATTATATTTTCGTAGATTAAGAATGACCTGTCTTTATTTACAGTGAAATTAATTTAATAATTTAATCATGTCAAGACAAACGGCCTTTACAGAGCAAATTCAAATTTTGTTCATAAAGTTAAAATAAATTTTAATAGAATGCATAGAATGTAACTTTATATTTCACAGCGTTACGTTAGTTTCTGTTCAAAAACAGAAAAAACGCAAAGAAATAAAAAGATAAACCAAAGGGGGAGGGGAATGTATTATTCTGGTGTAAATCGCATTACCACAAATAACTTTAAATTATTGTTTAATTAATATTTGTATGAATCTACATAAAATGTAAATATATATTTGTATATCTAAATATAAATAAATTTGTTCTGTATAAATATATTTGTATGTATAACAATTTTTTTCAATTTTTTAATCAGACAATTTATTTTGCACGAAATGCATTATATTGTTTGCTTTATTTTACTTTATTAAATTATCAGTCTATGTAAATTCGTTTGGAATTGGAATAACTAACTTTTATAATAAGATAACACTGGTATTATAATATCAGTTTTAACAAATTGGACTGAAAAGGTGCTTCTGTGAAGAATATCTTAATTTTTTTAAGAAAATCATACGAATTCATCTCTAAGGATCAAATATCACAGATATATAAGTTTTAACAGTGTGGAGGAAAATTATTTTTATTTATTTATTTATATTTTTTTTCGCGGGGAATACATTAATTAGTATCAATACGTCGTATAAATTTAAATAAGAATAAAACAACATAGATATTTTTTATATAAGTTTCATCAAAGTATTTTATAAAGGAAGAAAAGCACCATTAATTCCTAAAAAAAGATCGTACTAATTTTTCTATAAGGATAAAATATCACAAATATTTTAACATAACTCTGAAAAATGCTCACAAAATTCACCTTTATTCGGGAAACACATTTATTTCTGTCAGTTAGTGTTATAAATTGGTTTGTAAGTGTAAAAATGCATAAGTGTTAGAATGTGTATAAATTTAAGCAAGGAGCTTACAAATTTTTTATAAAAAAGTTCTCATTACTTTTTATAAGAAAATCACACAAATTCATCTGTAAGAATAAAATATCACAACGTATCTTAATATAAATTTAAAAAATATGGGAAAACATATTTTTGTTTATTCATTTATATTTGTTTTCGAAGAAAATACATTAATTGTCAATAAGCCTCATAAATTTGAATAAGAATAAAGCAACATATATAATTTTATATAACTTTTAATACATAGAAAAGTATTTGTATTTATTATCTTCATTAATTCCTGCAAAACAATTTGTACGAATTCCTCTGTAAGTAATAAAATAACAAAAGTATCTTAATATAACTTTGAACAGTGGGCACAAATTTTATATTTACGTCGAAAACCACATTAATGTCTGTGAATAAGTGTTATAAATGGGTTAGTAATTGTAAAAAAAAACTAAGGTATTCTAATATATATAATTTTAAGATAGGCTTTAACAAATTTTCATAAAAAAGAGTTAATTAATTTTCATAATAAAATCACACGAATTCACCAGTAAGTATAAAATATCGAAAGTATCTTAATATAACTTTCATAAACTGCATGAAAATGAATTTTATGTGGAGGAGCACATTATTTACACATGAATTCCTTTAATTTATATACTTCACTTAATACTCAATAGATGGCGTTAAGCTTTTATTTTCATAAGAAATGAATTGGGTAATAAAAATATCATTTTTACCTCATTTAGATAATTATAGGAATGGAATCTTGAAAGGTTTAAGTACTCGTAAAACTCAATAAAAAATACATTAAATACGTTACGATGAGTAACAGAGAGCAATTCAAAAATGCATTTAGTTTTACCTTTAATAGTTGTAAAATTTGTTTCTTTATATGGGTGTATCTCTCGCTTACAACTGTTTCAGTTGGTGCGGTAAAATTTTCAGATGTTCGTAAGAGAAATTAGTGCGGGTAAAATTTCGATTAGTGCGCAAAGATCAAAATGGGTAATCCTTTTTCTTCCAGGAAAAAATTGTCGAAATTTTGAAAATGGAATTGGCAGAAAATATTTAAAAAAAAAAAAAAAAAAAAAAAAAAAAAAAAAACGAAAAAAGAAAAAAGAAAAAAAGAAATAACAGTGAAACAATTTTTAGAATTTCTCAGACAGCATTGTTTGATAGATATAGATCCACACATCCGTGGAAGTATGCAAGTGCACCAAGGATTGGAAAATCAAGTTTTGTGTTACTTTAAGATATATTCGAAAAATAAAGAAAAAGAAATCGATAATTTGTAAGAAATTGGTAATCGATAAGTTTTCCGTTAAACCAATTAAAATTATGTAAGTTTGAAGCCATCAAATTGTATTACTGTAAATTTTAAATCAAATTATGTATTTTAAAAATTAAACTAATGGTGAAAAATGCTAATATAAATTGTAGTAATTTGTAAGTAAAAATTACTACAGTGAAAGAAATAACAATGTAAGTGTAAAAATGCATAGGTGTTAGAATGTGTATAAACTTAATCAAGGAGCTTTTTATTAACGATTGAAAATTTGAACAAGATATATAAATATATAAATAAATATATATATAAATAAATATAGGGAGAGTGTGAACTAATAGTAGGAATTGAAAAATATCCGATATTTTTTTTATGTATTGGATATTTTCAAAATAGTCAACTTATTAATGATTATAAATGTTTTCAGACTTAATGTAAATTAGAAACTAAAACATATTGCACTTAGCATGACAACTTAATAAAACAATAGTCTAAATGTCTTTTTTCCCCCCCAGTTACATAACAAAATTGAAGATAACTAATTGGAAATAGGCACAATTTGCTTTTAACTCTCACAAAAAGCAAGCTATAGGATTTAGTATCAAATATTAAGAAAATTTTATGTTTAATACAATAACATTTTAATTGCAAAATAATTTGTTTTTATTGAAAAATTTGAACATACATGTAAGCTTGTCTACTTTTTCATTCACTGACCTGTTGTGCAGTTTAACCTTTAACTGATGTTACTGGTCTCACAGACCGCTGTTTTTTCTATTTTTATAGTTTAACTTGTAACTTTTAGTTTAACTAAAAACACTACCAAAATTTTGTTCCGTTTGGAACTTTAATACTGTCGCCAGAGACTTTTGAACAGATGAATTTTAATTATAAGAGTCCTGTACAAAAAGTTAAGTACAAAACCACTATCCTATGAGTTAATCTCGCCTTTTATTCATCCTTCGATGGAGCGGTCTGACAGACCAGCTTCACAGTAGTAATGTGACAATTTCTGTCAAATCAGTTAAAGGTTAAACTGAACAAAACCAAAACCACAAAAGATTCTTTCGAATGAAGTTGTAAATAGCTTATCTCAATTAGACAGTTTACCTTGCTGTACACTGTAAAAAGAAATCTATAAAGTTACTAAAATTTTTCTACGTAACTCAGAATCCTAGAACTTTTTATGTAACGGCAACAGAAAAAAAAAAAAATTCATGTAACAAATACAAATGCACTTTCAATCAAAAAATCTGTAAGGTTATTAAGAATTTTTTAGGAAATTGTGATGCCTAGAACTTTTTATGTAACTGCAACCCGGGCTACAGATAAAATTTTAGTAAGATCTGTTATTTTAGTAGATTCTTTTGTAAAGCTACAGATTTCTGTAGCTTTACAAAGCTCGTTTTGTAGATTTACATAATTTTTTTTGTACAGTGTACAGATAAAATTTTAGTAAGCATACAGATTTCTCTAACTTTACATCTGAGTTACAGATTTTTTCTTACAGTGTAGCTGTTCTAAGTAAATATTGTCCCACATAATTATCTGTGTAAATATTGCCACACATAATTATCTGCTCTTACATTTAAAGATTCAGCTTCAAATGTGTCCTTTTTTGGGGGGTGGGGGGGTTGCTAAAATAGAGTGACAGCACAAAAGCTCTTTATTTACAGAATGACACAGCCAATAACAGTTAAAATAATTCATTTACATTTGCTTTGATTGAAAATGTGATAAATATCATACACAATATTTTGAAAGTATAAATATCAAATATATGAAAATAATCAAACTTCATGATATTTTAAAAATGAATATAGGCTTATCAAAACTATGGCTCGAGTTACTCAGTCGTTACGAAAATAAAAATAAGCATCTAAATAACATAAAAAATAATAACGTGCATAGTATGAAAGAGTAAGTGGAAATTTGAATGATGGTGTTTCATGGACCGTACAATTTTAGAATATTTTTATTTATTTGTTTTGAAAATGACTCGGATAGAGTTGAAACATGTAAACAGTCAAATACACCTATTTTTATTGTTTTTAAAGTTTTAATTTACGCCTTTTAGCAATTAAAATTAGTACAAATATAGGATATATATCAAGACATACATCAAGATATGTCTCCATTGATATATATCACCGAACTCTGTGTACAACGATAAAATTATATATATATAGCTTTTTTCTCCACAGAAAGCCACTGCCTTGCTTATATATGTGAATTCTGTATCCTTTATAAAGCAATTCAATATATAAGCATTTCATTTATTTTTATTGGTATCCATATTTTTCTTTTTTTCTTCCATTTTAATACTCATAAGATAGTACAAGGGACTATACTTTTTACATAACATCTGTTATATATATATTTTCATTTCTGTTATTCAATTTCTGTTGTTTTTTACTATGATTTTGGAATGTATGTTAAGTGTGTTTTGGGGGGGAACTGTATTTGTTAATATCATTTTATTCATTATTTCACAGTTTTTGTTGGTGGTCGGTAATGTTTATTTAATTGTTATATATATATATATATATATATAAGTAGATGTGTTTTTTAATTTTAAAATGAGACTTTATTGTACAATCAACAAGCAAGGTTTCTATTAATATGCGGCATTGGTTTCTAAAATGATTTCATAGTTTCTAAATGGACAGTCGTCGGGGTAAAAAAGTAAAACTCCTTTACTAAATCTCCAAAAAGTAGAAATATAACACCCGGTGATTGGAAATATTGTCTACTTTTATTTGATACTTTGAAAATTTCATTGTTTTTAACACTTTCCGACATAGTTGAAAAAGTTTGTGAATTCGGTTTGTCTGTTTACTTTTCCGACTGTCCGTGCTCTAACTCGGGTAAGTATACTCCGAATGGCATGTAATTACCCGACTGAAAAGAAGGGTTATGTGTTTCACGCGTATCTGTGTATGTGGATTACTTTATACCCTCCAAACATCCCAACGGCTGGGGGGATTTTAATGAATGACGTCTCTATCGATTCGTCTTAACGGCCCGATGGTCATAGGCTAGGTTTTGTTTTTATAAATTCAAAATGGCTGCCGTAAAGTACAAAATGGCAGTAAAGACAAAAAAAAAAAAAAAAAAAAAAAAAAAAAAAACGCGCCATATGGAGTGGCATATTATTGGATAGGTCTTTCAAAATGAAGACGATGTTTCATTGACTATTTTATAGTCAAAAGCTCCGTTAAAATATTATACAACCTGGAAGTTGTGTAGGTAGGATCTCTAGCTTTAGTGCAACTCTAACCATCGCATACATCTATAGACCTCATCAAAACAGTGTTTATAGATAGGAACTAAAAATTAAACACAACTTAAAAGTTATCAATACAAGTAAATAATAAAAAAAAAAGGTAAGCAATATAAACAAGTAATATAAAAAGAAATATTTTAAGTCAATTCCTACTTAAGTCAATAAGAGATTTTTTTTTTTCTCCCATTCTTTTTTCCTCCTGAGTGGCGCTTAAAATGCCTTGATCAAGAAGAGGGCTCTCTCGGTCTTAAAATACCTTGATCAAGAAGAGGTCTCTCTCGATTATTGAAAATTAATTAATTTAATTTAATTAATGAATTAATATTTGAAAAAACTGAATTAACATCAAGTGTCATCCACTACAAGTTTAAAAAAAATTATTTGAGCTTTCTAAAAAATAAATATTTATTTTTATAATAATTTTAAAAATAAACATTTATTTTTAAATTTCATTTGTAATAGTTTATTGTCATTTTCCAATCTTAGTGTTTATTTCTTTTTGTGATGATGATTGAGTAAATTCAATCGAAACATGTCAAATTATTAAGATCTTTTAATGTATTTTATTAACATTTGACGTCCTTTTTAGCAATTAAATGTTTAATATATATTTTGAGTGTGTTTTTAGAATATATATTTTTGAAATATTTTTTATGGACGTATAAGAGAACTTCTGTTTATAATTTAATATTGTTTTTCTTTGTCTAGCTGGATTTTCCTTACAGAATTTTAGAGATCTATTTTTAAAATATATTTTTATCGATCAAACTGGATACTTATTAAAAGAAAAATTTTAAATAAACTGATTTACATGGGTAAAATTGTTCTATATTATAGCAAAATATTAGATATTTTAAATCTGTAAAACCCAGATGTTTTTATCACATTTGTGAGGAATTAATTTACAAGAAAGAACAACATACTTGATTATTATCCTTTTAAGACTTGACCTACACAATTGTGTAGGTGATCCCAAAGAAAGAAAAAAAAAACATTTTCATCTTTTTTGTGCGATTTAAAGTCGAGCCTGCTCCCACAGAATTGTGTGGATCCTCCCTTGTCATAACCTGACATAGGGTATTTTTTAGCCCCCGGTACGGTATGCTATTTCTTCCTCCCAGCTTATTTTGTTTCGTCTTCAAAAAATAAATAAATAAATAAATATATAAATAATAATAATACTAATAATAAAAAAATAAATAATAATAATAACGTTACCTTTCAGAAGCCAGCCGTAAAACAAACCATTACGATTAAATACTCTATAGCAATTTTTTAAACTTCTAAGCATCGCATATTTTCAATTTTTATACCGTCGTTACTTTTAAATGCAATCTCTTTGAAAACTGCATCTCAACGGAAGTACTCCATTTCTGTAGAAAGTAAAGGAAAAATAGTTGTAAAATATTAATTATGTACTTTGTTGCCATTTTTTTTTCATAACAACCGAAAGAAAATATAATTAAAATACGTGCTATTTTGAAAAAAAAAAACATAAACGAATGATTTCTGTTAGATATGGAGATATTATAAACTATATTTAATTTTAAGTATTTATATTAATGCTACAAACAAATGAAGGCCTATGAATCATTAGACAGCCGGTTTCTTTCTTTCTTTCTTCTTCTTTTTTTTTTTTTTTTTTGGTCGAGTTTTTTTAATGACGGCATCTTTTTGCTGCATTTGTGTATTATTTCGCGATAGTGACGTCCTATGCCTCTTTAATGTAGATGTTTAAGAGTGGATCGTAAATGTGGAATTCTTAAGCGGATGCGAATGAAGTCATTTTGCATAAAATACAAACGTGTGCTGTAAGTCTTAAAATTGAAAGGTGTTTTGTACTATTTATATGTACATATACATTTTTTTTTCATCAAGGGCGACTCTAATTTCTGAAAAAGCAGAACTCCTGTTTTCTAGTTTAAATATTTTTTTTTTCAATCAAATATGATTCTATTAATTAGGGAAATCACCAAAACTTTTTATTTCTACAGTCTTAAAGGGCTATAAGACATTGGTTTCAAACAAATATTATTTTGTAAGTTCATGTTACTACACAACATTGATAATTTTTAAGATGGGGCTTGGTGCAATATAATAGAAATGTAAAAATATCAACGTTAAAAGTACCAATAATTTTAAATTTTAAGCATACCGGTCACGGCATTGAGAAGGGTATGCTATATGCTACCGAAACCGATCCGCTTAAAATTTAAAATTATTGGTGCTTTTAACATTGATATTTTTACATTTCTATTACAAAACATACGGTTTGCAAAAACTGTATTCGAATAATAAATACTTCTCGTTGGAACAGATGCAGAATGTTTTGATTAAAAACAAAGTTTCTTTTGCTGTCACTGATTTTCGGAAGCGCGTCTGACTAGTTTATATAGTGTATCAATCCGTTTTCTCAACCCGGAGTACAGGTTTTTTAATTCTATTAATTCTCAAGTAAAAACATATTCGCGTTCAACTTCCCTGTTTTACAGACAAACGTTTTCATTAAATTTATATAATGAAAGAGGAAAAAATAATATTTTAACCCTTTATGTACTGAATTATGAATTTGAGAAAATGTTATCTTCTAAAGCAGTTTTCGTGAATTGTTTAAACTGCATTACAAGATTTAAATATTCATTTAATAAATTTTACATTTCGAATTTCGTGATAAATCAACATCATTAACATTTTAACCCTTTATCTACTGAGAGTACTTATAAGTACCATTAAAATAACTTGTTATAAAATTCATTTAATACATCAATTAGTTGTGATACAACTTATACTGAGTTATAGATACATTATTTTATCTTATTCCATAAGCATTATTGGTTATACAAAACAAAATATTTTTAAAAGGATGATTTATTTTGCCTTTGCATCTTTTCAGCTTCTTTGGCGTTTTGGGGGGTGGGGGTGGGGGGATTTTTCAATTCGGAATAATGTCTATATTTCTATGGTAAGAACATTATATTTGTACATTTCCTAATTCTACGAAATACTTAGAAAAATATTTAAAATAAAACATTTGAGTGGGGTTATAAATATTACACAAAATCCCTATAAATTCAAATTTAATTATCCTTCTAAAATCCTTCTAAAATTTATTAAATGATTATGTAAATCTTGTAATGCAGTTTCATGGAAGTAATGTCACGAAAAATGCTTTAGAAGATAAAATTTTCACAAATTCATAATTTGGTACATAAAGGGTTAAGATATTATTTAGTTCCTCTGCCATATATAAATTTAACTACGCAGCTGAAACTGTTTAATTGAGAATTACATAATCCTAAAAACCCGTTATTCTGGCTTGAAAAAATTGATTAATACACTATAAAATGTACTCGGAAACATTTCTAAAAATCAGTGGTATCAATAGAAACTAAATCTCGAATATATAGTGGTTTCAAAGTTTTATAAAGATAAAAAATGCTTTTCGGATTTATGAGTAACTCGCGAGAGACGTTATTGTATACTTTTTTCATGATTATATTATAATCCCCTAGGTTAAGAAATATTTGACTTTTGTTACAGTTTACACTAAAAAAAAAAAAAAAAAAAAAAAAAAAAAAAGTAATCAAAAATGAGTTAATCGATGTACTCATATCGAATTGAGAATGTTTGAATCAAAAATGAACATATGTTTTCTCAATTTTGAAGCATCGCATGTTATCAAACCCAAACGAAACGATAATTTTGTACCCTGTAATGATTTATTTCATTTATGGTGGCATAAAAGATGTTTACATCGATTCATATACAGTGGAACCCGGTTAAGACGCGTTTCAAGGGAGTGGTCAAAAGTCGCGTATTAAACGTGATTTACATAATGCTGCAGGAATTGGGCTTCATTTATACGTTTACAATCGGAAGTTGTGTCTTCTACATATATTCAGATTGAAATTTAATTGTATTCCACTTTAACGCATTCTTTCTTTTTATAGGACAAACTTGAATAACAACGGAAAATAAATATAAATTTCAACATGAATTTATTGTCGATTAATGCGTTGCAACCAAAAATAATTTTCCTACTAGATTCATTTTTTTTTAAACAGAAAGAAAAATAATATTAAATCTTTGAAACACAACACAGTTTTTAAAATCATATTTAGTACTTGTAATAATGAGTTATTATAATATGTTCTTCATTATCAATATAATAGGAAAAACTATCCTTATAAAATATTGATATAGCAAAAAGTAAAGTAAACATAAAAGAATTATCCAGTAGCAGTCGTATTTAATCTTTGCGAGTTTCATTTTTTGTTGCCTATAATATGCATTATAAAACATAGTAGCGGTATAAAGTACATTTAAAATTTCTCTAACAACACGTATGTACAACTCTAACCATAATAATTTTTGTGACATATCTAAGTAACCTGAATGCGTATATATCTCTCTACTACAGTAAAAACATACACGAAGCGAGAGACAAAGAATGTTAGGAGGTGGGATTAAAGAAGAATTGCAGTTTTGCTAATTTAGCGGGGTTTTTTTTTGTTATTCAAACATCTATCACTATTTCCGATTAGTAATTTTCGCCTTAATTAATCAGTTGCTAAATAAATTAAGTAATATTCGGAAACAGTGTTTTTTTTTAAATCTTAATAATAAAAATTCTCTAAATCGTTAACACTCGAGAAGAAAGAAGGAATTCGCATCTTGATCAATGAATTCGCGTCTTAAGCGTGATTTTCTCCCTCAAAGAACCGAAAATTTATCGCGTATTAAACGGGATCGCATCATAACCGTTCGCGTATTAATCGTGATCTTTTTACATTAGCATTATAGGCGATGTTCAAGGGATCGGAAAAAATCCGCGTATTAAGCGGGATCGCGTATTAACCGTGAGCGTCTTAACCGGGTTCCACTGTATTAAATTATGTACAGTATTTTAAAATAATATAAAAGTGCTTACAAATAAAGCTCTCGTTATAAAAATATTCGATTCGGATATCTTGCTAATAATTTTGCTATTTTTCTTAATAAATAATCAATTAAACGTTTCTTGTTAATAATTTAGAACGGAAAATAAATGTCAGTACATTTTTACTTAATTTGTAGGTTCAGGGAGGGAGGTACATAACGATTAAATTTTGAACACAACCATCAGATCAAAAATGAGTACGCGTGTTTCTCAATTTTGAGTACATTTAAATCGGAGCTATATTTTGAGTCTGTCACTCATTTAAAATTGAATACTTTTTACTCAATTTTGAGTACCGATTTATTTAGTGCATATCGAGTACAAATTCAAAATATTTAAATACATTCTTTATTATAGCATGCAAATAACTTACTTAACAACAGGGGGAAAAATCAACATGTCAGTATACCAGAAGACTTCTCCTACAACTTACGAAAATCATTAATATTGGATGTCAATCTATTACCTTTTGCTACAGCATTTTCATGACTATCTTATCCTAATTACAGAAAATCAACTTCAATTACTAAATTATCCAATTATTTATCGCCGAAAAAAATCTACCGGTCACCAAATTAAATTCCCCAATCTCTTGGTTATTTTAGAAGCCTTAATAGTTCGTTTATGAAAGACGAACCTACACTAATGATATTTGTATTTTATCTTCCGAAAGATTATGAAAAATATTATAGAAAAAAGATGCAGCGTCAGCTGTTTTTTATTATTGAAAAAAACACCTGAATATTTTGGCGAGGATAAAATAAAAGCTTGGAAGTAGCACGTGCTATGTTTTTGAGATGTATATAATGATACGGTTATAAACCAGATTCAATGCATAGATAAATAAGTGTGAGTGTACAGATATATAAATAAATATATATATATATATATATATATATATATATATATATATCAAGATATGTAAGAAGATGCTAATTTTGAATACAGTAGACTCCCTCAAATCCGCACAGCTTGGACCAGAGGTTGTGCAGATTTTAGAATTTTGTGGATTTCTGGTCATTGCTTTGTTTACATTTTTTAAACAGTAATTTGAATGCAATAATGCAACCAAAATTATAATGAATGATTGTAATAAATAGCAAAATATTAAAATAATTAAGTAAAGTAATTAACTAAAAGGATAAAAAGTAAGATAATTTTAAAAAATGATTAAATTATTAAAAGTAAAGGTCAAGTAAATAATTGATAATGTATATTTAAATATGCATACAAAAGATGAGATACATTTTCCTTGAATTATTCAATGAAGCTTTCCTTGTGAAAGGTACTCTCTATTAATTTACATTAAAATCATCGTAATAATAACCAAAATAGCTTGATTACTACATAAATATAATTAGTAAAATGATTGTGATTACCAGTGATATCAGCAATATGGTGATTTAAAAAAAATAAATTTATATTCCTTTCATGGAAAACCACGAGTTCAGTCATATTATTAAGAATTACATATTAAAATACATACGGGATGAAATTAAACTAAAAGATTCTTTAATTTTGCCTCTGCATCTGAGATGAAAGTTTCAGTGTTTACATCTGTAAATATGTGCGGATTTTAGGCGTTTGTGGATTTTAGGGTTGCAGATTTGAGGGAGGCTACTGTATTATGTAAAATTCTTGAAACAAAAATATGTAATTGAATAGTAATGCTGTCGTAAAAATTTATATTTTAAATTTTTTCTATGTTGCATATCAAACTGTTTAAAACACAACTCGAAATCAAATTGCAAAGTATTACATATGTTACTGCTACCGCTCTTTCTTTCTCTTTTTTTCCCCCTCTGCAGATTAAAGGAGATGCTCCTTTGTGAAACCTTTAAACACATATTTATGTGTTTAATTTATTATGGTTGTTTGTGCTTTTCAATATATAGGTTTTAATGTGCTACGCATTTATGTTCACTAACTTTTGGACATGTGACACAACGAAATTGTTCATTTTATGAGCAAGAATGGTTGAAAATCCCTTCTAGATGAGGAATTTTTGTTGTGCCACTGTCTAAATTAAAAAAATTATCGAAACAAATTTAGTATTGCTTATGTATTTAGTATAGTATAGTTCATATTTAAGTTTATATTTTCTATAACACATACTGGATAATTGCACCATAAAATATAATAAATAAAGACACAATCTTGCTTAATGGTACACAAAACACGAACTTTAATAAACTAAAAGTTAACTTCTAGGTTTTGAGATGTTTCTACAGCTGTCTTCAGAAAAATATGATGGTAAAAAGGCTCAAAGCTCAGAGACGGAAGCTTCCTGTGCAAGAGATAATTAGTCGAAACTTGACCAATGATTTGAATACAAAAATGTAGTGTTGCCATCTAGTGAAAATAAATAATTATTAATGAACTGAGATCAAATGAATCAAAAAGGTCGATTTAAGAAACCACGAGTGGCGCCATCTACACATGAAGGACAAAACCACGTTCAACTGAGTTTTCATTCAGGTTTTGGCAACATAATACAAGTTTAAGCTGAAATATTGTAATTAGATGCAGAATTATGATTTTATGATATTATGCCAAATTTTTGGGATATTATAGGATAAATGATCGTTACAAAGTTTATCTTCAACGTGCAATGATTTCAACTGATTCTCTAATTTTACTTTCAAAGGGGTTATTGCACGGAACTATAATTTTTGCTTCAGCAAAGTTAATATGGCAGACTTCGTTAGCTACATTTTTGTATTCAAATCATTGGTCAAGTTTCGACTAATTATCTATTGCACAGGAAGCTTTCGTCTCTGAACTTTGAGCCTTTTTACCATCATATTTTCCTGAAGACGGTTGTAGAAACATCTCGAAACATAGAAGTTAACTTTTAGCTTATTAAAGTTCGTGTTTTGTGTGCCATTAAGCAAGACTGTGTCTTTATTTATTATATTTTCTATTTCAAAAATATTTGTATTAGATCATTTAAAATAGTTGATCTCTATTGTTATCTTCTTTTTCTTTTAACTATTTTTCAAATATTGCATAACATATGTTCTTTCCTTGATAAACTACAGTAAATGGGTTTGTATTTTATTTTATACTTTTATTCCTATAGATTATTGATTATGTACTAAATTCACAGAATTTATTAAGCTAAAATATGACGTAAAATGTGTATGAGAAAAGTTTTGAAAATATCATCTTTTTAAATAAGCAAAATAGATAAATATTAAGTGCGACATCTTCGATAGCATATGCATAATTTTTTCTGTATTAATTTCTTCAGAATTGAAAAAATATACAAATAAATACTAGTTTACAATTTGTAATTTAATTTCATGTGCTAACTTGAGAACGTAAAATAAATAAATATTCAGTGGGACTTCCTGGATAACACATGCATCATTCTTTTCTTTATTAATTTATTCAGAATTGAAAAATAAAAATAATAGTTTGCAATCACTAATTTAATTTCACGTTGTTAACTTGGGAGCGTAAAATAAATAAATATTCAGTGTGACTTCTTGGATAACCCATGCATAATTTTTTCTATATTTATTTCTTCTGGATTGAAAAATTATCAAAATAAATAATAGTTCGCAATTAGTAATTTGATTTCACCTTGCTGACTTGGAAACGTAAAATAAATAAAGATTGAGAGCGACTTCCAGGATAACCACATGCATCATTCTTTTCTGTATTCATTTCTTCAGAATTAAAAAAAGAAAAAAAAAGTTTATAATTACTAATTTAATTTCACGTTACCAACTCTGGACCATAAAATAAATAAATATTTACTGTGACTTCTTGGATAACACATGCATCATTCTTTTCTGTATTAATTTCTTCAGAATCGAAAAATTAGAATGATAAATAATAGTTAACAATTAATTATTTAATTTCATGTTGCTAACTTGGGCTTATAAAATAAATAAATATTCAGTGTGACTTCTTGGATAGCACGATCAGCGTTTTTTATTGTATTCATGTTTTCAGAATTCAAAAATTATCAAAATAAATAATAGTTCATAATTAGTAATTTAATTTTATGTTGCTAACTTAGTGGCGTAAAATAAATAAATATTCGGTGTGACTTCCTGGATAACACATGCAGCATTCTTTTCTGTATTCGTTTCTTCAGAATTGAAACATTAGAATAATAGTTTACAATGAGAAATTTAATTTTACGTTGCTAATTTGGGAATGTAAAATAAATAAATATTCAGTGTGACTTGTTAAAAAACGTATTTAATTTTTTCTCTAGTTTAACATTTCAGAATTGAAATATTATAAAAGTAAAAATTAACTTATAATAAGTAATTTATTTTTAGGCTGTAAACTTAGAAAAGTGAAACAATCCTTCTAAGGAACAAAGAATCGCTTTTCTAAGAGTGACTATTTGGGTCTTTAACTTTAACTTATTTTTTTATAATAATATGAGATCTTCTAATTCAATATTGCGAGATCTCTGTTATAATGAACAAATGTTGCGGACTCCACACTCTTGTTATAAACGTGTTGGACTATAAAAAATGCTAGAAAATAATTCCCCCCCCCCCCCCATATTGTCGGAAATAGTTATAAGTTCCCTGGTAAAATTTCATGCAGAAGCTCAGAAACGCATTGTCTTGCCAGTAGAGGCATTTGTCACACCTTTTTGTTGACCCGTTTCTATAGCAACGTATATAATTATTCGCCTTTGGTTTACCTTTACTTACTTATAAGTCTACAATTAAAGCGACTCTAAGCCGTTTCAGAAAGAAAAATCATTAGACGAAAACAATGTATTACAAAGTGAAAAAAAATTTGCGTTGACAATTTAATGTTTAAGTATTGTTAGCTAAGATAAATTCGAAATTTTACTGCAATTCCTATATTATGTGCTATCCTTTTTTTGTAAGAATTTTATCTTAAATTAATTTTGTCGTTAAAAGTTTAATAAATATCCGCCACAATAATGAAATTTTGTTATGCAGAATTGTTTTGTATTTTTACTTACCCATCATACGTAGTATAGGGTAAGTCTTGTAATCATTTTAAAAAGCGGAAAAATTTTTTTGACGGATTTACACGTTTCAGTCACTGGAGATTTCGAAAAACATATTTTTAGAAAAAAAATTTGTCTCTCCCGAACAAATCGAGATAGAGACTTAAAATTCGGTGTGTACTTAGGGAGTAATAATTGGAAGAAGCCTATCGAATATCAGTAACATCGATTAACCGGAGCTATTTTTTTCGGACTCTTGAAATATTCGTTCTGATAAAAGGTATACAAAAATTTTCGAAATTGTTTATTTGAAGGAGTGAATATAAAAGACAATAAAAAAAACATAAATTTTGCAGCATGAATGAACTCGATCGGATAATTAGTTGTCAAGATATTTGTAATTCTATTTTTCACACTCTTCGATTTTTCATGACCCTTTATTTCATTTAAATTTCAATTCAAAGATATATTTTAATTGGAAATGAGACGCTTATAATCCGAAGCAGTAAACTGTTAGTTAATGGGATTATAATTTTTCGAGTTAGAAGGATGTTTCTTTTACGCAGTTCGGTACTACTCGATTATCCCGCCGACCAAAAAACTATCGCCAAACTATAAGATTAAATGCCAATAATGGCTTATTGTAGATGTCAAGCATTTATTGCCTCTCCATACCTATAAGGGGGTTTACCATAGGGGGGGGGGACCCTATGGCCCTTGTTCTGTCGCCAAATACCGCCAAGTTTGTCGCCAAATTTGGCGGCCAAAATGAGTCGACAAAAGTGACGCCAAATTGGCGGTATCTCTAATATTTCGCCAAATTCCCATAGACTCCCATTGTAAACCAATAGCGTTCACTTGCTTACAGAAAATCAACAAATTGAGATATTTTAATGCAACAAAAAGTAATATTAGCTTAATAAAGGGTTATATTAATTATATTTAAGGAAGTCCAAATAAATTCAATTATGAATAAAAGTAACATGGTAGAATGCTTAGCAAATATCACATGTTTTATTTTCATATTTTATATTATCTATATCCATGATGGGTAAGTATTACGGTGGCTCCCAACGACTAGTTTTACTTTTTAAATCGATCTTCATTTATATTTAATTTGTACAGTTGTGGGAAAAAAAGTAAACACCCCTTACTAACTCTGCAACAAATTAGAGTAGAATAAAGTTACTGGTACCAAACGATGGGAAATAACGTCTATTTTTAAATGATGAATATAAAATTTGCTTATATCTACAATCTGTATCTACAAATCAAAATCAGACCAATTTTTTTTTTTTTTTTTTTTTTTTTTTTTTTTTTTTAACGGAACACTCAATTTTGGTACTATATTTTAAATCCTCGTTTCAAACTATGCCTAGAAGCGAAATTTCAAGTCATTTGGATGATATGTTTTGGAAGTATAAACGTTAAAAATTTAGAGCTTCTAATGTTAAATTACATTTTCTTATTTTTACCAATATCTCCTGAAATTATAATCTTAATGTGATAATTTTGTGTGTGGTTATAAAACTAAAAAACCCAAACATATCGCTCACCCGCAAGAAAAGTGACACATCTCGACAACAGTAAATTTTACAGGAGAGGCAAAAGAAAATTTGCATAATTTTACTATAAAATGAAATTGCAGCACTTAGCTCTGCATGCAGGAATAAAAAAGTGCATAAAAGCATAAAACCTTTAAGAATGAAGACGTAAGATGAGGTTTGGAGGGTTGGGTAATTTTACCTCCCCACACAATCCACCCCTTTGCTATGGTCACAAATGGACATATAGCGTAATAAAGGGATATTCTTGATTTTTGAAAGAACTTTTTTCTTTTTAAAAAATAATAGTAAAATAAATACAATTTTTTTATTGTTTTGGTGACTTCTTTTCTGAGAGCTGTAACTGTAAACAAGTTAAGTAATAACAAGTAATATAAAAATTTTGTTTTTAAAGTCAATTCCTACTTAGGCCATCAAAGAAAAATTTAATATAATCAAGCTAATATGAGTTTTTGTTGCATTAAAATATCTCAATTTGTTGATTTTCTATAAGCAAGTAGGTTTACAATGGAACTCTATGGGAATTTGGCGAAATATTACAGATATCGCCAAGTTGGCGTCACTTTTGGCGACTCATTTTGGCCGCCAAATGTGGCGATATATCGCCAAGTTGGCGACAAACTTGGCGGTATTTGGCGACAGAACAGGGTCCCCCCCCTATGGTAACCCTTATTGAAAATACTTTCATTGAAATTCAATAACCAATGGCGGCCATTTTGTTTCCCATGCAAAACTAAAATTAATTAATTAAAATTTAATTAATTAATTAATATTTGAAAAAACTTTATTAACATCAATTGTCATCCAGTACAAGTTTTAAAAAAATTATTTCAACCTGATAGGATGATTAATGAGTATTTTATTAACGATTGAAAATTTGTACAAGATAAATATATAAATATATAAATAAATATAGGGAGAGTGTGAGCTAATAGTAGGAATTGAAAAAGAAATACGAAACGAATGCAGTCAGACTCAGTTTGTCATTGGGTTTCACTGTTCTATAAAAATATCATACATCCACCAGACTTCAATTTCTCTACTCCTGTCCATCAATAGCTGACTTTGATCCATATCGTTTATTTCCTACAAAACTTTGTTCCTTACTTAACAATTTCAAAATAACGCCACTAATTCTTATTAAGAATAATTGACATTATTTTCATATGAAAAGCGATTATGATTCGTTCACAATAGAAGGCAAAGAATTCACAAACTAATGGTAGTTGGCAAAAAAGAAAAAGAAAATGGTTATTTCACGTTATATCTCTAAAAATGAAAAATAAAATAAATGTTCCAAAAAAACATATTCTGCTGTCACAAAACTAATTATTCACGTGTCTTCCGATTGGCGATATAGCAATAGGTCGTTCCCAGAGCGGTTCTTATTCGTTACCATCAATGCCAGACATAATCTGCAAATATCACAAATTTTCTTTTAAAATAGCATTCTATTCTAATACTAGAAATGAAAAACACGATGCCTCTTTCCCCTTCATTTTGATCTCAAATAGCCTTAAAATAAGTTGAACATACATTGCTCGTATCATTTGAGTTGGAAATTAAAGTGTTTCAAGTTGGGAATTTTTTTAATCCCCCCCCCCCCCCCCCAATAAATATATGTTGCTACGCCCCTGCCTTTGGCCTGGCAATAGTTGAAATACATTAAATGAGTGAAATGGTCATATTGGCATCAAATAATATGTGATAAATGTGATAAATTGTGAATTGAAACAAACGTTAGTTATTTTTAAGGATTTAAAGACCTTACAATTTCGAAATTAAAATAAATATCCGATATATCAATTTATTAGAAATTTCAATTTATTCCCAAGACATTATTTTTCGACTGGCTATCTATATTGCATTATAATCTTTGGAGAGAGTGATCAAGGTCGTATTCCATTTCCTGGATAGTGAAAATTAAATACTTCTGTTTCTACTATTACATATTCTACTGGCATATGTTATGTATTTTAACATCCATTTTTTTCATACATCACCCATACATTTCTCTGAAAATGTGACAAACTGTGAGTTGAAACAAACGTTAGTCATTCGTAAGGATGCGATGATCTTACAATTTAGAAACTTAAATAAATACTTCTACTACTACTTCTACTATTATCTAAACTACTGAAATCTGCCTGTATGTATTTAACATCCATTTTTTCACACATCATCCACGTATTTCTCAGAAAATGTGATAAATTGTAAATTGTTACAAACGTTAGTTATTTGTAAGGATCTTAGAATTTCAAAATTTAAATAAATATTCAATATACAGTAGAGCGCCGATTATCCGAACTCCAATTAACCGAACTTTCAATTATCCGAACAGCCTATTTCTTTCAAAAATTTTTTTTAACTGAACTTCTAATTATCCAAACACCCTATTTTCCTCATATTTTCTCTTTCAGATTTTGATTTCGAAATTGAATCCCGGATTAGTGTATCGTTGTGAGCGGTGACAAGAGAATAAAGGGCTTGGGGAAAGAGGGCGAAATTGAAGAAAATGAAAACGAATGCTCTGAAAATGACCCATGTCCATCCCATAACGAAGCATTTTAATGTTTGGAAACAGCTATGAAATGACTCGAATGGCAGAAGAACGCTGATAATATTCAACTAATGTATTCAAGAAGAATTAGAGGTATGGCAGCATTGAAAAGAATGTCGTCTTTGAAAGAAGCGTCATTCGAAATCTTTTTTGCTTAAATTATAATCTCTGGAGTTCAGAAAATGATGAAAAGAGAAAAAGAAAATTTTAAATGATAAAAAAGTAAAAAAAAAAAAAAAAAAAAAAAAACAATTTTTAAACTACCACTTGCAGCACTACTAACTGGTGCCGCCAGTCCTAAGTCTGGATAATGTGTGAAGATTTTAGTATACTCAGGAACATCCCTTAAATTGTCTGCCCGTTTATCCGAAATAGGGTCAGTCCCGACGTGTTCGGATAATCGGCGCTCTACTGTATTAGTTTATTTTTTGAAATTTAAATTTATTTCCAAGATATTATATTTGGACTGGCTATCTATATTGCATTACAATCTTTGAAGAGAGTGTTCAAGGGCGTATGCTATTTCCTAGATAGTGAAAATTAAATACTCCTATTTCTGCTATTATCTGTTCTATTGAAATCTATCTTTATGTACACTATATAGCCATTAATGACCGGCAACTTTCAATTTTAGACATTTTGTCAAATATTTAGAAATATACTTGACAGATTCTTCTTGAATTTCAGGATTAAAAAGAACAGGTATGACTTCATATTTAGAAATGTCGATTTGTTAAGGGGGGCAATTAGGGGGGCGACAAAATATCAAAGAAATAAAATAATACTTGGGATCACCCTGTAAAATAAAATGCACGAAATGATCTACCACTACCAAATATAAATAAACATATATTGTGCAATATGTGTATTCTTTTCTGTAAGAATAGCACATATATTATTAGAGATATAGCGATTTATTTAAAAATTTTTTTAAAATCTTGGATGTTTTTTGCTTATAACATGCAGGGTTTTCAACCAAATTTAATGCCGGTTTCAGAAAAATTGACAAAATATAGTAGTGTGATGTAGTGGGCCAGAGCTTTTTGGTTCACTAAGCTCTTGTGAGATGATCGTTGAAAAATAATACATGTTTCTTACCAAAGTTCTTAATTAGAACAACTAAAATATATTTGAAAAATGAAATAACAAACTTTACCATTCATAGGTAGACACTCTCACTTTTTATTAACAGTTCTATACTTCTCATAGCCAACCTGAGTAAAACGATTTTTACTCGCATCTCTTCCGTTGGTAAAAAAAACAACCTCACTTCATCAGTGTCACCCAGTCTACTCTCAGCCTCCACCCTAGCTTCTGCATGAGTCTCTTTTTACTTTCACTTTAGGGACGAATTCCCACACATTGTCCAGCCACCCCTATTTCTTGGAAAAGGTGAAATACCCTGTTGGGCAGATCCCAAGGGCAGAAGTATGCCAGGCATTTCCCCTGCATGCCTTTACACAAAAGACCATTGTCTTCCACAGAAATGCCTGTTGCTTTCTCCATCGAAAATGTGTGGCGAAGGTACGATATCACAGTAGAAACAATATAGTGCTTTTGGAATATAAATATGTTAAATATTTTAGGAAATATGAGCAGTTGTATGAAATAAATTTTATCTGCGCATGCGCGAACGATAACAAGGATTAATTTACATAATTTAATAGTCAACACTATAGAGCAACTTATTAAAAAATTCTAGCCAAATATCGTTATTCAGAAAGATATCGGCGTTAAAGTGAGCAAATTTTTAGTTGTACTCTAAAAGCAGCTGAATGATAAGGGATTTTACACAAATTGTCAATTTTTATTAACTGACTTTCAGAAAAAAGTTAGTATTTAGTGAGCATCAACGAGTAGATTTGGAAAAAATGCTTCGATTTTGATACTTCTTTTGATCATGGTTCAGGCTCCTTCTAGTGGTTATCCAAGAAGAACTAAAGAATCAATAAAAAATGAAAATTAAAAAAAATTAAAAATTAAAAATGACAATTTGTGGAAAATCCCTTATCATTCAGCTGCTTTTACAAAACAACTAAAAATTTGCTCACTCTAATGCCGATATCTTTCTGAATTTTTACGATATTTCACTAGATTTTTTTTAATAAGTTGCTCCATAGAGTTGTCTATTAAATTATGTAAAATGATCCTTGTTATCGTTCGCGCATGCGCAGATAAAAATGATTTCATACAACTGCTCATATTTCCTAAAATATGTAATATATTTATATTCCAATTGCACTATATTGTTTCTACTATATTTTTTCAATTTTTCTGAAAACGGAGTTAAATTTGGTTGAAAACCCTGCATGTTATAAGCAAAAAACATGCAAGATTTTTTTTTTTTTTTTTTTTTAAATAAATCGCTATATCTCTATTAATATACATGCTATTCTTACACAAAAGAATACACATATTGCACAATGTCTGTTTATTTATATTCGGTAGCGATAGATCATTTCGTGCATTTTATTTTACAGGGTGATCCCAAGTATTATTTTTTTTTCTTTGATTTTTTGTTGGCCCACTAATTGCCCCACTTATCAAATCGACTTGCTAAATATGAGGTCATACCTGTTCTTTTCAATCCTGAAATTCCAGAAGAATCTGTCAAGTATATTTCTAAATATTCGACAAAATGTCTAAAATTGAAAGTTGCCGGTCATTAATGGCAATATAGTGTATATTTAATATCCATTTTTTTCACACATCATTCATGCATTTCACTAAAAATGTGACAAACTGTGAGTTGAAACAAACGTTAGTTATTCGTAACGATGCGAAGATCTTGCAATTTAGAAATTAAAAAAAATATCCAATGTGTCAATTTATTTTTAGAAAGTTAAATGAATTTCCAAGTTATTTTTGGACTTGCTATCTATATTGCATTACAATCTTTGGAGAAAGTTGTCAGGGGTATATTCTATTTCCTAGATAGTCAAAATTAAATACTCTTATTTCTGCTATTATCTATTCTATTGAAATCTATCTCTATGTATTTAACATCTATTTTTTCACACATCATCCATACATTTTACTGCGAATGTGGCAAACTCTGAGGTGAAACAAACATTAGTTATTCGTAACGATACGAGGATCTTGCAATTTAGAAATTTAAATAAATATCCAATGTGTCAATTTATTTTTAGAAATTTAAATGAATTTCCAAGATATTTTTAGACTGGCTATCTATATTGCATTACAATCTTTGGAGAAAGTGGTCGATGGTATATTCTATTTCCTAGATAGTGAAAATTAAATACAGTTCGCTCTCTGTTTAACGACTTTCAAGAAACCTCGAAAAATCGTCCTTAAATAGAAATCGTCCTTAAACAGAATTTGTGCAAAAATAATATTTGAAAAACATTTCCCTTCTCAGTTTACAGGCTTAGAACTGTCAATACATTTTTCAATATATTGGCGTGTTTAGAAATGTAATTATACTTCATACAAGAACAACATTACAGCATACAATGTTACTTAAAGTGCAATAAAAATATTTATAATACATTTAATTAAACAATGTTACTTACAGTACAGTGAAATATTTATAATACATTTAATTAAACAATGTTACCTACAGTACAATAAAAATATTTATAATACATTTAATTAAACAAATTAAATTTTTAAAAAATTAAAAAGTGTAGATTGTTTCAATGGTGGTCTAGTTTTTAGTACCCTTGTTTCAAGTTTCTCAAGAATGTTGAATGAGTCATCTTCCATATTTGATGAAACAATGTACTGGCGAAGAATATCCAGGGTAGGATTCGCATCTGAGTAAGAAGGAGGTGGTCGCTTTCTGTATCATCAGCTTCATCACCATCTTCTGCATCTGAAGTTGCATTTTCATTTGCGATGTCTTCATAAATTTGATCTAAATTTCTGAAGTCGGTTGTTAAAACGTCTTCGTCACATGGGTAAAGTCTATAACACCCTTCTCCTTTATCTGTACTGATCTGAATTGCAAGCGTTAGGGAGGGGGGGGGGAAATACGTGAAAATCGGCGTTAAATAGAAACAATTTCGTCTTTAAATAGAGGCTTTTTTACTTAAAGGAGCCGGGACCGCAAAATATCGTCCTTAAAATAGAGATCGTTGTTAAGTAGAGCGACGACTGTACTCTTACTTCTACTATTATCTATTCTATTGAAATCTATCTCTATGTATATTTAACATCCATTTTTTCCCCACATCATCCATACATTTCACTGAAAGTGTGACAAACTGTGAGTTAAAACAAAAGTTAGTTATTCGTAAGGACGCGAGGCTCTTACAATTAAGAAATTTAAATAAATATCCAATAGGCCAATTTATTTTCAGAAATTTAAATTCATTTCCAAGATACTAATTTGTTTTAAATTTCCAAGAAAAGTTATGTAAAAAATTCAGTTGATGGTGATTGGTTTATTCCATTGTAGAGGGGGGGGGGGGGAGTAAAAACAAAATTTATATAAACAACCCGGATTTAAAAGAAGGGTTTTTAGTTATTTCAATGTAGTATAGAAGACTTTAATTTTAGTATGTGCATTCATGCGTGTAGCATGGCTTGCCTGAAGCATTGCCTGAAGCCTGCTTCAATGCATTTTCTTCAATTCAAAGAAATTTAAATTACTATTTCATTTACCAACACTATGCTAAAAAGTCATGCATTACTCTGTCGCTATCTGGCTTCGGGGCATGTGTGCTTTTCTACCTACCGAACTGATCACGATTTTGGAAAAAAATTCAGATTTTTATGTTCCTATTTAGAACAACTCCTACTTATTTGAATTTTTGTTAAGAATTATTCTCTGAAGATTTCTAACATTTAAAAGTTGTCATGAACATTTTTTTTTTAAAAATATGTTACTATCAAGTCATTTACCGTCAAGTTTAAGCGGTTTCCATCTAGTGGATTTTAATACCGGGTGAGTCTAAAGTTCGTTAAAACTTTAAAAACTCATAAAAAAAGAATAAATTATGATAAAGGAGTGCGTTTTGCAAGAACGGGCTCACAAGATAGTCGGATTTTTTTTCAACATCACAACAAATTTAGTTTAAAAATCACATGTAGAGGGTGCTGACGAGTCGAAACACAATGAACAGGACAACAATACGCTCCATTCATTTGTTCTTCCAATAACAAATGTTCAACATGATCTCTAGAACATTCTACGACACTATTGTTGTCCTGTTCATTGTGTTTCGTGTCGACATGTGACTTTTTAATTTTTTTTTTTTTTTTTTTTTTTTTTTTTTTTTTTTTTTGCTGCTAAAAAAATTCCGACTACCTAGTGAGCCCTTTCTTGAAAACCGCACTCCTTTATCATAATGTCTTCCTCTTTTATGAGGTTTTAAGGTTGCAAAGAATTTTCGGCTAACCCGCTTTATCTGTATTGATAATTATTTTCTCATTAAAACTTAAAAGGAAAAGAAATTTTTAATTTTAATCTATAAACTTAAGTAAATACACTAGCCCTTCGTTATATTTCACCTGTTTCTAGACGAGAAAAAAAACATGATCTACCGAGAGTATATACATATAAAAAAATAATAATAATCATAAAAATAAGGAAGATGTTAGGGTGAAATCCTCAGTTATTGACACGTAACCAGTAACTGATATTTCGTCAAAAATCCAACTAACATAAGCATTTCCTTGTTAAATTCTGAAAATCAATGTCATTTAGTTGTAGCTTAGAGACTTATTTTTATTTTGAAATTAATTTATTCATCACTAATAGGCCAAGAACATAGTTAATGAGAAAGGAACTTTTTGAGAACACAAAAAATGCACTTGTTAGGCCACCTCTTCTTTCTAAAATTAATGCAGCATTTTTAAAAAATCTATTTGCAATGAAACCATCCAAAACGTTTTCTTAAAGTTATACTTGTAGAAATTAGTTAAAAGATTCCTATAATACATTAGGATCACGATTTCTAGCCTAATTTTGGAAAGTGTGCCATATAATATTCTGTAAAAAAATATTTGAAATTTTCCTCCACCACCTCAGATGCAAAAATATTTGTCAAATAAGAGTCCGTAAATGTCATCACGTTTGTGATCACGTAAATATCATTGGTTGCTTCAGAATATGCTGATGTTCTTCAATTGAATCATGGAATGGCTGGTAAATACGCCATCTTTTAGTTCCGCGCAGGGGCTGAAAGCATGTGGATTCAGTCCTCAGGAGGACATTGATCGATTTTTTGTCCTTGCTAGAAAGCTGAATTTAAAATTGCACACTCATTTAAGTTTTCTTAAAAACAAGCTGGTGAAAGCATCGCTCGCAATCTAATTTATTTCTTAAAAAAAAAAAAAAAAAAAAAAAAAAAAAAGAAGAAGGTGTTTATTTTAGTTAACTAGTCGCCCTTGGTGACCAGTTTGGTCTTCCTTAAATGTAATGCTAAGCATTGTATCATGTTATTTTTTTTAATAATTTAATTTACTTGTTCAATCCTTCACCAAATCGGAAGTTTCTGATAGAGAAACCAAGAACTCGCAATATTTATGTTAGCCGGACGCAGGGGATAAATTACCAAACATTGTTCCTGTCGCATTTTTTTCGTATTTTATTAATTTCATTTAAAATATAATCCTTTCACTCATTTTATTTAAAATACAAAACTTTAATTTAAAAGTAAAACATTTAAAATTCAGAACTTTTACTTATTTCTCAAAAAAAAAAAAAAAAAAAAAAAAAAAAAAAAGGGGAAAGAAAAGGAAAAATTATAAATGATACCATAAACCATGACATTTAATTTAAACATCAAAGCATTACGGGAAGAGTTGAAACATGTCAACAGCCAAATAAAACTATTTTACTGTTTTTAAAGTTTTAATTTTACACCTTTTTAGCAATTAGAAATAAAATAATATATCAAAACATTGTTTTAATTTATCATGCGAAAAATAAAAATGCTAACTGGCGAGTTAAAAAATGCTATTGGCGAGATTTTTACCGAGCTAACTTGAAATTACCAAGAATTATTTGCAATAATGGCAACTTTTATGTTAGTTTTATTCGAAAAAATAATTTTGATTGAAAATGGCTGCGCATATGAAAAGATCAATTGTTTATGACAGTCACATGAATTATTATAACATAGATGGAATGATGGCGATAGAACAATATTTGGCAATTAATCACCTGCTCCAACTACCAAAATTTCCGCTTGGCATATGAAAAGCGAAGTGGTCAGCCAGGAACAGTTGATGACAATCACATGACTTAGGCTATTATTATAGAGATTGTCCTTCAATATTTTTCCTCTTTTTAATATACTGTAATAAAAGCTTGTCCTATTTTTTTTCTTTTTACTCATAATTTATTTCCGTTTCAGTTTGGTTTTCATCGTAGCTCTTTGTATCGCTTGAATTTCAAAACTACATAATTGTTTAAATTAAATTGGTACTCAAACAGAAGGCATGTAATGACTACGAAGAATACTAATCTACATCTCTTGTAATCATGCTCTACATCTTAATTTTGAAGAAGTTACCAAATAAAAATTTCCGTCTAATCTTATTAAATTACACTGTAAGAACATGCTTTATCATAGAAACAGAATATCAATGGGAAGAAAAAATTCTAAGATATCACGAGTGGGTCTATTAATATTTGCATATTTGCATATGTATTAGAATACTCACAGTCGTTACTTGAGGTAAAGCACCAATGAAAAATGGATTTAATGATTGGTTTAAGAACACGCGATATTAAATAGACCTATTCAGTACTTACTATATATTCAATATAGTACTTATTATATTTTACAGCCCTTTATAATAATATTATTGTAAAAAATATACTTGTTTTAAAATTATCATAATAAAAAAAATGAATGGGCATTCATTTATTGCTACACTATAAAATAAATCTATTGAGTTTACGGAAAAAAAACTGTTTATTTTCGGAAGTAATCTGTCTTTACTATGAACTTTCTGTTCCGTCTTGGTTGAAAGACAATAGAAAAATGGTTATTTTAAGGAAATAATTTGTATTTAGGGTAGACCGGGGCTAGTTGGCCAAGGGGCACGTTGGCCCAGTCGCGATATTTTTAAAACTTTGCGTTAGATGACATTGTCAGTCCAGCCAAGTATGCGTTGCTTTGCTTTCCTCCTCCAACATCAGCACCATTGAAGTCGGAGCGCCCATTAAAGAATTATTGAGAATTTTCTAAATTTTGCAAAGGTGAGTAAATTTCCGCTCTTATAAATAATCGTTTTTTATTTGTTTGTAGATTACATTTTAGGTTTTGATATATAACAATTCAGAAAAATAATTTTTCGTAGCTATTGTAGGGCATGTTTTTTTATTGAAATACTTTCAGAATAATTCCTTATAGTCATGAAAAGCAAAAATGTCAATAAGGGGTTAGTTGGCACATTTGGCTCGGGGCATGTTGGCCCGCCGGGTCAACATGGAATTTGGAATCCGTAGGAATTTGGCTCTGGGGTATTGGAATTTTGATATATTTAATGAATTATTTTAATAAACATTTAGTATTTTTTAATTGATTTATTATTAATTAATAGTAAGGAATTATTTTATTAATTGAATTTCTGGTTATATCAGTCAATTAAAAAAAAAAAAGAAGTTATAACGTTGTTTACCTCCTCCCCAAATTAAATCAGCTGCTCCTGTTGTACAAAAACATTTATAACTTTCATAATTATAGAAAAATCTCAGTTGGCTTGGCTTACAGACGCAGGTAAACTTCGAAGTTAAGTACCAATTTCACGAAGAATTTAACGGATTAAGGGAAATGTCATCTTTTTCTTATACAACCTCCCCCCCATACACACACACACACACACACACACACACACACACACACTTTTTTTAAAGTTTTTAATTTCTTTTTGCTGTAAGAGTTGCTCTTATCAAAAGCTTGTCAATACAAAAATTGTAGATAATATTAAGATGATTTATGATAAATTTAAGTGAATTTGATATCTTGTGAATTGACGAAGTTAGGAATTTTTTTTTCTTCTGAAAACCTATTTTTTGCACTTCTTGAAGCCATTTTTAATTATATCAAAAATCTGTCATGCATAATTTTTTAGCCCTTTTCCATGAAGTTTTAAAAACTTTAAACTGATTGGATATGTTATCGTGTCCATAGAAAAGTAATATATGTATAAAGTTTCGAACTGGGGGTGATTTGGGGATCTAGGGTTCATGATCGGTGTAGATCTGCAAAAGTTTTTAAAATTTTCCAACATATGGGAGATTGCAATAGGTAGTATTTCTTACGAAATCTACCTAAATGTTCGGCCTCCTAGTGTTACATACTACCACTAAAAGTAACAAATCTAACAATCAAAATCTATCCGACTCTGATATGTCTCAATTATTAATAAAGTCCCCTTGTTCACCCGTCCAGAGAACAGTTTGCCACAAATAATCCTTTAATAACATCACATTTTATGAAGTGAAAACCTCTTACCTGGGTACTTATTCGTTGAAACTAAATCATCCTTTCTCTCTTCATAATCCATAAAAAGGGCAGTTTCAGAATAAAAAATTTTAATTATCAAAAGCTATATTTTCCTTTAAGAGACATGTTGTCCCTTCCACAGACAGAATAGAACTACACTTCCCTATCCGTTGATAAAGATCAGTAGTTGAAACAAAAAATATAAAAAAATGATATCATCCAATATAATTATATGAAGCACATTGCTGTATACTAACTTATTAGATTATCTAAATCTCATTATACCAATAATAAATCGTGAATGTAATCAATAATATATATATTTCATGATAAACAAACTGTGTTTTTTAATACTTAATTAGGAATTAAAATTTTATATAAACGAAAATTATCATTATTTCACAAAAGCTGGCATTAGCCAAAACATCATCAAGAAATATTACATTTTACTGACAGACATTTGAAGGTAATGAGAAACTAGAGAAACTTGCGTTAGAGAAACATAATAAACGAAAGAAAAGAATTATTGCACTTAACAGATGTACAGAGGCCTCGATACAATTTATTTATCTCTGGTGTTTATAATAAATCACCTAATTAAGGATGAACGATTTTTTTAATTAATGTACTCTAAGATTTACGGTGTTTTAACACCTAGCATGCCCTTATTAAAATTTATTACTGTTACGTAATGTATTAAAGACATTTTTTATGAGAAAATAACTTCAAATTTTAAAGCAATTTTTCGTCGAAGTTAATAATTTGAATAAGTCACAGTTTTAATATTCAAAATTTTTATTTTAATTTTAGAGGCTATATTGTGTTTTTGTTCGCAAGAAATAAAAATTAAGATTTGGTAAAATTTTGATCATTTCTTAAACTTCTACACTATCAGAACATTAAAATGTGTCGTCAAAAGTGGCGGGCCAACTTACCCCGTAATCGGGGCAGGTTGGTCCAAGCGACTTGGTGTCAGTTTGAGATTCTTAAATAATACTTATGGTTAATATTTTCAAGTTTTATTACTGTGACTTCTTCCTGAAAGTACTCTGATAGTGGTAACATAAAAAGAAATTTAAAATGTTGAATTGTAATTTTTTTAAAATTATTAGAAGAAAAAGCTGGCCAACTAGCCCCGGTCTACCCTACTATGAAATTTCTGTTACTTTAACAGATTTTTTCCCGTAAGTTGCTAATAAACACAGATTATTTCCGTAAAATAAACAGTTTTTACTGCCGTTTTGGTTGACAGACAATAGAGCACTGTTTATTTTACGGAAATAATCTGTATTTACTATGAACTTTCTGTTATTTTAACAGATTTTTCCAATAAGTTCGTAATAAACACAGATTATTTCCGGAAAATAAGCAGTTTTTACTGCCGTCCTCGCTGATATAGACAATAGAAAAACTTTTACTGCCGTCATGGCTGATAGGCAGTAAAAAAATGTTTATTTTATGGAAATAAAAAATGTCGTCTGATCTTTTAAAATTTTGCTGTAAGAATATGCTTTATCATAGAAACAGAATATCATTGCGAAGAAAACATTCTCGATACCACGAGTATGCCTGTTAATATTTGCATATTTGCATTATGTATTAGAATATGCAGTTGTTACTTTAAAAAAAGTACTGACAAAAATTAAATTCAATAAGCAGTTTGGGAAACGCGATAGAAAAACATTGGTGTGAACTATCAAAGATAGGCTATATTGATCATTGATAACATTCGTGATTCATGATTTTATCAATGGACCGCTATAGTAATACCACAAGCCTACGATGGTTGTGTTTTTAAACTTTTGATAATTGATTGTTATGTATTTTTTAGTGCTGAATCCGATAATGAACTTCATTTTAAACCATCACGTCAAGTTTTTTCGTAAATCGTAAATTTCAAAGATAAAATAAATAAATAAATAAATAAAATAACGAAAATCTGATATTATAAAATAGATGTGATTTTTAATTTTGAAAATTAGTTTTTATGCATATTTTAGCGCTGAATCCGAAAGTGACCTTCTTTTTTTAACCATCACGTCAGGATTTTCCGCAAACCGAAATTTTAAAGTTGAAAAGTAAAAAAATTGCGAAAATCTGTCAAAGTAATTTGTCAAAACCTTACCAAAAGAATGCAAAAGTTTTAAATATCTCTGCGACAAATTTTCAGCCTTGTAAGCCACCAAAATAAAAGAAGACATCGAGATGAACTCCACAGGGAATATGAAAAGAAAAGCTCGAGTCAGAGCATGAGCTATCGTTAACGCGCATTCGATAACGCTATCGAAATGATTTTTAATCGAAAAAGTTTTTTTTTAATTTTATTTTCCTACAAAAGAATTACTTCTTGAGAAACTTTCTGAAAAATAATCTTCCTTTACACAGAAAACGGAAAACAGTTCGATTACATAGTCTCTTAATAAAAGCATTTGACAATTTGATACGTTTGCGAACATAAATAACTTTCAAAATGCGTCAGAAAGTAGCCAATTTAGATTTGAGAACAGCCTTTAAAAAAAAAAAAATCAGTAGCTTTCCAATCCAGAAATCTAAAAGAGAATATAAATAAACGTTATTATCTATTTTTATAACAGAACTTAAAACTTTTCTACAAAATATTAGTTAACAATTTTTATCTCGGTCTTTAAGTAATTACTTCCTATGAATAGAGAAAAAAAAACAAATATTAATTTAAAATTATTCCTAACCTAATAAAAACATCTGCCTTTGAATAATTTTCTATAATCACTGCCCGTTTTACAATTTTATCAGTTTCATCTAAACAGGAGCTAAACGAAAGCAGATGTTTTGGTTTACACGTTGCATACCCATGCAATTTAATTGACAAGGTTGTTAAAATTTTACTAATATTATAACAACAAACATTTCAACAAACTTGTAATCATGCAATAAATAACTTAGACAAAATACACTAGCCTGCAAAATTTGGGTTGTGTGATGATTTTAGCTTTTGATGATTGATTCTTATGTATTCATAGCACAAAATACGAAACTGACCTTCATTTTTAACCATCACATCGTTTTTTTTTTTTTTTTTTTTTTTTTTTTTTTTGCAAAATGCAAATATCAAAGTTAAAATGTCAAAAAATAGCAAAAATCTGATACTATAAAGTAAATGTAATGGGTGTGTTTTTTAGCTTTTGATATTTGATTCTTATATATTTTGCAACGATCAATCCGAAAATGACCTTCTTTTTTTACCATGACGTCAGGATTTTTCGTAAATCACAAATTTAAAAATTTAAAAAATGTCGAAATATTGCGAAAATCTGATACTATAAAATGCAAGCATGGTACCTGCAAGTATCATGCAATACATACTTAACAATAACGTAAAATCATGCGTGAAGCATACATTATGAAACATTTTCCAACACATTCAGAATACCATAATAAAGCGTCACAGCTTAATAAGGTCAAAGATGATGTCTTTATAAACAATATGTAAAACGTATTTTAAAACACTATTTCAGCAATTGCCATCAATAGTCGATAAAATATATGAATTCTTCTGTGAAGCTATGCATATGATCTATTGATTTGCGATAAACTACATAGTATACATGACCGAAACTAAGGGGGGGGGGGGGGCAGAGGGGTCATGTGCCCCGGGCGCCAGAACAAAGGGGCGCCAAATGGAAATTATACCTTAGGAAAGGATCATTTTCTTCTGATGGACTGATGGCTTCCATTATTATGAAACAGCCATTATAAATGAAGTGTTAGGTGAAGATGAAAGAGAAGCCGTAAAAATTAGAACTCTGATTTTCTGGTCCGAATGGGAAAAAATAATGGCCATAATTTTTTTTTGCAAAAAAAAAATTATGGCCATTTTTTTCCCCATTCTTTACTCATTCATTTACTTCATTCATTCATTTAGATACTTATTTCAACATCTTGCTGGAAAAACTACGGGTACAAAAGGATTTTCTGGACCAGTAGGAAAGCGACTTGGAAAAATGCGAACATATTGAAATTATAGACTATAAAAACATTGATCCTTTCTTGACGGACTGATCGGATGAAGAACTTAAAAAAAGTACAAACAGGGGATACACCTGAATTTTAGATTTTCCTTGTCATACTCAAACAGTGGAAACGTGTGTCAAAATTGTCCCGCGAGCTGCGTCAGCCGTCTTTAAATATTAAAAAAAAAGATGGCTTAATCTTGCGGGAAAGTTGAATTTCCACAATGTAATGACAAAGTTTGCCTAAAAAGACAGTAGGTTGAATATCCAATTGAATTAATCCATAACAAAGGGAGGTAAGGAGGGTGGAAGTCGATATTTAACCATCTCCTCGTGGTGACTTCTGGATAGTATTTGGTAAATAAAAGTAGATATGAGCTAATAGCTACGTTGTTTACTTTAAGTTACTTTATACTGAAATTTCAAAACTTTGACCTCCTTGAGGAACCGGAAAACAACTTAATTTCAAAAAACTTTTTCAGCCAAAAGTTTAGACATCCAAAAAGGAAAAAAGTTTTCACTATTACACATTAAAACAAAAAAGTTTTTTTTTTTTCCCCTATACTTAAGTAAGTTCCACCCTAATGCGCATATGACAGAAGAATAGGAATGACGAACATTCGGTTATTCCATATTTTGGGAATGAAATTATTTTGTAATCATTTAATGGTTTTAATAATAACTTTGTATTTTCATAAAAATAGCATTAGACTAAAAGAAGTTGGAAATTGCTCGTCAAACGTGACAAATTAGGTGCGTTCGTACTATAACTAGCTTTATAAATATTTTTTGCACCACATATTGTAATGAATGATAATTTTAATGCACCCCATAAGTGCATATCAATTTCATTCTGTTCGAAAGGCTGTAACATCATTAAAATGTACATGAAATAATTTTTTCCATTGGCCTTAATGAAACGGAAAACTTTTGACTGTCCCTGTAACTAAACTATACATCCGATTTTCATAAAATTTGAACTGACTCGACAAAATTTTGCAACAATTATATATTTAAAATTTCAGACCATTCGGAAGGCTGTAACATCATTAAAATGCACTTGCAAAATTTTTCCCATTGCTGGTAATGTAACGGAAAACTTTTGACTGTCCCTGTAATTAAACTGTACATCCGATTTTCATAAAATGTGAAATGACTCGATAAAATATTGCAACAATTATATATTTAAAATTTCAGACCATTCGGTTGGGGTCTAATGATAAAATACATCTTAATAATAAAATATAAAAATACACAAACGATGTGATTCACTAACTAAAATATGGCTAAAACAGTTTTTAAAATGTTAAAAAATTACATTAAATAATAAAAAATTATTATTATTATAATTATAATTAAAAGAGTATAAACAAGGATGAATAAATTTTTGTAGAAAGCTAATAAATAATCTCGTAATCTTTAATAAACTATGATCAATAAAATAGGTGAAAAGCAGGAAAAATGTTTTAAAGACTTTATTTGCAGCATCTTCGTTCTAGAAATGCTAATCTTTTACCTAGAATTGACTGCTTCGTGAAAAATAGTTCATTTGTACAACAGCTATTTCAGCTGCAACATGTGAAAAACTTATTGTCACGAATATCAGGCATAGAATTTTTCAGATAAGCCGGATTGTTAACATTGGAGATGAAAATAGTCATTATCAAATCTATCTTTTCTTCATTCCCTCTCTTTTTCTGCATAATGACACGTTTATGACTTTGAAGAATTGATAAATGCATTTTTCTTCTGGCTAATCCGATTTTTTTTTTATTCTCAAAAATTCTATTTATATTAAACGATTTCTCTTATATGATTTTTGTTCAAAATTAAAAGCCTGATATTTTGACTATTCGGATAACAATAGTATAGAAAATAGAAACATAGTGTTTTACATATTGTCATTATCAAATCTACCTTTTCTTTATTCCCCCTCTATCTTCTGCATAATGACAAATTTCTTACTTTAAATTATTAGTAAAAGCGTTTTCTTAAAGCTTATCTGATTTTTTTATTCTCAAAAATTACATTTACATTAAAAGATTTATCTTATATGTTTCTCGTTCAGAATTAAAAGCCTGATATATTGAATATTTGGATAACAGTAGTATAGAACCATAGTGTTTTACATATCGTTATTATCAAATCTACCTTTTCTTTATTCTTACTCTATTTTCTGCATAACGACAAATTTCTGACTTTAAAGTATTAGTAAAAGCGTTTTCTTTTAGCTTATCTGATTTTTTTATTCTCAAAAATTACATTTACATTAAAAAATTCTCTTATATGATTTTCGTTCAGAATTAAAAGCCTGATACAGCTCATATTCAAAATCTTAGAATAATTACTTTTTTTTTCATAAACTGGAAATATCGTTTGGTAATTTAATATCTTTTAATGCAAATATGCAAACGATATTTTTATTAAGAACTTATTGTTGATTAAACTTATTTATTATCCTAAAATTAATATAATTTCTGAAAAGATTAATTGAAAAAGAAATTATTTTGAAAAATCAAAATATTAGAATATTTATTCAAGTGGCTCAAAATATTAGAATATTTCGCATTAATTCTCCTTTAATTATCACCAATTCATAACTGGCGGCGTCATTGATTAAATTCAGACGATTTTATTTAAAATCCGTGTTCTTTTTATAGTTTGTTTGCTTTTTCTTCTTAAAATAGGTCGTGTGGGTGATATTCCTGAATCTATTAAACTTCGTATGGTTGATTTGTATCGGCACAGTAAAAATCAATGTTATATAGGGAATTATTTACATTGCTCGCAATCAAGCGTTAGTAAAATACTAACACAATATTAAAAAAAATGGAAAAATTCAGAATAATCGCCGAAATGGCGGCCGAAAACCAAACGCATCTGCTAGAGCTGACAGGAAACTCAAGCATATAATTAAGAAAATCCGTTTTAAAAGTGTGCTATTCTTGCATCGAAAGTGGAAAGAAGAAGGAGTTGAAGTTTCTACATCGAGAACATTAAGACGTCTCCATAAATTTAAGTTTGAATCTCGTATACCGAAAACAAAATCTCTCATGACTGCAAAACCAAAGCGTATATAAGATTGAATTGGTGGAAATCAAGAAGTTTATGGAGCGAAGAAGATTGGAAAAACATATTAGTTAGTGATGAAATTAGGTTGTATAGATACAAAACATACTTTCATCACTAAATAATATATTTCCAGTTTGTGAAAAAAAAGTAATTATTCTAATATTTTGAATATGAGCTGTATATTAAATATTTGGATAACAGTAGTATAGAACCATAGTGTTTTACATATCGTCATTATCAAATCTACCTTTTCTTTATTTCCCCTCTATTTTCTGCATAATGACAAATTTCTGACTTTAAAGTATTAGTAAAAGCGTTTTCTTTTAGCTTATCTGATTTTTTTATTCTCAAAAATTACATTTGCATTAAAAGATTTCTCTTATATGATTTTCGTTCAGAATTAAAATCCTGATATATTGAATATTTGGATAACAGTAGTATAGAACCATAGTGTTTACATATCGTTATTATCAAATCTACCTTTACTTTATTCCCACTCTATTTTCTGCATAATAACAAATTTCTGACTTTAAAGTATTAGTAAAAGCGTTTTCTTTTAGCTTATCTGATTTTTTTATTCTCAAAAATTACATTTACGTTACAAGATTTCTCTTATATGATTTTCGTTCAGAATTAAAAGTCTGATATATTGAATATTTGGATAACAGCAGTATAGAAACATACTGTTTTACATATCGTTATTATCAAATCTACCTTTTCTTTATTCCCACTCTATTTTCTGCATAATGACAAATTTCTGACTTTAAAGTATTAGTAAAAGCGATATCTTTCAGCTTATCTGATTTTTTTATTCTCAAAAATTACATTTGCATTAAAAGATTTCTCTTATATGATTTTCGTTCTGAATTAAAAGCCTGATATATTGAATATTTGGATAACAGTAGTATAGAATCAGAGTGTTTTACTTATCGTTATTATCAAATCTACCTTTTCTTTATTCCCACTCTATTTTCTGTATAATGACAAATTTCTGACTTTAAAGTATTAGTAAAAGCGTTTTCTTTTAGCTTATTTGATTTTTTATTCTCAAAAATTACATTTACATTAAAAGATTTCTCTTATATGATTTTCGTTCAGAATTAAAATCCTGATATATTGAATATTTGGATAACAGTAGTATAGAACCATAGTGTTTACATATCGTTATTATCAAATCTACCTTTACTTTATTCCCACTCTATTTTCTGCATAATAACAAATTTCTGACTTTAAAGTATTAGTAAAAGCGTTTTCTTTTAGCTTATCTGATTTTTTTATTCTCAAAAATTACATTTACATTAAAAGATTTCTCTTATATGATTTTCGTTCAGAATTAAAATCCTGATATATTGAATATTTGGATAACAGTAGTATAGAACCATAGTGTTTACATATCGTTATTATCAAATCTACCTTTACTTTATTCCCACTCTATTTTCTGCATAATAACAAATTTCTGACTTTAAAGTATTAGTAAAAGCGTTTTCTTTTAGCTTATCTGATTTTTTTATTCTCAAAAATTACATTTACGTTACAAGATTTCTCTTATATGATTTTCGTTCAGAATTAAAAGTCTGATATATTGAATATTTGGATAACAGCAGTATAGAAACATACTGTTTTACATATCGTTATTATCAAATCTACCTTTTCTTTATTCCCACTCTATTTTCTGCATAATGACAAATTTCTGACTTTAAAGTATTAGTAAAAGCGATATCTTTCAGCTTATCTGATTTTTTTATTCTCAAAAATTACATTTGCATTAAAAGATTTCTCTTATATGATTTTCGTTCTGAATTAAAAGCCTGATATATTGAATATTTGGATAACAGTAGTATAGAATCAGAGTGTTTTACTTATCGTTATTATCAAATCTACCTTTTCTTTATTCCCACTCTATTTTCTGTATAATGACAAATTTCTGACTTTAAAGTATTAGTAAAAGCGTTTTCTTTTAGCTTATTTGATTTTTTTATTCTCAAAAATTACATTTACATTAAAAGATTTCTCTTATATGATTTTCGTTCAGAATTAAAAGCCTGATATATTGAATATTTGGATAACAGTAGTATAGAACCATAGTGTTTTACATATCTTCATTATCAAATCTATCTTTTCTTCATTCCTCCTCTCTTTTCTGCGTAATGGCACGTTTATGACTTTAAAGAATTCGTAAATGCGTTTTCTTTTATCTAATCTGATGTTTTAAATTCTCAAAAGTAGGGATGGAATATTCTGTATCTATTCGAGTATTCGGGCTATTCGTCCATGTTATCGAATATTCGGTTTGGCCGAATATCAAACTATTCGGTCTGCCGAATATTCGGTTTGGCTGAATATCGAAATATTCGGCCGAACTGAATACTTAAAAAAACTTTTAAAACATATTTTTTAAAACCTTATACAAGTTCTACTTTCAACAGTCAGCTTATAAAGATATTCAGAATAATTAGAAACAGAATCATATTTAAATAAAAGAGAATATTTTTACATTATTTATTTGCTGTTTGTTAAGTATCATTTAAGAAAATTAACCAATCACGAGCATTTTCATAATGTACAAATACAAGAGTCTGAACATTGCCCAGTAAATAACCTGTTTCTTGCTAAGATTTTAAGAACAATGTTTACCCTCTCTGAAAATGATCGCCTACTCCAGGCACCGATCTAGTATGCATTTAAAAATTTCATTGCTTAATCAAAGGGAGTAGAACAGTTATTCTTGCTGAGTTGCCACCATATAAAATTTGAATAGATTGTATTATTTATTTACTTTTACTTTAGTCTCTTCCTGACAAACAAATAATATATGATCCTGTACAATTTTTCTTCTAATTATTTCACAATTTCTCTTAGATTTTAAAATGTTTGTTTTAGAATTTAACAAAATTTTATTCATTTGTTTTAACTCACAGAAGAAGCCATAAAATTTAAAATTTTATTAATTAAAAAAGTTTTATAACTATCCTCTTCTTAAAAATCTCAAAGCAGATTTTTTTCAGCATAAAGTTTACTTTAAAATAGCAATTAAAGCCTTTGTGCAGGAATATTAAAAAGCTGTAAATAAACGTTTAAAATGCACAAATAATGCATGAAAAGCAGCAAACAGCTGTTTCGAATCTACAGCGAGATTCTTCTTCAGTGTAAGATAGGGAAAAAGGAACAGCGTGCTAGAAAAAGCAAGGCTGAGCAAAATGATAGACAGAGACGCGCTGCCTTATATACCCTATGCGGGTAGCGAAAGCGCCAGAAACTACCAATGTGAGAGAAGCAGTAGAGACGACTGGGTGGACAAGTAGCGACATCTACCGGAGAAGGAGAGAAAAAGAAACCAAAAAATAGGAAATTAAATTAATGCTTTCCAAATACTTGGAAAATCTGGAGTACTAGATAAGTCATTGACTAAAGAGTGAGAATTTTTAATGATGTGGTAAGCTTCCCAAAAAGCAAGATCAATGTTAGAAGAACATATCTTCTAACATGTAACTCAGCATTTGCTACTTTCACAAGTTTTACTGTACTCTGCTCATTCAATCCTGTGAAAACAGGCCTGTTTATGTAGGAATTTTGTTTTAAAAGTATAAAATTCATTATCCCAAAGATTGCGTTTTCACAGGTTTTACTGTATAAAACTGTTGCGTTTATTTAGTACAGTCTAACCTCTGAATAACGGTTACCAGTGGGACCGTTGAAAAGTGACCGCAATTCAGAGGTGGGTGTTATTCAGAGGTTTCATTTAAAAAATCATAATTACATAAATTTAAATAGAAATACACAGTCATTTTAATTAATCCTCATTCTTTTAATACATAAAAAAAAAATCTGTGATTTCCAGTTACTTTTTTTTTTCTGCAAATATCTTTCTCCTAAGAAATAATAGTATGAGTTGTTTTACTGTACAGCACATCATCATTATGATTTAATGCAAAATTTCTTATTTCACGAAGGTTCGTAAAAAATTTGGTATATGTGTTAATACTGGAGATGTTAGGTGATTCTATAATCTCTTCCATATCCCCTTCCGCATCACTTTTCTCTTCTTCTCTCCTATCTTCCACCATTTGCTGTATGAATCAAATGTAAACGCCAAATCTTTGTCCAAACACACAAACTTACTGGCGCTCGTGTTAGTTACGCTTGCTGTTCTAAGAATATTATCTAAATTTTCCCCATCATTATTGTCTTCATTTTCTATGTCTAGTTTTGGAAAAGGATTAAGTGTTTAAGATTAAGTAACATTTTGTTGACATATTAAGTAAACTTTGTTTGATCTGCTTCAGATTTTGGTTTGTAAATAAATATGAAATTGTACCAGAAACTTTTAAAATAAAATGTATCCTGACTTTTGATCGGCCGTTGTTCAGAATTCCTTATTTAGAGGTTCGTACTAATGTTAATGCTATGGAATGTGTTTGGTTCCATCAATATGTGGCCGGTGTTCGGAGGTTGTCGTTGTTTAGAGATGACCGTTAAAGGAGGTTTTACTGTATTTTAAAATATACTAAAAAAAAAAATAGCAAGGGATCCGAAAAAATTCCGCTTTAAACACTTTTCGGTCTTAGCAAGTATATTTGTACGGTGTTCTTACCATAGCGACAGTAAAATTTTTACTTTTATAAACGGTTTGCGTTATAGTATAGGGTTTACTGAATTTTTATGTTCCAATTTAGAAGGCGTTGTCCTGCATTTTTTTTTGTCTCCCTACCCCACTTTTTTGGGACACTGGACCGGGCAACACTACGTAGAACGGTAGTGTTTTACAAATTATTTTAAATTAAAAAAAGGCTTATTCACTGTAAAAAAAATGAAGTGTAAATGAATTGAACATAAAGAAAAGAAAAATAGTCTATTATAAAAATTATACATTCAATCCGTATGTTTTCAAATATCATTTTGCATTACATTAAAATGTTAAACAAACTGGTTTTAACCAATAAGGTCAAAAAATACTTTCTTACACACACACACACACAAAAAAAAAATGTTGTTAATAAAGCAGTTATTTTGCCTTTAATCATTACAGCATCTTAACCTAATCATACTTCCCTCTCTGTAATTTCACTCGACATATTAAACACTAAAAGATGAGGGGGGGGGGGGGGGGGGAGGAGGTCTGTCTACAATTTATTAAAGCAACGTGAAAAGGGTTTTAATGGTGCTTATCTATGAAAGGCAACCTTTATATTCGATATACCACACTATCTTAAGGACGGCTTTCTTTTTCTTAGATATTTGCATTCATGTACAGCGATGAATTTTGTATTCTGGACATCGTTTCACGCAATCGACATGCTTAGGCGTTTACCCTCCACCACAATGACAAAAATGACGATAATAGATGCGATTAAGTCCGCTAGGTTCTAAATCCGTCATTTGTCTTGCGTAGATTTGCTAGCAAACTGTTTTCCCTTTCTGCATTAAAAAAAAAAAAAAAAAAAAAAAAAAAAAAAAATCATGCATCACTGGATGGCCCGACAACATGAAAAATTTCCCTTGCTAAAGCTTCTTTAATCGTGCACTTCGATAATCCGATTCTCAATCGATAAGGCTTTGGGTACGAACAATTTCTTCTTCTTATCTACTGATTTTTCTGATACGTAAACAGCTACCCGTCTTGAGCCATCTAATTGATGATTTTTCTTATGTTTTAGGCATTCACAACTTGATGAATTGTGGGAAATTCTAAATTATTGACACTGTTTTTTGGAATAGGTAAGTTTATTTGATTTTACTGTTTATTATTTATGTGAAAAAACTTATGACAGCGTGGCTGCACCAGTAATTGATCAATTACTTATACATGCACCCAATGAAATTTTGTTGTCACGTTTTTCATTTGTTTGTTTCGGGGTAGTTAGAGCTTGAGGCATATGATTTGTACTAGATCACGGTTGACTAACTACTTCCAATCGGTTATTAACCACCAGCAAAATATATAAGCATTGATTTTTGTACGCTTAAACAAAACTATTTATACGAATTGAATATTTCCAACTGAGCGAAAAAATGCCCAGGCTGGGAATCGAACCCAGATCCTTGGCTTACAAAGCCAATGCTTTACCGTTTAATCTAACTGGGCCGACAACCAGCCAGCATATTTCGCTCAGATAACCTTATAGGTAGCAACATCTGGTCTGTCATGTAAACAGCTCAACAGAATAAACCACAGGTAAAGGAACTCCATATAAACGATGGATACGTAGATGAACGATTATTTTAACACAATCAAACTGGTTGGTAAGCCAAGGATCTGGGTTCGATTCCCAACCTGGGCATTTTTTCCCTCAGTTGGAAATATTCATTTCGTATGATAACTTTACCAATCAGTTTGATTGTGTTAAAATAATAATTCAAAACTATATTTAGTACGAAATCTGGAAATGATCGTTATATTGGAACGTATTATTTTAGCTTGCCGTTGCACGATGGCGAATTTTTCCGAAATCGTTGCCACAATGCAAAATGTTAGGAACAACACAAAGACAAAGAAATTAATTCGTGCTTGCAATGCAAATGCTCAAATCTAAATTAAATATGTAATATTCGAATTAATATTAAAGCAATCGTTTACAAAAAATTGTATATACGTTTTTACATATTTTTTAAAATATCCATTTTGCTAAATTTACTCTGAAGCAAATGATAAGACCACAGTCAATATATTGAAACACTGATAAGGGGATATTTTTGCGTAACATTTAAAAAATCATCCCAAAGAGGTTTAGTTCGCCAAACTTTTTAACGGTGTATTGAGGAAAAATGCTTTTTGATTTCGAAAGAGTTGCTGATAAAATTAAACGTTCAAAGACTGGCCTTTTTAATTTCGTAAAGAATCCGTCTACTTATGGTACTCTACCAGAATTTATCTACAGTAAGGAAAGAATCAGGCTAAAATCTACAGGAAGTCCGAGAATTCTTTCGAAACGTTCTGAAAATTTGGTAGTTCGCACGATCGTAAGTACACGACAGACAGCAAAGAAATTGGTAGCCAGATAAAGACCCTAGCATCAGTATTGACTATAAGAAAAACAATAAAAAGCCTGGAAATACTTAAATATGAAAAAACATGTCAGCGTTGGCGTTTAACATCTCACGATAAAAAAGCCCGCATTCAGTTTACAGAGAAACATATAACGCAACAAACGAAGTGGTCTAAAATTACTTTCAATGATGGATATATAGATTTAATTTCCATGGTTTGGATGGTTTTATTCATATTGACATGACCTCCGAAATAAAAAACACCAAGACCACTAAGAACACTAAGTTGTATAACTAAGAACACATTTTCCACGCATCAACTAGGTGGAGGCACCCTAGCGGTCTGGACTGCTTTCCTCCAGGAAGTTTAGAAGAATATTCCTTAGAATTCCCTTCTTTAGATTGCTTAAAATTGCAAGGACGACAAAATAAACTTACTTATATTCATATATTAAAACGGTATTTGTTGAACCAGGGTGAAAAAAATGCCGGCTTTAACTGTATGTTTCAAGAAGACAGTGTCTCAATTCACTGTGCAAAAAAAACGCAAAAAAGTGTTTTGAAGATAATGATTCCCGCACTAGATTGACCAACCAATAGCCCGGACCTAAATCCCATTAACCCTTAAATGCGCGATTTTTTTATTTTGTTTCGAAAAAAATTATATATGGTTCTTTGAAAGGTTTATTATACAAGAAAAATAATGAAAAAAAATCAGAGATACATTTTTCATATAATACGTCAATCTTTTCGTCTGTTGCGCATCTGCAATATAAGTAAAAACTACTGTCGTGTGGCTGTTTTAGGCTAAAATATTGCAAATTAGTAAATACTTTAATAAGTATGTCTCCAAACACCCTACTTTGTATAATTATTTACCTTATAAAATTTAACCTTTAACCCTTTAATTCCCGTGATAGAATACGTTCTAGAAATTACGTATTTCAGAGAATCTGACTTTAAACCAGAAAGTTTCAATAGTTAATTTCGCTTTATTTAAATACGGAATTTCTGACATTAATTAAAACAAATATTGTTATTTTAATTTTCTGGTGTGAATTAGGTATATACGAATAACAAATCTATTAAATTCAAAACAGTGTTGTTTGCATATATGCAAAACTGCGCACTAAAGAGTTAAGAACGTTTGTGATATTATAGTGTGAAATATCTATTAATAAATGGTCAAATGATACAATATAGCTCGAAAGGCGAATTAAAATCTGTTATTTGTAAGGCATAACCTGTTTTGTTACATCGACAAGTTCAAAACGTTGTAAATCTATGCACATCTCTGCAATGTAATTATTAAACATAAAGGAAACACAATTGACCTGTAATATTTCTGTAATTCAGAAATATCTGTTTCGGTCTTATAATTTTGCTCCTATAGCATACCCAGTTAAAATGTAATTTATTATTTTGTATCAATAACAATTGAATTTAATTACATGAATTTTATTCACATTGCTGACAAAACGTAAAACCAACAGTGTGAAAAAGCACACGTAATTAAAATTCACGTAATTAAATTCAGGTTTCTTGGACGTAAGTCGTCGTTTAAAATTATTAAAAAATAACAGTTGTTTTGCAATATTTTCTTTATTAACCATTTGGAAAAAATGGTTATTGTCCTCGTCAGGGTAGGAAACCAAAAACATATCTGAAGCTTTTTATTGGTTTAATCCACATTTTATTCGTTTTTTGATTGGTCTATACAGTAATCTGTATTTCCCTTTACTTTCACCAGAGATGGATACTTCCGTTGCCACTATGACAAAAAAGTAATAAAAACTACCAAAAAAATTAATAACCCAGAAACAAATTGAGATACAGCTTTCAAACAAATTGCATTTAAAAGTACATTTTTTTTCTCTATACGACGGTGTAAAAAGTAATAGTGTGGGATGTTTAGAAGTTTAAGAATGAAATTTCATTTAAAATGGGTCGTCAGATTTCTACAATGGAAAAGCCTTTTCCCGAACAGCCAATGAAATGTTTGGGTAATACGTAAGTTTCAGGTGGATAATACGTAAGTTTCAGGAAATCTGACGAGTCGCAGGCGATTTTTGTCGCTTGCAATTTGTACGTGTAATAACACTATTAATGTTTAATTCATGGCGTACGTAATGTATGATCAACTCCGTGCAATTTTTTATGTCTTAAATTTTAGTCTTTGAAAAAATCATTTTCCAAATGGTCGTTGTAATTTGTTAAATTGTTTTTTTATAATAATAATAATAATTTTTTTTTTTTTTTTTTTTTATATAGTCTATTTAGTTTGATAAAATCAATCTATATCATAATATATATTCCAAACGGAAAAATCAAAACATGCATTAAAATATTTGTTTGTTTAAAAGACGTTACTAAAAACACATTAACCGAATTAATTGTATATATATTTTTACATATTTTTAAAAATATCTACTTTGCTAAATTTACTCTGGAGCAAACGATAAGATCACTGTAAATATTTTGAAACGCGGTTCGTGATAGGTGGATATTTTCGCCTTTTTTAATTAATTATTAATTCATTAAATTAATAATTACCGTATTTACTCCTATATAACTTTTTTTTTTCAAAACTTTAGGGCAAAAACCCTAGGTGCGCGTTATACACGGAATATTTTTTACTGCTGAACGTAATCACACGATATACATATGAATCAAGCAATGTATTCAAAGAAGAAATTAAAACGGGAAAATTCTTAATTAATAGAAGTATTGCTGCATCTTTATTTCACTCCTTGCACTTTTTTATACAACAGCGCTAGTAACATTAATTAAACGCTAATTAGCAATTCTCATTGCCGCTAATGCTGTTGTCCTCGTCAAAACTGGTACAGTCAATATCACCGTAAATCATTTCATTCAGTTCCATTCATCTCATTGGAAATTCCAGTCACTTTGAAGCTCTTTATTATCATATCGGCTGATATGGAATTGCAAGCTTCACTTATCTTCCCACATACAGTTGGGAGTAACGCACACTTCATTCTCCTCCCGCTTGGAGTGAAATTGTGATTTGTTGTCAAATGCATCCTATTGTAGGATGCCGAAATGTAACCTTAAATGGTCGGTTGATGACAACATCTAAGTGTTGCAGCACTTTCGTCATCCCACACCTCGTATCACAACTAGGATGCGATGGATGTTCACTTTTACTCCAGGCGTCGTGTGTCCACGGAAGCTGTCCAGGACCAGCGTCGATCGCTGACGTAAAGCCCCTAGCCACGTTTCCACACAACTTTAAACCAATTTTTCACGAGATCATCCATCATCTACTTTTTTCCTGTTATCTGACAATTATGCCGACTGGAAAAGATTCTTTTGGAATAATTTTACGTTTAAAAATCATATATGGTGTCAACTTGCGGCCGTCAGCCGTAATGACCAGCATAACATTGCATCGTTGATTGTCTGCTCCTGTTGTGCGCACATCCCGCGCGTCCTGTTGAATGCTTCTATCTCCAACGGGATGAACGGTTGTAGCTTCCGGCATATCAAACCACAATGCAGTATTATCAGCATTGCCGATTTGCGAGATCTGATATCCCTTTTGTTTTTGTAGTCTTATAACGTGCTGGAAGAACTTGGTACGCTGTTCTTTGTATTTTTCCAGTAGCTTCTGCGATAGCGTTGTTCTTCTCTTTATAGAGAGGCTGTTACGGATCATAAAGCGTCGCATCCAGCTATAACTCTCCTAGAAATCTTCTCTTGGAATATTCAGTTACCTAGCTATTTACAGGCCTCGAACATCAACATTTCCGTCGAGAGTGAGTAACCCGAATGCCGCAAATAGTTCGTTACATGAGCTAAAAGCTGCTGCTCCACTTGCGGATATTTACACGATTTTCACTGAAAAGCACGCTTTTTGTATGGTGCCTTTTTTCAGTTTTTTCCATACTTCGCCACTCTCGCACACTTGACATACCAATTCCGAACTTCCGACTTGAAGCGCGGTTACCATTTTCTATTGCATACTGATTTATTTTCATCTTAAATGCCGCAGTACAACTACATTACTTCTCCATCTTACTCGTAAAGCATACTCTCAAATATTTCGTCAAGAGAGTGACGTCACCACAGCATGATATGTCACTCCCTTCCACACCCATTCCCTACCCGAAGTCTTAAAAATAGATTTTTGTCTTCTTTTCTGGCATGACGTAACATTTCTTTCGACTTTCTTTACTGAAATTCATTTGGTTATTTATTCACTTGCATGTCAAATCTATGGTGCGCGTTATACACGAGATAAAAAAAATCGCCATTTTTTCTTGTAAAGTATGGGGTGCGCGTTATACACGCGTGCGCGATATACACGAGTAAATACGGTATTAATAATTATTAATTTCATTACATTAATTATTTTTTCCGTTTGAAATATATATTGGGATATGGTTATTAGAGGACGTAATTAAGACTTATTACTCTTATTTATACTTACATTTAAAATCGATCTATATTGTTTATATGTGAATTAATATAATGTTTTTACCGTTCATAAAAGTTGTAGACGTTCTGCCTCTATTATTCTTAGACGTTCTGCCTCTATTATTGTATAACACTTTCGAAAAAATCTTAAAAATTCTGAAATGTTTCAATAAGGTTGTTCAGATAGTTTTAAATTAATTTTTACTACCCCTAATTCTTTTATAATTTTAGTTCCAGTAGATTCGGAAATCGAGGGGGAAGGGACATAATTTTGCATTACATTTTTGACGTTATCTTTGAAAAATTTAATACCTAAAATTAAAAGAAATGTATTTTTGAGTTCGGCATTACGAAAGCTTTCAGACGACATGCAAAGAAGATTTTTTTTTTCAAGTAATTTAATTAGCTCCTCTACATTTTTCCTAAATATATTTGTAAGTAACTAATAATCTATAAACATGTGAATCAATAGCGTTTATTACTTCAGCCAATTTGAACTTTCCACGTTTCATAGTTTGCCAGTAAAATTAACATGACAGACACACAGACACAAGAGGGATCTCATAATAGTTCCGTTTTTACTTTTAAGTACGGAACCCTAAAAAAGCGAGACAAAGGTATATAATGAAAATATTTTCAGCTTAGCAAAAAGACAGCCGATTTATTTAATTCTGTTAGTGCTCTTTAGGAAACATAGTCTTTATCATATGAGATGTTAGAGGGGGGGGGGGGGGATTTGATAGTCACATTTAGATGATAAGTATCAGCGTCCTTTTATTTACAACCGTCTACTTTCATCTTTCTTCCCGTACCAATCTTAAACTTTGTTTTTTAAAGGATTACTTCCTTTTTGTATTGATTTAAGGCTGACAAGCTATAGTTTCGCCTAGTGTTGGCAGGTCCCTAGTCCCAAAAAGAAGGATACCGATACTAAAATCGGACCAAGGGAACTCTGCAATCAGGAGATAAAAATGTCTTATATCCTATGAAAACGGAACATGTGTATAACGAATTCTTGTTCTATACGTAATATATTCATAGCCCCTACGGAAATAAAACCACATAATTTTAACGGCTAAGACGAAAACTTGTCAGAAACGGAATCTTTCTCTTGTCACTTGAAATTTCGTCTTAGCCAGTTTTAGTGTACTAAATAAACTCAAAACTAATCTTATACAGTAACATCTGTGAAAATGGAATGACTAAGAACGTAAGAACCGAAACAAATTCTGTTTTCAAGAGGTTTTTGATTGTACAGTTATAGTTGTGTGAGATTAATTCCGTAGGGTCTATAAAATATTTACGTTTAAGACAGGATTCCGATATAAACAAGTTCTGTTTTTGAAGATTTCACTAAATAAAGTACAATTAACCCTTAGCGCTCGAATTAAATTACGATTTAAAAATTCAAATTGCTTATTGGCACCACTCTTTTGAAAAAGAGATATTCACCCTATTTAATGACAGATAAAACGATACTAAAATATAGCCAATTATACTATTTTATAAAATTAGTGGGAATCAAACAATCTGAGTAAAAGACACAGCCCGTGAATATGACGGGAGCGAGAATTAAGGGGTTAAAAGTACTTTTTCCAATATAGGGCCCTTGGCGGTTTTTTTAAAAGCTTGGCACAATTTGGGCTTCAGAAAGTAAGATTTGTTGACAAATGATATAAACAGCTGGGAAAAAAATACCTAATGAACATTTATACTTATTTATAGCCATTAATCATCGGAAACTTTCACTTTTGGACTTTTGTCGAATATTTAAAAATATACTTGTCGGATTCTTCTGGAACTTCCGGATTATAAGGAATATGTTTAACCTGATATTTATCAACGTCGATTTGATAAGGGGGACAACAAAAAATCAAAGAAAAATAATAATATTTGGGATCACCCTGTAAAATAAAAAGCACGAAATGATCTATCGCTACAGCATACAAATATGTGGATTTTGAACAATATGTGTATTCATTTGGGTAAGAATGTAGCACTTATATTCATGGAGAAACAGCGAAATTTTAAAAAGTTCAGAAAACCCTTGCATGTCGGCCCCACCAGTGGCCGAGAGGTTCTGCTCTCGAAGCTGGTAGACGGGAGGTGCTGGGTTCGATCCCAATCGCGCCCGTCGGCCTAATCGTTCGGAGTTTTCGTGGTTTTCTTCGAACCTTGGTTCTCCAAGCGTTAATACGGGTTAGGTTCCCTTAGAAAGACCTCCACGGAAGGCACTCCCTCCTTAGGGCCTATATCCCACGTGCAGATAATTGGCCGACATAAATACAACCAACCAACCAATCCTTGCATGTCTTTTGCTTATATTATGCAGGATTTTCAACCAAATGTAACGCCAGTTTCAGAGCAAACCTATTTGAAGTAAAAAAAAAAGGAAGTATCAAAATCGAAATATTTGTTCCAAATCATACTCGTTGACATTCATTACATATACCAACTCCTTTGCTGAAAGTCAGTTAATAAAAAATGGTAATGTGTGAAAAATCTCTTATCATTCAGCTACTTTTAAAGACCAACTAAAAATCAGCTCACTCTATCGCCAATATCTTTCTTAATTTCACGATATTTGACTTCCCTTTTTATATGAGTTGCTCTATAAAGTTGACTATAAATCATGAAAAAAATTCTTTGTTATCGTTCGTGCATGCGCAGATAAAAAATATATTATAAAACTGCTCATATTTCATCAAATGTTTAATATAATTATATTCCAATTTCGCTATATTGTTTCTGCTACATTTTCCAAATTTTCTGAAACTGGTGTTAAATTTGGTTGAAAACCCTGCATGATATAAGCAAAAAACATGCAAGAATTCTTTGAACTTAAAAAAAAAATCGCTGTATCTCCATGAATATAAGTTCTATTCTTACAGAAATAAATACATATATTGTCCCACATCCAGCAATTTGCATGCAGTAGCGGTAGATCATTTCGTGCATTTTATTTTACAGGGCGATCCCAAATATTGTTATTATTATTTATTTATTTATTTATTTATTTATTGGCTCTCTAATTGTCCACCTTATCAAATCGACGTTGATAAATATGAGGTCAACATACTCTTTATAATCCCGAAGTTCCAGAAGAATCTGACTAGTATAACTTTAAATGTTTCACAAAATGTCTGAAATTGAAAGTGCCCGGGGATTAATCGCCATATAGTGTATATATATATATATATATATATATATATATATACTGTATTTATATATTATTATTACTTCTGTTTGAATTTTCACATAAAAGTAGACAAATGGCTTGTTTATATTAAATAAATTGTATAAATATTGAAGAAATCGCTTGTGTATATGAGACAGAGAGTAGGTTGTCAGAAAATATGCATGGACATTTCCTTCTCTCCCTAAGTCCATTATCTCTATCTCGCTAAGAACCCTATAATGAAAAGTACCCATAAAACCTGTAAAAACAAAATTTTAGCAACGGAAATGTTTTTCGTCTGAGATAGGTTTTTAGTCTAGCAGGTTTGTAGATTTGTATGGTATTCCTTTTGATGTAATCATAAAAAAAAAATTACAACAGGTTTTGTTTTTAGGGGTTTCAGTATTAAGTTCTACTCGACGCAAACTAACGAATAGTAATGTAAGCAAAGAATTTTTTTTATTTTTGGATAAGACGTGTTTTGAAACTCATATTTTCATATCGTTTTAAAATGCTTCCAAATGCTCTCTTTTATTTACGGTCATTCAGGGTAACTTTGATCCGCATTTTCCCTATTTTCCCATGCCACACTCTTATTTAAAGAATATTGTTGCAACTAAGGGCATAAAAGAGAAGAAATGATCGTATATTATCGTATGACTATAAAAAATTAAGGAATAATAATGATAAAAGCAATAAAAAATTAATTTTTAACCTGGTTTAAAGTTACCCAGCCATTTAGGGTAACTTTGCACCATATGATAAATATTATCTAAAATAATTCATTATAAAAAAAGGTATTATAGTTAGTACAATTTTTAACCCCCAAAAATGTTTTCAGATATGTAAAGACTCCGAATTTACATTTCCCAACATCACAACAGGGCTTAATTTGCGCCGGAACCCACCAGAGCCCGGCTCCGGTACTTCTCTGTTTTTAGTAAATATTTAAATATTGTTCGGAATTCACCGGAGCTCATAAATACAGGGCTCCGGAGCCCAGTGCAATAGCGCTTCCGAAAAACCGAAGCTTAAATTACATTTTCCTTTCCTTCTCATCTCCAAGCTTTTGCATTCTTTTTACCAAAACACTTATATGTGACGTAATGTGCCACACACGTAGGAGATGGAGATAAAACGTACTCAATTTTTATATCAGTTTTTAGGCTTAGACTGACTCCAGCTCAATCTGTATTACATTTAAAATTTTATTTATTCATGTATTGAAAAAAAAACCTCTTTTAAAATTACGTATTATATTCCACTTCTAATCATTTTAATGCTATTTTGATCAGAATGAAGGGGAAACAGAAATCGTGTTTTTCTATTTCAAATTTATATCGGCGACGTGTTGATACGGTGCCCACTCAAGAGAGTGAACAATAAATTTGCTTTCAGTTCGATTTTCTTTTGTGACAGTAGGATAATTTTTTATTGGCTGGGTTTTCTTTTTATTATTTCGATATTTAACCCGAAAAGAATATTTTCTGTTTTATCCAACAAGCATCTGCTTGACGTTTTGTCTGTTCGAGGTTTTTTGTCTTCTATTGCGTACGAGTATAAAAATCACGTTAGTGATTTTTCTATTTATTTTGTATCATGAACGGTACCCACGCTAAGGCTCTGTGCACCTATACGAAGTCACTTTCCTTTGTAAGTAGATATAATTACCATGTATTGCTATTCTGATAGAAAGCAATCGAGCAGCGTTTCCCTTTTTCTATAAAAGCATAGATTCTTTCCGATAACGTTGTCAAATTTTTAATTTTATCTGATTTTCAGGGACTCACCGCAAAAGATTGTTATGCGGAAGGAAATGATTATAGTTTAAGATATGCACCTTTTACAGGAAATTGTAAAACATTGTTCCATTCTTCAGCATATAAATATTCATTTCTTTAAATTTCATTCATTTTTTCTTAAAAATGAATAATAATAAAAATATAATAAATAATAAAAAAAATAAATATAATAATAAAAATAGTTGACAGCTAAGTATATGCTGATAGATATACAGTAAACTCCCGACTATCCGGTCTAATGTGGCGGAAGGGTTGGCCGGATAACAAAAAAGCCGGATAGGCCGGAGTTCCATAAATATTTACTCATTTCCTGGACCCCCCTCCTCATTATATTAAAAACACATGTCACACATTCTAAGATAAATTTTATACATACAGTACATGCAGTTTCAAAATAAGAAAAACATTAACGTAAAACGTAAGCCTAATTCGTAAAAAAATAGTAAATCTTTTTTTATTGCTTGTTAATAAATGATTGCACAAATATGAAAAGTTATGCATAAGATAAAAGAGTCAAAGCTTAGTTTTTAGTTTTTGAGAAAGTAATTGATAGATGACTGTCTCTGATATTGCATTGTGTAATCCCTTCTTGCCCCTTCTTGTCGTGTGTTAGCACTTTCCTTTGGAAAAGAACATGCCTGTCTCGGCTGCTTGCAACATTCCTCATTTTTTTTACTAGGCCGGATACTACGGAGGGCCGGATAGTCGCGAGCCGGATAGTCGGGAGTTTACTGTATTTAAAATTTTTATTTTGCTAAAGAAAAAAAAATGCTTTAAATTTTGCAATTAATGTACGAAATATAAATATGCAGATTACATTGGCAGGGGTTGAGGGGGGGTGGAACGGTACAGTTGTTGTACCGGTAGCGCAGAATATTAGGGCTCCGGAACTTTTTTTGTTAGAATTTAAGCCCTGCATCACAAGATTTGTATAATTTATGATATTACAACAAATATTATGCATAAGAAAAGTGGAAGAAGCGAGCCATGAATATTTAGAAAAAAAAAAACCTGTTTATTGTCCACATAAAACATAAAAATGCAGGGAAAAACAATGGACTCTATTCAGGTGACGTCAGACGCCAGAGCTGGCGGTATGATGATCTGTTATTCTTGTTACTACACCGACAGAATACCAGTATGCGCAGGCGCAAACACCGCTAGCAGACGACTTTAGCCTTGACCCAGGTTGAGCGCATACATTTTAACTGAAAATTTGCAAATTTAGGGAATTTTCTCGCATACAGAGCAATATTTTGAATTTAGATTACAATTAAGTATATGCTGCTGCATCAAAGAATTTTTTTGCGGTATTTTTAACAAACAAACATTAATAACTCACACTCCATAGACTGCTATGCTAAACACCGCCAGTAAATACCGCCAGCAGACGAATTTTAGCCTCGACCTCAGGTCGCGTGCATAAGGTCCATTTTCAATGTTTTAACTCAATAATATATTCATAGTTAAAGTAATACATACTAGTACTAATATTATTCAAATAAGAATAAAAAACATCGAACGTATAAAATGTCAAATTTGAGTAGCTCCGCCCCTAATCACGCCTGTAAATGAATTTTATGTATTTTGCACATATTTGTGAAAATATTTACATGTTATATCTAATGCACACTTTCGGCATTTATATAAAATATACGTGCAAATATGGGAAATTTTTGACAGTAACACCTATAATCAGTAAATTATAAAGATCAGTATAACTTTGAGCCGGCTCAAAGTTACCCAGAAAATGCGGTAAAATGCTAGTGCCTTCTTATTTTACATTTTAATAACTATTAATAAGTAAATAATCACAAAATATTAACACATTTACAACATTTAGATAATAATATGTCTGATAAATGAGTATATTGTTACTTACTATGAAAATTTAATTGGATTACAACATTCAAAACAGCATTCGAAATTAATTTGAAAACAATACTTCACAAAAATATTTAGATGATGCAATTAATTGCGCATAATGTTGCTAATTTATTTTCTAAAATAAAGAGTAGAAATCCCAGTTTGGAACATTGCCAACAGAGCACAGTTCTGAAGTTTATTTAGTCTTTTGGAGTCAAAAATATTAAATGTTAGGAGGTGGTGGAACCTTATGGTTCAAAGTTACCCCGAATGACTGTACTTCAAATATTTCTTAGAGATATATTCGGTTTATTCTAGTGTTTAGAACTAAATCAGATTTCTCCATTCATGGCGCATCAATCAGATTACATTTCTGAAAAATACAATGATATATGGCAACTTATTTCAGAACCAAACATAGTCCTGAATGTATGTTAAAACATATATTTCAGATAGTCAAGAGTTTTGTTTAAATCCAAGGTTATTTAAAAAAACTACTCAGTCTAGGTCGCGAAATATCTGGTCGTCTTTGGCGAACAGAAATTTGAGGCTGGCGACTACACTGTAAAAAAAAAATGGTCACGTTTCATGTAAAATCTAGGAACGTTTCGCCTTTTCTCAGGTTTTCAGAATAATTTAGCTCTTTCCTGTGAAATTCTGGTTTTCTTATCTGAAACGTTCCTGAACAAAAGTTGGAAACAGCAAAACGCTGCGGCCGCCATTTATTATTTTTTTGCTATAATCCGTTGCTCGCGTGCGAGTGTCGAAAACGAATTCCTTAAATGAATGTAAAAAAATCAATATGGAATACAAATAAATCAATAGACGACATAATCCTTTACGTACTTGTCTGTGGAATGTTTAACGAGCAGACCGTGTAAAAAAAATACACCTATTATTTGGATCTCCATTAACCAGGGGACCATCAAACATGATTCTCACCGATTTTGATTAATTTAAAGTATGTTTTAGAGTTCTTATCTCTAATTATTCTTGTGAAAGAATTTCTTCAAATGGGCCTTAGATTTTCAGAAATTAGATGCCGAGGTTTAGCATACGTTTCAAATACCCATTAGTTTGCAGCTCTCAACGTGTCTTTCGTGGTGTGGACGCAGAAGGCTCGCACGCCACCCGCACGGCCCGAGTTCGATGCTACCTCTTGACTTTTTTTTTCTTTTTTAATTAATTTTATATTTTAACACTTTATTACAATTTGATTTAAATTTGATATATATTTGACACTTTGAATTGTTGAAATTTGATTTTTTTTTTCCGGAAAAAATATACAATTACCTTTAGGTTTTTTTTTTTCATGAAAATTTATATGTATTTTATCTAACTTGTAAACTAACATAATTGCTGACGAAAATCCAAAATATTTTATGTCTAGATTTTTTTTCTAATTATTATTTACATTTATATATTTTTATATTTTAAGCAAAGTTCAGAAACAATATATCATATATATATTTACTTTATTGAATTTTAACTGAAAATTTATTTTTTCGTGTAAATTATAAATAATAATTTTGATGTCAATTTCAAAATATTTTTTCATTCTAACAAATAATGATAATAAAGCGAAAATTGTCCACTGGAAATGTAAAAATCGTCTGCGGATCCCGCATGCTGTGAAATGTCAGTAATGTTTTGCTGTCAACAGAAATATTCCTGGTATTTCGCAGGAAACTTACTGGCATTTCTGTAGAAAGTTTTTAACATATACAGTAAAGTTCCAGTCATTTTCAAGAAATGTTTCTTGGAAATAATGGGCAACTCAGCTGCCCATTTTTCCCAGGAACGTTGCGGAATTTTTTTTACAGTGTAGAAGGTATTACACTCTAAAAAATAAATGTGTAAATGAGTGAATTTTACCCGTGTATATGTGTAAATATCTAAAATTACACATCTGTCGTAAAATTTACACATTTTTTTCTGAAATTTACCTGTTTTTATGTGTATTTAGCTTATGAAAGTGCGTAAATTGTTATCACTTGAAAAACTCAAATAAGTGTGTAAATGTAGAAAAATGCCTTTATTTACACGAATTTGCGAGTTATTCTAATTTAAACATAATTATATATACACAGATAAGTGTGTAAATTTTTTAAATTACATACTTTTCATAAAAATTACACATTTTGAACAAAAATTTACCTGTTTTTATGTGTATCTAACTTATGAAATCAAATGTGCAATTTGTTACCTCTTGATAAACTCAGACAAGTGTGTAAATGTAGAAAAATACCCGGATTTACACAAACGGGCGTGTTACACATAATTATAAGCAGGGCTGCGGAGTCGATGGGAAAAATGGACGACTCCGACTCTGGGAATTTTAACAGATCCGACTCTGACTCCGTTTCCGACTCTTTCGCTCAAAAATGGGCCGACTGCGACTCCGACAACGCAGACCTGCTTGTAAAATGGACGACTCCGATTCCGGGAAATTTAACATATCCGAATCCCGACTCTTTTGCTCAAAAATGGGCCCCGACTCCGACTCTGGCACCGTAGCTCTGATTATAAGTTGTTATGTGAAAAGACAGCGTGAAAAGTGCATATGTTTTTTTGAAAAAAATCTATCCAATGGCTATTTATAATTACAGAAGAAGAACCATAAGGTTCAGAAGTAAACGTTTGAGTAAGATTTTTAATTAGATTACCTGTCTTTGGTATATTTATTGCCATTACCCATATATCAAGCATAGTCGCTGTGACGTCACTGTACGTCACGGTGGCCATGTCATATCTGTGACTAAAATACCACCACCCGGTGGCGTCACAATGCGAATTGCTTAGAAACATTTAAAAAGTGCTAGAACACTGCAAAATATGTTATTCAATGTGAAAAATCTCTGACAAATTTTTAAATTTTTGTGACGCCTCTGAAAGCCACGTCACGTGTGTAATGAAAAGACCCCACCCCGTATGTTGTGAAGTCATATTTTGACGAACATGTGAATTTGAAAGATATTTGTAAAAGAGGAGAAATATAATAATCAGGATTGTCTGAATGCACTTCTGAGATCTGGATCTGACTGATATATACATATATATGATGGTGGTCGGTAATGTTTAATTAATGGTTATATATATATATATATATATATATATATATTACCATTAATTAAACATAACCTACCACCGTCAATTATTATGAATTAAAGCTGTAAGTATTAAAAAAAAAAATATTATAAGAATTATTATGGAAGAAAAAAGAAAAAAATGGACACCGACAAAAATTGAAAAGCTTATACATTGAATTACGTTATCAAGGGCACAGAATTCAATGATATAAGCAAAATGGTAGTTTTCTGTGGGAAAAATAAGCTAAAGCTAAAATTAATTTTCCCCTGTGCCCGAACAACCACTAAAATCAAGTGAATTGATTAAAAATGAAAGCAGAATAGAAACAAATAATATGAAATGGAAGAATCAATAAAACGTATTTAAATATTTATAGGATATAAAATATAAATAATAAACACCATACCGATTAATATTTCAGTATTTTACAAAAATCCATGTGCACATGTCTACCAGTATATCAAAAAGATTAAGGTGAATAAAACAGTTAAGAAATCACAGTAAATGATACCAAAGGATGCAGTTAATACATTTTGAAATAAAATTTGAAATACTTTGTAAAACAAATTTAATCTAATATAAAATAAATAGATATTAATTACATTATTTAATATGCACTATTAAATTAATAGATAACAGTTTAACAATATCGTCAAAATTTAGCTAAAAATACCCCCTGGTGTATAAATTATAACTGAAATGGAGCTAGAAAAAATAAAAATTAGAGCAATCTGAAAGAGACAAATTTGGTGCTGCCATCTATTATTAATTATATTAAACATCTATCGCAAGATAAAAATTTGTAAGCTTTTGAATGTAAATAACTGTTTAAACAGCAAAACCAAACAAATCCTTATATATAGAGAATTATAAACCTAATATAAATCACACAATGTATTTAAAACTATTGTTAATAAAATTTAAAAGCATACAATATTTTTTATTAGCTAACTTATTTAAACTAAACTAAGAGTTTAAATAATGCTAGAACATTGATAATATATAGCATATAGCTATATGCTATAAAACAAACTAAATTCAGTAATAATTAATATAAATAATTAAAATTAATATAAAAATTATTTTTTAATGAATTATATATAAGATATTTATAAAATGAACAGGAAATAAAAAACATGTGGAAGTATATAGAAGGTTAAATAATACTTAAAATCCCATTACTTAAAAAGCACAAATATAGAATGTGGATTATTTTCAGACATCCATAAAAATCCATAAAGTATGAATGTGGGACATTCAAAAACATTAAACCGATAATAAATATTAAAAAGAATAGAGGAATAATAATAAAAATAATTACCCAATTTTAATGCATACAGTATAACTATATTTATATTAAAACTACTTATATGTATATTATTCACTATAAGAGTGGCATACTATTAGTAATTAATATCATATTGTCCTTAGTAAATATATATATATATATATATATTGCGTGTGTGTGTCATTGCTATTTAACCTACATTCCTTAATTTATTTACCGACTTAATGGAAAATGCTTCATAAATAGATCAATTTCAATCGATATGCAATACTATGAATCATGATGCAAACATAATTTTGCATGTAATTCACGAAACAAAACACTTTTTTATTAAGGGAGATTTTTAATTGCTTTTTATATTATATGAAAAATTTATATTTTTTCTTAAATTAACAACAGCAATCAATATTATAAAGCGAAAACATATGCGTGATTGGCTGTGGCAAGACAACACCAGACGCATAAATCTACCTTTTATTGCGATTTTTTAAACTTTTAAACATTGCAAAATTTTATTTTTTACACCGTCGAATGTTCTTTCAAATGCAATTTGTTTAAAAATTGTACCCCAATTTACTGATTTCTATGGGTTTAAAAATAATTTTCAAGCATGAGTTTTAAAACAAGAAACCTTTTGTCTGCATTTCAATTACAAAAGATTCAAAAGTTTCCTCTTCAAGCAATAAAATTAACCCTCTGTCTACCAGAAGGGTCCAATGGACCCGACATGTACATTCAAAATATTTATTCAAACCAGAAATTTCTTCAAAACAAACTAAATGTATAAATCAGACAATAATAAGTTAAATAAACAAATTAAATAGTTTTAAGTAAAAATTCTGGTGTAGAATGTTTTTATAAAACTTGAGTAAAATTTCCGGTAGTTCTAGGGTTAATTAAGCGTTTGTTTCGGGCTAATATTCCACAACGAAATTAAAAACTTCATCAAAAACATGTACATAAATAAAACACAAATTTAATAGACATGTAATCGAACTTCGCGCTTAAATTACTAAATTATTAGAATTAAAAAAACTGTTGCGGGTGGTAAAATCGTTGGCGATTTCTCCGACTATTAACTCCTGTATGACTCTTGGTTTATTTTAGGAACAATTTTGCATTTACCATAGATTATACAAACTTTAATTTTCTATTTTCAAAAGATTTTGCACTATTGCCTATTAAAATCATTTTTAACTACTCTGATAATTTAAACATTGTTTAATTTGTTGTATCCCCTATATCAGTACAATTATTGTTACATCTGACAAAAAAAAAAAAATAAATAAATAAATAAATAAATAAAAAAAAATAAAAAAAATGGAGATTTACAAAACTTGAACTATTGTGAAATAAATCGAAAAAAGCTATAAAAAAGTTCTTAAAATATTAAATTTTAATTAGAGAACTCTTGTAAACGTATTACATCATAGAAATATACAAGAACAGTTGAGGGGGGAAAAAAAGAAAAAAAAGCCATCTGCGTGCTTTCAAAGTCAGACCGGAAACCGCAAACGATATTCGAATAAAAAACTACATTACATTTAGAACGTCTTGGAACAAGCAAAGTGAGTTAGTTTGCAAAGGAAAAAATGGCCGTTTTGCGTATGTATAGTCAGTCTGGATATAAAAATTTAACCAAAAAACTTCGCAGGAACCCTTCCATGTTAAATATGTGTCCGTGAAAAGCACAATAGCTTTGGCATGTTTAAAAGGATTCATGTCATTGTTAGTGTACTTATGATCGGAACATATATATTTGTTCATCAAACAATAAATGGATTACTTCAAAAAAGGAAAAACTACGTCAATGGAGATTTGGTATGTAAAAACATTATTTTTCCTGTTTGCTTTTGTTTAAATTATAGCGATTTTATTGAAATAAATAACTGTCTAAATTGCACTTGTCTACAATTGTAATCATATGATAAAAACCATTTAAATTACATTTTAATAAGATTTGTTTACTGTTAAAATATCATTCGTTAAAATCACATGTTTTCCTCAAGTTTTAAAATTATATGGAAAAAAATTATATTCAAAGTTTAACATAATTAGCAGATATTTAAATTATTGAATGAAAAAGCTTTCTTGTAGAATAAAATTGTTTGCAAGCTTATTTTTTTTAAATTTTGTATTAAGTAATGGTATGGAACAATTTGCAGTGCATATTTTTACTAAAAAAATAATATCTATTCAGAAGATGAATTTTTAAAAAAGAAGAATTTGTGGACACAATGGAAAAGTACTATTAAAAGAAATCAAAGATGTGTAGTATTAAGAAAAAAAATCAATGTCAGTGAGTATTATTCGATTGAGAAATGTTATAAAATTTATAAAAATATATACAATGGCGGTTGAGAAAATTTCATTCAATCAAATTAAACATTCTAATTGGAAAGTTTTCAAAGTAATCTGCAATTCTGAATCATTTTTAATATTTTAAAGAATATTTTTCAGAAATATTAATGCATTTTTTTTCCCACATACTGAAAATTGCCTAGTTTAAACTTTGTTTATAACTGACACTAAATATTGTGTAGGAAAAGAAATTTTCTTCAGAAGTATTTGAAAAATTTCCTCCATTTGATAGAAATGCTTCTAAAACTCAGAATAACTTTCTTTTTCTGTTTAATGCTACAACAAATATCTCTTAATTTGAAACTTTTTCAAGGGGCTTTACATATATAACTTTATCAATTTAGGAGGTAGGGTGGTCTGGCAATGGATATCGTAAGATTTCTCTTGGGGAAGAGGGGGGCTGTCTTTTGACATCGTTATCATTTTTGATCCAATCAAAAAAAAAAAAAAATTTTTTTTTTTGGTATTTTTTTCTTTACATCAATATAAGCTATTATCTTTTTTTTTTCCCTTTTAGTCTATTACTTATTTTTATGAAAATACAAAGTTATTATTAAAACCCTTAAATGATTATAAAATCATTTCATTCCAAAATATGGAATATGCTAACGTTCGCGATTCCTGTTCTTCTAGTATATAATTCGTTGTTAGAGAAATCAGGTTCGAAATGATACTTATTATGTTTACTAGAAAATATGGGAAAGAATATCGTTCACCTGTTTCGTTTATAAAAAGTTATGCTTACCCCCGCGCAAGAAAAAGTGCAAGAAGATATTATTACTGTTGAATGCATTATGCAACAAAAATATATTATTAAATAATTTTAAGTAGTACGCATTTCCAAGTGTTATTTGCTATAAAATTATTTCAGATGTAATAGTGATATTTTATTAACTTCTTTTCTTCATTTAAGTAAAAAAATATATATGGAGCTGTCCATAAATGATGTCACACTTTTATCAATATTTTTTACCCCTCTCCTCCCTTGTCACAAACTGTCACAATTTCACGACCCCCCCCCCCCCCCTCTCTCCAAGCGTGTCATCTTTTGTGGACGGCCCCTATATATATGGGAGTAATAAATGCATAATCATACTTGTATATCATTGCAAACGCATAAATAGAAAAACAAAAAAATTGTAATAAAAAGAATTTTTAGACACTGATAACGATATCATTAGGAATAGGGACTGGTAGAATGATGTATGATATCATAAGGGAGGGGGGTTGTCGAAAATCGCCAAAAAGTTGATCGTTATAGATGTATAGCCTCTAAGAAGATACTTTTAATAAAAGTCTTTTGTCTGCAGTATACCTAATTTAAGCTGTTTCAGAGAAAGTGTAAATATAGGCAAGCTGATTATACTAAAATACAGAGACACAATAGTGGTGCGGGCGCAGACGGAGCCAGTTAAAGTAGGCTCTGGCAGGCTTTGTTCGCGCCATCAGTTACTGATGCTTCAACTATCTACAGAAAAATTAACAACGTTTTTCGCACCAGGCGCGAAATACTGTTGCTGTGGCAATGCTTGGATATCAGAGCTTGAAATTAACTTCTTTTTTTTTTTTTCCAGGAGATTTCAATAATTTTTTCTGAATCAATTAAAAAGAAATATTTCATCTTTGATTTCATATTGTGTTATGCAAAAACAGGTATATCGATGATAAGAAAATTATTTGTCTATATGTGGTATGTAAATTGCCTAATGACAATATGAGTACACATTTTGCTTATTAGAAAGAACAAACACATCAACCCTATAAGTTTGTTTTTCATGTTTTTTTTTTTTTTTTTTTTTTTTTTTTTTTACTATCATAAAACATTTAATTCGCAATTAATACAAACCAAAGTATAAAGATAACACTTTGTACACAAAAATCTCCGTATTTTGAATATTAAAATAAAATTTGTGTTTTGTAGATTACGCAGAAATATGTGTATGAATAAAATATAACCCACATATCTGTGTATTTTGTATATTACACAAAAATATCTGCATTTTATACATTACACAAAGATATGTGTATTTTGCATATTACACAAAAATATGTGTAAAAACAGAATATTACACAGATATATGTGTAAGAATATTACACAGAAATATGTGTATTCTTATACAATTTACACATTAAAGTGTGTATTTCAAGACTTATCACCTAATTTTTACACATTTGGACTTATCATCAAATTACACATTAAAATGTGTATTTTAAAATTTACACATTTTTGGCAATTTACACACCAATTTACACGTATAGACAAATCGTTTTTGTATCATCGATATACCTGTTTTTGTGTGTAAATTTACACATTTTTTTCAGAGTGTAGCATACGTAAATACGCAATCGCTACCGGATCTCGAAGTAACATTTTGCTATTTACTCTCGCCAAAAATTGATAATCATCACTTTGCACATATTCTCATTTTGTACTTTAGAGAAAAACATTTCCTGTTCCTTAATCCCGTAATGCATCCTAAGATTACCTAAGTATGAGATTCTATCTCTAAAGATATTCGAAGAAAAATGTTTCTTATTTTAGAATGGAAGGGAATTAGCTTAAATTCAATGCGGTATTCCTTTTGCTCTCCGTCCTGGGTGGTCCATCTGTTGATTCTTTTTTTTATTATGAAAGAAAACGAATTTTTTATGAGGGACAATCGAAATTATTTGTTGAACATGGAACGTGGGTCTATGCCATTTATGTATGGAATACAATATCGCACATGAGGCTAACGCGGCTCCGTTTACATGCCACTATTCGAACATCAAAATTTTCGATGACTTTTCCCAGAATGAGCGGATCCATGGCCAAAATTTCAGCCCGGATGTTACGTTTGAGGTCTTGGATTGTGCGGGGGGGGGGGGGGGGCATTGGCGTACACTTTACTTTTCAGAAACCCCCCGAAGAACATACACTGAGAAAAAAATATGGTTCTGGCATCCAGAATCTAAATTGTGACTCTAGAAAAAATAGTTCCATGTTATCCTTATAAATTCTAGTTCCCTTTGCTGGAGAGTTCTAGAGTCTCCTACTAGAATTCAAGAGCGTTTTCTTATATTCTCGTGGTCAAACTTATTTAAAAATCTCTGCAAATAGATGCCAACACAAGAAGTTAGTTTTAGTAACTATAATTCTAGTTACTGAAACCATTCCAGAAACCAAGCAACAATTTCTAGCTACTGAAGCGATTCATTATCGTTTCATCACCTAGAAAACAAGAGACTAGAAATTCTAGATCATTTAGTCTATTCAGCTTAGTTGTTTGTCCTATTTGCATAGTTTGGAAATCTATAGTTCAGGGTATCTTCTAGTTCAGGGATTCAGAAAATGACTACCTATTCATTCTAGGTGAAGACGGTATATTTTTTTTTCTCCGTGTAATACATTGGGGTTAAATAGCCCGATCTTGGCGGCCAATTCATTTCGGAATTTCTTGAAATTACGCGATCTGGAAATTTCTCGTCTAACAAGTTGATGGTTTGACGAGCAGTGTGTGCCGTTGCACCGTCTTGTCATACAAATGGCATACATAATTACAAATGTCATACATTTGACGTACAGTTGTGGGGAAAAAAAAGTAAACACCCCTACTAACTCCTCAACAAATTATCGTAGAAGGAAGTTACTGGTACCGAACGATTGGAAATAAAGTCTACTTTTAAATGATGTATATAAAATTTGCTTAGGAAGCCTTATACATATTAAAACGAACCATAACTTTGTTTTTTTCAGTGGCAGCACACAATTCTGACAGCATAAATGAACTCTACACCCTTCAATTAGCCTAAAAACCAATTTTTATGCAATTCGTACCATAAGTTTCCGAGAAATTAATTATTTTAAAACGAGCGTGTTTTAAGGGCTGTATCCAAATTGAAATTCGGTACTCGATTGTTAACCGAGAGAGCTCCCTTCTTGATCAAGGCACCTTAAGCAGTCAATTAAGCCTGTTAGATTACAGGATAGCATAAGAAATTTCAAAATATTTAGGCACTTCTTTCATAGACGGCCCCTTAAACCATCATTTTGCCGTTTTTAAAGCATAATTTGAAAACTTACTTGGAAGAAAAATGCGAAATTTTGGATTTCCATAAAGCAGGACTTAATAAATCTGAATCCATGAAAAAAATTGTAGGTTGCAATTAATAATTTTTTTGAATATTAATTTTATAATTCATAATTAATATCAGAAAATTATAAAAATTGCAAATTCAACGTATTTATGTTTGGGTATATTAGTCCTATTGCTACACAAAAAATTAGAACATTAGGATTATAATTTCAGAAGTTGTAAATAAAAATATGAAAATGTAATTTAACATTAGAAGCATTAAATTTTGAATGTTTATAATTCAAAATCTTATCATTCAAATGACTTGAAATTTGGTGTCTAGGCATAATTTGAACCAAAGATTTGAAATATCTCGTTAAAATTGGGTATTGCCATTGAAAAAAAAAATGAAGTTTGGATTCGTTTTAATATGTAGATGGCCCCCTAAGCAAATTTTATGCACGTCATTTAAAAGTAGACTTTATTTCCAATCGTTCGGTACCAGTAACTTTCGTCTACTATAATTTGTTGAGGAGTTAGTAGGGGGTGTTTACTCTTTTTCCCACGACTGTACATGCATGACACATGACAGCTGACTCAAATAATCTGTGAAATTATTCATAGTTAAAAAAAGAACCAACAGATGAACCATCGAGTAGAATATGCCTATACCTATTTACTATTATTATTATTATTATTATTAGACCCGATATGTTATTTCTTTTGGGCAGCAATTAAAATGTTGTCCCTAAAAAATAATGTTCCGTTATAAAAGGCAGCCGTAAAACGAAGAAGATCTGTCATTGCACGGTTAAATTACTGATAATATCTGCTGCAATTTTTCAAACTTCTAAACATCGCAAATTTTCCATTTTTACACCGTCGTATAGGGGGAAAAAAGTACTTTTAAATGTAATTTGTTTGAAAACTGCATCTCAATTTATTTTTGAGATATTAATTTTTTTGCAGTTTTGAAAGCCATTTCTGTAATAGTGGTAACTGAAGTATTCCATTTCTGTAGAAAGTGAAGAGAAAATAGTATATTACTATGTCTTTTTGTTCCCATTTTCTCGTAGAAACTGAAAAAAAAAAATTGTAATTAAAATATGTGCTATGCCGAGAATATCGCCTGCTATAAAAATGCATCCTAAAGTACACACGTGTGAGTTTTTTTCTCTGCATTTGCTTAATTCCTATAAAAAAGTTGAAAGAAAGCAATTTTATTAATCCGTGTGTAATAACATTTTCACAATTAAAAAAAAATGTAAATGAATGATTTCTGATAAAACATGGAGCTATTATAAACTATATTTAATTTTCAATATCCATATTAATGTTACAAAACAAATGGAAGTTTATGAATAATTAGATACCCGATTTTTTTTTGTCGAGTTCCTTGAATGACGACATCGCTTTTTTCTGCGTTTGTGCATTATTCCGCGACAGTGACGTTCTATGCATACTTTTCTATAGATGTCGTTTAAGATTGGATCATAAATGTGGAATTTTTCAGTGGATGCAAATGACGTATGATAAGGCCATTTTATGTAAAATAAAGGCATGTATTTTAAGTCTTAAGACTGAAATATGTTTTGTACTATCTATATTTATGTACATATATTTTTCATCGAGTACGACACTAAATTCCGAAAAAACATAATTTTTAAAATATATAATGTGAACATTAAAAAGGTCCACAATCTTACTTAAAAGGCGACTAATGTAATGAAAAAGATGTTACAAGTTTAAAATATACATTTTATTTAAAACTTCTTTGTACTTTCAAACCTTCCAGACTCATCATCAGAGAATATCTTAATGATGATGATGAACTTGATGATGAGCCTGGAAAGTTTGAAAGTACAAAGAAGTTTTAAATAAAATGTATATTTTAAACTTGTAACATATTTTTCATTACATTAGTCGCCTTTTAAGTTAGATTGTGGACCGTTTTAATGTTCACATTATTTATTTTATGTTGAATCAAGGTGAACAATTGCGTTTCGTCTTATGATATTATTTGTAACATAATTCCTGTTTTCTAGTTATTATTATTACTATCCGCCCTTGGCGACCAGTTTGGTCTCCGTTATATGTGTGCTAAGCATTGTACCATGTTACTTTTATCCAAAATTTAATTTACTTTCTCAATACTTCGCCAAATCAGAAGTTTCTAGTAGAGAAATGAAGAGCTACGTATTTTTATGGGTACTACTTGGTTATTCCGTCGACCAAAAATATATCGCCAAACTATAAGATTAAATATCAATAATGGTTGATCGTAAATGTCATATTCGCTTGTTTTTAAGCAAGTTACGCGTGTTTACGTCATCAAATTATTTTTATTTCGACGCTTTATTTGTATTTTTATTAATGTTATACTAATTTATTTGTTCTTATTTGTTCTATTTTACTAATTTATTTGTTCTATTTAAAATAAAAATTATGTCAATTTGTATAATTTGGCGAGTGGTTTGACGATTTATATAATTTGGCGAAATGGGTCGAGGGTATAACTAAGTAGTATCTTTTTATGCTAGCCAGGCGCAAGACTAAATAAATAAATTATAAATCATCAAACATTGTCTTTCCAATCGCATTTTTTCATATTTCATTAAATTCATCTAAAATATAATAATTTCACTCATTTTATTTAAAATACATAATTTTAATTTGAAATTCATGACTTTCACTTTTTCTTTCCCTTTTTTAAGAAAAAGAAAAGAAAAAAAAAATAAATAATACCAAAAACCACGACTTTTAATTTTAATATCAAAGCATTGTTTTAATTTACTACGCGAAAAATAAAAAAATGTAAAAAATGGTCATCTGGCATATAAAAAGCGAAGCGGTCAGCCCGGAACTATTGATGACAGTCACATGACTTAGGCTATTATTATAGAGATACCAAAAACCATGACTTTTAATTTTAATATCAAAGCATTGTTTTAATTTACCACGCGAAAAATAAAAAAATGTAAAAAATGGTCACCTGGCATATAAAAAGCGAAGCGGTCAGCCCGGAACTATTGATGACAGACACATGACTTAGGCTATTATTATAGAGATTGCAATGTAATAATGCCATATATCTCTTCATGTGGGTCTGGTTGTATTCATGATTTGATTTATAAGTTTTAAAACTTTTAATCAAATCATGGATACAGCTTGGATAGTTTTTATTAACAGATAATGTTTTTTATATTTTACTAGTGTAAACGCCCGTCCTAGGACGGTGGTTAGAAATCGTGGTTTGCCTTTAAAGTTTAAAATAATTGAAAAAAATATTCATATAAATCGAGGTTTAAAAATCATAAAAATCAGTAAATTGAAATACAGTTTACAAACGTTTTACATTTGAAAATACACCCTCCCTGTTAATTGGTGCCAAATTTTAAATTATACGATGTTGGAAAGTAATTAAGTTTGGGAAAAAAAAAAAGGAAAATGGATTAATGATTCATCAAATCAATTTTTCTGAAATAAATTAAACATACAAATCTGAAACAAACAAACTAAAGACTATGTTTATTACATTAATACTCAGAAAATAGAGTACTTTTATGTTAGCTTGGCGATGTGATAAATCACCAAATATTGTTCCCATTGACGTAATTCATATTGCATTGATTTCACTTAAAATAAAAACCTTTAACCCATTTCATTTAAAAAGTACAACTTTTATTTAAAATACAAACATTCAAGATACATATATTGCACACAATTAAAATATATGCCTTTCACTCATTTCCTTTAAAATGCATAATAATAATAATATATACCATAGCATTTTATTTCAACTTCTAAATCACACATGTGAAAGAAAATAACTTCTATTAGCGAAAAAAAAAATAAAATAAAATAAAATCCGTTATTGGCGAGATTTGCCTCCGAATAACATAAAAGTACCGAAAATAGAGTGGAATTTTCTGAAGACTTTGCTTTTAAATAAAAAACTATTTTCATTGGTTAATAGGCGAATGACGTCAGATGCATATTGATAATATAGGAGTAAAAATATTCAATGCGCCAAAGTTTGTAAATTTTTATCAATGGATTTTCAAAAATGAATGACTCACTAACACATTGTTTACATTTGTAAAATGAATCAAAATTTCTGAAATGTTCGTTTGTTTATATCGGTAATCTGTTGGTTATTTTTAATTTAGAACTTAAAACATTATAAGTGTGTAGTTTTTGAATAAGACGTGAATAATCACTTTGCTAACAAGTCGTATACCAAATTAGTGAAAAATGTCCAAGCCGGGAATCGAACCCGGTCCCCTGGAATAGATCTCCAGTGCTCTACTACTAAGCCACAATTACGATGCCCAGCTTGGCATCTCTCACTTATATAAGTCGGTAAGGCTGCAACCGCAGCACTAGATGGAAAAGTCTCCATGAGCACACAATCTAGTGGCGAAACATGAGACGCAAATGAACCCAGCATCGGTGAATATACAATTTTAAATTAATTTTTCATTGTTCAATAATTTCAAGAGTAATTTCACTGCTGAAATGTAGTTGAAAAATTAATTTAAAATTGTAATTTTTGAAGGTTTTAGGGAAAAGGAGGAAGAATAGATGTGATACAACGTAGATTATTTCTAAAGCCTTATTTATGGCATCGGAATGACGGCCGCGATCAATGAGGCGGTCCAACCGGACTTGGGAGGGAGACACAGAGACTTGGATTTTATATAAATAGACACAAATATAACAAGGATTATGCATAAATAAGCTTACAGTAAATAGAATATATAAACTTGTATATTGCGGCCATCACAAAACTTTCATCTAATATAAATCAAATCGTCTACAACCAAAATTAAATGACAATCTATTCGTTCTTGAGATATAACTATTGTGGAAATCGTGAAAAACAGAATATAGCAGCGACACCTATTGGGCGGCATACACCCAAACTTAAAAAGGATCTATTTATGCCAAGGTCTAAAAGAATATGAAGTTCGGAAATTCCGTGCATTTTACTTAAGGTATAGGAGAGACTAGCTAGGAGGGGTTAGTTGACTACAGAGGTAAGTAGGCGCAGTTCTCATAAATCGCCTGTTTGTGGATAAATTGCGCAACCAGTCACAGAGTACCTTTCTTCTTGCTTTTTAAATCTTCATTGTAGTTTTGCACCTAGATTACCTACGTGCAGTGGACATTTATTACGATTTTTCTGTTTTTTGCACTCATAAGTAATTTTTTGTTGCTTCATTCTTTTTCTAATTTCTAATACTTACCTTGCGATTTAACTAGTGTAGTTTTTTTTAGTGTATGATTATCCGTACCTACGCCATATGTGATTTAGCTGGATTATTTATGTTTAGAAGGTTACGTCTCCCTTTTGTGAAGAAATTTATTATGGGACTAGTAGGAACATTGAACACGGGGCAAGTTGGCTCGGTGTCTGGTGTGTGCTGATAGCATGAAATACAGCAAACAAAGAGAAAAGTGGTTACAATACAAGATTTTGGGCACATTAGGCTTGCCCAAACGGAGACACTCGCTTTTTTATTTGTGATAACTGTAACTCTGATGATGATATCGAGTAGGATAGAAGTTAACTATTAATAACGACTATTAATATTTTATTCATTATTTTTATGTCTGTATAATTTAAAATTTCCATTGTACGGAGATAACGCCTTTGTTTAAACTTACTGGTAATAATGAAATTGATTTCTCTTAACTGCGTGTCTTATTTGAGTTTCATTTAATTTTTTATAAAGCGCGTGCCAACTTACCCCATAGGTATAGACAACTTGCCCCCTGACGGGGTAGGTTGGCGCACAATTTTCCTTTCACTTTAGGCTTCCGCTAAACATAAACTAGAAAAGCTACAAACTCAAAACTCCGGGTATTTATAGCAAAAAGGGTTGTTCTTTAAAAGTGCAGTTAAAGTTTGTTTTAAACAAAAAAAATAATAAAAATCGATAACTAAAAACTGAGCCCACTAGCCTCGGTCTCCTCTACATATCGTACAAATCGGGATAAACGCAAAATATAAAAACAGTACCTTTTGGCCGATTTACACCTAAACCTAGCCAGGGTCTATTTATGTTATGGTCTAACTTAATATCAAGTTTGATGAAACTCTGTGCATGAGTTCTTGAGACATAGCTATCATGAAAATCGTGAAAAACGCAGTATAGCAGCGCCACCTGTTGGGCGATTTACGTAAAAACCTAATCAGCACAAATTTATGTTGAGGTCTAACTGAATCTGAAGTCTGTTTTAAATTCCGGGCAATAGTTTTGGAGATAGAGCACCTAAAAAATTCAGTTACATACAAACAGACACGCACTCTCACGAACGGTTATTTTTTAATAACAGCTCTCAAGAACTGATGCACAGATTTTCATGAAACTTCAGATTCACTTAGTCCTTGATATGAGTTGATGCTTACTATGTTTTGGTGGCGCTGCTATACATAATTTTTCCTGATTTCCGCAATGGCTCTATCTCAAGAACTAATGCGTGGATTTTCATCAAACTTCAGATTCAGTTAGTCCTTGATATGAGTTGATGTATACTACGTTTTGGTGTAAATCGTCCAACATGTGGCGCTGTATACATCATTTTTCCTGATTTCCGCAATGTCTCTATCTCAAGAACTAATGTGTGGTTTTTCATCAAACTTCAGATTCAGTTAGTCCTTGATATGAGTTGGCGCTGACTACGTTTTGGTGTAAATCACACAACAGGTGGCGCTGCTATGCTGCATTTTTCCTGATTTCCGCAATAGTTTTATCTCAGGAAGGGATGTACGGATTTTAATCAAACTTCAGATTCAGTTATCAAGTCGACTTAAGTTGTTGCTTATTAGTTTTTGCTATATATCGTCCACCAGGTGGCGCTGCTATGCAGAATTTTTTATGATTTCCGCCATAGATTTACTCAAAAACTAATGCACGAATTTTCCCGAAACTTCAGATTCAGTTAGAAGTTGACATAAGCTGTTGCTGATTAGATTTTGATGTAAATCATCTAACCGGCTGCATATTTCAGGAAGTACCCTCATGTCCAAAATTAAGGTTACAAACATAAAACCTGTGAAAACTGATGAACTATTCACTGTGTTGCCACGAAATTTGGCACAGAAGTATATTACAACGAGAGAAAGAATAATAGCAACATAATAATATGGAAAACATTTTATTTGTGAATTAAGAAACAGGATATATCAAAAAGTGTTGAATCATGAATCAGAGATAAAGCATTTATCTCGGGAAAAATCTGTCTAATATGGAGTGTAACCACCGTGTACTGCGATACAAGCCTCACAACGAGCTCTCATAGTGTTTATGAGGAAGTCAATAAATGTTTGAGGCAACAAAGCTCATTCTTCGAAAAGCTTGGCTTTTAACTCCTGGCGGTTCCTGGGAAAGGAGTTACGCTGTGCAACAGTTCTTCCTAGACCATCCCAAGCATGTTCAATAGGATTGAGGTCCGGAGACCTCGACGGCCAATTCGGCGTATATCCTCTTCTTCAAGAAAATCATCAACAATGTGAGCTCTGTGTGGCTTCGCCTTATCGTCCATAAACATAAAGTCCGGGACTACAGCACCCCGGAACAACCTAACATAGGCTTCAAGGACCTCACCCCTATGGCGATGTGCGTTGACAGTACCCGCATCGAAGACGTGTAGTGCTGTAAGCCTGCGCAACATTGTGCCGCCCAGACAAGGATTCCTTTGCCACCAAATCTGTCGATATCTTTTACGTAGGAGGGATGACAGTGAGCGCTATGTTCTCTACAGATGAAGACTCGACAAAAATCACTCTGCGGGGTGAATCTCGACTCAACACTGAAAAGAACACGTCCCCATTCTTGTTATACCCAAGACTGATGTCTTCGGCTCCACAACAACCGGCTCTCCTGTTGGATGCAGTGAAAGGGACACACACGACTGGACGCCCGGGCGTTAGGGATGAGGTCCTTGAAGCCTATGTGAGGTTGTTCCGGGGTGCTGTAGGCCCAGACTTAATGTTTATGGACGATAATACGAAGCTACACTGAGCTTACATTGTTGATGATTTTCTTGAAGAAGAGGATATTCGCCGTATGAATTATCCCTCGAGGTCTACGGACCTCAATCCTATTAAACATGTTTGAGATGGTCTAGAAAGAGCCATTGCACAGCGTAACCCTCCCTCCTAAGACCCGCTAGGAGTTAAAAGCCGGGCTTTTTGATGAATGGGCTTTGTTGCCACAAACATTTATTGACACCCTCATAAACAGTATGAGAGCTCGTTTTGAGGCTTGTATAGTAGTGCACGGTGGTCACGCTGCCTATTAAACGGGCTTTTCCCGAGATAAATGCTTTATATCTGATTCATGATTTAACACTTTTCGATATACCCTGCTTCTTAATTCACAATAATAATCTTTTTCATATTGTTATGTTGCTATTTTCTTTCTGATATTGTAATATACTTCTGTGCCAAATTTGGTGGCAACACAGTGAATAGTTCATCAGTTTTCACAGATTTTATGTTTGTGACCTTAATTTTGGACATGAGTGTATTAACATGTATGAGATAGAAGAAAGCTTTAGGATTGCCACATCCGACTAGTTCCTTGATGGTTTTTAAAATTTTTCTTCATTTATGTGCAAACATTTATGGTCACTTCGGGTAGCGGAATGCTACTTTTAGTTTCAAAAGCTTGCGACTGATTAACATTAAAATACCTGTAACTCAAGTTCTAAGCATGATAGAAACAAAATTTAAACTGATTTAGAAAGCTGAAACGCCAGGTTTTAATATTAAATCAAATATAGAAAATTGGATTTCCAACCAGAAATTGCATTTTAAAGGTAGGCGGACACCTTAAGGCTGTTCTTAACTGCTCTGCTCAACAAGCGCAAAACGTTTTTACACATTTACAAATTCATTTTTTAACGGAAAAATATCAAATTGGAAAGCCTGGCCATGGAAGCGATTTGGAATTGAACTGTCTTTTCTATTTTCTGATCAATCAATTACCTATTGAGTTAGAAGCGTTTTGGATCACGTGACAAATCCGTTTTTTGGCCGCTGCTCTTGAGTGCTTTTTCTTCCTTCGCGCGGAAATTCGTTTCAAAACTCCCACTTTGAATCTATTTTCTGAAAAATCTATTGCGCTTGCAAAAAAAAAATGGAAAAAACATCTCGATGACATAGTTTCTGAACAACAACACCAGCTAGTTTCATGCATTTAATATAAAATAAAAATAAATAAATTTAATATAAGATAAAATAAATTAAAACTTATGTCAGAAAGTTCCCTTTTTGGATTTGAGAACACCCTTAAGCTTTAGTTTCTATGTTTCAAGTGTATATACAGCTAATTTCAAATAATTCTGCCTTTTAGATAATAAAAAAAATATTTCACTGACTATACATTTCACTGACTATACTGACTAAATTTCTTTTCTCAAAAGTACAAAAGAAACAAAAACAAAACATAATAATGGAGTCACAAGGTTTTTAAAATAATATATAGGTAATGATGTAATAATGAAGGTAAAGAACATTATGTAACTTAAGAAGCTTATGTAAAACTAAACTCCTCTGGCAATAGTCAAAAGTTACATTGTAGTCATTCAACTGGTAAGAGGAAATCAATATTTTCAAACAATACTCTTCTACATTTATCAATTACAGTGTAAATGTCATCACAGTACATCAGTGCTAGCTCACTACTTTAAATTGATTTACATAACGTATTTGCCAGTATCTCAATCTTTTTTCTGCGAACGAAATATTAATATGGCATGCTTCAGAGACATAGATTTCGTGGGTCTTACATGCTAAAAGACAAATGGGAAAAATATCAAAAATAATAATAGTAGATTTAGAGATTTATGCACATTTCTGAGTAAACATAATCAATCAAACTTGTCAAGATTCAGTTGATATGAATATGAAATCTAAGCTAAAAGTAAGCACCGGGAGATGATTTAAGAATACGTTCCACTGACAGAGCTAAATCATTAAGGAAGAATTTAATCAGATTTATGCATGGCCGGTTACAGAAAAAAAAATTAAAGGAGAGAAACTTGGAATGGAATAGTACGATGTTATTGTCTGAGAGTTATTTCTGTAGTAGAATTTTAGTAAGCTTTATGGAAGATTCAAGATTGTTTCTGGATAAACTGTAAAACCGCACTAAATAAACTGTATTTTCAAACATCTATCATACGTAATTTAAATGATAAAGCTGGAAATTGTAGTTGGACGAGATGAACACGGATATAAGTTACTTTTTTACTAAGTTAATGTTGTCTAAATCTTCTTTTTTTTATAGTTGTAAAATTATAATTAGAGTTCGACCGGATATTCGTTTTCGTTTCCGGTACAAAATATTAGTTTCCGTGAAAGTACTGCGGAATATTAGACCGAAACTATCTGTATTACTAAAAAACTCGTTTCTTCCTTGTGGCTGTGCATATATAACGTTATCATCTTTAGGGGGGAGGGGGAGTCTGGTGCCTGATATCGTAAGATATCTCTAGGTTAGGGAGTTTGTCTTTTGATATCGTTATCATTTTTGATCCAACCAACCTTTTCTCTTTTTATTTGTAACTTGTTCTTTACATCAAAGAAGTCTGCAATCTTTTGTTAGTCTGTTATCTATTTTTATGAAAATACAAAGTTATTATTAAAATCATTAAATGATTATAAAATTATTTGATTCCAAAATATGGAATACCTCGACGTTTGGCATTAATATTCTTTTGTCATATGTGTTGCATATATAATTCGCTGTTCGAGAAACCAGGTGCGAAGTATGCTTGAAATGTTACTCGTGTTTACCAGTAAAGAAAAGAGAAAGAATGTTGTGCACCTGTTTTGTTGATAAACAGTTCTCCCCTTGCGGTGTCAAGAAGGCATTATTACTGTTGAATGCATTATGTAGCAAAAATGTATTATTAAATACTTTTAAATAGTACCTACTTATTTTTTAAGTTTTCTTTGATATAAAATTATTTCATACTAGCAGAACTACCCGGCGTTGCCCGTGTCAATTATGATGGGCCTTCCGGGTATAATAAATTAAAATGAAATAATACAGCAATAATAACCGATATTTGTGCATTTTCGTCCACAAATCATTATGAAAATTATCAGAAATTGCGACGTTTGTATCGCAACCACAGTAAAATCCTTCAGCTTTAAATATCAGAATGCTCGTTTTCTTGGCTGGTGTAACAGAAAAATATATTATTTTCCCGATAAGCCGAAGAAAAAACATCAACCAATTGGCGTAGTATTTAGTAAAATTCTCGTTGGTATAGCATATATATACATTATAATGTAAAATTTATGTTAGTGAGAAACGTAAAATTTTTAAATCGTACTGATGTCATCAACGACCTAACCCATAAATTGTGCTTTATTGTGATTTTTCTTAACTTCTAAACACGCACAATTTCATTTCTTACACTAAATAGAAAACCATACTTTCAAATGAAATTTATTTGAAAATTGTATCTCAATTTTCAGCTTTTAATTGGTTCTGATTTCAATACTGATCATTAAAAATCATAAAAATGAGATACAATTTTCTGAATTTAATCGATTTTAAATTAATTTTCAAGCAGGGATCTTCTTAAATTTGCAACCCAAAATTACGAAAAAAGAACTCATTTGGTCTGAATGCAATATTAATGATCCCCATGTCCATGAGTAACGCTGGCATCATATCTTTGGTGGAAATGACATAACTCATAAATTTTGCTTTTACTGCAATTTTTTTAACCTCTAAACAACACACATTCGATTTTTTCAACGTCTAATGGAAAGCAAAAAGTACATTCAATGCTATTTGTTTGAAAAGTGATTTTCATTTTACTGATTTTTTATGTGTTTTATAGTAATTTTTAAAGCAAGAATATTTTTTAAATATTTGTGCAAACCAATTACAAAAAATGAACCCGATTGCTCTTAAAACAATGTAAATAATACATCATTTGTGAGTTTTTTCGTGCAATATTCCATAACTAAATCAGCAAACGAAATGAAAACCTATAAAAAAATATAATACGAATTTAACAGATTTGAAATTAAACTATTCAAAATTATATTAAACGTTTTACATTCAAAATATATTTAAATTAAGTTTGTACGTCTATTCAAAGTACTTATTGTTAAAGTTTTATTTTAAATATGAAAAATTCAGTAGTTCAATTAAATACCTATTAATCTTGTGTTTTTTTTTAACCATTTGGAAAAATGGTTATTGTTCTCGTCAGAATGGGAAATCAAAAACATATCTGAAGGTTTTCATTGGTTTAATCTGCAATTTATTTGTTTTCTGATTGGTCTATACAGTAATCTGTATTTCCCTTTAATTTCAACAACGATGGATACTTTCTGTTGCCACTATGACAAAAAAGTAATAAAAGCTACAAAAAAAAATTAATAACTAAGACCATAAATTGAGTTACAGCTTTCAAACAAATTGCATTTAAAAGGACATTTTTTTCTCTATCCGACGGTGTAAAAAGTAATATTGTCGGATGTTTAGAAGTTTAAGAATGAAATTTCATTTAAAATTGGCCGTCAGATTTCTTGGAAATCTGACGATGGAAAAGCCTTTTCCCGAACAGCCAATGAAATGCTTGGATATTTACGTAAGTTTCAGGTGGATAATACTTAAGTTTAATGAAATCTGACGGGTCGCAGGCGATATTTTTGGCTTGCAATTTTTACGCATAATAACACTATTAATGTTCATGGCGTACGTAATGTATGATGAACTCCGTGCGATTTTTTATGTCTTAAATTTTAGTCTTCAAAAAAATCGTTTTCCAAATAGTCGTTGTAATTTGATAAATTGCTTTTTTTTTTTTTTGCTAACTTCTAATTTCGCTATTGAATAATAAACAAAATGAAAAATGCTGAACTATTTTTATCTTCGTAAGTGCGAATGGGTTAATTTTCGATAATCAGGCTGTAGGTTTTTGGCGTACTTTAACTAATGTGACTATGGTAGGGCGAAAGCCCACCATACTGTTTTGTTGAAAAGATTCACTGCGAATAAAACAGGCCGGTTCGTATGTAGTATATACACGACGTTCTCGCAAACCCATTATTGGGTTCCAATCCTGAAACAGTAGGAGAAATGAGTAGAAAGGCTTCAAATTTTAAGATGTTTTATTTCCTTACGATAAAGCTTCAGCAGGGGTGGCCCATTAAAACAGCAAAAGTTTGTTACATGATCAGAGTTGCGAATCCAATCGCAAGAGAGAGCGAACATAATCAAGCAATACAGTTTTAGTACATTGGTATATGTAAAAATCTACAATTCGCCAATATGGTAAAAAGAAGCGCAATTATTGGCGAGACTAGTGCCAAACCAAATTAAGAATTAATATAATAACATTTTGAGAATTTATTGCCTCACGCCACAGAGAAAAATAGTGTAATATTTTTAATAAATCCTTTAAACAACCACTCTAATATTAATTTTGACACCGAACATACATTATCTGTTCTATTAATGATTTTGGCATCATTTCAAGGATAAACACATTTGCTTAAAGATATAAACTTCACCTTTAAATGATACAAGTAAACAAAATAATATTACTGGTACATTACAGCTATAAATTTATACCTCGAGTGAAAAGAATAAACAAGTTAGCTATCTAGTGTTCTACCTTTAAATTTATGGCCAACTGATTTAGCAGAGTAACGGATAAACTTTGCGCTTGATGAGCAGAGCAGTTAAGAACAGCCTTAATAGTGATAGAAATTTTTTAGTTTGAACATACGACAGAAGTGTTTCGAACGCGCTCTAAGGAAGGTGCAGAATAAATGGCGTATTAGCATACAATTTTGCATGGTGTTGATATAATGGAAAAGTGTCCAGCAAAACTATCACACTAGAAAACAGGAATTCTGTTTTTTCAGAAGTTAGTGTCGCCGCCCTCTCCCCCCCACAAAAAAAAAAATATATATATATATATAAGATAGATAGTAAAAAGCATATTTTAGTTTTAAGACTTAAAACACACGCTTTTTATTTTATATAAAATGACGTCATTCGCACCCGCTGAAAAATTTCACATTTACGATCCAGTGTTAAACAACATCTACAGAAAAGTATGCATATGACGTCAATATCGCAGAATAATAGCAAATCCCAGCAAAAAGCGATGTCGTCATTCAAGAAACTCGACAAAAAAATCGGCTATCTATTGATTCATAGGCCTTCATTCATATGGACAGTGGCGTAGCCAAGGGGGGGGTCCAGGGGGTCCGGACCCCCCCCGAAAGTAGAACTGGTTTACTGAATCATGGTTACAACAGTAAAAACTGCTAAGAGAGAATCACAAAGGATCTATAAAAATTTCCGCTTTAGAGAGGTGTTCGTCTTAGAAGGTATAATTCAAAGGTATGTCTTTCTTCGGGACTATGAACTTTTCCGTTTTAGGCAGGTTTCCGTTATAAACACTCTATGTTTTCACAGTATCCCTTAAAAGTGCTAAAACGTACTCACTTCCCAAACTTTTTTCTTTCACGTACCCCTTTTTTATGTTAGGTTTTTCATTTCGGAGTACACCCATTTCTCATAAACACGCCCCCCTTCCCCCCCTCGACTCAAGGAGATAACGTAAACATGCTTTTTTCATTAGTAATCTTCTTATCACAACCATATAATAAATCGATGCAAAGTACATTGATATTCCTAACATTTTAATGACTTCCGCCATTACCAATATTATTTTCACATACCACCATCAGACCCACCACCTCTGAAAAGCATAAATCTATAACCGGAAAATATGTGAAGATGACCTATCTTAAAAGAAAACACTTCAAGGTTCGACGAAAACAAGACTATATATTTGTGCTTGCTAGCGTTTGAAACCAATCTGAAACGAAACTTGTTCCAATTGTGAATCCTTCTTGGCAGGTTTTCTGTAAACACGGAATCCTCTCATGAACAAAAACATTTTAATGTCCCGAGACGGAAGGATATCTATGCAAGTATATCTACTAATCCGTTTACACAAATTTACTGTAACTAAATTAATCGTAAAACTTCTTTATCTTGGACTTCGATGGGGTTCTGTTGTCGACACTTATGGGAAAGAACGAGTTTATACGAACGCAATAACGGTACATTGGTTGAGTTTCGTGACCCTTATCTTTGTTCACTTTATAACGGACAATACTAACAGTTACTTTAAATGTGCTGCCTGCAGTTAATAACAGTAACTTTATTTTTGGACTGGTTATTTGTTACCACTTTCAAAAGACACTGGCGAGAAAAATTAAAGGAACAACCATAAAAAGGTGCTTTATGTTAATTCTATTAAGGGAACTTCCAGTAAGGTAACTCAATGTCAACGTCATCACGTAGTCCAGTGGGATTAACATTCGCTACAGAAAAATATGCAAACTTTTCAGCCTTAGCCCGTTCTTTCGGTTCACATGTGAAAAGGAGCGCACGTGGGTAATTTGGTCTAATTTTAAGGATTGTACGTGTAATAAGGTAAAACTTTCGCTTCTAGTATGTGGAATATGTCGTCCAGAAGACATTTGACCGATTTTGAGAAATTGCGTGCGATAAAGAGTATGGAAGCAGGACAGACACTCTTGGGGGTCTGTAAAGACGTGAAAATAGCCAAAAGCGTCATGTCAAGAATCTGGAAACGGTTTAAAGACACTGGTATAATGTGCACAGACAACCACGTCAAGGTAGAAAACGCGCCACAATAGGCTCTCCCGCTCTCCGGACTGTAATTTGGCAACGATTGCTAAAAGAAATAGGCAATTGACGTCAGTTCAGATTGCAGGGAGTTTACTGCAGCACCAAGAACTCGACTATCCTGGTTTGCTGTGAGTGACAGGCTGCATGCAAGAAAACCCATGATTTGTGTTCCACTAACTACGGTAGCGAAATGCGCTCAGTTAAAGTCGTGCAGAGATCACCATCATTGGAGTACCACGGATTGGAGCCGAGTTCTCTTTACCGATGAATCCCAATTTTGTTTACAGACGTGTTACCATATGGAGGGAAAAAATCACAGGCAATAAGGCTGCAAACATCCGTGAAAGGCATCGATATAAAGGTCGTGGAATCATGGTATGGACGGACATCATTTTGAATGGCCACAGTGATCGACACATTTTTACCAGTGCAACTGTGAATGCTGAAATATACAGAGATGAGGTTCTTGATCCTCGGGCAAGCTGTTTAAGGATGCAAACGGGAGATTTATGCTTATTAATGGTCTAGAAGGGCGCTACCCCCTTCCACGGAACTCCTAAGTGTCCCTTCCAGAGCTGCATAAATACGACCCGGAAAAAAAGTGTCTGGATTCAATATTACCTTTGAACCCAATTACTATTTTCGAAAGCTCAGTTTAACATTGCTTCAAGAAATTTCATGGTGGTAATAAGAGTTCTGTGTATGGAATAGGTCTTGGGTGACATTTTGTCTTTAATTATGAGAAATCGAAAGCATAAATTGAAGCTAATCAACGTACCAAAGTCCGAAGCTTACTGCTGAACTTGGAGAATGGTCTAAAACTGTTTCGAACCATCTAAAATAAATTAGCTGGCAAGTACAAAAACAGAAATCACCATGAACCATTTTTGACACATTCTAATACTTCCAAAAAAGTGCTAATCCATCACAAATAAACTTTAACTTCCTTAAAGACGATCAGATATCGGAAGCAACTATTATATCGAATATGGAATCAAAAGTGGCGAGAAATGAAACATGGAAACCCAAAAGAATTGTGGCTGAATAAGACATTTGTAACAAAACTGCTTTTTCCAGCATGAACTATATTTGATGTGTGTGCTTCTTTACTAGTTTCTGTAGCTGAAAATACAAGATTTTTTTCTTAAAGTTAAAACCTTCCCACATAGCATTTTTCGTTTGCAGAAAATTTGCAACAGTCTTGCTTTGAAAACCTGTAAAGTTGCAGTAAGCTCAGCATGACAAGACTGAATTTTCATAACAAAACTGCAGCAAGATAACCCAAACGCCAATGTCACCACACTTTGAACTTGCAGCTAACTTGTCGTGTAAGTTAAATTTATGCTGTATCAAATTTATTGCAAACTAACGGCAAGCAAGTAATAAAAAATAATGCAAACTTACTACAAAGTAGTAATCTTTCCATGTCACACTATAAGTTTAACCCCTTCGAAGGGGTCCATAGACCTGATCAGGTCTATTGATGCGAAAGCACCGTCAGAAGGTGCACGCATCGGTTTTAGCACCATAAACAAGTTTAGGTTATATTTGTACTTTTCATTTCGAGCATTTTTTAGTATTTAATAAGTATAGCGATTAGAAAAAGCGGTGCCTACCGAATAAAATTTCTGCGCATCTGCTGATTGTCTATTCTCTCAACAGAGGGATTTTTTGCTTTCGTCATTTTCATGAATTAAAGACAGTCTTGCCATGAGTTTCACAACAAACTACTCATGCAAGTGGGTGATGGTATACCTTGCGGGAGATTTGCTGCGAATTTCTCAATTCAAATTTGTCACCGAAAGATAATATCAGAAAAAAATCAAACTTGCTGCTAATGTTCATGCTGTCTCGCTATCTGGGTTATCTCAAAAACTCCCATGGGGAGCGTGGTGGATCGCATGAACGACACTTATGTGAAATCATTATCCAATATCTATTACAGCACAAGTTCTTAATTTAATGTCAAGAAATTAAACATGGAAATTGCTGTTTTAAACTTAACCACTTGATCCTAACTTTATTGTAGGCAAATGCTATGTAATATGAAACTTGATTTAACTCATTCACTGCCAAAACTATAAAGTAAGAATTTTCCAATTTTTTGTTGAAAGTCGTTTGCCACCAAAAATTCAGAGAGGCAAATTTCGCTTTACTAATACAGTGAAATTTCTGCCAATAATCGAGGCAATTTTTTTAATTCTAAAATAGTGGTGACAAAGTAATTAATAAATTAAAGCCAAGGGCATACTCATGGATGCCAGCGAATGGGTTAATTAAATTTAACTCTTCAGTATGCGCTCAGCTTTTTATATCATAGTGAATCTTTTTCACTGGTAATTATTAATGTAACTTCAATGTATTATTAGTTGCAATTATAGGGATTGGTCTTATATTTTTTACCCATGCTTTTTTTTTATTAAGAAATTAAATAAGGGTATACCTAAATTCTTAAAGTTACTCGAAATACTTCTATTATACATACACAGTCAAGACAAGATTGCAAGGGAGTGGTAAAAATCTTCATTTTAGACAGGCTTCCATGTAAAGAAGTGTAATTCATTATTCTTCTAAGATACACTGCCACAATAAGATCTATTGTTCGTTTCCGTGGGATTCTGAAACTCTTCCGTTTGAGACAGGATTCCGTTATAGAAAGATTCCGCTTTCACAGGTTTCACTATGTTTCACTAAAGAACGATGAAAATCCATTTTCAGACAGGTTTGCAGCAAATTTAATTGTATCGCAATTCATATTAAACATGCAACGCTTCCGTTAAAAACAGGATTCTGTTATAGACAATTACTATTTTGACAAGTTTTATTCTATTCATATGACATAAATAAGTATATTTACATAAATACACAAAACTTATAAATATGGAACCTGCCTATAACGGAATTCTGTCTTAAACAGAAATGTTCCATAGTGCTACGGAAAAGAATACTATACAAACACACCTGATAACACAAAAACCTGTGTAAAACGGATTTTTTCACCAATATTTACGATTTCATCTTGACAGGTTTTACTATATATATAACCTGAAGGAAAAATTCTGGACCCCCCCCGAAACGAAATCCTGGCTACGCCACTGCATATGGATACTTAAAATTAAATATAGTTTGTAATAGCTCCATGTCTTATCGGAAATTATTCATTTATATTTTTTTCAAAATAGCACACATTTTAATAACATTTTTTTTCAGTTATTATGAGAAAATGGCAAGAAAAATACATAATAATCATACTATTTTCCCTTTATTTTCTACATAAATGGAGTACTTAAGTTGCCACCATTACATAAAAGGCGCTAAAAATTACAAAAAATTAATATCTCAAAAATAACTTGAGATGCAGTTTTCAAGCAAATTTAAAGTTAAAAGTACTCCCCCCCCCCACCCCCCCTATACAAAGGTATAAAAATTGAAAATGTGCTATGCTTAGAAGTTTAAAAAATTGCAGTAGAGATTATCAGTATTGAACCGTACAACGATACATCTGCTTCGTTTTACGTCTGGCTTATGTAATGTAACGTTATTTTTTAGCGACGACACTTTAATTGTTGCCCGAAAGAAATAGCATACTGGGGGCTAATAAATGTACAGAATAAAACAACTGACGATCATTTACAAAAGTCATTATATAAGGTAAATCGAGGTATGTATACCTAAAATATCTTTTAATCAGATTAAATTCGTATAATTGAGAAACTGTTCTGTGTTATTGATGAATTACATTTTATTTCATACAAAAATTACAAATTTTGATCAGAGACACAGGAAGCCAACTTGGAGAGAAAGTTTCTAAAACAGGGGCACATATATATGTATATGTGTTTGTTAGAAATGTGTGTTTCTTTATATGCATAATTAATTAATAATTATATATATATATATATATATATATATATGTATGTATTAATTAAAATTTATTTTTAAGACGGTTTCACCTTCGTTTTTGCGCGAAACTAGGAAGATAACCGAAGTTCGGTTCCGGTTCGGTTTTGGTTTTAAAAAATTGTTTTAAAAATAATTCTCATTATGTTCGCTTTTACCCCATGCTTTCTATATATTTTTTCGTCAAAACTGATAAAATACATATATTTAAAAATGCGGGTAGTAAATTAAGAAACTCACTGATGAATAAAATTAGAAAATTTTTCATATAATGTTCGTTTACAAAAAAAAAAAAAAAAAATGTATGATATATTTAACAAAAGTAACTTTTTTAGAGTTTCGTTCATCTGACGAAATCCTATTCGTCTCACTCCTCTGTCTGCCTGTCTGTCACAGAGCCCGTTCTCAAAAACTATATATGATGGAGACTTGAAATTTTGGATTCTTATAGCTGAACACCTCACATCAAACGACAAATCATAAAATTTTGAAAAAATCTTATATTTACCCTCCTGCGCTCTAACTTGTGTATTTTAAGCTTTTCTTTCTAACTAAGCCCCTAATTAAGTTGAAGACTTGAAATTTTGGATTCTTATAGCTGAACACCTCACATCAAACCACAAATCATAAAATTTTGAAAAAGTTTTATATTTACCCACTCTGGTCTCTAACTTGTGTATTTTAAGTTTTTTTTTCTAACTGAGCCCCCCAATTAAGTTGAAGACTTGAAACTTCGGATACTTATAGCTGAACACCTCACATCAAACGACAAATCATAAAACTTTGAAAAAATCTTATATTTATCCCCCCCCCCCCTTGGGCTCTAACTTGTGTATTTTAAGCTTTTCTTTCTAACTAAGCCCCTAATTAAGTTGAAGATTTGAAATTTTGGATTCTTATAGCTGAACACCTCACATCAAACCACAAATCATAAAATTTTGAAAAAGTTTTATATTTACCCACTCTGGGCTCTAACTTGTGTATTTTAAGTTTTTTTTTTTTTCTAACTGAGCCCCCAATTAAGTTGAAGACTTGAAACTTCGGATACTTATAGCTGAACACCTCACATCAAAAGACATATCATAAAATTTTAAAAAAGTCTTAGATTATTTACCCCTCCGGACTCTAACTTCTGTATTTTTAGCAATTTTTCTAACCTCCACACTTTTCCCCCGAGGGGCAGTTTTCTAACATTTGCCGACACTCCTTTAACCACTCTTTCATATTACGCACTATAGCAGTACATATTTTAGTTCCAGTTTTTACTGCCAGGAGGCGCATACCTATCTCGGGTGCTATGGGTCCGATCCCCGCGACTAATATACCTACGGATAGTTTGCAAAACGGAGTTTCGTTCGGATAGAGGTTTGTTTAGAATAGAGTGCGCCCCCTGGTTTCGAAATGTGGATTTAACAGATTTTGCAAAAGAATAAAGTGTTTTGAAAGGAACATTAAACGAACCCCTCTATGCGATCTGTGATCACACTTACCCACTTGTTTTTTTTTTCTTTTTTCTTACAAAATAGGGATTTAAGCAACATTTTATATCGACTTCAAAATAGTAAAGTTCTAACAATTTAAATTTCCTGATCGTTTGATAAATTAATTTGAAATTTGCTTAGGCCACTATATATGCCTCAATTCTGTCAGCCCGCTTTAATTCCCTCGTTTTTAGGAACTATACATGTATCCAACTTTTCACTATTACTATATGAATTGTATTACTTTATCTGCACTATGTGTGAATACGAACAAAATAATAATAATAATAATAAAAGCAATTTAACAAATTACAAGGACCATTTTGAAAATGAATTTTTTCAAAGACTAAAATTTAAGACATAAAAAATCGCACGGAGTTGATCATACATTACGTACGCCATGAATTAAACATTAATAGTGTTATGACAAGTAAAAATTCCAAGCGACAAAAATCGCCTGCGAATGGTCAGATTTCCTGAACCTTACGTATTATGCACCTGAAACTTGCGTATTATTCAAGCATTTCATTGGCTGTTTTGGAAAAGGCTTTTCTATCGTCAGATTTCCAAGAAATCTGACGACCCATTTTAAATGAAGTTTCATTCTTAAGCTTCTAAACATCTCACAATATTACTTTTTACACCGTCGTATAGAGAAAAAAATGTACTTTTAAATGCAATTTGTTTGAAAGTTGTATCTCAATTTGTTTCTGAGTTATTAATTTTTTTTTGTAGTTTTTATTACTTTTTTTTCATAGTGGCAAAAGAAGTATCCAATCTCTGTTGAAAGTAAAGGTAAATACAGATTACTGTATAGACCAACCAGAAAACGAATAAAATGCGGATTAAATCAATAAAAAGCTTCAGATATGCTGTTGATTTCCTATCCTGACGAGAACAATAACCATTTTTCCAAATGGTTAATAATAATAAATATTAACAACAGCCCCCTAAAAAACAGCGCATTTTTATTAGCCATAATTTAGATTATTAGTTATTAATATTTACAGAAAATTTTTTAATGTTATTATACTCACTTTCAAATGGATTTTTTTTTTTTAATGTTATTTACTTCTCTTAATTTTCTAATTTTATAACACAGCGAGCGAAAAGTTTTTTCTCTGATAAAAAGGTTAAAAAGAAAGTAATATAAAAACATTTAAAAATCATAAAAATGAAATCAATCATTAACTGTATAAATCTACGAGTATTTTTTAATGGTATGTATGTGTAGACATTTAAGTTTATTAGTGTTACCCGGAAGATACCACGAACAGAGTGTCTCAACATGTTTTTGCTTTTTTTATTTAAAAATTGTTATGAACTTCATTTACATATCTTGAATTAAAAAATGTAGCACCGGCTGTATCTATAAAAACAATTATTGTAGTATAATTAGCTATTTAGTTTGTAGAACTGCCATTTTCTAAGATGGATGCTTGATGAAAACTACATGAAACATTTTATTAGTGCACGTGGGCACAGTTGAAATTGTATTAACAGGAAAAAAGGGAGCAATTACTTCCTAATATATCAATGTCAACATATCTTTTGCTGTTGTATATTTAACCATATTGATGTCGAAAACTAAAGTAGACAGCTGAAGCTGAAGAGCTATAATTATAACGTTTAATGAAACATTTTGGGTTTTAAAAATATTTTAAGTACATTAAAAATTAATATAAACTGAATTTCATGCATTGATTACTGTCGTGTACATTTATTGAAATATTCATATCTCCTTTTAAAAAAATTCAAGAAAAGGGGATGGCGAGAGATACAATCATGAATTACCTATGACTTTATATATTATATATAAAAAAAAAACAACTCAAGTCTGAAATTGTACATCAAACGTGACAAATGAGTTGCGTTCGTACTATAACTAGTTTTATGAATATTCAGATCTTGGTGCAATAGCTGTTGCACTGTTATGCAAAAATGCATGAATGCAAAATTTAATATGATTCTATATATTGAATTCAGAAATACTGAAATAATAGGACTTCGTCTTAAATAAACGCAATCACCATGGCAACTTATAATCATTACCTATCATGGGATATCATTGAACTAATTACGTATGACAGGATTTTATAGAATGGAAAATCTTTTATTAATATTTTTTTTTAATTTTGATTCGATTTCCATAAAATTTAAAATGACTCGGCAAAATTTTGCAACGAATAAATGTATTAAATTTCAAACCATTCGGTTGAGTAGTTTTTGCGATGTTATGTACGGACAGACAGGCAGACGGACGGACCTGACGACGACTATAGGTGCTACGTATTTATATTATTGCGAACGCAGCTAAAAAGAGAGAGTGAGAAAGAGTAAAGATCCTTAGCCTAATAAAATGTTATTTGGAAAGGAAAAGTAATTAGACAGATTTATTATTAGACTAATATAATCAAGAAAACAATAGTTTCATATTAGTCAAGATTAGAATAGGGAATTGGTATTGGTCAGTCAGATCTCAAATTCCTTTCCCTAATGTTGAACCTATGGGCGTAGAATGCATTCGTATTTATAAAATATCTCATCAAGAAATTAATATTTTAAACTTCTTTTTTCTGTGTACTCTCCTTAAAGGATGTCTTTTTTTTTTTGTCTTTTTTTAGCCGCCAAAATATTTCAAAAATATGTACTTAATTCTATTTGAAGTGTTAAAATGTTACTCACAGAGTCACAGCTCGTACAATTTTAGTACTTAAAATATTAAATTAAGCATATATTTTTAAAATAGTTTGTCAATAAAAAAAACAAGTGGCTAAGTGTGATCGATGATCGCACACAGGGTTTCGTTTAATATTACTTTCAAAATACTTTATCTTTTAATTAATAAATCCGAATCGTTAATTTATAATTATTACATCCTTAACTTTTTTCAATAATGACATAGATGGCAGAACCATTAAATTTAATTTTAAAATTACTACAATTTCACTATATTTTTAAAATCAAATTTAAAATAGTCAAAAACTGCTTTTCAGACAATTGTAACAGTAATTGCAACAGACAATTGTAAATTGTTTACATATCGGAGAAAAATATTTAATTATCTGGTTTAATTATAGCTAAAAAAATGAATGAAAGAAAGAAACAAACCGTTAAAATGACAAAAAAATGTGGAAGTTTTTTTAATTAAACCCATCGGACAATGAAATATAGCCCATTTAAAATTTTACGCAATTTCTTCATACGCAAAATTTCATTCGCAAAATTCATTCAAAATTCATACGCAATTTCTCAAAAAAAAAAAAGAATTTTTGAATTAAAAAAATAATTGATTTAAAATTATTATGTTACAACTTTTGGCCTTAATATATATATATATATATATATATATATATATATAAATAATAATTTTTTTTTTTGTAAAATTGAACCTATTAGGTAATGAAATCTGCTCTAGAGAACTCCGACATCGAGCATCGTACCAGGAGCCGTTTGATTAGCAGGCAGACGCGCTACCACGGACAGAGAAAGAAATTTAGGTTATATTTTAAAATCTAAATCACAAAAATCGCCGGATGCCATTAATTAATTCATTTAATTAAAATAATATGAAAGTTTTCAAAATTTTATGATTTGTCGTGTGATCGGAGGTATTCAGCTATAAGTATGTGGAATTTCAAGAGTGAGACGAATAGGGTTTCGTCATGTGAACGAAAAGAAAAAGAAACATCCGTTAGTACACAAACAAAATAAGTTAAAAAAATTAATTTTCTGATAAGATATTTTAAAAAGTCGAATATCTTCTACATCAATAGCTTTAACATTAGCGAGAGGAATTTTGGATTTGATTATAGTCCAGTCAAAATAGACGAAAAAAAAGGAAAACATAGCCAAAACTGGCGGAGAGCTGAAAATTTGGGGAAACCTTTAAGACATCATTCTAAATGAAATTCCAAAAATCTTAATCGATCTGGCAGGAGCAAAAAATTTTATTCAAGGTCAAAGGTCAAAGATTTAAAAAAAAATCGTTTTTTGCAGATATCTGGTAGAAGGCAGGTTTTATCGTAAAAATAGTTGTTATAAAAATTGAAAATCTTGGAATTTTCTACAAAAAAGATCTTTACACCGCTCCCCCCCCCCCGTTTGTGAGATATTGCGATTTCAAAAATTGTAAAAATCTAAAATTTTCATATTTTGCTTAATATCTACACTTTCTAAATGCAGTGCATGTTATTAGCTGTTGAAAGGAATAAATATAAGTAGATATAATAAAATTAAATATAATAAGGTCAAAGGTCAAAGATTAAGGTCAAAATAGACATATAACATTCATCTGCTTCTGACATCAGTGAAGAAATACCAGATCCATCTGATCTCTTAGAGCAATGTACAGGAGTTTAGCAGCCCGAGGAAGAAGACGATGAAAATGCAACTGCAAGAAGTAGAATTCGCAGACGATTAATTAACAAGTAAGCTAAAATTATTAAAAGTGTAAAGACTTTTTATGTAGAAAATTCCAATTTTTATAATAAACTTTAATTTTTATAATAATCATGATTACAATAAAGCTTACCGTTTAAGAGATATCTGAAAAAAAAAACGAATTTTTTGTATCTTTGACCTTATTATATTTAATTTTATTATATCTACTTATATTTATTCCATTCAACAGCTAATAACATTCATTGCATTTAGAAAGTGTAGATATTATGCAAAATATGAAAATTTTAGATTTTTACAATTTTTGAAATCACAATATCTCACAACAACTATTTTTACGATAAAACCTGCCGTTTACCAGATATCTGCTAAAAACGAATTTTTTTTTTATCTTTGACCTTTGACGTTGAACAAATTTTTTTCCTCCAGCCAGATCGATTAAGATTTTTGGAATTTCATTTAGAATGATATCTTAAAGGTTTTTGCAAATTTTCAGCTCTCCTCCAGTTTTGGCTATGTTATATGTTTATTTTGACCTTAATCTTTGACCTTTAACCTTATTATATTTAATTTTATTATATCTACTTACATTTATTCCATTCAACAGCTAATAACATGCACTGCATTTGGAAAGTGTAGATATTATGCAAAATATGAAAATTTTAGATTTTTACAATTTTTGAAATCACAATATCTCACAAACGGGGGGGGGGGGGGGCGGTGTAAAGATCTTTTTTGTAGAAAATTCCAAGATTTCCAATTTTTATAATAACTATTTTTACGATAAAACCTGCCGTTTACCAGATATCTGCAAAAAACGATTTTTTTTTATCTTTGACCTTTGACCTTGAATAAAATGTTTTGCTCCAGCCAGATCGATTAAGATTTTTGGAATTTCATTTAGAATGATATTTTAAACGTTTTTGCAAATTTTCAGCTCTCCGCCAGTTTTGGCTATGCTATATGTCTATTTTGACTGGACTATTAACCAATACCCTTAAATAAAGGAGAAATCTTAGTTTTGAAGACTGCCATAACCATTTAGGTCTCCGCTGTCAGGCATCGAGTTTTTTTTTTTTTTTTTTTTTTTTTCAATATTGGTTTCACACCGGGTAACCTAAAGCTGGGGAAAGCACAGTATCATTTTTACGCCTCCGTCCATTCGGGAAAAGTTTATTAAATTCTACATACATAAAAACTCATCAGTGCTACAAATATTATACCAGGGAGTGGCTGTTCTCATGTATTTCATTAAATAGCTTTTTTTAAATGTTCCCTGATACTTTAGATAACAATATATTTATAGTATATACTAGGGGGTTCTGCCCTCTGCAAGTTACGCTCGCCAACCCTCGTTCAGACACCACAGAATCTAAAATCACGCTCGTTTGATCGTTTTTTAAAAGATTAGAGAAGATTGAATTATAATGAAAAAACCTATAGCGATCTCCCTGTAAACGGGTTTCCATTCAATTCCCTTTGATTGCGAAAATTTAGACATCCAATGGTTGTTTTCGTGTTTGATTAAAGAAGATCAGTTAAACATTTGAAAAGAAGCTAAAATAAAATGAATTAAGTAAACAGAGTCTTTGCCGACCGGTTATTTTTTAACAGCGTTTTAAAACGATTGACATAATACAATTTACTACAATTACTACAATTTACTGTTATAACCCCTTCAAGGGCGGTGGTTCATTTTTTGGACCACTTAATTTTAATTCTTAAATGCCACATTGGCACCAGAATATTGGAATGAAAATTTTCCTTTTATCAAGAAAGTGAACAAAATCATTTTGGTATTTCGAAATTTGTCTGTTAATTCTGGTGCCATTCACTGATTTCAACATTTTGCGAATAGAAGTACCTTGCCCCTGAAAGGGTTAAACGCATATTAATGTATTTATTATTTTAAAGTTTCCTTTCTCTTTTAATATTCACGTGTAAATACAATTTTCAAGACATAATTTTCAATATTTTCCTGCTTTTAACACGTACTCATTTAATAGTAATTTTAAAGTTTTTTTTTTCTCTTTTTAATAGTCACGTATCAATAAACTTTTAATCTTTAGGAAATATTATTCTTTGCGCTGTTTTTAGAATTGAAAATAATCTCTATAATAATAGTTTAAGTCATGTGACTATCATCAACAGTTTCTTCGCTTTTCATAAGAAAGGTTTCCGTTTTGATTAAAGAATCAAAGTTATTTTTTCGAATAAAACTACATAAAAGTTGCCAGGATCGCAAATAATTCTTGGTACTTTTATTTTTTTAATTTTAAGCTATGAGGTATTCGCTACAGCTTTTGCCGGCATGACCTCAAATGATCTCAAAATGGCGTTATTTCCTTGGAACAACCTTCCTTCACGAGGAAAAAAGGCAGAACATTCTTGGTACGTTTATGTTAGCCGGGTTCAAATCTCGCCAATAGCTTTTTTTTTTTTTTTTAACTCGCCAGTTAGCATTTTTTTATTTTTCGAGTGGTAAATTAAAACGGTACTACTTGGTTATCCCATCGGCCAAAAATCTATCGTCAGACTATAAGATTAAATGCAAATAATGGTTGATCGTAAATGTCACATTCACTTGACTGTAAGGAAGTTACACGTGTTTGCGCCATCAAGTGATTTTTATTTCGACACTTTATTTGTATTTGTATTTTTATACTAATTTATTTCTTCTTTCGTTATTTAAAATAAGAATTACGTCAACTTGTGTAATTTGGCGAGTGATTTGGCGATTTATATAGTTTGGCGATATTGGTCATTTGCTTTGATTTTGAAATTAAATGTCATGATTTTTTGCATTATGTAATGGCGCGATTTTTTTACGGTTTTTTTGGCTAATAATTTTTTTGGTTTAATGATTTTTTTTGGCGTGATTTTTTTAAGACAATTTGGCGAAAACCTCGTTTTCGAATACCAGTCACATATGAATTTTTAAATTATTTTCTATTATTTTTAAAATTAAATAACAATAAATAAAAAAAATTAATTAATAACTATAGAACAAAGCAATTTATAACATTTTTTTTTAATAAAAAGAAAATAAATGTAAATAAACATTTATTAATGAATAAGCAACAATAGCCGGGTTGCCATGTCAGGCAAAATAACGCCATTTTGGCGCCAATTAGGTATCCCGGTGCGTATATGACATCTGAGCCTAATATTTTTCCTTTCGTTTCGTTTAAAAAAAAAAAGAAAGAAGTGAAAGCCATTAATTGTAAGTGTTTCAGTTTTAAATGAAAGTTTTGTATTAAATAAAATGATAATGAAATAATAATAAAAAAAAGCATTGTTTTTAGCATACATTTAAGGGAGGCCAAACTGGTCGCCAAATTAGTTTAAAATAATAACCTTTTCTAAAATATGAAAAAATATATCTGTTATGGTTAAAATTTGAGTTGCCATCATTAGAGAAAAGAATTTAAAAAAATAATAATAATATTTCGAAAACTAATTCGAATTTAAAAAATACCTGCCGGCCCGGCCTACAGGCAGAGGTAGATTTCGAAGTTAAATATACTAATTTCACAAACAAAAACTAAATCATGATTAAAGATAAATCCACTTTAACAATTTTATCTGGCCGCTTTTGACGAGTTTTTATTTCATTTTTATATAATAGCTGGTTTTATCAGAATCACGTTAGGGCGGTATTAAAAAAATACTTTTCCATGCTCAACAACTCGAAATTTTCTGGCATAATTCCAGATTCATTTTTAATTAAAAAAAAAATATGAAATTTGCTAACGTGATTTTTGAAGAGATTTATAAGCGACCTGTGTTTTTATTTTTTGTTCAATTAATTAAAACTTGATATATAAACAATTATTTTCTCAGAAGTACAATATTTTTCGTTTTTAACAAAATTGCTTCGGGAAATTCCGTTCAAAATGCCCACTTTGACATCATTTTTTGAAATATATTCTGCCTCTATCAAAAAATCGATCATTACGGCACATTATATAGTTTCTGAATAAGCGAATCTACCAATTAAATGTGTTTGAGAGCAAAAATGAATTTAAAAATGAGTCAGAAAATAAGCAGTTTGGATTTGAGTGCATCCTTAATACAATGATTTTTCCAACACAATCCGCTTCGGTAAATTCGGTTCAAAATGCCCTTTTTAACAGCATTTTAAAAAATATATTCTGACTCTATCAAAAAATCGACCATTACGGTACACTATATAGTTTTTGAGTAAGAAAACGTACCAATTGGAAGCCTTTGAGAGCAAAAATGAATTGTAAAATGAGTCAGAAAGTAAGCAGTTTGGATTTGAATACACCCTTAATAAGATGATTTTTTTCTTCAACCGCTATGTATTTTTAATTTGTTTTTGCTGTAAGAATTGGTCCTATCCAAAACTTGTCTATATAGATGTTGTAGACAATATTAAGAAGATATATGATAAATTCATGGGGATTTTATATCTTTTGAATTGACGGAGTTATGCATTTTTTCTTCTTCAATCCCCCTTTTTGTTTTCGTTTTTAATTTTTTTTGCGGTACGAATTGGTACTATCAAAACCTTGTGAATATAAAAGTTGTCGATAATGTTAAGGAGATTTATAATAAAATTAATTGGATTTGATATCTTGAGAATTGACGAAGTTATGATTTTTTTTCTCCCAAAAACCCTATTTTTTGCGCCCCTTGAGCCCATTTTTAACTTAATCAAAAATCTGTGATACATAAATTTTTGGCCCTATTTTTAGAAGTAATAAAAACTTTAAACTGATTTGATATGTACAAAAATTAAGAAGTTATGGGGGGTTTTCTGTTTTCACAAAACCCCTCCCTATTTCCATCCCCTTGGTCCGATTTTGCCCATTAACGAACTTGACCGAGATTTTATGCCCTTTGATTTTATGTATCAGTTTGGAAGAGATTGGTGCAGAATTACGAAAGTTATCGTGTCCAGAAGAAAGTGATATATATATAGAGAGAGAGAGAGATAGATAGATAGATGTATAAAGTTTTTTACTGAGGGTGGTTTTGGGTTCTAGGGGTCATGATCGGTGTAGATCTGCAAAACTTTTTCAGAAATTCCAACATAGGAATGATCCCAATAGGTAGTATTTCATACGAAATCTACCTAAAATTCTAATACCAGTTTTGAGATCTGTGGATCAATACGGATTTTTGGTGTTAATTTCATCGCAAAAAATTCCATATTTTAGGAGAAATCGCCGTGAAACATAATCAGTTGTTTAATCAGTCGTTTCATAGAATCGTTACATAAATTCGTTTCAATTCAGTCGTTTCATAATATCCGTTTCATAAATTCGTTTCATTAGAATTTTATATATATAGGGTAGATGTAGTTCTCGTATGTTCAGTTTCGCCAAGCGAGTGGTTTCTATAACCAGTACATAAGGTTCAGTAGTAGTAAAAAAAACACGAGAGATTATTCGCTAAAGAGTATACGCTATATAGTTTTGCAGGGCTGCCACATGTGACTATTTTTATATTCTATTTGCACCAGTATTTTTCTAATATAAATCAAGTACATTTCTCTTGCAAATGTTGTCAAAGTGTGTGTTAAATATTACTGTTTTGAGAAAGTGGTGCCAGTTAGAGTTAAAAAATAATCGCCTGTGGCAGCTCTGTTTTGAGAAAAAGTGGGTATACGTACTTCCTTAGAAAATGCGGAAAGTATACGGCGTATATCACCGTATACCCCCCACTACATGAATGATTTAGGATGTCATACGATTGTTTATGAGGCTACTTCACTCACGCAAAAACATCCGTTCTATAATTTTAATCAAATGGGAGAAATTTTTTTAAATGTCTCGTTTGCATTTCAATATTTTTAAATGATTCTTTTTGCATTGAATGTGTAAAGTCGATTGTTTTAGTAGAGACAAAGGTCGTTTTTTTACTTTTTCGATTTTGTTTGCAAGTTTTTTTTTAAAATTTATTACGATACATTAACTTTCGAAACCGGTTTTGAAAGTGAAAGTATCCTCGTAAGAAAACTGCACCAAAAATCGAAAGAGTCTTTGTAGAGATAGACCTCAGCTATCCAATGCAAAAAAAAAAAAAAAAAAAAAAAAAAAGTTAAATTTAAATATATATAAAAAAGCAATTTAACAAATTACAACGACCATTTGGAAAATGATTTTTTCAAAGATTAAAATTTAAGACATAAAAAATCGCTCGGAGTTTATCATACATTACGTACGCCATGGATTAAACAATAACATTCCTGAACCCATCATGAACAAATTTTAAAAGAAATTTCAGTTTTACAATTTTCGGTAGTGTAAATTTTTAAACTTCTACGGAGCTGGTCATACATTAAGCACGCCATGGATTAAACATTAATATTCCTGGACCAATTTTAAATGAAATTTCATTTTTAAACTTCTAAACATCCCACAATATTACTTTTTATAACGTCGTATAGAGAAAAAAATGCAATTTTAATTGCAATTTGTTTGAAAGCTGTATCTCAATTTGTTTCTGAGTTATTAATTTTTTTTAGTAGTTTTTATTACTTTTTTGTCATAGTGGCAACAGAAGTATCCATCTCTGTTGAAAGTAAAGGAAAAATACAGATTACTGTATAGACCTATCAGAAAACGAATAAAATGCGGGATTCAACTAATAAAACGCTTCAGATATGTTTTTGATTTCCTACCCTGACCTAGGACAATAACCATTTTTCAAAATGGTTAAAAAAAAGAAAAGAAAAAGAAAAAAAAAGCATTTAAAAATAAGAAAATGCAAACGAGGTATTTAAAAAACAAATCTCCCATAGGATTAACATTAGCGAGCGGTTTTTTTTTTTTTTTTTTTTGCTTGAGGGATGTAGCCCCTTAACAGCCTTTGATCACATTCAGATTTCCCAGTTAGGATTGGATATTTTCTTGCTTCAGGCAAACTTTGACCTACCCCCCCCCCCCCCCAAAAAAAAAAAAAATAAATAAATAAATAAAAATAAATAAATAAATAAAAATACATAAAAGAAGAAAAAAGAAAAATAAATAAATAAATAATAAATATAAATATATATAAAATCTAGGTATTTGAGGCCTCACTTTAACCCTTAATGTATTGAATTATGAATTCGTGAAAATTTTATCTTCTAAAGCATTTTTCGAGAATTGTTTAAACTACATTAGAAGATTTACATAATCATGTAACGAATTTTAGAAGGATTTTAAAAGGATTGGAGGATTTAGAAGAATTCATTAAATTTGAATTTATAGGGATTTTGTGCAATATTTATAACCCCACACAAATCTTTTATTTTATATATTTTTCTTAGTATTTTGTAGAATTAGGAAATGTACAAATATAATGTTCTTATCATAGAAGTATAGAAATATTTCCGAATTGACCCCCCCCCCCCCTCTCAACATCCCAAAGCCAAGAAAGCTGATAAGATGCAAAGGCAAAAGAAATCATCCTTTTAAAAATATTTTTGTTTTGTGTAACTAAAAATGCTTTTGGAAAAAGATAAAGTAATGTATCTATAGCTCATTCTAAACTGGTATTACAACTAATCCATGTATTAAATGAATTTTGTAACAAGTTATTTTAATGGTACTTATAAGTACCGTCAGTAAGATAAATGGTTAAACAACGATTTCAAAAAGATTATATTCGAAAAGAGATGGATGTTTCGTCAGTGATATTTTGGGAATGTGTCAACTGTAGAAAAATAACAAGATAAAAATTTCGGCATTTCTCATATTTGAGTTTATTTCCTTTTGAATTTTGTATTTTACATAGAATAATGTTTTTATCAACGGTTGTATTTTGTGACGGTTAGTAGAAGAATTTTCCCCCGCGCTAGCTGTGTATGATGTCGGCTGTCGCTCCGAGCGGCTCACGCAGTTGCTATTTCAACGGTCGTCAGTCAAGCATTGAATTTCCACATAATATTAACGGGTAACGGTAGCCGATTGGTGCCGCGATTCTTTCGTAAGCTGTACCGAATGATAAAAAAGTTTGTTGTTTACCAAAGGTTTAAAGTGGAGGGTATACGGTGGTATATGTCATATACCTACTGGATTTTTGGGGGGGAATACAGGACCTTTAAAATTTCAATGACATATACCTACTGGATTTTTTGGGGGGATGCAGGACCTTTAAAATTTCAAAAAATCAGTTTTCGGAGTTTATTTTATTCTCAATTAAAAAAAAAAATTCTCAACAATATTAAAAAAACCGCATTCAAAAATCTGCATTATTTTTTTGAGTTATAATCATTTATAGGCGGTGAGTTACAATTGAAAGTCCGTTTGAATCTTTAAAACGCGTTTTCTCACAATAGTAAATTTGGAGTTTGCACGCACTATTACTTTCCAACTATATAGGGGAGGGTAGTACACAGTGAGACGAAAATTATTATTACTTAACAAATGGCGACAATTTTTATTCTTTTGAAAATTTTTTTGCTACATCTTTAAGCTACACAACTGCTCTACACATTAATGTATAAATGGCTTTAAAAACATTATTTATAAAAGCACAGAAGCAGCATAACGGAGTATCGAAAATTGTCTCACTGTGTACCACAAGTAGTACACAGTGAGACAATGTATATATTTTCATAAATCAAACATTTTTACACTCTATCAATAATTTTCTACAGTTTATGATGTCTAATTAATATTTCTAGATTTTCAAAATATTAAAAATATGAGCCTCGGGTGGACAATGGCAGACCTTGGGCTACCTGAAGTGCCGAAACTACATCCACGTGTTGCATAAGATGAGGTCGTTATGTGTGTGTGCCAGCTTGAAGAAAAAGTTACAACTATTTGTCAAAGTGGCTGTTGTCTCACTGTGTACTCCCCTACCCTAAGCTATACAGCTTTAAAAAATGAACCAAATATGCGTTTCTTTATAGTCTTTATGCTACCCCCCCACCCACCTCCAAAAAAAAAACAAACACATATTTTGGTTATTTTTTTTTTTTTTTTTTTTTTTGCACTTGAAAAATTCGAAAATTTTGTATAATATATATATATATATATATATATATATATATATATATATATATTTTATGCTAAAATTAAATTTTAAGAAAACATTTTCTATATTTTTTGGTTTTAATTTACAAGTAACTGTGTCATGATTCTATTTTGTTCAAAAATTGTTTACTATATTCATAATTTAGAGTTTTATCACGCGCGCAGCATTTAATGATTTTAATTCACGTGTTAGTGAGATGAATTTTTAAAAATTTTAAATTTAAATATTAATTTTGTATATACAACATTTATTTTTCTGGATAATATAGCTAAGAATTACTTTAGGCAGAAAGTAAAAAAAAAAAAAAAAAAAAAGTTAATTGTTAATTATTTGTGTTTTGGTACTTTGAAAAAAGCGATGTCTTTGATCGTTTGAACAAAGTCAAAGATCCTATGTGCAAAATTAAAGATCTGTATACGTTTCTAAAGTAGCGTACACCTTCTGTTTTTTTCAACGATTACAGCACTGTCTACCACGAAGCTTAAAATAACAAATATTTTCAAATTAGTATAAACATTCAAAATTTAGAGCTTCTAATGTTAAATTACATTTTCATATTTTTATTAATATCTCCTGCAATTCGGGTAAAACCCGACCCATTCAGGACTAGACCCGATCTGAAGAAAGGAAATAAATCAATTAAATTTAAAAAATCAAAAAACCCGACTGCGTAAAAACCGAACTAATTAATTATTTCTCATCAATGTGAAACTATTTTTAGGTGCGTTCGTAATTATATAAATACGTAGCACCTATAGTCGTCGTTCAGTCCGTCCGTCCGTCCGTCTGTCCGTCCGTCTGTCCGTCCGTCCGTCTGTCCGCATGTAACAGAGCAAAAACTACCCAACCGAATGGTCTGAAATTTCAAATATATGATTGTTGCAAAATTTTGTCGAGCCATTTCAAATTTTATGAAAATCGGATGTATAGTTTAATTACAGGGACAGTCAAAAGTTTTTCTTTACATTACGGCCAATGGGAAAAATTATTGCAAGTGCATTTTAATGATATTAGAGCCTTACGAATGATCTGAAATTTTAAAGATATAATTGTTGCAAAATTTTGTCGATCCATTTCAAATTTTAGGAAAATCGGATGTATAGTTTAATTACAGGGACAGTCAAAAGTTTTTCTTTACATTACGGCCAATGGGAAAAATTATTGCAAGTGCATTTTAATGATATTAGAGCCGTCCGAATGATCTGAAATTTTAAAGATATAATTGTTGCAAAATTTTGTCGAGCCATTTCAAATTTTAGGAAAATCGGATGTATAGTTTAATTACAGGGACAGTCAAAAGTTTTTCTTTACATTACGGCCAATGGGAAAAATTATTGCAAGTGCATTTTAATGATATTAGAGACTTCCGAATGATCTGAAATTTTAAAGATATAATTGTTGCAAAATTTTGTCGAGCCATTTCAAATTTTAGGAAAATCGGATGTATAGTTTAATTACAGGGACAGTCAAAAGTTTTTCTTTACATTACGGCCAATGGGAAAAATTATTGCAAGTGCATTTTAATGATATTACAGCCTTCCGAATGGTCTGAAATTTTAAAGATATAGTTGTTGCAAAATTTTGTTGAGCTATTTCAAATTTTAGGAAAATCGGATGTATAGTTTAATTACAGGGACAGTCAAAAGTGTTCCGTTACATTACGGGAATGGGAAAAAATTACTGGAAGTGCATTTTAATGATGTATCAGACTATGCACTTTATGAAGTGCAAAAAATTATACATTCAGTACAATATGGGGTGCAAAAAATAATTATAAAACTAGTTATAGTACGAACGCACCTCATTTGCCACGTTTGACGAGCAATTTCCAACTTGTTTATATTACTTACATATATTTACTTGTATTGATGACTTTTAAGTTGTGTTTAATTGTTAGTTCCTATGTATAAACACTGTTTTGATGGGGCCTATAGATGTCTATGAAGGTTAGTAAAGTTAGAGATCCTACCTACACAACATCCAGGTTGTATAATATTTAAATGGAACTTCTGACTGTAAAATAGTCAATGAAACATCGTCTTCATTTTGAAAGACCTATCCAATGATATGCCATTCAATAGGATGTGTAATTTTTTTTTCGTCTCTACAGCCATTTTGTATTTCACGGCCACCATTTTGAATTTATAAAAACAAAACCTAGCCTATAACCATCGGACGCTTAAGACGAATCGATAGAGACCTCATTCATTAAAATCCATCCAGCCGTTGGGATGTTTTGAGGGTATAAAGAAATCCACATACCCAGATACGCCTGAAACACATAACCCTTCTTTACAGTCGGGTAATTAGATTAATTCCGAGCAGAAAAAACAAAATTTCTGGATACCCGACCCGATGTTTGGCTCTATTCCTTCCCGAGGTGTCCACTACTCAGAAGTTTTACTATATTTGAATATTAAAGAATATAGATTTGTTAATTCTGCTATGAAAAGTATAAAAATGGTATTAGAGATACAATTGTAGAATTTTTTTAATAAAGGCATTAAAACATGATTTACTTTTCTTTCATTGCGGATTCGGGTCAGGTTGCGGGTGGTGGAATTTTTTTTTTTTTTTTTTTTTTTTTGGTTGGGTTGCGGTTTAACTTAAAATGAAATTTGCGGCTTCCAGTCGGGTACAACCAGACCCGTGCAGGACTCTAATCCCAGGGCTTTTCTAAGTAAAATCCTCATGTTTTGCATCAATACTGAACGTGATAGAGAAAAATGGAGGTCATTTTTGGATTCAGCACCCTGAAAAACATATAATTAATAAAAATATCCCATGCAGCTGATTTTTCAGACCTGTTTAATTAATACAGAGAACAAGTGAAGTGTGTATGTTATTTATTAGTAGAAATTTAAATATGTATTAAATCCATTCCATTATTGATACACACTCTCGTGTGTATTTGTGTGTGTGTACAATCAAGCTTATTTGAAATATTAATTAATTGGCTTAAGGTTTTTCATAGTTAACTTTCTAATTTTGTTAAAATAATATGTTCAACTAAGCATTTTACGCATCACAATCTCTGCAAATAAGATCATGATTTATTTTACATAAGACAATTTTTTTTTTTTTTTTTTTTGCATTTTATATTCTTCACAAAGCTGTCTGATTCATAATGTAATGTACTCAAGAATTATTGCACATGTTAAAAGTAATCTTTCTGAAAATAATGCTACTAGAATTAAAGATGCTTAAGATGAATTCAAAATATTTTAATAAAAGGGGACTAACATGTAAACAAACATTGTTTATTAAGCTTTTGGTTTAAATCTACCCTCTAAAGACAGTTTTATAACTAGAAATACGCATACTAGATTTTTCCTTGTAATATTGATGATTTGCAATATACTTTTCTTAAATTTAAAATGTCATTTGTAAAGTCTAATTATTTTCTTCGATGCCTATCTACTATGAAAGAAGCTATAAAAAACAGACTTATAAATGTTATAATTCCTCATGCTTATTTTAAGATCGATTAATACCACAAAAATAATTAATACAGAGAACAGGTGAAGTTCTGATCAGTGGAAAATTAAAAATGCCTTAAAACTATTGCATTATTCACACACACACGTGTGTATTTGTGTGTGTGTTCAACCAAGTTTATAGAAATATTAATTACTTGGCTTAAAGTTTTCCATAGTTAACTTTTTAATCTTGTTAAAGGAATATGTTCAACTAAGCATTTTACGCATCATAATCTCTGCAAATAGAACATGATTTATTTCACATAAAACAAACGTTAGAACGTTTCTTAGAACGCTTTTCGCGCATTTTCACCCCTTTTAAATTTCGAATTGTTTAAGAACTGTTCTTAGAAAGCCTTTATATCTAATAAGTAGCTGATACTTCAAATTTCATATTTCTAGGCCCTTCAGTAACACATAAATCGCATTTTTAGAACGGTTTTTGCTCCTACACCCCCTTTGGGGTAGTGGGACCGAAATAATAATTAGCCTATCTTGGAGCAAACGTTGTCACTATCATTTTGATACCAATATTTTTTAAATCGGTTTGGTACTTCCTGAGATTATGTAGAAACCACCATTTAGAACGTTTTTTAGAACGCTTTTCGCGCATTTTCACCCTTTTTAAATTTTGAATTGTTTAAGAACTGTTCTTAGACACCATTGATATCTTATAAATAACTAATATTCCAAATTTCATATTTCTAGGCCCTTCAGTAACGCAAGAATCGCATGTTTAGAAAGTTTTTTGCTCCTGCACCCCCTTTGGGTTAGTGGAACCGACATAAAATGTAGCCTATGTTAGAGCAAGGGTTGTCACCATCATTTTGACACCATTATTTTAAAAATCGGTTTGGTACTTCTTGAGATTAGGTAAAAATCGCCATTTAGAACGTTTCTTAGAAAGCTTTTTGCGCATTTTCAACGCTTTTAAATTTCGAATTTTTTTAAGAAATGTTCTTAGAGATCATTTATATATAATAAGTAACTACCATGCCAAATTCCATGTATCTGGGCACTTCAGTAACACAAAAATCGCAATTTCGAACGTTGTTTTGCTCCTGCACCCCGTTTAGGGGTAGTGGCACTGACATAAAATGTAGTCTATATTGGCGCAAGGGTTGTCACTATTTAACACCATTATTTTTTAAATCGGTTTGGTACTTCTTGAGATTGAGTAAAAATCGCCACTTAGAAAGGTTTTTGCGCATTTTCTCCCCTTTTAAATTTCGAATTTTTTAAGAAATGTTCTTAGAGATGATATATATCTTATTAGTAACTATGCCAAATTCCATGTATCTGGGCCCTTCAGAAACACAAAAATCGCAATTTCGAATGTTTTTTTGTTCCTGTACCCCCTTTAGGGGTAGTGGCACCGACATAAAATGTAGCCGATGTTGGAACAAGGGTTTTCACCATCATTTTGACACCATTATTTTTGAAATAGGTTTGGTACTTCCTGAAATTGCGTAATAATCGTCATTTAGAACATTTTTTAGAACTCTTTTCGCGCATTTTCGCCCCTTTTAAATTTCGATTTTTTTAAGAAATGTCCTTAGAGATAATTAGTATCTTATAAGTGACTACCATTCCAAATTGCATGTTTCTAGGCCCTTCAGTAACACAAAAATCGCATTTTTAGAACGTTTTTTGCTCCTGCACCCCTTTTTGCCCAGTGGCACGAGCATAAGATATAGCCTATGTTCTAAGTCGGATTAACACCATCATTTTAATACCATTACTTTATGAATCGGTTCGGTAGATTCAGAGCTTACCTCCTACAAATAAACAATTTTTACCTCTTTATAATATTAGTGTAGATAGATTAATTACTTGGCTTAAAGTTTTTTATAGTTTACTTTCTAATCTTGTTAAAAGAATATGTTCAACTAAGCGTATTACGCATCATAATCTATGCAAATAGAACATGATTTATTTCACATAAAACAAAAAAAATCTTTGAACGAAACTATTAAATCAGATTACATTAATAAAACTTATTGAATATCTCATATTACAATTCGACACAGAAGTTTTTTTTATGTACGAGCACTTATACATAAAAATGTTCTTGAGCGTTCATTCACGTGTAAAAGGTTGCTATTTTGTCCAATATGCAGGTTCATAATGAGCATTTTATATTCTTCACAAAGCTGTCTCATTCATAATGTTATATACTCATGAATTATTGAATATGTTAAAAAGAATCTCTCTGAAAATAATGCTACCGGAATTAGAGATGCTTAAGATGAATTCAAAATATTTTAATAAAAGAGGACTAACGTGTAAACAAACATTCTCTATTGAGCTATATTTTGTTTAAATCTACCCCAAAGACATTTTTATAACTAGAAATACGCATACTAGATTTTCCTTGTAATATTGACGATTTGCAATATACTTTTTTAAAATTTAAAATGTCATTTGTAAAGTCTATTTATTTTCTTCGATGTCTGTCTATTATGAAACAAGATATAAAAACAAACTTATAAATGTTATAATTCTTCATGCTTATTTTAAGATCGGTTAATACCACAAAAATTGTTAATACAGGGAACAAGTGAAATTCCTATAATATTGATTATTAAATTTAAAACGCCTTAACACGTTCGCTGCCATCTACGAGAATACTCGTAGTTAACAAACTGGGTTTCCTTCCCAGCTACGAGATAACTCGTTATTGATCTTCTTATCTAAATCACCGATTATGAGCACTGTCATAGAAAATACCTGTCATGTTTCATATGCCAACAACGAGCATACTCGCGTGAATTTATTTGTTGCTAAAAGTAATTCGTCATATATATAGTACTTACATAATAAAACAGAAAATAATTTAAAACTGCAGATATGATCTTGGCGTGTATGAACAGATACACCATCTCAGCTTTGGCAACGAACATGTTAAATCAATTGAATTATTCACAGACACACGTATATGTATTTGTGTGTGTGCGTTCAACCAAGTTTATAGAAATATTAATTACTTGACTTAAAGTTTTTTATAGTTTACTTTCTAATCTTGTTAAAAGACTATGTTCAACTAAGCGTATTACACATCATAATCTATGCAAATAGAACATGATTTATTTCACATAAAACAAAAAAAATCTTTGAACGAAACTATTAAGTCAGATTATATAAATAAATTTTATTGAATACCTGACAATACAATTTGACATATAAGCTTTTTATGTACGAGCGCTTATAGATAAAAATATTCTTGAGAGTTCATTCATGTGTAAAGGTTGCTATTTTGCCCAATATGCAGGTTCATAATGAGTATTTTATATTCTTCACAAAGCTCTCTCATTGATAAATGCAATATACTCATGAATTATGGAATATGTTAAAAAGAATCTTTCTGAAAATAATGCTACCAGAATTAGAGATGCTTAAGATGTTTTCAAAATATTTTAATATTTAAAGAGGACTAACATTTAAACAAACATTGTTTATTGAGCTTTTGGTATAAGCCTCCCAAAAGACATTTATAATGATATACGCATCAAGCAAGATTTAAAACATTAAATATTAAATACAGGGTGTCAGACAATTCTTGGATACATTTTAAAATTCAATGTAAAATCAAGTAATTGTCGTACAGGAGTGCTACTTGGACTAAAATGCTTCTGAGGATGAAAAGTTTTCTTCAAGCGAATGAAAATAATTAGTTTTAAATTTCGATCATAGATGGCGTGACTTGTCCGTATGTTTGCTTTTGAAACATGCGTTTTTTTCTGATTTTCGAATTAATTTTGATGATGTGACACAGAATCGACGACTTCGAATTTTCAGACACCCTGTATATATAATTGCACAGATTATCAAGATTACGATTCTGGTTAAGGTGATATTCAACTTTAGAAGGCTAAAATGTAGGCTTTTTTTTTTACTTAATGAAAGAACAATAAAACAAAACCATTTTTTTTTCTCTCTAAACAAGTATTTTTTTTTCTATTTTGACAATTTTTTGTGTGTAAAAAATATATAAACTGGTGGCGGGATTCTTATTTTAACGCATGAGCGATGCAGAATTGTACCTGGCAAAAAGCCAATTAAATTTGTGGAATCATGGACATATTTTCGTTAAAATTGTCTCACAGAAAACTAAATGATACTTGTTTGAAAATTAATTTACTGATTTCTTTTTTTCCCCTTCTTAAAATATTGGAAAAGTATTTAATAGTTAATTTTTCAACCTTATATAGATTTTTGAAATTATCAATTTGACAATTATCTTTGAAAGCCGACTAATTTTTGGTAATCTTGATGTAACTTTCGACCAAAAAAAAAAGAATATCCCATTCATTTTAATCACTAAATTGTCTTAAAAAAAAAAAAAAATCAGAAATGGCCATTTGAAAAGAAAATATGTTTTCTTTCAATTTATGATTTTTTAAAAGTGTGCTTAAGTCTTATACTGAAATTGTACCAAAGTCTGGAATTTTCAATACGAACACCCACTTTTGACACCATATTTTTTTTTCGGTAAATTTTACTTCGGATGTCAAACGGGAAGTCATCCGGTCAAATGGTTTAGGAATTATGAAAGTTTCGAGTTTGGAACTCCTAATGTTAAATTCATTTTTAATCGTTGCAAAACAGACTGCAATGCGGGTAGTTTTTAATGCATAACTCAAAAACTACTTGCCAGAATAAGCTGTAATTTTGTATTCGTACTTTTGAAGCTTCTAGAAATTTATTTCTGTTATAAAGATCATAGATTACATTTCATAAATTTTTCAAAAAATAATTTCAAATTACATATATTTTTTAAATTCATTTTCAAAAATAAATATGAATTGTGACTACAATCCTGAGACTAATTACCAATCCCGGGATTTTGAGATTGCTTAGATTCAATCCCGGGATAATAACAATTAGAATTTCCCTAATTATCACCAATTTTTACAATAGCTAAATATCAATCTTATAGAAAAGGTAATTAAAGCAAAAATACAATCTAACTTACATATGAGAATATACCAAGTTAAAAATTTATAACTTTAATTAATTATCAAAAAGTATAGGATGAATTACAACAATTAAAAATTGAAACAAATGAGCTGTTGATGTTTGACAATGTAACAAAAACATGAAATGTCTATGTTTCATCTTCTAGATAATTTCTTTTATTTCCTGTTAAACAAGTTTAAGAATGGCTTAATATTTACAATATTGAAAAATAATTATTATCACTGATTAAGTTTTGAATTATTCTCATAACCACTTAATTAAAGATTACAATTTTAGGATATCGCAAACGCAACATTTTCCCTAACATGATTTTTTTTTTCTGAAATAAAATAACACACACACATACAGCAATAAAAAAAATACAAAATTACATCGATGTACAGTTTAAATTTCTAAATAGAGATAGTTGTTAAAATTCGAAAACGTTGCATAATATAAAAAATTATTACATACCACGAAAAAAAAAAAAAAAAAAAAAAAAAAAAAAAAAAAAAAAAGATTAGTTTAAATAGTTTACTCTTTCTTAACTAATCGACTTTCCTTTGAAAATATGAAGCTTCTATGAAACTATGAAAACTTCTATGTGAACTTTATCACAGAAATCGCAATTTTAGAAAATTTTTTGCTCTGCACCCTTTTAAAATTCTCATTTCTTAAAAAAGTTTTGTGCGTGCATTTACGTTCTTAGCGAGTACTTAGATATTAAAAATAACCACCATGCCAAATTTCTATCTTTTAGTCCCAACAATATTGCGGAAATCGCAATATTAGAACTTTTTTGCTTCTACACTCTTTTAAATTTTGAATTTTGTAAAAACTGCTCTGTGCGAGCACTTACGTCTTAAAAGTAACATACTTGTCAAATTTCAAGTTTCTATCTTCAACAGTTCCAAATAAATCGTAATTTAGAACGTTTTTAGAAAGCTTCCCACTCATTTCATACTTTTAAGTTTCGAATTTTGTATAAAACGTTATTTATACCGACCATTTACATCTCATAAGTAACAACCATACTAAATTTCATATTTTAAAGTCTAACAATTCCAACTAAATCGTAATTTAAAATGTTTTAGGAATGTTTTCCGCTCATTTCAACCGCTTAAATTTTGAATTTTTTAGAAACCGTTCTTATCGAGCATTTGCATCTTAAGAATAACCACCATGCTAAATTCCACGCTTCCATGTATCACAGAAATCCCAATTTTAGAACTTTTTTTTTTTGCCTCTGCACCCCTTTAATTTTTGAAGTTTAAAAAAACTGGTCTGTGCGCGACCATTTACGTCTCGCAAGTAACACTAACAGATATGCTAAACTCCGAATTTCTAGCCTTAAAAATTAAAAATAAATTTTAATTTAGATCGTTTTCCGCTCGTTTGACCTTTTAAATTTCGAGTTTTTTTGAAACCGTTTTTAGCAAGCATTAAAGGTAACCATCACCATACCAAAATGTCAAGTTTGTATAACCCAACTGAATCACGAAATTTTCCATTTTAGAAGGTTTTTGGCTTCTAGAACCCCCCGACGCTAGTGGTACCGACTTAAAGTTGTCTGTATGTTGGAGCAGAGGTAGTCAGCATCATTTTGCCACCATTATTTTTGAAATCGATTCGATAATTCCAGAGATTAACCACTACAAACAAACACACAAACGTTTCTTCTTTATAATATCAGTATAGATTCAATAGAGGGTAATAAACAATAAAAATATGTGTATAAGAATTTTTTTTTAGAAGAAACTTTAATTTTATCGCGCTTAGTTATTTACTGTGTGTATATTTTATCGTAAAATATGGTAACTTCTGAAAGCGAGAAGACAAAATTTTTATTTATTTTAGAAATCGGTTCTGTAATTACATCAGAGATTATCCGCTACAAATAAACACACAAACGTTTCTTCTTTTATTATTCAATATATAGGATAATAAACAATAAAAATATATGTAACATAATCTGTTTAGAAGAAACTTTAATTTTATCGACTTCAGTTCTTTAATGTGTGTATATTTTGTCGTAAAATATGGGAAAACATAATTTCTGAAAGCCTGAAGACGAAATTTTTATTGAGTAATGAAAAGCAGTATAAGTTCTTGTTTCAGTATTAATAAATGGAATGGAAATCCTTCACCTTTAAAGCGTTTCTGTGCATAAAATTAAGAGAAAATCACAGCATGTTTAGAAATAGAATTTTCATGTTAGCTCAGTGGTTTGCATTAAGATTTATTTTTGCAAGTACAAATAAATGCGATTTCCGATATCATCGATCACGAAAGACTCATTTTTGGATGCAGCAGTTCTTAGATTTATATTCATTTAAATAAAACACTACGAGATAAGAACATGTCGAATTTCGACGAAAGAAAATGTTTAAAAAGGAACTGTTAAATTGAATGTATACTAAACCTAAAAAAATAATTCCAATAAACAATCCATCTTACAAAAGTTAGTCTAACTCTTAAAACAAATATTATATTAAACTAAAGTTACCGAAATACTATTTTCATAAACTTCCACTGTTCGATTTATTGGAAAATTAAACTTTATTTGTGTACGTAATAAGTAATATATAATAAAGTCAAGTAATTGTGATAAATTTATTAATTGAGGCGCTTATGCTTGATATTACGGAATGAAAAATCAGCAAAAATGATTTCATTTTGGCACAATCATATAGAAATTCCCCACCCCTCTCCCTATGAAATCTAAACCTAACATCATTTTCATCGTCTCAAAATTTACATACGCATGAATATTCACAATTAAAAAAATATTTTAACACGCAATAGTTTATTACTAAATATTTTCCCCAACTTGACGTCACGTTCGTCAGCTATAACTTTGCATGTGAACATTCGCACTCTTGACTTGAGGTTCTAATCTCAGTAATAGCGAATAAAAATTCCAGAAATTTATGTCTTTTAGATGCATTCTTGGTAAAATATTTAGTTTTATCGAAGAAAATGATCGTTTTCTTTTAAATATGATGTAATTTTGCTCAGCTGAAGCATTTTTGCCCAGCGGATTGAAAAAAATATTGAAATGTGATAGTTTCATGAATGAAAATGTGTGTTTTTAAAAGCCATTTTATGTTCAATGTATAAAACGTCCTTTTATGCTCCAACTTCTTAAAAGTGTTATTTTTAATTATAATGCGAAAATGGTATCAAGAAGGATATAATCAATAAAGATAAATAAACCTCATCAGTTCCCTGTTCTCTGCAATAATAGAAGTAATCCGTTTGCCATCATTTTGAAGAAATTGCAAAAAAAACTTTTAAATTCAAATTAATAAAATTAATAAATTAATAAATTAAATTCAAATTAATAAATTATAAAAATGTGACCATTTAAAAAAAGATAGATAGTGTGGACACATCTAAAAAGGAACAGCTTTCATTTAAAGAAATAATTATTAAAATTGGTTCAATAGAAAGCTTAGGACAGATGACTAAAAACATAGCCTTTTGTTTTAAATTATAGATTGAAAGTGACATCTGTAATAATTCAGAATATAATAAGCCCATAACATACTATTGTGCATACGATAACTCAATGTTTGAGTGAATAAAAGAAATCTGGTGGCACCTAGTTAAAAAAAAATCACATCGTTAAGTACAAATTTTATGCATAAATGTAGTTTTTAATATTCATAACACTTGCTGGAAATATTGACTTTCGGGAAATATTTCTAGTCGCTCTTGATGGATGAAATTGTGCTCTACTATGTTAATGGGGTCAGTTTACCTTTTCCAAATTTTGTTTATTTTTAAAAATGTGGTTCAAATGGTGAAGTCACTGTATTTCAATGTTATAAAAAACGTACATAAAAAAAATTAACAGCATACTTAATTAACCCTTAAATGCCTGATTTTTCAAAAATCATTGTAATAATGTTTTTCGGCTTTCATTTTTTAAATAATTCATGGGAAAAATACTTTAAAAAATCATATTTTGTTTTAAGTATGGTTTACGGCTAAAAAACAGTTTGCTACTAATCGACAATACTGGTCTTTAATTGAAAAAATAATTTTCCTTGATAAAATTCTATAATATTAAACACACAAGTATGTTAGGAACTATAATAAGAAATAAATTTTACTTGCTCACCGCAGAACAAAATAGGGTATTTCGCAAGCTTCCTAACAAAACAAAATGAACAAGTAGCAACAATTGAAAAAAATAAATCTATCTTTTTCTTAAACAGTACAAGTGTTGCCATCTACATGTTGAAAATCGATTTAATAATATTTTCAGAGTGTATTTTATGGAAAACATTAGGCATTATAGCTTCAATATTAATCTAATAGTATTTTAGAGCCTAAATTGGTATGTTGCCGAAAAGCAACACCCGGCATTTAAGGGTCAATTTTTTTTAAGTTTAAAAAATCTGAATTGTTTAAAATTTCTAATACTTTTCTAAATAGAAATATTTTTGTCCAATTTTTTTTAAAGATTTTCAAATGTCTATTACATACTGGAGATTTGGATACATCTAATATTACATTTAGTATAATTTTTTTACTGATACATATAGTGTAAAATGATGAAATGTAACATTTCTTCATATACTTTTATTTAAAAAAAAATAACAAAAACCTGAAGGCTAATTCTATACGCAGATTTATTACATATATAATAAAGAACATGTACAAACATTTTTTAATCTCTATCTCAAATACAAAAAAAGCCTTAGCATTTTGAAAACATGAAAGTGAAGAAAATATGAACATGGAGAAAAAGCCATTTAAAGTTTTCATTTGTGTGGGGAATTGCGCTGACTGTATTAACAAAATTTACAATATCTCGCTATATAATTACTGTATGGATAAAAATGAGGTGTCAAAATACTCACAATTAAACGGGATTTCATTTAATAAAAAAATCGACATTTTGACCAATTTTGAGGTAAACAGTCCCCTTAATTTTATTTCTTTGTTCATAATTAGTTAATTTATTTTATATATTTAAAATGTTATTGCTTATATTCAACTAATTTATTTCTTAAATTAGAGTGGCATTTCATTGAAAAGCGCAGCATTAGAATTAAAACAGTACTTATAAAAGATAGTGTTGAAAATCATTCAAATTTATAAGCTTGGATGTTGCGTTTTTGAAACAATCAAATGAAACAACACGAAACACGATAGATTTTAAAACTTTTTTTGAAACACATTTGGAAATTGTTGGAAAGTGTTTATAAATTCGGTTTGTCTGTTCGTCTGTCCGAGCAGCATTTATTGTTCGATTACACGGACACTAATAAAGAATTCCGTTACAATGTCTATGGGGAAAAGTCATTTGCAGTGTGTTACTTAAATTTAACTTAAACTTAACTTAAAACTATTTGGATTCTGTTAAAGGAAAAAAATATTATTTAAACAACTTTGTTGAGCAGTGTTATTTAAACTTAAAAAGAAAAAAAAACCTTAAAAACATTGCTCAGAAAAAAAATTATGGATTCTTTTGGGTAATTTAATATTTTATAATAATTTATGTTGTTAAAATAACTATTCTAATAAACGGGATCGGCTGTACGTTTCTGAAAACTGTTTACACTAAAGCGAGATACAGATTATTACTCCCTTTTAAACAAAACCAGTTACGTGACTACCTTGCGTGCTTTTTGTAAATTTCGTAGTGCGTAAATGATCATATAATGACCTAGAAACCAACATAAATTGATTTAAAAACCTCCAATACACTACTTTATTAAGATTTTATAGGTAATTAAATTCTTTTTTAAAGACATAACATTGTAGACAAATCATTGTAAATGGAAAATTGACCACCTGCTACTATCTCCACTTCTCGTGACATAGAACATCACATTGCATATTTTAAATGCTGTTATTTCTGCTTTCTTACAATGAAAGGTACAGTCGTGGGAAAAAAAAGTAAACACCCCCTACTAACTCTGCATCTAATTATAACAGAAAAAAATTACAGATACCAAATGATTGGAAATAAAGTCTACTTTCAAATGATGTATGTAAAATTTTCTTAAGGGGCCATGTACAAATCAAAACCAGACCAAACTTTGTTTTTTTTTTCAATAGCAACACCCAATTTTGACACTGTATTTTAAATCTTCGGTTCAAATTATTCCTAGAAATGAAATTTCAAGTCATTCCGATGCTAAGTTTTTGAAATATAAACATTCAACATTTAGAGCTTCTAATGTTAAATTACATTTTCATATTTTTATTAATATCTCCTGAAATTTTAATCCTAATGGGATAATCTTTTTGTTTAATTATAATACTAAAGAACCCAAACATAAATACATTGAATTTGTAATTTAAAAATTTTTTATAATATTAATTATGAATTATGAAATTAATATTCGGAAAAATATGAATTGCAACCTATAATTTTTTTGATAGATTTATATTTATTATGTCCTGCTTTATGCAAATTTTTCTTCTTGGTAGTTTTCAAATTATGAGTAAAAAACGTAAAAATTAAGTGGCCGTCTATGATATCCCGAAAAGCATAATCTGCAAAAAATATATTTTACTTATTTTAATAAAAAATTTGGACTGGAAATAGCCGAAATACATTAAGCGAATGAGATGTTTATATTGGCCAGAAATAATACATTAACTCATTAAAGCCGGTTGGCAAGAAAACTCGCCATGTAAAGCGAACAAAACTTTTAAATTTGTATACTGGTATTTTTATTTGGACATGTTCACATTATCTAATCTTAAATTTTGAGCGATTAAATAAATCAAATTTACAATGTGGAAAAAACTGATGTCGACGAATTAAAACAAGTGTAAAAGAGGCTCGTCTTTAATGGATTAATAGAAGTGACAAAGTCATTCTGTAGCATTTCAATAATCGTGTACCGAACTTCACTTTGGAGCCCCTAAATTAGGTTCATTTTAAAATAATTAATTTCTCGGAAACTAATCATGCGAATTTCATGAAAATTTGGATTTGGGCTAATTGAAGGGTGAGAATTTTTTTATGGTCTCAAACTTGAGTATTCCTATTGAAAAACAGAACGTTTGAGTTCGTTTTGATATGTAGATGACCCCTAGGCAAAATTAATATTACATGATTTAAAAGCAGATTTTATTTCCAATCGTTTGGTACCAGTAACTTACTTCTAGAACAATTTGTTGCAGAGTTAGTAGGGGGTGTTTACTCCCCCCCCCCACCACAACTGTACATTTTGCGTATTTTTTTTTCTTTTTTTCCTTTTCTTTGTATCTATGTACAAAGTTTTACAAAAGGTTAAAGAAAAATATCGCTTAGTGACATGAGTTCGAACTCATTTTCTGAAGCCTGCATAGCCTAAATAATTTACAATAGGCTACAGTAAAAAATAGGTCTTTTGTAACGAAACTGGGTTTAATTGAAACTCCTTCTTCTTAAGTGTTATGAGTGCAAATGTAAATAAGTGCGAGTAGTAAGTCGAAATTACGTCCATTTCTAATCATATCATAATATTAAAATATTTATTTGCTTAAAAGCCGTTATAAAAACACAATAAAAGTAAATTAAAACTCTTTATTGTAACGATACATTATCTTTTCGTATCCCGAATTTATGGGTTGAATGATTGGATAAATTACGGCATCGCGATATAGAGGGAACACGAGCAATCGCGAAAATATAGGGCGCGTTACATGATTACTTGTTTATTTTCGATGGTTTTTTTCCCATTTTCCATTATGCATTTGTAATTTTCTATTATACATTCTGACGACGACTCAGCAAATGAGTTGAACCATGTAAATAAAGAGTTTTTAATTTACTTTTAATGTGTTTTTATAACGTCTTTTAAGCAAATAAATATTTTAATATTATGATATGTGTTATGAGTGTATAATTTTTTTGAATGTTTCATGTTTTTATTTAAAATGAAAATACAAAACGACTCTGCTATGGTGAACACAAATTTTTATGACAATTGGAAAATTACAACAAAACATCCAAATGTACAGAAAAAAATTAGCAAACAGTTGTTTCAAGGATCTATGAAAAACGTTTATCTTTCAAATTACGGTTTATTTTTAAAATATTAAAACTTGTTAATGTTATTTGAAATCACAATCTTAGTATTTTATCTTCGATTTTATAGAATACTTGATAGCATCTTTATCCATAAAATACGTTTGTCAAAAGGTAATATAACAAGTTCTTCAACTTAGCTCTATTAAGCTTGGTTTACTTCCGTTAAGCTTATTAGTTCAAACGATTAATTATTCTCATAATTATTTTATTAATTGATCATCCTAATCATTCAATTTATCTGAAAACTATTGCTTGAGCTTCTACCATATTTTTAGGGTTCCGTTCTTAAAAAGTAAAACGGAGCCTTTATAAGATCACTCCTGTGTCTGTCTGTCTGTTACAGCCATTTTACTCATAAACTATGGAACGTGGAAAGTTCAAATTGGGCGAAGTAATAAAGACTATTGACCCATATATTTACAGATTATTAAATATTCACAAATGTATTTAGGAAAAAGGTAGAGGGGCTATTTAAGTTACTTGAAAAAAAAAAATATTTTCTTTGTACATCGTGTGGGGTATTGTGTAAAAACTCTTGTAACGCCGAACTCAAAAAAATATTCTTTTTAATTTTAGGTATTGTATTTTCAAAGATATCGTCGAAAATGTAATGCACAAGTATGTCACCCTCCCCCCCCCCCCCCCTCTATTTCCGAATCTACTGAAACTAAAATTATGAAAAAATTAGGGATAGTAGAAGTTAATTTAAACCTTGCAGGAAAACAATAGCGTTACCCTAATCACTAATCACCCACTCGTGGACAGCCAACCTTTCGGTATAGGAGCTGATTAGTCCACGAGGTGAAAAACACATCTCCAGTACTCGCGAACGAGCCCGGAAGCTCCAGCAGGCTGGAAGACCCTGCTTAATGAAAATTACATGATTATCACAGGTAATTCACAATGGGTTGCACTATTGAGCAAACCCGAGAAATTTTACAGTTATAGTTGATGATGAATAGTTGCCGAAACGTCAGTGAAGGCTTACTGTGGAGACACGAAAAGTTTTGATTTCCGTTTGTCTGTCTGTCTGTCTGTTCCACGATAACTGCCGCAAAAAGCATCCAATCGGCTTGAAATTTGGGCATGTTGATGAGGTACTCGGACTTAGCTGTATAGTTTTTGGTTAAATTTGGTTCATTCGTTCGGGAAATATAGAACATTTTATTTTGCTCTGTAATGCTTTTCTATGGCAAGTCAGACGATTTTCAAATTTTCATTTGTTGAAAGAAATGGCTCATATAAAAAATGGATTTAAATGGTAAATTTTGGATGCTGAAATTTTTAAATAAGATTATTAAATTATTCCAATTAGTTTGAAATTTTGTCAATATATTTGCGAGATTTTTTAAATTAAGTTTATAATTTTTTGGGGAACTTTATGCATGTTTTCCAATAATATAAATCATTTTGTTTTATCAATTTGACATAATACATATTTCATTTTTTACCTTTTCTTTCATCAGTTGCCTAGCAACGTATTTGGTCTTAATAATATTAGTATAAATGCGTCTATAATGTTTCAGTAAAGCCAACGTCAAAACGGATGAATTAATGTATTTGTATTTTTGCATATAGATGGATTTTAGCCCTAGAAATAAAAATAGGTGCTGGGCAACATATAACAATGATATGTTCCCGCACCATGTTGGTTAAATCAAAGTAAAATTGCGTAATTTGTTATTTCTGTTTGTATAAATATTTTTTTATAAAATATAATTATGAGTGTAAAATTATAATGTTTATATATTTAAGTAAAATAGGAGTGTAAGTTCATACAAAAATTATTAAGTTGATTTTAAATATTAACTATATATTTTTAAAAAAAATTGTTGTATTGTAAAATGAATGTATAATGTTGAATAGTGTTCGGATCTCAGATAACAACAATAGCCAGACGCCATGGTGTCGTTTTATGACAAGCCAGTGGAAAGTGGTGTATAATTAGAAATCGTAAAATAATAAAAATGTTGGAATAAATTTATGGCCTTAATAAAAGTGTTGGGATAAATTTATGGCTTTTCAGACCACCCAAACTTTAAGGCATATAATAATATTAAAGTATATGTAAGGGGCCATTTGCAGACTGTTAGCTAATAGGCCTATCGAAGGATAATGCAAAATCTTCTCACATCCAATAAGGGTGGACTAGACAAATAGTTCCACCCACTGCAAGAGTTGGTGTGCCAGAAGAAAAAGTTTTGAAAAAGGGAGTCTAAAAAAAGATGTCGAAGACGCAGGAGCTCTCCTGAAAGCCCGTGCAATGAATCCAGAAAGCCCTAGTAATGCCCAGGCGAGATGGACATATCGAAGTGAGCCTAAGCAAGCCTAATTGAGGATGTCTTCCTGATGTTAAAATAAAGTGGATTGTTCTACTGAGGTCCGTAGCTATGTATCCTGCCATCCCGATATCGCCGCTCTGATAAGAAGCGGATTCCTGATGACATATGGATAAGATCCTTAGCAACGCGACAACTCTGAATTTGATGAATAAAGGCCATCATACCGTATATGAAATAAGGTACTACCTTAAACTTTTTCTTTTACCACTTGAAATCATATGAGAAATTATAAATATCCTTTTCTGATATTTTATGGTAGAGAGCAATCTGAGATCCAACAAAACCAATAATTAAATATAATTAAGGTAATTTAAAAATGAAAGAGAATTATTCTTTTAGCAAAAAGAAAAATATATAATAATAAGAGTAAATGAAAATATTGTCTTTTTTTTTAAAGATTAAATATACATAAAATAATGAGAAGCAAACAAAAGTGTTGCTTTCTTTTTTTTTTGAATTAATATTATGTATTTCTGTATATAGTTGTGTTCAATGTAAATAAAATATTTAATCAAGTTTTTAAAAGTTTCTGTAATTATTTAATTGATAATGTTTAAGGTGTGTCAATTTATTTTTACAGCTTAAATTTTAGTTTAATTCATAAGTGGAAGAGTTCGTCTAAATAATTCACAACGCAAACTCTTAATTTTATTCGTAATTAATTAAATTTAATAATTACATTTTGACGCGGATTATAATTTAATTTTTATTAATGCTTCGCGTTGCTCTTCTACTAGAATTACGTAATTACGATCACTTATGTTATTTGAATTTATCTACGGTATATAAAATTATATACCAATTTACTATGAGGTTGCTTGGATGATTTGGACCAATTAACAATTTTGGATGTAAATTAAATAGGAAATAAACAGGTGTAATTATCTGTCCAGCAATAGGCAATATTTTATTTATTTTATTCAAATATTTTGCTTAAAAATACAAAAGTTCATTATTTTCATAGAGAATAATGTGACATTTTTTCATAAAATTTATCAGTGTTTCTTTAATCGTTGCCAAGAAAATCAAAACCCTGAATAATATTTTCTCTTAAACAATTTTCAATTGAAAGATTTTGACGTGAAACAGGAAAATGAAAAAAAAAATTAAGAATAAAAAAATTAATATGGCGACATATTGGGAATAAAAAGAAAACTCTCAAGTATTTCTTAATATAACAAGATGAAAGGTTTTGAGTAAGTACGAATAGCAGGTGAATTATACGTCATTTATCAAAAAAAAAAAAAAAAAAAAAAAAAAAAAAAGATGTTGGAATAAAAAGATCTTGGCTAAAATAAAATTAACTATTATTCACGGAGGAAAGAGATAGATGGAGATGCAGTATGCCGTAAAAACAGTTTGCAATATGATGTGCGTTATCGCTCAGATTTAAATGCCCTCATTCGGCCCAAACAAAACAAGCACGCGGAACAGGGACCGAATTCTTTGACTTCATCCGTGCATTTTTTCTGTAAAATGAAAATGATCTGCTTATATTTAAGCATTCTAAAGTAGCATTTCATCGTATTATGAATTAAAAACTGCATTACTAAAAATATTTTTCTTTTCTTTCTTTCTTTTTTTAAGCACGCCGTTGTGTTTCGGTCGAATGTAGCGGATTTTAGGGTTACATTTTTGGCGTCACTTCAAGATTTATTGTTTACGTACGGTTAACATGAGGATTTTATTTTAAATTTTAAATTTATTAATTTATAAAAAAAACTTATGCTTATCCTTATAAATCACAGCGTAAAAAAAAAAAAAATCTATGATATACTATAACCCTCCGCACAATCAATAAAAAATTACGAATGTAAATTTAAATAGACTACGGCGGGTTCAGGGGGGCAGAGACCCCCTGAAGAAATGCAATTTTTGATTTAAAAAGTTACCAGAATAAGCAGCTCATCAGAATTTCAGAACATCAGTGTATAACCACTTGTTTAACACATTTAATTTCTGAAACTTTACGAAGTATTTTGCATTCTTATAAATATTTATGTAATTTGAAAACTTTAAAAAGCGATTTGTAGGAAGATGAATATTACTCAATGAGTGTTAAAAAACAATGACTTGCAAAGATGACGTTGAGGCTCCTGATCTGCAGATTTACTAGTTAAAATTATGTTATAAAATAAAGTTAATATAGGTACTTAATTACATCTCATTATTTAGTATTTAACATTTAAAATGTGAGTATTTACACTCAAAATTTAAGAAAGGAGAATTATTTAAGGTAAACAATAAATAGTAGGATAATATGACAGAGCTTGATTAAAATGACAAAACAAAATAGCGTTACCCTAGTTAACACAGTTTTTGAGAAAATCGCATTTTTCCGTTATACATAAATTTCGATTTGCGGGCGTTCAGCAAAGGAGTTGAGGAGCGCTGAAGTTACCTATCGTCGCAGGAGTATAAAAGGATTGTTGATAATGATTTTTGAAAAAAAAAAAAAATGTCGTAAATAGCTGAGATATTACTCTTAAAGACACGGACGGTTTGGACATACGTTTGGACATACTCTAATCCAATGCCCAGTTACTAATTCATACATTTATTGTACGAAAATTTTTTGTGCGCGAGTAATACTGGCTCTTGACAAGTAATTTCAATTACTACGCCACTGTTTTATTCAAATCAGGTCTCGAAATGGAAAAATCACGAACCGGAACACTATTTTAAAATTACTGTCGACTTTTTTTTTTTTTTTTTTTTTTTTTTTTTAAGTACAGTAAAGTCCCGATTATCCGAGTCCCGCTTAACCGAGTTTCGGCTTTAACTGAGTTATTTTCTTCTGGTGGACTGATGGCTTTCATTATTATTAAACAGCCATTATAAATGAAGTGTTAGGTGAAGATAAAAGAGCAGTCAAAGATAAAAGAGCTTGAAGATAAGTGAGCAAAATTTTTTTTTGAAAAAAAAAAAAATATGGCCATTTTCCCCATTCTGACCAGAAAATCAGAGTTGTAACTTTTTATGGCTGCTTTTTCATTTTCACCTAACACTTCATTTATAATGGCTGTTTCGTAATAATGGAAACCATCAGTCCATCAGAAGAAAATTATCCATTCCAAAGGTATAATTTCGATTGAAAAAAAACTATTTAATACTTTGAGCAGAAAGAAGAGGTAACACTTTTCATGACACTGATAGAATCACATAGCTGCGTATTTGTACGGTTATGTTACTTCTAAAATTTAATACAAACTTTTGCCAAATTTAACCGTTGACAATTGTTAGATTTCGGCGATTGAATTCGGCAAAATTTACTGGTAAATTGTAGAGGTAAGAAAAATATTTTAGAAATCGGTAGCTATGCAGTAGCGTAATATTGCAGAAAAAGAAAAGAAAAACACTGCAGCAAAATTAGCAAAATTGGCATTCAACAAACCAAAAACTGTCAATGGCTTTTTCAAATAAACAATTTTGTTCCCTGTATTTCTTAAAAGTAACGGAAATGTACAGTCGTGGAAAAAAAAAGTAAACACCCCCTACTAACTCCTCAACAAATTATCGTAGAAGAAAGTTACTGGTACCGAACGATTGGAAATAAAGCTTACTTTTAAATAATGTGTATAAAATTTACTTAGGGGGTCATATACTTATTAAAACGAACCATAACTTTGTCTTTTTCAATAGCACTACACAATTCTGACAGCGTAAAAGAACTCTACACCCTTCAATTAGCCTAAAAACACATTTCTATGCAATTCGTGCCATTAGTTTCAGAGAAATTAATTATTTTAAAACGAGCTTATTTCAAGGGCTGTATCCAAATTGAAGTTCCGTACTCGATTGTTAACCGAGAGAGCCCCGATCTTGATCAAGGCACCTTAAGAACCACTCAAGCAGTCAATGAAGCCGGTTAGATTACGGGTCAGCAGAAGAAATTTTAAAATATCTACTCACTTCTATCATAGACTGCCCCTTAAACCATCATATTGCCGTTTTTTAAGCATAATTTGAAAACTACTTGGAAGAAAAATGTAAAATTTTGGATTTCCATAAAGCTTAGTAAACCTAAATCCATCAAAAAAAATGTAGGTTCCAATTCATAGTTTTTTTCGAATATTAATTTCATAATTCATAATTCATATCATAAAATTATAAAAATTGCAAATTCAGCGTATTTATGTTTGGGTATATTAGAATTATAGCTACACAAAAAATTAGCGCATTAGGAGCATAATTTCAGGAGATATAAATAAAAATATGAAAATGTAATTTAACATTAGAAACACTAAATTTTGAATGTTTATAATTCAAAAACTTATTAAAGAAATAATTTGAAATTTTGTGTCTAGGCATAAGTTTGAACCGAAGACTTGAAATATCTCGTTAAAATTGGGTATTGCAATTGAAAAAAATGGAGTTTGGATTCGTTTTAATATGTAGATGTACCCCTAAGCAAATTTTATATATATCATTTAAAAGTAGACTTTATTTCCGATCGTTCTGTACCACTAACTTTCGTTTACGATAATTTGTTGATGAGTTAGTAGGGGGTGTTTACTTTTTTCCCCACGACTGTACATCAAAGAAATGTTACTAGTACCAGAAAAATTAATAAATTAAGTGAAAATTTATATTTCATTTATTTGGAGACGAATTGTGTAAATCCGGTTTATACGAGATTTTCGCTTATCCGAGGTGAGCTTGGTCCGTATTATCCGCTTGGTCCGTACTCGGATAATCGGGACTTTACTGTATGTCAAATTTTTATTTAACCGTAGAAAAACCAGTTAAAAAAATGTATTCCAGATTCTAAATAATTAGAAAAAAAAGTTACAGAGAGCATAGTAAGCTATATGTATGAAATTGTAATAATATGTTTTAATAATTCCACGAACCGGAACAATATTTTCTATACTTTCAGAAGCCGGAACAATATTTGTCACAATTTAACAAACCGGAACATCGCTCCGGTATATTTCGAGCCCTGATTCAAATGAAATGTTTTGGGCTACCATTCCTAAAAGAAAGTCTGGCTACGCCACACTGTCTCGTTTTCTCGTGACAAAGCGTGGGATGTTTTAATTGCTATTATTTCAGCTTGCTCACAATGAAAATCTCGGTTTCTGGAATATTTTCCCATTTTGAGCAAATAACATAAAAATATGAGCAGGGAATTTCGCAATCTAAAAATAATCTGTGCATTCTGCAGTAAAAATGTGTCGCTTTATTTGTACAGGAAATCTTGTATCTCACATACTTTATCTTGAAGTAGACGTGGCAAAAATTCTTTAGAAGTTGTATTACTTTTGTATTACTAGCTGATCTTTAAGGTTACACAATACCATTTTCAAAAAAAAAAAAAAAAAAAAAAAATTGAAGACAGTTACATTAAAAATAATTAATTACTTTGTTTGAGATTATAAAATTAAACTGATTCTGGTAAAAAAAAAATCATTTTAACAATCACCGTTTTTTTTAAATTTAAAAATTTTTGAAAATTTTGAAGTTTCTAAAACTTTTATAACATTTTTAATTTTTAATAATTTTTAGTTATTTTAAGTGACTTATATTCATTGGATTATTAGGAAGAAAAGTTAGTATGGAATTAAAAATGTAACTTTTATTTAAAGTTTTATTTATTTTTGTAGCGCGAAACCTGAAAAAAAAAGGACGAAAATTTTGGAACTATTAACTTTGACATTTTTTTAAAAAATAACTATAACCCTCAGACCTAAATCCATACAAATTATTGTAGTACATATACATGTAAGTGTCTGCAAAAAATTTCAAGACTCTATCTGCAACAGAAAAAAAGTTTTAGGGATTAGGAAACACTAACATCAACAAAAATAAAAGTATGAGAAAAATGCATTTAAAGTTTGTAAAGGAACACTCAGAACATCCCGAGAACACTCAGAAAAGTTCAAATATCTTTAATGCTATTTTGATTTCAGATCTACAATTTGGAGTCATGATTCATAACCGTATGGACCACTGAAAAATTCAATACTAGAGAACAGGAATTCTGCTTTTTCAGAATTTAGTGTCGCCCCCGGCATTTCCATTACTTCATTTTCTTCTGGTGGACTGGTGGTTTCTAGTATTATGAAACAGCCGTTATAAATGAAGTGTTAGGTGAAGATGAAAGAGCAGTCGTAAATAGTTAGAACTCTGATTTTCTGGTCAGAATGGAAAAAAAAATGGCCGCCAATTTTTTTTTCTCCCATTCTGACTAGAAAGTCAGAGTTCTAACTATTTACGACTGCTCTTTCATCTTCACCTAACACTTCATTTATAATGGTTGTTTTATAATAATAGAAGCCATCAGTCCATCAGAAGAAAATAACTCGGTTAAAGCGGAAACTCGATTATACAGGACTCAGATAATCGGGACTCTACTGTAGCTCAGTTTTAAGACTTAAAACAAGCGATTTTATTTATATAAAATGACGTCATCCGAATCCGCTGAAGAATTCCTCATTTACGATCCAATCATAAACATCGACAATAAAGTATGAGTAGGACGTCACTATCTCAGAATAATACACAAATGCAGCAAAAAGACATCAATTCATTTATATTTTTTTTTCAAAATAGCACGTATTTCAATTACTTTTTTTTCAGTTTTTATGACAAAGTGGCAACAAGAAGATATAACTGCTATTTTTCAGCTATTTTTCCGTTACTGTCTACAGGAAATGAGTACTCGAGTTGCCAAAAATAAACAAATTGTGCTGAAAACTACAAAAAAAATTAATATCTCAAAAATAAATGGAGATGCAGTTTTCAAATAAATTACATTAAAAAGTACTTTCCCCCCCCAACATTACGGTATAAACATTGAAAATGTGCGATGCTTAGAAGTTTTAAAAAATGCTGTAGAGTATTTAATCGCACAATGAAACACCGGTTTTTGTTTTACGGCTGGCGTATACAAGGTAACGTTATTTATTGGAGACAAAATAAGCTGGGAGAAAGAAATAGCATACCGTACCGGGGGTTAATAAGGGGGCAAGGTCGGTTGAACGCCTAGGGCGCTAAAAATTAATTGTCGAAAAATAGATAAAATGCTTGATTGAAACTTAAGAGGTTTCAGGACTCAAAGTTCTAAAATTTTCGAAATTTTAATTTTTTTAGATGTTAAACTCCTATCTTTTCTGAACATTTTGATATAATTGTTATCTTGAAATTCCCATTAGAACAGAAGTTATGGCATTTAGAATTATACTCGCTCAATAGCTGAAGCGGTGTTTCCAAAACTTTGCAGTCATTTTTCTCCAAATGACGCTTTTGGGCATGACGGGCACGATATCTCAAAAATTTTTGAATATTTTTTCCTGAAATTTTCAAAATATATGATTCATGTTAGGCTGTATAAACTGAACCTAAAATTTCCTTTTTATAGTAAAAAGAAAACACTTTTTTAGGGGTTTATATTGCTAAATTTTCTAAATTTTGCATTAGCTAAATACAACTTTGTATTAAAAATATAAAAATGCTTTAAATACAAATTTATTTAGTTTCTGGCTAATTATTACAATTTGAAGTATAATTAGGCACAAAAAATGCCATTCTAGTTGCAAAATTTATTTTGTAATCCTGCGCGTAAGCTGTTATAGCAATTTTCTTCTTGACAAATGTCTGAAAGTTTGGAGCCCCCTGTAAATAATAATTCTGTATCTTGCAATTTTTCAAATATATGAAATGAAAGAAAATACTTATATCTTCCATAGCAATAAAAATTATGTTTTTTAAATCATATACATTTTAAGATATAAAATGTTGAAAATGGTCTTTTTTTTTTTTTTCAAATTATTTTTTTCCAATTTAAATGCTTGATTAAAACTTAATAGCTTCTTTAATAAATATCATTTGTTGAAATTTTTTGTCTAAATCCATCACAAACTAGAAGCTGAAAAATTGAAAGAATCCAATAATTTCTTCTGATGAACATCGAAAAAAATAAAAGGAGGGGGGCGGGGCTAGCATTTGGAATACCATCAAGGGGAGAAGGGGGCAGATGTTAATATCACAGTTTTTCAATAGTTATTATATGTTTTTCATTTGAAAAAAAATCACTAACGATGGTAACACCTGTAGACATATGGTAAAATATTAAAATATTTTTGAAGCTCTTTGACATTTTGTTTTTCCCCAATAGCCAAAACACTGTTTATAGATCTCAAAAGTAAAATTTTAGCTATAACTTGATAAGCGACTAACTTTATTTATTTATTCATTTATTTGAATTTTAATGTTTTAACATATACTATGAATACTAATAAATATTTTTGATAAAGTTTTTTTTTTCTTCTGAAATTAAGAAATGTTAATGATTTTCAATTTAACTCTATCCAGCCATGTGAGGCACTTACCAACAGACTAGGGGCAGATATGAACAGTTCATAAGAGCCCCAATAAGCATTCTGTGATTCTGTTCCTTTCAAACTTAATGAGAAATAATGTCAGCTCAAATATCTATAATTTTTCTGAAATAGAAGGCATTTTCGTCATATAAAGTTGATTTTGTGTTGAAACTTCCACAAACACATCTGTCAGCGAGTTCATAAAGAGCAACAACCTCGTTCAATTGTAATTTAAATAAATTTAATGTTTTCTTTAATGCAGTAAGTGTTATGCATTATTTTACTAAACGGTGTACAACAATATATTTTTATGCATTGTTAATACAAAAAATATTACGTTAAACAACTTTGCAAATGTTTCTATTTCATTTGTTCCAAACTTGCAATGATGGGTTACTTCCACCTCTAAAATAGCTATGTATATGATGCTTATATAGATATCAGTGATATTTTAAGAAAGTAAAATTCTTAAACCTATAACTACCTTAAAGTCCCAATTGTAAACTCCCCTCCCCCTTCTTCCAAAACCAAAAAAAATTAAATTTGGGGAGGGAGGCTTGTAAACAAGATTTTTTTAAAATCATTAAAAAACCCTCGTTTATCATTAATTTAGAAGTAAATAAAGCAAATACAAGGGTGAGAATCTTTCGTATTTCAGTAGATTTCCGATAAATATTATCTAAATGGCACCTCCCTAAAACCTCCTACAAACAAAAGCCCCTAAGCTAAATTTAAAAGTTCAATTTTTTTTTTCAAATTTACTTCTTTATTTTTTATTTTATTGCAACAATATTTAATCAATCATCTAAGCCTTTCTCTCCCCCCCCAAATCTACTTATTTTTCTTTTATGATATTTTGCTTATGGTGAATTTAACAGATGATATAACTAATAATTATGATAAAAAAAATGAATAACAGAATAAAAAGCATGTCAAAGGATTTTTTCCCCTGTGTTCACAACTGTGAATAATGTGAACAATTTTTTGAATTTATAAAACTATTTAAAAAAGTAAGAAGAACTATAAAGGTGATTAAAAAGAAATACCATGTGTAAAAAAAAAGGTATGTTTACTATAGTGAATAGTTTATAGTTTCTGTTTATAGAAATTAACCCAATTATGAGAAAAAGCTATATTTATGTAATCTGTACACATGTCCCCCATCATCTCCCCTAGATGTTAATTACCTACAAGTTTCAATAAATAAGTGAAAAAAAGAATATTGCATATCATTTCCTTTTTAGATAAAATATTAGCCCGATGTGAAGAAAAAACCTGAAAGAAAACCTTAGCGCCGGGCCCCCATACCTTCTAGGTCCCTAGGCTTCAGCCTACTTACCCTAATGGGTAATCTACCTCTGGTGTTATTGCAAATCTTATACCTTAAAAAAACTTGTGCAACATAAGATAAGTTTGACGTATTATACGAAAAATGTATATTTGATTTATTTTTTTTTTCATTATTTTTCTTTTGCAATAAACCTTTCTGAGAATCATATATAACTTTTTCGAAACAAAATAAATAAAACATGCATTTAAGGGTTAATTACTATAATTATTATGCGTGCCTTAGCGACCCACTTAGTTCATTCACCTAACATTCGGAAGTACACTGTAAAAAAAAAAAAAAAAAAAAAAAAAAAAAAAGACTAAAAAACGGAGATTTTGCTGGCAATCGAGACGCCAGTACTATTTCCGTATTTTAACAGAAAATTTCCCCATAAATTAAAAAAAAACGGAAATTTTTCTGTAATTTATGGGGAAAAATTTCCGTAAAAATATGGATTTCTGGAATTTATAGGGAGAAATTTCCGTTAAAATACGGAAATAGTACTGGCGTCTCGATTGCCAGTAGAATCTCCGTTTTTTAGTCCTTTTTTTTTCAATTCCTACTATTAGTTCACACTCTCCCTATATTTATTTATTTATATATTTATCTTGTTCGAATTTTCAATCGTTAATAAAATACTCATTATTCATCCTATCAAGTTGAAATAATTTTTTTAAACTTGTACTGGATGACAATTGATGTTAATACAGTTTTTTCAAATATTAATTAATTAATTAAATTTTAATTAATTAATTTTAGTTTTGCATGGGAAACAAAATGGCGGCCATTGATTATTGAAGATCAATGATAAAAATTTGCTTCCACACTTGATACAAAAATGAATGAAAGTATTTTCAATAAAGGGTTACCATAGGGGGGACCCTGTTCTGTCGCCAAATACCGCCAAGTTTGTCGCCAACTTGGCGATATATCGCCAAATTTGGCGGTCAAAATGAGTCGCCAAAAATGACGCCAACTTGGCGATATCTCTAATATTTCGCCAAATTCCCAGAGTTCCATTGTAAACCTACTTGCTTATAGAAAATCAACAAATTGAGATATTTTAATGCAACAAAAACTAATATTAGCGATTATGTTAAATTTTTCTTTGATGACTTAAGTAGGAATTGACTTTAAAAACAAAATTTTTATATTACTTGTTTTTTTTTTTTTACAACATGGTAATAATTAGGTTTTGAGCATAGTGGCAATGTAATCCTAATGTTGTTATATTATCAGAGTTTCTTCCTTTCCCTTTTACAAGCGATAAAGGCGTACGTTATTAAATTTGTATGTAATTTAAATAATGCAATGCTATTCGTACATCTTTAAGCAGTCTCCTAGAATTGTGTTTAAAAGATTCGCAAATTAGAGTTAAAAATATTTGTTAGATGAGTCGTGACTTCTTTAATATTGGATGTCTCGCACTTACTAATTTTGTGTATGCAATGTTTACAATGCATAAATTGGTGCCCTTACTGCGAGCTTGTAAGGCCGCACCTCTATGAATGTTTTACCTGACTTCCCGGTGTTAAGATGGGAACACAGAGATACACAGGAAATGAAACTCACTAAAGTAAGAGGGGGAGGCGGGAGATTACACCATTCGGGATGCATATAAATGGTGCAAGAGGGGCCTTCTTTCTCGGTTACACAAATCAAATGAACAGAAAAGATTCATACAGAAAACTATTCCAGATTGATCTTTTAGTGCTAAAAAGAAAATAGCTTAAATATTTCCAATATATTTTAAGCAACAAGAAAGCTAAACCTTAACGGGTGTGACAAAAATTGTCCCATAACTACTGTGAGTGCTCTGTCAGACCGCTTAATCTAAAGATGAATAAAATGCTACATTAAGTCTCAAAGTACTATTTCCGTACTAAACTTATACAGGACTATTATAATTAAAATCCAGCTATTCAAAAGTCTCTATCGATAGTAATAGGGTTCCAAACGAAAAAAAAAAAAATTAACCAATGTCTATAGTTAAACTGAAAATTACAAGTTAAACTGTGAAAATTGAAAAACCGAGACCGCTAACGGCAGTTAAGGGTTAATAATACAGCCGAGACTATGTATAATGAACAATCAAGGGGCTCAATTTTTGGTTTCTTGTATCATCCGCTTATATTTTATAACTATGAAACTGAAAGGGGTAAAACTTTCATGCGCTATACCCAAGCCTTTATTCGTGTTTGTTACTGCAGGGTTTGACTGAATTTTAAAAGTTTCCATACGAATTGAATATTTCTAACTGAGCGAAAAAATGCCCAGCCCGAGAATCGAACCCAGACCCTTGGCTGATGGGGCCAATGCTCTACCGTTTAAGCTAACTGGGCTGACGACCGGCGAACATATTTCGCTCAGATAATGGAGTTCCTTTACGTGCGGTTTATTCTGTTGAGCTGTCTATATGACAGACCAGATGTTGTTATCAATAAGGTTATCTGAGCGAAATGTGCTCGCCGTTTGTCTGTCCAGTTAGTTTAAACGGTAGAGCATTGGGCCCGTCAACCAAGGATCTGGGTTCGATTCTCGGCCTGGGCATTTTTTCGCTCAGTTGGAAATATTTAATTCGTGTGATAACTTTACTACTCAGTTTGATTGTGTTAAAATAATAGTTTAAAAGTGCCTTTTGCAATCATCTTTAAACTTCGTCCAATTATTTGTTATCAAACTTTATAACCATAATTGGGTGACCATAATGGGGATAGAGTCTGATTAACTGTATGTAGAGCCCAGGGCATACAAGCCATGTCGGGGCCCCTTTTCTCAAATGCATTAATGCTTTACGATTATAATCTTGACAAACAGTTTTAAGTGTCAGTTTTTAATTTAAACTACAGTTTTACGAAAAAACAATATATTATAGACACATGTAAAATCTATTAATAAATATAGGAAGATAAAATTTTCTGCATTGTACGGTTTTTAGAGTGAAAAAAACAATAAACCTATAGGATTGAATGAAACATGTTAGATGTAATATACGTTCTTCTACATTGGTGTCCAAAATTAAGGACCAATCACAAAATGCTAATTTTCAAGTACGCGAATACTCAAAAGGAAATAATATAATTCGAATAATTACTATCTCTACAGCACAGCTAGTCCATATAACATATCATTCATGTCACACAATACAGAAAACATAACACTAAAAGAATTATCATTATAGGTATTCCAAAAGATACACAGGGAGAATATCTTATAAATCAAATAAAGCAACATCCAAACATAAAGAAAAGTTCATACATCCAGATTCAAAAAGTAATACAAAAAACTTCGTCAAGATATTATCAACTGCTCCTCGAGGTAGACAAGACAACTTCAGACACACTTTTGAGCATGGAACTTATAAATGTGGGATTACGAAACTGCAGGATTCATCCTTACAGGCCAATCATCAGGTGTGCGAACTGTCAATTGTACGGACACTCCGAAAGTAACTGCAGGAGAAATTCAATATGCGCATTCTGTGCGATGGGTCATCAGACCACTAGTTGCACGAATATAAACAAACAGGATCTCAGAAACTGTGCAAATTGTATAAACTTACCAAATTATTATAAACACACAGCGAACTCAACACAATGCCCCACCTTTAGGAATCAGATTAAATACAGGAATGACATTTCCAGTCCAGGCACTAGTGGCCTTGGTGGTGGTGGCTGGTTTTGATGGGACTAGTTATAACTACAAGGTGTATGAACTTATACATGAACTTATATGAACACTTAACTTTAAAAAGTTGTGGGTAATCTATAAACCCTCGTTTGTACATAACAATATTTAGAATAGTTATAATTAATCTTAAAACTTATTTGTTTCCAAAGGGTTCCGCAGGTAGTAAAACTTTTCCCTACCCTGGGCTTGGGGGTTACACCCAACCATAAGCCAAAAGCGGGTTCCCAGGGTGGGTGCTTACTTACTTACTTACATGGTCACAAGTGTGACAGTCACTACTGTGAAGCAAAAAATAGGAAATTCCATATATCTCATTATGAGTCTCAAATGATCACTATATGTGACTCCCCTGAGGCTTTACTGTGACTGCTGCTTTCTGACAAGTCACCATGTGGCTTTACGATGTAGTTACATTGTGACTGTCATGTGACTGTCATCTGCAGACTCAATTTCAAAGTCATCGTGAACGCTGCATTGTGATAAGTTACCAAATAATGTCACATTAAAGTCACATGATGACTTTCAGGTGACAGAGAGACTACGGTGAAGTCACCATTGTGCTCTTTTGTGAAAAGTCACCATGTGACTATAATGTGATATTATTTGGTAACTTATCATAATGCAACGTTCATGATGACTTTGAAATTGAGTCGAAAAATGACAGTCACATGAGAATCACAATGTAACTACATTGTAAAATCACCTGGTGACTCGTTACAAAGCAGCAGTCACATTGACGTCTCACTGGAGTCACATACAATGATCATTTGAGACTCATAATGAGACGTGTGGAATTTCCTATTTTTTGTTTCACCGTAGTGACTGTGACACTTGTGACCATGTGTGACATGAATGTGATGCTATATGGACTAGCTGTGCTGTAGGGATAGTAATTATTTGAATTATATTATTTCCTTTTGAGTATTCGCTTACTTAAAAATTAGCATTTTGTGACTGGTCCTTAATTTTGGACACCAGTGTAGGAATTTCGAAGTTTACATTAGAATTCATTTTTGTTAGTGGAAAATAGAGAGTAAACTAAACTGGGCTAGTTTAGTTTACAAGAATGAGAAAAATGCATTTTTTCTATGAACTACAAATGGAAATTTTATTAATTTGTATTTTCAGAGAGCGGACAAAATGCAATTTGAAGACCCATGTGCCCTGTGATAATCAGGATTTGAGTAGTGATGTCATCCTACTGCTGTTACATTAAAACAATTTCTTTCTCATTTTTTTCTTTTACTTGTTATTTAATTAAAAAGTAATAAATATAATGTAATTTTAAATGTCTCATACTATATGTCATATATATTTTCTTCTTCCCTAAAACTGTGCTTTTAAAATTCGAAAATAATGTATTTAACTTTAATAATATTTAGCAGAAGATTCGTGGCTTGTTTAATATTGGACATCTAGCAAGTACTATTTTTGTGAATACAATGTTTATCATGCATAAATTCAAACCCTCACAGTAACCTTCTTTGGTAAGGCCACACCTATCTCAATGTTTTACCTGACTTCACTGAGTTAAGATATGTTTATACAGGAAATAAAACAGGCTAACGTAACGGGGGATGTGATTATACCAATCGGGGTGCATACAAATGGTGCAAGATGGGCCTGAATTCTACAGGTGTGGTACGACCTTCCCAATATGAATGTGAGATAAAGTCAAATATGCTTATTGCTTATCTAGAAATTAGACAAAAGGACAACTCTCTGCAGAAGATATTGGCGAGTATTTGGGAAGTGAAAGGGAATGACGAGTTGAGATGTTTCTTAAGGTGGCTGCCTTCGTTCGAAAAGTCATTTTCGATTTTATAAGTCAGTAATCTCTTTTGATTTTTTAAAAGGAAAGTACGTCATTATTCAAAATTCTCTATATAAAATTTAAAAAAGTAGATAAAAATCGTATAAAAATAGAGGTACAACGTTACAAAGGCTGTATGTTTTTCAATGTTTTACCTGATTTTCTTAGTTAAGATATGTATACAAAGAAAGAAATACCTTAAAGTAGTGTGTGTGTGGGGGCGGGGGGGGGGCAGGTTCATATAAATTGGAGAGCATGCAAGTAATGCAAGATGTTATAATTTGTACATGTATGGTACGATCTTCGAAATAAAAGGTACAGTCAAATATGCTTATCCGGAAATTGGTCAAAAGGATAACTCTCTGCAGAAGGTAAAGAAAAATGATAAAACAGAATTCATAGTATCTGAGTACTTGCAAATTTCAACGTTTTAAGACTAAAAATGACTACATGGATACACCAGAAAGTTGAAAGTTTGGATTTGCGAGAAACTTTAACCGGTCAATTCTCCGCCAACCTTCAACTCGCGGTTCAAATCCCAGTTGGCAAATCTAACCGCCGGTTTATATTTGGAATTCATCGATAACTTTGGAGCCGCGATTATTCGACCTTGTGTTGAAAGCCTGAAGTTGAAAAGTAGATAGCTGATTGACCAAAGGAATCACATGACCTAGTAATCGCCTCTGCGAGTTCTGTCCTGGCTTGACATCCTCTTTATCTGTTTCTTTTCAATAACAAAACTAAAGGCAGTTTTGGAAATGCATACTTATTATGTTTGATTTTTAAATAAAAAATTCTTATAAATAAATATGGAATTACCGTTTTGATTTGATGGCTTTTTTCGTTTACAAAACAAAATTTTGCGTTACAGTAAAATTCTTAAAAATCAGTTACTTGATTTAAAAAACAACAACAACATTATTTTCTTTAATATAAGTTTAATAAACAATTATCTGATCAAACTAGTAGTATTAAGTAGAATAAAAGTAAATAATGCGAAAGGCTTATTCATTTATGTTTACAATGAATATATTATACATGAAGACATGTATATTGTAGTATGTATGTTTCATAATATGAATATGACATTAGTAAAACCAAGAATTTTTCGACAGAACTCCTGCACAATAAAGTTATAAAGTTTTTAAATATATCAACATGGAGAGCAATACATAAATTTAACAATGAAGAAGTATAACAAATTCTAAGTAAATATTTTATCGGAACTTTTTCAAAATTAGCCGAAGATATAGCCGAAAATTCTCGCTTATTTTTTCAGGGAGTACCATTCCCTTGCTTAATGTTTTTTAAAATGTATACACTTTAAAACACAATACAGAAATGCAACAGTTAAGAATGATTAAGTATTCAAAGATGAGTTTTTAAAGGGTTTTTTTTTTTAAAGTGAAGAATTGAAACAGTTTTTTTCTTTTTTCCCGTTAGTGTTCCTATCCTATTTAAGGTAATTTTTAAGCATATAAACGTGCAAAATTATGTTGCTCTGGATCCCAGAGTAAGCAGAGTCCCGCTGACTGAATGCTGCTGTTACGATTATTATAGCACAACGAAGTATAATATAAGTAACATGTGTTCATGTTGACTAGCTTTCTTTAAAACTCTAGAAATTAGTTTTTTTAATTTTTTTTTTTTTTTTTTTTTTTTTTTTTTTAAAGGTCATAATCCTTGACAATTTTACTTCAGAAAAAAAAAAAATTATAATTTTGTGACATTTTTAAAAATATTTAAAATTTAATGAAGTTTTATTATTATTATTATTATTATTATTTTGATGCTCTGTGTGTTAGCCAAGTATACTATAAGTAACATGTGTTCGTGTTGGCTAGCTTTTTTTTTTTTAAACTCTTGAAATTAGCTTTTTTAAATTATAATAAACCTTGAATATCTTACTTCAGAAAGCTATTTAACATTTTGGGACATTTTTAAGAATATTTAAAATTTAATAAAGTTTTTATTATTTTTATTATTATTATTATTATTTTAAGCGCAGTATGTTAGCCAAGTATACTATAAGTCACATGTGTTCGTGTTGACTTGCTTTTTTTAAAGCTCTTGAAATTTTCATTTTTAAATTTAATTCTTTTAAAAAGGCAATAAACTTTGAATATTTTACTTCAATTTTTTTTTTAAACTTTAGTTACATTTTTAAGAGTATTTAAAATTTAATGAAGGATTATTATATTATTATTTTTTATTTTTAAGCGTAGTATGTTAGCCAAGTATACTATAAGTAACATGTGTTAGTGTTGACTATCTTTTTTAAAGCTCTTGAAATTATAGCTTTTTTAAATTTAATTTTTTTAAAAACATAATAAACCTTAAATATTTTACTTCAGGAAAAAATTTTAATTTTTGGGACAATTTTAAGAATATTTAAAATTTAATAAAGTTATTATTATTATTATTATTTTTTTTAAGCGCAGCCAAGTATACTATAAGTAACATTTGTTCGTGTTGACTAGTTTTTTTACCCCTTTCAAGCGCAGTGTCCCACGGCGGGACCACCTAATTTTAATTCTAAACTTACAAATGGCACCAAGAATATTTTAATAAAATTTTGCTTTTACAATGAAAGTTTACAAGTTTACTTACTAAAAAAGTCGTTTGTAAATTCCGGTATCAGTCAGTCAATCGTTTCATCATTTTACGAACAGAATTTTTCTGTGCCGGAAAGGGCTAAAGCTCTAGAAATTAGTTTTTCTAAAATTTATTTTTTTAAAAGCTAATAAACCATAAATATTTTACTTCAGAAAAAATAAATAAATTTTGTGACATTTTAAAGAATATTTAAAATTTAATAAAGTTTTATTATGATTATTTTTAAGCGTAGTATATCGGTTTTGCTATACATTTATGCTAGTATCGTTACCTATATCAGTTTTGCTATAGATTCATGCTAGTATCGATACCTATATCGGTTTTGCTGTAGATTTATGCTAGTATCGATACCTATATCGATTTTGCTATAGATTTATGCTAATATCGATACCAATATCAATTTTGCTATATATTTATCCTAATATTGATATATATATGCATTTTATGCATATATTAATATAAATTTAATATATATATACAAGTTATGCATAGTTTCAGGGCCGAAACTAAGGCGGGGGGGGCAGAGGGGGCATGTGCCCCGGGCGCCAGAACGAAGGGGCGTCAAATGAAGGATTGTACCTTTAGATATTTATTTTTTTCAAAAAAAAAAAAAAAAAAAAAGGGCATATTTTTTTCCCATTCTGACCAGAAAATCAGAGTTCTAACTTTTTCCGGCTGCTCTTTCATCTTCACCTAACACTTCATTTATAATGTGTGTTTCATAATAATGGAAGCCATCAGTTCATCAGAAGAAAATAACTCGTTTAAAGCGGAAACTCGGTTAAGCAGGACTCGGATAATGGGACTCTACTGTACATTTCATTTTTAAAATGATCTTTAGAATATTTTGGTTGGTGTTCAGAGGGGAGTCCTGACCCCCTGGATCCGCCATTGTAGATTACGTAGTTCAGTATTACCTATTTCAAATTTTAAAATAAGTCCGCTATTAGAAAATTAGTAAAATTCTCTTTGTAAATATACCTTGCGGAAAAGGGGGAGGGGCGCCAAAATCCATGTTTGCCCCGGGTGCAAAAAAGGCTAGTTTCGAACCTGCATAATTTTATATAAGTTCACTATATATAGCAAATTTATGCATAATTTTATATAAATTCAATGTATATATGCTACGGACATTCACGTTATAATCGTGAAAACTGAAAAAAAAAAATTAAATGAGTCAGTCATTTAATGAGTCAATCAATTAATGCAATAGGACTCTGTCCGCACGAGCTACCGGACCCGCTCCAATGGGACAGCCCACGGAGCCAGTTTTTCCTCGGTGGGGTATGGTAGTAAGGCGTAGTCTCATGTCCCTTGCAACATTAAGTTTGCCTAACGATTCCGCCCCAAAAAATTATCACATGGTGCAATTTGTCTATCTGCGGAGCCCCATTCTTTGTTTTCTCTATCCCCCCCCCCCCCCCCCAAACAAAAAATAATCATTTTAATTTGACAAGTATGCATCAACAATTAGGCTTCAAAAATTCCATGCAATCCCATTTAGATCGGGCAGCGATGGCCAAGCTGGTAGAACATTATACTCGTAGCCGTTGGTCACAGGACCCAGGCTAACTGCCGGCTAAATTTCCGTCATGTACGCTAATGGCGCCTGTTGCATGTAAAATCCGTCGTGGGTGCAAAGTCCTCCAAGTTACCTGTGAATTATACCTCTGGAGGTGTCTTGCCAGGTGAAGGTCTCGTCATCTGATCAAGGTTCTAAATTACGAGATCAACTTGAGTAGCAATGTGCAGTTGCCAATCAACAGGATATAACGTTAAGGAACCGGCAAAACAAAGTAAACACAAACGAGCAGTAGGCACTGCAGATAGGATGACGATCGAGGCAATGATGTCGGGTTTATTCCCGTCTCCCTCTGCAGCTATTCGTCTGCCTTGCATTTCGGCCCAAAATTATCCCTTCAGCGGTAAATCTTAGCTTTTCGGCCATTTCAATTTTTATTTTCCCTCAAAATTGCCCCCCTTCTACAGCTAAGAAGTTTACCACCTTTCAGGCATCAAAAATAATCCAGCCCTTTTCCAACTGGCATGGCAAGTACGTGGTGTGCGGCAACAATCATAGTTTTGCAAAGTGCAATAAACAACCTAGACTCATCAACTTGGCTAAGTATAGTCGACCCAGGTGCTTGCTGGTGTGGTCCGCCGCCTGTGCCGATCTGGCGTATGTACTCACAATGCATCGCCCTGCTTTCCAGGCAATTACAAACCCGTTCAGCTGGGTTAACCCCGGTAGGTAGGGGCCTGGTCAGTAGTCTCCGTAGTCTCCGAGTCAATCAATTAAGTATCGACACCTATATCGATTTTGCTATAGATTTATGCTAATATCGATCTATTTTTTTTTTTTTTTTTTTATCAAATCACGAAAAGAAAGTTAAATATTTTTGTTACAGTAAGTAAACAATTTAATGTTTAGAAAACAAGGTTTATATAAGAAGACTTATGAATCGTGAATTTAACGTTATCGTTCGATCTTACTACGTTAACTGTGATTTTTTAAGTTAGCTTGAAGGACTTGCTTGTCTGTAATGGGACAAAAAGTCGTAAAAATGGAGTACATGAAAGACATTAAAAAGTTATTGGTATATTTGTTGGTCTGAAATTAGAAGTTCTAACATTTTTACATTTTACATAGTAATTTTTTTTTAAATCAAAAATGCCTTAAAGGACATAATGGAAAATTTTAGTATTCTGAAAGCTTCTACGCGCTCATGCAGTAATCACACCCTGTTACTTTATAAATGACTATAAAGACATATTTTTCATTTATAAAGTGTCAGATTTACACTGAATACCTCACGAAATAAATTCAGGTATGTCAAATTTGACATGACATAAAATTAACAACTATCTACTCCACGTTATTGACAGGCTGAAAATGACATTATGGTAAATTTTAGTCCTCTGAAAGTTTCAAGCCCAGGTCACAGGTTCCACGTGCTCATGTGACAATCAATCCCTGATAACATTATTTTGTAAATTACCATAAGGACACATTTTTCATTTATAAAGTGTCGGATTTACATTGAATACCTGGTAACATAAACTCAGGTATGTCAAATTTGACATGAAATAAAATTAACAATTATCTACTTCGCGTTATTGATAGGCTGAAAACGACATTATGATAAATTTTATTCCTTTGAAAGTTTCAAGCCTAGGGCACAGGTTCCACGTGCTCATGCGACAATCACAATCTGATAATGTTACTTAAAGCATCTCAAAACTCTTAAAATTGAAAAAAAAAAAAAAAAAAAAAAAAAAAAAGACCATTTTCAACATTTAATATCTTAAAATGTATGTTATTTTAAAACACAATTTTTATTGGAATGAAAGATATAAGTATGTTCTTTCATTTCATGTATTTAAAAAATTGTAAGATGCAGAATTAGCATTTACTGGGGGCTCCAAACTATCAGATATTTCACGAGCAGAAAATTAATACAACAGCTTATGCGCAGGATTACAAAATAATTTTTTTTAACTAGAATGAAAATTTTGGTGCATACATATACTTTAGATTTTAATAATTACGTTGAACCTAAATAATTGGTATTTAAAGCTTTTTTATATTTTTAATACAAAGTTGTATTTAGCTAATACAAAATTTTGAGAATTTCAACAGTATAAGCATCTAAAAAAATATTTTTTTTAACAAGAAAAAGGAAATTTTAGGTTGAATTTATACGGACTAACATGAAATATATGTTTTGAAAAATTCATGAAAAAATATTCAGAAGTTTTTGAGATATTCTGCGCTGTTATGCCCCAAATCGTCATTTGGATAAAAATGACTTCAAGGTTTCGGAAACGCCACTTTAGCTATTGAGCGGGTATAATTCTAAAAACCATAACAACTGTTCTAATGGAATTTCGAGGAAACAGTTATATGGAAATTTTCAGAAAAGATAGGAGTTCAACATTTAAAAAAATGAAAATTTCGAAATTTTTGAAGCTTTAAGAGTCCTGAGACGCCTTAAAGAAATATAAGAACATGTTTTTTATTTATAAAGTGTCGGTTTTACATTTAATACCCGATAAAATAAATTCAGGTATGTGAAATTTGACATGAAATAAAATTAACAACTATCTACTTCGTGTTATTTATGGTCTGAAAACGATTTATGGAAATCCCAAAGAATTATCTCTACTATTAGGATCAACATAATGCAGCCAAATATACCAAAAGTAACATGTTCTCGCGTCATTCATGAAAGTCGTAGATGTTTTTATCGCTACATCCATCTTTCATAATTACTACCACAATTTTTAAGTATAATATTCACATTATTTTTAAACCAAGTGGGCTGGATCTTTGCCCGAGGGTGGTACATAAGGGACCAGCAACGCATCATTATAGTTTATACTCATGTTTTACTACCCCGTAATTATTCTGAAAGCGGGATGGTTTTGTTTTATGTAATCTCGCGCACACGCCTGGCATGCTGCACATTTTTTGCGTGTTTTCAAGGTACTAATCAGTACTTGAGAACATTATGATGAATGAAGTAAGTACGTCTGTGCGACACGTGGTAGGCTAAAATTATTAGTAATTAATCTGTGGGTGAAAATATAACACACTAGTCCATATACAACATCTTAAAAAAAAAAAAAAAAAAAAAAAAAAAAAAAAAAATTACTTTCTGCATTAAGCAAATATTTTAGTAGCTCCCACCCCCCACCCCCCCAACACCAAACGTTAGATCATTGTATCAATCCAAGTTTAAGCTTTACAGCTAATAATCAGAAGACCATCGATAAATCATTAATTCAAAACTACATTTAATTTAATAGAATGTGTAAAAATATAACACACTAGTAGTGCATATACAGTTATTTAAAAATAAATAAATAATAATAATAAATAAATAATTTGCTTCCTAAATTGAGCTAATATTTTAATTAAAAAAAAAACGACCCTTATATCATTATATTGATCAGAGTTCAAGCTTTTTCAGCTAATAATAGATGATTAATCATTAATTCTGAAATACGTTTAATTTAATACATTGTGTGAAAATATAACACACTTTTAGCCCATATACAATATCTTAAAAAAAAAAAAAAAAAAAAAAAAAAAAAAATTACTTCCTGAATTGAGCAAATAGTTTAATAAGAATGAAAAAAGCAAACAAAACAAACCTTAGCTATATATTGATCAAAGTTCAAGTTTTTCAGTTAATAATAGATTATTAATCATTAATTCTGAAATATATTTAATTTAATACATCGTGTAAAAATATAACGCAATAGTAGTCCATATACAATTTCTTAAAAAAAAAAATAAATAAATTACTTCCTAAACTGAGCAAATATTTTAATAATAATAATAATAATAATAATAATAATAAAAACCCTTAGCTATATACTGATCAAAGTTCAAGCTTTTTCAGCTAATAATAGATGATTAATCATTAATTCATAAATACATTTAATTTAATACATTGTGTGAAAATATGACACACTAGTAGTCCATATACAATATTTAAATAAATAAATAAATAAATAAATAAAGTACTTCCTAAACTGAGCAAATATTTTAATAAGAATGAAAAAAAAAACCCTTTATTGGTCAAAGTTCAAGCTTTTTTAGATAATAATCTGAATATCATATTATAAAACATGTATAATAATCACTTATAAACAAATTAAGTTAAATAATGCTATAAAAAGTGATAGAATATCTTTATTAAGACTTACGATCGTTTCATCGCACAATCGGCGACATTTTCAAAATCAATCATAATAGAAAATATTTTCACATAACTTAAAAACAATAATATAGTAAACAATGTCACGAGACATGAAGCATAATGAAAATATTGCAACCATAAAATAAAATAAAAATTAAATTAGCTATTTGCGAGCGTGGATTAATTTTCACATAATTTAAAAACAACATGGTAAACAATGTCACGAGACATCAAGCATACTGAAAAACATTGCAAAACATAAAATAAAATAAAATTAACTTGGCTATTTGCGAGTGTGGATTAATTTTTACTATTGTTTCTAAAATTACTTAGTATCTCTTTCCAAATTCTAGGTAGGTATTTTCTATTATGATTGATTTTGAAAATGTCGCCGATTGTGCGATGAAACGATCGTAAGTCTTAATAAAGATATTCTATCACTTTTTATAGCATTATTTAACTTAATCTGAATATCGTTGATAAATCATTAATCCATTTTACAATCTACGCAACGGATTCATGTGATTAATTTTTAATTGCAAGTGAATACTCTGAAATTGATCCTATTTAAATTTCATCAAAATTAGTTTAGTACTTTTTTAGGAATTCAACAAAAGCCAAAAATAAATAAATAAATAAATATACAATATTAATATAAATAAATGAAAGAATGAATAAACATCTTTCAAATAATTCATTTTCAACGATTTTCATCAAGTGACGTAGCACTGTCTGTTTAGCGAGAAAGTCGCTACACGGCGATTTTCCTCCCTATTTATATGGTTTTGTTTGTAGAATTGCTGATTAACACAGGGTGGGCCAAAAACAGGGTTGGGTTTCTTCCAGGACAGTGGAAGAAACTGGAAAAAACTGGAAGAAATGGAAGAAACCAACAGAAACCAAAACAAATGCTCAAAATTAAAGTATATTAACTATGTAAAAGAATTAAACTCAAAGTATAACTATATGAAATCTAAAGTGGAAAATTTAATTAATATTAAAAATAATTTTTTTGCAAAAATAAGTTATTTTTTTTATAACAAACTTCAGGTTCAGCATGCTTTTACAGGTGATGGATTTTACAATTTTAGAGGTAGAGGGATATTTTCTCATTAATCATGCCAATTCTGTTTAAAAAAAAAAAATTGCAAATTCTTTATTTTTCATATAAAAATGCATTATTTTAAAGGTATTTATGGATTATTTTACTGTGCATCACAGGAAATAAATGAAAGTGTAAGTATTTATACTAGCATCTAGCATGCTGTGATTAATGTTCTAAAAATGCCCGTAGGTATGTCGAAATGCTTTTAAACTCTCCTTCATGTTCTGTAAGACTTGAAAGAATTTAATTCATCTTTTGTATCCATTCTAAGTTGATAAACCGATTGCAGCATCCTACTGCTAAAAAACTTTTGTTTTGTTATACCATGTTTCAAGATGTAGTAAGAAAAATAAGGATTTTAATGAAATTTTTAATACATTAATTATTGTGTATTACTTACTTTAATAACATTGATGTAAATTAAAAGCACTGTCTTTTACTTACATGAATTTCTTTCTACCATTCATAAATGATCCGCACTGTTTACTACTAGTTTCAGAAGTCTAAATAATTTTAAAAATACGCTGGTTAAATTGAAATTGATAACTTTTAATTGATTTTGTATAATTTTGATAAAATTCCTTTTCTTCGAGTAGCGAATAATTGAAAAGCTTTAGACAGGTGTGTGATCTTGGCTAAAAAAAATGATGTAATTATTAACTTAGCCTATATAATGAATTAAATTTATATAGGTCTAATGAAATTTACTTAAGGTTATCTATAAGAAGAATACATTTATTGTTTCTTACAAAGTTGAAACTTATATTGTAAATTATTAAAGAATAACAGTTTCTTCCATTTCTTCCACTTGGAAGAAACCTATTTCTTCCGGTCGGTTTTTTCCATGGTTTTTTCCGCAGTTTTTTCCACTTTGGAAGAAACTTGTCAACCCTGGCCAAAAATTCCTGAATTTTTTTTAAATTTAATATAAAATCAAGTAATTAGCGTACAAGAGTGCGGTTAACAAAGCTGTCAATTTAATAAGAATAGAAATCTTTTTTTAGGTGCGTTCGTAATTATATAAATAAGTAGCGCCTATTGTCGTTTAGTCCGTCCGTCTGTCTGTCCGTTCGTCCGCATATCACAGAGCAAAAACTACCCAACCGAATGGTCTGAAATTTTAAATGTATAATTATTTCAAAAATTTGTCGACTCATTTCAAATTTTATGAAAATCGGATGGATAGTTTAATCACAGGGACAGTCAAAAGTTTTCCGTTACATTAAGGCCATATGGGAAAAAATTATTGCAAGTGCATTTTAACGATGTTACAGCCTTCCGAATGGTCTGAAATTTTAAATATATAATTGTTGCAAAATTTTGTCGAGTCTTTTCAAATTTTATGAAAATCGGATGTATAGTTTAATGACAGGGACAGTCAAAAGTTTTCCGTTACATTACGACCAATGGGAAAAAATTATTGCAAGTGCATTTTAAGGATGTTAGAGCCTTTCGAACAGAATAAAATGGATATGCACTAATGAAATGCACTAAAATATACATTCAGTACAATATGCGGTGCAAAAGATAGTTATAAAACTAGTTATAGTACGAACGTACGAATTTATTTGTCACGTTTGACGAGCAATTTCCAACTTGTCTTTTTGGTTAAAAAGTAATAGTATTTCATAGTAGTTATACAGTATTAGAGATGTATGGTCAACTAAGACATATTATTATTATTATTATTATTATTATTACTATTATTATTATTAACCATTTGGAAAAATGGTTATTGTCCTCGTCAGGGTAGGAAATCAAAAGCATATCTGAAGTTTTTTATTGGTTTAATCCGCATTTTATTCGTTTTCTGATTGGTCTATACAGTAATCTGTATTTCCCTTTACTTTCAACAGAGATGGATACTTCTGTTGCCACTATGACAAAAAAGTAATGAAAACTGAAAAAAAAAAAAAAAAAAAAAAAAAAAAAATATATATATATATATATATATATAACTCAGAAACAAATTTAGATACAGCTTTCAAACAAATTGCATTTAAAAGTGCATTTTTTTCTCTATACGACGGTGTAAAAAGTAATATTGTAAAATGTTTAGAAGTTTAAGAATGAAATTTCAGTTAAAATGGGTCGTCAGATTTCTAGGATGGAAAAGCCTTTTCCCGAACAATCAATGAAATGCTTGGATAATACGTAAGTTTCAGGAAATCTTGCAATTTGTACGTGTAATAACGCTATTAATGTTTAATCCACGGCGTACGTAATGTATGATCCACTCCGTGCGATTTTTTAGGTCTTAAATTTTAGTCTTTGAAAAAATCATTTTCCAAATGGTCGTTGTAATTTGTTAAATTACTTTATTATTATTATTATTATTATTATTATTATTACTTTGAAATCAATGCAAGTCTTAGCATTTAGCGATCATTCACTTGACTTTTATACTTAACAAGGGGATAACCCGGTCTCCTTGGGGTTACAGAATGTAGGTGAAAACCATTATGTATCGTACAGTGAAACTCTCATTTAACGAAGTCTCATCGTTATTATACTTAAACACTTCGTTATGAAGAAAATTCTTTAAATAGAAATCAACTCAAATTCATCAAATTTGTATAATAAAATACGCATTCATAAAACGAAAAATACACATAAAATGGAAATATTGGAAAATGTATTTTAATTCGGGCTGTAACCTTTTTTTAATAGACATATGAAAAAAAATTAATTAGAATAATGTCTAAAAAGAAAAAAAAACACATAATAAAGAGAGGTAAACAAACACTGAATCATAGCGTAACTTTTCTCCTTTTTTCTCAGTATTCTCAATCCTTAACTTTAAAAATGTCTATAGTATTACTTTGTACAAGTTTCTTATAAAAAATACACTGTTCATAAAAATTTTCGCACTTTTGTAAGTTTTCTAACATCTATAACATTTTCGTGAAACTGGAGTCCCCTTCTTATTTTATAGAAGTCTTTTATCATTTCTTCTTTTGAATAGAAATGATTAAATGATTAAATAATTTCATTTTCATACAATCCGCTGAAATAAATTCATACATACGGCGCAACGGCAAACTCTAGGTTTGAATGTTGTACACACACGAAAGTGAAATAAACTTCGTTATATAGAATATATTTTTCGTAATATATGGATATTAATATACATTTAAATGGTGTTCAAAGTCAAGGCTCAGCAGAAAATTTCGTTAAGGCTGTTCTTAACTGCTCTGCTCAACTAGCGCAAAACGTTTTGACACATTTACAAATTCATTTTTTTAGCAAAACGATATAAAATTAGAAAGCCTGGCCATGGAAGCGATTTGGAATTGAACTGTTTTTTCCATTTTTTGATTAATAAATTACCTATTGAGTTATAAGCGATTTTGATCACGTGACAAACACGATTTTCGCCCTTCACGGACAGGTATTTCTGCTTTCTTCGGGAACTTCGGTTCAAAACGTCAACTTTGACACTATTTTTTGAAAGATCTGTTGCGTTTGAAAAAAAAAAAAATAGCTCGATTGCATAGTTTCTGAACAACAACATCTGCTAGTTTCATGCATTTCCGAACAAAAATAAATTACAGTCGGACCTCTATTTAATGAACCTCTATTTTGCGAACTTTTCCTCGGAACCAACAACATTTTGCGAATTTCTTCGTAAAATAACCTCCAAATAACGAAGTGTATTCTCTATTTAACGAACTTTTTCTTCTGATATATATATATATTTCTCCCTATTTCTCAAAATATTTCCGGACACTTCAAACTTATTCTTACTTTTACACAATTCATAATGCTCAAAAACCTTGAATTAGTTTTACCAGGTGCCAAACTCAACGAGAGCAGTAAAATCCCTGTTCATCCCATTCTTTGCATTTCATTCAGGAAATGCAAACTTTCAATATCCCCCTTTCACACTCAAAAGTGCTGTTCTGTAGTAAATAAGTTTCAGTAATTAAATTTAAGGACGCATGTAGTAATACAATGCCTAAAATTACTTGTTATAATAAATACGATAATGTCATTAAAATTCATTAATTTTAATGTAAATATTTTCTTAAAATTGAAAATACAGTGTATTTCCGTACAATATATTTTTTTAATTCTTGTTGTCCTTACAGATTTCTTTTTGATGGGTAAAATGAATAATAATAATAAAAAATAAATATGATTTGCAAAAAAAAAGTGTGATTAGTTAAGTTTTTTAATAATGTTTAGTGTTTATGGATTAAAAATCTGTTTTGTGTTGTTTAAAGTATTTAAAAAGGTTCATCTCTATTTAACGAATTTTCCACATAACGAACTTTTTTTCGGGATTTAGCGACATCGTTAAATAGAGATCCGACTGTAAAACTTACGTCAGAAAGTTTACCCTTTTGGATTTGAGAACATTTGTAGAAAACTTACGAAACTTACGTTCGAGAAAACTTACGAACCCATTAACGGGAAGTACGAGTGTATTTCTGATGTCAACATTCTCTTTTCCCTGCCCTTACTTAAGGAATACCGATGAATAGAATATTTTTCGAAAGGTTATGCAAGCGGCTTTTGGTGGATAAACTTATATATCGTTAAAACACGTTGTTTGATTTAAAAAAAATTGCAGTTAATCAAAAATTAATGAAAAACATGTCAGCAAATAAAAATATATTAAATTTAAAAAATCAAAAAACCCGACTGCGTAACTTAGAGTAGAAGCAACAAAATCTGATAAAAAAAATTCGTGTGTATGCTTTAAGATATGTACAATAAACTGTTAAAATTTCAAAAAGATCCATCATGCAGTTTTCTTACAAAAAAATCATAAAAAAGTGCTTTTTTTTTGGTCTCCTAATGTAGAAGGTTCCCTTAACAACCGAAGAAATCGCTAAAGATCTCTATATTCAATTATAGCCTTTTTGATTCTGTTCATTTCAGTGGTTTAAGTGCGAAATTAGATTACATGTCTTAAATTTGTGCTCTATTAATTGATTGATGAACGGTTTAATTTCTTTATGGAATTTGAGCTGGAAACAAATGTTGAGCTATATTAATAGTAATTTAAGTGCAAACGGTTTTATCTTTCGTAATCGTCTGCACGCGATAAAGATAGGTTTTTACAAAAAATCATGTTCGGAAATTATTTTAAAAACAATAAAAAATGAGTAAATTGCGATATAGTTTTCAAACAAATTGCGATCATTCCCCCCCCCCCCCCCTATTCGACGGTGTAAAAATTGAAAATTTGCGGTATTTAGAAGTTTGAATAATTGCAATAAAAACTAATAAAAGTGAAACTGAACGATTTGCTGTTGCCACCGTCAAAATGTCGTCGACGTTAAGCACAGTTTGTCCTTTATAATATAGAATAGATACAGAATCACGGTTCCGCGTATGCGTATCTGCGATAAATAATTTTATTCAGCATAAAATAGCGAAGAAAATCATTGGTTAAAAATAATTTTTTGGTGAATACGCGGACGAGTGAAGGTTTGAACATCAGAAATATCATTAAGCTTTTCCGGCGCGGAGTAATTCTGTTTATAAACTGACGAAATTTTGGACTCGCACCGCAATTTATAAACAAATTTATTAGAAAATACGAACTTGCTTATTTTCATGTACATTATAATAGAAAAATTTTAGTTAAATATTCTTGGTGCCGTTTGTCAGTTTTGGAATTAAAATTAGGTGTCCTTTTTTAAGGACACCGCGCCGGTAAGGGTTAATAGATCCAGTTAGTGCAGGCATCTGCCGGATTTTCATTAAGTTTCAATCTGTAGGATTATTTTAACACATTGTTTTTATTAAACCATCATTTTTATTTATAGTAAGCATCGAATATTTGCATGAATTTCTAAACGAGTGATTTTAACCAATGTAATTTTCACATCAATAAATTAACTAAAAGCTAAGCAATAAAGATAGTTATTTTTTTTATTTATAAATGGGAGATAGCCCACCTTGGGAGGGTGGTATAAGGAACCGCCAATGCATCATTGTAGTTTATACCCGTGTTTCTGAACCCCGTAATTATTCCGCAAGTGGGGTGACTTTATGTTATGTAACCTCGCGCACACGCCTGGCATGCTGCGCGTTTTTTATACAGTTTCAAAATACTAATTAATACTTGAGAACATTATGATGAATGAAGTAAGTGCGTCTATATGACACGTGATAAGCTAAAATTATTATAGTAATTAATCTGTTTGTGAAAAAATATACTACTAGGCCGCAGGGCTTGAGTGAAAGAATTTTATGTTCATAGTACTATGTTCCTGTGAATCGGTTGGTTGGTTTTGGATTATGCGGTCATTTTTTGAAAAGCAATGGTTCCAAATACTTTACATCTTGACAATAGTAACAAGTGCTCTAACCACTTAAAGTGCGTTTTCTGTTAATTGATATTTCCCTGTTTTAAACTTATAAACCTATTAAACACTGTATTGTACATTTTTATGTCATAATAGAACTGATTTTGAAAAAAGTTTCAGGGCTTTAAACACTAAAATTTCCGCTTTCTGGTAGTTGATATTTCCCTATATTAAACATTTTTGTTTCATAATAGTACTAATTGAGGGATTCACAACCATAGTACACCAAATCCCCTTCCCCCCCCCAAAAAAATGAAATGAAAAAAAAGTGGTTTGTTAGTTTAGTACCCGACTGCCAAGAAGGGTTATTTGTTTCACGCGTATCTGGGTATGTGGATTTCTTTATACTCTCGAAACATCCCAACGGCTGGATGGATTTTAATGAATGAGGTCTCTATCGATTTGTCTTAATCGTTCGATGGTTATAGGCTACGTTTTGTTTTTATAAATTCAAAATGCCGGCCGTAAAATACAAAAATGGCGGTAGAGACGAATTTTTTGAAGTGAAAACTTCTTTAGGCGCGTTGAGCTTTTTTTGAGATGGAGAAAAACCACAGATTTGGAGACACTGTTACGTAACCGACATGCTAGCATTTTGGCACATAGACACTAGCGCGCCAAGCGGTGAATGACAGGAACTTTTCCCTCTTCAGCTCAATCCGCAAAAGAAGAACGAAGCTAAAACTCACTTTTTCTCCCGGCGTTCACACAGGAACACACACAAAATTTACATTTTCGTTGCAGTACGCTGTTGTGTTTATTGTTAAAGACAAATACTTGATACTTTCATTATTGAAGTGAAAGCTTTTTTGGGCGCGTTTGGCATTTTTTGAGACGGGAAAAACCATTGAACTCGTGATACTGTTATTGTAACCGAAACCTCTGTATATAAGTATGTACATGTATTGTGCATAGTTCGGTATGAGGAAGACGGGCAATTAATTGTTATTGATTGCTTAATCAATAACAACAATTTACAGGCAAGCGCGCCGCATGCTTGCCTGTGCGCTATTGGTTCCCGAAATACACGTACAAGAGTTAGAAAAAGGAAATCTCATCCAAAACATCTCATGTAAAAATTAGCCAAGTCTCGTGACTCTTGCTAAAATAAAACTACCTTGCTCTAGCAAAATAAAATTATCTTTATTCAACAGTTGTTATTTATGTCAATAGTTGGCGGCTAAAGTGAACTATTCGATCAAATATCGGGTAAGTTTAGCAGAAAAACTCTCTTGTTTTTAAAATTCGTGTTATTTTTGCGTTATGGTGTATGTCTATGGTGTATGTTATTGTATAATAATGAATAAAAAAACACTATATTTAAAAGTATTTCCTGCACAATAAAACATTTCCTGACGATTAAAAAAACACACACATAATTGTTGAAGTTTTCACTTCTATTGGCACTCCCGGAGTGCCACTGTTTTTTTTACGCACCCTATTGAGAGGCATATCATTGGATAGGTCTTTCAAAATGAAGACAATGTTTCATTAACTATTTTACAGTCAGAAGCTCCGTTTAAATATTACACAACCTGGAAGTTGTGTAGGTAGGATCTCTAGCTTTGCTACAACTCTGACCTTTATACACATCTATAGGCCTCATCAAAACAGTGCTTATAGATAGGAACTAACAATTAAACACAACTTACAAGTCATCAGTACAAGTAAATAAAAAAATAGGTAAGCAATATAAAAAATAGTTTCACATTGATGAGAAATAATTAATTAGTTCGCTTTTTACGCAGTCGGGTTTTTTGATCTTTTAAATTAAATTTAATTATTTATCTCATAGTTTCAGATTGGCAATCATTTACAAAAATAGTATTTATGTGTGTTTTGGGAAAAAATCGCCAAGTTCAATCTGCGGACCTCAAACACATCTGTTCATTTCAATGTATTATAGAGTACTTCCGAATGTTAGGTGAATGAATTAACCCTTTCACCGTCCGAGGGTTTTGCAGTATTTTTATAAGAATGCTTGTAAATCCCAGGATATATATTTTTTTCAATCTCAGTTTGATGCTATAATATCTTTAATATAACTACTTTCTATATAAGGTTAAAAATAGAATTCTGTTTAAAATATTTTGGTCTACAGCCATTTTAACATGATTTCTAGGAACGGAAAAATCCGGGCCAAACGGTTAAAGGGTTTTAAGTAGGTCACAAAGGCACGCATTATAATTATAGTAATTAACCCTTAAATGCATGTTTTATTTATTTTATTTCGAAAAAGTTATATATGATTCTCAGAAAGGTTTATTACAAAGGAAAAATGATGAAAAAAAAATCAGAGGTACATTTTTCGTATAATACGTCAAACTTTTCTTACGTTGCACACCTACAATACAAGTAAAAACTACTCTCATAACTAAAATGATTCAAATTAGTAAATATTTTAATAAGTATGAACCTAAACATCTTATTTTATATATTTATTTTGTAAAACTTAACCCTTAAATACATAAATTATTCTTTTAGAATTGTATTTTTATTTTTATGTTAAAAATTAGACACCAGAAATTTTAAGATAAATTTTTAACTTTATTTAGTAGCATATTTGTGTAATCTTTATAGGATTGATATTTCTATTTAAATATAGTGTTTGCTAAGAGTTAAATAAAAAGAGATTCAGATATGCATCACTATACATTTAAGGGTTAATCTGTGAATTAAAATATCACACATTTTGTTCATATGATACATGCTTAAGAAGCAGATGAATAATAATAAAAAAAAAATTACTCGCAATACAGCAGGACATTTTAGTATGAAAATAATTCATTAATAGCATTTTCCATTAGAATGTGCGGTTACATTAACAATTTAGTATGAAAATAATTCATTAATAGCATTTTCCATTAGAATGTGCGGTTACATTAACAATTAATCACTGTATTAAAAGAAAATCAATACTAGACAAAAAAAGATAAACAAAAAAAATATATTTTGCTCAGAACTATACAATCCTCAAAGAGAAACGAACTATGTAAATATAGCAGTGTAAGATCGTAAGTCTGACTCATAAAAGCAATTAAAAACACCTCAAAACAACTAGATTTTTATATCTGTCACGGGGGTGTTATCCATTATAAAAAGGTAGGAACAAAAGGCTCTTTGTCATTGGTCGGTCGCAGCTATTATTTGAGATCATTCGCTCTGTTACTGGAAAAATAGGCTCATAAATTTTACCTTTGAAGTGTGCGTGTCTATTCAAAAAGACGGCGTGTGTAATTTATTAATATTTATACGCATAGTTTTTCCTTTTGCAGCCTTTGATTTTGCGGGTATAGTGTGCCAGACAGTTCTTAGAAGGTTTAATCTAAATACACTTATTTGTCGATTATACTTTAAAGTAATATATTTTGTATTATATATTTTATTTTTTGACGCAAAAAATTACATTTTAATGCGACAAATATACGTTCCCAAAGAATACGGGGAAAAAATACATTATACCTATGGAGAAATAGCACACTGATTCGAAACCTAAATAAGTTTTTCCGATTCAGTGGGAAGAGTGTGTTGCTTTCGTTTTTAAATTTAAATTTTAAATTATATAAACTAGATTTAATACAAATTAAACAAATTGATCTTACTTCTTCTAAGTTTGCTATTTATTATTGTTATTATTTTTTTCTGCATAATAGGCACATACTTTAACAGCCCCTAGTGTATTAGTAATTCGACAGTAATAGTATTAGTTCCTAAACGCTATATTTGATTGCAGTGGTGATTTTAATGCGAACTCTCCGCTCTGGGGAAGTCCCAGAGAGGACGCTAGGGGGGAGAGTTTCATTGAATTTCTCGTCACTAACAACCTCGCAATCTCTAATATTGACAACCGTAAACATACATTCATTAAAAGAAATAAATCGGGCACAATCGTGGCAAAAGGATTCCCAGACCATACTCTTGTTAATCCTATTGCACTTACTTTTATTCGTAACTGGCAAGTTGTTGATATACACACATTTTCTGATCATAAGTTCATTGAATTTTCTCTTCAAACTACTCCTCTTTTAGTCACGCAACGCAGATACAATACAAAATTTGGAAATTATAAAAAATTTGATAAAATTCTAAAATCCAAACGAAACACACTTAATTTGACTTTGAATTCTATAACTAACACAGAAGAGCTTAATATATTTACAGAATTGCTAATAGACACAATAAAAACGGCGATACGAGCCACCTTCCGCCTTAAAAATCTTCGCAAAGCACCTGTTTTTACATTTTGGTCTCCGGAATTAAAATCAAAACGTAATTTACTAACAGCTTTGCGTAAAAAACTTAAAAATTTGAAACAGCTAAATTCACCCCCTGAAATTATCCAACAATTCAAATCCTCATACAACAAACAAGCTGCCATTTACAAACGGTCTATTCTTGATGCCAAAAGCGAAGCTTGGAGGTCCTTTTGTTCGCACCAGAAGAATCCCTTTGGTGTTGCACAAAAATTCTTTTCTGGGAAGTTCTTCACTCCGGATGAAATCCTCCTAGAGCGGCCTTCGGGCTTCTCGTCGAAACGTAATAATCTCGAATTCCTTACCAAACATCTTTTTGGTGAAACAGTCTATCCTAACCATAATAATCTCGACATTAAATTTTCGAATTACTCTGATAAGCCTTTTTCTAATGCGGAACTTCGCGCCACACTTGGCAAATTCAAGGATAACAAAGCTCCTGGTGCTGACTCTATTGATTTCCGAATTCTCAAATGTTCCTTTAATATATTACCAGAGATTTTTACCCAATGGGCCAATTTCTGTCTTTCTTTCCATTATTTTCCTCTAACTTTGAGACAAGGGGAAGTAGTATATTTCCTTAAGCAAGGGAAGACTCCCTCTGAACCCAGCTCTTATCGCCCGATCTGCCTGCTTCCGGTGTTAGGTAAATTACTAGAAAAATTAATAGCTAAACGTCTTATTATTTTCCTCGAATCAAACAAGTTATTAAGTAATAGGCAATTTGGATTCAGAGAGGGCAGATCATGTGAAAAAGCTCTTTCCGAAATCTTGACTTCCTGTGCTTTTAAAATTAGTGAAGGCAAATACACTTCCCTGGTCTCTCTTGATATTCAAGGCGCTTTCGACAATGTTGAGTGGAGAGACATTCTCCTCCAACTTAGCATTCTAAATTGTCCGGGTAATATTGCTGGAGTCATTCGTTCTTATCTTTCTGAGAGAAGCATTCTTGTTAACTGGGGAGCAGGAATCTCTATCCACCCACAGAGAAAGGGTTGTCCACAAGGTTCCTGCCTGGGGCCAATTCTTTGGCTCCTCATAGCTAATATTATTCTCTCAGAATTCGAAAAACTTGGTTACTTGCTTTTTGCGTTCGCGGATGACTTCAGCTTTATTTTCTCTGGTTTTCGGCGTCTGGACTTGGAGTTGGAGGCTGCTTTTGCTCTCCCAATTTTCTGTCAGCTGCTGGAATCACTGCACCTGCAACTTTCCACTAATAAATCCCAAGCCCTAACATTTGCAAAACCTTATAAACTTAAAAGGAAACCCACCATCAGAATAAATGGCACTAGCGTCCATCATGTCTCTAACCTTAAATTGTTAGGATTGTCAATAGATGAGCACTTGAACTGGTTCTCTCATATTAATTACCTTAAAATCAAACTAGTAAAATTTTATCATAACTCAAAAAGATTAACCACTAAATCTTGGGGTATTAAAAGCCATATGCTAAAAATTTGGTACTCTACTATTGTTGAAAAAATTATCACCTATGGAGCATCTATTTGGGGGGGAAATCTTACAAAAGCAGCACTTAATAAATTAGTTTCTATACAAAGGATGTTTCTCTTGCAAATTTCTAGGGGATATAGAACCATTTCCAGTGATGCTCTCAATATCTTGACAGGTATTCCTCCCATTTCCATTACCATTAAATATGAGTTCACTAAAAGCAACATCATCCATTTGGAGAATGAAGCTATCTCACAGCAATTTTTTCCACAAATGATGATTCAGCGTAAGACTCTTGGCTGGCAGTTTCATCCGGCAGATGAGACTTCCCACCTACAAGTAAACCCGACTATAAATTCTTACTCTCCCACTCAAAATGTTATGGTCTTCACCGATGGCTCACGCACTGTTACCGGAGTAGGTGCAGCTTTCTGCGCTACGAAAGGGAGTGAAGTGACTCATCGTTGGTCTTGCAGGCTGGATAACAATAATTCCATTTTCCAAGCCGAACTCTTTGCCATCTTTAAAGCTTTAGAGTGGATTTCTCAACAAAACCAAAATTTTTTAATTCCAGTTTTTAGCGATAGTCTTTCAAGCCTGCAGGCTATCTGTTCGTTTGGCTCAACAAATCCCCAGGTTACTGAGATTAAATCACTTCTCAAAAATCTTCTCTGGAAAACCTATTTAAGCCACGTTTCAGCCCATAAGGGTATCCTGGGAAATGAAACGGCAGATATGTTGGCAAAGGAGGCAACTGCTAAACCATCAGTTGATTTTTCACTTCCAGTACCGCACTCACACATCAAAAGACATCTACGCGCTCATTTTATGAAAAAATGGCAGGATTACTGGGACTACTCAGATAAGGGTAGATATACCTATGATCTTGTCCCAGTGGTAACTTTGGATCTTCTGCTGCTCACTCCATCCACCACAGCTTTCCTTACCGGTCATGGTCCTTTTGGAGCATACCTCTTCAAGTTCAAAAGAGCCCTTTCTCCTCTATGTGAGTGCGGTGATGATGCTGTTGCCTCTCATTATTTCTATAATTGTCCTTTAACAGCTCGCTGGCATATCCGCCGTCCTCCTGTTCTTCCAGTTGGTTGGTTAGCAAATGTTTTATCGCGCCCGATTTTGCTCTCAAAGCTTAAAAACATCTTCAACTTCTTATGTAACCTTTCAGTTTTACTCCATCACTGAGACAGAGACTTTGATTCTCCCTTATTCAGTACCCAATGTTGTTTCGCAGCAACTTGTATAATATTGTCTAACTTTGTATAACACTGCATTATTTAATGTCCTTATGTTTGTTTCACAAAGCTTGCTAATGTAACTTTTTTTTTTTTTTTAAATCTTATATATACCACTCCGCCCTCTGTCGCGCGTATTGGCGGGCTCAGCCTCGGCTGAAATTTGTAACCTTTTTTTTTTTTTTTTTTTTTTTTTTTTAGACCTCAATAAAGGGGACCGGGAGGGCCAATCTATGCTCTACAGACTCCCTTCCTAGTCTGAGCAGTCTCTCTCGGGCAGTAAAAGTAAAAGTAAAAGTATCGTTAAAAGCTGTAATAAAATACTATTAACACTTAAATACATAGCGTAACTCAGGAGTCACATGATCTTTTTTGCCGTTTGGCGCTTTCTGTTGGTCTTTGGGAGAACTATTATGTGTTACTTATGTGTCATAATATGCATATTTAAAGTTATGAAGTCTGTTTTTGTTCTGATTTGTTATCACGGGGACGTTATTGTAACATCTTTTGCTGATACTGCTTGCAATTGAGCTCGACTAACATTTTTCCTCTATCTTATATAAGTTAGTCATTATTAATTCTGCAAATTATTAAAAACACTATAAAATTATATCGTTGAATAGTTTTTATTGTGCAGTGTAAATGCTTTAAATTAAGTACAGTAGAACCTCTTTTATCCGAAACTCTTTTAACCGAAACTCTCTGTTAACCGAAATCCATTTTTAAGCTTATTTTTTTTTACTATTACAATCTTTGTGTGCAAAATCCATTTTAAAAGTTTTTTTTCTTTTTTTTTTAACTATCATATTCCTTGTGTGCAAGCGGTCCTTTCCGAACTACGAGTACATATAAATATTTCCGATCCCCTTTCTTAGAGTTCTTTGAATTTAACTTGAGCTTCCGTAAACTGCGGAGTGGGGCGAAGAAAACGAATAAATTAGCAATTCTAAAGATTTTGTATATATTTAGCAAAAAACTTCGTGATAGAGCTTCAGAGCAAAGCAATCGAAATTGCGTTAAACAAAACATTTTTTCAAACCCTTGTGATACATGTAAAAGGTACTTAATTTCAAAATTAAAATTCAGGCAATTTATCCTTGTTTCTATTTTGCTATTGCTTTATTTTTATTTGTTACCATAATAAGAAATATTGCATATATTTCTTCTTACTCTTAAAATTAAAGCATTCTCGATTATCCGAAAATTTCGATTTTCCGAAAGAGGGTCGGTCCCAATTACTTCGGTTAATCGAGGTTCTACTGTATATAATTTAAAATTATCCTTTTTTGAGCAATCTTTGTTATACAACTTAGGAGTGACATGATGACATTATGTCTAACATAAACATAAATAATTTTTAGCCCCCGGTACGGTATGCTATTTTTTTCTCCCAGCTTAAATAAGCTCCAAAAAATAACGTTACCTTATAGAAGTCAGCCCTAAAACAAAGCAGTACGATTAATTACCCTATAACAATTTTTTTAACTTCTAAGTATCGCACATTTTCAATTTTTATACCGCCGTATGGAAAAAAAAAAGTACTTTTAAATGCAATTTGTTTGAAAACTGCATCTCCATTTATTTTTTAAATATTAAATTTTTTTGTAGTTTTTGGAGCCATTTGCTTAATATTGGCAACGGAAGTACTCCATTTCTGCAGAAAGTAAAAGAAAAATAGTTGTAAAATATTAATTATATATTTTTGTTGCCATTTTTTCATAAGAACCGAAAGAAAATGTAATTAAAATACCTGCTGTTTTGAAAAAATATTAAACGAACGACTTCTGTTAAAACATACAGCTATTATAAACTATATTTAATTTTAAGTATCTATTAATGTTACACACAAATGAAGGCCTATGAATCATCAGACAGCCGTTTTTTTTTTTTTTTTTTGTCGAGTTCCTTTAATGACGGCATCTTTTTGCTGCATTTGTGTATTATTTCGCGATAGTGACGTCCCATGCATGCTTTACTGTAGATATTTAAGAGTGGATCGTAAATGTGGAATTCTTAAGCGGATGCGAATGACGTCATTTTACATAAAATAAAAGCTTGTGCTTTAAGTCTTAAAAGTGAAATATGTTTTGTACTATTTATATATGCATATATATATTTTTTTTCATCGTGGGCGATACTAAATTCCGAAAAAGCAGAATTCCTGTTTTCTAGTTTTCACTACTTTTATAGTGGATAATTAACAAAAAAAGCCTCAGATATAATGTTTTCCGAACAAAATAAAAAATCATGCATTAAAGGGTTAAAGACAGTAGGTGTTTTTGAAAAAGTTTGAATATAATTATTTTTTAGCATAATAGCACCTTTTATAATTGCGCCATATTGTGTCATTCTTTTATGGCAATTTTAATGTTCATAAAAATTAATATTTGACACAAATCTTAAATATTTATTACAGGTTATTACTTTTCTTAATTTTCTCAATACCCAAAATCTTCACTTTTTTTAACACTTCCCAACAAAGTTGAACAGTGTTTATGCATTCGGTTTGTCTGCCCGTCTGTCCACGCTCTAACTCCCGTAAATATACTCGGATGTTCATGCATTTGATAATATATATATATATATATTTATGCATTTGATAATCCATATTTTTACTAAATATTTAGACTTTTCTTACCTTTTCCGCCATTTTTCTGTTGTCGTTAGCGGACACAAACGATATATTCAGAAGCTTACATAATATGAAGTAGGATACCATTGAGAAGAAAAGTGTCCTACAGTATGAAATGTGCTAGCAGTCCTTCTTTGCTTATCATTGTTACATTCTTGTTAAATTTGTAGCAGGATATATGTATTACAAAGTAGAAACATGCCTGTGAGTAACGCTGAAGTCATATTGACGGTGGCACCACCTGACCAATAAATTTCGATTTTACTACAATTATTTTAAAACTTCTAAACATTGCACAATTTAAATTTTTACAACTTTGAGTAAAAAAAAAAAATTACTTTCAAATTGCAAATACTCTAAAAGGAGATTCTCTTAAATTAAGTTAACAAATTAAGAACTGTTATTTACATAGGTTACATTTTTTACTATGTTATTTATACAGTTCTTGATTTTCTCTGTTGTTGTTGTCAACAGACACAAACGAAATATTGATAAGCTGCGGTAAGAAGAACACCATTGAGAAGAAAATTGTCCTACAGTGTAAAAAAAAAAAAAAAAAAAAAAGATAAGCGTTCTACAGTGAGAAAAAAAGTACTTTCAAATGCAATTTATTTGAAAACTGTATCTCAATTTACTGATCTATATCGCATGCAGCTCTTTTACGGAAGATTAACCAATTCGCACTTAAAACAAATATAGATATTTCATAGCTTGTTTCCGGCTAGTAAACCGTAACGAAATGAAAACTTCATCAACAATGAAACAAAATAATATAATTTAGACGCAAATTTAAGACACATGCTATCGGACTAAAATAATATAAATTAATTGAAAATTTAAGGGGCATGTAATCGCACTTAAAACAATATGGATAGTTCATAGTTTGTTTCCGGCTAATATCCCATAAAGAGATTAAAACTTCATCAATAATCAAATAAAATAATATAAGTAAAACTCAAATTTAAGAGACATGTCATCAAACTACGTAACCACTGAAATGATCAAAATCTTTAAGACTGCTCTAAATAGGGAAGTGTTTGCTCGGCCATTAACTGCTAGCATGCGGCTAATACGAAAGCATCGCTTTTAATAAATTTCAAAACTTTATTTGAATTCCTTATTGATATTTTTCATATGAAAAGACATTTTGTTTTTGCCAACGGACAGTCAAAAAATATATAATCAATGTAAAAAATCGATTAACGCGTTTACGCCAACGCGATGGGTCACACTCGACTGTCTCAGAGCTGCCAAGTATCCAGCTTTTTGAATACCAGTATTTTAATACAGAAAATGTTGTTTCCTTTAATTAGAACAATTGGGCGATTTAAAAAAACAACATTTTCTCTAAAATAACAGTGGTGTGAAAAAGCCGGGGACTTGACAACTCTGAGACAGTCGAGTGTGACCCACCGCACCGGCGTGAACGCGTTAAACTTTTCAATTAAAAAAGATAACAGTTTTTACCTAAGTTCTGTAACCCGGGATTCCCGGGTTGGATCCTCCAGTTTTCATAGTAATAAGTAATATAAAAAAAGTTAATTCTTACTTAGGTCATCAAAGAAAAATTTAATGTAATCCCTTAAGCTAATATTAGTTTTTGTTGCATTAAAATATCTCAATTTGTTGATTTTCTATAAGCAAGTGGGTTTACAATGGAAGTTTATGGGAATTTGGCGAAATATTAGAGATATCGCCAAGTTGGCGTCACTTTTGGCGACTCATTTTGGTCGCCACATTTGGCGATATATCACGAAGTTGGCGACAAACTTGGCGGTATTTGGTGACAGAACAGGGTCCCCTCTATGGTAACCCCCCTTATAGATATGAAGATACATTAAATGCTTCAATAACCAATGGCCGCCATTTTGTCTCCCATGTAAAACTAAAATGAATTAATTAAAATTTAATTAATGAATTAATATTTGAAAAAAAAACTGTATTAACATCAATTGTCATCCAGTACAAGTTTAAAAAAATTTATTTCAACTTGATAGGATGAATAATAAGTATTTTATTAACGATTGATAATTTGAACAAGTTATATAAATAAATAAATAAATAAATATAGGGAGAGTGTGAACTAATAGTAGGAATCGAAAAATACTGTTAAAATTGCGTAAGCCAACAGAGTGGCGTGGTCAGCTACGCTGAGGGCCCGGGTTCGGATACCTCGTAAGCCATGGATGTAATTGTGTTCGTCATATGGAGTCACAGCATCTTGATTTTCCCCTTGTATAAAGAAGAAGGGACAAAAACAAGAAGATGTGTAAATGGAAGAAACAAAAATTGTTGTGTCCTGCTTATAATATCTGTTTCTGCGTATGATATGGAGCATTCGAGGCAACAGCAATAGTTCCCATAGGCCTCAAAGAATTCTCTACTACGGTGGATGTCAACTGTAAAAAAAAATGTCAAAGTTGCGTAAATAAATCCCTGATGAGATTATAAAAACAATCATGCAAATTTCCTAAACGTAAATTACGTAAAACTAGGTTAACAACTCAAGAAATATTAAAAAATGAACCACCTAATAAATTAGAGATTTCATGAGTCAATCACCTACATATATACCTTAAATAAACAACACCCCGCATAACATCCATGCAAACACGTAACGTCCACGCAAATAACGACGAAATGAAAAGTTTAATTTACCGGAGATCTTAATCATGAATAATTTAGCATGTTATCTAATGTCTGAGCTACATAGACGAACGACCCTGTCTTTTCGGAAACTTATCTGTCTTGTCAAATTGATGTCACATTTATTTCCATAATGTGTGTTCTCGACACAGTTTCTAGGCCCACCATCTTCCAAAAATGTGATGTTGCAGACAGTAGGTGTTTCTTCGAGAGGCGGTTCTTAGAGCATTCATCCGGGCATGACAAATGACGACCAACTATGCCAAGCATGTGTCGTGGCAGACCTCGAGGTCAAATTGTCCGTCACAACTATAATGTCGATACGACGATCAATTATAACGACAGATATTTTATTTAGTTATTTTTTATACGATGTTGCGAAGTGTCAGGTGGATACTTTTAGTAATTTCTTATTTTTTTTTCTTTCTGGTTTCTTTCTTTTTCTTTTCGTTTCTCAAGAGAACTATAGATGGAATCGGTTTTAAAACTCTTTAGCATCAATGAAGATTGCATGAGAAATTGCCGAAGGAAATTTTTGCACTGTTTATAATCTTGCGGCAGAATTTCTTTTCTTTTTATTATGTAGTAACCGTTACATATTCTCTCGCCCTGAGATTCTTGTGTGGGATAATGCATTAGAATTTTGTATGAAGGTTGTATAAAGAGGACATAGCCTTTTTCTTCTTTTACAGACTTTAACATCCAGTACCAGTCATTAAGATTATAATTTTCGTTACTAAAAAGTGACTTTAGAGAATATTCAGTGGGAGTTTCAACAATCTAAAACGGTGTAAGTGAAAATAGTATAGTAGTTCTTAAAAATGGTGAACTTTTCAGTTGTGATCAACTATGTGATGCCAATCATGTGTAACCAGCTATGCTTTTAGGATTTCTTTTTGTATATATTTTTTAATTTCTAAAAGGATTTGTAGCCGGAATCAGTTTTAAAACACTTTAGGATTATTGAAGATTGCATAAGAAATTGCTGAAGGAAATTTTTGCACTGTTTATAATCTTGTGGCAGAATTTCTTTACTTTTTATTATGTAAGCGTTACATATTTTCTCGCCATGAGATTCTTGTATGGGGTGATACATTAGAATTTTGTATGAAGGTTGTATAAAGAAGACATGGCCTTTTCGCTCTTTTGCGGATTTCAGCATTCAGTTCCAGTCATTTAGATTATAATTTTCATTACTGAAAAGTGACTTTAGAGAATATTCAATGGTAGTTTCATCAATATAAAACGGTGTAAGTGAAAATAGTACATTGTAGTTCTTAAAAATAGTGAACTTTTCTGCTGTGATCAACTACGCCAAGCATGTGTCACAGCTGTGCTTTTAAGATTTCTTTATATATATATATATATATATATATATATATATTTATTATTAAAGAGAGTTGTATAGCTGGAATCAGTTTTAGAACTCTTTGGGATCAATGACGATTGCATGAGATATTGCCGAAGGAAATTTTTGCACTGTTTAAAGTATTGCGGCAGAAATTCTCTTATTTCTGTATTTTTTATTGTGTAACTGTTACATATTTTTCGCCATGAGATTCTTGTGTGAGATAATGCATTAGAATTTTGTATGACTGTTGTGTAAAGTCGACCTGATTTTTTTCCTCTTTTACAGATTCTAGCATCCAGTCATTAAGAATATAATACTCATTACTGAAAAGTGTCTTTAGAGAATATTCAATGGGAGCTTCAACAATCTAAAACGGTGTCTCTCTATTCTAAAAAAAAGTAACAAACGTTGTCACAGCCGCCGCCGCCGATTTTCAATTTTTTGTGATCGGATCTCTTTCTTCGTTAATAAAGAAAAATATTGCATAGAAAAATATGAAAATCGGTGGTATTATAGAGAAATGTTTGATAAACACGCTGATGCAGACAGTTTTCAAATCGAAGTATTATTTAAAGAGATATTTAATTTGTAGTTGGACAAAATCGTTCCATTAAAAATGTTTTATAGGAGCAAAAACTATACATGGGAATTTAATCATTTTTAGATCATTTTATGCGTTAGAAGTTCCCGGTGTGCAGACTATATTTATTTTTTTAATTTGACTCATTTTTTGAGGTTATATTTCTATTTTAAATTCAAATTTTCAGCATTTCGAGAGATATTTTTTACAACTTTTAGAAAATGGTATTAATTTAAACTGTTGCCAACTGTTTAAACAGCGCAAACAATAATGTTTGCTTCAAATTAAAAATTTATTTACACGTGACTATTATAAACAGAAAATATAAAAAGCAGGAACTCATTGAAAATTACGTCATAAAAACTATATTTACACGTGAATTTTAAAAGAGAAAGAATATTGCTAAATAATAAATTCATTAACATGTGTTAGAAGTCTTAAATAGGAGAAATTACGTCACATTTACGTCATATTACACTTAGTACGTAAAATGAACAAAAAATAATATTGCAAAACAGTTTAAATTTAAAAATTGCGCGAGACATTTATTTGATATTTTGAGATGATCTTTTCAACTATTTTTGTTAGGACAGCGCAAATAATATTTCCTTTCTAACAAAAGTATTTTCACGTGAATATTAAAAAGAGAAAGAAAAGTTTGGTGAAAATGATGTCAGATTAAAAACGATACATTTAAAATGTCTTATTTAAAAAACTTTCTTTTCGCTTTGTTAAAAAATACCGGGAGAGAAAGACTCTATTTATTTAATTCATTTTATATTAGCTTATTTTGAAATGTTTAACTGATTTTATTTAATCAAAGATGGAAACATCCAATGTATCTTTTATCAGCAGCTGATTTGGCCATAAAATTTCCCAATCAAAGAGAAATGAATAGAAACCCTTTTATAAGGAGATCACCACTGTTTTATAAACTATAATTCAATCTTCCGAAATCTTTTTAAGGCCGATCAAATTAGCGTGCTTTTTGAGTCTGCAGTGTATGAACGGGGGTTGGCGAACGTAGCTCGTAGGGGGCCGAGCCCCTAGTGTTGAAAACAGTGTAATAACAAATATTTAATTTATTAAGAGACTACTGTTGTACTTTGGAGGACTTTGTTGAACAAAGATCTGAGAAATATCTTCACATAATCATACTTCACATAATCACATCTATCATACTGAATTTTTCAGTTGTGATCAACTATGATAGGCGTGCGTCTGTGCTTTTAGGATTTTTTTTTTATATATATTTTTAAAAGCTCTTTAGTATCTATGAAGATTGCATGAGATATTGCTGAAGGAAATTTTTGTCCTCTTTATAGCCTTGCTGCAGATTTTTTTTTTTTCATGTAGCATTTACATATTTTCTCGACATGAGTTTCTTGTGTGGGATAATGAATTAGAATTCTGGATGAAGGCAGTTGTAGAATAAAGAAGACATGGCCTTTTCCCACATTATATTCAGTCATTAATATTATAATTTTCATTACTGAAAAGTAAGTTTATAAAATATTACATGCGAGTTTCAACAATCTAAAACGGTGTAAGTAAAAATAGTAGTAGTTTTTAAAATTGGTGAACTTTTTAGTTGTGGTTCAACTATGCAAAATTACAACAGTACTTTTAAGTTTTTGTTGCTGTTGTTGATTATTTGGTTGTTTCTAAATAGAGCTGTAGCTGTAATCAGTTTTAAGAGTCTTTAGAATCAGATCAATGAAGATTTCGAGAGAAATTCCCGAAAAGAAACTTTTGTATCATCTTTTAACATTGCGGTAGAAAGTGTTTGCTTTATAGTTTCAACCGTGTAACAGCTACATATTTTCATACCTTCGAGGTTCTGATGTGAGAATAATGCAATAGATACAGCGAGGCACGGTCTTCTATGTTTTCTAAGGAAAATATATGAAAAAACATAACCAGAAAAATATACAGTGGTGACCAAAATTGTGAATATTTTTTTGAAATTTTCATGTTTTATAAATTTGTGTGCTTGAAGAATATAATAAATTTCACTTAAATACAAATGTTTATATATCAAATTCAAGGAAATTTAATGTAGAATTTAATTAACATAATTAAAATATCTACATTACAAAAAAAAGTTACGCTTACAAAAAGTAAGATCTATGTTAGATTTCATTGTATTTTTAAGTTACACTTACACATTCAATATTTAGTAGGATAACACTTGTTTTTCATTACAGCTTCACAGCGTCTTTTCATTGAGAGGATTAATGTTTGGAGGTCATCTTTTTTAATTACATGAGACCAAGAATCAATTATAGCTTCAATAAGTTGCGTTTTATTAGATGGACGCCTTTTTTGTACAATGATTTTCATACATCACCACAAATTTGCAATAGGATTCAGATCAGGGATGTTTCCTTGCTAGGGTAATAATTGTATGCTTTTATTTCTAAACCATTCTTTGCATATTTTTGCCGTATGGCATGGCATGGAGCTGAATCCTGCTGAAAGATAAATGGTGCGTTATTGGGGGAGAGATCCCTGATGGAAGGTATAATTTTTGGTTCCAGGACAGTTCGATGTATTTTTATGGTTCCGTACTTAAAAAGTAAAAACGGAATCATTATAAGGTCACTCCTGTTTCTGTCTTTCTGTCACAGCCATTTTACTCGTAAACTATCGAACGTGGAAAGTTCCAATTGGAGGACGTAATAGACTATTGACCCACATATTTACAGATTGTTAAACATTCTGAAAATCTGAAATATATTTAGGAAAATCGTACAGGGGCTAATTAAGTTACTTAAAAAAATCTTTTCTTTGGATACCGTGTGGGGATCGTGTGAAAGCTTTCATAACCCTGAACTCAAAAATACATTTCTTTTAATTTTAGGTATTATATTTTCAGAGATATCGTCGAAAATGTAGTGCAAAAATATGTCCCCTCCCCAATCTATTTCCGGATCTACTGAAACTAAAATTATAAAATAATTAGAGGTAAAAACGTTAATTTAATCCTTGAAGGAAAATTATAGCGATCACCCTAGGTCACATAGTTTTTGAGAAAAGCGCATTTTTCCGTTACACACAAATTTCCATTTGCGGGCTTTCAACAAAGGTGTTGAGGAACGCTGGAGGTACCTATCGTAGCAGAAGTATAAAAGCACTGTTGATAATGATTTTCGAAAAAAATCGTCGGTAATTAGCCGAGATATTAACACTTAAAGACACGGACTGTTTGGACATACATAATATCAGGGGTGGCATACACTATGAGCCAACGGTTTTTAAAGCCTAGATAACAACTTTTAATGATATATTTGTGTAATGCATTTCACAGTAGCAGTGTAAAAGCAATAAACGTCAAATTGTTAAAAACAGACTAATTTAATTAAAATTAATCCCATAAATATTATGGGATTCGCGACTATTTTGCATTGAGTGGATCTCTCTCAATACGTCTCCCATGTCTTTAAAAGTTAATTAAAAACCTATCTGTAAAAACTCGGCTCGGACCAAAGTGGCGTTGCAACTTTCGACCTCCTTTTGATGCGCGCTTAGCACAATGCCAAATTTAAACTTTGAACAATGGTTTTGTTTTAGCTACTCTGTAAAAAGAAAAGAATATTACTACGCTGAATTTAGTTTTATGAAATGCCAAATGAAGTTTAAATATGCACTACTTTTATTGCCAATACCGATTTAAATTCATCATAAACAGATTAGGGTGAGATTAAAAAAAAAGAGTTATACAGAATAGCATTATTTGATATCATTTGGGCTTTATGCCTCTTTGAACTTTTGTGGTACTATACATATTGATACATTTCTAGTATATTCTGTTATACCCAACTCTACGTTATATAGTTTTTTACAAACTCTTATATTCTTTAAGCAATGATTTTTTAAAAAAAATAATACAGTTAATAATTCTTCTATTTATTGTACGGAACCCTCTGAGCGCGAGTAATACTCGCCCTTGACCGCTTATTTTGCATGCAGAATGCTATCAATAACTTGAATACGGGTCACACCATCTGCAGACATACAGGCCCAAATTATGACATTTGTTGATCCCTTTGTAGTTGCTTCAATGCAATCAGGATGCAGCTCTTCCCCTACTCTACGTCTCTCATATTTTCGTCCATCACTGCCAAAGAGCGATATTTTACTCTCATCACTCCAGATTATTTGCTTCCATTGATTTTCTGATCAATCAATGTGTTCTTTTGCCCAGCGAACTTGTTACTTGCGTTGCTGAAGATTTAAAAATGTTTTATTCCTCGGAATTCTACCTTTCAGTCCAAAACCAGCTAATCTTCTCCATATTGTTCTTGAAGTAACTGAAATACTCATTGCATTCACTTCACATCTAATAGCATCTTGTGAAATTCTTCTATCTTTGAGGCATATCCAGGGCCATCGCTAAGACATTTTCTTCGGGGGGGGGGGGGGGGGGGAGAGGACCTTAAATTGCCAAGTCAAATTTCAATATTTGCCAACTAGTTTTATAATTTTGCCAACTTACCACAATTAAAAAATGTAATATTCTTCCTATTGCTAAAAATTTTAATAATATTGCCAATTAAATTTGAAACACTTACCAAGTCTATCAGAAATAGAAAATGTATTATAATTTTCATTAAAGTTTTAAACAAATTTGCCAACTAAGTTTGTAAATTTGCCAAGTGTAACAGAATTCGCAAACGTTTGGGGGGGGGGGGCAGGCTCCTTTCCCCTTAGCGAGGCCCCTGGGCATATCCTTTTTGTATCTTCTATCGTCAGAAGCACTTGTGTATTTTTTTGGCCTGATCTTGCTTTATTTATCACTGATTTAGTTTCTTCATAACGTAAGCATAAACATAACTTTCGTACGCCAAAGAAAGTGAATGATTCATCAACCTGTCTTGCAATTTCAACATAAGAGAGACCATTTTATCTCAATACTAGCAAACCCCGCGGCTTTGCTCGCGTAATATTTGAAATATGCCAAGTGATATTTATATGCCTAATTTTTATTAAAAGGTGCTAACTAATTTTTTTTTTATTAAAAGGTAATATTTTACTTTGTTAAGTTTTTTCTATTAAAAGGTACTTATTAATTTTAGGAATAATTCAAAAATTACTATTTAAAACACAGTTTGATTAAACATCATTATTACACTGCATTAGGCAGAAATGAGACTTAAATTAATAAAATGAAATAAAACTAAATAAATGATAATTTAGAAAATATTTTGAAACTTTTATGCTCAATTAATACGCTCATTTCAGTATTCATCTGAAGTTTTGAATTTTAAGTCCTACCACCTAAGTCCTACCTTGAAAGTCCTACCACCTCTCTCGACATAAAGGGCTATGTTGAAATAGGAACTGTCACCATTAATTTGCCAAAATTATTTTTGAAATCGGTTTGTTATTTCCTAATATTCCACAGAAACGTAATTTAAAAAGCTTTTAAAGCCCTTTTTTAGAACGTTTGTTGTTCCAGGGAACCCCAGGTGGTAGAATCACCGGCATAAAATATAGCCTGTGTAGGATCAGAGACTGTTACCACTGATTCGCAACTATTACTTTTATAATCGGTTTATACTCCCTTAAATGGCATAGAGTCGTAATTTAGAATTTTTTTAGAATGCTTTTCGCACCTTCCCTCCGCTTCACCCCTTTTTAATTCGAATTTATATTCGACGTTCCTTCGAGGGCATTTATATTTTATAAGTAACTACCATGTCATATTTAAAGTTTCTAGCCTTTTCAGTATCACAGGAATCGCAATTTAGAAAGTTTTTAGCTCCTGCAACCCTCTGGTGGTAGTGGAACAGACATAAAATATAGCTTATGTTTGAGCAGGTTCTACCACTAAAATTTGTCATCATTATTTTTTTAATCGGTTTGGTAATTTGTAAGTTTGCTTAAAAATTGTAATTTATAACGCTTTTCACTCATTTCATTTTTTTAAATTTGGAATTTTCTTTTGACTGTTCTTAGAAAGCAGTTGCATCTTGTAAGTAAATACCATGCCATACTTCAAAGTGTTAGACCCCTCAGTTGTTAAAAAAAACGCAAATTATAACATGTTTTGCTTTTGCAAACCTCAGATGGTAGTGACAGCAACATAAAATATAATCTATGTTATAGCAGGGACTGTAACCATTGATTTGCAACCATTACTTTTGAAATAGCTTTGGTATTTCCTTAGATTGAGTAGAAATCGCAATTTAGAACGTTTTTAGGTCGCTTTTCACGCATTTTCACCCCTTTTTAAATTTCCAATTTTTTCGAAACTGTTCTTAAAAATCATTTATACCTAATAAATATGCACCTTGCCTAATTTTAAGTTGCTAGCCCCTACCGATCACAAAAATCGAAATTTAGAACGCTTTTTAGCTCCTGCAACGTCTCGATGATGGTGATACCGACACAAAATAGCGTCTATTTTAGAATAGAGGATGTCAGCATCAATTTCCTACCATTACGTTTGAAATCAGATTCATTCTTCCTGAGATATTGCCGACAAATCGGCATTTAAAACGTTTTTAGAACGCTTTTCGCGCATTTTGCTCCTGCATCTGCTCTGGGGTAGTGGAAACAGATATAAAATATAGCCTATCTTGGAGCAAGATCTGTCACCATCACTTTTACACCATTATATTTGAAATCGGTTCAGTACTTCCTGAGATTGCATAGGAATCGCAATTTAGAATTTTTTACAACGCTTTTTGCGCATTTTGACAGCCTTTTAAATTTCGATTTTTTTAGGAAATGTCCTTAGAGATCATTGATATCTTATAACTAACTACCATTCCAAATTTCACGATTCTAGGCCCTTCCGTAACGCTAAAGCCGCAATTTAGAACGTTTTTCTCCTGCACCCCCTTTGGGGCAGTGGCACCGACATAAAACATCGCCTATGTTGGAGCAAGGGTTGTCACCATTATTTTTTAGATCGGTTTGGTATTTCCTGAGATTGTGTAGAAACTACCATTTAGAAAATTTTTAGAATGCTTTTTGCGCATTTTCAACCCTTTTAAATTTCGAATTGTTTAAGAACTGTTCTTAGACATCATTTATATCTTATAAGTAACTAATATTCAAAATTTCATATTTCTAGGCCCTTCAGTAACGCTAAAATTGCATTTTTAGAACGTTTTTTGCTCCTACACCCCCTTTGGGGTAGTGGCACCGACATAAAACATAGCCAATCTTAGAGCAAGCGTTGTCACCATCATTTTGACACCAATATTTTTTAAATCGGTTTGGTATTTCCTGAGATTGTGTAAAAACTACCATTTAGAACGTTTTTTAGAACGCTTTTTGTGCATTTTCACCCCTTTTAAATATCGAATTGTTTAAGAACTGTTCTTAGACATCATTTATATCTTATAAGTAACTAATATTCAAAATTTCATATTTCTAGGCCCTTCAGTAACGCTAAAATCGCATTTTTAGAACGTATTTTGCTCCTGCACCCCCTTTGGGGTAGTGGCACCGACATAAAACATAGCCTATCTTGGAGCAAGCGTTGTCACCATCATTTTGACACCAATATTTTTTAAATCGGTTTGGTATTTCCTGAGATTGTGTAGAAACTACCATTTAGAACGTTTTTTAGAACGCTTTTTGTGCATTTTCACCCCTTTTAAATTTCGAATTGTTTAAGAACTGTTCTTAGACATCATTTATATCTTATAAGTAACTAATATTCAAAATTTCATATTTCTAGGCCCTTCAGTAACGCTGAAATTGCATTTTTAGAACGTTTTATGCTCCTGCACCCCCTTTGGGGTAGTGGCACCGACATAAAACATAGCCTATCTTGGAGCAAGCGTTGTCACCAACATTTTGACACCAATATTTTTTAAATCGGTTTGGTATTTCCTGAGATTGTGTAGAAACTACCATTTAGAACGTTTTTTAGAACGCTTTTTGTGCATTTTCACCCCTTTTAAATTTCGAATTGTTTAAGAACTGTTCTTAGACATCATTTATACCTTATAAGTAACTAATATTCAAAATTTCATATTTCTAGGCACTTCAGTAACGCTAAAATCGCATTTTTAGAACGTTTTTTGCTCCTACACCCCCTTTGGGGTAGTGGCACAGACATCAGATATAGCCTATGTTCTAAGTTGGACTAACACCATCATTTTGATACCATTACTTTTGGAATCGGTTCGGTAGTTCCAGAGCTTACTTCCTACAAATAAACAATTTTTTCCTCTTTATAATAGGAGTAAGATAAGATAAGATAAGATGACAGTTTTGCTTGTTATTGTAGGTGTCCAATCAGTTCTTGTTGTTGACGACATTGTTTTAAATTATTTGCATTAAGCGAAAAAAAAACCAACATTATCCTATTTAGTTACACTAGTATTCACCCTTCTGCGAAATTCATTCCAGCAAAATACTGCTTTTACAAATCAAAACATACTACAGTTTACACTAGATTAATATTAACACAATTATTCTAATTGTTAAACAAATCATATTAGATGTAAATTTACATCTAATATGATTTGATTAGATGTAAATTTACATCTAATATGATTTGATTAGATGTAAATTTACATCTAATATGATTTGTTTAACAATTAGAATAATTGTGTTAATATTAATCTAGTGTAATTTCGTATCCAGCGATTTCTGGAGTTCCTTTACCTGAGATTTATTCTGTTGAGCTGAACCAGGTTTCAGACCAGATTCTGTAATCATCAAGGTTAGCCGGGTGAAAAAGTTCGACCAGAATCGTCCGGGATAGCTCAGATGGCAGAGCACTGGCGGCTTCAGCCAGGAGATCCCGGGTTCGAATCCTGGTCCGGACATTTTTCGCCCAGTTGGAAATTTACATCTAATATGATTTGTTTAACAATTAGAATAATTGTGTTAATATTAATCTAGTGTAATTTCGTATCCAGCGATTTCTGGAGTTCCTTTACCTGAGATTTATTCTGTTGAGCTGAACCAGGTTTCAGACCAGATTCTGTAATCATCAAGGTTAGCTGGGTGAAAAAGTTCGACCAGAATCGTCCGGGATAGCTCAGATGGCAGAGCACTGGCGGCTTCAGCCAGGAGATCCCGGGTTCGAATCCTGGTCCGGACATTTTTCGCCCAGTTGGAAATTTACATCTAATACTACAGTTTAGTTACTGACATTTGATTGGTTCTCAGAACAGTCATTGTGATTGGCTAGGAAGCTTTTATTACAATACACTTCAGTATTTATGACTAATTGAGTTTGTACTTTAGACTAAAGTAAGTGTAACTTTTTTTGTAATGCAAATATTTTAATTCTGTTTATTATTATTATTATTATTATTATTATTATTATTATTATTATTATTATTAAATTCTGCATTACATTTTCTTGAATTTGATATATAAGTGTATATATATTTGTATTTAAGTGAAAATTAATATATTCTATAAGCACACAAGTTTATAAAACATGAAAATTTCCAAAAATGTCCACAATTTTAAAAACTTATATATAAAGTCCAGTCAAATGAAAATTCAGAAAGATAAGGGCGATGTAGAGAGTTGCTTTCTAAAAGTAGTTTTATTATAAGGTATTTTACACAATTTTTCATTCAGCTCACTATCTTTCTGAGTTTTCACAATGTTTGACTGAACTTTTTATAAAAGTTATCCAAAATATTTTACTAGCAAATTACGAAATAAAAATTTTGAATCTTTCATGCATCCGCATTTGAAAAGTATTTCATAAAAATGCCTATATCTCATCCAATATTCAATATACTCACTTTTTAATTGCAGTATACTGTTTCTAGTGTTCTTTGTCAGGTTTTCGGAAAGTTGTGTTAAATTTGATTGAAAACTCTGTAAGCTATAAACAAAAGAACTTTCGAATTTTTCACAGAAATGTTAACATCTTCTCCAATATGAGTATTATGTTTACATAAATGTACACAAACGTTAAACAAGACTCATACAGTCACGCAGTCATTTAATACAATGACAGACTATTTGGATCATTTTTTGTTACATGTGCTGGGTGATCGCAAATATGATTTTATTATTAAATTTATTATTAGCCCCCTAATTGTTTTCCCGATTAAATATTTAATGAGAAATATGAAGTCAAACATGTTTTTCAGATCCTAGAAGTTCAACCAAGAAACAGTTCGCCAAGAAATTTAGTAGGTATTCGACAAAACGTGTAAAATCGAAAGCGTCTGCTTACTTACCCTTAATTTTTGAACATAAGTGTAAAATAGTGGTGGAACATATATAAAAGTTTAGAAACACTGCGAGCCCTGAGTAAAATTTGCCTTGTGAATCAATCAGGAAAGGACGTAACTAATTTAAATAAATAAAATCACAAGAGGCCAAATCAATTCTGTTACTGTTTCGGAACCATACATAGCCACGTATATTTGTGTGTATTTCTGTAGTTCTGTTAGATATTTTTTTTAACGAAAAAATAAAATGCTATGATATCTTGAGTGTTATCTTCTATTCTTCTACATAATTTTAGCTATTTTAGAAGTTATGTAAGCTATTTTTTTTTTTTTTTTTTTTTTTTATCGAACCAACTAATTTTTTTCTTCTAATAACATTGAAATTGTCTGCACGTTACTATATTTGTGCTTCGAAAAATAAATAAATTAAAACAAATAAAGAAAAAGAAGAAGAAAAAGAAGGCTCATTTAAACGCAATTAGTTTTGAAAGCGAAATTTCTAGATATACAGCAGAATGTGCTCAAAAATAAAAATCTAACCCGCTTACTTACATCTCGTAACATTTCAGTTTGGTATGCATTTTTGTAAAATAAAAATTTTAAGAAGCCAAAATCACTTCTTGTTATTTAAATTAATGTAATGTGATATAACAATAACATATATTATTTGGTAAAATAATATAATGTGTTTTTTTTTCTTTTTTTTTACAGATTTTGAACAGAAGAGATGATCATTATTATAATGAAGAAGATTTGTTTGACTTCATAATAAATTTCTGGAATAAAAAACTACGCTTATACGGAAAGATTCTGAGTATGTAATGCTTAAAAAGAAGACATCTAAGTCAGTTGGAAAATAAAATTTTTATTATCTTTTTGTGCAACATCAATATGTTATAAAAATGTTTTTTAGTAAAATAATAATGTAAACTAAATTATGTATACAACTGCTATGAGCGTTTTAAATAAATATTTATTTATAGATATTTTTGGAAGTTTTCTTTTATTAATTGTAGAAAACACAAAAAAAAACAAATATACAACAACTGTTTTTTTTTTTATGCGATTTGGTTCTGATCATTATATTATATACTATAGGGCAATTTTGCTTATTATCAGCAATGGATTTTGTAATATGTATTTTTTACATAAAATGTTCAGGTCTTTTTACATATTATAAATTTGAAAATATGTAGGAAACATGTTTAGATCACAAAAAACAACAACAACTAAATAATTTAAATATGCTAAATTATTTTCATACAAAAAACCAGGCTTCAGTATACATTAATTGTACCAGTTATACTTCGTTTTCAATCTTCAGCTAGATATTTTTTACAACTTGCATTATCCTTTTTAAGATGCGTCATAATAGTTTAAATCTTAAAATAACAAAAACAAGAAATGTGCATCTCATATACATATTTTAAAAAAATATTATATGTATGAAAAGGCAACATTTTCTTAAGCAGTTTTAATAAGCTTCATAAAACTATTTTTATAAGTACGCTAATTCGGACTAAAAGAATATAAGGTGGTCGCTGTAATCATAGCTAAAACAAATTCTTTAAGGTTGGTTTATCTAAAACTATACTTTTTAAAATTTCACGCAAGTTATCTCTTAAACTAATCAATATTTTTAGATTATAAATTATACCTATATTTTGAGCTTGAGACTAAATTTGTTTATTTTTTTACCCACAAGAAAATTTTATGCACTAATAAATTGATAAAGTTTTTGGAGAAAATATGCAATACTTGTAACTTTATCTTAAAAATAGAAATTTTGTTATTATATATGAAACATCAGAACTTTTCTTATAAATTTAAGGTATCTGGAGTAATTATGCGTGCATTCTTTCACAGCATTTTTATCGAAAATGATACTCATTGCTTTTAATAAACGCATACACATGAGCATTTATTCAATCACTCTGTATAGAGAGTGATTGAATAAATGGTCATGTATAGAATTGAATGTAATTTGAATGTAATTAATTAAATGCCATGTTTAGAATTGAATATATTCAATTCTAAACTGAATGAAGATATCTACACTGACGTTCTTAAAAAAAAAAAAAAGGACATATTCAGGAAGGTTTCCAAAATGCTCAGAAACATTTCCGAAATATGCACAAACATATCCGAAATAGGCACTAACATTTTCAAAATATGCAGGAAATATTTCAGAAATATGCAAAAACGTTTCCGATTACTTTACAGAAATATGCGGAAATGTAACTGAAAATTCCAGCCATATTGCTGTCCCATTATTTGGAGTAAAGTTTCCGATATTTTTACAGTGTTTTAAAAAAGACAAATGTTTCTTTATCTATAGGAAAATATAATATAACCACGAACGAAAATATACAGTTACCTTGTCCGAGTAACCCACGATTCTGAAAGGCGTTCTTTATCTTTAGAAATCTCATTAACCAATATATTTTCGAGATTTAAGGAAGCATTTATAAAAACAAAAGTTTCATTTGCTTCCACTGATTTTCGGAAACGTTTCCGAGTCCTTTTTATAGTCTATTAATCAATTTTTTCATAACGGAATATGGGGTTTTAGCTCACAGGCTATCAAAGCTTGAGAACTAATGTGCCCGCAGGTTATGTATGTACGTGTGTAACGCGATAATTCTTTATAGAAATATCCGATTCGCTTCAATTTTTTTTCTACGTTCAATCTGATAAGGTGCTTCCCTGATTAGTTTTGAGGGTTCATTGGTTAAGTATAAAGGGGGAACGGGGAGCTAACCTACCACCAACCCCCTTAATTTAGATAAGTTGGTTTTTCAGGCAGAATTTTCCGATTTGCATCAAATTTTGTAAATAGGTTCATTCTGATAAGGTGCTTCTCCGATTACTTCTGAGGGTTCATTGGTTAAGTGTAAAGGGGAGAACGGGGTCTAACCTTCCCCCCCCCCCTTAATTTAGATAAGTTGGTTTTTCAGGCAGAATTTTCCGATTTGCATCAAATTTTGTAAATTAGGTTCATTCTGATAAGGTGCTTCTCCGATTACATTTGGGGGGTTCATTGGTTAAGTATAAAGGGGAACGAGGGACTAATCCCCCCTTAATTTAGATAAATGGGTTTTTCTATCCTATTTGCTTGAAATTTAGCACACCGGCTTATCCTGATAAGGCGCTTCCCTGATGAGATTTGTAGGCTCATGCTCATGTGTTAAGTATAAAGATGGGAAACTGAGGGGTGGGGGCTAATCCCCCTTTAATTTAATTTTCGAGAGACAATTTTCTTTGAAATAAGAGTATAATATACAATTAGTGTGAATAGCCTGTGAGCTCAATGCCATCAGTTTAACTGGTCACTTTTCAATTTATTTGGGTGCTATCCGTTCTCAAGGAAGCATTTTCGTGTTCAAGAAATATGTTTTACAGGTAAAAATGATAGACTAGAGAACAGTAATTCTGGTTTTTCAGAATTTAGTGTCGCCCCGGCATTTCCATTACTTCATTTTCTTCTGGTGGACTGGTGGTTTCTATTATTATGAAACAGCCATTGTAAATGAAGCGTTTAGGTGACGATGAAAGAGCAGCCGTAAAAAGTTAGAACTCTGATTTTCTGGTTAGAATGGGGAAAAAAAAATGGGCATAATTAAAAAATAAATAAATAAATAAAATAAAAATGGCCATTTTTTTTTTTATTCTGACCAGAAAATCAGAGTTCTAACTTTTTACGGCTGCTCTTTCATCTTCACCTAAACGCTCCATTTATTATGGCTGTTTCATAATAATAGAAGCCACCAGTAAACCAGAAGAAAATAACTCGGATAATCGGGACTCTACTGAAAAACATATTTCAATTTTAAGACTTAAAGCACACGCTTTTATTTTATGTAAAATGACGTCATTTGCATTAATATAGATTCTTAAAATTAAATATAGTTTATAATAGCTCCATGTTTTATCATAAATCCTTCATTTATATATTTCTCAAAATAGCTCGTATTTTAATTACATTTTTTTCAATTTTTATGAGAAAATGGCAACAAAAAGATATAATTGCTATTTTTCAATAATTTTTTCTTTACTTACTACAGAAATGGAGTACTTGAGTTGCCAAAATGAAACAAATTTCGCTAAAAAGTACAAAAAAATTAATATTTCAAAAACAAATGGAGATGCAGTTTTCAAACAAATTGCATTAAAAAGTACTTTTTTCCCCTATACGACGGTATAAACATTTAAAATGTGCGATGCTTAGAAGTTTAAAAAAATGCTGTAGAGTATTTAATCGCACAATGAAACATAGGATTTTGTTTTATGGCTGGCGTATACAAGGTAACGTTATTTATTGGAGACAAAATAAGCTGGTAGAAAGAAATAGCATACCGGGGGCTAATTAACAGAATTAACATTAACATTAAAATTAACATTACTTTGTCACACTTAGATGTATAAATTAAGTTACGCAGCTGAAAATGTTTAATTGAGAATGAATAGCATCTTAATTCTTATCAGACGTAGCTTTTTATACACGATTCTATTTTTATGTTCTATATATTTAAGAAAAAAAAAAAACAGTACATTTCTCTTGCATATGCTGTCATAGTACAAGTAAAAGCACTTCTTAAAAAAAACAGTACATTTCTCTTGTATATGCTGTCATAGTACAAGTAAAAGTACTTCTTTAAAAAAGTACATTTCTCTTCCATATGCTGTCATAGTACAAGTAAAAGTACTTCTTAAAAAATGTACACTTCTCTTGCATATGCTGTCATAGTGGAAGTAAAAGTACTTCTTAAAAAAAAACAGTACATTTCTCTTCATATGCTGTCATAGTACAAGTAAAAGTACTTCTTTAAAAAAGTACATTTCTCTTGCATATGGTGTCATAGTACAAGTAAAAGTACTTCTTTAAAAAAAAAAAGAAAGTGGTGTCATGCGAATAAAAATCTTGTAAGAGATGCTGATCCCGATGTCACGTGGAAAGTGGCATAGTACCGATAAGTGTTAAATATCAATATTCCAATTTGAATACACCATATAAACGACTCGTAAACATTTACGAAAATCAGTGGCAGCAAAAGAAACTTTTTTTTTTTTTTTTTTAATAAATTTTTCCTGAAATCTTCAAAATATATTGGATTTTGAGGCTTCTAAAAACACAGAACGCTTTTCAGAATTGTGGACAGCTCGGGAAAGATTATTGTATATATTTTTTACGTGCGTATTATATTGTTCTTAATTAAGAAATATTTGTCCTTTTTACAGTGTAAAGCATAGTTTAATACAAGTTTTTAAAAATGGATTTTAAAGTATGTGACTCCGGAGGTATATAAAGTGTTAAAAGTTATGAATTTTTGGCTTTATTTCGCCTTTAACAGACATATGACCTCTTAACGTAACATCAGATAAGTGAGGAGACAATTCAAGGTTTGTGAATACCTAACAGACCGTTGTATGCTCTATAAGATATAAATACATAATATCCGGAACGATTGCTATTAAAAAACGACTAGACCGATGAAATCAAATAAGTGTCAGAAATTGATTAATTGTGATCTTGCATTTAGATAAAGTTTCACTTTATACAATGTGTAATCCACTCATTAAAAAAAAAATAATAATAAATAAATAAATAATGGTATTGAATGTGTAGACTGTTTCCTTAAAAAAAATTTTTTTTTTAATACCGTAAAATGAGGAGTGCAAGAGTTTCTGTTGGGGTGAAGCCATCTTTTTCGCCCGACTGCCAAGAAGAGTTATGTGTTTCACGCGTATCTGGGTATGTGGATTTCTTTATATCCTCGAGACATCCCAACGGCTGGATGGATTTTAATGAATGAGGTCTCTATCGATTCCTCTTAACCGTCCGATGGTTATAGGCTAGGTTTTGTTTTTATAAATTCAAAATGGCGGCCGTAAAGTACAAAATGGCGGTAGAGACGAAAAATTTTTTTTACGCACCCTATTGCTTGGCATATCATTGGAAAGGTCTTTCAAAATGAAGACGATGTTTCATTGACTATTTTACAGTCAGAAACTCCGTTTAAATATTACACAACCTGGAAGTTGTGTAAAAAGGATCTCTATCTTTACTGCAACTCTAACCTTCATAGACATCTATCTATAGGCCTCATCAAAGCAGTGTTTATAGATAGGAACTAACAATTAAACACAACTTAAAAGTCATCAATACAAGTAAATAATAAAAAATAGGTGAATAATATAAAAAAATAGTTTCACATTGATGAGAAATAATTAACTAGTTCGCTTTTTATGCAGTCGGGTTTTTTGATTTTTTAAATTTAATTTTTACTTGTTCATCTTTAAAATTCAATTTTTGCGCGACAAAAATTGACCTAATTATGATACTTTGAATTTCATAAATTTTCAGCGTTTTCTGGCACTAAAAACATGTTTTTCCATTTTTACCAAAATAAAATGCCGAAAATTCATAAATTTTTAAGTATTATAACTGTTGAGATGGATCCACGCCGTTAAAATCTGTTTCCACCTTAAAAATTTTATTTTTGCGAGACAAAAGCTTACCTGAGTTGAACATCGATTTTCATTCATAACCTTACTACTAATCAAGAACACAGAATTGCGACAAACATGGGATTGCCGCACCATTTTTTATTTTTCCTATACCTTGTATGCGAAAACTTATAGGCAAAAAGGTTAAAACCCATTTGGAAATTTTTTTTTAAATATCTTTAATTAGAAGGCTCGAAATCTGCGGTTTTTCAAAACTCTTTTGTATAAAATCTTGCATCCCGTCATAGGCAAATCCGTCATAGGCAGGTTCTTTTTCACTTGTTTCACTGTATTTAAATTTTTTTTACCTTTAAATTTACTATCTTTCAAATAAAATGAATTTTAAAGTTTAATTGTAAAATAATGGCGATTTAAAAATGTGTGCGTTTTTTGTAAAAATTTTTGGACTGAGCTAAATTTTACTGATTTTTGCACGGATTAGGTCAGTCAAAGACAATGATTTTAATACGGGTTGGTTCGAGGTCGGGGCTGAAAATTTCGCCCCGTGCATACCTAGGAAGAAGGAAGTCAGTCCCGGTTCGGTATAAAAAAATACGTTGTGCCCGGCCCGGCCGAAGCAAAAAAGTAAGGTTCGGGCTTGGTTCGGCCCCAGAATACAGACATTAATTTAATAACCTCGTCGGAACGATTTAAAATCTGAAGTTGTGTGGGCTAAAATTATAACAAAACTCTTAATCGGTATGTTAGAAAATTATTAATATAATTATAAAAGTAATGCATTTATTAGCAACATTTGGTATCCGATAAACTGACTATTATACATCCACTTATCGCTTTAGTGTCTTAAGTCTGCTCTTAACTACTCTGCTCAACAAGCGCAAAACGTTTTGACACATTTACAAATTCATTTTTTTAACGGAAAGGTATAAAATTGGAAAGCCTGGCCATGGAAGCAATTCGGAATTGAGCTGTTTTTTCCACTTTTTGATCAATCAATTACCTATTGAGTTATAAGCAATTTCGATTACGTGATAAACACGTTTTTCGACCTTACTTGAGTGCTCTTTCTTTCTTCGCGCGGAAATTCAGTTCAAAACGCCCACTTTGACACTATTTTCTGAAAAATATATTGCGTTTGCAAAAAAAAAAAAAAAAAAAACAGCTCAATTACATGGTTTCATACATCGAACAAACATAAATTAAAACTCATGTCAGAAAGTTACCCTTTTGGATTTGAGAACACTATTAAATTTCTTTCATCATTTGATATCTTAATTCCATTTGCTATTAAAATTTATAATTTTTAACAATTCTGCCAGTGGATTATTATTTACCATGTCTAAATTTTGAGTTTCGGTCACTTTATTGTTCGAATATGTTATAGTTTTTTAACTTCATATTAGGTATTCTATATATAAATTAAACATATGCCATCTTAACACTAGAGATTTTTGTCAGGTTTTGTTTAGAGAACTTCTTAGATGTCTTTTGACTTTCAAAGGTATAATACACATACACATATATATGTACAGAGTTCTCGCTGCCACTCGCCATTGCGCCAAATCGCGACAAGATACTCATTTGGCGAGTAAACGAATAATCAAAATCGCCAAATTGCGAGTGCTGAATTTCTGCAATTTTTGTACGTTTGTGCGTATGGAATGCCAGTACAGTCGAGATTCTTATTCGCGTTACTGAACGAGTGATGTCGCTTTACATGTGCTATCGCACTGTGCCATTTACATTGCTTTATTTATACTATTATTGATACTGACTCAACACCAATTGAGTTTAGTAACAGGCAAAGACACAGAAAGTATTATGCGATAGGTATTTCTCTGTTGTCAGTTAATCACTATCTACGCGCCGGCATCGTGCCTGTAAATAACACAAACAAAATTACTAGCATCAAGCGCCAAATAGAGAACATTTTTGCTGGAATGCGGTGTTGAAATTAGCCATTTGCCATACTATTTATTAGTTCTTTGCAAAGTATCATTGACCGATCATATTTTTTTGATCGGTTAACATTCGAAATCCCATAGCAATTTTTAGTATATATTTTCATAACGGTAAATCAAAGATAGCTGTTTTTAATTTTTATTAAACCTGCTGAAAGAATGTCTGAAACATTTACACATATAGAAACATTTAGAATGTACTTATTTTTAATAGTTTCTTTAGCGGTTAGTCCAATTTCTATTTTATAAGCAATTACAAAAAAATATGTTATTTTAGAACATATTGAAAAAAGGGATACAATAACGGGGTTACAGATAGCATTTTTCAGCGTTTCACACCGAATCTATTTTGCTAACGTTTTATTCAGTTGGCTACTATTTTTTATTTCTTATTCGCCAAATCTCTAATGTTGGTCAAAAGCCAGTGAGAACTCTGTATATGTATATGTATTCACATATAAATAAACATAAAAGTTTGTTAAGTTTGTTTTTATAACTGTTTATATCATTTGGCAACAAACCTCACTTTATGAATCCCGAATTACGCTAAGCTTTTTATTTAAAGCCAAAGCCTCTATAGTAAAGAGTTCCCTTTTCAATGCTCTTTATTTTATTCTTTGCCACAGATCTTAAACCTTTCCAGCGCGGGGTAACTCTGTTTGTAAAATGGTGAAATGACTGACTGACACCAGAATTTACAAGCAAATTTATCAGAAAGGAAAATTTTAATTAAATATTTTAGGTGCCAGTAAACTTAAAATTTGGTGGTCTTTTCTGTAAACTCCACCCGCGATAGGACGTTATCGTAATTTGGAGAAAATTCCTAAAAGTTAAAAAGGGGGTGTAAAATTTCAGCTTCACCTTATACACTGCAGTGCATTATAAGTGGGAATAACAATAACTACTTTCACGTAAATTCCTTCTGATATAATGAAGAATAGCAATTGAAATATTTTTTCAGTTGAAACTCTCTCTATAGGTAATCGATTTGGGAATTATCTAGTAAACAACGGTAAGAGGGGGTATCCAATATTACCACACTAGTGTGCAAAACTTTAGCAACGAACACAAAATGTTAATTTCTAAACACGTGAATACTCAAAAGAAAATTCTATAAACAGCAAGTGTAAAAAATAGGTGTTATCCTAATAACACAGCCAGTCTATAGATAGTCTCCATGGCCTCACAAAAAGTCACAAGTCTCACAGTCACTACAATGAACTGAAATGTGATATCTTTCATTCGTCTCATTCTTAATCTCATTTGATCACTCGACCGAGAAGTCACTATGACTGCTGCTTTGTGACGAGTCACCAAATGACTTTACAATGAAGTCACCTTGTGACCTTAAAGTGAACGTCATTTGGAGACTCCATTGTAAAATCCTCGCGATAGCTGTTTTCTGATGAGTTCCCAAGTGATGGAAAATGAAATCATCTGGTGACTTTTCACAAAGGAGCGCAATAGTGACTTCACAATAGAGTCTCGATCACCTGAAAGGCATCATGTGACTTCATTGTGACATTATTTGGAGACTCAGCACAATTCAATGCTCAAGATGACTTCAAAATTGAGTCTTCAAATGACAGTCACATGAGAATCACAAGCTGACCTCGTTGTAATGTCACCTGGTGGCTCATCACGAAACAACAGTCACAGTGACTTCTCAGTGGAGTCACCATATGACGATCATTTTAGAGTAATAATGAGACGAAAGAAAGATCCCCAAATTTTTTCATTCTGTATTGACTGTGACATTTGTGGCCATGTGTGACATGAAGGAGATGTCACATCAACTAGGTCTGTTGTAGATATAATACCTATTTGCTACCCCTGATGTTTATATCATTTACTCACATGTTTGAAAACTAGCATTTTATGCTTGTTGCTTAAGTTTTGCACAACAGTGTAATTGTGCCTATCAGTTTTCCGTATTCAATGTACAGCTGAATATTTTCTTACATGCCTCGTTTAAATCACTTTAGCATAAATAAAAAAAGGGTCTAGGGTCGACAATTCAAGGTCTGTGAATACCTAAGACGCCGCATCTACTTTATCAGCTATTAAATGAAACAAGTCCGGAATGACGCTTACTAAACTAATGTCTAGACCGATGTAATCAAACAAAAAGTGTCAGAAAAATCGTCACATAGATTTAAAGCTTTGATCTTGCATTTGGATAACGTTTCAGTTGATACAAAGTGTAATCTATCCATGAAAAAGTAATAAATTTGTAAAACAAAAACCGGTTCCATTTCAAAAGATTGTTTTTATTACCATGAAAATCAGCGGTGCAAGAGGTATATCAATCAGGAAATTTAGAAATGTGAGAAGATTAAGCTATATATTTTTTCCACTTTCTTAACTGCGATATAATGATGTAAAATCATAAAAATATGGATAGCCTGATAAATAATAAGCATTCATACTATAACTAGCAAAAGCCATGCTTTGTTTAGATTCGCGAAGCATTATTTAATAAAATAAATGCTTGAAAGTAAAAATAATTTTAAATTTTTCTATCTTTACAAGACAGTATTGGATTCATGAAAATTTTCGAATTCCAGTTTTCGACGGATTTACACGTTTTAGCGGTCAGCGAATCCGAAAAACATGTTTTTACAAAAATGTCTGGCTGTGAGTCTGTGAGTCTGTCTGTGCGTGACACAAATTTTATGGGCGTTAATAAGAATAAATTGTGTATTTGAATTCTTAACACTGAAAAATCCTTTTATAATTGAATGTAAATAATTGAATTTACACAAATCTTAATTCATTAAAATTATGCTATAATTTTCATAAAAAAGGTATTTTAAAAATTTCATAAAAGAAATCGTGAAACTATTTAATTTATCATGATTCTATCTATAATGACTAACTCCATGATTTATTTTTTCTCCTGAAAATAAACATGTTTCATGTTTCATTTTTTATTTGCAAAAATGCTTCCGAAACATGTAAAATAAATTAAATAAAATAATAAACTTTTTAAAGTTATTCTATAAAAAAAAATTGTGCAAATCTACAGATCATAATTTATTTTTATGTGTAATTTCAAGTCAAAGTACTTAATAGTTTTTTTGTAAAGTGTACGACAAAATGTAATTTGTGTGGCCTAGTAGAGGATTCGTTTCACTCATCCTAATCATTGTTTTTCGCTGCTAATACTACACACACACAAAATGCTGTCAGTCTGCTTTTTTTTTTTTTTTTTTTTTTTTAGCCATTTGGAAAAATGGTTATTGTTCTCGTCAGGGTAGGAAATCAAAAGCATATCTGAACGTTTTCATTGGTTTAATCCGCAATTTATTCGTTATCTGATTGGTCTATACAGTAATCTGTATTTCCCTTTGGTTTCAACAACGACGGACAACAGAGTGTTGCCACTATGACAAAAAAGTAATAAAAACTGCAAAAAAAAATTTAATAAATCAGAAACAAATTGAGATACAGCTTTCAAACAGATTGCATTTAAAAGTACATTTTTTTCTCTGTCCGACGGTATAAAAAGTAATATTCTGGGATGTTTAAAAGTTTAAGAATGAAATTTCATTTAAAATGTGTCATCAGATTTCTTGGAAATCTGAGGACGGAAAAGCCTTTTCCCGAACAGCCAATGAAATGCTCGGATAATACGCAGGTTTCAGGTGGATAATAACTAATGAAAATGAAAGAAAATGAATGACAGTTTCTGCCAAAGAGTTAATTTTAATTTGTAAGATTTTCACGTGCAAAAGAAAAATGGAACAAGCGAATTAAAAATAACAAAAAAAGATAAATAGGACAGGAATGAATACATATAAATATTTCACACCAAATACGAGTCGCAGGCGATTTCTGTCGCTTGGAATTTTTACGTGTAATAACACTATTAATCCACGGCGTACGTAATGTTTGATAAACTCCGTGAGATTTTTTTATCTCTTAAATTTTAGTCTTTGAAAAAATCGTTTTCCAAATGGTCGTTGTAATTTGTTAAATTGCTTTTTTTTTTTTTTTTTTTTTTTTTTTTTATTGCTTTTGATTGCAACAACCCTTTTTCAAGTAGTAAAATCCGCAATATACAGAATGACCACAAAAGAATGTCCCAGTTATAAATTTTAATAATACAAACTATAAGTATTGTAGAGTTTTGGTTCAAGGTCATAAATTAAGAGTAACTCAAACAGTTTTAAGGGGTCTCAGGACTCTTAAAATCGGTAAAATGAAAAACAACAACTAGAGAACAGGAATTCTGCTTTTTCAGAATTTAGTGTCGCCCCCGGCATTTCTATTACCGTATACTCGCGTATAGGTCGACTCGCGTATAAGCCGACCCCCTAACTTTCAAATTCAAATTCTGCAAAAAATCAAAAACCCGCGTATAAGTCGACCCCCTAACTTTTTACTTTAATTTTGCTCAAAATCAAACCAAATATTTCACTTGCCTATGCGAAAAAGTTGTAAGTAAATAAAAATAAATCATTGAAAAAATTTTTAACGATAAATTATTATTATTTGTATATTTTATTTGTATATTTTCTGTAATATTTTATTATTCATACACATAAAAAATCAGAATTTTGCAGTATTCGAAGTTTTATTTTTTATTTTTTAATTGACTCGCGTATAAGTCGACCCCCCAAATTTGCTTGCCAAAAATTGTCAGAAATTCCTCGACTTATACGCGAGTATATACGGTACTTCATTTTCTTCTGGTGGACTGGTGGCTTCTATTATAATGAAAGAGCCATTATAAATGAAGCGTTATGTGAAGATAAAAGAGCAGTCTTAAAAAGTTAGAACTCTGATTTTCTGGTCAGAATAGAAAAAAAAAATTGGCGATAATTTTTTTTGAAAGAAAAAAAAAAAAAATTATGGCCATTTTTTTTCCAGTCGTAAAAAGTTAGAACTCTGATTTTCTGGTCAGAATGGAAAAAAAAATGGCCATAATTTTGTTTGAAAAAAAAATTAACCAAAATTAATTAAAATAACCATTTTTTTCCCATTCTGACCAGGAAATCAGAGTTCTAACTTTTAACGGCTGCTCTTTCATCTTCACCTAACACTTCATTTATTATTACTGTTTCATAATAATAGAAGCCACCAGTCCATTAGAAAAAAATAACTCGGTTAAGCGGGATTCTACTGCAGCACAAAACATATTTCAATTTTAAGACTTCCAGCACACATTTTATTTTATGTAAAATGACGTCATTCACATCCGTTTAAGAATTCCACATTTACGATCCACTCTTAAACATCTACAGTAAAGCACGCATAGCACATTACTATCACGAAATAATGCACAAATGCAGCAAAAAGACGCCGTCATTCAAGAAAATCGAGAGAAAAAAAAACGGCTGTCTAATGATTCATAGATACTTAGAATTAAATATAGTTTATAATAGCTCCATTGTTTTAACAGAAATAATTCGTTTATATTTTTTTCAAAATAGCACGTATTTTAATTACAATTTCTTTCGGTTGTTATGAGAAAATGGCAACAAAATATATAATTACTATTTTTCAACTATTTTTCCTTTACTTTCTACAGAAATGGAGTACTTCCGTTGCAAATATTCAGCAAATGGCTCTAAAAACTACAAAAAAAAATTAATATTTCAAAAATAAATGGAGATACCGTTCTCAAACAAAATGCATTTAAAAGAACTTTTTTTTTTCAATACCACGGTATAAAAATCGAAAATGAGCGATGCTTAGAAGTTAAAAAAATTGCTATGGCGTATTTAATCATACTGCTTTTTTTTTACGGCTAGCTTCTGTAAGGTAACGTTATTTTTTGGAATACACAATATAAGCTGGAAGAAAGAAATAGCATACCGGGGGCTAAAAAAAATAAAAATAAAAAGACAATTTTTAACATTTAATATCTTAAAATGTATATGATTTAAAAACAGAATTTTTATTGGGATTAAAAGATATAAGTATGTTCTTTCATTTCATGTACCGTCAACCGGGGTTACTTTGGGCCACTTTTTCCTGGTTCCACTCACACTTCCATTATTAAAAAATATTATATGTGATTTTTCAACGTCGAAATGGAGTTGTAAATAATTAACACGAAACAATGAAGCAAACTGTATGGTTTTAAAGAGGATTTTTTTTAAAACTATTTTTTAAGTTTTGGAACAAAGTAGCCCCTGCTGGGGGCTTCTTTGGTTCATTCACTTAATTTCATATAAAATGAATACATTTCATATGCACATGAATACATTTTTATCGAAACCCCCTTGCAATAGCATTTGCTAATAAATTAACACTGCAAACTCGATAAACAAATGTTTTTCTTAACAGTTAAACACAATAAACCAATTGTTAATATTAAAGAAACGAGAAACAGTTTTCGTCATGTTATTCTCAGCAACTGGAACAAAAACAATTAATGTAACATTTTGCTATAGTAACATTTGAAAAAAATTTTACTAAAAACATGTTTTGAGAGATTTGGTTGTATAAAAGGCAGTTCTAAGTAATTGGGGCTATTTTCGGACTAAAAAAGGCCTGACACAAAGTAGCCCCGAAATACTAGTTTTCACGTTAGCTTTATGAAAACGTAAACATTTCCTGTCAAAATAAAAAGTTAAAGGAAAAACTATGATCACACATGGGTTACAGGTTTTTAAAGGTAATATTTTGACACTTACCTTATTTGTAGCTCTTATCCCGATTGTTTCACTATAGAAAATTTGGAGAGTTAAAATTTACACACGAAAACAGTTGTTTACAAACACATCTAATGTTGCCACTAAAAAAGTATAAATTACCCCCAAACTATTCTATTATCCTATAGTAGGGTATAAAATATTTTTCAAGGGCAAAAACTCCAAATTATCTTGTATTGTTTGTTCAATACAAAGAATAAAAACTTTTTTTATGGGATGGACCAAAGTATATTTTGGTCCATCTTGCTGTAGTTACTTGTTAACTACAGCAAGGACCAAAGTAGCTCTGGTCGACGGTATTTAAAAAATTGCAAGATGCAAAATTAGTATTTATAGGTGGCTCCAAACTGTCAGAGATTTGTCGAGCTGAAAATTGGTATAACAGCTTAGGCGCAGGATTACAAAATAAATTTTGCAACTAGAATAAAATTTCTCGTGCCTAATTATACCTCAGATTATAATAATTACGTGAACCTAAATAAATTTGTATTTAAAGCAATTTTATATTTTTAATACAAAGCTGTATTTAGGGGGGAAAGCCCTTTAGACGCTTCATAATTAGTCATCTTTCATTTGGAGAAAAATGAGTTCAAAGTTTCGAAAACGCCGCTTCAGCTATTGGGCGTGTGTAATTCTAACAGCCATAACTTCTGTTCTAATGGGAATTTCAAGGGAACAATTATATCAAAATGTTCAGAAAAAATAACAGTTTAACATCTAAAAAAATTAAAATTTCGAAAATTTTGAAGCTTTAAGAGTCTTGAGACCCCTTAAATAAGCCCATAAACGAGTAGTACTTTGTTGCTGACTCGCTTGCAGTGCCACATACGCAAAATAGCAACTCCTGAGGGTAAAAAATTTCGTGTTCTGCAGTTTGCTAAGAGTGAATCTGTAATTTCAGTTCAACGTGCATTTCGTTTAAAGTTTAATTGTGATACCCATATGTCTAAAACACATAAAATTGAAGAAGATATTGCTTCCATTACTCCAGACTTGTTAAGGGCACTTAGAATCCCTTGTATTTATAGGGATCCGAACCCTATATATCCCAACCTTATATAGGGAAAAAAGGGAGCCAAGTTCTGTAAAGACAATGGCAAGAAAAGAAGTGATACCTAAGTGGGTGCCAAGTTCAAATAAAATTCACTCAAACTTACCTACTGACGTATTATAGCATTTTTTAAATTGTTTAAAAATAAAAGTTATTGATAGCATATCAATAATGAATCTAGAACTTGGCAAGTTTTTACCTACGAGTCATTTATTCAAAATTTGTTATTCCATGTTTGGAAGCCTTCATTTGAGTGAGCTCCTTCCCCTTGAAGGGCGATGGGATAAAATATATCCCACCTAATTTTAACTGCAAAATGCTACATTGACACCAGAATTCAGGACTAAAAAGTTTAATTTTATTAAATACGTGAAAAGAATCTTTTACCCCTTTTGAAATAAATTTGTTTTTAAATTCTGGTGTGATTCAATCATTTCAGCATGTCACGAATAAAAGTTCTTTGCCCCTGAAGGGTTAAAAGGTTGCAGTCTCTAGAGTGATGACCAAGAACAAGCGTAAGTGCATCTGTCTCTTTGTCAGCCCTTTTAGTCTGTTTGCATTGAGGTTTCCGAAGGGTGGCTGCTAGAGTGATAATCAAAGACGAGCGGGAGTGTATCTGTGTATATATTGGTTTATCAAATCTTTAACATGAGTCATTTGTTTATAATAATAACGATATTAATTTTTCTTATAATGACATTGTTGTTAATATTAACATCATCATTTTATTAAGACATGAAATCGATAGGCATAACATTTATCAAAAACTTGTCAAGTTCTAGATTTATTATTAATATGCTATCAATAATTTTTATTTCTAAACAATTTAAAAAATGCTATAATACTTCAGTAGGTAAGTTTGAGTGAATTTTATTTGAACTTGGCATCCACTTAGATATCACTTCTTTTCTTGCCATTGTCTTTACAGAACTTGGCTCCCTTTTTTCACAGCTATGTTTTTGTTAGATATCATTACTTTTTGTAAAGTTACAATATATTTAGACACTTTACTTAATGCTTTTTAATGTGTTTACATGTGACTATTTTATTCACCAAGAAACATTCAATTTTAATTTAAATTTCCTACAACAAAGTATTTGTCTGTCAATTTGTGGCAGAAATCTGGCTGTCAATTTGCGGCAGAAATCTATATTATAATACTGCTATATTGAATGCGTGTTTTGAAATGAAATGTATTGGTTCGAAATTTTTATTGTTTCTGAAACAACAATTCCTATCAAATTCCTATATTAAATTTTCCTATTAAATATTTCGATTAAATTTCCTATAGCTGGGCCTGATTTTTTGTACTGAAAGTGAAAAATAAAGTTATGTGCTTATGCTACACTATGTTTCATTCATCCATGGGCGCCGGCAAAGAGGCAATGCAGAGGATGACATTGCCCCTCCCTGGATTTTCAAATGTAATTAACTAAATATTCTTTTTCTCCGATGATTTTGAAAATAAAATGAACTTTATTCTTCTCAAGTGATTTAAAATAATTAAAACACTGAGAAAAAAAGGAAATAAAATTTTTTCTTATAGTCGAAATTTTTTACTACAATTAACTGGATATTTCGTTTGCAAACAGGGTTTTTTCTCACGTTTGTACCGTACTATCGTATTTGAGAGTTCTAATTTTTTATAAAATTTCCTGTTTTCGAAATGAACACTCGTGTTTTTGAAAAATAAGACCGAAACTTTTCATTGAAAATTTGATAGGGTTCGGAGAAAAAAACTTGACATTAAGTCTTTTTGGTATATCATAATAGGTGAATATTAAAGGAAGAAAGTAGTTAATGTTAATCGGCTTCAGATCAAACTACTTTCAAATGAGTCAGGCCTTATTCATTAAAGGAATATTTCGAGATAAAATGATTTTTAGGGTTATTTTTCATTGATTCGAGCAAATTTGCTTATTTGCAATGTCCCCTGCCCGCTTAAAATATCCCAGTAGGTTTGAATAACCAATTCTCGGCAAATGTAACATATTATTTTTATTGTTTCATATGAAAGACTGTGCATTTAGCTATTCAGAACTGTTTTTGTTTTCTTTGTACTATCATTGGAAGTGCAGCTATAAATGTTTTGTTTTTTTTCAGTTCTCAAACAAGAAGTTTTATTTAAAAAATGGATATGTAAGTTTAGGTAACCTAAAGAAAAATAATGTCTTTAAATATTGAAATTAAGGAAGGTACAGCGCATAAATCGAGAGATTTTTGAGGAGGGTGAATATTTCTAATAAATTTTACGAAATAAAAACTTTAAATGCGCTTTCTGAAAACCTGATTTTTGTGAAATTGGAAGTGCAGCTATGACTGTTTTTTTAATTTCAATTCTCAAACAAGAAGTTTTTATTTAAAAAACGGATATGTAAGTTTACGTAACCTAAAGAAAAATGATGTCTTTCAGTATTGAAATTAAGGAAGGTACAGCGCATAAATCGAGAGATTTTTGAGGAGGGTGAATATTTCTAATATATTTTACGAAATAAAAACTTTAAATTCGCTTTCTGAAAACATGATTTTTGTGAACAATCAGTTAAGGAAACAATCAGTTGCTGCATGTTTTGCTCGGATTCAGCATTTGGCGCTTCTTTTGGCAATTTAAAATTTCACCTAATAGACGTAATGTTAATGTAAAATTGGACACCACCAGATAGGTAATTAATCTATTTTCACATTTTTTTAATTCCTTAGTTTTATAGTGTAAACGAGCTTCGCACCAAATTGCAAATTTGTAGGTGCAGTAGATATATGAGATTTTTTTATGAGTGAGTGAGTGAGTGAGTCAGTCAATGATAAAATTATCGATTATCAGACATTTTCAAATGTCATTATCTCGCAAACTAATTATGTGTTATTTATAAAATTTTGGATTCTAGGTAATTAGGGTGGCCTTACTACGAATTTCGTATTACAAGTGCGTAAGTCAAATAGATTTTGGGTAGAAGAGTGTCGAGGTTTCGCGAAAACAGCTCGAAATGTTTAGTGTAATATGACACACGAGCATGTCAGAGGAACTTGGCTGACACACTGCCATGTGTCTAGATTCACCAAGCAACATTCAATTTTAATTTAAATTTCCTACAACAAAGTATTTGTCTGTCAATTTGCGGCAGAAATCTATATTTTAATACTGCTGTATTGAATGCATGTTTTGAAACGAAATGTATTGATTCGAAATTTTTATTGTTTCTGAAAAAACAATATAATCCCTTAAGCTAATATTAGAAAATTATTAAAATATCTCAATTTGTTGATTTTCTGTAAGCAAGTAAACCCAGATAAAACCCCAGTAAGTAGATAGGTTTACAATGGAAGTCTATGGGAATTTGGCGAAATATTAGAGATATCGCGAAAGTGGCGTCACTTTTGGCGACTAATTTTGATCGCCATGTTGGCGACAAACTTTGTGGTATTTGGCGAAAGAACAGCGTCCCCTCCTACGGCAAATTAAAATTTCGCCTAATAGACGTAATGTTAAAGTAAAAATGGACACCCTCAGGTGGGTAAGTCATCGAGATTCACATTTTTTTTTTTTTTTATTCCTTAGGTTTATAGTGTAAACGAACTTCGCACCAAATTTGAAGTCTGTAGCTGCAGTAGATATATGATATCTTTTTGATGAGTGAGTGAGTCAGTCAGTCAGTCAGTCTGTCAGTCAGCCAGTGATAAAATTATCGATTATCAGACATTTTCAAATGTCATTATCTCGCAAACTAATTATGCGTTATTTATAAAATTTTGGATTCTAGGTAATTAGGGTGGCCTTACTAAGCATTTCGTATAACAAGTACGTAGGTCAGATAGATTTTCAGTAGTAGAGCATCGAAATTTGACGAAAACAGCTCGAAATGGTTCGTATAATATAACACACGGCTATGTCAGGCAAACTTGACTGACACACTGCCGTGTGTCTAGATGTACCTTTTCTCAAAAACTACCAAATATATTCACTTGGAATTATTTATATACATTAAACGAATAATACCTAATAATGTGAAGTCAACTTTATAAACAGATATTCTTTAGTTATTTTTAAATAAAATCTGGAATAAAAACCCCTTTTAAATAACAAAAAACTTCCATTTTTCCAAAGAAATTTTTTTTTATAAAAATTTTGTAGAAATGTGTGTAACAAAAGTTCACTTCAGACCGATCACGGATATGTGTGAAATATTCTGGAACGATTACAAACAATAATATGTAATAGTTTCTGTAAAAAGGTACATCGAAGTTCAAAAGACAACATTTTGAGAAAATTCAGTTTGCAGTTTATGTATGTAATGTTCATGTATGATGTAAACAAACTGAATTGCTTAAATTTTTTTAACTTCTTGAACTCGTAGAAACAAAAGTAATATACCTTTCGAAAGAGGGCAAATAAAGGATTCAAAATATTAAAAAATAAAAAAAAAATGTTTTTTTCACAAATTTGACTTCCAACTGCCCAGGCTCAGGGCTTGAAAACTTTTCAAAAAATTGATTTTTTTATTTTATTTTATTTTTTTTTTTAGTATCTATTTCGATTATTGAGTTACTTCTGAACACAGTGCTAAAAACCGTATAAAAATATTTGCATTTTTAACGCAGTTATAAGAATTTATCTAACCATCACTTTCATAACCGCACCCATTTAATTGCAACTTTAAGTCGCGTTTTCTCAAAAGTTGATTTTTGACGACTATCCGTAAGATAAAAAACAAAAAAACTATTTGATGGAATGGCTTAATTTTTTTTTTTTTTTGCCTGCATATAATATCATTATCTATAGAAAGAATTAATATATTTTAGATAGTTTAATATTTTGAGTATTTTTAATGAAAAAAAAAACTTGTATTTTTTAGGGTTTTTTTAATTTTCAAATTTGAGAGATTTTTTTTAATAAGGTTTCCTTTGAGTGATAGTTATATCCTTAATTCATTCTATAGAGTAAAGTTTCCTGATCATTTTAAAGAAAAAATTAGGTTCTTAGTATGTCAATTCAACGTTAAGATATCTTGCGGGTGGTGATAGGACGACTAAATTTTTTTTTCGAAAATTGTGTAATATAGATTTTGCTGTATTTTTTCTTTTATTACATTGAAGTACTTCATTTTATAATTTTATAAGACTACAAACGTACCTTTAAAATATCAGGAAGTTTAAATTAGTTACACTGAATACTTCTGTTTTTATATGGATTCGAAGCGAGAGCTCTGTTTACATGTTTTTCGATATCGATCAAGCCCTGAGCCCCCTTAACCGAAGTGTAAAATAAATTGGACTTTAGGTTAGATGTGTGCCATGTAACTAAAGGTGTACCTATTGAAAATTTGTAAGAAAAACTAGGTTTGTTTACATTCAATTCGATGCACGATTTGTTGTAAATAGTCTAAAACTGTTATAATGTGCCATTGAAACTGGGGCATTCTTTTATAGACAGCCTTTATAATGAAAGATTAAGTAAGGCGAATTATATACTATTACAAAAAAGTGGTAGCAATCAAACAATCTGAATTTTTAGGTGCGTTCGTAATTATATAAATACGTAGCACCTATAGTCGTCGTTCAGTCCATCCGTCTGTCCGTCAGTCTGTCTGTCCGCATATAACAGAGCAAAAACTATCCAACCGAATGGGCTGAAATTTTAAATATATAAATGTTGCAAAATTTTGTCGAGCCATTTCAAATTTTATAAAAATCGGGTGTATAGCTTAATGACAGGGACAATCAAAAGTTTTCCGTTACATGACGGCCAATGGGAAAAAATTATTGCAAGTGCATTTTAATGATGTTACAGACTTCCGAATGGTCTGAAATTTTAAATATATACAGTAAATTCTGTCTAAGGCGGACTCTGTATAAGACGGAAATCTGTCTACCGCGGAAAATTTTTCAAGTCCCGGCGAACACATAGAAAATTGCATTAATTCATGCTGTATAAGGCGGAATCTGTCTAACGCGGAAACGGAAAGCATTTTAAGGTCCCACCGAAACCAAAATTTTGCATAAGGCGGAAAAAAGGATAATTTAAAAATGAAAAGTATTTTGTTTATTAAACTTTAAAACTGATAAGTCAAATAACTCAATGTCGTGCATGTTACTTAAATTCCGTAACACTTTGAAAAAGTTAATTTAAAAGGACAGAAACTTTAAATTTTAAGGAATTTAGGCTTGTGCCATTTTTTTATATGCAAAATTATGTTTAAAAGTTAGTATTTCTAGTAGAATGAACATTTATCAAAATATATATTTTCGAAAGTGCAATGTATTATAGTTTAAGGATGTACTCAAATTCAAAGTAATAGCGTTCTGTCTCATTCTCGAAGTTTATGGGGAGGGGGGAGGGGGGGTTGTTAGTCTTTTTTTTTTGTGTGTGTGTGTGTAAACTTCCAATTCGCATGTATTACAGCAGTACTAAGAAATTGAATAGCGTTTCTCATTTATCTATAAAGACAAAAGATCTTTCCAAATTTCAGTTTTCAACCGATTTTCGAGTCACGAAAATCAATAAATAATCATCAAATTCGGGGGATTTTTTTTAAGGGGGTGGGGGGGGGAGCTTTTTTGCATAAGCCGGAATATTCTCTGCCACGGAAAATTTTCTCAGTCCCGATAGATACCGCCTTAGACAGAGTTTACTGTAATTGTTGCAAAATTTGGTCGACTCATTTCCAATTTTATGAAAATCGGATGTATAGTTTAATGACAGGGACAGTCAAAAGTTTTCCGTTACATTAAGGCCAATGTGAAAAAAGTATTTCAAGTGCATTTTAATGATGTTACAGCATTTCAAACAGAATGAAATGGATAGGCACTTATGAAGTGCACTAAAATATACAGTTAGTACAATATGCGGTGCAAAAAATATTTACGAAACTAGTTATAGTACAAATGCACCACATTTGCTACATTTGACGACCAATTTACAACTTGTTTTTTTAAGTAGCGAGCTGGCAATACTGCACTATCTCTCACACACACAGACAAAATTAAATTAAAATAACAATAAAAACTAGTCGGATGTGGCAATCCCAAAACTTTCTGTCATACATGTTAATAATTCCTGAAAAATGCAGCCGGTTAGATGATTTACGCAAAAATCTAATCAGCAACAACTTATGTCAACTTCTAATTGAATCTAAAGTTTCGTTGAAATCCGTGCATTAGTTTTTGAGTAGAGCTATGGTGGAAATCGTGAAAAATTCTGCATAGCAGCGCCACCTGTTGGACGATACATTCCTAAACCTAATAAGCAACAACTTAAGTCAACTTGATAACTGAATCTGAAATTATATTAAAATCTATGCATCCCTTCTTGGGATAAAACTATTGCGGGAATCAGGAAAAATGCAGCATAGCAGCGCTACCTGTTGGTCGATTTACACGTAGTAAACATCAACTCATATCAAGGACTAACTGAATCTGAAGATTGATGAAAATCCACGCATTAGTTCTTGAGATAGAGCCATTGAAGAAATCAGGAAAAATGATGTATAGCAGCGCCACCTGCTGAGCGATTTACAGCAAAACATAGTAATCATCAACTCATATCAAGGACTAACTGAATCTGAAGTTTCATGAAAATCCGTACATTAGGTCTTGAGATAGAGCCATTGTGGAAATCGTAAAAAATTCACCATAGCAGCGCCACCTGTTGAGCAATTTGCACCGTAAACTAATATGCACCAATTTATATCAGGGACTAACCGAATATAATTTTTTATTAAGTTCCGTGCGTTAGTTCTTCAGATAGAGCGCCCACAAAATCTGTGTCACACACGGAGACATTGACAGACATACTCAAAAACAGACTCACAGACATACTCACAGACAGACATTTTGTAAAAACATGTTTTTCGGGATCTCTGACCTCTAAAACTTGTAAATCCGTCGAAAACCGGAATTCTTAAATTTTCGCGAATATTGTCTTTTTGTAAAGATCGAAGAAAGTAATAAGAATACATTTTAAATAATATTAGAAACCTTAACTTATATAAGAAATAAGTAACGTAAAACGGTTTACAAAATGTTATAACAATAGAAGCAATATTGGACCATAATATTTTTACTGTTAGTACGTACATCTGTTGATTTAAAGAGCATAAATCTTACTCTGAAGTATTTTCTCAGTCAGCTCTGCTTGTATTTTACATATTTTTCCCATGCACTTCGTGCTTTATTCTAACAAATTATGCCAATTTGTTTATTACAAGGTCCTCTTATAATATTTTGTTTGATTAGGGATATTAACAGAGTCCTTCAGTGTCCAGAAAGAGCAGATGAAGCATCTGATGCAAATGTAAATAAGTGCGAGTAGTATGTCAAAATTACGTCCATTACTAACCATATCACAATATTAAAATATTTATTTGCTTAAAAGACGTTATAAAAACACATTAAAAGTACTCGTTATTATTATTTCATCATATCAGTATCAAGTATTATTTCCCGGATTTCTTTGAACATATAAAAAATCATTTAAGAAATTTTATTTTATGTTTGATCGCGAAGCCGCCTCCGAAATTAAAGATGCTTTTAAATACTAAAATTGATCCTATTAATAGAGATGACCTCTCAGGAGTTTATATGATTCCATTTATTAGGGAGGGAGGAATCAAAAATCATTATATAGGTATAACCCAACGAAAATTCAATATCAGATGTAAAGAACATATAAAGGACATAAAATATAATAGAGGTAATACTGCTTTATCCCGGCTAAATCAAATCGAAAACATTAACATACTTCTTAACGAGAGTAAAATAATCTACAGGTTTAATTTTTATTTGCAATTATTTATAAGAGAGTCCATTGAAACTTATTTAAGAGGTTCAGGAGTTTGTAACGATACATTATCTTTTCGTATCCCGAATTTATGGGTTGAATGGTTGGACAAACGGCGTCGCGACATAGAGGAAACACGAGCAACCGCGAAAATGTAGGGCGCGTTATATGATTACTTGTTTATATTCGATGATTTTTTCCATTTTTCACATGCATTTGTAATTTTCTGTTGTACATTCTGATGACGACTCAGTAAAAGAGTTGAAACATGTAAATATAGACTTTTAATTTACTTTAATGAGTTTTTATAACGTCTTTTAAGCAAATAAATATTTTAATATTGTGATATGCATCTGATGCAATCATGACAGTTGCACTTAGTAAATGTTATAGAAGACAACCTATTCTAATGTAAAATAGTTCTAGTAGCTAACGAATATTGCTTATACTGAGCCATTAACTCTTTTTGGTGCAAGTAATTGTGTTTCTGTAATGTTAAATTCACGCCGGAATTTTTGAAAGATTTTATTTCAAAATAAGGAAAAGCAACTTTATATCTTTTTTGCAACAAAGTTATAAAAGTGAAATTTAATTAAACGTTTCAGGTGCAAATCTTCATTAAACTTACTTGGGATATAATATATCCCACAGCCCCTAAATAAATTAATGCATTTTTTGTTAAATAATTGATTTTTGTTGGTTAAATAATTAATTTTACAATCGAAACAGTATTTGTAATGTGAAAAAACAATAAAATATATATCTCTCTATCTCTTTCTAATCGAAAACTTTCTTACCTCGGATCGTGAGTTTTTACATACTTTTTGATGAATGATCACTATCATAGTATTTTTTCCAGGAGAAATGGCATTTTAGAGGAAAAAGAACACTAAATATAACATAAACGATCTTTTACACATATTTCGTTAAAATGTCGTACATTTCTTGTTCACAAACAAAACATAGAACAAATCGAACAAAAATTCGCAAAACAAAGGTCTTTTCCGTTCACTCAGCTTCTCTTTTTATCGCGCACCAAGGAGTCTCGATTCAGCGAGAAACCGCAATCGCAACCGAAACCGACTAGTTCAGAAATATTGCTGTATATTAAAATAATTGTATAACGCACACATTGCAGAAATATTGACTTTACAGTGTAAATAATTGTATAATGAAACGCATATATTGCAGAAACATTGGTTTTATATTATGAGTACTGGCAATAAAAAGGCAGACATTTCTTGACAGTATTATCAAAATACAAACATTCCAATGTTTGTGCAATATTTTATACCAATATTGCCTATATTGGCTAAGATATAGCCAATGCAATCATTAGCAGCATTATACAGGGTGACAACTCTCAACTGTGTCCAACGGCTACTTTCTAAACAGTTAGGCATAGACGTATAGTTCCACTTACAAAAACGTTTTAGATGAAGTAAAGAAGTATTTTAAAAGATATATGAATCAATAAAAACATTTCTCAATCCTATAATAAAATATATATCCTACATGTAAAAATGTTCTATTACACTAAGATGTAAGACAAAAAAAAAAAAAAAAGTCCCATTTTTCTACGATTGAAACTGACCGAGTAATAGCTGTTTATTTTCTAAAGCATTTTTCGTGAATTATTTAAACTACATTAGAAGATTTACATAATCATATAATAAATTTTAGAAACATTGAGGGATTTAGAAGGATTCATTAAATTTGAATTTATAGGGATTTTGTGCAATATTTATAACCCCACTCAAATATTTTATTTTAAATATTTTCTTAGCATTTTGTTGAATTAGGAAATGTACAAATATAATGTTCTTACAATAGAAATATTTCCGAATTGAAAATCCCCCCCCCCCATTCCCCAACGCCAAGAAAGCTGAAAACATGCAAAGGCAAAAGAAATCATCCTTTTTAAAATATTTTTGTTTTGTGTAACACATAAGGCTTTTGGAACAAGATAAAGTAATGTATCTATAGCTCATTCTAAACTGTAATACAACTAATCCATGTATTAAATGAATTTTATAACAAGTTATTTTAATGGTACTTATAAGTATCGTCACAAAAGGGTCAGTAAATAAAGGGTTAAAGTTCAAGCATACTTTATGGTCATTCAAATTTACAAGAGATAAAAATAATCATCCGATTAAAAAAAAAATTAATAGTTGAGAGTAAAATAACCATTACAACATAAATTTAAAATCTATTTTTATTCTGACATATTAAAGAAAAATATACAACTTGTACTAAAAATATAAATAAATAAATAACAGATTTTCTTGTTAAATGAAATGATGAAAAACAACAGTCGCAGCTATTTACAAAACGATACGTATTTTAAAATGCTGTTAGATTATCTAATCTAAAACTTAATTAATAAATATTAAAATTATCTCACAACTTGCTCGAATTGACTCCCTTCGGCTGAAATGCAAAAATGTACACGCAAAATAAATCCTTCTAACACTTTAAGCACTTTGTGCACGATCACTCGAAGCATGGCCCAACTCATCTGTGCTCACAATCAGAAAATTGGCATAAGTCATGCCATTCAATGTTTCATAACTCGGTCAATTTTCGTGTTGCATGACTAAGGATTTTTCTGCCTTACTTGTCAGTGCAATAGGAAATTTTTACTAAATATGACTTATAGGGCCAGGGGACCGTATAAAAATTTAAATATCGTAACTTTACTCCTTGAGGGGCGGTGGGATAAAATATATCCCACCTAATTTAAACAAGATTCGCACCAGAAAATTTTAACTGAATTTTATATTTCCAACTTTGGGGGAGGTGGGGGGGAAATCGTTGAAAAATTGCTTTTCGTTAGTTAAAAATAAAATGTTTCGATTTTTCCGGTGAGAATTCATTATTTAGAGACATTTTTGCTTGCCCCTCAAGGAGTTAAAGAAACGTTTTTATTGATCCAAGCGACTTTTGAAATAATTTTTTACCTCATTTAAAATATTTTTGTAATTGGAACTATAGTGTAACCTCTGAATAACAGTTACCAGTTTGACCGGTGAAAAGTGACCGCTCTTCAGAGGTAGGTGTTATTCAGAGGTTTCATTTAAAAAAAATCAAAATTACATAAATTTAAATATAAATACACACAGTAATTTTAATTGATCCTCATTGTTTTAATATGATAAGAAAATCGGTGATTTGCAGTTTTTTTTTCTTTTGTTACAAATGTCATTTTCCAAAGAAAAAAAAATTAGTTGATTTGCTATACATCACACCATCATTATGATTTAATAAGAAATTTTGGATTTCACGAAGGTTCATCAAATCTTCAGTATGGGTGTATGTGTTAATACTGGAAATTCTGGGTGATTCTATAATTTATTTCCTCTACTTCTCTCCTAGCTTCCACCATTTGCTGTATGGAATCAAATGTGGCAGTAACTGCCAAATCTTTGACCAGGCATACAAACAAACTGGCCTTTATGTTAGTTATGCGTACCGTTCTAAGAATATTATATAATTTTTCTCAATTATTATTAATGTCTTCATTTTCTGTTTGTTGACATATCAAGTAAATTTTGCTTGATCAGCTTCACGTTTTGGTTTGCAAATAAATATGAAATTTTACCAGGAGCTATAATTTTTTTTCCTTCTGACTTTTGAGTGGCCGTTGTTTAGAATTCCTTATTTAGAGGTTCGTGCTAATGTTAATGCTATGGAACGTGTTTGGTTCCATCCGCAGGTGGCCGGTATTCGGAGGTTGTTGTTGTTTAGAGGTGGCCGTTCAAGGAGTTTCACTGTATATGTCTATGACAACGATTTCGAAATCAGCAACTGGTCACCGTTGAGAGTGGACACCCTGTATTGTATTGCTACTAGAATACAAGCTGTTAAAACATATCCACAGTTAACTCTATTAGTATTTTACATTTTTGTCCCAAGCACCTCCTATATTATTCTAAGGATTTATGTCACTTTGTTACTTCCAAGGTCTTCATACAATATTTTGTTTGATTAAGGATATTATCCTTGTCCTTCAGCGTCCAAAAGCAGACGATGAAGAATGCGAAACAATCACAGCTTTTGGAAATAAATACTACCTTGGTATTATCAATCAAATCATAAATCCATTATTTAAATCTTTTAAGTTTTTTTTTTTTTTTTTTTTTTTTTTTTTTTAATTGAATCAAAACATTTAGATCTTTTTTTTAGTTTGTTAAACAAAATGACATCTTGTTACCTTTTTAAGATGATTCATGATCATGTCTATTTTCATTCTTTTTCATCTTTGATGTACACTTATAACATGTATCGCGAAGTCCATCTCAATATTTGACCATTCGATAACATCTGTTGCGAACAAATGGAATTGTGGTACAGTCGTGGAAAAAAAAAGTAAACACCCCTTACTAACTCTGCAAAAAATTATCGTAGAAGAAAGGTACTGATACCACACGATTGGTAATAAAGTCTACTTTTAAATGATGTATATAAAATTTGCTTAGGGGCCATCTACATATTAAAACGAACCATAACTTTTTTTTTTCAATAGCAGTACACAATTCTGACAGCATAAATAAACTCTACACTCTTCCATTAGCCTAAAAACAAATTTTTATGCAATTCGTACGATAAGTTTCTGAGAAATTAATTATTTTAAAACGAGCGTATTTTAGGGGCTGTATCCAAATTGAAGTTCGGTACTTGATTGTTGACCCAGAGAGCCCCCTTCTTCATCAAAGCATCTTAAGCGTCACTCAAGCAGTCATTGAAGACTGCTAGATTACAGGATAGCAGAAAAATTTTAAAATATCTTGTCACTTCCAACACAGAAGGCTCCTTAAACCATCATTTTCCCGTTTTTCAAGTGTAATTTGAAAACTACTTGGAATAAAAATGTGAAATTTTGGATTTCCATAAAGCAGGACTTAATAAATCTAAATCCATCAAAAAAATTGTGGGTTACAATTCATAATTTTTTCGAATATTAATTTCGTAATTCAAAATTCATATCATAAAATTATAAAAATTGCAAATTCAACATATTTATGTTTGGGCATTTTAGTATTATTGCTACACAAAAAAAAAAATAGCACATCAGGTGTATAATTTCAGGAGATATTAATGCAAATATGAAAATGTAATGTAACGTAAAAGCACTAAATTTTGAATGTTTATAATTCAAAAACTTATCATGAAATTCGGTGTCTAGGCATAGTTTGAAACGAAGATTTGATTAAAATTGGGTATTGCCATTGAAAAAAATGTTCTGTTACTAGAGAGTTAAAAGTATTTTTAATTGTATATCCTTTAGCTCCTTGAAGGGTGATGGAATATTATATATCCCACTTAATTTTAATCCCCAAATGCCCCAATGGCACCAAAGTTTTGAAATAAAATTTTACTTCTATAATGTACGTGAAGAAAAGCTTTACTTATTTTCAAGTAAAGTTGTATGTTTGGACAAGTGCCAAGTATTAACAAGTGCCATCTTGTTAAAATTGGGTATTGCCATTGAAAAAAAATGATGTTTAGGTTCGTTTTAATATGTAGATGGCCCCCTAAGCAAATTTTATATACATCATTTAAAAGTAGACTTTATTTCCAATCGTTCGGTACCAGTAACTTTCTTCTACGATAATTTGTTGAGGAGTTAGTAGGGAGGGCTTACTTTTTTTTCCACTACCGTACATCTGAAGACTGACCAATCGTAAAGAGACTTTTGTAAAGGATAAAATATCTTGTTTATGCCACTTTCTCCTTTCTGCAGGACAATCTGTTCTAAATGAAAACAAATAAGATTTATTCATACTCTTACCCTTTCAGGGCAAAGTACTTCGTTGCTAAAATGCTGAAATGGTTGATTGACACCAGGATTTACGAACAAATTTACTTGAAAATAAGTAAAGCTTTTCTTCACGTACATTATAGAAGTAAAATTTTATTTCAAAACTCTGGTGCCATTGGGGCATTTGGGGATTAAAATTAAGTGGGACATACAGGGGGATTATAATTAAAGTTTAACTTTCAAAATGCTGTAAAAAAAGATCCACTGGTCAGAATGACTTCAAATTTGAAATGAATATACTGGAAGAAGGGGGAAATGGTATGGCATAAGAAAAAAAAGTTCCAAAGCGTCTCAATAGATGGCGCTGTAAGCGGCATAACGAAAGTGGATTCGGCGTCAAGTGACATTTTTAATCGAAATACGACGGTTTTGTCATGAGTTGCACAGTAAACCAACCGTACTGTTCAATGTGCATGAGTGTTTCGGTTGTTTTACGGAAAAAATGACTTCCAAATCAGTCAACAGTTGTGGTACTATTAGTGGAAAGTCCATCCACCACGGCAAGGTCGTACCACATTGGATGGGAAAGATCGGTTTTTAATTGTCCTTGCGCAAAAAACCGCATAAAAAGCACATAAAGATTCCTTTTTTAATTGTCCTTTGGCCAAAAACCGCATAAAAAGCACATAATGATTTGTTTTTTAATTGTCCTTGTGCCAAAAAACGCATAAAAAGCTAATAATGTTTCTGTTTTTAATTATTGCTAGACATGCGATGAGACAGCCGATAACGATTATCAGTTTCAACTTGTGGCGGACAATGGTGGACAGCATATGGAACCTATGTGTCGCATGTCTAGCAATAATTAAAAACAGAATCATTATTTGCTTTTTATGCGGTTTTTGGCCCAAGGACAATTAAAAACCAATTTTTCCCATCCAATGTGGTACGACCTTGCCGTGGTGGATGGACTTTCCACTAACAGTACCACAACTGTTGACTGATTTGGAAGTCATTTTTTTAAGTAAAACAATCGAAACACTCATGCGCATTGAACAATACGGTTGGTTTATTGTGCAACTCATGACAAAACCGTCGTATTTCGATTAAAAATGTCACATGACGACGAATCCACTTTCGTTAGGCCGCTTACAGCGCTATCTATTGAGACACTTTGGAACTTTTTTTTTATGCCAAACCGTTTTCCCCTTCTCCCAGTACATTCATTTCAAATTTGAAGTCATTCTGACCTGTGTTTCTTTTTTTACAGCATTTTGAAAGTTAAACTTTAATTATAATCACCCTGTATAATATTCCACCACCCTTCAAGGGGCTAAAGAATATACAATTTAAAATACTTTTAACTCTCTAGTAACAGAACATTACCTTGAACAATATTGGTATGAAACACTGCCAAAACACTAGGGTGTTTACATTTTGCGAATATTGGTGCGTTATTGGCATCACATATTTTGCCTTATCATTGTCAGTATTTATGATGTAAACGCAATATTTTTGTAACACTGGCATTTCATTTCGAACATCTCTTATGTAAAGCGAGTGTTAAACGAATGTTGTTATTCCTTAGAAGTATTTCTAATTAATACAACATTGGCATAATATTGGGTCCCTCTATAACCAACAAAAGCTATATGAATTTGCTGCTAGGTTTCTTCACTATTCTGAGGAAGTATGCCAATTTGTCTCTTTCAAGGTTTTTTGTAGTCTTTTGTTGGACAACATGGACCGGGAATCGGTTGCACAGACCATCGCCTCATTGAATTGACGGCTGAAATTCTAGGATCACGATTCGCATATTAAAATGCAACAGGTCTTCCAAGTCATATCTTGGTGAGAAAACACCTGCAGAACCGATATTAGTGGTTGATTGGTAGGTTTACGATTGTGTTTTCCTACTTCGAGTCCTACATGTTTTCATACATTTGAGTGCAGGAAAACACAGTCATAAACCTACTGATAAACCACTAAAATCGGGTCTGCGTTTGGTTTCCACCAAGATATGACTTGGCAGACCGGTTGCGTTTTACTATGCTAATCGAGTTCTATTTAATTCTGAAATTTGAGCCGCCAACTCGATGAGGTGATCGCCTGTACAGCCGACTCCCAGTACATGTTTGATTAAGGATTTTAGTCATGTATTTCGTTATTCAGAAGTACAGGATGAAGGATACCTATACCATACAGTCACCATATACTTGTTGGACATAATATTACCATGTTTACTCGTGTAATACTCGCACTGTTTTTGCCAAGTTTTCATTGTGAAAGTCTAGGTGCGACTATTATGCGGGGAAATCTACTTCACAATATTGTACACTCTAATGCAAAAACATTACTGGTATATAAAAAAAAAAAAAAACACGTTATGATAAAATTAGTAACTTACCAAATATATACAGATCATCTGCTGTTTATTAAATACCCTTTTTCTTTTTATGGTAATATTTTTATAGACATAAAATTTACAAATAACCTTTGGGAAAATTTTGACAAAGAAGTGTCATAATAAATCACATTCACTGAAGGTATCAGTATCACTATTGTAATGTGAATCGGTGCCTGAAGAATCTCCGTCATTTCATAAACTGTCATCTTCGCTTCCGTCCAAAGCGCACAAGAGGTCTAGTCGTACTGTTAGCTCGTCCAGATAGCTCAATTGGAAGAGCATTGGCAATTAAAGACAAAGGTTTTGGGTCCGAGTCCCGGCCTGGACATATTTTTACTCACTTGGAAAAAAAAATATTACTCGTTTCATTTATTTACTAATCAGTTTCACTGTGTTACAATAATAAAGGTGTACCTTGGTAATACACTATATGGCCAAAGGTGACCGGTCACTTGCGATTTTAGACGTTTTCTTAAATATCTAGAAAAATACATAAGGAATTACCTTGAAATTCCAGGTGTGTAAATAGAATATTACGTGCCATATATTTCCGTGAAGATTTTTTCCCGAAACTCCATAGGGAACCATCATCAAATTGAAAAAGAACGAATATCTTTTGGATAACCCTGTAAAAACTAACGTAGCAAAAGCGTTCAACACAGTAGATTATGATTAAGTGTCTTATTGCAATAAACTCTGTTCATTTTTATTAGAATAGCATGTATATTCGTAGAGAAATTAAAGTTTTTATAAAAAGAGTCCCAAATTTTGCCAAATATTTTGCTTATAATTTCTAGAGTTCTTAATAAAAAAAAAAGTTCTTTTCAGAAAATATGACAAAGAACATTGTACCCAGTACCTTGCAACCAGAATTAAAAAATAATAAAAATTGGATGAAAAAATGAGCAGGTTTACTAAATCATGTTTCACTGCGCCTGCGCGAATGCAATCAAAATAGAATGTGCATAATGTATTACAGTAGCTAAGTGTATAGAGCAACTTTTGAGAAATTATGAAAATCATAGCTTGAAAATTCTGAAAATTATCGTTGATAGAATAAGCTCGAAATCCGTTGTTCCCAAAATGAAGCAAAAAGATGAGGTGCTGTATCCAAATACAGTAGTACGTGCAATATTGTGTATGCTGTATTGGCACTAATTAATGGATATATGGATACAACCCCTCATCTTTTTGCTTCATTTTGGGAATAACGGATTTCGAGCGCATTCTATCAACGATAATTTTCAGAATTTTCTAGCTATGTTTTTGAGACGTTCACAAAAGTTGCTCTATACACTTAGCTACTGTAATACATTATGCACATTATATTTTGATTGCATTCGCGCATGCGCAGTGAAACATTTTTTAGTAAACCTGCTCATTTTTCATCCAATGTTTATTATTTTTTCATTCTGATTGCAGGGTATTGCGTACAATGTTGTTTGTCATATTTTCTGAAAAGAACTTTTTTTTATATATTAAGAACTCTACAAATTATAAGCAAAAAACTTGGCAAAATTTGGGATTCTTTTTATAAAAACTTTACTTTCTCTACGAATATACATGCTATTCGCATAAAAAGGTACACAATTTATTGCAATAAGGCACTTAATCATAATTTACTGTGTTGAACGCTTTTGATACGTTAGTTTTTACATGGTTATCCAAAAAATATTCGTTCTTTTTCAATTTGTTGACGGCCCCTATGGGGTTTCTGAAAAAAATCATCACGGAAATATATGACCTGTACTATTCTGTTTACACACCTGGAGTTTCAAGATAATTCCTCATGTATTTTTCTAGATATTTAAGAAAACGTCTAAAATCGCAAGTGACCGATCACCTTTGGCCATATAGTGTATCAATCAAAACATAACTATAAGATTTGAATTTTTTTGTTAAATGGTATCAAAATAGTAAGAGTGTCCTTTCTATGTTTGTTTTGTTGAAGAAGGGATGTCCCCGTGTTACATTTACAATGGTTCACGCTTACTTCGAATCCTTTTTATTGCTGACATAGACTTTTAATACGTATCGCGACATAGTTTTATTCCTAGTAGAAAGCTAATATTGGTAATATTGGACGCCGTATTGTACCAATATCGTACTTTTTTGAAATACTAGTAATGAAATATTGGTTAAATATTTGCAATAAAATGATACTATTGCAGAAATACTGGCTCGACATCAGAAATAATTGCAGTAAAAAAGCACTATTGCAGAAATACTGACACGACATTAGAAATAATCAATAGAGTCAAAGCACTGTTTTAAATACTAGTGTCGTGAAGGAAATTTTCACCTTGTTATTAATAAACTTTATAATATACTTATAACTACTTAAAAGGTGAAACAAACATATAAAATTATTATATATATATATTTTTTATATAGCATGCGTACTATTTTTGTTTTTGTTTTTGTTTTTAAAATGTATTTCTATTTCAGTCAATCATCTTTTTTCCCTCTGAAAATGAACGCGTGTGTGTTCGAAAGGTCTCAGGGTTACATTAAATAATATTTTTATATGTTTGTGTCACCTTTTAAGTACAGTCGAACCCCGTTAATACGCGAATCAAGGGACCGATCAAAATTCGCGTATTAAACGGGTTCGCGTATTAACCTAAGTTCGCGAACTATGACCAGTGGTACATATAATAACAACCTATACGGATAAAGCACATCTTTACGACAGGTTTTAGCGTTTTTAAGACATAAAATGACATTTTATTTGCTTTTATCACTATGCGTTTATTAATCCAGGAACGTTCGATATCTGGAAATTCAAATAACAGTTATTGTTTTAAGTAAAAATCCTATAAGTCTTTTCAAAATTACATTTATTATATACGTCACATAAAATTGAACAAAACGGACATAAATATTTGTGCTAACCATGATGTAAACTAAAACTATTGTCAATAAAATTAAAATCCTTGTTAGCTATACATAACAAATACAGAATAGCGTCGATGACACTAAAATGCCGATATGAAAAACCGAAAGTTAAAAGTTAATAAAGTCAATAATGACATAAAAATTTCTTTTTGCCAAAGTGACATGCGGTTATGCCGTCAGTATGATGTTTTCAGCCCTATAAGGAAAGGACATGTTTACAAACAAACGCTTCCGTCAACCAATATATCAATGCATTTTTTGTCATAGCGATAATTGCAGGAATCGTCTTGGCGACGTAGGCCAATCGTATCTTAGACCTGTTAAACGTAGACCAATCAAATTTCCAGAGCTCATGTGTACAGTAATAGTCATAAGGAACGGACAGGTTTTTTGTGCTGATCCACAGTAGTTCGACCAACAGTGACGTCAGCTGCCCTTTCCTTTTTCAGCTGATAGTAAAGCCCACTCGTCGAGGGCTCTTCTGCCAGTGACGATGCAAACTGTATGAGAAAACTGAACGCCCCCGTAACTGTGAAGAATGGAAATCAGGCAGGGGGCACAGGTTTATTCTCCTCTTTCTCCTCATGCGATTTACCAACCGCAATTGATGTCATCCAGACTTCTGAGCTCGGAAGTTACTAGATCTTTGTCGATATTAATGAACGTGTCTAAATCAACAAAATCTTCCCTTACAGTTTTTTGTTCACCAAGCCAGTGTTCTCCAACATCACGGTGCGAGATCAGCTCTTTACAAATGATTTCCTCACTACTTCCAAAACCCCCTTTTCTAAAACAATTTGCAATCGTCGTTGGTATGACACTCTCCCATGGCACAGTAAGCATGTGAACGTCGAGGATTGTAATAGTACGACACTTTTAGCAGTAATGGTTGCTGCCGTGTTCCATTTGGTGAAGGTATCGTCGTACTACGCGAGTCTTGTAATTTACCTTGGCGCTGTTAAAGATTCCTTGGTTCTTTGGGGGAGTGACACTGTTCGAATTTGGAGGAAAAAATTCAATTTGGACATTCTTCAAGCCTTCGTTATTTTTCGGATGCGCAGGACAGTTGTCCACAAGCAATAACACATGGCGTGATTCTTTTCCCATACGGTCCCATTCTTTTCCCATGCCGGTTAAAATTACGAACCTGTGTTAAAAAAGGGTGCCCGTCGTCCAAGCTCTTCGCTGACTTTCGTACAAGGAAGGAAGATTTTTTAAAGCATCGCAGGTTGCATGATTTTCCTATGACCAGAAGCTTTAACTTGTCTGATCCATCAGATTTGGCATCGAGAAGAAGAGTAAGACACTCTTTGCGTAATTTATGACCAGGACATGTTTCTCCTTTTATAGCCGTTGTTTTGTTCGATGTCATTTTGTAAAAACGCCTAAATTCATCCAAGTAGTAAATATCTCGGCTCAAGTAGTTTTTTACAAACTACTGTTTGTACAAGCACATATGTTTTCCAACAATCGACATCTTCATTGTTGATAGTTGCTGATTCATCACACACTTTCTTGAATTTTATTCCGTGGCGAGCTTTAAATCGATGCATTCATTCATTTGAGGCATTGAAATATTACAATTCCATTTTTGCTCTACGGAATTGGTTTCCTCGTCTGAACAGTCCCTCTTAGTCTATCAAATCAAATCAAATCAAATCCCATTTTTGCTGCAACATCAGAAGCTTTTTCTTGGATTAGAATGCCGCTTATTGGGATATTCGTGGATCGCGCCTTGAACAAACGACTCATGGAAGGCCTTCTCTATGTCCTCAAACTTGGTGATTTTTATTTTCTTGTTCCTTGTTTCCCCAATAACAGTTTGGTTAACAATGGCATCCCTCATCTTCAACAAAGTCTTTAAAGTTGATTCCGTATGCCTTTTTTTTTTTTTCGAGAACGCCGACTTATTCAGGACGGCCTGGGCATCGTACTGATTTATAATTTGTAACTTCTCAGTGACAGAGAGAGCCTTCTTTAAAATATGTTTTGCTCATTTTGCCATCGTAAAAACTAGATTAAACTTTTAAAAGCACACGTGGATATCGTGGATCAGACTCAGCCGGGAGCAATAAACAATCCTCTTCCTTCCTAATCACAGCACTATCCAAGCAGCGAATCGGCACTGTTCTAAGTTAGCATGGGGGTCACATCGTTAGCAGTAAAATTTTCTTTCTCTCTTTCTGGCCTGTTTGACTATAAATAGTAATCAGCGCCGGGAAAGATTTCTCCTTTAAGAAAGGAGAAGTTCAAAACCGATAATTTTAGTAAAGCTATTCATGGATGTAATATTTTGGACAGAAAAAAAGTATTCCTAGTTTAAAGAATCCTTGTATGTAATGCTTGGGACATTATTCCCTCTAAACTCTCCTCTGTTTCAAATCAAGCTCATTCGCGTATTAAACGTAGGTTTTTATTGCCAAGGGACTGATAAAATTTCGCGTCTTAAGCGGGTTCGCGTATTAATCATTCGCGTATTAAAAGGGTTTTTTTAATGCAAAAGATAGGCATTGTTCAAGGAACCGAAGAAAATTCGTGTATTAAGCGGTTTCGCGTATTAAGCATGGCGCGTATTAACGGGGTTCGACTGTAGTTATAAGTATATTATAAAGTTTATTGGAAATAATTGCAATAAAATGCCATTATTTCAGAAATACTGGCCCGACACTGGAAATAATTGCAATGAAACGCTAATACTGAAGAAATATTGGTTTTATATATAAAATATTGACAATAAAATCGGGAAATAATTCTTGACAATTTTTGTGCAATATTACAAAATGTAATACAACGTTGGGACAATATTTCATGCCAATATTCGTAAAATGCAGCTATAATATAGTCGATAGAAATAATACTATGCCAAAATATTACTTTTCTGCTAAAGTCCTTGCACTATTCTGAAGTATTATATCAATTTATTTCTTCCAAGGTCATCTTGCAACCTTTTGTTTGATTAGAGATTTTAATTGCGTCCTTCGGTGTCCAGGAGCAGAAGATGAAGAATTTGATGCAATTATAACATTAGCTTGGCATTATCAACGAAATCATAAATATATAATTTGAATCTTTAAATGTTTGTTCAATGGATCAAATTATTTAGATCTGTCTTTTCTTAGTTTGTTTCGTTAAAAAATAAATGTCAGATTGTTACATTTCAATGATTCATGCTTATTCTGATTCCTTTTTATTGCTGATATATGCTTATATCATGTATCGCGATGTCCATCACACAATTCGTTCACACGATAGCGCATGTTGAAAACAAATAGAACATTGTTGCACATAATAATGACTGATCAATCGGAAACACTCTTGCACCATTCTCAGATAAAGGAAAATTTTATGTCCTTGGCTAAAAAATGTGAATTAATCAAGCCAACTATGATTGATTGCATATTTTCTGAGCTACATTGTGCACTAGTTTAACAAGTTGAAAATTGTTCGTCAAACGTGGCAAATGAGTTGCGTTCGTACTATAACTAGTTTTATAAATATTTTTTACCACCCTATATTGTACTGAATGTATAATTATTTGCACTTCATAAGTGCATAGTCTGTAACATCATTAAAATGCACTTGGAATAATTTTTTCCTATTGGCCGTCATGTAACGGAAAAATTTTGACTGTCCCTGTAATTAAACTATACATCCGATTTTCATAAAATTTGAAACTCGACAAAATTTTGCAACAATTATATATTTAAAATTTCAGACTATTCGGAAGGCTGTAACATCATTAAAATGCACTTGGAATAATTTTTTCCTATTGGCCGTCATGTAACGGAAAAATTTTGACTGTCCCTGTAATTAAACTATACATCCGATTTTCATAAAATTTGAAATAACTCGACAAAATTTTGCAACAATTATATATTTAAAATTTCAGACTATTCGGAAGGCTGTAACATCATTAAAATTCACTTGCAATAATTTTTTCCCATTGGCCGTAATGTAACGGAAAACTTTTGACTGTCCCTGTAATTAAACTATACATCCGATTTTCATAAAATTTGAAATGGCTCGACAAAATTTTACAACAATTATATATTTGAAATTTCAGATCATTCGGTTGGGTAGTTTTTGGTCTGTTATATGAGGACGGACAGACAGACGGACTGAACGAAGACTATAGGTGCTTCGTATTTATGTAATTAGGAACGCACCTAGAAATTGAAACGAAAATAATTTCAATATCTAAACAAATTGTAAAGTTGTAATCGTCATAACCGAGGTTTGTCCCAAATTTCCAAATTTTTAATTGAAACACTTATTTTTAAGATTTGGAAAGCTTTAGAACAAATGTAATAATTATGTGGGTATATTTCATGTCTCTTTTTTTTTTATACATTTGACACTTTAGGCAAAACAGAAAACTTTTTTCTATTAATTATACTTATTTAACCCCTTAAGCGTCGCGCCCGATATGCGTAGGTTACTTTAAAAAAAAAAAATTCAGATTGTTTGATGACCACCACTTTTTTTAAGTAGAAATATTCAGCTTATTTAATGGCAGATAAAATGATGCAAAAATAAAGCCAAATAAAAAAACTGGAGGGAATCAAACAATCCGATAAAAAACAATCGATCAAACAATCTTTTAAAAAAAGTACCGTCAACCTTACTTTGGTCCTAGTGGGGTTACTTTGGTCCATCGTATAAAAAAAGGTTTTATTCTTTGTATACAACAAACAATACAAGATAATTGGGAGTTTTTGTCCTTGAAAAATATTTTATACCCTACTATAGGGTATTTGAATAGTTTGGGGGTAATTTATACTTTTTTAGTGGCAACATTAGATGTCTTTGTAAACAACTGTTTTCGTGTGTAAATTTTAACTCTCCAAAGTTTCTATAGTGAAATAATCTGGTTAAGAGTTACAAATAAGATAAGTGTCAAGTTATTACCTTTGGCAACCTATAACCCATGTGTGATCATAGATTTTCCTTTAACATTTGATTTTGGACAGGAAATGTTTACGTTTTTATAAAGCTAACATGAAAACTAGTATTTCGGGACTACTTTGTGCCAGGCCTTTTTTGGTCCGAAAATAGCCCCAATTACCTAGAAAAGCCTTTTATTCAAGCAAATCTCTTAAAATATGTTTAAAGTAACATTTTTTTTTCAAATGTTACTACAGTAAAATGTTACATTAATTGTTTTTGTTCCAGTTGCTGAGGATAACCTGACGAAAACTGTTTCTCGTTTCTTTAATATTAACAATTGGTTTATTGTGCTTAATTTAAAAAAAAAATAATAAATTGTCTATCAAGTTTGTAGTGTTAATTTATTAGAAAATGATATTACAAGGGGTTTTCAATAAAAAATCTATTTACATATGAAATGTATTCATTTTATGTGAAACTAAGTGAATGGACCAAAGAAGCCCCCAGCAGGGGCTAGATGGGAAATGGAACCGAAGTAGTGAGGAAACTTCCCATTTCCCATCTATTTTTCTATAGGCTGTTACCTGCAATCCTCTGTTTTCCTATTGGTCAATAAACCTTTAACTTGAATCCCCACCTCTCCTATATATGTGAGCAAATTTCCGCCATCCTTAGCACTGAGGAAGGTATGCTATATGCTACCGAAACCGGTATGCTTAAAATTTAAAATTTTTGGTGCTTTGTATTTTTTACGCATCTATTATATTGCACCAAGCTCTTTCTTTATAATTATTTCTCTAGATATTCAACAAAACGTCTAAAATCGAAGGTGTCCGGGTACTTTTGTCCAGATACAGTAAACTCTGTCTAAGGCGGAATCGGTGGGGACGGAGAAAATTTTCTGTGGTAGACAATATTCCGGCTTATGCAAAAAACTCCCCCTCCCCGAAAATCGGTTGAAAACTGAAATTCTGAAAGAACCTTTGTCTTTATAAATAAATGAGAAACGTTATTCAATTTCTTAGTACTGCTGTAATACATGCGAATTGGAGCATTTTGAATTTCTAGCGTGGCTGACATTTTGAAACGTCCTGAATTTTGTCACGTGATAAAAGGCGTATTTATGAACCGATTTAGATGTAATTCGGTGTGTACATAGTACATACCAATCTCTCGACCGAGTTCGTTGGCCAGCTTCATCCGCCATTTTGTTTCAAAATGGCGGCAATTTAAAATTTTTTTAAAAATTTAAAATTTGAAATGTGGTACCAAAAAATTGAAAACGGAAAAATATTTTTTTCTTATGTATTTGACCTTTATACAAAGATTTCGGAGCAGTTTTTGTTTCGTCTATATCTTAAAAAATGGCTGAGTTATAGCATTTTGAATTTCTAGCGTGGCTGACATTTTGAAACGTCCTGAATTTTGACACGCGATAAAAGGCGTATTTATGAACCGATTTGGATGTAACTTCGTTTATACATAGTACATACCAATGTCTCGACCGGGTTCTTTGGCCAACTTCATCCGCCATCTTGTTTAAAAATGGCGGCCATTTAAATTTTTAAGAAAAATTTAAATTTGAAATGTGGTACCAAAAAATTGAAAATTGAAAAAATATTTTCTTCTTATGTGTTTGACCTTGATAAAAAGATTCGGTAGCAGTTTTTGTTTCGTCTATATCTTAAGAAATGGCTGAGTTATAGCATTTTGAATTTCTAGGATGGCTGACATTTTGAAACGTCCTGATTTTTGTCACGCGATAAAAGGCGTATTTACGAACCGATTTGGATGTACCTTGGTGTGTACATAGCACACACAAATATCTCGACCGAGTTCGTTGGCCAGCTTCATCCGCCATCTTGTTTCAAAATGGCGGCCATTTAAAAAAATAAAAAAATTTAAATGAGATACCAAAAAATTGGAAAATGAAAAAGATTTTTTTTGTATGTGTTTGACCTTAATACAAAGATTCCGGAACAGTTTTTCTTTCGTCTATATCTAAAAAAAATGGCTGAGTAATAGCATTTTGAATTTCTCTTGTGGCTGACATTTTAAAACGACCTGATTTTTGTCACGCGATAATAGGCGTATTTATGAACCGATTTGGATGTAACTTGGTCTGTACATAGTACATACCAATGTCTCGACCGAGTTCGTTGGCCAGCTTCATTCGCCGTCTTGTTTCAAAAGGGTTGCCATTTAAAAAAAATTAAATTTAAAATTCAAAATGAGGTATTAAAAAATTGGAAAATGAAAAAGATTTTTTTTATGTGTTTGGCCTTAATACAAAGATTCCGGAGCAGTTTTTGTTTCTGAAAATTTGTTCTTTTGTTTATATCTTAAAAAATGGTTGATTTATAGCACTTTGAATTTCTAGCATGGCTAACATTTTGAAACGATCTTGTATTTGTCCCGCGATAACACACGTATTCGCCTATTTCGATGTAAGAAGGCATGTGGATAGTATACATCAACACCTCGACCAAGTTCGCTGGCCAGATTCATCAGCCATCTTGTTTCAAAATGGCGGCCATTAAATTAAAAAATATATATATATTTAAAGTGAGGTGCAAAAAAATTGGAAATTGAAAAGGGTTTCTTTCTTAAGTATTTGACCTTGATATAAGGATTCAGGAGCATTTTTTGTTTGTCTTTACCTTAAAAAATGGCTCAGATATAGCAGTTTCAATTTCTATTGTGGGTGACATTTTGAAAAATCTGATTTTTTGCATGCTACAGCACTTCTATTAACCGATTCCGATGTGAGTGAGTATGTGCACAGCAATTACTAAGGTCTCGACCAAGTTCACTGCTTAGCCTCATCCACCATGTTGTCTTAAAATGACAGGCACTTTAAGAAATTGCCGAATTTGGCAGCCAAATATAAGTTACTTTAAAGAAAAGCAGCTTGGATAAAGCTGACTAATTTCGCGAAATTCTCATTCATTATATTGATAAAAATTAGTATTGAATCTCCTATATTCGGTTTCCACTAAATTGAGCTTCGTGTGTTTGAATGATATAAGTTGGCTTTTTTAAAATAAGGATTATTTTAATTTTTATCAATCGATTTTATCGATATTTTATCGATTTTTATCGATTTTATCGATAAAATTAAAATAAGGATTATTTTAATTTTTATATAATAGAATTTTTATCGATCTATTTATGAAAGCTACCTCTTCCTCCCGGCACTGGCCGGAAGGACTTTTTTGAATGACGAAATCTCTTTTTTTTTTGGATTTGTGTACAATTCAGCGATAGTGACTTCCTAAGCGTACTTTACTGTAGATGGTGTTTAACACTGGATCGCAAATGATGAATTCTTCAGCGGATGTGGATGACGTCACTTTGCGTAAAATAAAATCGCGTGTTATAAGTTTTAAAACTGAACTACAGTAGAGTCCCGATTATCGGAGTTTCCGCTTTCACCGAGTTATTTTCTTCTGATTTACTGATGGCTTCCATTATTATGAAACAGTCATTGTAAATGAAGTGTTAGGTGAAGATGAAAGAACCACCGTAAAAAGTTAGAACTCTGATTTTCTGGTCAGAATGGGACTGCTCTTTCACGACTACTCTTTCATCTTCACCTAACACTTCATTTATAATGTCTGTTTCGTAATAATGGAAGCCATCAGTCCATCAGAAGCAAATGATCCATTCCAAAGGTATAAGTTCTTCTAACTCGGATAATCGGGACTCTACTGTATCTATATTTATATACATATATTTTTTTGTCATCGGGGGCGACACTAAATTCTGAAAAAGCAGAATTCCTGTTTTCTAGTTTTCTTTTATTTTTACAATTTCCATATCAGACAGAAACATGGTCCAAAGATTTTGGAATAACAATATTTTAAGCATTGCTTAACAAATATAAACAAAACGATATTGCATGTTTCCTGCACTGAGAGACTGACCCACCAGAACGTACGTATGCCTTTTTTTTTTTTTTTGGCGATAAGCTAAACAGCATGTCCGATTCTCCAAACCCGTCACAGACGATTTATTTATTATTTTTAAAGACTTCCGCAATATCTGGGCCATGAAAGAATCATGAGTCAAAAGAGTTTGTGTCTCAGACTGATTTCAAAGCTCGGTTTGTTATGTAAACGAAGTATTGTGAGCTTTATGAACGTTACTGGATCACAGTCCTGTAAATGTTCATATCTATTGGTACACTTGGGAAACTCTGCGTGTCTTTTGCAAACGATTCAACATATCTTTGGCAGTTACAAGATCCGTTGATTTATTTGCGCATCAGGTTTTTGAATGATAAAATACAATAAGCAATGGACTTCCCATAGATTAAATAATTTTGAAATTTAAGTGAGTGTGTTTTTCAAATTTGAAACTATTTATCCGGAACGAGTTAGAGGACTTGGTACCCTTCATTCGGCGAAAAATGACGAAAATATCTATTTTCTAATTTTTTTTCTTAAATTATACTAATTATCTCTAGTACATTCTCATGAAGTTTCGTAAAGATCCTAGTATTATAAATACAGTTAAAAGCAATTTTATTACATCGCTGTCCCTTCAAATGCCACACCCACTTCACTTTAAAAGTGGTTTTTCTGAGGTTTTTTTTTTTTTTTTTTTTTTTTTTGGACGAATTGTCCAAAGTGATAAAACATTTATGTATATTTTTCAATTGACTTGATTGTTTTTTTGTTGTCGTTCCTTATGATCTATTTGATAAAACTAAGTACTAGATTTACAATAAAGTAAAAAAGATTTTTTTTTTTTTACACATAAAAATGTAAAAGAAATTCAGTTTTTACTGTATGAAATATTGTACACGTATTTGCACATTTTATTTTTTTTTTTCTCCCAAACTAATTAACTTATGGTAAATCCCATATTTAAACTTATACAGCACACTTCTAAGAATAGTTTAAAAAAAAATTAGCTCAAATTGTTCAAAATTGTAACAGAAGATACATTTTAAAATTTACTTAAATTTTTCAAATTTTGCCGGGAGAATCAAATAATTTCTTGATAGAATCATTTTCCTTCATTAAGTCCTTTATTATTATGCCAAACGTACCTTAAAATGCTTAAATTAAAAAAGAAAATGTTCAAAAGGTACCGAGTCCAAAGAATTGTGTATATTTTCTTTATTTTTAATGCATATTTCACATATTTTTTAATGATTTCATACATTTACAAGCTGAAAACATTTTTAAAGAGCTTCTTGTAAAGTAATTATGAAGTAATAATTTTACTTTACCGATCTGCCTTTCCTTCGTATTCCAACTTTAATAAATAGTCTCGAATAGCCACAATGCTTTAAGATGCTACTGACTGAGGCATACTAGAGATGAAAATGTTGTGGATAACATTTATCGTTGTTTACAAAAGAACTCGGACGTATTACCGCTTATGAATGTTATTGCTGGAAGTGAGTTCTTACGGTGTCATGTGGTTTCAGAAGTCCGGGAACGTTTACTAATCTCCTTGTTTATATCATCTTCATTAGATTTTATAAAAAAGTTCGCAATTTGTCAAAATTTGAAAGCTTTAATATTTCCGCAACATCTTCGCCATGAAATAACTATAAGTTAAAGGAGTTTGTGTCTCAGACTGATTTCAAAGCTCGATTTTGTGAGCTTTATGAACGTTAGTGGATCACAGCCCTGTAAAGGTCCATATCTATTAGTCCACTTGGGAAATTCTTCGTGTCCTTTGCAACCGATTCAACAGATCTATAACAGTTACAAAATCCGATGATTTATTTGCGCATCAGGTTTTTGAATGATAAAATGCTATAAGCAATTAAGCAATGAATTGGCTATAGATAAAATAATTTTGAACTTTAAGAGAGTGTGTTTTTCAAATTTTATACTATTTATCCAGAGCAAGTTTAAGCCGAAGAATTGTGTACATTTTCCTTACTTTTTAATGCAGTTTAGCTGTTAAGCCTTATTATTACTTCACATTTAATTTTAATGATTTAATGCGTTTTAATGATTTCATACACTTACAAGCTGAAGACATTTTTAAAATGCTTTTTGTAAAGTAATTATGAAGTAATAATTTTACTTTACCGATCTCATTTTCTTCACATTCCAACTTTCACAAATAGTCTCGAATAGGCAGTGGTCACTCTAAGATTTGGTGAATTTTTAAGATACCTTTTTATTCAGTAAAGTTCTAGAAACAAATACCAAAACTGTAATAACTGCAGTTTCAATTGATATTTTACTTTTTAAAAACTATTTTAAGATGTACACGTTACTTCAAAAGAGAAATTGCAAAATGGGCACTTTGCCCGACTAGGCTGGGTAAAGTGACCATCATAGGTCAATGAACAAATCACATTGATAGAGAATATATTTAATAAACACAAGCTGAAATTAATACTAATTAAGAATACGTATTATGCTTTGCAATATTTTAAGTTTTTAAAACTTTACGTTGCAAAACAAAGTAAACAGTAAAGAGTATCAATAAGACGAATGGGAGAATACTAGTTCCCCCAGCAGACATGCAAAAAGCAAATGTCGAGAGTAGGGAAGACCGAAACTAGTAGGCGCAGTTTTAGTTATTGATTTTTATTCATTTTTTGTTTAAGTTTTTTTATGAAAATTTAACTGTACTTTTAAAGAACAGTCATTGTGCTTTAAATACCCGGAGTTTTGAGTTTGCAATTTTTGTAGTTTATGTTTAGCGAAAGCCTAAAGTAAAAGGAAAATTGTGCGCCAACCTATTCTATCACGGGACAAGTTACCTATACTTATGGGGTAAGTTGGCACACGCTTTATAAAAATTTAAATGAAACTCAAATAAGACACACAGTTAAGAAAAATCAATTTCATTATTACCAGTAAGTTTAAACAAAGGCGTTATCGCCGTAGAATGTAAATTCTAAATTATACAGACATAAAAATAATGAATAAAACATTAACACTGAATAACTTCGATCATACTCGATATCATCCTCAGCGTTACAGTTATCACAAATAAAAATATGAGTGTCTCCGTTTGGGCAAGCCTCGTGGGCCCAGAATCTTGCATTGCAACCAGTTTTCTCGGTATTTGCTATTTTTCAAGCTACCAGCACACACCAGACACCGAGCCAACTTGCCCCGTGTTCAATGCACCTACTAGCCCCATAATAAATTTCTTCACAAAAGGGACACGTAACCATCTAAGCATAAATAATCCAAGTAAATCACATATGGGGTAGGTACAGTTAATCATACACTAAGAAAAACTGCACAAGTTAAATCGCAATTATTAAGATAAGTATTAGAAATTAGAAAAAAAATGAAGCAACAAAAAATTACTTATGAGTGCAAAAAGCAGAAAAATCGTAATAAATGTCCACTGCACATAGGTAACGCTGCAAAACTACAATAAGGATTGTAAAAAGCCAGAAGAAAGGTACTCTGTGACTGGTTGCGCAATCTATCCCACAAACAGGTGATTTATGAGGACTATAGTACTTACCCTTGTAGCCAACTAGCCCCGGTCTCCAATAATCGTTTCTCTGAAGAAGTTACTGCCCGACCTGTTTTCTTTCTTTCAAAGAAAATACTTTTGAGTGGTATTTTGTTATTAACAATAAATAAAAAGTCATTTCCGGGCAGAGTGTAGCTATCTGTCCACTTTACCCGAAATGACGCTTATTACAAAAACTGTGGCCTAGCATCTAATCTACAGGACTTAGCGTTTTCAAACACACATCATTTAAAAAGTTTTACCATACTGATCAAACAACATAACAGCCAATAATTATAACACTGCATATTATTTAGCCATAATCAAGCAATTGTACCACTTGCCTAAAATCAAAAATGCAACAAATAAAAATTAAATTTAAAAAATCAAAAAACCCGACTGCGTAAAAAGCGAACTAATTAATTATTTGTCATCAATGTTAAACTATTTTTTACATTACTTACCTATTTTTTTATTTACTTGTTTGATGACTTTTAAGTTGGGTTTAATTGTTAGTTCCTATCTATAAACACTGTTTTGATGAGGCCAATACATCTCTATGAAGGTTAGAGTTGAAATAAAGCTAGAGATCCTACCTACACAACTTCGAGGTTGTGTCATATTTAAACGGAGTTTCTGACTGTAAAATAGTGAATGAAACATCGTCTTCATTTTGAAAGACCTATCCAAAGATATGCCACTCAACAGGCTGCGTAAATTTTTTTTTCGTCTCTACCGCCATTTTGTATTGTACGGCCAGAATTTTGTATATATAAAAACAAAACCTAGTCTATAACCATCGGACGGTTAAGACGAATCGATAGAGACCCCATTCATTAAAATCCATCGTTGGGATGTTTCGAGGGTATAAAGAAATCCACATACCCAGATACACGTGAAACACATAACCTTTCTTGGCAGTCGGGTAAAAACAAAAGAGTTAAAAACGAGAAAAATGTAGCCTTCCGCTTCAAAATTGCAGACAACATTACCAGAATCTGCGACGACTATTTCGCTCAATTGCAGCGTGGTGGGGGGCACCATACAGCAGAAAAAACTCAAATGGCTACTTCACTTTTCCTTCCACTATTCAATACAGTAAAACTTTCTAAGACAGAATGCCAAATGGACAGATAAAGATTCCGTTTTAGAAGGTATGTTTGTATAATATTTCTTCCGTACGGAACATGAATATTTTCCGTTATAGATAGGTACAGTTTCCATAGAATTTAGCATTTTTATGTCCGAATCTAGAAGCCACTTTCCCGCTTATATTGTGTCTCTGTCTCACTTTTCCTGACAATGAGAACCCAGCAACACTAATTGTGGGTAACCGCACTCTGATGTTGTTGTGCATACTAACAATGAAAGTAAATCTTGACAATTAGTAGCGTCATTGTCTATAAATTATTTATGAGTATTTTACCCTGTATATGAATTATTTATGTTAGTAATGGAAAGTCTATTAAGATCTTAAACATTCAGAAGTCATTTTACAGTAACTTAAAGACGGCTTGTTGAAATACGTCATTTTGTTTCAGGTATGTGTAAGCTATATAAAAAAAGCAGAATCGCATTAATAATTAAGAACAAGTGTTTGTTAATGTTCTGATAAATAATCAGAACGGATCATAAAATATAGAAGATGAGTAAAATGTTATGTGCGTTAATTACCTGCATGGCGACATTATCATAAAATCAAATAAATTGTTTAGATAGTTTTTATTAATGTAAATGACGAAGTGTGTATTTACCGAAGTGCAGTAGCTAAGGATTAGTTAGCAAATAATCATTTAAACATATAGAATTTGTTTTATTACCTTTTAACGATGATACTCTTTCAGGTTGTTCCTAAAATTCGAACTTGGTATTTTCTGACACATTTTTTTTTCACAAACGTATCAAATTGACAGGTGCTCTTGTTAAGAAACTATAGGAAATCAAACTGCTTTTCCCGTTTATTTGTAAAGATATTTATTTCTCAGAAAATGCTGTCAAAGTTGGCATTTAAAACCGAATTTCCTGACGCTAGCACAGGGGGAAAAAAATGCCGTTCTAAGACAGTAATCGCTTATAACGCAAGATGTTTCATTTATAGAAAAATGAAAAAAACTGTTTGACTACAGATAACTTTAATAATAATTCCTGCAAGTATCGTGCTTTTATGTTTAAAAATGAGTCCGTAAATGTGTCAGAAAATTTCGCGTTGTTGAATGGGGAAGATAATTACTTTGAGAACCACCTTAAGTACATGCTTAGTTATACTCGACTCTGTCTTATCACAGACTTTTTACTATCCAAGCAAAGGGATGGTCAAATATTTATTTATTTGCTTTAGTTTCAAGATAAAGATAAAAAATGATGTAGAAAAATAAATAGCATGTGGAATTAAATTAAAACAATTGAATTTAATTAAACATGTACAGTCGTGGAAAAAAAAAAAGTAAACACCCCCTACTAACTCCTCAACAAATTATCGTAGAAGAAAGTTACTGGTACCGACCGATTGGAAATAAAGCCTACTTTTAAATGATGTACATAAAATTTGCTTAGGGGGCCATCTACATATTAAAACAAACCATAACTTTGTTTTTTTTTTCAATAGAAGTACACAATTCTGACAGCATAAATGAACTCTACACCCTTCAATTAGCCCCAAAACAAATTTTTATGCAATTCGTACAATAAGTTTCCGAGAAATTATTTATTTTAAAATGAGCGTATTTTAAGGGTTGTATCCAAATTGAAGTTCCGTACTTGATAGTTAACCGAGGGAATAAAATTTCAAGGCATCTGAAGCGCCACTCAAGGAGTCAATGAAGCCCGTTATATTACAGGATAGCATAAGAAATTCAAAAATATCTACTCACTTCTATCATAGACGGCCCCTTAAACCATCATTTTGCCGTTTTTTTAGCATAATATGAAAACTACTTGGAAGAAAAATGTGAAATTTTGGATTTTCATAAAGCAGGACTTAATAAATCTAAATCCATCAAAAAAATTGTAGGTTGCAATTCATAATTTTTTCGAATATTAATTTCATAATTCATAATTCATATCATAAAATTATAAAAATTGCAAATTCAGCGTATTTATGTTTGGGTATATTAGTATTATTGCTACAAAAAAAATTAGCGCATTAGGAGCGTAATTCCAGGAGATATAAATAAAAATATGAAAATGCAATTTAACATTAGAAGCACTCAATTTTGAATGTTTATAATTCAAAAACTTATCATTCAATTGATTTGCAATTGTGCGTCTAGGCATAGTTTGAACCGAAGATTTGAAATATCTCGTTAAAATTGGGTATTGCCATTGAAAAAAATTAAGTTTGGATTCGTTTTAATATGTATGGCCCTCTAAGAAAATTTTATATACATCATTTAAAAGTAGACGTTATTTCCAATCGTTCGGTACCGGTAACTTTCGTCTACGATAATTTGTTGAGGAGTTAGTATAAACACTGAAATCACTATTAAAATAAATATAACTTTTCTGATTAAATAGATTTAAAAAATTTTACTCTGCCAATGAAAAATACAACATCTTACAATTATGTCATTGGTCATTGTTTTAATCCATCAAAAAAAAAAAAAAAAAAAAAGTTATTTTGAACCCTTTCCAACACAGTAGAAAATAGTTTATGAATTCGATTTGATATATGTTATTAAGGTTTACCGTGGCATGTTCCGTATTGAAAGTAAAGTGAGCATTTATGGTTCATTTACAGGGACACTATAAAGCAGGGTCGAAACTAGCCTTTTTTGTACCCGGGTCAAGCATGGATTTTGGCGCCCCCCTCCTCTTCCGCAAAGTATTTTACAAAGAGAATTTTACTAATTTTCTAATAGCCGACTTATTTTAAAATTTAAAATATGTAATACTGAACTACATAATCTACAATGGCAGATCCAAGAGGGGGGTCACGGGGGTCATGAGTCTACTCTGAACACCAACAGATCATTCTAAAGATCCTTTTTAAAATGAAGTATACAATAGAGTCCCGATTATACGAGTCCTGCTTAACCGAGTTTCCACTTTAACGGAGTTAATTTCTTCTGATGGACTGATGGCTTCTATTAAAAAATGGCCATAATTTTTTTTTTTTGCAAAAAAAATTATGGCCATTTTTTTTCTTCCCATTCTGACCAGAAAATCAGAGTTCTCACTTTTTACGACTGCTCTTTCATCTTCACCTAACACTTCATTTATAATGGCTGTTTCATATCAGAAGAAAATGATCCATTGCAAAGATATAATCCTTCATTTGGCGCCCCTTTGTTCTGGCGCCCGGGGCACATGCCCCTTTGCCCCCCCCCCCCTTTATTTTCGGCCCTACTCAAAAGTATTCCGTTACATTACGGCCAATGGGTAAAAATCATTCGTGGTGTATTTTACAGGCGTCACACTATTTCAAATATAATGAATTTTATATACGTTATTGACGATAAGATACAAGATGGTTACTATAGAAACTATAAAATATGCTATGTGTAACAATTACAGTTCGTTTACATGGGGACTCAAAAGAATTTCGTTATATGATAGTATATGGAGAATAATCGTTTGCGGTGTATTTTAATGAAATTGATATGAATTTCTGTGTTGCACTACAAGGTGCTTGTTGTAAGAATATGATATGCATAGCATTTATCGTTCATTTACAGGGACGCATAAAATATATTGGATACATTACTGTATACGAAGTATTGTCAGTTAGGGATATTTGATGAAAATGTGTTTTCAGTTATGGTAAGCGTTTTTAAATATAACTAAATTTTTGTATGCTACGTGCTGTGTATAAATTCGATAGATAGTATACATCGCTACACAAAAGAATTCTTAAGCACGAATTGCTTGAAGATGTTTTTTAATTTGAGTTATGGATTTTCAAGCTCTACTATATTTATTATACTAAGAGATGTTTGTAGAATATAAATAAAATCATATACAGGACTATGCAAAGTACTGAATACAAGGCCGCCTATAAATAGTAATTCTTAGAAATGTGATTTCAGTAGTTTAAGCGTGTTTCTGCCTGAATTAAATTTTAGCTCAATATGTTGTGTGTAAAAAATAAGTAATATACAGTATTGTACAAAAGAATTGTAGTAACATTCCCGTCTATCGGTACAGATTGCTGAAGTTGAATTAACTGTGTGATGCACTTTCTAACTGAATTAATTTTAGCATACTATATAGAATATAAACATATATAGATCATATACACGGCTGGAAAAAAGAATTTGAGTTCCGCTATCGAAATCAGGTTTTCAAATGTGTTATGCATTTCCTAAAACGTTTGCTTGCATGTCTTATTTACATTATTAAATACCGAAGCTTTGTTAAAGTATTCGGAAGTGTTGTAATGTGTTTCATAATCTATGCTTGATGCATGATTTTTCATTCTGCTTAAGTACTCCTCCTATTTATTCAAATTAATTAATTTCCCACAGGTAAATAAATCACCTTAAACCTATAAAATCAACAGAAAAATTATTCGTGTCAATTATTTTGTACTAATCACAACCGTAAGCTTTACTAAGGGAAGTAATTATAATAATGATTACGCAATCCCTTTTTCTTGTATCCTCTCTTTTGCAACTTTAACGGATGCATTATGGATGAGAGTGTCATATAAATAATGCATGCCAGTGCAAGCATATCATTTGAAATCTCTTTATAACTTGAAACAATTTTATAACAGCTTATTTAATGGGATAAATCGGTTTCATTTTGTTCAGTAAATGTATTGTTTTAAAAATATTAGCCTTCAAAATGATCTGTTGAAAGTAGCTACTGTTTTATTAAGAATTCAATCCAAAAAGTTAAACATGGAAAATCATGTTTCATACATTTGTGTTATGTATTCGATAAAAAATATTTTAAACTCTTCTACACGCGTATCTCATGCAGTGGCGGATCCTCTATGTATGCTTGTCATGCACCGCATATATGATAAAAATTATTTAGAATCTCTTTATATGTTGAAACAATTTTATAACAGCTTATTTAATGGGATACATCTGTTTCATTTTGTTCTGTAAATGTATTGTTTTAAAAATGTTAGCTTTCAAAGTGATCTGTTGGAAGTGGCTACTGTTTTATTACCCGACTGAAAAGAAGGGTTATGTATTTCACGCGTATCTGGGTATGTGAATTTCTTTATACCCTCGAAACATCCCAACGGTTGGATGAATTTTAATGAATGAAGTCTCTATCAATTCGTCATAACAGCCCGATGGTTATAGGCTGGGTTTTGGTTTTATAAATTCAAAATAGCGGCCGTAAAATACAAAATGGCGGTAGAGACGAAAAAATAATTTCCGCACCCTATTGAGTGGCCTATCATTGGATAGGTCTTTCAAAATGAAGACGATGTTTCATTGACTATTTTACAGTCAGAAGCTCCGTTTAAATATTACACAACCTGGAAGTTGTGTAGGCAGGATCACTAGCTTTACTGCAACTCTAACCTTGATAGACATCTATAGACCTCATCAAAACAGTGTTATAGGAACTAACAATTAAAGACAACTTAAAAGTCATCACTACAAGTAAATAAAAAAAATAGGTAAGTAATATAATTCACATTGATGAGAAATAACTAATTAGCTCTCTATTTTCGCAGTCGGGTTTTTTGATTTTTTAAACTTAATTGTATTATTAAGAATTCAATCCAAAAAGCTAAACATGGAAAAACACGTTTCATGCATTTTTGTTATAGGGGAGACTGGGGAGGCTTGACCCACCCTTCAGTTTTCATATTTAAAAGAATTTCAGAGTTTTGGCAATGGGTGACAACGACAGTTACTGAAATGCTCAAACAATAATATTTGTTTCGTGCAGATTATTGAAACAGATGTGGAAAAATAAATTGTGAAGAGTTTTCAACTTAAAAAGTGAAATTTTTAGAAACATTTAGACATATTTTCGCAGATAAAAAATATCGTAGAAATTTAAATAAGTATTTTTTAAATAATGCAGAAATACTGAGCTTTCATTCCAGGCATAAATATCGTACGGTAAATTAGGCTAAACTTAACCATGTGCTATACTTTAAAAAGTTGGTACGTGGAGAGACTTGACCCAATCAATGTGAGGGAGGTTTGAGATGATGCCAAACTACGTGGAAACTATTGTTGCCAGGTCTTGTATTACAAAAAGTGGGTGTTTAAAACGAAATTTTTCTTCTGTGCCTTGAATTCTGTCTAAGCAGGATTGTTCACAGTATCACATTTTCCCAAATAATTTTTGATAATTATTAAACCATCAATGCAAACAAAATAAAGTATTCTGCCTTTTATAAAACTGATTTTATTTCCTTTAACAAATATTTCATAAAATAAAGTGGGTCAAGCCTCCCATATGTGGGGAGCTTTGACCCATTATTTTCTCATGATTAAAATCATTCATTTTTCTAGTTTCTTATGTAATACAGTTATTAACCCCCGGTACGGTATGCTATTTCTTTCTCCCAGCTTATTTTGTTCCGTCTCCAAAAAATAACGTTACCTTAGAGAAGCCAGCCGTAAAACAAAGCAGTACGATTAAATACTCTATAACAATTTTGTAAATTTCTAAGCATCGCACATTTTCAACTTTTATGTTAAAATTTTATTTTGACAACTGATTGTATAACGAATAAAACTCTATATGAAACTTTATTCTAGGTTCAATATTTAAAAAATAAAAAATCATTTTGTAAAAAAATAGGTCATCCCTCACCAGTCTTCCCTATATTCTGTCAGTTATATTTTTAACTCCTCTACAGGTGTATCTCATGCAGTGGCGGATCCTCTGGGTATATACGGCAGGAAGCATACGCTATAGCTACGGAAGGTATACGGAGTTATCCAGAAGGTATACCTCTTGTACCACCGTATATCTTCCACTACATACCTAGATTTACCGGGGGAGAAAAACAAAAATAAAGAATAGGGAAAAACGTCATTCTTCTTGACTGGATGTTATGCGAGATCATGCACTTTTACACAAAATCTTACCAAAAGTACCTGAACATGTACTTTGAGAAGAAAGCGCAGTTTGTCTTGGTTCAAGCAACTTCTATTACAATAGACGGCTATTCTTGCAACCTCACATTCCAAAGACCGTCAGTAATAATTTCTGACACTTACAAAAGTCCTTGTAGACCTCATTGTTTCACCCTCACGATCTCATAGACACTGTGATATATACGAGCGTCTGTGCACTGTCTCCCACAAAAATAAACCACAGATTGATGGAGGAAGAAGCTGATCATGCACAAAACGTAGCTTTCTTTTCTTTTGGACGTAAATCTAAACAGTCACTACAGTCTTCCTTCTGGATTTCTTTTTCCTTTACAGAACAATTGTTGGCATTTTTTTCAGCGATATTTACGGCCCTCATTTTTGTTTGGAACTCGATTAATACTTTTATTGATTTTTGGCAGATGAATGGAATTTTTTTTTTTTTTTTTTAGCCATTTTTTTTCCTTTTGTTCAAAGCCGCTGGTGTTAAATATCTGTGATTTAAAGTTGGAATGATAGTTTTTAATATATTAATAAAGAATTTTGGTATTTTTTTTCATGTGGTAATGTTTTTTTTTCTTGTTCCTTGAAAAGTGCAGTAGAATATAGCACAGGATGGAACAGTTTTTTGTTTATTTTTGTTATAGTTGCTGGCTAACGTTGAAGATTTGCTGTACATAATGTGAACGAATTTTTTTGCAGACCTCTTTTTCTTTTTCTGTGCAAGCCATCGGTGTTAAATAGCTATAAGTTTAAGTTGGAATACTTGTTTTTAATGTATTAATGCAGTGACATTTTTTTCTTGATCTTTGAAAAATGCAGTAGAATATAGCACAGGATAAAACAAATTTTTGTTTATTTTTGTTGTAGTTGCTGGCTAAAGTCGAAGATTTGCTTTATATAATGTGAAGAAATTTTTTTCTAGACCTTTTTTTTTTTTTTTTTTTTTTTTTTTTTGTGCAAACCATTGGTGTCAAATATCTATAAGTTTAAATTGGAATACTCGTTTTTAATGTATTAATGTATTTTTCTTTATAATTTCTTTCTATCTGGCAACGATAGTGTTTTTTTGACGTTTGAACAATGCGATAGAATATAGCATACGATTTTTTTTTATTGTTTGATGTAAAAGGAGAAAATGAAAATCGGACTTGGAGATCTGATTTCTACAGTTATGGACGTTTAGCATAGCAAAATGTCAAAAACACTTTGTTTAATTAAAAAGTTTAATCTAAACATGTTTACGTTTGCCTTTGGCTGAACAACTATGAACGTAAAACTTTGATATATTACTAGTATATACAAGGTGAGACCGAAAAGTAGAGTGACTCACCCCTTCTTTCGAAAATGAGAACAGCCCGACAACCGGACAAATGCGCATTACGATCTTCGGTATGTAACGTTAAAGCTCATGGTCATTTGCAAAGTTTCTTGGTTAGTGTTTGTTCGTGCAGCCGCTTAAACATAAGAGGTAGTAGTGCATTGCGTAATGGAGCAGAAAACGAATATGAAATTATGTTTTAAAATGGGTAAAATGTTGAAAATTTAGGTTTTTCAAAGATTGTTCGATTCTTTTACTCCGGGTTCTGGCTGCCTGTTTGAGTCCGTAGATGGATTTTTTCCGTTTACAGACTTTGTTTTCTGAGTTTTTCTCAATGTAGCCCCCCGGTTGTTTCACATAAATTTCGTCTTCTAATTCACCGTATAGAAAGGCTGTGTCGATATCTATGTGTCTCACGTTCAACTTCTTATTTGCGGCTGCTGCCAAAAATGTTCTGACGGTTGTTTGTGACACTACTGGGGCGAAAGTCTCGTCATAGTTTTCCCCATATTTTTGACTAAACTCTTTGGCTACCAAACGTGCTTTGTACTTTTGAGTATTTCCGTAACTGTCTAATTTCTTTTTGAATGTCCATTTGCAACCTATAATCTTTTTGTTAGGTGGAGGATCCACTAATTCCCATGTGTTGTGTTTTCTCAGCGAATTGATTTCCGCTTGTGTGGCTTTAAGCCAATTTTCCTTTTCTTTGGGATTATTTATTTCCAGTATTTCATTCCAACTAGTGGGTTCTGTCATATCATCCTTTTTTACATAACAGACATATCTGTCTGGTGGTACCCCCCTGTTCGATCTTTCAGATCTTCTTGGTTCATTGGTCGGTTGTTTGGACGAGGTTGGTTCTTCGGTTGTGTTGTTTATCTCCGTTGCAATGTAATTTTTGTCCTGATATGAGTTTTCTGTCTCTTTACTTTCTTTTAGGTTAATTTTGCTATTTTCTATGAATTTCACTGTTCTGGCAATTACAATTTTATTTTCTTTAGTGTATACGCGATATCCTTTTGAGTTGTTATCGTATCCTACAAAAATCCCTTCCTGAACCCTGTCGTCCAATTTTCCTCGATGTTGTTTATTCACGTATACGTAAGCTTTGCACCCGAATGTTCGCAAATAGTGTAAATTCGGTTTAATGTCTTCGAAGTATGTATGGCGAGGAAACTTTATCCGCAAGACAGTATTTCAGTGGATCAAGCGTTTCCGTGAAGGTCGTGAAAGCGTGGAGGATGAGCATCGCAGTGGAAGAACGGTGACGAGCAGAACCACGACAAATGTTGAAAGAGTTAGAAAGTTATTGCTGCAAGATCGCCGTTTGTCCGTCTGAATAATGGCGAACGAATTGAATCTTCCCCGTGAAATCGTCCGAACAATACTGACGAAGGATTTGGGTAAACGGAAACTTTGTGCGACGTTTGTCCCTCATTATTTAAGCGATGAACAAAAACAGCAGCGTGAACTCCTGCAGCGACTTCATCTATGGGCGATTCTCAAAAGGTGGGCACTGGACACAAGTCATAACTTTAAGCCTTTCAAACATAACTTTAATTATCATTGACTTTTTTTTTTTTTTTACACTGAGTTTTTAATTCTATTCAGAGACAAAAAATGACATAATTTATTGTAAAAGCTTTGTATAAATATCTTAAAATTTTATTATTTTATGCTAAAGAGGCCAATTTCGGACATTCATAACGTTATCTGCTCCAATGTACCACCAAGAAAAAGAGTTTTAACTTTTTTCCATGTGGTTCTAATGGTAAACAACGAATGCATAAAGGAAACGGATGATTTTTTGATAATTTCGTTAAGATATGGCAGGCTGATTTATTGCTTTTTTGAAGATAGAAGGACTTTTCTATAAAGAATTTTTCTGTATTTTGTTATGTCCGAAAGTAACGTACGTAACAAAGCATTTGATTTTATTATTATTATTACTGGATAACAAAAAGTTAATTATACATATATAGTATATGTATACAGACACATTTACTACATTCTTAGTCTTAAGAATTTTTTAAATACTAAGAGCGACGTCCAAAATCTGTAACTTACGTGCGAAAAAATGTCCAAAATTTGTAACGTACACAACAGCTAATTACATGCTTTAAAAATTAATTTTCCAGAATAGTTGCTGTCTTTTAATGTTTGTGTATAATTTTGTAGACATACTATTAAAAATATTTATATATTATATTTATACACAAAATACTATACTATTAAAAAAAATTGGCCTTAAATTTGAAAAATTTAAAAATTACATATAGTTAACGTTTAATGATCCCACCTTTTGAGAATCTCCCCTATGCAGCAGACAAAGATGACGCGTTTTTGCAGCCCATTGTCACAGGAGATGAAACGTGGTGTTTCGCGTATGATCCACAAACGACATTCAAGCTGCTGTTACCAAGGAACTTATAACAGTCTCAAAGGAGGACTTTTTCAAAAGTATCCAGAACTTGTATGAACGTTGTCAAAAGTGTATTGTAGACGGCGGGAACTACTTTGAATAACAGTGAGGTATATGTCTGCAAATATATAATACAGTGATTATTATGAGGTCAGTCACCTTACTTTTCGGTCTCACCTTGTGTATACAGGGTGTTGCTGAATTCGTCAGGCAAATTCAGAGGGGTGATAGTAGGTATCAAAAGGAACAAAAATTGCAATGGAACATGTTGTCGCAAGCCACCTATTTAATCAAAAATATAGGATGTTCTAACCTAACTCAACATGGGTTGCCGGTAATAACTTTAAGAAAACTTAAATATATTATAATGAAACTTTTAATAGACATGCCTACTTTTGTTGTAAATGTCATATAAAATAAGTGGTGGAAGTTTCCATTAAACGCGCCAGCAGTATGTAATTGTCGCTTCACATTTTGGACTGCGATTAGCGTCCAAATTTAATGCGATTTAGCGATTTGCGTGAGCACCCTCTTTTCCCAGAACTTTTCATGATGTTATCACATTTCATATCAAACGAGGTACAGTCATGGAAAAGAAAGTAACCCCCCACTAACTACTCAACAAATTATCGTAGAAAAAAGTTACTGAACCGAACGATTGGAAATAAAGTCTACTTTTAAATGATATATATAAAATTTGCTTAGGGGGCCATCTGCATATTAAAACGAACCCAAACTTCATTTTCCCCAATGGCAATACCCAATTTTAACAAGATATTTCAAATCTTCGGTTCAAACTATGCCTAGACGCCAAATTTCAAGTCATTTGAATGATAAGTTTTTGAATTATAAACATTCAAAATTTAGTGCTTCCAATGTTAAAATACATTTTCATATTTTTATTTATATCTCCTGAAATTATACTCTTAATGTGTTAATTTTTTGTGTAGTAATAATACTAAAATACCCCTAACATACGTTGAATTTGCAATTTTTATAACTTTATGATATGAATTATGAAATTAATATTCGCAAAAAGTATGAATTGCAACCTAAAGTTTTTTTGATGGATTTAGATTTATTAAGTCCTGCTTTATGAAAATCCAAAATTTCACATTTTTCTTCCAAGTAGTTTCATATTATGCTAAAAAAAAACGGCAAAATGATGGTTTAAGGGCCTATGGGCCGTCTAAGATATTAGTGACTATATATTTTGAAATTTCTTTTGCTATCCTGTAATCCAGCAGTCTTCAATGACTGCTTGAGTGGCGCTTAAGATGCCTTGATAAGAGGCTCTCTCGGTTAACAATCGAGTGTACCGAACTTCAATTTGGATACAGCTCTTAAAATACGCTGGTTTTAAAATAATTAATTTCTCGGAAACTTGTCGTACGAATTGCATAAAAAATTGTTTTTATGCTAATTGAAGGGCGTAGAGTTCATTTATGCAGTCAGAATTGTGTACTGCTATTAAAAAAAAAAAAAAAAAAAGTTATGGTTCGTTTTAATATATAGATGGCCCCCTAAGCAAATTTTATACACATCATTTAAAAGTAGACTTTATTACCAATCGTGTGGCACCAGTAACTTTCTTCTACGATACTATTTTGCAGAGTTAGTAAGGGGTGTTTACTTTTTCTTTTCCACGACTGTACATATCGTTACATTTTCATTGCAGTATTTTTGTTTTGCTTAAAATTATTACCGTTAAGGGGATTCTTCGCGCACTTGAAAGCACCCGCTCCGTAATGTTAATCCTATGGGCAGGTTAATTTCGAATTTCTCGTTTCAATTTGAATACTTTTAAACAATTTTTTTTTTTGCATAGGATAGCTGAGCTCAATCTTTAATATGACTCTTTTTTACTTTTTCGATTTTGGTTAAGGTTTTTTTTTTTTAAAGATACTTTCAGTTTCGAAATCGGTTTGGAAACTGAAAGTACCTTTTTAAAAAAAGTCTGCTGAAGCTACCCGACGACACCTTGCTTTTTCTAGCTTATTATTAGTCTCGGTCGGCGGTTGGGGGAGGGCGGGTGGGTCAACCGCCGCGGCGAGCGGCCCATCTTGGTCCGCAGCCCTCTTTTCTTCTACTCTTGTCCCACTCTTTTGCGGAAGCAAGATTCTTAGGTCCCCAGCCACGTCCAGGTGCAGAGAAGATTTCGTCAGCGGTACATTCACTGAAAAAAATGGGTACTCAAAATTGAGTAAAAAGTACCTAATTTTAAATATGTCACATACTCAAAATAGCTCCGATCCAAATGTACTCAAAAGTGAGAAACACGTGCACTCATTTTTGATTCCATGGTTGTGTTAAAATAGGAATCGTTATGTACTGTCCCCCTGAACCTACAAATAAAAATAAAAATGCACTGACATTTATTTACCGTCCGAACTAATCAACAAGAAATGTTTAATTAATCATTTATTAATAAAAATACAAAAATTTGTTGCAAGATACCCAAATCGAAGATTTTTATGACAAGAGCATCATTTGCAAGCACTTTTTAATTATTTTAAAATACGGTGCATAATTTTATATTTACTTTAATAAACATCTTTTATGCCGCCACAAAGGAAATAAACTATTACAGGGTACCACAATTATCGTTTTGTTTGGGTTTGATAACATTCGATAGATCAAAATGGAGAAAGGGTATGTTCATTTTTGATCCAAACATACTCAATTCGATATGAGCACCACAATTCACTCATTTTTGAATACTTCACTTTTTTCAATGTTCAAGCATCTCCAACAAATCCGCGTTGGTCATTCCACATATGCTTCAGAATGTATGGCGTGAAAGGGACTACCGCTTAAATGTTACCCGTGTGGCTAAGGGGAGTCACATAGAACATTTATAAAGTTTGTAAAAAAATTCTTGTTACATTCTGTGTAACTGTTATCGATAAATTCTTTTCGATTAAATAGCTATAGCCGTTTGTAATCGCTACATTCATTTTGAATCAACCTGCATACAACTCCAACGTTATATTAAAGCAAAAATACAAGAAATAAGAAATAACTTTTAATGTTGGAACAAAAAATACACAGCAGTTTTATTTAAAGACATGAATAGATCTCGACATGTGCTCTTTTAGTCGCTCGCAGGATATCAAGACGATTGTCCAACTCAGTCCAATGTACGGTTCAAAATATCCGGTGTAACCAAAACGAAGGCTTGGCTAATGTGTTGTTTGAGATCATGCACAGATGTTACCTTTGTCTTATAAACGATATTTTTAATGAATCTCCAAAGACAAAAAAATCGCAAGGTGTGATACCAAGAGAACAGGATATCCATGGATTTGACCTTCACGTCCAATTCAATGTCTGGGAAAATGGTGATCTACACTGTAAAAAAAAAAAAAAAATCTGTAAAGTTACTAAACTTTTTCTTGGAAACTGGGATTCCTAGAAATTTTTATGTAACGGCAATAGGAAAAATTCCTGTAACAGACGCTGTTACAGGAATTTTTGTTGTTGTCGTTACATAAAAAGTTATAGGAATCCCAGTTTCCTAGAAAAAGTTTAGTAACTTTACAGATTTTTTTTTTTTTTTTTTACAGTGTACGAAACTCAATGCGGGGACGTCTTGATGGAAAAGTATGCCTTTTTGCTGTGGCATGGCGCTGCTTTTTTTCTGTGGCGTAGCCATTTCTACTACTTTCCTTACTCAAGGTTGTTCTCAAATTCACTGCTCAACAAGCGCGAAACTTTCTGACACAATGACGGACACATTTTTAAACGTAAAGGTGTAAAATTTGCACACCTGACTATGGAAGCGATTTGCAATCGAATTGATTTTCCCATTGATAAATAAATTACCTATCGAGTTATAAGCGATTTTGATCACGTGACAAGACATTTTTCTCCCTTCGCTGACTGGTTTTCTGCTTTCGACCGGAAATTTGGTTCAAAACGCTAACTTTGACACTATTTCTAAACGACCTATTGGGATGACACAAAACGGAAAACACCTTCCGATTACATAGTTTCTGTAACAACACCTGCCAGTTTCATGCGTTTCCGAACAAAAATTTGTATCATAAAGTTGTCCCTTTGGATTTGAGAACAGACTTAATGATATTTCTCATCAAATAAGATACTCAGAGCTATCTATCGTTACAAATACAAACTTCAACATTTTATCCATCTTCTAATAAGTAAAATACGAAATAGTTTTAACTGCATTTCTTTAACGGAATATTGAAGTTGTATGAATGAAATGACTTTTCATCATATGCATAGTATTGATAAAAAAAATACAAGAATCACAGATCCTTTGATTTAATATTTGTAGTAAATAATTAAATTATTTCTCGATTATTTATCTGACTTTGCGATTCAAATGACAAAGCGATTATAGTAACCATGTGATTAATATCTGGTGAATCACTATTTTTAAAAATCCAATTATTAAACTGAAATAAACAGCTTGGACAAATTGTATTTCAGTAATCATTTTCATTTCAAGTATTTCTTAATAGTTTACCTTTACGATTCAAATATTCAGTTAACGCTTATTACCATTTGATAGAGATAACTATTTTTTAATAATCAAATTATTAAATTTAAATAAACAACCTGTTGAAATTGTATTTCGTTAACACCACAGACCTTATGCGTCAAATTACGAATGAAATTAATGTTCATCATATGCATAGCAGTGATAAAAATCTGCAAGAATTAAAAATTCTTTGATTTAATATTTCTTTTAAATAATTTTAATTTAAGTTATTTCTGGATTATTTATCTGACTTTGCGATTCAAATGAAGAAGCGATTATAATTACCATATATATTATTGATATTTGGTGAATCACTATTTAAAAAAATCCAATTATTTAACTGAAATAAAAAGCTTGCTCAAATTGTATTTCAGTAATCATTTTTATTTCAAGTATTTCTGAATAGTTTACCTTTACGATTTAAATACGCAGTTAATAAACGCTTATTACCATTTGATAGAGATAACTATTTTTAGGTGCGTCCGTAATTATATAAATACGTAGCATCCATCGTCGTCGTTCGGTCCGTCTGTTTGTCTATCTGTCCGTCCGCCCGCATATAACAGAGCAAAAACTACCCAACCGAATGGTCTGAAATTTTAAATATACAATTGTTGTAAAATTTTGTCGAGTCATTTCAAATTTAATGAAAATTGGATGTATAGTTTAATTACAGGGACAGTCAAAAGTTTTCCGTTACATGACGGTCAATGAGAAAAAATTATTTCAAGTTCATTTTAATGATGTTACAGCCTTTCGAACAGAATGAAATTGATATGCACTTATCAAGTATGTACTAAAATATAGATTCAGTAATGCGGTGCAAAAAATACTTATAAAACTAGTTATAGTACGAATGCACCTCATTTACCGCGTTTGATGTGCAATTTCCAACTTGTTTAATAATCAAATTATTAAATTTAAATAAACAACCTGTGGAAAATGCATTTCGTTAACACCGCATACCTTTGCATCACACCGTGTGCGTCAATTTATGAATAAAATGAACGTTCATCATATGCATAATAGTGAAGAAAAACTATAAGAATTACAAGTTCTCTGATTTAAATATGTGTTTTACATAATTTTAATTATTTCTCGATTATTTATCTGACTTTGCAATTCAACTGAAGAAGCGGTTGTAATAACCACACGATTGATATCTGGTGAATCACTGATTTTAAAAATCCAATTATTAAATTGAAATAAACAGCTTGCTGAAATTGTATTCCCTTAATAATTTTTCATTTCAAGTATTTCTGGATAGTTTATCTTCCCGATTCAAAAAATATATTTAATAAATGCTTATTACCATTTGATAGAGATCACTCTTTTTAATAATCATTGAATTTAAATAAACAACCTGTTGAAATTGTATTTCGGTAATGCCACAGATTTTTCCACGCCTTACGCGTCAAATTAAGAATAATATGACCGATTACCATATACATGGGAGTGTCCATTTTATCTGATGTTCCGATCTATCACAGAAGCGATGCAATATTCAAATTCAGAATGATACCTCGCTTGTTATGTTAAATGGTCGAAGAAGCTAGCTCGAAGGTCAGGTCTGTCTCTCTCCTTTTTCTTTAAACTCGTTTCTTAAAAGAATTTTACCGATATTTTTTTTTTAAACCACGCTGAAATGCATATCATATTTTTGAAAAATCATTCTTTTGCTAATAATATCATAAGACGAAACGCAATTTTTCACCTTGATTCAACATGAAATAAATTATGTGAACATTAAAAAGGTCCACAATCTTACTTAAAAGGTGACTAATGTAATGAAAAAGATGTTACTTTAAAATATACATTTTATTTAAAACTTCTTACTACTTTCAAGCCTTCCAGGCTCATCATCAGAGAATATCTTAATAACTAAATGTTGTTTATTCATACAAATACGCCACTTTGTTTTGAAAATGAGAGAGCCAATAATTATAAGCTAATAATTATAATTATAAATATAAACATATAATTATAATAGTTAGTTATAATTATAAATATAAGAGAATCAATAGAAATCCTGTGTAAAAGCAATTAAATATGTAACGATGCCCTATCGTAGAATATCCCCAGTTTGTGGTTCAATATCGTGAAAATAAATCCTGAAAACCTGAGCAAAGTGACATATTAAAATTTAAAGTGCAGAAGTTAAATATTTTCTTCTACCCATGGAAAGTGACGTATGAGAAACAAAGTGATGTCATAAAATAAATGGAACTGCAATTAATAATAATAATAATTTATATATCCTCTAATTAAATTCAATCCAAGAAATTGCTACTGCTACTTTAACTTTCAACTCTAGTAATTATTGGCTCTCTCATTTTCAAAACAAAGTGACGTATTTATATAAATAAACAACATTTAGTTATTAAGATATCCTCTGATGATGAGCCTTGGAAGGATTGAAAGTACTAAGAAGTTTTAAATAAAATGTATATTTTAAACTTGTAACATCTTTTTCATTACATTAGTCGCCTTTTAAGTAAGATTGTAGACCTTTTTAATGTTCACATTATATATTTTATATTCATTCTTTTGCTTTTTATTAAGCTTAAATTTATACCAGCGGGAAAGACCGAGCTAAGATCGGTTAAAATTAGCTTTGTGTTCAACTCGATATAACAATTAACGAGTCGTAACCGTCGAATTCGACGAATGAAAATGTTTAAAAGAACTGACTGACTGAATTTATCAAAAGTTAACAAAAATAATTACAATAATTATAGCCCAGTGGTTAGGGGGTTGAATTCAGAATTAATTAGGGGAAAGCTGGAAATTGTTTTAATCCCTTCAGTTTAGGTCTAGAATCAATATGCTACGTTTTCCCTCTCGTACTAGGTGAGCGTTAGGAAATATGTATAGATTTATAGTCAAAAAACACGTTTTGTTACATACCATAACAGTATCTCCAAACAGCTAACTCTGCCAAAAAATTGTCAGTAAAAATGTTGTAGAGCTTAAAATTCTGAGTAAAATGAGTACCTACACTTAATATTTTTGTTGAACATTAAGGTCACTATTCCTCTTTAAAGTTTTAGACCCGTGGTCAGGGGGTTGAACTCAGAATTAATTAGGAGAAAACTGGAAATTGTTTTAATCCCTTCAGCTTACGATTAAAATGAACGTATTATGTTTTCTTCTTCGTACTTAGGTGAAAGTTAGAAAATATGTACGTATTTACTTTCGAAAAACACGTTTTTCTTAATTACCTTAACAATATCTCAAAACAGCTAACTGTATAAAAAACATTGTCAATACAGATGTTGTAGAGCTTAAAATTCTGAATAAAATAAGTACCATCATTAATATTTTTGTTCAACATTAAGGTTGTAATTCTATTTCAAAATTTTTCAAATCAAGAGCTTGAAGCCAGGAGAGACCAAGTTAACTTAAAAATATCTCAAAACTGCGGCCTTAATATTCAACAACAATATTAAATGTAGGTACTCATTTTACTCAGAATTTTAAGCTCTACAACATTTGTATTGACAATGTTTTTGATAAAGTTAGCTGTTGATGACTTTCAGGTGACTTTCAGGTAAGAGAGAGACTACTGTGAAGTCACCATTGTGCTCTTTTGGGAAAAGTCTCCATGTGACTATAATATGATATTATTTGGTGACTTATCATAATGCAACGTTCATGATGACTATGAAATTGAGTGTAAAAATGACAGTCACACGAGAGTCACAATTTAACTACATTGTAAAGTCACCTGGTGGCTCGTCACAAAGCAGCAGTAACATTGACTTCTCAGTGGAATCACATATAGTGATCATTTGAGACTCATAATGAGATGTATGGAATTTCCCTCTTTTTTTTTTTTTTTTGCTTCACCGTAGTGAATGTGACACTTGTGACCATGTGTGACGTGAATGAGATGTTATATGAGCTATCTGTGTTTTAGAGATAGTAATTACTCGAATTATATTATTTCCTTTTGAGTGTTCGCGTATTTGAAAATTAGCATTTTGTGACTTTTCCTTAATTTTTGATAACCAGTGCACATAGTATGCTAAAATTTAGTTCAGTTAGGAAATGTTGGGAACAGTTGAAAATGCCCCTTCATCAATTTCCATCACAAAACGGAAATGCACTTGAAATGTTAACACATATTGGACAATTGCACGATAAAATATAATAAATAAAAACACACAATCTTGCTCACTACTGCACAAAATACGAACTTTAATAAACTAACATTTCAAATCTTCGTTTCGATCTGTTTCTACAGCGTCTTCAGGAAAAATATGATTAAAAAAAATTGATAGGAAAATAAATGTTGTAAATTGAGTGGATGTTGTCCAGTACAATATTAATCTTCAGCCCTTTCAGGGGCAAGGTACTTCTGTTCGTAAAATGCAGAAATGAATGACGACACAAGAATTAACAAACAAATTTATTTCAAAATAAGAAAAAGCTTTTGTTCACTTACTTAATAAAAAGAAATTTTTCATTCCAATATTCTGGTGCATATGTGTCATTTAGGAATTAAAATTAAGTTAGGGGTTAAGGCATTTTCAGGTGACTGTATTTTTATCCTAACTATGAATTTAGCAACGCTGGAACTGATTTTATATAGATTGTATACATATAAACACAGAAAAAATTATATTTGGTGAAAACTGAATGCAAAAAAAAAAATTGGGAAAAGGACATAAATTTTTTTTGACCCATGTACATCTTCGCCTTTGTAGGAAAAAGAGTTTTGTTGTACTATTCTAACCTACCTCAATGTCAAAGAAAAGTGTTATACGGTCTGTATTTTTATCTTCACAAAATATCTTGAAGAGAGACTTACATTTGGCATTGAAATTGTTAGCATTCACACATTTTATAATTCATTTTTAGATGTGTTCGTAATTATATAAATACGTGGCACCTATAGTCGTCGTTCAGTCCGTCCGTCTGCCCGTCTGCATATAACAGAGCCAAAACTACCCAACCGAACGGTCTGAAATTTTAAATATATAATTGTTGTAAAATTTTGTCGAGACATTTCAAATTTTATGAAAATCGGATGTATAGTTTAATTACAGGGATAGTCAAAAGTGTTCTGTTACATTACGGCCAATGGGAAAAAATTATTGCGAGTGCATTTTAATGATGTTACAGCCTTCCGAATGGTCTGAAATTTTAAATATGTAATTGTTGCAAAATTTTGTCGAGTCCTTTCAAATTTTATGAAAATCGGATGTATAGTTTAATTACAGGGACAGTCAAAAGTTTTCCGTTACATGAAGGCCGATGGGGAAAAAATTATTTCAAGTGCATTTTAAGGATGTTACATCCTTCAGAACAGAATGAAATTGATATGCACTTATGCATTAAAATATTAAAAAAAATATATAGATTCATTACATACATTAAAAAAATAGACATACATATATACAGTATTAAAATATACATTCATTACACTATTCGGTGCAAAAAATATTTATAAAACTAGTAATAGTACGAACATTTGCCACGTTTGACGAGCAATTTCCAACTTATTTTAAATTTTGCTTGCATTTCGTTTATTTGTAGTTTACAACATTCCATTTAAACAAGTTGGAAATTGCTCGTCAAACGTGGCAAATGAGGTGCGTTCGTACTATAACAAGTTTTATAATTATTTTTTGCACCCCATATTGTACTGAATGTTTTTTTCTTTTTTGAACTTCATAAGTACATAGTCTGTAACATCATTAAAATGCACTTGCAATATTTTCTTTCCCAATCCTTGTAATGTAACGGAAAACTTTTGAATGTACCTGTAATTAAACTATGCATCCGATTTTCATAAAGTTTGAAATGACTCGACAAAATTTTGAAAGAACTATATATTTAAAATTTCAGACCATTCGGAAGCCTGTAACATCATTAAAATGCACTTGCAATAATTTTTCCCATTGACCGTAATGTAAAGAAAAAATTTTGATTGTCCCTGTCATTAAACTATACATTCGATTTTCATAAAATTTGAAATGGCTCGACAAACTTTTGCAACAATCATATATTTACAATTTTAAACCATTCGGTTGGGTAGTTTTTGTTCTATTATATGCGGACGGACAGACGGACAGACAGGCGGACAAACGGACAGACAGACGGACTGAACGACGACTATAGGTGTTACGTATTTATTGATAGCAATATTTAAACTTTGCTAACAGTAATTGCGTGATGTTCGGTTTTATCCTCAAAAAATAAATTATCTATTTCTCAATATAAAACAAAACATAGGTAAGATAAATTGGGCTTACCTTGTATTTATGTATATCCGTACATTATCTGGTAACACACGTCGGTAAGGGTAATTATGTCTTGATCTTCTCCTATATTTCTGATTTATCCACATGCACTGATCGTGTGATGTTCATGTCATTTAAAAGACACATGTTTTTTTTTGTGTGACTTGTAAAACTTAAATTTGTCCGGAAACTTTTTAAATAGAAAGAAAATTAACATTTAATAAAAGCTTTAGAAATACATCTTTCCGTTGGAGAGTCTGGGATACAAGTGAAAAATAGAGAAAACATGTATAAAATGTTATCAGCAATAAAAAACAGGAAATTAGTGACATAAATCATAATAGCAAATTATTTGTATCAATATTTATATTTATAGTAATTTAAAATAAGAGTCTATCAATGTCTATAGTTCTTGAGTATCGCGAAATGTTCATAGTAAAATGTTTGTTTATGATTGTGCAATCACTTTTCACTTTCACTTCCTTCCTTTAGATTATAATCACTTTTGATAATTGTTTTTGTAAATCACATTTGACACATGAAAAACAATTTACTTAGCTTGATTGTTTTAATGTCCTTGTTTGGAGATTATATTTCACAATAGCTGTCAACAATCCCCCCCTTAATCTCCTAACGAGGATTGTTCTGTAATTTCAGTTTGTTTTTGTTATTTAGAAATTCAGGCCCGGGCTCTGGTTTCGTAAGTATGTCCGCTGTCATTGACTTGCTTGGGCAATAACGCAGTTCAATAACTTTATCTTCTTTCAGCTGTTTAATCACATTATATTTTATATGTATATGCTTCGATTTATTAGAAAACTTTTCGGATTCAATCATTTTTATGCAAGATTTATTGTCTTCATAAATTACCATAGGCAATTTTTGCGGTATATCAAGATCTTCTAATAGTTTTAGCAGCCATATTAATCCTTGTGTTGCGCTCGCCGCTGCTACGAACGCTGCCTCTGCAGATGATTGTGCAACGCATGTTTGTCGTTTCGTTATACACTGTATTGGATTCTTTCCTAAAAGGAATAAATTGCCTGTTGTCGATCTTCTTGTCTTTAGATCTCCACCCCAATCTGCATCAGTATATACTTCCAGAATGGGTGCTTCTTCCGTGCTGATTACTAAATTTAAGTCCTTTGTTGAATATAGATATCTTATTAATCTTTTAACACCTTTCCTATCTCTTTCAGACGGCGTTTCGTTTTTTCTACTCAAAATGTTTACACCTTCTAAAATATCGGGCCTACTTATTGTAGCAACATATAACAGCGCACCTATTGCTTGTCGGTACTTAGTGTTGTTTGGCATTTGTGTTTCCTCATTGTTTAATCGTTGAAAGACTGTTTCCATTGGAGTGCCATATGGATTAGAATCTTCTAAATTAAATTTTTTTGCAATTTCTATTATTTTTCCTGTTTGATTTAGTTTAAAGCCGTTGTGAGTCTTTTGTATTTTTATTCCGAAGTAATTGGAAATTTGACCTAAATCTTCAAGTGCGTACTTAGATTTTAGTTTATCTATTATGTCATTTATATTTTCATCTTTTCCTGCGATTAGTATATCGCCCACGTATACTGCTATATAAACCGTGTTTTCCCCTTCTTTTCTTATAAATAAGCAATTATCAGCATTGCTGTGTTTAAATTTTAATTCTTTTAGTGTTTCACTAATGTTTGAATACCATGCTCTTGCAGCTTGTTTTAGCCCATATAGGGCCTTTTTTAACTTACAAACCTTATTGGGTTCTCTAGTGTTTATATACCCTTTAGGTTGTGATACATAAACATTTTCTTCCAATTCACCATGTAAAAATGCCGTTTTGATGTCAATCTGCCTAATATTGAGATTGTGGTATGCTGCGGCAGTTATGAAGACTCTTAAAATTGTATGGGAAACTACTGGCGCATAAGTTTCCTCGAAATCTACTCCGTATTTTTGTCTAAAGCCTTGTGTGACCAATCTCGCTTTGTAACGCTTGATTTTTCCGAATTCGTCATATTTCTCTTTAAAAGTCCATTTCGACCCAATTACTCTTGCTCCTTGTGGGGGATCAACTAAACACCAGGTTTCATTTTCATTAAGGGAATTCATTTCCTCTTCTGTCGCTTTTATCCTTTTTCAAATTTGACTTTGCAACCGTTTTTAGTTGCCCTACTCACTGACAGCAGGCTAGTTTCTATGTCAGGAACGTGTAGTACGTCACGCAATATAACTTGTTTGTTTTTATTTTCGGTATGAATTATTACCTCTCCAGATCCATATAAAATCAGTTTATTACCATTAGCAACTGTGACGTTTGTTTCATTATTATTTGTAATTTTGGTAAAAAATTCTTTTGAATTTACTATGTGGCTGGAACTGCCACTGTCCACTATAAAAGTGCCTTTATTTTCGGACTCTTCGGTTAGTAAAGCGACACTGTTGTTTTCATTTACTGTGAGTTTTCTTTCTTCAGGTTCCGCATTTTTATGTAAATTATTTTCTTCATAAACTAGTGATGTTGAATTGTTTTTATTTTTATAGTGTCTGTTATTAGTGTAACTGTTGTTGTTTTCGTTTTTAGAAACCAGCAGTCTTTATTTGACTGGTTTTTCATTTTACAGTGTGAGCAGTACTTATTGCTGCCTCTTTTCTGTTCTGAATGATTAAATTTACCTTGTGTTTTATATGCTTTATTGCTGTTTTCGGAATTTTCAGTATTATCTACTCTGCGAGTATAGTCATCCGTAAGCTTGCTTTTTATAAATTGTACGGTTAACTCAGCTTCATCTCTGGCCTCCAGGGCAGTAACTAGGGTATCGTAGGACGGTGGCAACGAGCACAGCAGCAGTGCTGAAATGTGCGAGTCAGTTATATTTTCGCCAATGGCTGACAGTTTATCCACTATCTCTAAAATGTTTGTTATGTGGGCTGTCATATTGCCACCTTCAGTTAATTTTGTACTGTACAGTTTTCGTAGCAAGTACAGCTTACTAGAGAGATTAGATCTCTCATAGATTTGTTTAAGTGCGTCCCATGTTTGCCTAACTGTATTTAAATTTTTGACATGCACTATTTGGCTGTCCTCAATGGACAAATTTATTAAAGCCCTTGCTTTTCTGTCTTTCTTGGTCTAAGCATCATTCAATGGAGTGGGGGCCTCTTGCGTGATAACTTCAATAAGTTCGTCTCGAATTAATAGCATTTCGACCTTGAACCGCCAATTTGTATAATTGTTGGCGTTCAATTTTTCAATGGTCGTGCTATCTTTTGTAGAAGAGGCCATAATGTTACTAAGATTCGTTTTATTTTATTTTTCTAATAAATTACCCTATCGGATTACCAGATTTTTATTTTTATCAATTAGTGACGATGTTTTTATTGAGAATTTTTTTTTTTTCACTCTCATAATCAATTTGATAGCAATATTTAAACTTTGCTAACAGTAATTGAGTGATGTTCGGTTTTATCCTCAAAAAATAAATTATCTATTTCTCAATATAAAACAAAACATAGGTAAGATAAATTGGGCTTACCTTGTATTTATGTATATCCGTACATTATCTGGTAACACACGTCGGTAAGGGTAATTATGTCTTGATCTTCTCCTATATTTCTGATTTATCCACATGCACTGATCGTGTGATGTTCATGTCATTTAAAAGACACATGTTTTTTTTTTGTGTGACTTGTAAAACTTAAATTTGTCCGGAAACTTTTTAAATAGAAAGAAAATTAACATTTAATAAAAGCTTTAGAAATACATCTTTCCGTTGGAGAGTCTGGGATACAAGTGAAAAATAGAGAAAACATGTATAAAATATTATCAGCAATAAAAACAGGAAATTAGTGACATAAATTATAATAGCAAATTATTTGTATCAATATTTATATTTATAGTAATTTAAAATAAGAGTCTATCAATGTCTATAATTCTTGAGTATCGCGAAATGTTTATAGTAAAATGTTTGTTTATGATTGTGCAATCCCTTTTCACTTTCACTTCCTTCCTTTAGATTATAATCACTTTTGATAATTGTTTTTATAAATCACATTTGACACATGAAAAACAATTTACTTAGCTTGATTGTTTTCATGTCTTTGTTTGGAGATTATATTTCACAATAGCTGTCAACATTTATATAATTACGAACGCACCTAAAAAGGTAAAAAAAAAAACTGATAGTGAATGACTGAGGAACAAATGTAGAACTGCTCCCATAAAATGTCACTTTCCCCCTGGTGGGGCGTACGCTTCACGTTAAGAACCACTGGTTTAATGTGCTTTACTTTTCTTCACTTGTTACATAAAATAATGAAATATTTAATCAAATTATTAAAAGTATTTTAATACTTACAATAACTGCTTATCTTTAGAAATTTTTGTGCAGGTAAAGTATAGTACTATTTGCAAACACTTCTAGATATTCTTTTAAGTATTATTTTGGCAACTTTTCCAAATACAGTCAAACATCTCGGTAAGGGCCAACCTGCCGTTCCACTGATAATTGGTTCTTTTGAGAGGTGGCCCTTGAATAGGGGTGACAATAAAAACAACAACTAAAATAAGGAAATCAAAATCCATATTGGTGAGAAAACTGTTTATTAATATTTTCAAACTCTATATATGATTGAAAAATTTTTCTATTGAAGCTAGTTTACTTTTCATAATTTTTTTGCAGACAATTTTGGTTTCTAATGATTATTTTACTTTATGGAGCAAATTACTTAAATTTGCATAATTTATTAATGCCTTAGAATGAGATATTAGTTTATTTATTTCTGTTAGCCTTTCCTGACAGGTGTAAAAATTGTGCTTTAATATGCATTCACAGTTTTAGTAAATGTGGAATCAGTTTTTATAGATAACCTGTTATCCTTTGTGTGCCCACAAAAAGGGTCAAGTTTCCTCTGCAACCCAACCCCTACAGTTTGAAAGGTCAAACAAATTGTGAGGAACACCTGTTTGTCTCACTTGTGGAAAAGTTTGTGCTCCTTCAGTGTGCTCCTCCTGCCTTCTTTGTTGCAAGTACAGTTGCTTGCTGAACTCTTATCTTTTGGTTCAGGTATTCAATACACTTGTTTAGGATTTAAGGCACATATGAAAAAAATGGCCTTTATGAGAGGTAGGTGCGGCCCCTAATAGGAGTAAATTAACATTATGTCTATGGGAATTTTGTTCCTAAAAATATTGGCCCTTAATAGAGGTAGTCCTTGAATAGGGGAGGCCTTTAAAAGAAGTTTCAAAGTTAGAAGTTTACAAATTAAATTTTATTTTCGCTGTCAAAATTAGTTTTGACCACTGATGGTCAAAGCATACTTTGACCAGGACGGTTTAAACAGTTTTTTTTTTTTTTTTTTTTTTTTTCATGGTTAACAACACTACTAATTAAAATCAATACAACCCTGTTTAGGAATATTCGGTGAAAACGGTCAACTGGCACTCCATTTTCAATTTTTTAACACTTTACAACAAAGTTGAAAAGTGTTTATGCATTCGGTTTGTCTGTCTGTCTGGCCGTCTGTAACGCGCTCTAACTCCCGTAAATATACTCAGATCGTTCTGAAATTTTTGGATGTTAGTGACCTCTACCATAGCACGAACCCTATTGCAAATGAAGTTTGTAGCATGTTTAGTTCATTTACAGGGACAGTCAAAAGTTTTCCGTTACATTACGGCCTATGGGAAAAAATCTTTTAAAATGATTTTTAATGATGTTACATGCTTTCAAACATAATAAAATTGATATGCATTTATCAAGCGCACTAAAATATGCATTCCGTAGAATATGCGGTGCAATGAATAAATATTATTCATTTACAAGTCCACACAAAAGAATTCCGTTACATAATGATATACGGGTGGAGGGAATTTTTTACGGCGTATTTTAATTATGTTAAATTATTTCATATATAATGAAATTGATATACGTCGCTGAGGTTTATTATAACTTGTTTCATGTGTAATACGAAGTGCATAGCATTTACAGGGACACACAAAAGATTTCAGATACTATATTGTATCCGAAGTACTGTACGGTAGCGATGATTGCAGGAAATGCATTTTTAATTATGTTATGCTCTTTTATGTTTCACTATATTTATGCATTGTTTACGGTGTGTATAAATGCTGTAATTCATATACAGGGCTGCGCAAAAGAATTCGTAATGGTTACTGGGTATGATTGTAAATTGCTTAAAGGTGGTTTTTAAATGGCTTATGCATTTTTACGCTGAATTGCATTTTGTTCACTAAGAAATGTTTGTATAACATAGATAAAATTATATACAGAGTCACGCAAAGAATTGGATACATGGCTGTCTATAGATGATAATTTCTGGAAATGTGATTCCAGTAGTTTTAAGAGTGTTTTACTTTGAATTAAACTTTAGCTAAATAGTGGCGTGTAATAAAGACAGTAGGTTAACTATAGGGTTGTGCAAAAGTATACAAGTATGTTTTCATCTATATAAATTGCTGAAAGAGAAATTTCAACATGTTATTCGTTTTCATACTAAACTAAATTTCCCCATTATATAGCATATGTATCAACCTACAGATGAAATACAGAGCTGTTCAAAAGAATTTGAATACATATTTACTATGGATGGTAACAGCTGAAATCAGTTTTTCAAATGTTTTATGCATTTTCTTAAAATGGTTACTTAGTTCTGTTATATACCTTATTTCCCTAAATAACGAAGTTTTGTTAAAGCATTAAGGAAGTGTTGGAAAGTGTTTCATAATCTATGCTTAACGCATTATTTTTCTTACTTGTTTTTTCTTTAGAGAAAAAATTACGAAATACAATATATTTCAAATCAGTATCATACTAATTTATTTATTTTCCCCATCAGTTTATATCAGTGTTGCCAGTTGACTAATCTTTTTTTAATTAAAATTTTTTGATTGGCACCACTTTTTTTAAATTACATAATTGAGCTAATTTTCGCTTTATTTAATCTGTCTTTCAATAAAGAGAATTTTACTGTTTCAAAAAACTGGTGGAAATAAAGAAATCCAAAATTTAAAAAAGTGACCCACTGGCAACACTGGTTTACATTGTTATTGGATCGGAAAAAAAAAAATTCCTAAAATATGACTTTTTTCCCCCGACATTTAAACTGCCCTTGCCTTCTTACATTTTAATGCTGTTACTTATTCATTACTTCTGTTAATTTTTGTTGGAGATAATTTCCATTTGAAAAATATAAATTTCTTTTTAAATTATTTATATAGCATTCAAAATTACAAAAGTTAAAATGCAAATTTCAAAAACTCGTATTTAAGCTTAAGCATTTAACTTAAGTAATGTTAATTTTACAGGTAAAACGTAGATTCAACATCTTTCTTTAAAATAAAATACATTATATCTGTATATGTATATCTAAGCATTTCTTTTATAATTTTTGTGTGCTAAATCATTTCTTTTTGTAAAAACAAACTTTCCACAAAAAGAGCTCATCAGTTCAGATCTTTTCCAAAAGATGGCGGTAGTAGTTCTGGTTTTAGACCCGGAGAAAGTTTCCTATTCAACTGTATTTCAGTTCCTCAAACCGCGCTTAAAAAGTGGAATTGCAAAATGAATTGTGTAGGGGGGGGGGGGGATAGTATACAGTGAGACGAAAATTATTATTACTTAACGAATGGCAACGATTTTTATTATTTTGAAAAAAATTTTGCTACATCTTTAAGCTACACAAATACGCTACACATTATTGTATAAATGGTTTAAAAAAAGTTATTTATAAAAGCACAGAAGCAGCATAACGTAGTATCGAAAACTCTCTCATTGTGTACCACAAGTGGTACACAGTGAGACAATGTATATGTTGTAGGCTAATTGAGAAATCAGGCTCTTTGCAAAGAGCCTAGGCTGTTTGCAAAGAGCCGGGCTAATTGGAGAATCGTCTTTCTTTTTCCAATTAGCCTGATATTTTTCAGGCTTATTGCAAAGAGCCTATACACCGTTAGGCTAATTGAAAAATGACCACTTATATCCCAGTCACGATGATTTTTTACGCTTATTAACCCAAAACCCGGCCCGAACCCGAAAAATAAATTACAACAGACCGTATCACGATCTGAGCAAGACAAAATAATTTCAGTCTGCACGCAACCCGATCCGAACCTAAAAATTCCATTTGAAAAAAACCCGGAATCTGAACCCGACAACAATATTCCAGTGAACCGTAACAGATCCGAGCAAGACAAATTGATTTCTGAGGACATGCAACCCGATCCGAACCTAAAAATTCTATTCGAAAAAAAAACGGAATCTGAACCCGACAAAAATATACCAATGAACCATAACCGATCCGAGCAAGACAAAACAATTTCTGAGGACATGCAACACAACCAGAACCTAAAAATTCAGTTTAAAAAAAACCGAAATCTGTCACGAACCAAATCTGAACCCGACAAAATTATTCCAAAGAACCATTACCGGATCCGAGCAAGGCAGAATTATTTCCGTGGTCACGCAACCCGACTCGAACCTAAAAATTCTATCTGAAAAAAACCCGAAATCTGACGCGAATCAAATCTGAACCCGAGAAAAGTAATCCAAAGAACCATAGCCCGATCGGAGAAAGACAAAATAACTTCCATGGACACGCAACCCGATCCGAACCTAAAAATTTTGTTTAAAAAAACGCGAAATATTACCCGAACCAAATATGATAACCGACAAAAATATTCTAATGAACCATAAACCGATCCGAGCAAGACAGTAATTTCCGTGGACACGCAACCGGACCCGAACCTAAAAATTCCATTTGAAAAAAACCCTGAAATCTGACCCGAACCAAATCTGAATCCGTCAAAAATATTCCAAAAAACCATAACCGGATCCGAGCAAGACAAAATAATTTCAGTCGGCATGAAACCCGATCCGAACCTGAAAGTTCTACTTGAAGTTAACCCGAAACCTGACCAGAACCTGAAATTAAAATACATCAGGCCGTATACCCCGATCCGAGCAATGCAAATTATTTTTCGCATACACGCAGTACGACCAGAATCTAAAAATTCCACTGGACGTCAACCTGAAACCCGACACGAACCCGATCGGAACACGACAAACATATTTCAAAGAACCGTAACCCGATCTGAGAAAGACAATATAATTTTCTTCGACATACAACCGGATTCGAACCTAAAAGTTTCATTTGAAGTCAACCCGAAAACCTTCCATAACCCGCGTTCGGGTCAAATTTCGGATTGAGTTTAACTAGAACTTTCAGGTTCGAATCGGGTTGCTTGTCGACAGAAATTATTTTGTCTTGCTCGGATCGAGTTATGGTTCTTTGGAATATTTTTGTCGGGTTAAAATTTGGTTCGGGTCGGGTTGCAGGTTGACTTCAAATGGAATTTTTAGGTTCTGGTCGTGTTGCCTGTCCACGGAAATTAATTTGCCTTGCTCCGATCCGGTTATGGTTCTTTGGAATATTTTTGTCGGGTTCAGATTTGATTCGGGTCTTTTCAAATGGAATTTTTAGTTCGGCTCGGGGTGCGCGTCCACGGAAATTATTTTGTCTTGCTCGTATAGGATTATTGATCTTTGGAATATTTTTGACGGGTTCAAATGTCGTTTTTTTTTTCAAATGAAATTTTAGGTTCCGGTTGGGGCGCGTGTCCATGGACATAGTTTTGCCTTGCTCGGATTGCGTTGTCTGTCGACAGAAAATATTTTGTCTTGCTCGGATCGGGTTATGGTTCATTGGAAAATTTTTAGCGGGTCCAGATCTGGTTCGGGTCAGATTTCGATTTATTTTCAAATGTAATTTTTAAGTTCACGTCGGGTAACATGTCCATGGAAATTATTTTGTTTTGCTCGGATCCGTTTATGTTTCTTTGGAATAATTTTATCGGGTTCAGATTTGGTTCAAGTCAGATTTAGGGTTTTTTTCAAATTGAATTTTTAAGTTCTGGTTTGGTTGTATGTCCTCAGAAATTATTTTTTCTTCCTCGGATCGGTTATGGTTCATTGGAATATTTTTGTCGGGTTCAGATTCTGGGTTTTCAATTAGAATTTTTAGGTTCGGGTCGGGTTGCATGTCCTCAGAAATTATTTTCTCTTGCTCGGATCGGTTATGGTTCATTGGAATATTTTTATCGGGTTCAGATTTGGTTCGGTTCAGATTCTGAGTTTTTTTTTTTTCAAATGGAATTTTTAGGTTCGTGTCGGGTAACATGTCCACAGAAATTAATTTGTGTTGCTCGTATCCGTTTATGTTTCTTTGGAATAATTTTTTCGGGTTCAGATTTGGTTCAAGTCAGATTTAGGGGTTTTTTCAAATTGAAATTTTAGGTTCTGGTTTGGTTGTATGTCCTAAGAAATTATTTTGTCTTGCTCGGATCGGTTATGGTTCATTGGAATATTTTTGTCGAGTTCAGATTCCGGGTTTTTTTCAATTAGAATTTTTAGGTTCGGGTCGGGTTGCATGTCCTCAGAAATTATTTTGTCTTGCTGGGATCGATTATGGTTTATTAGAATATTTTTGTCGGGTTCAGATTTGGTTCGGTTCAGATTCCGAGTTTTCTTCAAAGGGGCCGTTCAAATATTACGTAAGCACCTAAGGGGGGGGAGGGGGTTAGCGATTTGCTTATTTTTGCTGACAAGGGGGGAGGGGGGGTTTGAATGATGCTTACGTAAGACATTTTCAGAATCTCTAACTTGTAAAAAAAAAAAAAAAAAATTATAAAATTTCAAATTGAAAGAAAGAAATAGCAAAAGAATATTAAACTTGAAGTTCTGATGTCAGCTATTTTGACCGCACAAGGAAAGCATAAACGATCTCTTTTATCTAGAGGTGACTGTTCATGTTTGATGCATGAGGGCTTATTATCTCTGAGAACTTACTACTATTTCCAATTGTGAGAATAGAAAAGAATTGAATTGAATGGACCGATGCGATATGATGTATTGTGACAATTTGAGTTTTCCGCGAAAGCTTCCAAAACGTAAGTAAAATTCTATCTTTTTTGTTTCCACCCCTCCTCTGTCAAGTGGTTGAACTCCATAACCATAGTGACCGACTGCTCTACTGTCTGGTGTCTCGTGAGTTTTGAAAACCTCTCAGTACAGATCTGCACGGGCCGGGCTCGGGCCTATTTTCATTCACGGCACTCGGGGCGGGCCCGGGCCATACATTTTTCTGAAGGCTCGGGACGGGCCGGGCCGGGTTCGGGCTTTACTTTTTTCCTGGGGGATTGGGCCGGGCCCATTTTTTTCTGTACAGAGCCGGGACTGGTTTCATTCCAAGTCTTCAAGGCCCAAAATTTTAAGTCCTAGTTTTGACGCAGCCCGTATGAAAATCATTGTCTCGGCGTAGCCTGATCCGTTCAAAGGTCAGTAAAATTAGGTCAGGCTCAAAAAATTTTGAAAAAAATGTACACATTTTTAAATCGCTATTATTCTACTATTAAACATTCAAATTTATTCTTTTTAAAGAATAGTAGATTTCTACGCTTATTAAAATATAGCTAAATGAAAATATAAGAAAACATGTGAGAAGGAACCTGTCTATGACGAAATCCCGTTATAAACTGAAAAACGTGTTGATCCATACAAAATTAATATACTAATACGTAAGAATAGGATATATAATACATTTAAAACTTGCTAAGAAGGGCACTTGTCTATAACGGATTTTTTTCTTTTTTATGCAATTCCGTTTTAGAAGAATTTATTGTATAGCATTTTTCAGATTTTTTGCACTTCAATACATGGAATATGGATTAACGATATTAATGATAACGGATTCATTTACATACAAGAAATAGAGATTGATTAAAAAAAATAAATGTCGCAGCCTGCGCCACTTATATAAAAATGAAGATTATAAACATAAAAAAATATTTAAGACATATTTTTGGCCAGAACTCCTCGTACGAGACAAATCTTTCACCAAATCGACATAAAAATCAATGTTTTCTAGAAATTTAATCGGGCCGGGCCGAGATTTTAACTTTTTTTCCGGGTCGGGCCGGGCTCGGGCCGAACTTTTAACTTTTTTATCGGGCCGGGCCAATAATTTTTTTGTACGGGCCGGGCCGAATTTTTTTGTCTATGAGTCGGGCCGGGCCCGGGCCTGGAAATTTCGGCCTGTGCAGACCTCTACCTCTCAGTACTGCAGTGTAGTGGTGTTTAAAATAAATAAAATCAGAAATATGTCTTCATTTCGAGAAATCTTGTATAAAAAACTTTTTGAAAGTTTCAAAAAGTCTGCATCAGATAAACCTTTGAAGGATATCCAATGTAAAACTAATGATGTGTGGCGGCAGTACAAAAAGTCTTCTAAAACTGAAAAAGAGTTAGAGGTATTGGTGCTAAAAAGAATTGAGGACGAACTGCGTAATGCAACCAAAAAGAAATCAGTCTTTCTTGATTATTTTATAAAGGTAATTATAATCAATTTATTCTTAAAATTTTAAATATATTTTATCATAACTTTAAGTTTACATAATTACTTGTAAAAATTGGAAAAAAGATAGATAAGATAAAATGACCGTGTAGCCTTGGCAAAACATGGTCAGTATGGGAATAAATAAAGACAAAAAAAACGTCAAAAAACGAGTTATTACTTTTTAAATATGGCGTAGCCAAGCTAAGCCTTATTTTTTCTTTTCAAATAACTCAAAAATTAATGCATCCATGGGGGAAAAAAATTAAAAAATATGTTAGTTTTGTAGCAGATATTCTTCTAACTGTTTTCAAATTTTGAACCTTACTAAAAAGGAAATGTAACCCAATTGCATTGAAACCAATGCATTGAAAGTTTCAAAAAGTCTGCATCAGATAAACCTTTGAAGGATATCCAATGTAAAACTAATGATGTGTGGCGGCAGTACAAAAAGTCTTCTAAAACTGAAAAAGAGTTAGAGGTATTGGTGCTAAAAAGAATTGAGGACGAACTGCGTAATGCAACCAAAAAGAAATCAGTCTTTCTTGATTATTTTATAAAGGTAATTATAATCAATTTATTCTTAAAATTTTAAATATATTTTATCATAACTTTAAGTTTACATAATTACTTGTAAAAATTGGAAAAAAGATAGATAAGATAAAATGACCGTGTAGCCTTGGCAAAACATGGTCAGTATGGGAATAAATAAAGACAAAAAAAACGTCAAAAAACGAGTTATTACTTTTTAAATATGGCGTAGCCAAGCTAAGCCTTATTTTTTCTTTTCAAATAACTCAAAAATTAATGCATCCATGGGGGAAAAAAATTAAAAAATATGTTAGTTTTGTAGCAGATATTCTTCTAACTGTTTTCAAATTTTGAACCTTACTAAAAAGGAAATGTAACCCAATTGCATTGAAACCAATGTATCTCACAAGGAGAGGGCCAACCTTGTTAATCACAGATTTTGGTTATTTTAATATATGTTGTAGGGTATAGACCCCTTAGTCTCAGGTTCAACGGATTTTATACAACACTCGTTAGTTCTTGAGAAACCGGGGGGGGGGGGTCTAACATTAGTACACAACTCAAATACTTACTTTGAAACAAAAAGGGCAGGTTAGGCGTAGCTCAGTTGGTATGGCGTTTGTTGGCTGACCCGCGGGCCTGGGTTCGATACCCGAACGCGCTACATTTTTTGTCTTTCTCATTTTTTTGTTTTATAAATATACTTGTAATTATAATTTAATAATTTCAAGTAAAAATTTTAATATCGTATATTAATTATAATGTTAACAAATTTAAATTTAAATTTATAATTTTTTATTTTGAACTATTATTTCTCATCCTTTAAAGACATTTAAAAAGAAATTAGATTTATTATTGAATAATAAAAATTCCAAAATCGTTAGAAACCTGTTGTGGTGCCATCTAGTTATGATAAAATAAAACATATTCAAATAAAAAAAAAAAAAGCAGAAAAAAGATAGAGGGAAAAACGAAATATTTGAAAGCGCAAGCATACATATTACAAATTTAAAAATCTTTAATATGCAAAAAATCCGTTGTAATTTAATTCCGATGCTAATTTTTAACATTATTATGTTTGTTACTTTAAAAACAGAGTAATAGTATCATCGTATTGATTTCACTTGTTAAAGCAATGAATAAATGATATTTCTTTAAAATCACGAATTGACACAATTGTTCAATATCATTGCATACATACTGAATATATGAAATACATTTTAAAAGTGATTTTTAAAAAATTATCAGTTTTATGATGTTTTATACAACTATTTAGTTAAAAGTAAAAAAATTAAATAGGTTAAAATTATAATTGAAATACAGTAGTATAAATTTTAATTGACAATGCGATTATTAAGTTATAATTACAAGCATATTTATAAAACAAAATATAAGAAAAACAAATTTAGTGCTTTCGGGAATCGAACCCGAGCCCGCCGATCAGCCAGCAAACGCCGTACCAACTGAGCTACGCCCAATCTGTCCTTATTGTTACAAAGTAAGTATTTAAATCATCTACTAATATGAGACCCCCGGTTTCTCAAGAACTAACGAGCGTTGCATAAAATCCGTTGAACCTGAGACTAAGGGGTCTATATCCTACAACATATATTAAAATAATCAAAATCTGTGATTAACAAGGTTGGCCCTCTCCTTGTCAGATTCAAAAACAGACAAATAAGGTTTCCAGTGATCTCAAAAAAGTAAAACAATCCTTAAAAAGGAAACGACAAAATGCTGAATACCAAAGAAAACATCGAACCACCAAACGAACAAAGCTTGGAGAAATCTGCCATGATAATCCAGACATTAAGAAAAATAGCTTTGAGGGAATCAGTAGGAAGACCAAGTTTAAACAACCATTATTACTTAAAGCAATAGCAGACATAGCTATTATTGGAAGCGCCGCAGATGCAAAAAGAAGAAACAAGTCCGAAGTGTCAAAACTCTCGATGACTTGACTGCAAAACTGAAAAAGGTTGGTTTTGCAATAAGCAGGAGTAGAACATATCCTCGTTTGCTCCCAAAAAATTCCTCAACCATCGAGTGTCGAAGACATGTCCCCACAGTGCCAATAAAACTTTCTTGGATTCTGTCTGATTATCACCGATCTCACATTGATACCCAATTTGCTGTAATATCCATCCATTATTTAGAAACTTTAGCTTCAAGTTTTGGACCCATGCAAGTGTTTCTTCTTTCACATGATGACAAAGCGCGTGTACCTTTGGGAACAGGCTATGATACTGATGCATATGGAGTATCACGTATCCTTAAGCGATCACGACTGGGTTATCGCTGAACGCCGCAAACTTATCCCATGTGTTTACGCTGGTATTGTGATTGCTCCTGGCATGGCAGGTCAAAGTAAAGCCATACATAGGTTATTCTGGTCCAACGTTAATAGCTATAAGAAGTGGGAAACACAGTTCTTCCACAGCAAATACTCATGCTCAGGATTTTGAAACTCTATTAATACTCAAAGATTTTGAAAAATTAGTGAAAACAGAAGAGGGTTTCATCAAACCTGTAATCATAGTAACGGTTGATGGAGATCCAGACAAGAATCCCCGCTACCAGAAAGTTATATCGTTTGCTATTAACCATTTCAAAAAGCATGATTTGGATGGAATTTTCATAGCGTGCAATGATGCTCCTGGAAGAAGTGCATATAACTGAGTAGAAAGGCGAATGACACCACTCAGTCGAGAACTGTCTTGTCTTATACACCCTCATAACCATTATGGTTCCCATCTCGATGAGAACGGTCGCACTACTGATGAAGAAATGGAGCAAAATAACTTAGCATATGCTGGTAAAACTCTCGCAGATATCTGGAACTCATTAAACATTGACAGTTATCCCGTTACAGCCACATATGTTGATTCAGGCGAACCAGAGTCTCTTGGTTATGACTTGGATTGGTATTCGAAGCTCGTACAAGAAAGTCAATACTTGCTGCAAATTGTAAAATGCGAAAAAAAGAATTGTTGCTCTCCTGCACGTAGTGGATTATTTCGTATATTAAAAGGACGATTCATTCCTCCTCCAATTAAAATGGTACAATCGTCAAATGACATCATTGCAAGTGAAGAGGGGGAATTTATAGATTTAAGTCTCCGTCTGGCCTTAAATCTGAATAGTACAGAAAAGGGATTTTTAAAGATGCTGTATGATTATTTTTGCTCTTCCATAAAGTTCACGCATTATCCGCAAGAACTTGTGGAAGTTGTGGCCAATATCATGCATCTCAGAAGTCAGCAAACAGACACAAAAAAATTCAACAGAGTGAAAAAAGCGAGAAGGACTGCCTTATACGACTATTGAGAATTGCTGCTCGTCGAGCAAATGAACTTATGCGCTTCGTAAAATTCGTGGAAGATATGGAAGATGTTGAGTGGATCAATGAAGATGAAGTTGATAAAGATTGAATCCGAATAGTAAGGGATGAAGATAATCAAGTAAAACTCGAAACCAATATCATAACAGATATGGAAAAATGGCTTGAGCAGCCGTGGTCAGCCTCGAAATAGATATTGCCATGTTCAAATTTAAATTTTTCAAATGGCTAAGTTCTTCTAAAATTGTGATCTAAGAAATTTTCTTAAATAGAATTGTAAAGAAATAAAACAAGCGTTTATTATTATTTAGTAGTTATATTAGTCGAGTAGAGTTTTATAATTTGTATTGTGTCCTAATTTTTTTTTAAGTAGGGGGGGGGGGGGTTCCAATTTTCTTACGTAATTATTAAGGGGGGTTCGCGATTTGCTTATTTTTGCTGACAAGGGGGGAGGGGGGGTCAAAAGTATTCAAAAACATGCTTACGTAATATTTGAACAGCCCCAAATGGCATTTTTAGGTTCGTGTCGGGTAACATGTCCACGGAAATTATTTTGCGTTGCTCGGATCCGTTTATGGTTCTTTGGAATAATTTTGTCGGGTTCAGATTTGGTTCGCGTCAGATTTCGGAGTTTTTCTCAAATTGAATTTTTAGGTTCTGGTTGGGTCGCATGTCTTCAGAAATTATTTTGTCTTGAACGGAACGGTTATGGTTCATTGGAATATTTTTGTCGGGTTCAGATTCCGGCTTTTTTTCAAATAGAATTTTTAGGTTCTGGTCGGCTTGTATGTCCTCAGAAATTATTTTGACTTACTCGGATTGGTTCATTGGAATATTTTTATCGGGTTCAGATTTGGTTCGGTTCAGATTCCGGTTTTTTTAAATGAAATTTTTAGGTTCGGGTCGGGTTGCTTGTAGACTGAAATTATTTTGTTTTGCTCGGATCGGAGTACGGTCTGTTGTAATTTATTTTTCGGGTTCGGGTCGGGTTATCGGTAATTAAGCCTAAAAAAAGCATTCTGATTGGGAAATAAGTGGTCATTTTTCAATTAGCCTAACAGTGTCTAGGCTGTTTGCAATAAGCCTGAAAAATATCAGGCTAATTGGAAAAAAGAGAGATGATTCTCCAATTAGCCTAGGCTGTTTGAAAAGAGCCGGATTTCTCAATTAGCCTACGACATATTTTTATATATTTTCATAAATCATAGATTTTTACATTCTTATCAATAATTTTCTGCAGTTTATGACTTCTAATTAATATTTCTGGATTTAAAAAAAAAAAAAAAAAAAAAAAAAAATATGAGCCTCGGGTGGACAATGGCAGACATTGGGCTACCTTCATACAAATTTTCAGCCTCTTACGTTTTGTAGATTTCACTAGCCATCGCACGCTCCCCCCCCCCTCCCCCCCCACACACACACAGATAGAGAGAGTAAAAAAACCTTCTTTTACTAATAAATAACTTTTTTTACATCAGAACCGCATAGTAGATACACAATGAGGCATTCTCACTGTGTACCACAGCTGTGTGTCTCACTGTGTACTTTCGTTAAATGGATGCCACATCTGTTACATTAATTTCATCGCTTTAAAAAGTTTATGTCGTTTTGTCGAAATAGTCTATTGGGGCCGTTCAAGTATTACGTAAGCATATTTTTAGTCATTTTGTACCCCTCCCTCCCCCTTGTAAGGAAAAATAAGCAAATACTAGTCCCCCCCCCCCTTTGCTTACATAAGATTTTATGACATTCTAACATCAACACTATTTGCCATAAAAAATTACAGTTAGCGATAAAAAGCATTATTAATCCAGCAAATTTACATAAACAGACACATAGGGGTTGTGGTATTGAAGGAAAAAAAATCGGTTTAATATATTGTTCACGTATGGCATTAAACAATTCATAGAATACAAAATAGTTTTTATATATTACTTATCGCATTGAACAACAATAAAAAAAAAAAAAAAAAAAACTTAAAGAAATACAACCGACCCTTTCTTATTTAGGCATATAACTAAAAATTTTAACAAGAATCATAGGAATATTATGTGTTTGGCGTTCACATTTCTAGTCTGGTGTCCAAGATCTTTGAATCCATGTTTCTGCATTATCTATTATTAAGTTTTCAATGTAGTGGTGGGCTGGAATGATCCTCGTATCCAGTCCTTGTTTACTCCATATCTTTCTTTCTCAAGTCGTTCAACATCCGCAGAGCGCTCATCTAAATCATGCTCTTTTACTTTTTGTTGTTAAACTATAGTTGCTTCGTTGTCTAATGCTTAAGAAGAATTTTCGTTAGCCCTCCCCCTCTCCCCCTTGTCAGCAAAAATAAGCAGACACTGGACCCCCCTCCCCCACTTACTGCTTACGTAATACTTGAACGACCCCATTATTAGATATAGCTAGGTTTGGTTAAGTAAATATATGTCATATTGAAGGAAATAAACGCTAAAATAGACGTTTATGTAACTTTAACCACTATAAAATATAGAATTATTTACTATTTTGTCGGACGAGTAACTGAAGTGCCGAAACTACATCCACGTGTTGTATAAGATGAGGTGGTTCAGTGTGTGTTCCAGCTAGGAGAAAAAGTTATGACTATATGTCAAAATGGCTGCTGTCTCACCGTGTACCATGTCTCACTGTGTACTCCCCTACCCTATATCAAGCAGACTGAGTCTAACTACGCATACATTCATTCGTTTTTACAATTTAAGAATTAAAAAATATATATATTCTAAAATTGTGTAGGAAATGTGAATAAACTGCAAATTTATCTATCTTTATTTTACACAAAAAGGATCGATCACACGTCAAAGGATGAATACTCGGATTTTTTTTTCTTTTAAAGTTGGTGTCATATAATAATTTGCTTTAGAAATTTACACGTAATATTTTGTATATATACCATATGTTTACGAAATAATATTTAAATTAGTAGTTTTGATAAATTAATTTATCAATACATAAAAAAAACCGTAAGCCTATTTAAAAACAGGCCCGTACTTGCACCCCCCCCCCCTCCCCGATGAGAAGGCAGTGACAGTAAGCGTAAAAGTATTAAATTAGCCTGAAGAGAAAAAAAAATAAATGAAACTAGAGAACAGGAATTCTGCTTTTTCAGAATTTAGTGTCGACCCCGGCATTTTCATTACTTCATTTTCTTCTGATGAACTGATGGCTTCTATTATTATGAAACAGCCATTATAAATGAAGTGTTAGGTGAAGATGAAAGAGTAGCCGTAAAAAGTTAGAATTCTGATTTTCTGGTCGGAATGGGGAAAAAAGATGGCCCTAATTTTTTCTGATGGCCCTAATTTTTTTTTTTTTTTTTTTTTTTTTTTAATTAGGGCCATTTTCTTTTTCCCATTCTGACCAGAAAATCAGAGTTCTAGCTTTTTACGGCTGTTCTTTCATCTTCACCTAACGCTTAATTTATAATGGCTGTTTCATAATAATAGAAGCCACCAGTCCATCAGAAGAAAATAACTCGGTTAAGCGGGACTCTACTGCAGTACAAAACATATTTCAATTTTAAGACTTCAAGAACACGTTTTATTTTATGTAAAACGACGTCATTCGCATCCGCTTAAGAATTCCACATTTACGATCTACTCTTAAACATCTACAGTAAAGCATGCATAGCACACCACTATCGCGAAATAATGCGAGAATGCAGCAAACAGATGCCGTCATTCAAGAAAATCGACAAACAAGTGGGTAAGTGTGATCACATATCGCACAGAGGGTTTCGTTTAATATTCCTTTCAAAACACTTTATCCTTTTGAAAAATCTGTTAGTTCCACATTTCGCAACTCGGGGCGCACTCTATTCTAAATAAACCTCCATCCGAACGAAACTTCGTTTTACATACTATCCGTAGATATATTAGTCGAGGGGATTGGGCCCATAGCACCCGAGATAAGTAGGCGGCCCTGGCGGTAAAAAGTGGAATTAAAATATGTAAGGCTATGGTGCATAATATGAAAAAATGTTCAAAGGGGTGTCGGCAAAAGTTGGAAAAGTGCTCCCCGGGTGAAAAGGGCGGAGGTTAGAAAAAATGTTTAAATACAAAAGTTAGAGCCCGGAGGAGTAAATAATATAAGATTTTTTGAAAAGTTTATGATTTGTCGCGCGGTCTGAGATATTCAGCTATACGTATGCAAAAATTCATGTCTCCAACTTAATTAGGGGCTCTCTTAGAAAGAATTGCTTAAAATACATATGTGGTTGCTCAAAGGGTTAAACGTAAGACTTTTTCAAGATTTTATGATTTGTCGCCTGACCTCAGGTGTTCTGTTATAAGTATGCAAAATTTCAAATCTCCAATTTAATAAGGGGCTCTGTTAGAAACAATTGCTTAAAATACGCATGTGGGAGCCCAAAGGGTTAAATGTACGACTTTTTCAAAATTTTATGATTTGTCGCATGATGGTGTTCAGCTATAAGTATGTAAAATTTCATGCCTCCAACCTAATTAGTGACTCACTTAGAAAGGATTGTTTAAAATACACATGTGAGACCCCAAAGGGTTAAATTTACAACTTTTTCAAAATTTTATGATTTGTCGTTTGATGTGAGGTGTTCAGCTATAAGTATGATAAGTATGCAAAATTTCACTCCTCCAACGTAATTAGGGGTTCACTTAGAAAGAATTGTTTAAAATACACATGTGGGAGCCCAAAGGGTTAAATTTAAAACTTTTTCAAAATTTTATAATTTGTCGTTTGATGTGAGGTGTTGAGCTATAAGTATGCAAAATTTGACGCCTCCAAACCTAATTAGAAGCTCACTTAGAAAGGATTGTTAAAAATACACATGTGAGACCCCAAAGGGTTAAATTTACAACCTTTTCAAAATTTTATGATTTATCGTTTGATGTGAGGTGTTCAGCTATAAGTATGCAAAATTTCACGCCTCCAACCTAATTAGGGGCTCACTTTGAAATAATTGTTTAAAATACACATGGGGGAGCCCAAAGGGTTAAATGTATGACTTTTTCAACATTTTATGATTTGTCGTTTGATGTAAGGTGTTCAGCCATAAGTATGCAAAATTTCACTCCTCCAACGTAATTATGGGCTCACTTAGAAAGAATTGTTTAAAATACACATGTGGGAGTCCAAAGGGTTAAATGTACGACTTTCTCAAAATTTTACAGTTTGTCCTTTGATGTGAGGTGTTCAGCTATAAGTATGTAAAATTTCACGCCTCCAACCTAATTAGGGGCTCACTTAGAAAAGATAGTTTAAAATACACATGTGAGACCCCAAAGGGTTAAATTTACAATTTTTCAAAATTTTATGATTTGTCGTTTGATGTGAAGTGTTCAGCTATAAGTATGCAAATTTTCACGCCTCCAACCTAATTAGAGGCTCACATGGAAAGAATTGTTTAAAATACACATGTGGAAGCCGAAAGGGTTAAACGTACGACTTTTTCAAAATTTTATGATTTGTCGTTTGATCTGAGGTGTCCAGCTATAAATACGCAAAATGTCACGCCTTCAACCTAATTAGGGGCTCACTTAAAAAGAATTGTTTAAAATACACATGGGGGAGCCCAAAGGGTTAAATATACGACTTTTTCAAAATTTTATGATTTGTCGTTTGATGTGAGGTGTTCAGCTATAAGTATGATATGTATGCAAAATGTCACTCCTCCAACGTAATTAGGGGTTCACTTAGAAAGAATTGTTTAAAATGCACATGTGGGAGCCCAAAGGGTTAAATTTACAACTTTTTCAAAATTTTATGATTTGTCGTTTGATGCGAGGTGTTGAGCTATAAGTATGCAAAATTTGACGCCTCCAAACCTAATTAGAGGCTCACTTAGAAAGGATTGTTTAAAATACACATGTGAGACTCCAAAGGGTTAAATTTAGAATTTTTTCAAAATTTTATGATTTGTCGTTTGATGTAAGGTGTTCAGCTATAAGTATGCAAAATTTCACGCCTCCAACCTAATTAGGGGCTCACTTTGAAAGAATTGTTTAAAATACACATGTGGGATCCCAAAGGGTTAAATCTACGACCTTTTTTAAAATTTTATGATTTGTCGTTTGATCTGAGGTGTCCAGCTATAAGTATGCAAAATTTCAAGTCTCCAACATGTATAGTTTCTGAGAACGGGCTCTGTGACGGACAGACAGACAGACAGAGGAGCGAGACGAATAGGGTTTCGTCAGATGAACGAAACCCTAAAAAAGGGCTATCTAATGATTCATAGATACTTAAAATTAAATATAGTTTATAATAGCTCCATTGTTTTAACAGAAATGATTCGTTTATATTTTTTTTCAAAATAAAAAGTATTTTAATTACATTTTCTTTCGGTTGTTATGAGAAAATGGCAACAAAAATATATAATTACTATTTTAGAACTATTTTTTCTTTACTTTCTACAGAAATGGAGTACAGGTACACTTCCGTTGCCGATATTAAGCAAATGGCTCTAAAAACTACAAAAAAATTAATATTTCAAAAATAAATGGAGATACAGCTTTCAAACAAAATGCATTTAAAAGTACTTTTTTTTTCAATACGACGGTATAAAAATTGAAAATGTGTGATGGTTAGAAGTTTAAAAAATTGCTATTGAGTATTTAATCGTACTGCTTTGTTTTACGGCTGGCTTCTGTAAGGTAACGTTATTTTTTGGAGACTACACAAAATAAGCTGGGAGAAAGAAATAGCATACCGTACCGGGGGCTAATAAAGATGTAATTATTGCTTAACGGACACGTACAATGTCAGGAAAATATTTTAATCCCGATAATAAAAACAAAACTCGATTATTAAGAATATTATGGTAATCTACCCTATATATATATAATCCTAATGAATCGAATTGAAACGAATTTATGTAACGATTCTATGAAACGACTGATTAAACAACTGATTACGTTTCATGGCGATTTCTCCTAAAATATGTAATACTTTGCGATGAAATTAACACCAAAAATTCGTATTGATTCACAGATCTCAAAACTGGTATTAGAATTTTAAAATTAGAATTAGTTTTCGAAATATTAATTTTTTTCTAATTTTAAATACTTTTTTTCTAATGATGGCAACTCAAATTTTAATCATAACAGATATTTTTTTTCATATTTTAGAAAAGGTTATTTTAAATTAATTTGGCGACGAGTTTGGCCTCCCTTAAATGTATGCTAAGAAATGCATCATGTTACTTTTATTCAGAATTCAATTTGTATTTCATTATCATTTTATTTAATACAAAACTTTCATTTAAAATTGAAACTTTAAAATAAATGGCTTTTACTTCATTCTTTTTTTTAAACGAAACGAAAAGAAAAATATTAGACACCGATGTCATATACGCAACGGGTTACCTAATTGGCGTCAAAATGGCGTTATTTTGCCTGACATGGTAACCGGCTATTGTTGCTTATTTATTACTAAATGTTTATTTGAATTTATTTTCTTTTTATTTACAAAAAATGTTATAAAATGTTTTGTTCTATAGTTATTAATTATTTTTTTTTATTTATTGTTATTTCATTTTAAAAATAACAGAAAATAATTTAAAAATACATATGTAACAGGTATTTGAAAACGAGGTTTTCGTCAAATTGTCGTAAAAAAAAAAAAAAAAAAAATTACGCCAAACCCGGCGCGTATGTGACAATGCAACAAATCATGAGATTTAATTTCCACTTCAAAGCAACGTTTTAATGTTATTACTTCCCCCGTCGACCAATTTCGCCAATTATATAAACTAAGTGATCGAACCCGAGCTCCCCGGGTTACAGAATATAGGTGAAAACCATTTTTTTTAACTCTTAATTATTTTTTTTTGCATGTAATATATATTTTAGATTGCTCCATAACATCAAAAAGAGTTTTAATATGAAAAATATCAATTATGCAATCAAATAAAGTTTCGAAATTTATTAAAAGCGATACTTTTACATGTCACCGCATGCCAGGAGTTATTAATCCAAGATTTTGCGACTTACGTCAGTCTTTCCGATCATTTCGGGGCATAAGCGCGTGGTTCAATCACATGTCTGTTAAATTTGTTTCTTATTTGCATTAATTTATTTATTTTGCTATAGAGGAAGTTTTAATTTTGTTATGGAACATTAGACAGAAACAAATGCTGAACTTTTTACATTGTTTTAAGGGCAAGCGGATTAACCTTTCGTAATCGAGCTACACGTGATAGAGATAAATTAAAAAATAATTTATGCTTGAAAATCTATATATATATTACGCTACTGTACGTAGCTCAGAAATCGCGATTATTTGTTAATTGTTTAATGGCAACGCCCGAATGAAACGTATCTCATTGGTTATTGTGTAATATTTTAAAAAAGGGAATAACAATAAATAAATAAAAAGTTTAATTAATAAGTATAGAACAAAACAATTTATATAATTTTAAAAAATAAAATAAAAGTAAATAAGCAATTTATTAATAAATAAACAACAACATCCGGGATACCATATCAAGCAAAATAACGACACTTTGGCGCCAGTTAAGTACCCCGGTGCGTGTATGACATTGGAGTCAGAAAAAAGTCGCGCCAACGTAGTACGTATATGACACCTGTGCCGTCTTTTATTCATCTAATTTAAAATACAATAAATAAATAAATAAATGAAGGTACTTTTCCAATATAGGTACTTGGCGGAATACAGAAAATGTCCATGGCGAGAAAAGAAATTTTTTTTCTGGCAACCGATTTAATCATAATATTTTTTTCAAATAAAACTACATAGAAGTTGCCATAATCGCAAAGAGTTCATACTTTTATGTTAGCTGGACGCAATTCTCGCCAATAGCATTTTTTAACTCGCCATCAGCATTTTTTATTTTTCGAGTGGTTAAATTAAAACAATGCTTTGATGTTGAAATTAAATGGTTTATGGTATTATTTATTCTTTTTCTTTTTAAGGTTTTCATTCATCTGACGAAACCCTATTCCTCTCACTCCTTTGTCTGTCTGTCTGTCTGTCCGTCACAGAGCCCGTTCTCAGAAACTATACATGTTACAGACTTGAAATTTTGGGTACTTATAGCTGAACACCTCACATCAAACAACAAATCATAAAATTTTGAAAAAGTTGGTAATTAACCTAATTACGGGATAATTAAATTCTAAAATTAACCAATCAACCTTTTGAATGCAGGTGCAAATGCACGTTATCTATATCCTCTCCAGTTTCTCCTAAGGGTTGCCAGTAAATTCGGCGGATGCTCCGTCAAATCAGCCAGTGCAGGGTTACCACGGAGTACTTTAAGCAATAAATGAAGTGGACCTTTAAAAAGCAAAATCGGATCTGCCGAAATATCGGTCGTACAAATTCGTAACAGGTGTAGAAATACGCGGAAAAATTTCTACTTTATTTTGGTATAAATTTCAAATTTCTGCGTAGAATAGAACGCAAAAAATCCACAAAAATCGATCGATAAAAATTTAATTTCTGTGTTTTTAAAGACAATGAAAACAGATTTCCATTCACCGGAAGGCAGCTGTCGTCATCTCTCGACATATCGGCACGGGAGAAATTTAAGGGGAGGAAAGTCTAATACGAAATTTAAACTTTTTAAATATTAAATTTTTCGATTAAATTTTTTGACATCCGGGCTGGAAATTTCTCGCAGATTTCATACATACCCGGTTCAAAGAGATTGCTTCATTACGAGCTGAGATATTAATTATTATTTTATTAAGGGTGTATTCGAAAAAATATTTTTCCACCCTTAACAGCTCGAAATTTTCTGAGACATTTTCAGACTCATTTTTAAAAGTAAAAACATGAAACTTGCTGGGGTGATTTCTGAAGACATGTTTAACATGCCGTGTGATTTCATTTTCAGCTCAATTAATTAGAATTTGATTTTTAAACAATTATTTTCTCAGTATGGCCATTTTTTTCATTCCCAGATCGCCCGCTTCGGAAAATTCGGTTCAAAACGCCAACTTCGACAGCGTTTTTTACAGTATTTTCTGCATTTATCAAAAAATTAAGGAGCACCGCACATTATATAGTTTCTAAATAAGAGAATTTCCAAGTTTGATGCGTTTGAGAGCAAAAATGAATTTTAAAATGAATCAGAAAATAAGCAGTTTGGATCGGAATACACCCTTAATTCCTTTTATTTCCATCAAATGCCAGATTAAGATGGAGGCACGTGCTTTTTTAACGGAGATTTCATTTAAATTAGGAAATCTAACAATTTGCGTGGGGTGTTTCGACGGCGCGCTAGGAGATAAGTATTAATTATTCAATATGAAAAAGTTTATAGGTTTATAAGTGTTCATCCCACTATTTCCGAATAGCAATTTCAGGAAATATCTTAAATTATTGTTTAAGACCGCCACTCGATGTGTTCGAAACTTTAAGATACTTTATAACACATAAGATAAAGTGTAAAAAAGAATGGAGTGTGATATTTCGAGGAGTGGAGGGGGGGGGGGACTAGATTTATTTATTAAATCTTAGCGTTTGTTATCGCAGAAAATGTTTTAAATTGTTGGTTAAGACCTCACCGCCAGCCTCCCGACCATGTAAGTTTCGTTCAGATATGCTTTTGTTAAGAATTGAGTGCGCTCCCTGGTGGTGGAATGCGGAACTAACGTAACGCGATTTTGTTAAAATTAGGAAATATAACAAGGCGATCCGTTTGCAACTTTAAGATACTTCATGACACATAATAAAAAGCTTATAAAATAATGGTGCATGCAATTTCCTGTGAAGGGAGGCCGGGGGAGGGGCGCTGGATTTCTTTTTTAAAAATTAGCGTTTACGACCTTTTTAGATGTCGTTTTTTGAGCACTATGATATACTCAGACACGTGCTGATTATGAAACATAAAAATGTCAAAATTTTAGTTACCCATTATTTCCGAATAGTACTTTCAGCAAATTTCTTAATTTCTCGCTTAAGGCCGCCACCAACTCGAGTAACACATCCACTGATAGGTTGTTTAACAGAGTTTCGATCTGATACACTTTTGTTATGAATAGTGTGCGCTCCCTGGTGGTGGAATTTGCAACTTACATAACGCAATTTTGTTAAAATTATGAAATCTAACAAGTCGATCTGCTGGAAACTTTGACATAGTTCATAACATATAATAAAAAGTCCTTCCGGCCAGTGCCGGGAGGAAGAGGTAGCTTTCAAATTCCTTATTTTAAAAAAGCCAACTTATATTATTCAAACACACGAAGATCAATTGAGTGGAAACCGAATATAGGAGATTCAATACTAATTTTTATCAATATTAAATCATTATGAATGAGAATTTTGTGAAATTAGTCAGCTTTATCCAAGCTGCTTTTATTTAAAGTAACTTATATTCGGCTGAGATGTTGATGTATACCATCCACGTGCCTTCTTACATGGAAATAGGCGAATACGTGTGTTATCGCGTGACAAATACAAGATCGTTTCAAAATGTTAGCCATACTAGAAATTCAAAGTGCTATAATTCAACCATTTTTTAAAGATATAAACAAAAGAACAAATTTTCAGAAACAAAATCTGCTCCGGAATCTTTGTATCAAGGCCAAACACATAAAAAAATCTTTTTCATTTTCCAATTTTTTAATACCTCATTTTAAATTTTAAATTTAATTTTTTTTAATGGCAACCCTTTTGAAACAAGATGGCGAATGAAGCTGGCCAACGAACTCGGTCGAGACATTGGTATGTACTATGTACAGACCAAGTAACATCCAAATCGGTTCATAAATATGCTTGTTATCGCGTGACAAAACCAGGTCGTTTTAAAATGTCAGCCACAATAGAAATTCAAAATGCTATAACTCAGCCATTTTTTTAGATATAGACGAAACAAAAACTGTTCCGGAATCTTTGTATTAAGGTCAAACACATACGAAAAAAATCTTTTTCGTTTTCCAATTTTTTGGTATCTCATTTTAAATTTAAAATTTTTTTAATTTTTTAAATGGCCGCCATTTTGAAACAAGACGGCGGATGAAGCTGGCCAACGAACTCGGTTGAGATATTTGTATGTACTATGTACACACCAAGGTACATTCAAATCGGTTCATAAATACGCCTGTTATCACGTGACAAATATCAGGTCGTTTCAAAATGTCAGCCACGCTAGAAATTCAAAATGCTATAACTCAGCCATTTTTTAAGATATAGACGAAACAAAAACTGTTCCGGAATCTTTGTATCAAGGTCAAATACATAAGAAAAAAATATTTTTTCAATTTTCAATTTTTTGGTACCACATTTCAAATTTAAATGTTTCTTAAAAATTTAAATGGCTGCCATTTTTTAACAAGATGGCGGATGAAGCTGGCCAATGAACTCGGTCGAGACATTGGTATGTACTATGTACAAACGAAGTTACATCCAAATCGGTTCATAAATACGCCTTTTATCGCGTGACAAAATTCAGGACGTTTCAAAATGTCAGCCACGCTAGAAATTCAAAATGCTATAACTCAGCCATTTTTTAAGATATAGATGAAACAAAAACTGCTCCGGAATCTTTGTATAAAGGTCAAATACATAAGAGAAAAATATTTTTCCATTTTCAATTCTTTGGTACCACATTTCAAATTTAAAAATTTTAAAAAAAATTTAAATGGCCGCCATTTTGAAACAAAATGGCGGATGAAGCTGGCCAACGAACTCGGTCGAGACATTGGTATGTACTATGTACATACAGAATTACATCCAAATCGGTTCATAAATTCGAGAGTTACAGTATGACAAAGGTCAGATATATATATATATATATATATATATATATATATATATATATATATATATATATATATATATATATATATATATATATATATATATATATATATCAACTTTTGAACGGAGGGTGGTTTCGGGGTCTGGGGGTCATGATCGATGAAAATATATCAAAATTTTTTGAAATCGCTTTCCTCCGAACGGCTGCAATAGGTAGCTTTTTGTAATGAAAGCTACCTAAAAGCTTATAAAAGAATGTTCCGTGCAATTTCCTGGGGCGCCTACCTATCTCGGGTGCTATAGACCCGATCCCCTCGACTAATATACCTACGGATAGGTTGTAAAACGGAGTTTCCTTTGGATAGAGGTTTGTGTAGAATAGAGTGCGCCCCCTGGTTGCGAAATGTGGAACTAACAGATTTCGCAAAAGGATAAAGTGTTTTAAAGGAATATTAAACGAAATCCTCTGTGCGATCTGTGATCACACTTACCCACTTGTTTTAAGGATTTTTTTTTTTTTTTTTTTTTTTTAAGTGAAAGTTATGAATTTTAAAGGTTTCATTTTTAAATTAAAGTTATCCATTCTAAATAAAATGAGTAAAAGGATTATATTTTAATCTGAATTAACGAAATATGAAAAAAAAATGCGACGGGTACAATGTTTGGCGATTTATCACCTGTGCCCGACTAACATAAAAGTAGGGAGTTCTCGATTTCTCTATCAGAATCCTCCAATTTGGCGAAGGATTGAGCAAGTAAATTAAATTATGAATAAAAGTAACATGATACAATGCCTAGCATACATTTAAGGGAGACCAAACTGGTCGTCACGGGCGGCTAGTTATTTTAAAAACCATAATAACTCAGTCAATTAAGATACAATTTTCAAACAAATTGCATTTCAAAGTAGATTTTTTCCTCTATATGATGGTTTAAAAATTGAAAATGTGCGATATTTAGAAATTTAAAAAATCGCTGACATAGCACGCATTTTAATTTCAATTTTTTTTTTCAGTTTTTATGAGAAAATGGCAACAAAAAGGTACAGTAATATATTATTTTCTTTCCTTCGTGATTATTTCTCCTTTACTTTCAACCCTCCACGACTTTCAACAGAAATGGAGTTCTTCAGTTGCCACAATTACAAAAAATGTATTAAAAACTACAAAAAAATTAATATCTCAAAATAAAATTAAGATACAGCTTTCAAACAAATTGCATTTAAAAGAGCATTTTTTTCGTTATACGACGGTGTAAAAATTTAAAATCTGCGATGTTTAGAAGTTTAAAAATTTGCAGCAGAGAAAATTGCAAAACCAAAATTTTATTTCAAATTTCAAAGTGTTGCCATTCGCAGAATGACGTATGCGTTACGCACAGATATGTTTGTCCTTTATATTTCGCAGAATGACGTATGCGTTACGCACAGATATGTTTGTCCTTTATATTATAGATAGATAGCCAAATTATACAAATTGACATATTTTTTTATTTTAAATAACAAAAGAGCAAATAAATTAGTATAACATTAATAAAAATACAAATAAAACGTCGAAATAAAAATCACTTGATGGCGTGAACATGTGTAACTTCCTTAAAGTCAAGTAAATGTGACATTTACGATCAACCATTATTGGCATTTAATCTTATAGTTTGGCGACAGATTTTTGGTCGATGGGATAACCAAGTAGCACCATTTTAATTTACAACTCGAAAAATAAAAAAATGCTAACTGGCGAGTTAAAAAAAAAGCTATTGGCGAGATTTTCACCTGGCTAACATAAAAGTACCAGGAATTCTTTGTGATCATGGCAACTTTTATGTAGTTTTATTCGAAAAAATAATTTTGATTCTTTAATCAAAATGGAAACCTTTCTTATGAAAAGCGAAGGAATCAGCCCGTTGTTTATGGCAGTTACATGACTTGGACTATTATAATATAAACGAAATAATGGGGATAGAATAATATTCGTCGACTTATCACACCTGTGGCTGGCTAACATTAAAGTACCAAAATGGCCGCCTGGAATATAAAAAGCGAAGGTATCCGCCTGGAGCTGTTGATGATAGTCACATGACTTAGGCTATTATTATAGAGATTGTTTTCAATTTTAAAAACAGCGCAAAGAATAATATTTCCTAACGATTAAAAATTTATTTTCACGTGACTATTAAAAACAGAATAAAAAAACTTTAGAATTACTATTAAATGAGTACGTGTTGAAAGCAAGAAAATATTGAAAATTATGTCCTGAAAATTGTATTTACACGTGAATATTAAAAGGGGAGGAAACTTTAAAATAATAAATATATTAATATGCGTATATCCCTTTCACGGACAAGGCACTTCTATTCCTAAAATCTTAAAATCAGTGAATGGCCCCAGAATTTACAAACAAATTTCGAAATACAAAAATGCTTTTGTTCACTTACTTGGACACCCAGCCAGGACGCCAACCGTTAGGCTAATGGACCGCATGTCCTGGCGGGAAAACCCTCTCCACCAATCCAGCTCCACCTCATCCGCCGGAACAGGCTTACCAACGGCAATTATTTAATCAAATAAAATAGAAAAACAAAAGCACAATCCTGTGCAGCATAGATTCCTGCTATGCCAATAAAAGTTAACAAAAACGCATGTTTATAGGTTCCATGGAAATATAATATAAAGTAAAAACTAAGATTAACTAACCTGAATGAACAAAAATCGCATATTTAGAGGTTACATGCAACTCTGGCAAAAACAAAATTAAACTAAGATAACATAATTCGCATGTTTATGGGTAACATGCAACCAGTGACGTATCAAAGTCTATACTGATAAATAGTTCATGCATAATCTCTATACAAAGTCCCAAACTTAACGCACCATATTCACAGACAGAGCCAGAGAAGACGATCCTCAAAGTTCAGTCATTACACTTCAATATCCATAGTCATGTAACATCACGAAAATGAAACTCAGTAAAAGGTCCACTTCAATGACCCTCTACCATCTCCAAAAGTCTGGAACACTGCAGCACCAATGTCGCACTTTTTTAAAAGCATATATCACTTATACAATGACCAACGTTCAGATCATCAAATGAATGGCACCCCAATCTTCCGTAGAAGACAGGAAGTCCCAGCTCAAAGACCATCATCCACATACTAATCACTATCTGACAATTGTATAGGATAGTATATTCTGATAAATTAAACAATAGTTGTAGCATACTACAGACGCAATATATGATATTTAAGAATTCTGAGTATTATTAAAAACAAGTCAGCAGTAACTGATGACGATCCATGCATCAGGACCAAAGAACCACCCTATATTAGGTTTAAAACTTGTATCTTATGAACGAGTACAATTCATTAAGGACGTTATAGTTGGCACAGAGCTTTCTATAGTTTTCTTTACAAAAAAGAACTCTGGATATATTTTGGCGAACTGTAAGTGAGTTATTAAAACAGAAAAAATAAGGCATTTTGGGGCATCTTCCAAATAAATAGTGTCTAACATTCCCTTTATAACCACAGTCACAGAGGTCGCTATTTGTCTTTCCGATTTTCTTCAGGTACTCGGGAAAGCTGCCATGAGCAGTAATAAAATATTGTAATAACTGGCCTGAACATACAAAGTTTTCATCCACCCTATTTGATACTGTATAAGTGTCTCTACCTTTACCACTATGCCTCCACTCTCTTTGCCAATCCTTTACCGTGTTGATTTTGCAAATTATTTTAATTAAGGTGACAGGAAAATGAACATTCTCGGTAATATTAACATTTTCACGATTAATAGCCTCTTTCGCAAGAGTATCTGCTCGTTCATTTCCAAGGGTTCCGACGTGTGCACGGGTCCACCCAATAATCACAATCTTGTCAGGATGCTGTATCAAATTAGTATAAATCTCTTTAATTATCAAATTTGCTGGAAAATTTCTTTGTAGAGCTAGAGTTGAAGATTTGTTGTCGGTATATATATAAACTTTCTTGTAATCGGTATCCAAAAACCAATTAATAGCATATTTAATCGCTATCAACTCAGCCTGATAAATTGAGTTCATCTTATTTAACGAGATTTTAAAATCTTCAATAAATTCACCATACAGATAAACTGTATATGCGGCACTCACGCCAGCTATCATTTTCGATCCATCCGTGTATACGATGGGAACTTTCTGTTCTTTAATATCAACATCCGATTTATCTGTGATTTGTAGGTTATGCATTGCAGTATACTTAGGAAAATAATTTGTTGCAAGATTAATCATTATATTCTACCTTTTTATTACTACATCCTCATATTTTATATTGTCCTTTCCAATCATTATGTCATATTTCTTAACCAGATATCTTAAACTAATGTGCAAAGGAGGGATTCCGTTTAGTACGCACAATGCATCCGTAGAGACTGTCCTGTATGTAGACAAGATGGTGAGAAGACCTAATCGCTGGCATGAGCTTAATTTACTAAGTGCATGTTCTTTCAAATCTCTGTACCAAACCTCAGCCCCATAAACTATCTGCTTTTCTATTACTGTCTTATACAATATTTTTCGGAAGTTCGCTTGGAGTCCTCGATCCCGTTTATCTGTTTTCTTAATGTTTGATGCCAGATCTCTAATTTTTTCTCTGATGTTTTCCAAATGTGAGATCCAATTGAACTTCGCGTCCAAAGTCAATCCTAGATAAGTGATGGTATCTTTAATTGGTATTGAGATGTTGTCAATTTTGAAGATGGGATGCCGATTTTCCAAAAGATATCTACCGAAAAGCATGCCCATGCACTTTTCCCTGCTTATCGTTAGTTTTAGTTCATTGCTAATATCCGCAAACCACTTAATACGATCATTCATGTTCCTCTCTAATTCGGCTCTGGTGTCAGCACCAGCAAAAATTACGAAATCATCGGCAAAGGACAGAATTTCTTCAAACTTGATCCTGTATTTCTTCAGTAAATAATCGGCGACAATCAGCCACAACAATGTGCCAAGGCAACTGCCTTGGGGACAGCCTTTAAAAAGTGCGAACCAGATGATTCCGTTCGTAAAGCTGAATCCAATTCGTCTATTGCTGATGTAGTTCTTCAAAATTCTTTTAAGATAATCCGATATCGGTAAACCATCAATATTTTCCGCAAGTGTCATCCAATCCACCGCATGAAATGCTGCTTGTATGTCAATCGAAGTGATTGCATAGTACTTGTTAGATCTAAGTTTATCTCTTATCAACTCCCTCAAAAAATGGATTGCAGTCACCGTACTCCTCTTCTCTCTAAAGCCATATTGAGCCTCATCCCAGAATCCTATTGATTCTAACAATGGCATTGTTCTAATCTTGATAATTCTTTCTAATAATTTACCAAAAATACTAAGTAAAGTAATTGGCCTAAACGATCTAGCACTTTTCCCATCTTTGTTCCGTTTACGAAAAAAGATAACTAATCCATTTCTCCATATCCTAGGAAAATGCCCGAATCTAAAACAAGCCGTGAAGAGTTTTCTAACATAGTTTGGGCATGCTTTACAAATATTCTTCACTATTAGAGCATCGATTGCATCATAACCCGGAGCCTTATTATTTTTTTGACAAGACATAGCATATCGCATTTCTCTAGTTGTCACCTCCATTACATCACCCGCAACCTTGTCTGTTGAAGTAAAATTAAAAATTTCGGTGGGAATTTTGTCAACGCTAAAATGTTCTTTCATCAGATCCTTTGCTACATCGTCGTATGAATCAAATGGTGTCGGATTATCAAATCTTGTAAAAATAAAATCACTTGGCTTTGTAGCTTTACCAGTGATGTACTTATACAGAGTCCCATAAGTATCCGAAGTATCATGACAAAAGTTTGTCCACGAATCTCTTTTCGCCTTTTTTACCAATTTTTTATATTCTCTTCTATGTTTAATATATATTTCTTTCAAGTTTACATCTTCTGGGTTCCTGATATATCGTTTGTAATGTGCAGACACCTTATTTCTTGCAGATCTTAACTTTTCACTAAACCATTTTATGGTTGGTTTGTAGGACAAAGTACCTTTTCTAAAATGCTTTGTCCTAAAGCATTTTGTTCACTTACTTAATAAAAGGGAAATTTTCATCCCAATATTCTGATGCTAATGTGGCATTTAAGGATTAAAATTAAGTGGTCCAAAAATGAACCACCGCCCTTGAAGGGGTTAAAGCAGCAAATTTTAGTAATTGTATTATGTCAATCATTTTATAACGCTGTTAAAAAATACCGAGAGACAAAGACTCTGTTTATTTAATTCATTTTATTTTAGCTTCTTTTCAAATGTTTAATTGATTTTCTTTAACCAAACACGAAAAAAAAAACCATTGGATGTCTTAAAAGCAACTAATTCTATCTTAAATTTTTGCAATCAAAGGGAATTGAATGGAAGCCCGTTTACAGGGAGATCGCTACAGGTTTTTTCAGTATAATGCAATCTTCTCTAATCTTTTTAAAACCGATCAGATTAGCGTGCTTTCAGATTCTACAGTGTCTGAACGGGGGTTGGCGAGCGTAGCTTGCAGGGGGCAGAGCCCCCTAGTATATATATAAATATTATTAAGGGTGTACTCCAATCCGAATAATATTTAATATGTAATTTTGTTTTATCAAATTAAATAAGGTAAGTTAGGCAGGAACATTTTTAAGCAATGTTATATGAACTTAAAAATCACAAGACCCACTAAGTCAATGGGAGAAACTATGAATACCATATCGTCCATACCTATCAACAATACCGTCATACCGTCTTAATATTTATACGTCTTAATATTTATAATATTTATACCATGAATACCGACATACGGTATAAATATTATACATGATTTTTCAACATCGAAATGGAGTTGTAAGCAATTAACATGAAACAATGAAGCAAACTGTATGGTTTTAAAAAGGGAATTTTTTATTATTTTTATTTTTTTAACTATTTTTAAAGTTTTGGAACAAAGTAACCCCTGCTGGGGGCTTCTTTGGTCCATTTACTTACTTTCATATAAAATGAATACATTTCATATGTAAATGAATACATTTTTATTGAAACCTCCTTGCAATAGCATTTGCTAATAAATTAACACTACAAACTCGATAAACATTTTTTTTTTTTTTTTTTTTTTTTTTTTTAATAATTTAACCATAATAAAATAATTGTTAATATTAAATAAACGAGAAACAGTTTTCGTCATGTTTTCCTCAGCAACTGGAACAAAAGTAATTAATGTAACATTTTGCTACAGTAACATTTGAAAAAAAAACTGTTACTTAAAACATGTTTTAAGAGATTTGGTTGTATAAAAGGCATTTCTAAGTAATTGGGGCTATTTTCCGACCAAAAAAGATCTGGCACAAAGTAGCCCGAAGTGCTAGTTTTCATGTTAGCTTTATGAAAACGTAAACATTTCCTGTCGAAATAAAAAGCTAAAGGGAAAACTATGATCACACATGGGTTACAGGTTACTAAATGTAATATTTTGACACTTACCTTATTTGTAGCTCTTATCCAGATTGTTTCACTATAGAAAGTTTGGAGAGTTAAAATTTACACACGAAAACACTTGTTTACAAACCCATGCTGTGTTGCCACTAACAAAAATGTAAATTACCCCCAAACTATTCAATTACCCTATAGTAGGATATAAAATATTTTTCAAGGCCAAAAACTCCGAATTATCTTGTATTGTTTGTTCAGTACAAAGAATAAAAACATTTTTTATGCGGTGGACCAAAGTATATTGTTGACGCTATATTAAATTGGTCCGAACAAAAAATAAAGTTGTAATTTTGTTTTATTGAATTCAATAAGGTCTGGGAGGTAGCGACACGTTTTTAATGCGAGATCATACAAGCTGATTTTCAAATATGTTATAGATCTTACTAAATCAATCACGAAAAGAGCCGTCAGCCGTTGAATAGTGCTTGTGCTTTCCCCAGAGAAATTTTAGTTTTATTTTTCTAAATGTATTTATAAACCTCTACCACACTGTCTATTATAACTCTTTGCAGAAAATAACTGTGTTACTTTTTTGGCTGATATGATCCAAGTAGCAAGTGTGTGATACAGTGTCAAAAGTAGGTGTTACTTTTTGAAAAATGTGAGTTAGGGCAATTACGTAGCTTGCATTACAAAAAGTAAAAAGCTACCTATTGCAGATGTCCATAGAAAAGGAATTCCGGAAAGTTTCGATGTATTTTCACCGATCATGATCTCCAGACCCCGAAAACCAACCACAGTTGATGTACGATGATGATTGTACGATATATATATATCGTAGCCATTTAAATATTTCAAACTCAAAAAAAAAAAAAAATATATATATATATATATATATATATATATCTACAAACAAGTAAGAAAAATCATGCGTTAAGCATAGATTATGAAACACTTTCCAACTCTTCCTGAATGCTTTAACAAAACTTCGTTATTTAGGGAAATAAGGTAACTAAGTAAACATTTTCGAAAACGCATAAAACATTTGAAAACTGATTTTAGCAGTTACCGTCCATAGCAAATATGTATTCCAGTTTTTTTGAATAGCTCTGTATTTGATATGTAGGTTAATATATATATACTACATAATGGGGAAATTTAGTTTAGCAAGAAAAGGAATAACAGGTTAAAATTTCTCTTTCAGCAATTTATATTAATAGATGGAAACACACTTGTATTCTTTTGTACAACCCTGTAGTTTACCTAGCATCTTTATTACACGCACTATTTAGCTAAAGTTTAATTCAAAGTAAAACACTCTTAAAACTACTGGAATCACATTTCCAGAAATTATCATTTATAGACGGCTGTTTATCCAATTCTTTGCGTGATCCTGTATATAATTTTTTATCTATGTTCTACAAAGATTTCTTAGTAAAATAAATGCAGTTCAGCGTAAAAATGCATAATTCATTTATAAACCACCTTTAAGCAATTTACAATCATACCCAGTAACCAATATGAATTCTTTTGTGTAGCCCTGTATATGAATTACAGCATTTATACACTTATATAGTCACATATACAATGCATAAATACAGTGAAACATAAAAGCACATAACATAATTAAAAATGCATTTCCAGCAATCATCGCTACCGTACAGTACTTCGGATACAATATAGTATGTGAAATCTTTTGTGTGTCCCTGTAAATGCTATGCACTTCGTATTATACAAGAAATAAGTTATAGTAAACCTCAGCGACGTATATCAATTTCATTATATATGAAATAATTTAACATAATTAAAATACGCCGGAAAAAATTCCCTCCACCCCTATATCATTATGTAACGGAATTCTTTTGTGTGGCTCTGTAAATGAATAATAATTATTCTTTGCACTGCATAATGTACGGGATGCATATTTTAGTGCACTTGATAAATGCATATCAATTTTATTATGTTTGAAAGCATGTAACATCATTAAAAATCATTTTAAACGATTTTCTTTCATAGGCCGTAATGTAACGGAAAACTTTTGACTGTCCCTGTACATGAACTAAACATGCTACAAACTTAATTTGAAATAGGGTTCGTGCTATGGTAGATGTCACTAACATCCAAAAATTTCAGAACGATCCGAGTATATTTGCGGGAGTTAGAGCGCGTATAGACGGACAGACGGACAGGCAAACCGAATGCATAAACACTTTTCAACTTTGTTGGAAAGTGTTAAAAATTATTAATCCAAAAGATTTTTACCCCTAATTATTCGGCTTTGATACAAAGATTCCGGAGCATTTCTTATTTTGTCTCTATCTTAAAAAATTATACCTAGATGTAGCAATTTGAAATTCTAGGGTTTCTCTCTATTCTTAAAAAATAAATAAATAAATAAATAAATAAAAATCACCGGGGTTCTTTCTTCGTTAATATTAAGAAAACTACTGCATTCAAAAATATGAAAATCAGTGGTTTTATAAAGAAATGTTTGATAAATACGCTGATGCAGACATTTTTTAAATCGAATGATTATTTAAAGAGATATTTCATGTTAAAGTTGGTCAAAATCGTTCCATTAAAAAAGCTTTATAGGAGCAAAAACTATACATAGGAATTTAATAATTTTTTTCTAAGGATACGTTGGAAGCTCCCGGTGTGCAGACTGCATTTAGTTTTTTAATTTGACTAATTCTTTGAGGTTTTATTTCCCTTTTAAATTCAGGATTTCGAGAAATATTTTTCGCATATTTTAGAAAAGGTTATTATTTTGAATAAATACATTAATGACCGTCATATATAAAGCGCCCAATAATAATATTGCCAAACAGTTTAAATTTAAAAATATTTATTACACGATACATTTATTTTATATTTCTAGATGATCTTTTAAACTATTGTTGCCAACTCTAAGGCAGCGCAAATAAAAATATTTGTTTTCTAGCGACAAAAGTATTTACACGCGAATTTAAAAAGAGAAATAACGTTTAAAAATAATAAATTTAATATTCTTTAAAACCAGTAAATCGGACAAATTACGTCATATTTAAAACTACCAAACAATAATATTGCAAAACAGATTAAATTTTTAAATAAATTTACACGAGACATTTATTTCCTATTTTGAAATGATCTTTCTAACTATTGTTGTGAGTTCTAAGACAGCGCAATAATATTTTCTTTCTAAAAACAAAAGTATATTTATGTGAATATTAAAAAAAGAAGGAAAACTTTGGTGAAAATTAAAAACGAAACATTTAAAATGTGTTATTTTAAACAACTTTCTTATAGCGTTGTTAAAGAATACCGCACTGAGAAAAAAAAATACCGCCGTCACCTAGAATGAATAGGTATTCATATTCTGAATACCTAAACTAGAAATATAGCTTTCCGAGCTATGCAAATAGGATAAGCAACTAAGCTGAATAGACGAAATGATCTAGAATTTCTGGTCTCTTGATTTCTAGGTGACGAAACGACAATGAATCGTTTCAGCAGCGAGAAATTATCGCTTGAGTTATTGATTGGTTTCATAAACTAGAATTATAGTTACTAAAACTAAACTCTTGTGTTCGCATCTATTTGCAGAGATTTTTAAATAAGTTTGACAACGAGGATACAGGAAAACGCACTTGAATTTTAGTAGGAGACCCTAGAACTCTCTAGCAAAGAGAACTAGAATTTATAGGGATGACATGGAACTATTTTTTATAGAGTCACAATTTAGATTCTAGATGCCAGAACCATATTTTTTTCTCAGTGCGGGAGACAAAGACAAATGTTTATTTAATTCATTTTATATTAGTTTATTTTCAGATGCTTAACTGATCTTATTTAATCAATGACGGAAACTGTCATTGGATCTCTCAACAGCAGCTGATCCGACCTTAAAATTCCTCAATCAGAGGGAAATGAACGGGAACCCGTTTACAGGGAGATCGCCACTGTTTTTTTTTTTAATTCAATCTTCCGTAATCTTTTTAAAGACGATCAAATTAGCGTGTTTTTAGGCTCTGCGGTGTCTGTACTGTACGGGGGATGGCGAGCGTAGCTCATAGGGGCAGAACCCCCTGGTATTACTAAATAACTGTGAGTACGAAAAATTGAGAAAAAAATAGTGGGCAATTTATACTTTTAAATTGCTCGCAGGATATCTCGTTACATTACACAAGAATTTTGATCAAAACCAGCATGTTCTTTGTTTATTACACACGAACATTTTTCTTAAAAATCCAAAATCATTTGAATTTTGATGAAAATATCTGTTAATGGTTACAAGTTCTTTCACTATTTCATTCTTGTTAATTGATGTTGTTATTATAAAAGTATGGATTAAGCACAGTAACAGTTAATATAAATATTGAGTGAAGATATGTTGTCCAAGATAGGTACTAAAGTGATCATTGTATGAAAAATAAAACATAAGGGGTGGTCCATAAATGATGTCACACTTTTTTTCAATATTTTTGACCCCCCTCCCCCCTTTGTCACAAAGTGTCACACTTCACCATAGCCCCTGCTCCCTCCTTGTCACATGTCACGCTATATTACATAAACATATACTTGCAGTTCAGAAACAATATCAAAGTACTACGTTATAGATTATATTTCAAATTTTATTTTTAAACTTTAACTATGTGTTTTAATGACATTTGTGAGCATAACTATAAAAATTATTCATGCACTTATTTTGTCTGAAATAAGACTAAGGTTTACAACAAAAAACATACTTAATATACATTAGTAATAAAATATTAATATGAAAGAGCAATTGAAAACTGTAATATTTTGGAATTTGAAATGGAATTTAATATATCTGTCTTTAAATCTTATTTTTACTTTATCAATAAAAAATACTTTAATTTCAAAATAACTTCAAAATTTAATCTGCTGATTTTTAATGCTTTTATTTTAACCAAAATGTATAATGTCACATTTCTTCTTACCCCCTACCACCCCTTGTCACAAACTGTCCCAATTTCCCTAATCCCCCTCCCCCCCTTCACCCTTCAAGCGTGACATCATTTGTGAATGGCCCAAGTAACTGAAATAAATGTTCAACTTATGTTACAGTTAAGTTTCGGAACAGATCTAAATTGGATTATACAATCCTGGTACAAATAGTTAAATTCACCACCTTGATTCAAATTTTTCGATATATATATTTTTTAATTAGCAGATTGTATTTTTCACATTGAAAATGCACGTCTTTGAAATACATGAATATTTAGACAGTAAGATAAATGAGTCTTAGCATTTACCCTGCTTTTTACAGTGTATGGAAACAAGAGCATGAGCGCACGATCTGCGATTAAATGTGATGACGAGTGCGTTCTTATAAATCTCACTGAAGAGATCCTATATAACAGGGCTGTCAAACCTGGCGCCCGAGGGCGGAACAGCACCCTTTGAAGAATTTCTTGTTGCCCTTCCGGATGTTTCCTGTTACTATCTTTTTGTAAATAAAAAATCCATTTTTTTAAATACTTTTTAAAAAAAATGCATTCTTTTTATATTGATAGGCAGTACCAAGATTTTTGCTCATTGTGCTACCAAGGTTGTTAAGATGAGCCCCTTTCATAATTTACTATGATTTATATTTTCACTGCAGTCCATTTTCACATGTGTATGATTATCTGTATGAGATGTATGTGCATCGCATAAGAGACGTGTACGTGCGCTTCGAATGTTTCACGTTACTAGTTTTTTTAAAGCTAAAAATTCATATATATATATATTTTTGAGAGTGAGAAGTGCTACACTGTTAAAAATTTTGTGGTATGTTGAACCAATTTTTGGTGCTCTAGTAGCTGCCACCATAAGATGGTGAAATCTTGAACCAACATTTGGAGCTAAGGTTCAATCGGAGCTCCAAATCTTGGAGTGAGATTTCACCATCTTATGGTGGCAGCTACTCTAGCACCAAAAGTTCGTTCAACCTACTACAAAATTTTTAACAGTGTAGGCTTGGCATCGTCCAGTTAGCTTAGTGGCAAAACAGTGGCCCGTATTGTCAATGACCCTGGTTCGATTCCAGGTTGTTTAAAGGAAAAACGTCATCTCACAAACAACAGTAAGGTCTTGAACTTAGATGTATTTCTAGATGCATAAGAACTGTTAAGGGTCGGTGGAAGACAAATTTTCTAATTTATCAGAATCTCAGAAACACCAAATACTTTTACCAAAGTCTCATTATTTCAGTGAATTCTTAATTGAATATTATCATAAAAAATTACTACATTCGTGTATCCAGACAACTCTATCTTTATTAAGACAATTTTATTGGATACCTTCTGGTCAAAGTCAAATATAAATAGGTGTGTGACTTGTCTTCGAACAGAACATCAGATTCTTTAACAATTGATGGGTGACTTACCCCGTGATAGAATTTTACCATCTATACCAGCCATACTGTGGCCGAATGTGGCCCGGCAACCTTTTATCTGTGGCCAGAGACACTCAAGATGTGCATACAAAGTATTTAAGACCTTAACTGTTTGTTTTATAAATTTTCATGGGAAGACAAAATCTGTCCTGACATTTATAAGTAATTTAAATTTACGTTAAATCATCTTAAATTCAGTTTTCTTAATCAAAAGTTCTTTTCACAAATTTGCACTACATATTCCTACAATTAAAGAAAAAAATTGCCATTACAGAAGTGACTTATTTATTTAAAAAAATCGCCGGTTTTATTTCTTTAGAACTGGGATATTTTGCATTGTTATATTATTGCGTTTTATTTAGAGTGGTCATAAAAAAATAATTGCCGATATATGGACCTCTAGCTGCCTGGCGGCCCATTCAACCGATCAGGATGAGATTTCAGATATTCAGAGATATCAGCTTGGAATTCCGTGAACGGCAACAAAGTGGCGCTCGCGATTACGGTTATAAGTACAGAAACTCGAAATTTTCAAATGGCAAAACCCTTTTTTTTCCGTTGCAAAATGCTCAGCGCATGCGAAACCCCCAAAGAGTGTTGATACAGTACTTGTATTACAAAAATTGGACGCGTTATAAGAATTCACAAAAAACAGCTCTGCGAACGGAGAAAAAATACGACCGGGGCGCATGGAGGAAATTTGCATATGACAGAGGCAAGACACCAATCACATATTGCAACACAGATCTGAGAAAACAAAACTTTTATTTGGATTAGACATTTTCCACATGCATGTCATCACAGAAAATTACGCATTGCAAGCGGGAAACTGTGGACCATACAGCCGAACGTAACATAGCATAAGGTATGTTTGCAATCTCACGTTTGATAGAGTCTTTCAAATATGGCTAAGAATGCGGATTGCACAAGTGCACTCTAGATTTGAGCTATCTACAGAACAGAAATCCATAGGAGTGAGGTCGGAGGATCGCAGAAACCAAAGCAATGGAAAATTGCTTGAGATGATGCAGTCGCCAAAATGCTGTTCCAGGACTAGACTTCACTATATGTGGAGGTGCACCACTTGCATCCAAACGATGTCATTCAGCGCATTTTGCTGCAGCAATTCTGATATGACGTAATTTTGCAGCATTGCTGTACAGTGAGAGCCTGTCACAGAGCAAGATACAAATCCCGTTGATGTCGCTTCCTCAAAGAAGCACGATCCGAGTACAATTGTGCTTGCAATGCCGCACGACACGATAACTTTGGCATCGTATAAATGTGCTGAGGCACGGAAGAAACTGTTTTGTTGAAACAACTAAATTTTGGTTAATATAACTCCAACCAAATATTGTGGTTGGAATGACCAAATTTTGGTTGGACTAGCCAAATGATTTGCTAAATAAACAAAATCATTTGGTTAATCTAACCAAAATTTGATTATTCCAACCAAAATATTTGGTTGGAGCTATATTAACCAAAATTTAGTTGTTTCAACAAAACAGTTTTTTTCGTGTGCCACAGCGTGCGAATCCGTGCCTAGTGCATACAATTTTTGGCCGGCGTTGCCAATTGAGGCAAAATGTGCCTCGTCCGTCCATAATTTGCGAAAAGGCCATTCGTTATCGCATCATTTCGTATAAAAAATTCATTTGCCAATTCCATATGTTTTGTTAGTCCCCCGCGTCTAATACCTGGACGCGCTGGTACCGGTATGGAAACATGCGGATAACAGAGCGCAGTAGCTTTAGGACTGATGTATTCGGTATTTCCAATACACGAGTAGCAACTCTTGAAGTGTGCATGTGTTCTGAAGTCAGTATATGATGCACTTCAATAACAGCGCCCTCAGGAACAGTTGGTCGTCCGGATACCGGTCTATCACAGGTGCAGCCAGTTTTTTCAAATTATTTTGCCAAATCTCGTAGAGCTTGTGGGGTAAATGGGCCACGTATGGGGCGATGCTTTCGACGGTAAACACGCAAGGCTTCCGCGCATTCATCCCATTTTGATAATAGAGTTTTACCAATTCACCACGAACTTTCGCTGATAGAGTCATTTCGTCGGCATGAGCAAGCTGTGGACTGAAGAATCAACATCCCCCCTCCGCCGCTTTTTATCCGTTTTCTACGCTGAATATCTGGCGAACGGCGTTCTGCGATTGGTATCTTGCCTGTGTTATATGCAAATTTCCTTCATGTGCCCTGATCTTGTGTTTTATGGCCGTTCGCAGAACTGTTAATGCATAATGGCTCCTTTTTTCACGCACGTACCGTTCGTTCCAATGATCTTTAGGGTTTTTGAATGCGCTGAGCATTTTACGATGGGAAAAAACGAGCGTTACCTTTCAAAAATTTCGAGTTTTTATACATATAACCGTTATTGTGAACGCCACTTTGTCCCGAGCTCACACCTTTGAATAACTATAGCTGAAATCTCATCTCGATCGATTGAATGAACCGGGCACTCGAGGCCCATATATCGGCAAAGTTTTTTTTCATGACCACCCTGCACTTATTACATATTGCCTAATATTTTTAATTTTTTTAGATGTGAAATTTTATCGCAGAAAAAATTGTCACGAAATTTTTTTTAAACCTCTGTTTCCAAGCAATAAAACTATGCAGCATATACATCATCTGCAACAGAAATCTACCAGGAAGATTAACGCTTGAAAATAGTAGCGTTAATTTTTTTAACACTTAGTCCGCAACAAACATTTAACCCTATAGATGATATTAACATTGTTATAATGCTTTAATATATTATTTATCTCATCTTACTGTTTTAATTATTCCTTTTTATACCACTTTATAAGCGTATTGCGGCCTGCCTAACACCGCAACCATAAGTTTGCGGCCCGCGGTAAAAAATGGTTGAGTATGGCTGATCTAGACCGTTTGAGAAAATAGGTGTAGATATAGCAGGTCCTAAGGACTGGTTCCTGGAAATCCGCACAAACTTTGCAGTTATGCAAAATAACAAAGGAATACGAATCAGAAGAAATGTTGCGTTATCGTAAATAAGGCCACACCCATTAGCCGAGAATTCATTAATTAATCTGTGTTTTCCGAGAATGGAATCGAAAGAGAAGTGTTTGCGTACGCGTGTGTTCAAGTTTTACGAAGTCAATATTCATCATGGGAAGAAGTTCAACGTGAACAATTTTTTCGCCAAAAATATTCCCAAACGAACAATATCTGACATTCTACGACGGCGTTTTAAAAAGGGACTCCCGGCCGAAAGACAACCGGGATCAGGTCGGAAGGCCCAAAAATCTCACCAAGCCAAAGTTACAGCAATTGTAACGACTGTTTGATAAGAAAGACTCAGTAAAAATCCGTCCAATGGCTGCGAAATTCTATGTTTAACCTGGCTATTTAGATAAATCAATCACCAAGAAGCGTAACATCAAATATTACAAGAAAAGGGTCATACCAAAGCGAACAGGAAACAATTGTTTGCCGCGAAAACGAAGTGTGGTCGCTTGTTTAGAAAATTCTCTGATCGAGCATTCATCTTGGATGATGAGTCATACTTCACGCTCACTCACTCCACTATTAACGGTAACTGTGGCTATTGCACATATGATGTCTCCACGACCCAACTTAACATCAAATTCGCTCCTAAAGCGAAATTCGAAGACAAGGCCCTCGTTTGGATTGCGATGGCTCAGAAAGGGTTGAGTAGTTCGTTCATCCGATAGTCTGGACTCGCTGTCGATGGTCAACGATATTTAAACGAGTGCATTCGCGTCGTCTAATTCCCTATATCCGTTCCAATTACAAAGTTACATTAATTACGCCTTCTGGCCAGACTAGCAGTCATTACTGCAAAACCATTCTCAACCACTTGCGCCAGCAAAACATCACTTTCGTAGAGAAGTCCGACAACATGGACAACGTTCGCGAAATTCGATCAATTGAGCAGTTGTGTGCGTATCTTAAGTCTAAAATTTATGCTAAAGTCTGGAAAGCCGATAACATCCAGAAATTGATCAATCGAATCAAGTACTGCCTCAAATTATGGACCTAGATTTTGTACAATGTCTAGCAAATACCACCAACAGTAAATCCGGTAATGTGCGACGAAACGGTTTAATCTAAACCCGATAACAGTTTTAAAGAGAAAAGTAGTTATTAAAGTTAACTTACAGTGCCCCTTTGTGTTCTTTGTGTCGTTTTTTTATAACTTTTCCATCAAGAAAAGTTTGTGCAGATTTCTAGGAAACAGTCCTTATTATAACAAAACCTGTGCATCTAGAAGTTGTTTCAGACTTGACCACAGAAGCCTTTTTTAGCCGGTTTGAGAAGATTTGTTGCTTGGCGATCTAAACCCTGTGTCATATGGAGTGATAATGTCACAAATTTTAAGGGTACTTGTGCTGTTTTGAAATTCTTTGATTAAATTTGTGCTTCGGAGGAAATTCAGCGGTTTAGTGCTGAAGAACGAATACAATGAAATTCCATACCCCCTGCATCTTCACATTTCGGCGGATTATGGGAATCAAATATAAAAACCATGAAGCGAATCCTCTTGAAGATAACTAAATCCTCTGTCTTAAATTTTGAAGAACTGACAACACTTGTGACGCAAATTGAGGCAGTTATGAATTCACGTTCGTTGAACCCCTGTCTGCCGATGTTAATGATCTACAACCACTGACACCTGGTTACTTCCTTATTGTAGGTCCTTTTTTGAATGTTCCTGAAAATAATGCCGTTTTAGACTCTTCACCTTTTTCTTCTAGATGGACAGTAGTTCAAAGATTAGAAATGCAGTTTTGTCAGCCCTGGAGCCAAGAAAATTTAAATGAGCTGCAAGTCCGCAGTAAATGGAAAAAGTCCTCGCAAAACCTTCAAGTTGGTCAGCTTGTTTTATTGAAGGAAGTAAATGACAGGTTTATAGACTGGAAACTTGCTAGAATTATGAAAATTTATAAAGTTGATCATGGACATGTAATCGATCTTAAGGCTGTTCTCAAATCCAAAGGGGCAACTTTCTGACATAAGTTTTAATTTATTTTTGTTCGAAAATGCATGAAACTAGCTGGTGTTGTTGTTCAGAAACTATGCAATTGAGCTGTTTTTTCCATTTTTTTGCAAACGCAATCGATCTTTCAGAAAATAGTGTAAAAGTGGGCGTTTTGAATCGAATTTCCGCGCGAAGGAAGAAGGAACACTCGAGAGCGGCGAAAAACGTGTTTGTCTCGTGACCAAAATCGCTCATAAATCAATAGGTAATTGATTGATCAAAATATGGAAAAAACAGTTCAATTCCAAATCGCTTCCATAGCCAGGCTTTCCAATTTTTTTCCTTTCCGTTAAAAAATGAATTTGTAAATGTGTCAAAATGTTTTGCGCTTGTTGAGCAGAGAAGTTAAGAACACAGCCTTAAGACCTCTGCAGGTATATGACTTAGAAATATTACCAGAGTAGTACCTTTGTCCTTTTATGATGATGTTGGACAACCATCCAACGTCGGGTGGGATATTCCAGCTAATTCTCTAAACAGCTACTTAGTCAGCGCATGTTCTGTTTGAACTGTCCACTTCTGAACTGAAGCGAACTAATCTGTTGTTGATATTAGAATTTTTTAGATATTTTGGGTCGAATGGCGCTTAATAGATTTTTTATGATCTCTTTGTTATTAAATGTTTGTTTTTGTGCCGTAAAATATGTTGATTATTTGTCGAATTAGATACACTGAACCTATTAGATTAGATTGAATATGAATACTTAAATAATACTGATTAGAAAACTTTAAAACAGTCCTCAATTTATTTAATATGAAACCAGTGCTGACAGAATATTGTTTATAGTAATATATAGAACTAGAAAATGTACAAACGTAATGGCTTTAGAGTATAAATATAGGAAGTTTTTAAAATTGAAACTTTCACTGCGTGTCTTTTAACATCGTGAAAGCTGAATAGTTAGAAAAGGAATTATCCATTTAAAACTATTTTTATTTTGTACAACGAATAATGATTTAGGAATATCATGAAAATATTTATACGAGTTGAATTTTTCCAACTCAGCGAAAAAATCCCCAAGCCGGGATTCGAACCCAGAACTTTTGACTTAAACTGCCAATGCTCTGCCTATTGAGCTACATCGAGTGATGAACCGACAACCGGCGAGCATATTTCGCTCAGATAACTTTATTGGTAATAGCATCTAGGCCAGTTCTTGGGTAAGGTTCTTGGTTTAAATCCCTGCTTCAGCATTTATTCGCTCCATTGGAAAAATTCAATTCGTTCGATATTTTTCATAATCAGTATGACTGAGTCAAAAAAATAATCGTGTTAAGTATTTATAATTCATCGTAAATTGTATTACTGTCAATAGATGGGTTAAGGAGTCTTGTACCTTTTGAAAGCGACGATATTTAACGAAAAAATTCAAAGTTTGAATTCTATCTTCAAAACCTTTTTATGTATAAACATGAAATTTTGGATATTGATTAAACATTGATTGATTTGGATATTGCTTTGTAATATGCTGTCATTAGAAATTTTTTAGCCTTTTACAGAATTTGTGTATTGTTGAAATCAAAATAACTCTTTTTTTTTTTACTCCATAAGTCATTGCGCGCATGATATCTTGAGAAAGTATGTATGACTTGTCATGAAATTTGCTAAAGATACTAAATATAACTAGCGGCTCTTTCGGAGAGTGGCTCACTATGGAAAAGTACAACTGCGCATGCTTGGGAAGATTCCACTTTTTTAAGCAGGGATTGACGTATTGATGTTTTGTATTGAAAAAAAAGAAATATATATATTACTTGATGCATTTTTCATTATCATTTGCACACTCATATTAAAATAAGAAATTTTATTACAAAATTTAAGCTATTGTTATATATTAAAAAATACTTTTTTTTTCTACTGGGTTTTATACATTTCATTAGGACTATTGAAATTTAGTCAATTTAATTGTAAACAAAACTCGCGCTTAAAACTCCCCCCCCCCCCCAATTAATAATAATATATCTACATAATAAAAGCGCAAAGCATTTGACTGTCATCAATAGTTCCGGGATGATCGCCAAACGGCCATTTCGGTACTTTTATGTTTAAAGGACGCAGGTGATAAATCGCCAAATATTGTTCCATCGCCATCATTTCATTTAAATTATAAACTTATCACTCATTTCATTTAAAATGCATAACTTCCATTTAAAACACATATATCAAACTAATTTAAACTACATTCTACTTCTCTCATCTCTAATAATAAAAATTTAACTCATGTGACTGTTATGGCACAGATGTCATGTCGCGATTTTTTTCCGACGCCAATTTAGCGAAAACATCAACAGCATAAACAACAACATCCGGGTTACCATATCAAACAAAATAACGACACTTTGGCGCCAGTTAAGAAAATCGCACCAATATGGCATCTGTATGACATCTGTGCCACTGTTATCTCTAAATACGGGCTGTCAGCTTCAATTTCCATATGATAAGCAGCCAATTTTAATCAAAATTATTTTTTCCAATAAAACTGCACAAAAGTTAAATTTTTCGAAAGATCGTTCAAATTACTACTACTTGGTTATTCCGTCGACCAAAAATCTATTGCCAAACTATAAGATTTAATGCCAATAATGGTTGATAGTAAATGTCACATTAACTTGACTTTAAGCAAGTTACACGTATTTACGTCATCAACTTATTTTTATCTCGACGTTTTATTTGTATTTTTATTAATGTTATAGTAATTTATTTGTTCTTTCGTTATTTAAAAATAAAAATTAGGCACAGATGTATATGCCATATTGGCGCGATTTTTTCCGACGCCAATTGGCGAAAAACTTGTTACTATATCATCTATATCCTGGTTACCATATAAAGCAAAATAACGACACTTTGGCGCCAGTTAAGTACCCGTTGCGTATATGACATTGGCGTCAAGAAAAAATCGCGCCAATATGGAGCGAATATGACATCTGTGCCTAATAGTTTCTTTGAGATGCAGGTTACGAACATTTCTCAGTAAAATTTTGAGATTTAAATGATAAATTCACAGTAGTTTTGTTGACCCTGACGCTGGATCCCTTTGGTGTCGTATTAGCTGAAATACGCCAATAAGGCAGATGACCCAATTATGGAAGATTACTTAATATGTTAAAATCTCCGCGTTAGTGAACGTATTACAATTGATATGCAGACGGACATAAAATAAAATGCCTAAATGTGTTAAGTGTTTTTTGACAAGAAAGATGAAATTATGCCATCAAAAAATTACGAAATGCTGCCATGATCTTAAAGAATTTTTCATTTCTCGGTGAGAATCTTCCGTTTTGACGAAAGATTAAATAAATAAATTAAATTATAAATAAAAGTAACATGTTGCAATTCTTAGCCTACATTTGAGGACGACCAAACTGGTCGCCAGAGGCGACTATTTTCTTTAATAGTTAATTCACTTACACATTTAAGAACAAATATTTCACAATAGAATATTCACCAAAACAATCAGCCTGTGCTTGTTGTATCAATATATATGGTCAAAAGTTGTATTTCCTATTTCCTATTTGTATTTTTTTTTTATTTTCTTTGTTGAACAACTGTTTTATTAGCTGGGATTTTTTTTTAGTTCATCAGATACAATTGGTAAGCATGGCTTGGACGAAGTTTTGGCTAAAAACATTTCTAAATTTTTAACGTGTTCAGCCACACCGTCCAAGTCTTCTGGGGTATCCAGTGTTTGTATCTGATCACTGATAGATTGTAATCTCAAAGTTAATGAAGCTTTCGCAGCATCAAAATCTATTCTTGACCTTTTTTTTTAACTTGGTTGACTATTGCAGCCATTTCCAAAGATTGCCGTTCTTTGTATTGATGTACATCAATGACAAGTTCTCCCTCACAATCGTTTTGAATTTGATTTGAAAAAAGTTCATTTCTGTTGCTGAAAAAATTATGCTTTTGACAACAGAAATGAATATGTTTGCATATAACATACCCTATCTGGTATCGAAGACACGTACAAGTTAATGTATGCAAACAAACTCCACAATCAACACACATTACTTGACATTGGCAGGTTTTGTTGTTTAGCTTAATGTCATACGTTACTATGAAAAATCTTTTAATTTTACATACTGTCCACTCTTTTTTTTCTTTCATCTCTTGAATTGAGTAGATATTTTCATCTAATTTTTCACTATTAAGATGCTCTTGGCGAATCAGACGAACTCGGTGAGTGACTTTGCCACGCTCAAGGGCTATAATTCTTCCAATAAGGTTTTTTTAACTGCCTTCAAAACAATTTGGATAGATTTGTGTAATCTCTTTATGATAGTCCCCCCAGCTTCTTCATACTTCAACTGCCTATGCCACCTTTCTAGCTTCATATTGGTATTTGCTGCCAGTTGAGCTCGGTGACAATATGCCCACTTTGGTATGCGGCTACAATAGTGTTCTTCAAAATACTTAATGAAGACAGTTTCTTCTTTATATTTGATCAGAAAATCATTCAGATATTTCTGAAATGTAATAGTATCTAGTTCATGTAAAAACTGTTCCATATCTTTTTTCATTTCAAGTCTTACAGCTTCATCTTTCACTTTAGATTTTAAATTGGTATTCCAGCTTCGCAAAACATGCCATGCACAAAGTATATGTTTTGAATCGTCTTGGAAAATATTTTCCCAGGAATTACAAAATGAGTTTGTATCATCAGTCAACAGTAACTTTGTTTTAAAATCTGCAAGCTTGTTTTTGATAAAATGGCTTGGAAAAATGGTTCAAAAGTTTCACAAGCTACTCTGTGTAATGTATTTTATAGGTTTGCACCTGATGGCAGTACATACTATGTAATAGTACTACTACTTTAACTTGGTGGTCTCGCGGTGTTCTAATAAAATGGCTAACTAAGATATATCATGGTGTCAGAAGTATAGTGACCCATGTATTTTTGTTAAATATTACAAAAGAAATTGAAGCAATATGGCAGGAAGTTTACCTAATATTGCTGCATTTGAACCGGGATCAAATCCATCCGAGTCATGGCGGTATTGGAGGCAAGATTTTGAAGATTACATAGAAGCTTTGAAATATGCAGGTGAATCCGAAAAAACAAAAACAGCGCTCTTCCGGCATGTTGGCGGTGATGAGTTAAAAAAGCAATTTCGTGCATTTGATCTGAAGCCAGAAGGAGGAGCCAGTGAAATAACATTGAAGCAAATTTTGAACGAATTTGATAAATATTTTCAGGACTATGTGAATGAGATATATGCTTCATTTAAATTTTTAGAAATAAAGCAAGAAAGTGGAGAAAAATTTGCGGACTATTATTCACGTTTACGTAGAGCCATTATTGAATGCAATTACGGCAACCTTGCGGATCGGATGCTTCGTGATAAAATCATTCAAGGGTTGGCTGATAAATCGCTACAAGAGCGATTAATTCGCGAAACTAGTAGAAAGAAGAAGACGTTGCAAGAAATTGTTGCTGAATGTAAAACGGCCGAGCATAGTAAAGTGCAGGCCGCGGAAATGTGCGATAAAATCAGCAGATTGAATGTCGATGCAGTGAAGTGGAAGGATGGCCGTGCACGATATCATAAAAGAGAAATATTTTGTAAATACTGTGGCAGATCTCACGAACCAAAGAAATGTCCAGCCTTCGGTACAAATTGCAGAAACTGTGAAGGAAAAAACCATTGGTCGAAAGTATGTCGGAATAAAGTAAACAACAGTCAACAGGTGCGTCGACTAAATGCAGTGGAACGGAACAATGACAGTGATACAGAGTTTGTTTATTTGGGTGAACTGAAATATATAAATCAACTTGAGAGTAAAAAATCAAATTCTGTATGGCTACAAAAATTAAAAGTAAATGGAAATGATGTTATATTTAAGCTAGATACAGGTTCTCAAGTCAATGTTATTCCAAAGAGTCAAATATTAAAATGGAGTGAAAAGCCAATGGTAAGAAAATGTAAACAACCTATACTGGATTACTGTGACAACGTTGTACCAATTCTAGGTGAGTGTTTTCTTAATTGCAAAACCTTAAAGAAAGATATGAAATGTAAATTTTTAGTAACCTCTTTAAATGCTAGTCCAATATTAGGGCTCGAAGCATGTGAGAAATTAGAACTTATCCAAAGACTTAATAATGTTATAAAGCCCATGTATAATTTTTTCCATCAAACACCAGAAGATATTGTCCAGCAGTTTTCTGATGTATTTACAGGAATTGGTCGCTTGAACCGTGTTGTAAAAATAAAATTAAAAGACCACTATATTCCTCACATAGCGGCCCCACGTAAGATACCACTAGCTCTACATGACAAAGTAAAGAATGAGTTGCAGAATATGGTAGAATCTGGAATAATTGCAAAAGTGGATGAACCAACAGAATGGGTAAATAATATGGTTGTCATTAACTCGCCTAAAAAATTGCGCATCTGTTTAGATCCAAGGCCTCTAAATGAAGTAATTCGTCGACCTCACTACCCTATACCAACAGCTGATAGTCTTATTGCACGACTTCAAGGATGTAAAATATTTACTATCCTAGATGCAAAAAATGGTTTTTGGCAATTGCCATTAGATAGAGAATCTTCATATTTAACTACATTTACAACACCTTGGGGACGGTTCAGATATTTAGTTCTGCCTTTTGGGCTTAATAATGCTGCAGAAGAGTTTGAGATGGCTATGGAGAACACGTTTGAAGATATGCCTGAAGTAAACCCTTACTTTGATGATCTAGCCCTTGGAACATCCTCTATTGAAAATCACTGCCAGTTACTACATAAAGTTTTAACACATGCTAGAGAAGCAAATCTTAAATTTAACCTTGCCAAGACCCAGTTGTCAAAATCTTCTGTGAATTACTTAGGCCACATCCTATCTGACAAAGGAATAGAACCAGATCCTAAAAAGATAATGGCTATAACTGAATTTCCTGCGCCAAAGAGTCGAGAGGACTTGCAAAGGTTTCTTGGCATGATAACATACCTAGCTAAGTTTACGCCTCATCTCTCAAATCTAACACATTCATTGAGACAGCTTTTGAAACAGGATACACAGTGGTTGTGGGATGAAAATGTTCAACGGGACTTTGAACTAATAAAAGGTACTTTAGTATAAGCTCCATGTTTGCAGTATTTTGATAAAGACAAAGCTGTAACCGTTTCAGTGGATGCCAGCCGTTATGGCTTGGGAGCTGTTTTACTGCAAGATAATAAACCAGTTGCATATGGTTCTGCATCATTAACTGAAACACAGCAACGGTATGCTCAAATCGAAAAAGAGTTACTCGCTGTAGTTTTTGGCCTTGAACATTTCAATTATTATACATATGGAAGACCAGTTGCAGTGCAGACAGACCACAAGCCATTGTTGGGATTAAGCAAAAAGCAGTATGATGCCATATCCCCGAGACTTCAACGTATGCTTCTCAGGCTTAATAGGTATGATTACAAGCTTGAATATGTCCCCGGAAAACTTCTTCTGATAGCCGATACACTTTCTCGTGCTCAGTTAGTCAAAGAATATTTTGCCGATGAGGAAGAATCAGACACAAGTGTTAAGATAAATCTGCTATCTCATGCATCAGCTAACAAGTGGAAAGAATATGCAACATTTACGACCAATGACAATGAATTGCAAGATGTTTTATACCACATGCAAAATGGTTGGCCTGAAAGAAAAAATACACGAAATTTCGCTAAGCCCTATTGGCATTGCAAAGAAGAATTGTACTGTACAGATGAAGGTATAATTTGTCGCAGTAAAAGACTTGTTGTGCCAAAGGTCGCAAGAGCAGAAATATTACAAAAGTTGCATTTAACACATAGGGGTATAATGTCTTGTAAAACGAAAGCAAGAGAATATTTTTATTGGCCATCAATGAACTGTGATATTGAAACTTTTATTGAGAAATGTAAAACTTGCCAGCAACATCAGCGTAACAATCAAAAGGAAGTTTTGCTTGATCAAGATGTTCCAGAGAAGCCCTGGCAAAAGGTTGGTTGTGATTTTTTTTATCTAAAAGGCCAGCAATATCTGTTTCTTAATTGATTATTTCTCAAAATATGCTGAAGTCCAAATAGTTAAGAATAATACTGCACCAAATGTCATAATTGCCTTCAAATCTATTTTTGCAAGACATGGAATTCCAGAGGAGTTGGTCAGCGATGGGGGACCACCATTCAATTCAGAGGAAGTGAAAATTTTTTTTAAAGAATGGAATGTGGAACATAATCTCACATCACCATACTTTCCTAGAGCTAACGGTCAAGCTGAAAGAGCCGTGCAAACAATAAAAAAATCCCTAATTAAGGCATTACAGGATGGAAAAGATCTATATATGGTCTTATTAGACTATCGTATTCAACCATCTCAAGATCTCCCCTCTCCAGCTGAACTATTAATGGGCAGACGACTGAGGTCTCTTTTGCCATGTCATCCAGAAAAACTTAGGCCAAATTTTCCGTTAGTTGAAGCAAAGGAGTCTTTAGAGAAGCGACAGATGATTCAAAATAAATATGCTAACAAGAATAGTGCACAACTCTCAAATTTAAAAGATAAGGCAAGAGTTTGGTTTCGCCAAAAGATGAACGAACCATGGAAGCAAGGAACTGTCATCCAGGTTGGTCCTCAACCTCGATCCTACATTATTAAAGGGATAGATGGTAATATTTACAGAAGAAACAGATTTTACATCCGCCCTGATAAATCCGAATTAAGTCAATCTGTGAGATCAGTAGAAGATTTTTATCCAGCAGCTACAGATTCAGATACAATAGATACAATAGATAATAAAACAGCTAAGTTACAAACGGTGTTGCCTCAAGTGCCTCTACGGAAATCTTCAAGAACAATTGTAAAACCTCAACGCTATAGAGACAACTAAACTAAACTATGTTAAATTTAGAACTTTAAATGATTTATAATTTTTAATACTTTTTAAATATCCATTGCCTTCATAACTCTTTTGTTTATTTAAACAAGTTGGAAATTGCTCGTCAAACGTGGCAAATGAGGTGCGTTCGTACTATAACTAGTTTTAAAATTATTTTTTGCACCCCATATTGTACTGAATGTATAATTTTTTGCACTTCATAACGTGCATAGTCTGATACATCATTAAAATGCACTTCCAATATTTTTTTCGGAACACTTTTGACTGTCCCTGTAATTAAACTATACATCCGATTTTCCTAAAATTTGAAATAGCTCAACAAAATTTTGGAACAATTATATCTTTAAAATTTCAGACCATTCGGAAGGCTGTAATATCATTAAAATGCACTTGCAATAATTTTTCACATTGGTCGTAATGTAAAGAAAAACTTTTGGCTGTCCCTGTAATTAAACTATACATCCGATTTTCCTAAAATTTGAAATGGCTCGAGTTGTCTACCTGTTTATCTACCTGTCTACCTGTTTATCTAGTCTACCTGTTTATACCTTCATGATTTTCTGTTATATGAGTATGTAGATCCCCAATCGTTCTTACTTTTGTATCACAAATGGGGCAAACTTTATTGGCAGGTATTGAAATTTCACTTTTAGAGTGCAAGTTCCTCTGATGCCTATACAAATTCTTTTTTGCAGAAAAACTTATATTGCATTCTGAGCAAATAATTTTTTATGGCTCTTTAGGTTCATTTGAACTTGTGGATGCTGAAATATTACCATGGATCCGGTCCGAGTCGTTATCAGGTAAACAGCTATCACAAAATAGTAGTTATTCCGAGATCTAAAGATACATTAGCCATGGTCCGGTCAGAGTCATCATCAAGTAAGCAGCAATCAGAAATATTGTGAGTTAATCCAGGATCTTTAGAAACATTAGCCATATTCCGTTCCAAGTTGTTATCAGGTAAACAGCAATCAGAAATATTGTTAGTAATTCCGAGATCTGAGGAAACATTAGCCATATTCCGGTCCAAGTCGTCATCAAATAAATCATTAGAAAAAAATAAGCCATACGCAAAAAATAACTAACCTACTAGCACTGACAACTCAAAGATAAATAACACACGGAGAAAAAACACGTGCCGTGGTCAGCAGCACAGATAAGTGAGGCTTGGTTAATTCGCCCCTCCCGGTTTCCTCTCTTCCTCTTTCCCCACCTTCTATATTGGGATTTTTAAATGGACTAGTCCGCTCCGTAGAGAGCCACTCTTAGAAAGAGCCGCTAGTCTAAATATATACGTGTGTTTAAAATGAACTACTCTTAGGCCAAAATTATTTCACTAACCGTACAAAAAAATATTTTTGTTAAAAAAAAAAAATTGTATTTTTAATGAATAAAGATAGTCATAACTAAAAATATTACCATTGTAAATACTAAAAAGTAGTTCATTTTAAACATACATATATGTTTAGTATCTTTAGCAAATTTCATGACAATCCATACATACTTTCTCAAGATATCATGCGCGCAATGACTTATGGAGTAAAAAAAAAAAAAAAAAAAAAAAAAAAAAAGTCGGTAAGTGTGATCATAGATCGCACAAAGGGTTTCGTTTAATATTCCTTTCAAAAGACTTTCTTTCAAAACGTCCAGTACAATTATCGCCATGGAATACTTTCTAAAATTTGGCAAACACATCCTAAACTATCTTAAAGTTTAAACATATTCGCCTTGCTATATTTCCTAATTTTGTTCATGCCGCCGCCCCCCTCCCGAAATGCTACGATATATCACATGACGGGTGTCTGCCAAATTTAGAAAAGTGCCAACGTTTGGGGGGGGGGGGGGAGTGGGCAGATGGTCACCGTGATTTTTGACGTGGCCTGATTTTTTAAATTTATGTCATGTTTTATAATCTATATTAAAGTTTCAAACAGCGTACAGTTATATTTCCTAATTTTGTTCGCGCACCTCCCTCAACCCCCCCCCCCTCCCACCCCTCGAAATGCTTCGCGGCATTCTTCTTTATAATTTTTTATCATGTGTTTAAAACAGATCGCACTGTTAGATTTCCTACTTTAGACGAAAAATCGCGGTCTGTTAGTTCCAGATTCCACCACCAGGGACCGCACTCTATTCTTAACAAAAGCGTATATGAACGAAACTCCTTTACACAACCTAATAGAAGATATGTTACTCGAGGGGGTGGCGGTCTTCAGCAAGAATTTAAGATATTTGTTGAAATTGCTATTCGGAAATAGTGGTAACTTAACTTTTGACATATTTATATTTAATAATTAGCATGTATCTGAGCACTCCGTCAAAAAACCGGACCTGAAACGGTATGAAACGCAAAGGTAAAAAAAAGAAATATTTCTCCCCTCTTCTCCCCCCACCAGCCAGAAATATCACGCGCCATTTTTTATAATTTTTTTATGTGTTATAAACTAATGAAATCGCGGTCTGTTAGTTCCACATTCCACCACCAGGGTGGCGCACTCTATTCTTAACAAAACTGTATCGGAAGGAAACTCCGTTAAACAACCTATAAGTAGATATGTTACTCGAGGTGGTGGCGGTCTTAATAAGAAATTAAGATATTTGCTGAAATTACTATTCGGAAATAGTGGTAACTAAATTTTAGACAATTTTATATTAAATAAGTAGCATATATTTCAGGACTCCCTCAAAAAAAGCACCTAAAGCGGTCAGAAACACAAATTTTTTAAACAGAAATCTAGCGCCCCCCCCCTCCCCCCCCTCCCACCGGAATTTCACGTGTTATTCTTTTTTACACTTTATCTTATGTGTTATAAAATATCTTAAAGTTTCAAATAGATCGACTTGTTAGATTTATTAATTTTAACAAAATCGCGTTATGTTAGTTCAACATTCCACCACCAGGGAATGAACTCTATTCTTAAGAAAAGCATATCTGAACGAAACTCCGTTGCGCAGTCTTTCCGTGGATACATGGGTCGGGATGGTGGCGGTCCTTAACAAGAATTTAAAACATTTGCTGCGGTAACAAACGCTTAGATTTAAAAAAAAATTCTAGCTCCCCCCCCCCCCCTCCTCGAAATATCACACTCCATTCTTTTTTACACTTTTTCTTATGCGTTATAAACTATCTTAAAGTTTCAAACAGATCGAGTGGCGGTCTTAACCAATAATTCAAGGTATTTCCTGAAATTACTATTCGAAAATAGTGGTATGAAGTAAACTTTCTGATGATGAATGAGTTATACTTATCTCATATCGCTGTTCAAAAAGCCCACGCAAATTATTAGATTTCCTAATTTAAGTTCATTCGGGGTTAAAAAAGCGCGTGTCTCAATTTTAATCGACGCATTTCATAGCAATAAACTGATTAATTAAATAATAATTAATATTTCAGCTTGTAATTAAGATAGGACTTAGATATGGGTATCAATGAAATCAGTGAGAAATTTGACATCGGGATGCCAAAAAATTTAATCAAAAAATTTAATATTTAAAAAGTTAAAATTTCGTATTAAAATATGCTATTATGGAAAACCGCATCGTCGTCATGTCTACCTGCTTTCCCGCCGAATTGAAATCTTTTTATTTCCTTGTCTTTCCAATTAAAGAAATTAAATTTTTATCAATAGGTATTTAGTGGATATTTTAACTTATACACATCGCAGAAATGTGAACTTTATACCAAATGAAAGTAGATTTTTTTAGATCATCTTTACATCTTTTTCCGCTTTGTTTAGTCTTTCTATTTTTTAGAATTCGTTCTACAACGAGCATTTACATCTTATTAATTACTACCATGCCAAAGTTCTAGTTTCTAACCCCAACAGTATCCCAAAAATTTCAGTATTCCAAATAAATCATAGTTTAGAACCTTTCTAGAAATTTTTACGTTTATCCGTCAAATTGAAACTTTTAGAGAGCGTTCATTACGAGTATTTACATCTTAAAAGTAAATACCGCACCAAATTTAAAGTTTCTAACCCAATCAATATCGCAGAAATCACAATTTCAGAACTTTTTTGCTCCTGCAGCGATGTAGGTTCTTGCACTGACATAAAATAGTCTTTTTTTCGGAGCAGAGATGGCCACCAACATTTTTTTAAGTTGGCTATGTAGTTTCAGAGATAACACCTCACAAACGTACAAGCATTAATAATATTATATACTTTATAATATTACTAGAAAGGTAGCTCGTCAAAAATGACGGAAATTTAGATATAAAGATATATACAACTCATGTGCAAGAATATGCGTTTTCTCGCTTGTCCCGCAGTGATAGATGAAAATAGCACATTTAAAGAACAAAACACATTTATGAAAAACTGTGTACAGTAGAAGACCACTAATCTGCACAGTTTGGTTCCAAGTGTTCTGCAGATTTGAGGCTCTTTTCGGTCATGTCTATTCAATCTTTGTTTACATTTTTTTAAATTCATATATTGGACAATTTAGATTGTTAAGCCTTAAAAATAAATAAATTTTACACTTGAAGTAAGGTAAAAGCTATTAAATTATCGTATACGATTTCATGAAATGGTATTATATGGTATTATATGTGTGTGCTTCACGATCTTGGTTACGACGTTGGCGAAATTGGCTGGAACTTGTCATAATCCTAATAGTGTGGGCCGCTATAACAAAAAAGTAACCAGTTTTTAGCAAAATTTCTGATATAAAGTAGTTTTCAAAAACTTGTGTAAAATTGCAGTCCGTTCTCATGTTATGTCAGTCCTAAGAATAATATTTCTAACACTGGAGAATTTCCATGTATATATGAAATTTAGAAAAGCTTCTCCAAAAGAAAGGTCCTGAAATGACATTGTAATTCCTCTAACTTCAAAGTTTAATCGGGCCCTGATGTTGTTTACTGAAATCTAATAAATATAGTTATTTTGAATATTACAACAGAATTAATCAGTTAAACTTATTTAACTTAAACCCGCTGTTACTTCCCGATGTTATTTTTTACTATTAAGAAAGAAAATTATTTAAATTTTTCAAATCATGCATTTATAATTTTTTCCGTCTTTAATAACTAAATAATGAAAAAATATACTCTTGTTCTGAGCTCATAAAAATGACAATAAAATAATGTAACTAAGAGACATTGCAAAGTTAAATCTTTGTGATTTCAAACCATAAACAAACTATACCGTCACCATTTTACCTACTATGATGTCATTAGAATATTGTCCATTGATTGTTGGAGAACTTACTATGTGAATGATTACCTCAATGATTTAAAATTTTTTTAAGTTTCACGATGAATGAATCACTTGTGTTTGTTTAGGTTTATGGAATGAGATATTAAGCTGTGAACCTAATTTCAACTAAAGTTATCCAAGGATATATGTATTTTTAATTGAAATTAAAAACAATGCTTTGATCTCGAAATAAAAAGTTTTTGTTTATATAATTGGTTATTTCTGTTAATTATTTATTTAGGTACTTTTCCATTATAGCGCATTTAAAAAAAAAAAAGGTTGGCGCAATTCGGGCATCAGAAAGTGAGATATGTTGCCAAGATATATAAACAGCTATGAAAACAAATCCAATGAACTTTTATTTTTGTTTATGTATGCACTTATATACATAAAAAATCGTTTCTAAATATATATAATATTTTTGGTACTTTTCGGTTAGCCGGGCGCCAGTGTTATATATACATATTTATATGCATACATATATGTAAATATGCATATATATATATTATTTACATATATATATATATGTAAATAAATATGCATATATACATATATATGTGTAAATATATATGCATATATATGTGTAAATATGTATATAAATATGTATATATAACACTGGCGCCGGCTAACCGAAAAGTACCATATTTTTTATATACAAATTACGGCACAGATTTGAGATATGAACCGGGATACCTAACTGGCGCCAAAATTGTGTTATTTTGCCTGCTATGGTAACCCGGCTATTGTTTTTTATTTATTAATAAATTGTTTATTTACTTTTATTTTCTGTTTTTAATAATATAAACTGTTTTGTTCTATAGCTATTATTAAAATTTTTATTTATTTATAGTTATTTCCTTTTCAAAATGATAGCAAATAATTTAAAAATATATAAGTAACTGGTATTCGAAAGCGAGATTTCTGCCAAATTGGCGTCAGAGAAAAATCACGCCAACCCCGATGCGTATATGACATCTGTGCAAAAATTACGGCACAGATGTCATATTCGCCCCATATTGCCACGATTTTTTTTCTGACGCCAATGTCATATACACACCGGGTACTTAACTCTCGCCAAAGTGTCGTTATTTTGCTTGATATGGTAACCCGGATGCTGTTGTTAATGCTGTTGATGTTTTCGGAAAAAAATCGCGCCAATATGGGGCGAATAGGACATCTGTGCTAAAATTACTTCTGTTTATTATAAAAAATGGGCAAATAGCTTTTTTACATTAAATAAAGGTACTTGTTAGTTATCCCGTCGACCAAAGTACTGTCGCCAAGTTGTAAGATTAAATGCCAATAATGGTTGACATTAAACATGATCATGTGTTTCTTACGTCATCAAGTGATTTTTAATTCGACGTTATATTTGTATTTTTATTAATGTTTTGCTAATTTAATTGATCTTTCGTTGTTTAAAATAAAAATTATGTCAATTTGTATAATTTGGCGAGTGGTTTGGCGATTTATATAATTTGGCGAAACTGGTCGACGGGATAGCTAACAACTACCTAAATAAATTGCAAACATATGGAAAAAATTGCTTGTGAGTATGAAGCAGTAAATAGGTTGTCAGAAAATACGTTGGCAAACGTCTTTCTCGCCAAGCAACTTTTCTCCGAAGTATTGTACATAAGCAATGATTGCTATAAATGCATTTTTAATTATGATATGCGCTTTTATGTTTCACTACATTTATGCATACTATACTGTGTGTATAAATGCTACAGTTCATGTGCAGGGCTACACAAAGGAATTCGTAAGGGTTACTGAGTTTGAGAGTAAATTGCTTAAATGTGGTTTTTAAAGGAGTTTACTGGAGTTTAAAGGAGTTTTTACGGTGAACTGCATTTAGTTTACTAAGAAATGTTTGTAGAATATAGATAAAATGATATACAGGGTCACGCAAAGAATTGGATACATAACCGTCTATGGATGATAATATCTGGAAATGTGATTTCAGTAGTTTTAAGAGTAGTTTAAATTAAATTTTGGCTAAATAGTGGCATGTAATAACGATACTATTGGCTATGGACGGTAACTGCTGAAATCAATTTTTAAAATTTTTTATACGTCTTCTAAAATGTTTACTTAGTTACCTTATTTCCCCAAATAACGAAGTTTTTGTTAAAGCATTCAGGATGTGTTGGAAAGTGTTTCATATTCTATGCTTAACGCATGATTTTTCTTTCTTCTTTAGTCTTATTTTGCATTTATTTTATTCTTAATTTTTTAGTCTTATACTGCTTTATAGAAACTTTGGCACAGTTGTCATATACGCCAATTTGGCGAAAACATCAACAGCATAAACAAACACATCCGGGTTACCATATCAAGCAAAATAACGACACATGACATTGGCGTCAGAAAAAAATCGCGCCAATATGGGACGTATATGACATCTGTGCCGAAACTTTAATATTTAATTTTTAAACTCTTCGCTCCACACCCCTTACATATAGTACAAACTATAACACAGCTAGCGCAAAATAATAGACAGTTTGGTACTTTTCCACTGTAGGAGCTTTGGCGTTTTTTAAAAAAAAGCTTGGTGTAATTTGGGCACCAGAAAGTAAGATTTGGGTTCGTTTCCGTTATACGGATACCTTTGTCGCCAAGCGTAATAGATGGCGCAAAATGAAAATCACGTGAATTGAAGCATTTGAAAAATAAAAGAAAAAACATTGTCGATACTAAAGTGAACATTTAAAAAATATAACATTTGAAAATTCCAGACTTTTACGAACTATTTCATTAAATCACAATTATATACTTAAAATGAGTGAACAAATAACTGTTATAAAATAAAGCAATAAAATAAAACTCATATTAAACTGCTGGCATAAAATTACAAATATCTTTTAGCATTTTGAAATAATTGGCGCATTAGCATACATTTTGGCATGGTGTCCGTATAACGGAAAAATATCGAGATTTGTTGTCAAATCATATAAACAGCTATGAAAATAAACTTGATGAGCGTTTTTGTTTGTTTTATATGTTTATTTTATATGTATATTATTGATGTTTTTATGTACAAATCACATCTGTTTCTTTATAAAATTAGAGAAACGTCTTTTTTATATTAAATAAATCGCATAAATATCGAAAAAAAAAATACGTGTGTATATAAAATGAAACAGGAAAATATGTTCCCGCAAAATATGTTGCCAAATTTCCTTTTTCGCCAAGGCACCTATACTGGAAAACTACCTAAAGCACATTAAAATCGCGCAGTTACAAGCTCACACAGTACAGCGTTGTCTGTTGGCGGTTATTTTATTAGTAGCATCTGGAGTAAGATGTAAAGATGTACTTTAAATTCTCACTCATTGATTTTGAAAAATATCTTAAAATAGCGGAATTTAAATTAAATTTTGGTGGCCTTCTTTATGAAAGATTAATGGTTGTAAATGGGAATTTCGCCAAATTAGCCAGCTATCACCAAGTTGGCTAACATTTGGCGCTACTCTGGTAACCGTGCATTAGTTTTTTTCAACAATTACTCATTTCAATGAGGCGGTCCTACCGGAATCGTGAGGGACACACAGAGACTTGGATTTTATATAAATAGATAACGCTTTATAATATTAGCATTAGATGTACAGATGCAAAAGCCATTTATCTGTAACAAGCTAAAGTGCCGGCGTTGCCCAGAATTTGAAGGATGTTTGTTCTGAAAAATCAATTTCAAAATTTAACATACAACACAAAACAAACATTAAAAAAAGCAGTCGAAATGTTGTTGAATGAATCATATGAAAACGCTATATAAAAATGTATAAATGTATATAACAGACGCAAAAGAATAGAGCTATAAATGAACTTATTTCAATTTATAATTGGAGCAATAATGTTAAAATACGCCAATATTTCCCTAATCGGGTTTTTATTATGCTTCAATACATTTTTCACACTCATATGACGTTATACTATATCCACCATGCCCTTTATATTTCCAATATGACGTAATATTTTCCTCTTTCACGTGGAAACCTTGAAATGGAAAAGTTATGAAGTTATATTCACTTTCATTTAAATTCGTCAAACCATTTATTTCATTTTCATATTTCACGTGAATATCTTGCAATAGAAAAGTTATGACGTAATATTCACCTTTTTTTTTAAATTCGGCAAACTATTTATTTCATTTTCATTTTTCACGTGGAAATCTTGCAGTAGAAAATTAATTGTTGTAGTAATAATTTTATTGTGTTTTTTAATTGTTGGCAACTGCTATAACGAAAAATGTTTAAATTTGATAAGAAATTGCTGTTAAATTGGTGGTTTTTTATTAATTAAAAATTAACTATAAGTTATTTCGATTCCGGATTACTTTAGTTGTCTCGGCCATGTTTTAATACACATGTACGTATCTCTTCACAATTTTGGCTTCCAAATTGTGGATTTTTTATAGAATTACAAACAGACAGATAGACAAGTTTTCATTTTTATATATCTCTCTATTCTATGAAAAGTAACTAATGCTGTCACCGCCGCCACCTGTTTTGAATTTTTTGTGACCGGAGGTCTTTCTTCGTTAATATTAAGAAAACTATTGCATACAAATATATGAAAATCGGTGGTATTATAGCGAAATGTTTGATCAACACACTAATGCAAACAGTTTTCAAATCGAAGAATTATTTTAAGAGATATTTAATGCTAAAGTTGGACAAAATCGTTCCATTAAAAAAAATTTATAAGAGCAAAAGCTATACATGGGAATTTAATCATTTTTAGATCATTTTATTCAATAGAAGATCCCGGTCTGCAGATTTCATTAATTTTTTTTTTAATTTGACTCATTTTTTGAGGTTTTATTTCTATTTTAAATTCAAATATTCAGCATTTTGACAGATATTTTTTACATATTTTAGAAAATGGTATTAATTTAAACTGTTGCCAACTGTATAAACAGCGCAAACAAGAATGTTTGCTTCAAATAAAAAAATTATTTACACGTTACTATTATAAACAGAAAAAAACCTTCAAATTACAATTAAATAATTAGGTATAAAAAGCAGGCACTTATTGGAAATTACGCCATAAAAAGAATATTTACATCTGAATTTTAAAAGAGAAAGGATATTGTAAAATAAATTCATTAACATGCATTAGAAATCTGAAATAGAACAAATTACGTCACATTACACTTATTATGCAAAATGAACAAAAAATAGTATTGCAAAACAGTTTAAATTTAAAAATTGCGCGAGACAAAATATTAGAGGTTAAATATTAGATTTTTTCAAAATTTTATTATTTGTCGTTTGATGTGAGGTGTTATAAGTATGCAAATTTTTATGTTTCAACATAATTAGGGGCTGAGTTAGAAAAATTGCTTTAAATACACAAGTTAGAGCCCAGAGGGTTAAATATTAGACTTTTTCAAAATTTTATTATTTGCTGTTTGATGTGAGGTGTTCAGCTATAAGTATGCAAAATTTCATGTCTCCAACTTAATTAGGGGCTGAGTTAGAAAAATTGCTTAAAATACACAAGTTAGAGCCCAGAGGGTTAAATAATAGACTTTTTCAAAATTTTATTATTCGTCGTTTGATGTGAGGTGTTCAGCTATAAGTACGCAAAATTTCATGTCTCCAACTTAATTAGGGGCTGAGTTAGAAAAATTGCTTAAAATACACAAGTTAGAGCCCAGAGGGTTAAATAATAGACTTTTTCAAAATTTTATTATTCGTCGTTTGATGTGAGGTGTTCAGCTATAAGTATGCAAAATTTCATGTCTCCAACTTAATTAGGGGCTGAGTTAGAAAAATTGCTTAAAATACACAAGTTAGAGCCCAGGGGGTTAAATAATAGACTTTTTCAAAATTTTATTATTTGTCGTTGGATGTGAGGTGTTCAGCTATAAGTATGCAAAATGTCATGTCTCCAACTTAATTAGGGGCTGAGTTAGAAAAATTGCTTAAAATACACAAGTTAGAGACCGGAGCGTTAAATATGACTTTTTCAAAATTTTATGATTTATCGTGTTATCGCAAGTGTTCAGCTATAAGTATGCAAACTTTCATGTCTCCAACTTAATTAGGGGCTGAGTTAGAAAAATTGCTTAAAATACAAAAGTTAGAGCCCAGAGGGTTAAATATTAGACCTTTTTTCAAAATTTTATTATTTGTCGTTTGATGTGAGGTGTTCAGCTATAAGCATGCAAAATTTCATGTCTCCAACTTAATTAGGTGCTGAGTTAGAAAAATTGCTTAAAATACAGAAGTTAGAGACTGGAGGGTTAAATATGACTTTTTCAAAATTTTATGATTTATCGTGTTATCGCAAGTTTTCAGCTATAAGTATGCAAACTTTTAATTCTCCAACTTAGTTGGGGGATGAGTTAGAAAAATTGCTTAAAATACATAAGTTAGACCCCAGAGGGTTAAATATCAGACATTTCTCAAAATTTTATTATTTGTCGTTTGATGTGAGGATTTCAGCTATAAGTATGCGAAATTTCATGTCTCCAACTTAATTAGGGGCTGAGTTAGAAAAATTGCTTAAAATGCAGAAGTTAGAGACCGGAGGGTTAAATATGACTTTTTCAAAATTTTATGATTTATCGTGCTATCGCAAGTGTTCAGCTATAAGTATGCAAACTTTCATGTCTCCAACTTAATTAGGGGCTGAGTTAGAAAAATTGCTTAAAATACACAAGTTAGAGCCCAGAGGGTTAAATATTAGACTTTTTCAAAATTTTATTATTTGCCGTTTGATGTGTGGTGTTTAGCTATAAGTATGCAAATTTTCAAGTCTCCGACATATATAGTTTGCGAGAACGGGCTCTGTGACAGACGGTCAAACAGACAGACAAAGGAGTGAGACAGGTAGGGTTTCGTTAGATGGACGAAACTCTAAAAACATGCTGCGGATGACTGTAACAACATCCTAAAATTACATTACCATCAGCGATCAACCAATCCCGAATTTAGTTTATATTCGTTTCATATATTCTTATTCTTTTGTGCGGCCCTGTAAAATAATTATCAATATTATATACAGTAAAACCTCTGAATAGCGGACACCCCGAGAATGCAGAATTTGTCCTCTATTTAGAGGTGACCGCTAATGAGAGTAAAACATGTACAGTTATTTAAGAGTTGGCTAATGTCCGCTAAATAGAGGTATCCGCTAATCGGGTGTGTCCGCTATGGAGGTTTTACCAGTAAAACTTCTGAATAGGAACTCCTCGGGAGGGCTGAATTTGTCCTCTATTTGGAGGTGTTCGCTACTGAGAGTAAAAAATGTACAGTTATTTAAGGGTTGGTAATCGAAAAAATGCCTTCTAAATAGAGGTGTCCACTAATCGGGTGTGTCCGTTATGGAGGTTTTACTGCATAATAATATCATCCTTTACAAGAAAATTGCATGCTGTATGATAGACAGACAGACATCCAGAGAAAGATAACCTCCGGATCAATAAACACTCATGTCTTTTGTTTTAATCATCCACAATTGTATGTCATACAACATGCCAGACAACAGGCTAAAAACGGTCACCGTGGTACGGAATACTGTATTATTATTTGTTTGCCCACCAAAACTGGTTGCCACGGGTTGTTGCAAGTAGTGATGGGCGATTCTCGAGAATTCGACAATCGAGAAAAATCGTCATCGTAAAAAATCACAATCGATACAGCCATCGATTAATTCATAGAATCTACAATCGAGATGTTTTACAATCGATTATAACGAGAAAAGCTAAAAACAGTTATTGGAAAACTTAGCTATTATTCTGGCCGACAATTTCATAGTAGTGATAGGGCTTAGTGATGGGCGATTCTCGAAAATTTACCAATCGAAAAAAATCGTTATCGTAAAATACACAATCGATACAGTCATCGATTATTTTCGAGAATCTACAAAGGAGATGTTCTAGAATCGATTATTGAAATCATTGTTTTTACATATATAAGGCAGATTTTATTAAATATAGGGTAACTGAAAACAGATGGAATAAAAAAACAACAAACCAAAGGGAAACTATAAAGGAGCCATAAGACTGGAAAAGTCTTGTAAGGGTGCCCCTTGGTTGAAAAAAGCTGAAAAAACGCGAGTAGCTATGAAGCGGTAAGGGGAGTTTAAGTATCAAAAATTAGAATTTTTCGGCAATTAGCACCAAAATGGCCAAAGAAATAAGAATCAAAAGCACCCCCTATTGGCAGAAATATGAACTAAAGGATGATAAAAGGGATCAAAATTTTTTATTGATTTTTCTACGTCATTTGAGATTGGATCTTTAATTTCCCCATTTTTATAAAGTCTTCGACTGAAATACAATAAACGAACTCCCGCGGGGAGCAAAGTAGGAGGGAGGGGCAAGGAAAGTGCATAATATGAATAAGTGGTCACAGGACTTTCCAACGATATGGCACATGACGGGTGTCGGATAAATTTAGTAAAGTGCCCCCGCTCGGGGGCAAAGTAAGGGGAGGGGCGCGGGCGATATATAAAATGAAATAGTAGTCACAGAGCTTTCCAATGATTTTCATATGAGGGGTGTCAGCAAAAGATAGAAAAGAGTCCCAACTCCCAGGATTCCAATTATCGTCCCCCCCCCCCCCCGAAATATACCATGCCCATCCTTCTCTTTGAAATTTTCATATATTAAAAATTATTTATCGGAGGGCTCCGTAAAAAAAATCCGATCTAAAATGTTTAAAAACGCTACGATTTCAAAAAAGTTCGAAAAGTGCCTCTCTCGGGGCGCCAAACTAAGGAAGGAAGAAGAAAGGTTCATAATATGAAAGAGTAACTTTGCGATGATAACCGAAAACTTTCCGATGATAGATCAAATGACTGGTCCAAAAAAAGTTTGAAATCTACCCCTCCTACGTGGGTTCCCTCTTTTATTCTAGAATATACCCGGAAATCACGCAGCCCCACTTTTAAAATTTTATATTTAATAAATAATATTTATCGGGGAGCTCCATTAAAAAATCTCATTTAATGATATTTAATGTAGAAATCTCTACAATTAAAAAAAAAGTCACCCCCGCACACCGCTCCCCCCCCCCTTCCGGAATTCAACTCTGGGAGGAGAAAGGTTCATAATATGAAAGAGTGGTGAAAGGACTTTCCGATGATATGTCAAGGAGAGGTTTTGTAAAAGTTTGAAAATTACCCCCCCCCCCTTTGTGCACTCTCGCGCACCCCAGAATTCACTCACCTTCCTCTTTGAACTTTTTAAATTTAATAAATAGTATTTATCTGAGTCTCCAGGTATGGGGCAGCTTGGCAGAGCTAAAATAAGAGAAACATTGAAAATTCGGGGCAAAATGACACTAAATTTAACAGTAAAGTTTGAAACTAGGACTATACAGAACTGAATACATAAACCACTTCATAACCCACATCGGTTAATAGCAATAAAATGATAAGTGCCAGTTAAACTGATGGCATTGAGCTCACAGGTTATTAACACTAACTGTATATTATACTCTTATTTCAAAGAATAATGTCCCTCAAAAAATAAATGAAGGGAAATATCCCTCGTTTGCCCCTTTTACACTTAACCAATGAACCTCCAAATCTAATCAGGGAAACTCCTTAACTATAATAAATCAGTATATCAAATTTGAAGCAAATCAGATAATTCTGCATGAAAAAAAGAAACATATCGCTAAATTAAGGGTGGTCTAACCCCTTTAACCCTTTTATACTTAACTAATGAACCTTCAAATCGAATCAGGAAAGCTCCTTATCAGAACAAACATAGAAAAAAAAATTAAAGTAAATTGAATAATTCTCCATGAAAATCCATTTATCTAAATTAAGGGGAGGGGACTTGCTCCCTTTTCGCCCTTGCATACTTAACCAATGAACCTCCAAATCTAATGAAGGAAGCGCCATATCGGAATAAATCGGTATATTAAATTTGAAGCAAATCCAATAATTCTGCATGAAAAACCCTTTTATCTAAATTAAGGGGAGACTAGCCCCTCCCCTTTATACTTAACCCATAAACCTCCAAATCTAATCAAGGCAGCTTCTTAACATAATAAACCGGTATCCCAAATTTGGAGCAAATCGAATAATTCTGCATGAAAAACCCATTTATCTAAATTAAGGAGGGGGTCTACCCCCCTTTCCCCCCTTTATACTTAACTAATGAACCTCCAAGTTTAATCAGGGAAGCTCCTTAACATAATAAACCGTTATACCAAATTTGGAACAAATCGAGTAATTCTGCATGAAAAACCCATTTATCTAAATTAAGTGGGGGACCAGCCCCCCTTCTCCCCCTTTATCCTTAATCAATGAACTTCCAAGTTTAATCAGGGAAGCTCCTTAACATAAAAAACCGGTATACCAAATTTGGAGCAAATCAAATAATTCTGCATGAAAAGCCCATTTATCTAAATTAAGGGGGGACCAGCCCCCCTTCTCCCCCTTTATACTTAACCCGTAAACCTCCAAATCTAATCAAGGCAACTTCTTAACGTAATAAACCGGTATACCAAATTTGGAACAAATCGAATAATTCTGCATGAAAAACCCATTTATCTAAATTAAGAGGGGGGGCGGACTAGCCCCCCTTATCCCCCTTTATTCTTAACCAATGAACTTCCAAGTTTAATCAGGGAAGCTCCTTAACATAATAAACCGCTATACCAAATTATGAGCAAATCAAATAATTCTGCATGAAAAGCCCTTTATCTAAATTAAGGGGGGTGTCTAGCCCCCTTTTCCCCCTTTATACTTAACCCGTAAACCTCCAAATCTAATCAAGGCAACTTCTTAACATAATTAACCGGTACACCAAATTTGGAGCAAATCGAATAATTCTGCATGAAAAACCCATTTATCTAAATTAAGGAGGGGGGGGCAGCCCCCCTTCTCTCCCTTTATCCTTAACCAATGAACCGTCAAAACTAAACAGCGGAACGCCTTATCAGAATGAACATAAAAAAAATTGAAGCAAATCGTACATTTTAATCAAGAGTTATCGCGTTACGTACATACATACTAACGCATACGTACAGTACATGCATACACACAGAACCGACGGGTACATTAGCTCTCAGGCTTAGATAGCCTGTGAGCTAAAAAGAGATTGGATAAGCAGATGGACTCCTTTGAGAAATTATGACTTAAACCAGAAATGCGGTAAGTTTGACTCTGAAAGCTTCATTTCCATCTCGCATTTCGGCAAATCTCATCTCGATGATTTTTCCAGCATTTCGACGCTTCCAGATGGGAATCTGCTCGATGGTTGGTTCTCTCGCGGTTTTAAACCTTTCGGGATGGGAAGTCTCTCGAGAGTTTCCTCTCGCCCTTTTCAACCTTTCCCGATGGGAAGCCTCTCACTTGTTACTCTCGTCCTTTTCGAAATCTCCCAATGTAAAGCCTTTCGAGGATTTCTCTCTCGCTTTTCAACATTTCGCTATGAGAAGCTTTTCGAGGATTTCTCTCGTCCTCGGCAGAGAAGAAAAGTAAGAAAATTTATCGAGAGTACCAAGGGACGAGATAGAGAAAAAGACATGACAATGAGCTGTGAAATGAAACCCTAATTTTCAAAGTTTCTCTTATTTTAGCCCTACCAAGATGTCACATACCTGGAACCCTCCGATAAAAATTATTTATTAAATATAAAATTTTCAAAGATAAAGGTGGGTCGGGTGATTTCGAGGGAGGAGGACGTGAGAGTGGACTCATGGGGTGCAATTTTAAAAATTTTACCGAACCCTTCCTGTGGCATATAATCGAAAAGCCCTTTGACCACTCTTTCTTACTATGAACCTTTCTTCGCCCAAAGGGGGGTGGGAAGGGGCGAACAAATTTTTAAAACCGTAGCCGATTTCTATAATAAATTTAAATATCACTTTAAATATGGGTTTTTTATGCAGTCTTCCGGTAAATATTATTTATTGAACATAAAAATTTTAAAGTGGCGGCTGTGTGAATTCCGGGGTGAAAGAGTGGGCCCACGGGGGAGAGAGGGGGAGCAATTTTCAAACTTTTTTTGGACCAGTCATGTGATATGTCATCGGTAAGCTCTCGGATGACTCTTTCATATTATGAGACTTTCTTCCTCCCCTCCCCAATTTGGCCCCCACTGCGAGGGTATTTTTTCCGCTTTTATCATTTTAGATCGGATTTTTTTATGGAGCCCTCCGCTAAATATTATTTATAATATATGAAATTTCAGGACACTTTTCCAAATTTAGCCAAGACCCCTCATGTGACATATCGTTAGAAAGGTTTGTGACTACTTATTAGTGCTATGCACTTCCGGTGGCCGCCCCCCCCCCACTTTGCCCCCCGGAGGACACTTTTCCAAATTTAGTCAGTACCCCTCTTATGAGATATCGTTGAAAAGGTCTGTGACTACTTATTGATGTTATACATTTCCGGTGACAGTCCCCTCCAATCTTTGCCCCCCCTGGGGAACACTTTTTCAAATTTAGTCAAGATCCCTCGTGTGAGATATCGTTGGAAAGGTCTGTGACTACTTATTGATGTTATGTACCTATGGTGTCCCCACCACCACTTTCCCCCCCCCCCGGGGGCACTTTTCCAAATTTAGCCAAGACCCCTCATGTGAGATATCGTTGGAAAGGTCTGTGACTATTTATTGATGTTATGCACCTCCAGTGACAGTCTCCCCCAATTTGCACCTCCCGGGGGACACTTTTTCAAATTTAGCCAAGACCCCTCATGTGAGATATCGTTGGAAAGGTCTGTGACTACTTATTGATGTTATGCTCCTCCGGTGTCCATCCCCCCCCCATTTTGAAACCCCCCGGGGGACACTTTTCCAAATTTAGCCAAGACCCCACATGTGAGATATCGTTGGAAAGGTCTGTGACTACTTATTGATGTAATGCACCTCCGGTGACCGACCCCCCACTTTTCCCCCACGGGGGTGTTTTTCTAAATTTAGCCGAGACCCCTCATGTGACATATTGTTGGAAAGGCTTATGACCACTTACTCATGTTATCCACCTCTCGCACCCCTCCCCCCCTTTCCCCCCACGGGGAGGGAATTTTTATAAATTCAGATCCAGACTTCTCATGTGACATATGGTTGGAAAGGCCTAAAGACCTGCGACGACTTAATCATATTATGCGGCTGCTGTGCCCCTCCGCTCGCTTTGACCCCTCCCCCAAGAGATCTGGTGCGACGTTCATTCGTTTCGATATTATATTTTTTACAAGATTTTGTAGTGCGTGCACACCACACCCGCCTGCTATCATATATCAGTGCCGTATATAGCGGGTAACCTGTTCGTGATTTCATATTACAAGATTACGTATAAATTAGGGGCCCCAATTAAAGGAGGGGCCCGCTAGCGGTCGAAGTCACCTAGTCTTTATTAACATCGACTCATTCCAGTTCACCCGCAGACTATTCTTGATAAATGTATGACGTATATAATACATAATATATGATTTATAAAAGAAATTTGCAAACTGTAGTCATCGAGAAAAAATTTATACAATCGAAAAATATCGAGATGTCCATACAATCGAGAAAATCGAGAAAAACATCTCGTTATCGCCCATCATTAGTTGCAAGGTTTGTGATCACGTGGTTGAAACTGATCTATTCAATATTACTGCTTGCGTATTTTTTTTTATTTGCTCCATGTGTTCAAACCAGTTGTCTACGAAAACATCAACCGGTGAAAGTGACGCACACCAAATTTCTGTGACATGTGCAGATAAATTGTGCTTTTTTAAGAGTTTTTTCTATATAATTTTTAAACTGTTTGGAACTTATTTTTCATAGTAGGTGCATTCAGTAGGCGACCCTCGTAGGTACCTTCTGGTGCAATCAGAAACGAAATCCGACAAATATTTTTTGAGTTATGCTTGACAAAAGGTTTTTATTAGGCTTTTTTTTTTAGTAGAACATGGCGTTAATATCCATCCTAGTAGTAAAGTGTCCGGACAGTAATATTTCGCTGAGTATTAGCCTTCGCTTCGCTCAGACAATTACGAACGCATCTAAAAACCTAAGGGTTCTTTTTTGTTTGTTTGTTTGTTTTCTGCTGCCTCTGATTTTCGGAAAGATTTCTTTATAATACATTGGTCGTTTTTCGCAAAGCGGAATATCGGTGTTTGGGATGCTATCCAATCTCAATTAGGGATGCTCTCAAATCCAAAAAGGCAACTTTATGACATAAATTTTGATTTGTTTTTGTTCGGAAATGCATGAAACTATCAGGTGTTGTTGTTCAGAAACTATGTAATCTAACTGTTTTTCCGTTTTTTTTTTTTTTTTTTTTGAAAACGCAATTGATCTTTCAGAAAATAGTATCAAAGTGGGCGTTTTGAACCGAATTTCCGCGCGAAAGAAGAACAACCACTCAAGAAAGGGTGGAAAACATCTTTGTCACGTGATAAAAATCTCTTCTAACTTAATAGGTAATTTATTGACCAAAAAATGGAAAACACAGTTCCATTCCAAATCGCTTCCATGCTCAAGCCTTCCAACTTTATATCTTTCCGTTAAAAAATGAATTGGTAAATGAGCCAAAACGTTTCGCCCTTATTGAGCAGAGCAGTTGAGAACAGACTTAAGGATTTTCAGCTACTCAGTTTAATTTATACATCCAAGATTAACGAAATACAGTGAAACTTCCATTTAACGAAGTCTCATCGTTACACTTAAACACTTCGTTATGAAGAAAATTCGTTAAATAGAAATCAACTCAAATTCATCAAATTTGTATAATAAAATACATTTTAACCATTTTTAACCAAATTTTAACCATTCGGAAAAATGGTTATTGTTCTCGTCAGGGTAGGAAATCAAAAGCATATCTGAAGCTTTTTATTGGTTTAATCCGCATTTTATTCGTTTTCTGATTGGTCTATACAGTAATCTGTATTTCCCTTTACTTTCAACTGAGATGGATACTTCTGTTGCCACTATGACAAAAAAGTAATAAAAACTACAAAAAAAAATTAATAACTCAGAAACAAATTGAGATACAGCTTTCAAACAAATTGCATTTAAAAGTACATTTTTTTCTCTATACGACGGTGTAAAAAGTAATATCGTGAGATGTTTAGAAGTTTAAGAATGAAATTTCATTTAAAATGGGTCGTCAGATTTCTTGGACGATGGAAAAGCCTTTTCCCGAACAGCCAATGAAATGCTTGGATAATACGTAAGTTTCAGGAAATTTGACGAGTTGCAGACGATTTTTGTCGCTTGCAATTTTTACGTGTAATAACACTATTAATGTTTAATTCATAGCGTACGTAATATATGATCAACTCCGTGCGATTTTTTATGTCTTAAATTTTAGTTTTCGAAAAAATCATTTTCCAAATGGTCATCGTAATTTGTTAAATTGCTTTTTTTTATTTTTTTTAAATGCATAGTAGACACATGAGAAAAATTTAATTAGAATAATGTCTAAAAAATCATATAATAAAGAGATGTCAACAAAAAGTGAAGCGTAGCGTAACTTTTTTCTTTTTCTCAGTATTTCAAATCCCTAACTTTTAAAAAATATTTAATAATTCTTTGTCACAGGTTTCTTATAAAAAAAGAAAAAAAATTCATAAAATTTTTCCCGCTTTTTTGAGTATCCGAAGAATTTATCTGTAACAATTTCATGAAACTGGAATCACCTCCTTCTTGTATCGAAGGTTTTTTTAATTTCTTCTTTTTAATGAAAATGATTAAATAAATAATTTTATTTTCATACAGTCCTCTGATATAAATTCATACATACTTCGCAACAACAACCTCCGCGTTTGATTGCTGTACACGCTAGAGGTCTGCACGGGCCCGGGCTTGGCCCGAGGCCCGTACCCGGCCCGGCTCGCGGGCCGGGCCGGCGGAATGAAGGCGAATTTTCCAACGGGCCGGGCCGGCAGAATTAGGACAATTTTTGCAACGGGCCGGGCCGGCAAAAAAAATTGAACGGGCCTGCAGGGCCGGGCCGATAAAAAAAATTAATCGGGCCTATCGGCCCGATGTAAGATCACGAGCCGATGCGAGTTTAACAACATCAATACAGATATGTAACATGTCCATCGTAGAGATCGGCATCGTACAGTTACAAGATGCCTGATTACGGGTTTAATTTTTTTCAGCAGACTCGTGCCGGGACGGAACTGGTCTTAATCGATCTCAGGATGTGTAGGACATAGGCATTATGTTTTGTAAAAGTATTAATAGTGATAATGAACTTCTGTAACAGTATCTTTGGAAATATACCTTAAGGGGTTCTCATATTCACTGCTCAACAATGCGAAACTTTCAAACACATTTTCTGACTCATTTTTAACTATAAAGGCATAAAATAAACAGGCCTGACTATTGAAGGCATTTGAAACAGAATAGCTTTCTCCATATTTGATAAATTACTTACAGAGATTCTTGTCATGTGACTGTACGTTTTTCTCCTTTCCTGTGCTATCGCTTCTGGAAATTCGATTCATAACGCTAACTTTGGCGTATTTTCAGAGATGGATATATTGCTTTTATCTGTGAAAAAGACGGCATTTACATAGTTTCTGAATAAGAATTCCTGCCAATCTTACGCGTTTCCGAAAAGAAATGAATTCTCAAATGTGTCGAAATGTAACTTCTTTCGATTTGAGAAAAGCCTTAAAAATGAGAGAAATATTTTCGCAAATCTACTTTTTATCATACAGCTTCAAAAGGTATCATGTTTTTAATCCTTTATTCTGAACTACATTAACTTTTTAATGAATCCTTATTGGAATTTCGAAATGTCTGTAGAGACGATGACTAAAACACTGTGTAATCGTTAATGTTTACTATTGTGTGTTTACTGCTTTGCGAACACATAGTAATCTAAAATATACTGTAAAATTTTCCCATAAATATGTACGTAGTATTCATTAAAAGAATCTTAATTGTATGTCGAGAAAAAACGGATTTTTCTTCTGTAGATATTGAATCGGGCCGGGCCTGTTTTCACTAATTTTTGTACGGGCCGGGCCGGGCCGAGATCTGTAAAAATGCAAACGGGCCGGGCCGGGCTCGGGCCGAGTTTTCAATTTTTACACCGGTCCGGGCCGGGCCAAGATAGCTTTCGTTCGGGCCGGGCCGGGACCGGGTCAAGAAATTCCGGCCCGTGCAGACCTCTAGTACACGCACAAAAGTGGAATAAACTTCGTTATATAGACTGTATTTTTCGTAATATGGAGATTAGTTTGCATGTTAATTGTGTTCAAAGTCAAGATTCAGCTGAAAATTTCGTTAAGTTGAAAACTTCGTTAAATAGGGATTTCGTTAAAGGCAAGTTCGACTGTAATTCAATTCCTACTATTAGTTCACACTCTCCCTATATTTATTTATTTATTTATTTATTTATTTATATATCTTGTTCAAATTTTCAATCGTTAATAAAATACTTATTATTCATCCTATCAGGTTAAAATAATTTTTTTTTAACTTGTACTGGATGACAATTGATGTTAATACAGTTTTTTCAACATTTAATTCATTAATGAAATTTTAATTAATTAATTTTAATTTTACATGGGAGACAAAATGGCGGCCATTGGTTACTGAAGATCAATGAAAGTATTTTCTCAGTAAGGGGTTACCATAGGGGGGACCCTGTTCTGTCACCAAATACCGCCAAGTTTGTCGCCAACATGGCGATATATCGCCAAATTCGGCGACCAAACTGAGTCGCCAAAAGTGACGCCAACTTGGCGATATCTCTAATATTTCGCCAAATTCCCATAGACTTCCGTTGTAAACCTACTTGCTTATAGAAAATCAACAAATTGAGATATTTTAATGCAACAAAAACTAATATTAGCTTAAGGGATTATATTAAATTATTCTTTGATGACCTAAGTAGGAATTGACTTTAAAAACAAAATTTTATATTACTTGTTTTATTGTTAATGTTAATTTTAATGCTGTTAATGTATGGTGTTTGTCTATAAAACTTGTTTGTTGAACATGAAAATGTTTACATGAGATCGAATAGCATTCGAGAAAAAACAACGTTCCGGTTCGAGTAAACGGATTCATGCACTATAAAAACCACTCGGAAATATTTCCAAAAATCAGTGGCAACAAAAGTAACTTTGTTTCTATAAATGCTTCTTAACCCTTTATCTACTGCATTATGATTTACTGCAATTTTTTTCCAAGTATTTTATTTTATTTTATTTTTTTTAGTTACTACAATGAAAACCAAAGGATATACATTTAAAAAATACTCATCCGTGAGAAATTTAATTCATTAGAGGTAATTAATTAAAGTGATACTTTAAAGTACCGCCAGTACACTATGCCTAAAATATTCGTGTAACAGAAAACCCACACGATATTTAAAATGAAGTTTAAACTCGAAAAATGCCAAATAACAAGAAGACACTCATAAGTTAAGAATTAAAAAATACTAGCAAAAACCATGCTTTTTTTGGATTCGCGAAGCATTATTTAATAAGATAAATATTTGAAAGAAACAATATTTTTTTAATATTATTTTTGCATCTTTATTAAGCAAAAACGTTATTTTATGTTTTGGCGCATTTTAATTTTAGAAATGTAAATTCAGCCAAATAACTAAGAATTTTCTCGGAATTTTTTATTTATTATATAAGACTGGTATAAATAAGAATATTTTCGAAGCAAACTTTTGCAAAATATTTTTTAATTTTCGACTAAAATCTCTTTTAAAGATGTTTTTGCATTTTCCAATAGCCTCTGGTGTTTTCTCAAATGGTTTGAAATAGGTATGCTTCCTATCTTTGTAATTCACATCAAATAATCTTTGATAGCAATCTTAGAATAATATATTCGAAGAGAGCTTTAAGAAAGTTACTTCTTCAAAACCCTATTTTCTGGAAAAACATTTGATATCTGCTCTCGTTGATACTAAGAATTATTAACTTATTACATTATTGTTATTATTCAACTTTCGAATTCGAATAACACTTTATATAATGAATTTAGTAATTAATTTTATTTGTTTACAATTCTTTAGTTGCAACTTAACAACAACAACAACAACAACAACAAAAAAACATAATATAATTTTTTTCAAAATGCGTAAGTATCGTCTGCGTACAGATCATATTTTATTTCTATCGAGTCCAAAAACATTTCTTTCCTTAATTAAAATTAAAAAACAGCTTTTATGATATTTTGGCGGAATAATGAAAATATATTTTATTTATTTAATTAATTATAATTCGATCTATTATTACTAACTCCATGATTTATTTTTTCTTCTGGAATTTTACGTGCAAAAATGCATCGCAAAAATGCAAACGTATTTGCAAAAATACATCCGTAGTGGAAAAACATGTAAAATAAATTAATTAAAATAATAAATTTTTAAGGTTATTCTGTAAAAAATAATATTGTGCAAATCTACGGATCATAATTTATTTTTATGTTTAATTTGAAGTCAAAATACTAAATAGTTTTCTTGTAAAGTGTACGACAAAATGAGTACATTTGTGTACTCATGTACTCATGGATGTAATCATGATGTACTCATGGACGTACTCATGGTTGTGTACTCATGGATGTAATTTGTGAAGCCTAGTAGAGGATTCGCGTCGCTCATCCTGATTAAATTGACACTGAATTTTATTTTACACATGACAAATGAGTAAAAATTCAAATTTGATGGTATTAAAAAAAAATTTTTTTTTTTAAGGTTTCGACTTTGTTAGCAGTCCTTTAGTTATGCGACGCTTATATTCCAGGGACAACATATTCTCTCACATTTCCACATATGCAATATATGAATTTACGTATGCCATTTCTAACATAGCTAAAAAGAGCCAGTGCCACAACATTTTCGACTTCCTATAGCAAAAAATAATGGAACAGAAAAGAAATACCAGAAAAAACATTACTACACTACAATTTACTAATTACATTATGAAGCAGATAAAAACGATGGATAACTACATAGATGAAAAGTAAACAAGAAGTTTTCTCCAACACCCAGTGTACTGGCGATACTTATAACTACCGCCGAGTAATTCAACTGTTAAATGAGTTACATACACCGCTCACTTAAAATAGCTAGTTAAATTGTATTCTAAGATCATAATGAACACATAAAAAAAAATCCAACGCTTGTGTTATGTCCTTTACTATGTTTGCAGCGATAAAAAGATAATCTTTTCAATCTGTAAAAAATGTTGGCGCAAAACACATCGACTGTTTCAAAGATAGCCTCCTTCATCGCTAAAATAACGAACCTAGAACTACTGCTGCTATGTATCCTGAAAAAGTGGAGTTAAAAGAGTGTTTTTGCAAAGTACCATTAGAATATTAATAGTATTCACTATGGGATGAAAGGAGTGGTACTTATAATTATCGTCAGTAGATAAAGGGTTAAAATCTCGAAAATATATTGTTTTTTGTTGTTTCTAAAGATAAAGAAACGCTTTTAGTAAACGTGGGTAACATGGAAGAGGTTATTGTTTATTTACGTATGTGCTTACATAATATTTTCCTAGATTAAGAAACCAATGCACTAGTTTGAATATAAATAAATAAATCATGTCTAATATACGTGAGTTTAGAAAATTGTGATTGCGAAATATGTGGATTTATCCTTGAAAGATTATATTATACCTTTTAAATGGAGAAATATGCAAAAAACGGAAAATTTTCTGGAATTTACGGAAGAAAATTTACATTAAAATACGTAAATTGGCGTCCCAATTGGCAATATAATTTCCATATTGTAACGGTTATTTTTTACAGTGTATAAAGCTTACAAAAAACAGTGAACAATTGATTGCCTATAGCCAAACTTGCAGGGTGATCAAAAATGAATGCGATTCAGACGTTTGAAATGTCTTAAATTCAGACATATACACGTGTCTTAAAAATTAAGACACTTTAAAATGTCTGAAAATTGAACACTCCAGTTTCAGACACTTATGTGCCTGAATTTCAGACATTTCAGTTTACAGTGTTTATACCATGATCATATAGTAAGACACTTAAGTGTCTTAATTTCAGACACCTATGATGTCTGAAATACCATATTCAGACACTTAAGCGTCTGAATTACTCTTTCAGTCACATATGTGTCTGAATTTAAGACGCCCTTATTTGCAGTGTTCCTCTTTTTTAGGTGCGTTCGTAATTATATAAATACGTAGCACCTATAGTCGTCGTTCACTCCGTACGTCTGTTCGTCTGTCCACATAACAGGGCAAAAACTACCCAACCAAAAGGTCTGAATTTTAAATATACAATTGTTGCAAAATTTTGTCGAGTCATTTCAAATTTTATGAAAATCGGATGTATAGTTTAATTACAGGGACAGTTAAAAGTTTTCCGTTAAATTACGGCCAATGGGAAAATTATTGCAAGTGCATTTTAATGATGTTACAGCCTTCCGAATGATCTGAAATTCTAAATACATAAATGTTGCAAAATTTTGTCGAGTCATTTCAAATTTTATGAAAATCGAATGTATAGCTTAATGACAGGGATAGTAAAAGTTTTCCGTTACATTAAGGCCAATGGGAAAAAATTATTTAATGTGCATTTTAATGATGTGACAGCCTTTCGAACAGAATGAAATTGATATGCACTTATGAAGTGCATTAAAATATACATTCATTACAATATGCGGTGCAAATATACTTATAAAACTAGATATAGTACTAGTAAAACTAGTATAAACTAGATATCATTTGCCACGTTTGACGAGCCATTTCCAACTTTTTTTAATTTTATTTTACAATGTACTTGTTTGATCCGCCCCTGACAACTTCTTCAGGATAAGCTCTGCTAAACATTTGAACAAACAACGTTCACGAAACGCTTCAAAAGTACACGCCATAACTATCACCACTCATGTATGAACATACAGTAAATGATTTCATTTTCAGCGCATATCACGTTTAGGCGATTAACTTAGTTGATATCCTGTAATCATTTATAAAATGAAACTGAAATCTACGTTTCACCAAGCGCAGAATTATTCCACAAATAGTGAAGGGTAGAGGCGATATGGTCCGATAACAGTAATTTGCAATCACCGAAATATAAATAAGTGATCTGAAATGGCTTAACCTCTAAAGAGCATCCAACATTCTTGGTCAAAAACAAGCTACTAGAAATTCTTCTGATTACTTTAAAGCAGTCGTACAAATACATGTAAATAATCCTAAATGATTTTATCAAAGAACACGCAAAATGTTTGTTGATAAATAAGTTAGTGGGTCGTATAATCTTGTAATTGCTTTAAAACCTTTTGATTCATGCCTAAACGCGAGTGCAATGCTATGTAATACTTTGGCTTTTCAATATATTTTAATTTATACAATCATATACTTAATTCCACATGTCTTAAGAAATATTCCCTTTTCTTTTTTTTTTCACTACAAGAAAAAAGAAGAAAAGTTACTGAAGTTGTATTTCGTGGTTATAATCGAGATGCTTTTGAATTGTCTTTGCTTAAACACAGTATTAGTGTCATACAAACGTGCTAGTAAAAGCATGGTATTACGTACGCCACGGTAAAAGGCATACTTTTTGTCAGGCTTTCTTCCCGTAAAGTGCATATATCACATCTCGACAATGTGGACTAATAAGAGATTTAGCATTATGTTCATAACCATGTAATCATTTATAAAATGAAACTGAAATCTATGTTTCACCAAGCGCAGAATTATTCCACAAATAGTGAAGGGTAGAAGCGATATGGTCAGATTACAGAAATTTGCAATCGACGAAATATAAATTAAACAAAAACCTAATTTGCAGAACAAATTAAAAAAACAAAATTTATTTCCTAAATTGTTTAAGCCCGAGAAGGGGCAGATATTAAGATTTCTCATTCATTTCGTTCTACATTTAATGTTAAATTTTTGTAACAAATAATTTAAACCAATTGAACATTAAAAAATAAAAATGAAATTCATACAATATAATACTTTAAACACCTATATACTTAGACTCCGTTCAAATGAAATCGAAATAAATCTTAGACTTTTTTTAGTTTTGTATTTTGCATGTATTTTTTCATATTATGTACAATCGTCATAAACATAATGCAAAATCTGCAATATTTACAACTTAAAAATGGAAAAAGTCTAAGATTTATTTTGATTTCATTTGAACGGAATCTAAGTATATAGGTGTTTAAAGTATTATATTGTATGAATTTCATTTTTACTTTTTAATGTTCAATTGGTTTAACTTATTTGTTACAAAAATTTAACATTAAATGTAGAACGAATTGAATGAAAAATCTTAATATCTGCCCCTTCTCGGGCTTAAACAATTTAGGAAATAAATTTTGTTTTTTTAATTTATTCTGCAAATTAGGTTTTTTGTTTAATATGTCAAGTTTTTTAATAACTACTGCATTCAGACGAACACATTTCAAAATTAATGGAGGATATCATCATCAGGCTTTGATTTGTGTGATATCGCATCACAATATGTGATGCAATTTACCTATGTATAATTCAAAGTATTTCACCAGTGCAGTAATGCAGGTTGCTATAGTTTATTCAAAAAATTACAATCTGAACTTAAAAAATCTGCTTGAAAATGTCATTTTTATTTCCACTGTGACGCCATATTCATCTTCTTTTTAATTATTAAAAAAAAAAAAAAAATTCAGTTTCTTCAGTTTCATGTTTCACGTGAAAATCATTCAACTAAAAATAGACAAATTATTATTACGACTTTTGAAGTATTTACAACAATGAAGGAAAATGTTAAAGTTTTATTAGAAAATGTCCGTTGATTCTCAATGAAAAAAAAGCGAAATTTGGAATTATTAACAAAAATATTCGATTAATGTAAATAAAAATTAGCCCATGTTACTCTCTAGATTATAATCCAACAATATGCAAAGGCATTTTATGATCTGTTTTGACCCTGACGTCTGACAAATGTTTTTACACTTTGAATTTATAATATTATTAGAATTAGCAAATAATTAAAAATGAGTGGCATCAGGGACAAAAAGGTGGGAAGAAAAAATGAAAAAGTTATGATCTCCATAGGCTTTTCTATGTTAAATTAACATTGAGAAGCGACACTGGAAATAAATAAGTATTGCGCTGCCGCGCAATACTTAAATAAGTGATCTGAAATGCCCTAACCCCTAAAGAGCATCCAACATTCTTGGTCAAAAACAAGCTTCTAGAAAATCTTCTAATTGCTTTAAGGCAGTCGTAGAAATACATCTAAGTCTAATACATCTAATCCTAAATGATTTTATCTGTTCTTCAACAAGCAAAAAATTTGGTGATAAATAAGTTTTGGTGGATCTTATAATCTTGTGAATTGCTTTAAAATCTTTTGATTCATACGTAAATGCGAGTGCAGTGCTATGTATGACTTTTGGACTTTCAATAGACTTTTAATTCATTCAATCTTATACTTAAGGCTGTTCTTAACTGCTCTGCTCAATAAGCGCAAAACGTTTTGACACATTTACAAATTCATTTTTTAACGGAAAGGTTTAAAATTGGAAAGCCTAGCCATGGAAGCGATTTGGAATTGAACTGTTTTTTCTATATTTTGATCAATCCATTACCTATTGAGTTATAAGCGATTTTGATCAAGAGACAAACACGTTTTTCGCCGCTCTTGAGTGTTCTTTCTTCCTTCGCGTGTAAATTCTGTTCAAAACGCCCACTTTTACACTATTTCTGAAAGATCGATTGCGTTTGCAAAAAAATGGAAAAAACAGCTCAATTGCATAGTTTCTGAACAACAACACCAGCTAGTTTCATGCATTTTCGAACAAAAATAAGTTAAAACTTATGTTAGAAAGTTGCCCTTTTGGATTTGAGAACAGCCTTAAGAGCATATATAAAATCTCGTTAATGCGGACCAATCAGAGATTCAGAATAAAAGATTTAAAGATTTATTTAAAAACTTTAGAATAAAAAATGTTTAAAATAACCATGCGATAATTTATAATGTGAAACTGAAATCTACGTTTCACCAAGCGTAGCATTATTCAACAAATACTGAAGAGTAGAGGCGATATGGTTCGATAACAGCAATTTACAATCCTCGAAATATAAATAAATAATCTTAAATGATTTTAAACCCAAAGGGCATCTAACAGGCTTTGTTATGGAAACAAGCTACTAGAAAATCTTATAATTGCTTTAAAGCTGTTCTTAACTGCTCTGCTCAACAAGCGCAAAACGTTTTGATACATTTTCAAATTCATTTTTTAACGGAAAGGAATAAAATTGGAAAGCCTAACCATGGAAGCGATTTGGAATTGAATGTTTTTTCCATATTTTGATCAATCTATGACCTATTGAGTTATAAGCGATTTTGATCACGAGACAAACACGTTTTTCGCCGCTCTTGAGTGGCTCTTTCTTCCTTCGCGCGGAAATTCGGTTCAAAACGCCCACTTTTACACTATTTTCTGAAAGATCGATGCGTTTTCAAAAAAATGAAAAAAAAAAAAAAACACCTCAATTACATAGTTTCTGAACAACACCAGCTAGTTTCATGCATTTTCGAACAAAAATCACTTAAAACTTATGTCAGAAAGTTGCCCCTTTGGATTTGAGAACAGCCTAAAGGGGTTTCAGAACTCTTAAAGATTGAAAATTTTCGCAATTAAATTTTTTTTTAGATGTTAAACTTCTATCTTTTCTGAACATTTTGATATAACTGTTCCTTGAAATACCCTAGAAATAGCTGAAGCGGCGCGGCGCTTCTGAAACTTTGAAGTTATTTTCCTCCAAATGACGCTTTTGGGCATAACGCGCATGATATCTTAAAACCTTCTGAATATTTTTTCATGAAATTTTCAAAACATATGTTTCATGTTAGTCTGTATAAACTGAACCTAAAATTTCCCTTTTATTGTTCAAAAAAATATTTTTAGGTAATATACTGAAGAAATTTTCAAAATTTTGTATTAGCTAAACACAACTTTTAATTAAAAATATAAAAATGCTTTAAATAAAAATTTATTTAGGTTCAGGGCAATTTTTATAATATGAAGCATGATTAGGCACACACAAAAAAAAAAAAAAAAAAAAAAAAAAAAAAAAAAAAAAAATTCATTCTAGTTGCAAAATTTATTTTGTAATTCTGCGTGTAAGCTGTTATACCAATTTTCTGCTCGACAAATGTCTGACAGTCTCGAGCCCCCTATAAATACTAATTCTGCATCTTGTAATTTTTTTAATGCATGAAATGAAAGAACATACTTATATCATTCATCTCAATAAAAAAATGTGTTTTAAAATCATATACATTTTAAGATATTAAATGTTGAAAAAGGCCTTTTTTTTTTTTTTCATTTTTTCCAATTTTAGGAGTCCTGAGACCCCTTAACCCTTTATCTACCGCATTATGATCTACAACAATTTTTTTTCATGTAATAGTTTTTTTCAGTTACTACAATGAAAATTAAAGGATAAACATAAAAAAAAATACTCACCCGTAAGAAATTTAATTATTTAGAGGTAATTAATTAAAGTCGTACTTTAAAGTACCGTCAGTACACTAAGGCTAAAATATCGTAACAGAAAACCCACAAGGTATTTCAAATGACACCAGAAAATATTTTCGATTTAATAAGTATTTGAAAAATAGGCTTGATCGTATTTATAAATAAATTATTTGGCAAATTCCGGTGCCAATCAACACTTTAGAATTGAAAATGCTTTGCCCTGAAAGGGTTAAAAAAAACTATTTTTTTTTTTTTTTTTTAGGTTTCGATCTTGTATTAGTCCTTTAGTTATGCGACGTCTATATTCCAGGGACAACATATTCTCTCGCACCTCCACATATGCAATATATGAATTTATATATGACATTTCTAACATAAAAAACGAGCCGGTGCCACAACTTTTTCAATTTCTTATAAAACATAACAATCAAACAGAAAAGAAATACCTGGGAAATCATTACTACACTACATTTTAGTAATTACATTTTAAAGCAGATGAAAACGATGGATAACTATACAGACGAAAAGTAAACAAGAAGTTTTCCTCCAAAACCCAGTGTACTGACGGTACGTGTAAGTACCACCGAGCAATTCAACTGTTAAATCAAATACATGCACCGTTCACCTAAAATAGCTAGTCAAACTGTGTTCTAGCAAAAAAATTAAAATTTCGAAAATTTTGAAGCTTTAAGAGTCTTGAGACCCCTTAAAGACTGACGTTGCGTTTTCGCAACATTATATTTGTGATTTTTTTAATTTTTTGATATATTGTAAAAGAGTAAATAAAATTTGCCTTATTTAATTAACACATTTCAGCGATTCATAAAGTAAAAGTACGTATTTAACAAAAAATGGTACTGAATAAAATTCCTGTAAAACATGCTAGTTCCTGATGGGTTAATATCATTGAGACCTTATTAATAAAAGTTTTTGTGAGATTTTCTTCCCGTTCAAGCATACGGGACGTGTTGAGAATGTGGACGACTAAAAGATTCAGCATGATGTTTAAAATCATGTAAATCATTTATACACTGTAAAAAAAAATTCCGCAACGTTCCTGGGAAAAAATGGGCAGCTGAGTTGCCCATTATTTCCAAGAAACATTTCTTGAAAATGACTGGAACTTTACTGTATATGTTAAAAACTTTCTAAAGAAATGCCAGTAAGTTTCCTGCGAAATACCAGGAATATTTCTGTTGACAGCAAAACATTACTGACATTTCACAGCATGCGGGATCCGCAGACGATTTTTACATTTACAGTTGACAATTTTTTGCTTTATTATCATTATTTGTTAGAATGAAAAAATATTTTGAAATTGACATCAAAATTATTATTTATAATTTACACGAAAAAATAAATTTTCAGTTAAAATTCAATAAAGTAAATATATATGTGATATATTGTTTCTGAACTTTGCTTAAAATATAAAAACATATAAATGTAAATAATAATTAGAAAAAAAAATCTAGACATAAAATATTTTGGATTTTCGTCAGTAATTATGTTAGTTTACAAGTTAGATAAAATACATATAAATTTTCATGAAAAAAAAAAAAAACCTAAACGTAATTGTATATTTTTTCCGAACAAAAAAAAATCAAATTTGCAGCAATTCAAAGTGTCAAATATATGTCAAATTTAAATCAAATTGTAATAAAGTGTTAAAATATAAAATTAATTAAAAAAGAAAAAAAAAAGTCAAGAGGTAGCATCGAACTCGGGCCGTACGGGTGGCGTGCGAGCTTTCTGCGTCCACACCACGAAAGACACGTTGGGGGCTGCAAACTAATGGGTATTTGAAACGTATGCTAAAACTCGGCATCTTATTTCTGAAAATCTAAGGCCCATTTGAAGAAATCCTTTCACAAGAATAATTAGAGATAAGAACTCTAAAACATACTTTAAATTAATCAAAATCGGTGAGAATCATATTTGAAGGTCCCCTGGTTAATGGAGATCCAAATAATAGGTGTATTTTTTTTACTCAGTCTGCTCGTTAAAGATTCCACAGACAAGTACGAGAGATAATCTCTTAGCGATGTCACAGAGGTATTTTATTTTCATCTGAATTGTCTTGACAATAGAGACGTAAAGGATTATGTCGTCTATTGATTTATTTGCATTCCATATTGATTTTTTTACATTCATTTAAGGAATTCGTTTTCGACACTCGCGCGCGAGCAACGGATTATAGCAAAAAAATAAAAAAGAAAAGGGCCCAGCTAAACTGATGGCATTGAGCTCACAGGCTATTCACACTAATTGTATATTATACTCTTATTTTAAAGAATAATGCCCAATTAAAAAAAAATGAAAATTTTGAAAATTATACTTAACCAGTGAACCTCCAAATCTAATCAGGGAAGCTCCTTATCATAATAAACCGGTATACCAAATTTGGAGCAAATCGAATAATCCTGCAAAAAACCATTTATCTAAATTAAGGGGGTGGACTAGCCCCCCTTTATCCTTAACCAATGAACCCCCAAAACTAATCAGGGAAGTTCCTTAACACAATAAACCGGTATATCAAATTCGGAGCAAATCGAATGATTCTGCATGAAAAACCCAGTTATCTGAATTAAGGGGGGTGGACTAACCCCGTTTTTAACCCTTTATCCTTAACCAATTAACTCCCAAAACTAATCTGGGAAGTTTCTTAACATAATAAACCGGTATACCAAATTCGGAGCAAATCGAATGATTCTTCATGAAAAACCCATTTATCTGAATTAATGGGGTAGACTAACCCCCTTTTTCCCCCTTTATCCTTAACCAATCAACCCCCAAAACTAATCAGGGAAGTTCCTTAACATAATAAACCGGTTTACCAAATTCGGAGGAAATCGAATGATTCTGCAAGAAAAACCCATTTATCTGAATTAAGGGGTTGAACTAACCCCGTTTTCCCCCCTTTATCCTTAACCAATGAACTCCCAAAACTAATCAGGGAAGCGCCTTATCACAATGAACCTAGAAAAATTTTTTGAAGCAAATCGGATGTTTCTATCAAGAGTTATCGCGTTACGTACATACATACATACATACATACATTCTTACATACATACAGAACCGGCGGTCACATGAGCTCTCAGGCTTTGATAGCCTGTGAGCTAATAATAAATGGCGGCCGCAGCGTTTTGCTGTTTCCAACTTTTGTTCAGGAACGTTTCAGATAAGAAAACCAGAATTTCACAGGAAACAGCTAAATTATTCTGAAAACCTGAGAAAAGGCGAAACGTTCCTGGATTTTACATGGAACGTTACCATTTTTTTTACAGTGTAAAATGAAACTGAAATATACGTTTCACCAAGCGCAGAATTATTCTACTAATAGTGAATGGTATAAGAGGCGATATGGTCCGAAAACAGCAATTTGCAATCACCGAAATATAAATAAGTGGTCTAAAATAGCCTAATCTCAAAGAGCATCCGACAGGCTTGGTCAAAAACAAGTTACTAGAAAATCTTATAATTGCTTTAAAACTGCGGAAGAAATGCATATAAGTAATCCTAAATGATTTTATCGTAAAGAACACGCAAAATTCTTCGCGATAAATAAGTTAGTGGGTTTTATAATCTTGTAATTGCTTATAAATCTTTTCATTTATGCTTAAATAGGAGTGCAATTCTATATATGACTTTGGATTTTCAATAGATTTTAAGTCTTCGGAAATTATATTTATCTACAAAAAAGAAGGTTACTACAGTTGGATTTCGTGATATAATCGATATGCTACTGAATATTTATGTTTAACATTTTGTTCAATGCTTTAAAACTAGCAAATCTCCAATATTAAATTTGCCATTTTCTAAATAAAAGGGTCACACATAATGAGAAAAAAAATTTTCATGTATAGTTATTTTATTTCATTTTATTAATTACAGACTGCCCACTATAGTCAAAAGCAATAAACAATTAAATTTAAAAAATCAAAAACCCGACTGCGTAAAAAGCGAACTAAATAATTATTTCTCATCAATGTGAAACTATTTTTTTTTTCAATTCCTACTACACTGCTCAAAACAATTAAAGGATATTTGAAGTTTTATATAAAATAAAGATATAAACGAAATTTTTTTTGCCGAAAATAGAAGAAGAGAATCACAAATGCAAATTTTTCTGGTTTTCAAACTGTGGAGTATGCAAATTTTAAGTTCGACGTCAAAAACGTCGCTTCAGCGGCAGCGAATGAAATTTGACTTTCAACTGGATAAAAGAGAATGAAGACAAGGATGATCGGCATTCAGTGATTGCTTTGTTTCGATGAGTACGATGTCTCAGCGAAGTCATTTGATAGATTCAGAAGCTTTGAGAATTGTTGGTAGGTTAGAAGGGGGCCAAACTCAAGCCGAAGTAGCGCAAGCTATTGGAGTGTCACAAAGTGTCATTTCCAGGATCTGGAACCGGTTTTTGGAGAGTGGATGTGCAGGCCGACGACCAGGGCAAGGTCGTAGACGGGCAGCAACGCCCAATGAAGATCGGTATTTAGCGTTAACAGCTCGGAGACACCGAACCATGAACGCTACTCTTCTCCAACAACATCTTCGCTCGGCTACAGGCACCACGATTTCAACTCAGACTGTCCGAAACCGGCTCCATGCTGTAGGTCTGTATGCTCGCCGACCGATGGTATGTGTTAGATTAACATCAAGGCATCGTCGCGACCGCAGGGAGTGGGCAACCGAGCATGTCAACTGGAGGAGAAATGAATGGAGCAATATTCTGTTTTCTGACGAGTCCCGTTTTTCTGTGCATCCGGATAATAGGCGTATTTTCATCTGGAGGGACCGTGGCAGTAGGAATAATCCTGCGTTCGTGCACGAAAGTGTCAGATTTGGCGGTGGAGGAGTGTTGGTGTATGGTGGCATCTCCATTGACGGGCGCACTGACCTCTACATCATTCGAGATGGAGCTCTGACTGGTCGCAGATATAGGGATGAGATCCTCAGACCTATTGTAGTCCCTTACGCTGCAGCAATCGGAGATAACTTCATTTTAATGGACGATAACTGCAGGCCACATCGTGCAAACCTGGTGGAGGATTTCCTTTTCGAGGAAGGAATCGTTCGAATGGAATGGCCAGCGTGTTCTCCAGACATGAATCCAATCGAGCACGTTTGGGACGCTCTAGGAAGACGAGTTTCTGGCCGCCAACAACCCCCACAAACACTCCAAGAACTGGAAAGAGCTCTTCTGGAAGAGTGGGGCAGAATACCCCAACTCGTCATTAATAGCCTCATTGAGTCCATGCCTCAAAGGTGTTCAACGTTGCTGGCCGCCCGTGGAAACCATACCCCCTACTGAAAATGATTTTCTTTGAAGAAAACACCTTTTCTTATTCTTTTTTTTCTCATATGCACAAATTGTTTTTTTTTCCTTTAGTACACAAATGCGCAATAAAATGCATTTTTTTCTGCCAAACATGTGTAATTTATTCTCATATAACCTACTATGTCTGTCGACCATGTATCAATCAGCTAAACAGTTTACCAGATACAAAATCTACCTAAAACTGCATTATCCTTTAATTGTTTTGAGCAGTGTATTAGCTCACACTCTCGCTATACATATCTTGTTCAAATTTTCAATCGTTAATAAAATACTTATTATTCATCTAATCAAGCTCAAATAAATTTTTTTAAACTTGTAGTGGATGACACTTGATGTTAATGCAGTTTTTTCAAATATTAATTCATTAATTAAATTAAATTAATTAATTTTCAATAATCGAAAGAGCCCTCTTCTTGATCAAGGCATTTTAAGCGCCACTTAAGACGAAAGAAGAATGGGAGAAAAAAATTCTCTTATTGACTTAAGTAGGAATTGACTTAAAATATTTTTTTTATATTACTTGTTTATATTACTTACCTATTTTTTATTTACGTGTATTGATGACTTTTAAGTTGTGTTTAATTGTTAGTTCCTATCTATAAACAGTGTTTTGATGAGGTCCATTAGATGTCTATGATGGTTAGAGTTGTAGTAAAGCTAGAGATCCTACACAAATAGATCATACACAACTTCCGAGTTATATAATATTTTAATGGAGCTTCTGACTATAAAATAGTCAATGAAACACCGTCTTCATTTTGAAAGACCTATCCAATGATATGCCACTCAATAGGGTGCGTAATTTTTTTCGTCTCTACCGCCATTTTGTATTTTACGGCCCCCATTTTCAATTTATAAAAACAAAATCTAGCCTATAACCATCGGGCCGTTAAGACGAATCAATAGAGACCACATTCATTAAAATCCATCCAGCCGTTGGGATGTTTCGAGGGTATAAAGAAATCCACATACACAGATGCGCGTGAAACACATAATCCTTCTTTTCAGGCGGGTAAAAAAATAAAGTGCTTTTATGCTTGTTTTTCAATTATTCATCAGGCCAAGAAGTCTAAAATCTACAAACAAAAACACAATACCATTTAAATAGAATTATTGTAGGTTTAGAAACATTTTAGTTCATGCGGAATAACTTACCGGCATTCTGAAGAAATATCCATAGGGATGATATCTCAACCAGTAAGTTATCTGTTGAAGTGGCGCTATCTCGATTTTTCTGCTGACAGCATAGATATCACAGAGTAGCATAAGCTTTGAATAAGAACTGTACATGAAATAGGTTGGTTAGGAAGAAAATAGTATTTTTGTCGTCTGTGGTGAAATGCAACTAAGGGTTAAAACAATTATTAGTATCATTGACACTTATTGTTTAAAGGTATACATTTTGTCAGACTTTCTTCCCTTTAAGGCTGTTCTCAACTGCTCTGTTCAACATGCGCAAAACGTTTTAACACATTTACAAATTCATTTTTTAATGGAAAGATATAAAATTGGAAAGCCTGACAATGGAAGCGATTTGGAATCGAACTGTGTTTTCCATTTTTTGATCAATCAATCACCTACTGAGTTATAAGCGATTTTGATCGCGTGACACGGCATTTTTCTCCCCTTACTGACTGGATTGCCTTCTTTCGTTCGGAAGTTCAGTTCAAAACGCCAGTTTTGACAGTATTTTCTGAAAGATCTATTGCGTTTACAAGAAAACGGAAAAAACAGATCGATGACATAGTTTCTGAATAACAACACCTTCTAGTTTCATGCGTTTCCGAACAAAAATGAATTAAAACTTATGTCAGAAAGTTTACCCTTTGGATTTGAGAACAGCCTTAAGAGTATATATGACATCCCGTCAATGCTGATTCATCAGAGATTTAGAATTATGTTTAATAGAACCGTGTGAGAATTTATAAAGTGAAAGTGAAATCTACGTTTCACCAAGCGCAGAATTATTCCACAAATCGTGAAGGGTAGAGGCGATATGGTCCGATAACAGCAATTTGTAATCACCGAAATATAAATAAATGCTCTGAAATGGCCTAACCCCTAAAAAGCACCCAACAAGCTTGGCCAGAAACAAAGCTACTAGAAAATCTTGTAATTGCTTTAAAGCAATCATAGAAATACGCGTAACTAGTCCTAAATGGTTTCATCTTAAAGAACACGAAAAATGGTAGGAGATAAGTAAGTTAGTGGGTCTTATAATCTTGCAACAATTGCCTTTAAACATTTTGATTCATACGAGTGCAATGCTATGTATGAATTTGTCATTTCAATAGTCATTAATTATTTCAATCATAATGAATGCCACGAGTCCCCGGAAATCCTTTTTTTTTCTCTGCAAAAAAGGAAGTTACTGAATTTGAGTTTCGTGATTATAACCGAGATGCTGCTGAATATCTATGCTTAACCCTTTCGGGACCAGTGATGCCAAATGTCCTCATGACGAATTTTTTATAGTTAAAAACTGAATCTCGAAGATACTGTTTGGTGTCATTCAAAAGACACTTCTTCTGTCTTTTCAGTAGTATTTTTATATTTCCTCAAGAGATGGTAGCAGAGGTTCCAGAAACTGAAAAGTATTGCTTGGTTTCCTTTTAAAACATGAAGTGAAAACATGACTGTGAAAAAAAAAAATATTATTCACACTTTTCCTTTATTTTTTTAATTACAATTTTTTAAATATAAGTTGTAATATGTATGAAGTATATATTTATGTATTTATAATTCATCAGCTGTATTTTTATTTCAACAATGCATAGTAAATATATATGATTCCAAATGGCATCACTGGGACTAGATAAATATTTTCAACTTAACTCTCTATCTTGATTTATTATCTGATTTGGTAGTTTTTTGAAAGTAAACAATTTTCCTTTACTATTTATCGTGCCAAAGCGAAAAAATGAGTTTGTATCATTAGAAAGAGCCATTTATTTACTAAGGAATGGTGATCTTTCTGATACAGAAATTGAAAAATCTGACGAAGAGGACAGTAAAAGTGCACGCAATATATCAAATGAAGATGATTGCGTGCACTGTTGTGACAATTGATTGTGTGATTGACCAATTCAATTGTCGCGCTCGTCGGCCTAACTGTTTGGAGTTTTCCGTGGTTTCCCAATTGAATTGTCAATATTCTTGATCTGGATACAAATGATTCAGTAGGTCCAGTTACTGCTTCTGTGTGTAATAAGTATTAGGAGCTGAAGTTAAAAATGTAGATCAATTAGAAGAAAGGAATATTGAACCATTTGACACGACATTTAGAGAAACTTCTTCATTGCCTCCTGATGAAATTTTAGTCTTTATGAGTACTTTAAATTATTTTGTGATGAATAAATTACAGATAACTTAGTGTATCAAGTGGCTGAGAGGTTCCGCTGGCAAAGTTCGCCGGCGGGAAGTGCTGGTTCGGAACTAATCGCGCTCGTCGGCCTAACTGTTCGGATTTTTCCGTGGTTTCAACGAACCATGGGTATCCTTGCGTAAATACGTGTTACGTTCCCTTAGAAAGACCCCACTGAGGTCATCCGTCCCTCGGGCAGATATCTGTCGTGTGAATAGTCGGCCGTCATGAACAACACCAACATTACCTTAGTGCATCAAACAAATCCCTATTCTTGCCAAAAGCCTGGAACTTCAGTAAATACAATTATACATGAAATGGACGTTAAAAAATGAATACACATTAAAAATTGAATGTATATTTCTTTTCTTTTGATTCCAAAAGAAAGCCAAATGACATCATGAGGATTTCATGTACATTCCTGTTTGGTCCAAATGATGCCGAGTGGCATCGTTTAAAAAAACTATTAAAAAATGCTAAATAATATTTTTTATTATATTTATGTTTATATTAGCTAAAAATAATCTTAATTCCAGAAATTCAGACTTTTCCTTTTGTAAATAAAAATGCGGACCTGAAAGGGTTAAGGTAACTCGCTACTTGCTATTTTGATAAAAAATGAGAAAATGTCGAGTTTCAGATTTTTATTTTAAAATGTGCCTTAGGATTCTCAGAACATTCTGTCCAAATTTCGAAACGATTCGATAAATAATAAAGAGATACACTTAATTTCCCTAAGCCTTCCCATTCATAGTCCCTTTAAATGCCAATGTTTAAACACATTTTTCTCAGTTCGCAATTTTTTACAATTTCATTTTAATAGAAATGCTAAGAAATTTACAATAGCTAAAAAATTGTCTCAAATTTTTGAAAAAGTATCTTTAGACTCTGTGTGGGTATTAAGTATCTCTAAGTATCGGATTTTTGATAGGTTTGTAATAACAGAAAAAAAAACTATGAACTTAAGGGTGTATTCGAAAAAATATTTTTCCACCTTCAACAGCTCGAAATTTTCTGAGACATTTTCAGACTCATTTTTAAAAGTAAAAACATGAAACTTGCTGGGGTGATTTCTGAAGACATGTTTAACATGCCGCGTGATTTCATTTTCAGCTCAATTAATTAGAATTCGATTTTTAAACAATTATTTTCTCAGTATGGCCATTTTTTTCATTCCCAGATCGCCCGCTTCGGAAAATTCTGTTCAAAACGCCAACTTTGACAGCGTTTTTTACAGTATTTTCTGCATTTATCAAAAAATTAAGGAGCACCGCACATTATATAGTTTCTAAATAAGAGAATTTCCAAGTTTGATGCGTTTGAGAGCAAAAATGAATTTTAAAATGAATCAGAAAATAAGCAGTTTGGATCGGAATACACCCTTAAAAACATGCTTTTTTGCACGTTTTTAACACTTTCCAACAAAATTGGAAAGTGTTTACGCATTCGGTTTGTCTGTCCGTCTGTCTACGCTCCAACTCCCGTAAATATACTCGGATTTTCAGGAAATTGATAAAGGTTATTTAGGGTCACCAAAGCATGTTTGGTATTGTATATGAAGTATATAGGATTAATCGTTCCTTTACAGGAGCACTCAAAAGTATTCCATTACATTAGGGTATAGGGGGGAAAATCGTTTGCAGAGTAGTTTAATGACATTATGCTATTTCAAATGTATTGAAACTGATATAAATCACTGAATTTCACTATGATCATGTTAGAACAGGACATTCATTGCATTTTTTATTCATTTACAAGGACACACAAAAGAAATCGGTTACAGTACAGTAAACTGTCTTTGAGTAATAATTGCTGGAGTGTACGGTTTAAATTTCGGTATGCGCTTTTAAATTTAATTAATGTTTTGCATCGTACTCGTTATATATATATTCTATTCCTCAAATACAGGGCTGCACAAAAGTATTCACGTACCGTTCTCCTTATTAGAGGAAATTGCTGAAGGTAAATTTTCAACTGAAGTACATGCATCTCTTAAGTGAGCTAAATTTTAGCTTGCATGCAGTTATTAGATATATCATATACAGGGATGCTGAAAAAATTCGCATAATCTTCCAATTGTGTATGGGAACACCTGAAATTGGGTTTTGAAATGTATTATGCGTCTCCATATGGTTGAATTAGACGTAATATTTTAATTTTTTAAACAGTGCAGTTTTGTTACATTATTCTGAATGTGTTGGAAAGTGTTTCATAATCTATGCTTGACGCATGATTTTTTCTGACTTGCTTCTATATACATTCACTAATTATTAATTTTTTCTGCTGATCTAATGGACTCCTCAAAAATCCGATACTTGGATTTATTGAAAAAAGTACTCTGAATAAAGGATAAAAAAAATCTATTTCCAAATATGAAAAATGAAAAAGAAGAAGGAATTTCAAAATGGTTAATTAAAAAAAAAAAAAATTCATTTTTTAAAGTTATTGAACACTTTTTATGATCTATTATAGGGATGCACTGAATATTCGGTATCTATTCGGTATTCGGCCTATTCGGCCATGTTGCCAAATATTCGGTTTGGTCGAATATCAAACTATTCGGCAAATCATAATCGGCTTGATCAAAGGTAGTAGAACAGTTATTCTTGCTAAGTTGTCACCATATAAAATTTGAATCGATTGTATTATTTATTAACTTTTACTTTAGTCTCTTCCTGACAAGCAAATATATGTACCTGTACAATTTTTCTTCCAATTTTTTCACAATTTCTCTTTGATTTTAAAATGTTTGTTTTAGAATTTAAGAAAATTTTATTCATTTCTTTTAATTCTCAGAAGAAGCCATGAAATTTAAAATTTTATTAATTAAATTTTTTTTATAACTATCCTGTTCTTAAATAACTCAAAGCAGATTTTTTTCAGCATAAAGTTTGCTTGAAAAAAGCTCTTGTTTATTAGAATAAAAGTTTCTGTTTTAAATATTATGTAAAATTGTTTTAAAATTTAACATTTTAATGCTTTTAAACTTTTAAATATAAAAGTATTCGACAAGCCAAATATTGGGTATTCGGCCGAATAGTTACTATTCGGTAGGCCGAATATTCGGTATTCGGCCTAGCGGTTACTATTCGGCTAGCTGAATATTCGGTTTTCGGTTCACCTGTTGGCCGAATATTCGGTATTCGGTATTCGGCCAAAATCACTATTCGGTGCATCCCTAATCTATTATGACTATGCTTTATTCAAACATGAACCTAAAAATATAATATAGGTTATCTAGTTACAATATAAAATTTTTTAGTACTGCGTCCCTTTACAACAAGTATTAGTGAGAGTGTCATAGAGACTTACTGCTAAAAGGTATACTTTTTGTCGGTCTTCCTTCCCATTAAAAGCACATTGACAATATGGACGAATCAGAATTCTATCATTATCTTTAAAACCATGTAATCATTTACAAAATGAAACCGAAATCCACGTTTCACCAAGGACAGAAAATTATTCCACAAATAGTGAATGGTAGAGGCGATATTGTCAAATAATAACAATTTGCAATCGCCGAAATATAAATAAATCATCTGAAATTACTTTACCCCAAAGAGTCACTCTAAAAACGACATTTTCAAAACTGAGTAAAAAATACTCAAATCTGAGTATGTCGCATAGTCAAAATGGCTCCGAAACAAAATTACTCAACTTTGAAACATGTATATTACTCATTTCTGAAAACATGGACATACTCAAATATGAGCACATTACGCTTAATTCATGATGTTTATTCACGATTGCACATGATGTTTGTATTCATATATTGTTGATGGTTATGAAATCCCACCTGCGAAGTCTTTTCTTTACGTATTCATCTATTCTTCGGTTTCGAAGTTTGAAGAATAAAATTTACGCTTTCGCGATTATATTACGATGGCTTTTAAGTACCGTGTTTACTCGCGTAATAGTCGCACCCCCGTTTTGAAGAAGAAAAAATCGTCAGTAATAGTCGAAGAGATTTCTTATGAGAATTTTTTGTCAAAATTTACACAGAGATTATTTGTAAATTTTATGTCTATAAAAATATTACCATAAAAAGAAGAATGGTATCTAATAAGCAGCACATGGTTTGGAACCATTAAAACTGTTAAGTTACTAATTTTAATATGTTTTTTTTTTTTTTTTTTTTTTTTTTTTTTTTTTTTTACCAGTAATGTTTTAGCATTAGAGTGTTCAATATTTAGTAGATTTCTCCGCATAATAGTCGCACCTAGACTTTCACAATGAAAAATTGGCAAAAAAAGTGCGACTATTACGCGAGTAAACACGGTATTCTTCCGTGAACACGATAACAATGTAGTTAGTCACATTTAATGTTACAAATTATTATGAACAAATTATTACTGAAATGAGCGTTTTGTTCGAAATCATAACAAATGATCCAATATGAATAAATTCACCTACCCTGGTAAAATTTACTACGTTTAACGAATGAAAAGTAATTTTGCTTGAAACTGAGTAGTTCTGGTATTTCAGAGTTGAAAGCATTGGGTTGTCATATTTGAAACAAAAAGTTTCATAACAAAATGAAAATATAGATTTACTTAGATTTGAAAGTGTCATTTTTCTCAGTGTAACATGCTTGATCAGAAACAAGCTACAAGAAATTGTTGTAATAGCTTTAAATCAACCTTAGAGATACACGTAAGTAATCCTAAATGATTTTATCTAGAGAACGGAAAATGCTTGGTGATAAATAAGTTAGTGCTACTTATAATCCTTTAATTGCCAGTAAATAGTTTGACTTATCGTTCATGACTAAATGCAATGCTATGTAAGACTGTTGCTTTTCAATAACTTTAATTAATTCAATTATATTTAATTCCGAATGCCAACAGAGACTTTTTCTTTATTTTTACAAAAAAAAAAAAAAAAAAAGTTAAACAAGTTTAATTTATTAAAATTTTCTCATAAATTATCTGGTTACTGTTTTCGATTTCCTTATATGTGTCAACGATAGCAAAATATTGTCTCTTTGGTTATAATCGAAATACAACTGAATATCTATCTGCTTAACCTGTTAACAGAAATATGTGTTAAAACTGAATACTATCTCATCAAATTTTCATTGATCTTTGGATTTTTTAATCATAGTGTAATATATTTTGTATTAAACATATTGCTAGTTAATTTTGAAAAAACTATTTAGAATTTTTCTAGACTGTGGAAAAAGCTTTGAAATTGAGTCTAAAATGAATTCAAACTATTATTTATTAAACAATAATAATAATAATAATAATAACCATTAATCAACTTCATAAATTACAGTAAAGAATAATTTCACTTAAAATAATAATAATGAAATAAACAATAATAAATGAAAATAATAATAATTACATCAATTAAAGTATCTAATAAATACAAGTAAAATAAATTTTTCGTCTTAATAGATATCGGTTTTGATAATTTTTTTGACTTAATCTAAATATTTTCTACAACTTAACATTCCACCCATTTTCATGCCCCATATTAAAGGTAACAAGACATAAATCACCATGAAAGGAACCTATAATTAATAAATTTATTATTCTCATTGCTCTAAAATTTGTGGAAAGAAATAATGTCAGAATTCATGAAGGAAAACCGCAAAAATCACGAGCTGTTTCTGAAAGTAAATTACTGTGTAAAATGATTGATGTTAATATGTATTAAATAAAAGGGTAAACCGAGCAACGCCTTTTCTATCTTAGCCTTCTAGAAAAAGCATTTAAATTCCTGACTAGCGCCTTAAACAATGGGTAGCGAATTTCTAAATTTCACCTCCGATTTCCTATGCATATCATTCTTAAAACCAAACAACATAAAATAATATTTAGGGTAATAAAGCATTATTAGATCCATTCCCCCTACAATAATATCCTCATCTATATGGAAACTGCCATTGATTTAACTCGATATAATTTTATTAACTTGATGATTTCCTTACAAACAATTATTTATTTACAAAAAAAAAAAAAACACGAGCTTTTTCTGAAAGTAAATTACCGTGTAAAATGATTGATATTAATATGTATTTTATTGAAAGGGTAAATCAAGCAACGCCTTTTCTATTTCAACTCTCTAAAAGAAGCATTTAAATTCCAGGCTAGCGCCTTAAACAATGGGTAACAAGCTTCTAAATCTCACCTCCGATTTCCTATACATATCGTTCTTAAAACCAAAGCAACATAAAATAATATTAAGGGTAAAGCGTTATTAGATTCATTTCCCCTATAATAATATCATCCTTTATACAGACTGCCATTGATTTAACTCTATATAATTTTATCAACTTTATGATTTCCTCACAAAAAATGGGAAGGAGTTAGAAACATAAATACTAATTCTCATTTTCCTGTGGCGGTATCAGAAGAAGATCTCAAAGACAAAAGAAAGCATTCCAAATCGAAACTATCACCGAACAATCGGCTGGACGCACCGATATATCGTAGGCTGTGCTAGCAGGTTTTTCTAATGTGCTATTACAAATGTTAGGGAGGTAGTAATTACGACCCTCAAAAGAATCAACCTACAAAAGGTCACTGCCAGAGTATTGTCGGAAACAAAAGAAGTGCTAAAAAGGATGGTGTACAACTACGTAATCAACTATCATCAAGAGAAAACCTGCTGACAAATTTTCTTTTTTGATATTAAACATTATGGCTGGAGATTGCAAGAAAATGTCGTTATCTGTATGTGAACACATTTATCTGTAACCTTATCTGTCCTCTAAGTGTTGTCGGTGAAAGAAATAACTTTTGAGGTGATTTCTATGAATGTGTGATAGGATAAAAAAAAAATCCGATGATACCCGATTTGTAAAGTTTGTGGTCGAAAGTTAAAAATATCAGTTCAACTTTGAATAACTTTTAAAACTATCAAACAAACACTTTCACTCTTTCTCCCTTCTCTCTCAAGCATACACTCTTTTTTTTCCTTCCTTTTTTTTTACCAGTTATGTGTGTTTTTTATTTATTTTTTACTTTTTATGTACGCTGTAAAAAAAAAAAAAAATCTATAAAGTTACTAAATTTTTTCTAGGAAACTGGGATTCCTAGAACTTTTTATGTAACGGCAACAACAAAAATTCATGTAACAGATACACTTTTGCACCGTAAATCAAAAACTCTGAAAGGTTACTAAGAATTGTTTAGGAAACTGTGACGTCTAGAACTTTTTATGTAACTGCAACGTGGGTTACAGATAAAATTTTAGTAAGGTTACTGTAATTTTAGTAAATTCTTTTGTAAAGCTACAGATTTCGGTATCTTTACAAAAACTAGTTTTGTAGATTTACATCTTTTTTGTACAGTGTACAGACAAAATTTTAGTAATCATACAGATTTCTGTATCTTTACGTCTGTACACTGTAAAAAAAAATCTGTGAAGTTACTAAAGTTATTCTAGGAAACTTGGATTCCTAGAACTTTTCATGTAACGGCAACAACAAAATTTCATGTAACAGACACACTTTTGAGCCGAAAATCAAAAAATCTGTAAGGTTACTAAGAATTTTTTTGGAAACTGGGATTCCGAGAACTTTTCATGTAACTGCAGCCAGGGTTACAAATAAAAGTTTAGTAAGATTACTGAAATTTTAGCAGATTCATTTGTAAAGTTACAGATTTTTGTAGCTTTACAAAAACTAGTTTTGTAGATTTGCAGCTTTTTTCGTACCGTTACAGGTGAAAGTTTAGTAAGCATGTAACTTTACATCTGTAGAACTACAGATTTTTTTTTACAGTGTAGAATTACAGATTTTTTTTTTTTTTTTTTAAGTGTAGAACAAAGATCGGCAACCTTTAACCAATGTTCATTGGCGAAGTGGATTTTTTTTTTTTTTTTTTTTTTGACATAGACAAAGCAGTTTCAGTGCTTATCGAATCTGTTTGCAATTCCCAATCACAGAGATTTTTTTTTTATCTTATACAAATTGTTAATTTTATACATTTTTAATTAAAAAATCTCAAATGTTAGTTTTTTAAAGGATATTTTTTAAAAAAGCGAGATTTTTGTCACAAAAAAGTGTTTTTGTGTGGACATTCATTCAATCAAACATCGCTAACAGCAAAAGTTGCATCTTTGCGCAGACAATTCCAACGATTCTCCACCCCTCAAATGCTTATAGAAGAGGGATGCACCAAAGATTTTGCGGGATAGAACGGAATCTTTACTTTACAAGACGAAAATGTACAAAATTATAAAAATTTCAAAAACCATACATAGATATCAAAACCCAATCAATAATAAAGATAATAATAACAAAATTACTCTCGGAATATTATTTATAAGACAAAAAAATAATTTGCAGCAATATGAAAAATTGGACTTTCATAACATTTTTTTTCTCACCAGCAACTCAATTTTGGTTTTCACTTGTTTTTCCTACTTTTCCCATAGATTTCCTTCTATAAACGGGGCTACACGGTATGTAAAGTAAAAAGAAAACATGTATAAATTCTGATGCTAGACTTAGCCCTTTAGAGCGCAACTTTGCATATATGCAAGCAACACCGTTTTGAAATTAATAAATTTTTTTTATTCGGATGTACCTAATTCACACCAGAAAATGAAAATAGCAATATTTGTTTTGATTAATAACAGACATTCCGTAGTTAAGTAAAGGGAAATTAACCTTTCAAACTTTTTGGTGTAAATCCAGATTATCTGAACTATGTAATTTTTAGAACGTGTTCTATAATGAGAATTAAAGGGTTAAAGGTTAAGTTTTAAAAATAAATAACTATACAACATAAAGTATTTGGAGACATAATTATTAAAATATTTACCAATTTGCAATATTTTAACGTAAAACAGCCACACGACAGTAGTTTTTATTTGTATTGCAGATGTGCAACAGACGAAAAGATCGACGTATTATATGAAAAATATATCTCTGATTTTTTCATTATTTTTCCTGTGTAATAAGCCTTTCAGAGAATCACATATAATTTTTTCGAAACAAAATAAAAAATCGCGCATTTAAGGGTTAAGAACAAGCCTATAAAGTTGGCAAACTTTGGGAAAATACATACAAGTTTCACCTTTTGTGGAAATTCGTCGTTTCGGCACACTGCGCAGTGTTATGCCTATAACCTATTTTAAAACAAGAACGAAAAATCATGCATAAAACCAAAAATACCGAAACTGTTCAAAACTAACAAAATACTATGACAAATTTTTAATTTTTTCATACAATGAAATCTATTATCGTACTCCGTCCTGTAATGGAATACTTGCATGTGTATCTCAAAATCAATGGTTCCTAACCTTTTCTTGCCCACACCCCACCAAAGCATCTGTAAAACCACGATGCCGCCCCCCCTACACTACTCGCATACCATTTTGTAACATAGCTATATCTCTTATTATTTAACCCTTAAATGCCGGGTGTTGCTTTTCGGCAACATACCCAATTTAGGCTTCTAAAATGCCATTAGAATAATATTGAAGCTATAATGCCTAATGTTGCCAATAAATTACATTCTGAAAATATTATTAAATCGATTTTCAACATGTAGAGGGCAACACTTGTGCTGTTTAAGAATAAAGATAGAATTATTTTTTTAATTGTTGCTACATGTTCTTTTTGTTTTGTTTGGAAGCTTGCGAAATTCCCTATTTTGTTCTGCAGTGAGCAAGTAAAATTTATTTGTTATTATAGTTCCTAAAATTTTTGTGTGTTTAGTATTATAAAATTTTATCAAGGAAAATTATTTTTTCAATTAAAGACCAGTATTGTCGATTAGTAACAAACTGTTTTTTAGCCTTAAGCCATACTTAAAACAAAATATAATTTTTTAAAGTATTTTTCCCATGATTTATTTAATAAATGAAAGCCAAAAATCATTATTACAATATTTTTTGAAAAATCAGGCTTTTAAGGGTTTTACCCGAAGGAAGTCTAACAGAGACTTAACAATAACTATTCCCTTCACATTTTTGAACTTATAAAAGATGTAAATTTTCTGTCACATATGTGTTTTAACATAATTTTATACGTGCAATGAGGAAAGAGTAAAAAAAAATAGGCATCTGCATTTTTATGCCAAAAATGTTTTGTTGTGCCTTTCCAAATCACCGCAGTATTTAACCAAAGTTTTGTATGGTCTTCCTTTTTATCTTCACAATATGCTTGAAGCAATTCTCGTATTTAGCATTAAAATTGATAACATTTACGTATATCCTAATTTATTTTAGTAACTCATTAAGAGTTGGTGGAAAGCTTTTAAGAATAGAATTTTCTTTCTATTTGTAAATCTTCTTTCTATGTGTGTTCTATCCATTTCAAGATTCTAACCTTTGACAATTTAAAATAATAATTATTCGGCATCAAACACATTTTTTTTCTCGATTATCGTTAATTGACAGTCATGTATTATCGGATTTTAAACAATAGATTGTGTATTTTATATAGCCACAGATATGTAAAATTTACCCATTTATTTTTCCAATGATATTTAAGATTTATGATTTTTTTTTAAATTTGGTAGTACCATGTTTAACTCTTTCAAATATTTTTTTAGATTAAATATGTAAGACAGTAAAATTTAGATAGATCCTTAAGTATAGTTTCACTTGTAAAAGTTTCAGCATGTTACACACAGTAGAGCGAATAGAAATACAAAGCTCATTAAAAAAATATTCGAAACATTGAGAAAAACTGTGATTAGATACATCAATAACCGGAAAAATTATAAGGATTTTCTTTGAATTAAAATGTCAAAATATTTTCAGAGACTGTTCATATAATTTGATTGGTTTTGATTCCAATTTAAACTTCTGATTCGTAACTTTTTTTAATAAAAAAAAACTTTTTTTTAAATTTTTGCGTCTATTTACTTTTAGTCGAAAACATAACTTAAAAAACAACAACAACAACAACAACAACAAAAGCAGACAGCGAATGAGTGAACTATAAATTTGAAATTGCCCCCCAAAAAAGTCAATTAAATAACCGTTGGGTACCTCCGGTTCGGTGTACGCCCCACGTTGGGAACCACTGCTCTAACTGAAGATAAATGCTACCCACTCTTTAATCTGCAAAAAACATGTTGTAACGCACGTCAATGATCATTTTTCAATTTCATCAAGTTTCAAATATCATAACATCATTAACCCTCTTATGATAGTAAAAATTTCTGCTTTAAAGAACCGGTGATAAACGGTTAAAAATTCTGTAAAAGAGTCTCATTGCGAAGAATTACTTACGCAGCGAGAGGGTTAAAGTGCATCGCAAACGATTTCCCCCCATGTATATTGTTATGTAATGGAATTCTTTTTGTATCCCTGTAAACTAACTATTTATGCTATTTCTTATATATTCCTGGAAAAGCGTGTTGTTTTTTTTTTCACCTCAGTGATGCATGTCGATTTCATTATGTTTGAAGTATTATAGAACATATCGTTCACCAGCAAGAAAAGTGACACATCTCGACAAAAGTAAATTTTACAGGAGAGGTAAATAAAAAAGTTTCGCCTTTTTTTTTTTTTTTTTTTTTTTTCTTTTTATATATAACGTAAAACGATAGTACTTAACTTGGCATGCAGCTATAAAAGTGTACAAAAAATGCGTAAAACCTTTAAGAATCAAGACATAAAATAGATAGGGTGCATTTAGTAAATTTATATACCTCACCCTAATAAATGTAACCCTTTGTTGAGTTGTGACACTTTTATTGTTGCACAATTTGTCAAATTCCAGTCGCCTTTCAAAATAGTATGTGCAAAAATGTGGATTTTTACACTTTTCAACAAAGTTTAAAAGTGTTTATGAATTCGGTGTTTCTGTCTCTCTGCCTTTTTGATCGTCTGCCTGTATGCCTGTCTGTCTGTTTATCTGTCCGTCTGTCTGTTCGTCTGTGCTCTAACTCCCGTAAATGTAGTCCAATTGCCATGAAATTCTTAGATGTTATTGGGTATCACTATGCCATGTTTTCTATTGTATATGAAGTCTATGCACTGTAAAAAAAAAAAAGGGAGTTTTTACTGGCAATCTAGACGCCAGTACTATTTCCGTATTTTTACAGAAATTTTTCCCCATAAATTACAGAAAAATTTCCGTTTTTCTGATTAAAAACGGAAATTTTTCTGTAATTTATGGGGAAAAATTTCCGTAAAAAAACGGAAATAGTACTGGCGTCTAGATGCCAGTAGAATCTCCGTTTTTTAGTCCATTTTTTTAGGTGCGTTCGTAATTATATAAATACGTAGCACCTATAGTCGTCGTTCAGTCCGTCCGTCTGTCCGTCTGTCCGTCCGTCTGTCCGCATGTAACAGAGCAAAAACTACCCAACCGAATAGTCTGAAATTTCAAATATATGATTGTTGCAAAATTTTGTCGAGCCATTTCAAATTTTATGAAAATCGGATGTATAGTTTAATTACAGGGACAGTCAAAAGTTTTTCTTTACATTACCGCCAATGGGAAAAATTATTGCAAGTGGATTTTAATGATATTAGAGGGTTCCGAATGATCTGAAATTTTAAAGATATAATTGTTGCAAAATTTTGTCGAGCCATTTCAAATTTTAGGAAAATCGGATGTATAGTTTAATTACAGGGACAGCCAAAAGTTTTTCTTTACATTACGGCCAATGGGAAAAATTTTTGCAAGTGCATTTTAATGATATTACAGCCTTCCGAATGGTCTGAAATTTTAAAGATATAATTGTTGCAAAATTTTGTTGAGCTATTTCAAATTTTAGGAAAATCGGATGCATAGTTTAATTACAGGGACAGTCAAAAGTGTTCCGAAAAATTATTGGAAGTGCATTTTAATGATGTATCAGACTATGCACGTTATGAAGTGCAAAAAATTATACATTCAGTACAATATGGGGTGCAAAAAATAATTTTAAAACTAGTTATAGTACGAACGCACCTCATTTGCCACGTTTGAAGAGCAATTTCCAACTTGTTCTTTTTACAGTGTAGCATTTACGGTTCATTTACAGTGACACTCAAAAGAATTCCGTTACATTACGGTGTATGGGGAAAAAATCGTTTGTTGTCTATTTTAATGAAATTACTCTATTTTGAATATACTGAAATTTATATATATCACTGAGGTGTACTATAGCATTTACTATAGAATATGGTGTGCATAGAACACAAAAAAATTTGGAGGAAGAAGAAATTTAACTATTGAAGTCCGTTAATGAAAAATAATTGCTGGAAGTGCGTTTGCAGTTATGTTACGCGTTTTTACATTGAACTATTTTTTTTAAATATTTACTTGGAGTGGCTATCATATACAGGGCGGCACAAAAGTTCTCAAGTATCGTTCATTCACGGAAATGGCTGAATGGTAATTTTCAACTGTGCTATGCGTTTCACCGAACTAACTTTTAGCATACATGTAGTATAGATACAAATCAATAGATCATATACAGGGCTGCGTACAAAAAAATATACAAAATAAGTATACAAGAACTGATTCTAAAATTAATAAATCACATAGACGTAATTACGCCATTACAATATTTTCTATAACAATTGAAAAATAGAAGAAGTAGGTAAGTTATTTTTCATGCTTCAATAGTAATGACGATTTATTTCTATATATTTATAAACTACGTTATTATAAAAAGGAGCTTTACTTAGGAGAACAAAAAATACAAAATTCATTGGTCGTTGTTTAGTAATATTTCAAAAACAAATGTGTTTTTTCAGTTTTCAGAGTTATTTTTGTAGCTTCTTCAAACTTTTGAAAAAGAAAAATAATTATTCAAATAAAAAATATAACATATAATTATAACAATTAAAAAAAAAAAACTCGATATGTGGTTTTATCTTTTCTTTTTTAAATTTGTTATTCTTATAAAAATAAATATTGCAACATTTTATAGGATTTTCTCAAACTGGAACTTTATTTTAAAAAGTTCTGTATGGATGCTACACAGTCCTTTATCTTCATTGTGAATTTTATAATGTAGAAAAAAGGAGCATAACTTTGAGGAATATGCTTAGAAGCAATTAAAGGACAAACAATCTGTTTCTTCCGTTTACTCATGAAGGAAAGGTTTTCGAATACGTTTTATGTAAAAGTAAAAGCTATCTTTTACCTTTAGCTTTAATTTCAAACTCAGAAAAATCGCGTTGATCATAAGAATATATTACGTTGAATAAAAAATGTATTGATTTATCAAATCTTAAAATTTTGATTATGGAAAACTGAAGAACATTACCTTCATTAACTTTCAAATAATTTCTAAGCACAGCCCCTTTCGCCACGCGATCGTTTTAAACTTAAAAAATAAGAATGTACTAACTCATTCGCTGAAAAATGACACACCGTCTTTTTGGCTATCTAATCAATGTCACATACTGTTGAGGGATGTAAATTTAGCCGTATTTTTTTTTTTTAACTTATCCACTTCAACGGCTGCCCCGAGATAAGTCGGGGGTAAAAGCACTGTTTCCTTATACCCGTCGCCGGTGAAGTGGTATTTTTCTATTACTGAATGCACAGCGTCGCCTTCATTTGACGTGTGCCCACAGATCATGAATTTTATTGTTAATTTATAGATTTTTAGTGCCTTAACAGCATGCATTAATAATGAAATAACATATTTATTTTTATTTTGTCCGTCGCAGTTATCACAATAAAACGTTGATTCCACATTTTCACCGTCAACACGTGAAGCAATGTCTTGTAAATACATCCACTCCTATTTTAGTTGTTCCGCGTTGATCCTCATATTCATTCCAAAAAGGACATTCGACAACATCACTACCTACCTGATAAATTGTAAAGTTGTAACTATTTGTCTATGGCCTAACTACTAATCAATTGACAATATATTAATCACCAATAGAACGATAATTCGCCAAATAAGGAATTTTCCATATTAGGTAGATTTCGTAAGAAATACTACCTATTGTAGTCGTTAACATGGTGCGACTTTTGAAAACTTCTTTCGTAACTTTTCATTATAGGACCCCAGGAACCCAAAATCACCCCCACCTAAAAAGTACATATATATATATATATATATATATATATATATATATATATATGTATGTATGTATGTACTAAATTTTGTCCGCACGATAAAAGTCGCAATGATGCACGGATCGTCTTCAAACTCGCCAACAACTTTGAGATGGCTAATATCTCAACGGGGATTGAAAATGAGCAAAATCGACCCAAAGGAATGGAAATGGGGAGGGTTAAAAATTATGAATACCGTCTTAACAAGATTCTGATAAAACCATCTCTTACACAACAATGACAGGAAAAAATAAATATTTTTCATTATAGCAGTTGCCAACAATTAAAAAAAAAACAATAAAATTCTCACCACAACAATTGCTTTTCTATTGCAAGATTTTTCACGTGAAAAAATAAATAGAATAAATAGTTTGACGAATTGAAAACAAATTGAATATTACGTCATAAGTTTTCTAGAGCAAGATTTCAGAATGAAAACTCAAAATGAAATAAATAGTTTGACGAATTAAAAATATATATATATGTTACGTCATATTGGAAATATAATGTACCTCAGCAGGTGAATATGTAACGTCATGGGAGTTTGAAGAAACGTATTAAAACATTATGAAATCCCGACTATGGAAATATTAACATATTTTAACACTTTGAGGTTTTCTGAATTTGTTTTAGCCATTTTCAAACCTATTCCATATACATGCGTGTGTGTATTAGTGTATATTAGAATTTTTACAAAATATTTAGCTTCCTAGAGCTCATTCTTAGTGAAGGAACTGGGTTTATCTCTAATGTTGATTTAAGTTTTGTTGGTGAATTTCGTACTTAACTTCGAAATCTACCTCCGCCTGTAGGCCTGAGCCGGCAGGGATTTTTTTTTATTACTAAGGCAATAAAGAGTTTTATAAATTGCTCGAGTATGAGCTTATGGAAAACTTTTTGCGGGATGTGTCGTTTTTCTTGTTTCACCACTGCGCTTTTCCTATAATGGAAAAGTGACACATAGTGTAATACAGAGGTTTTCCGTATAACGACACGAATAATAATTTGCCTGTAGGAAGGCGAACCTATGACACACCTATCTATGGAATAAAACACAAAATGAATTTTTGCGAGATGTGCCACTTTTCTTGAGGGCGAGCGATATGATGTTCTATAATACTTCAAACATTTCAACTTTTCAACTATGTTAGAAAGCACTAAAAACTACAATTAATACATTTAAAAGGGATTTATTATTTTTTTGGTGAAGGACCGGAATAGGTGCAAAGAATATTGTATTAACCCTTTTCTGATTTATACAGTCAGTTTTAGCTGAATCATTAAACCTCCGTGTCGTAGGTTGGGTTTTAAGTGTCCAGGTCAATTCAAAATTATTGTGATTTCACTTTAGTGGATACTGGATAGCCCTGAGCTGTTTGTTTAGGTTACTAAATATCTCTTTTTTAGAGGACAGTGCTTAACCTTTAAGGTAATTTTATCAGTTCTTAAAAATTGAAATTGGGAACCTAATTTGAATTTTTTAAATCGAGAAAAATGCTTTAAAAGTTAACAATGTCTTCTAAAACAGAAGACCAACCTAGTTACCTTTCTATTGTAATAAATTTTAGCCACCCCTAAAAATTTAGCGTGAGGTGCAATTGCTTTTTCTGACATCCCTAAGCTATACTAGATTTCAAGAGACGCACACGTAAAAAGATACATAATAGTGTATAAAGACAGTTAATTCTAACACATAATTTTCAAAAAAAATTGCGTCTTTGGTGACTGGCTTTCGCGGACTGCCACATTTTTTTCCTTCGTGATCCAATTTTTTTTAGTAGTCTCGAATCAACAGAATCAACTTAAATGATTTCGAACTCTGTACAGCACAAAAGGTTTTTATTTCACCTTTCTCAATTTGTCGCAACGACTAAGTTCACATCTGCCACCTAATTAAATTAGCCGAAGTATATAAAAGCTGTTGTTGAGTGAACCATCATTCGACAAAAAGTTTTCCGCTTTCGTCTTTGTTTTCTAATTCCACACACGTTTATGCGCATATAATTATCGAAGCAATTATCAAGCATTCGCAATGAATTCGTTAACTATAATGTTTTATTTGAATGACAAAGGTAATACACCAATCATTTATCACTACTGCAACACTGTTTTCAATTAACTCGCTCTCAAAAAGATACAGATGAACGAAAGTTCTTTTATGCCTTTGTTGTGCTCAACAGATATTAAAAAACGAATTAATAGATCCATGAACTTCATAATATTTGTTATAATGTTTTCATCTAGGGATGCATACGTGAGGAAAAATTAAATATATTATTTCTTTTCCTCAAATTGTGTAGCACTGATCAACGGATGCTTCATACATAATTTCCAGTAGTTTTAATTATTTTATAATTAAGTCACCAATGATTATATATAGTTTCATTGTGAAACATTGTCGTCTCTTTTCCTCTTATAAAGATAGCAGAATCTATTTCTAAGCTCTGCATACCAGTGCCTCATTATTGCAAGCATAAATGAAGCAACTGTCCAAGTCCCAGCCGATGAAATGGGCGGACCTCCGCACTCCACCGCACAGTGAGCTGAAAGAACGAATTTCTACTACACAGGTAAAATTTATGCATTTTCTGAAGGTTTTGTTAACTATTTAGGATTTGTTCTATAAGTCCCACATCATGAGAAAACATATATTTTTTTCTCCTGACATACCGTCTAGCTCCGTTTTAAGAAGGAAATGTATTAAAAAAGTTGTAAAAATACCAGGTGAAAACCAAAAATTAGTAACTGATGAAAACAAAAACTGTTATGTAAGTCCAATTTTTATATTATTGTAAGTTAATCTTTTTTTTTTTCATTTTATAATCTGAGCCTATAAAATTTTTGGGGGCTAATTGAGATTTCATACCAATCATATTTTTTTGAAATTTATATAATTTTCAACATTTTCATCTTAAAAACTCAGTATCCCACTATACCCCACAAATAGTTGGTACATTCCTCTTTCGTAGGTATTCGAGGAGTGAGAATTGTTGGGATTACCTGTACCGAAGCGCAAGTTTCGCGTTTAGCGGTGTTTGTTTGAATGAAGATAACCGTATAAAAACATGCTTCCGCACCAACCTCATAAAAAAAAGATACTCCTTTGTTTAAAAATAACAAAATTTTGAGATTTTTTAAACTAGAAATTGATAAAATTAACAAAATTTACTATGATTAGAACTGCAAACCAACACACTGTAAAAAATTTGTTAGCGTTACTCCATAAAATTGGTGACAGCTTTGCTGCCTCCATTTTATTGACTAATTTAACCGATATAACTAGCGTTACGTTACACTAATGTGTAATATTACACTAGCTACATCAGTTTAAGTTACACCATTTTATAAGATAAATTACTCCACAAAACCGGCGGCAGCATGTTGTCACCAATTTTATGGAGTAACGTTACATAATTTTTTTACAGTGCACTGCAGACCACTTTGGCAATGCCTACAAAAAAAGCTACTTCGTATCAGTGCACACCTATCTCGACTGGCCCCACCAGTGGCCGAGAGATTCTGCCCTCGAAGCTGGTAGACGGGAGGTGCTGGGTTCGATCCCAATCGCGCCCGTCGGCCTAATCGTTCGAAGTTTTCGTGGTTTTCTTCGAACCTTGGTCTTCCAAGTGCCAATGCGGGTTAGGTTCCCTTAGAAAGACCCCCACGAAGGGCACCCCTCTCCCTTAGGGCCTATATCCCTCGTGTCGATAATTGGCTGACATAAACACAACCAACCAACCTATCTCGATGCTGTTCATCCTACTTTGATCATATGGCATTTCGAGAATTCGTGAAAACCAGCCTATCTTGATTACATGACAGACAAGAAGGGCGGAAGTATAGCGGCCTGTCTCAGTCATTGGATGTGACCAAGACCTTACATTTAGCAGCCCCTATTTCCCCTCACACCCATAATGCATTAAAAACTTTTTAAGACATTTCTTTTCTTTAATCCTTTCATGGGCAAGTAAATGTGTTTCTGTAATATTGAATTCACACAGGAATTTTAAGAAAATTTTATTTCAAAATAAGGAAAAACCTTTTTTTTTTCAACTTTTTTCCACCAAAGTTATAAAAGTAAAATTTAATTAAAAGTTTCTGGTACAAAACCTTCATTAAAATTAGGTGGAATATAATATATCCCACCACCTTTCAAAGGGTTAAATGGACAAAAATTCCTGCTTGCAAAATTGTCGTGGGGAATTCCAAAGGAATTTTTGCCCCAACGCTTCAAGTGCAGTTAATCGGATACTGCATCTACCAACATACCGGTATCTCTCTAAATTCTAGCATCAAAACAAAAACGTTTAGAGTGCCAGATATTTAAACACATATCTATTTCAAGTACTTTGAAATTCTTACGCAGGATTGTCCGTCTTGACCTTTAGACTCTGTTAGAAAGCAATTTTCCTGAATTCTGGCTACAGTAGATTTAAAATGTTTATATATATTTTTTAATTATATATTTATGGAGGGAAAAAAAATCCCGTTTTATTTCTCCTTAAAAATAAGTACAGATACCATTTGGTAAACGTAGATTTAGAGCTGTAAGTTCTAAATCGGACTTAACTTTTAATTTCCCACGTAAGTAATTGAAACGCACAATTGTTCTTCTTATCAAATAATTTTAGAATTATTTAGTACAATGTGCCTATATTGTGGGTAAAATTTGTTTCAGGGATTTGTGGTATAGATACAACAATACAAAGTCTGTCATTTGTGATGAAACCTACGTATTATTTCTCTCAGCCCAACAACAAGGAACATACACCAGCAATAATGCGGTGAAAACGTTAGTGAAATAAATGTTGAGATTTGGTTTTGCTGTATGAAAAATCAGCTAGCATGTCTCAATTTCTTTCTTCAGTTTCCTTCATTAGTAGTCTTCATTTATATTTTTAGTACAATGTATTTAGTACAGTACATTTAATGAAAGACACATTACAAAAGATATTGAAAGTCTGTACGTTATGCATTAATAAATAATCTTCATGATATTTACGAGTTTCATGTTATTCTTAATTTAAATCAAAGTTGGGAGAGCTTAGATGAAGAATTCACGATTCGTGTAAAATCATATTTAAGTCATCAAGCATATTTCACGACTGAAAGTGACGCAGGTGTTGTTCAATAAATAAGCACAGGATGATTAAAAACTTTGCTAATTCTATTTTCTACACATTTAACTATTTACAATATTTACAACGGAAACATTTGGATAATATTTGTTATTCCTCACTGGAAATCCAAGATAATATGTTATTGAAATTTCAACAATTATTTTCTTCTATAACGAAGCAAAGAAAATAGCATGATTTCATATTCGAAAATAAATTTCCCTTTTTAAAATCAAAACATCATTTCTTCTATTTGAAGACCATGACAAAAAACATACGCAGACTACCTGCTGCGTCCAACTTTTTTCATTACTACTTAAAAACTAAACTAAAAGAACAAGAAGAAAAAATGTTTTTTAATATTAACTCTCTAGTCATACCACGTGATCTGGCGTCTTCTGTCTGGCTAAGAGAGGCCCGCTAAAGAGGGTTGCAAAATATTCCGCATACATTCTTACAAACTTTGGCACTAGCCCATGTTCCAGAACAATTTCTTCACAGTAGATGAACGAATTGCAAAATGCTCTACAAAGGTACGTTCCTCTAGAAATCTGCATATTCATCTCAAAATCAATAGTTTGTTGGAAAGCAAGATGTTCTGAAACTTGCTCTGAAAAACCTTAGATATCGTTTTAAACAAATTCTCGTGAATATATTTTCTTCAAGATGTCAGCACCTTATTCTCACATAAATATATTTTTCCCGTTTTATACACACAAGTATCTTAGCTGATTTTCCATACAGTAAGACCAAACAACATTAATTTCTTTAACGTTTTCACTGCATTGTTGCTGGTGTATAATCCTTGTTGTTGTGCTGAGAGAAACAATTCATAGGATTTCATTAGAAATGACAGACTATGAATTTTAGTTACGTACTATTATGTATTTTATTTACGTCGCCAACTGCGTTGGTCGGTGTTTTTAACGAACTCCGAATTAAATAAAAAATTGCCCTATTGACAATGTAAATACCATAAAATTGATCTAGCAGAACGTGATTTATAAGCGTTGGGAATGAAATTCCCATTTGCCTTTTATAGTTATAATTATAGAACTTTCTCCGTATAACTCTGTAACTAATCAACGCAGAACAGTGTTTTATACACGAAAACCTTCACCCAAATATTACCTAGTTGACAATGTAAGTTTCACAAAAACCGTTCAGTAGAACCTGAGTTATAAGTGTTCGGAATGAAATTTACTTTTATAATCGAGTTGTTCTAATGTTAGAACTTTCTCCCACAGCCCAATAACTAAGCAACGTAGAACGATGTGTTCCACACGAAAGCCTTTCCCCAAACATAACCTAACTGACAATGTAAGTCCCATAAAATTCCGTCCGACAGAACGTGATTTATAAGCTTTAGGAATGAAATTCCCATTTGCCTTTTAGAGTTATAATTATAGAACTTTCTCCGTATAACTGTGTAACTAATCAACGAAGAACAGTGTTTTATACACGAAAACCTTCTCCCAAATATTACCTAGTTGACAATGTAAGTTTCACAAAAACCGTTCAGTAGAACCTGAGTTATAAGTAAATTATTTAAAACAACGTTTAAACACACAATAAAACAACATATTTGACCATACGTATACGTTTCGTGAGTACTAGGACTCACATCTTCAGTGTAAAAACTTTAAAAACTCTAAAAACAATATCCCCCCAACTGCATGTACGGTGAAAAAAACCCAAATGTCAAAACACAATACCAAAAGACCATCAAGTTCTGACAGCCAATGAAATTAATGCGGAAGTGAAGAGTCGTGACACAACAAATCCATCCAGAAAGTTGAGATGTATGGTGTACTAGATAAATCATTAACCAAGGAGTCTTTAAATTTATGGATATGAATAGCCTCATAAAAGTCTAAATCCAGAGGAGTAATACATTTCTTGATAATGGTAGCTGAGTCAAAATTAAAATTATGTCCCTCCCCCCAGCAATGAGAGGCGATAGAGGATTTCTGTAATTCTTTTTTCTTTACATAGTTTCTGTGTTCATTGATTCTGTAACGGAGTTTTCGCTTAGTTTGTCCAATGTAGGACAAACCACATTGGCATTGAATGTTGTAAATGCCCCAATAATTATGTGGAGGAATTTGGTCCTTAAGTTGCGAAAAAGATAATTTATTAACCGGTTTAAAAACCACATTAAAATCATAATGTCTTAAGATATTAGCCATCTTAAAGTTAATGCTATTATAAAATGGTAAAATGATAAGATTGGAAATGGAAACCGTAGTAACAGGAGAATCAAGATTATTAACATATTTATTAAGACTATGAGAAATTAAATTATTGATATAAGACAAACTAAAACCTCGATCAATAGCCACAGATCTAATGTAATTTAATTCTGTAATAAGTGAATTATTATCTGAACAAATTAAGCGAGCTCTATTAATCAAATAATGAAAAGCCGAAGCTTTTTGGGAAGGGGGGTGACATGAATTGAAATGGGGGGGGGGGAGTGTGACAGCAAAAGGTTTACGGTAAACGCAAGTGTCAAAGGTATTAGGCTGACGTGTAACCAACACATCCAGAAATGGCAATCTATTATCTATTTCAACTTCGTGAATTGAATGACTGAATCTATTGAGTTTAAAATCGTTAATATATTGTCAACAGAAAATAGAGAAAGGTCCAAGAGTGCAAAAGAATCGTCTACATATCTACAATAAAATGGGAAGTTGATAAGGTTAAACATTTTAACCTCAAAGTAATGCATATATAAATCTGCTAAAAAAGGGCTAAGGGGATTACCCATTGCTAAACCATCTGTCATAGAATAATATTGATTAGAAATTTGAAATGAATTTTGTTTTAAACAAGTACTGAATAACTCAATAATGTGATTGATTTCATAATCTGTGTAATGAAATTCTTTTAATCTAATAGTGAGACTTTGTAGTGCACCTTGAACTGCATTAATTCCGCATTAATTTCATTGGCTGTTAGAACTTGATGGTCTTTTGGTATTGTGTTTTGACATTTGGGTTTTTTTCACCGTACATGCAGTTGGGGGGATATTGTTTTTAGAGTTTTTAAAGTTTTTACACTGAAGATGTGAGTCCTAGTACTCACGAAACGTATACGTATGGTCAAATATGTTGTTTTATTGTGTGTTTAAACGTTGTTTTAAATAATTTATATTTTCACACAAGTTCTGTACTTACTAAGTTATAAGTGTTCGGAATGAAATTTACTTTTATAATCGAGTTGTTCTAATGTTAGAACTTTCTCCCACAGCCCAATAACTAAGCAACGTAGAACGATGTGTTCCACATGAAAGCCTCTCCCCAAAGATAATCTAGCTGACAATGTAAGTCCCATAAAAATCCGTCTGACAGAACGTGATTTATAAGCGTTAGGAATGAAATTTCTATTTGCCTTTTAGAGTTATAATTATAGAACTTTCTCCGTATAACTGTGTAACTAATCAACGCAGAACAGTGTTTTATACACGAAAACCTTCACCCAAATATTACCTAGTTGACAATGTAAGTTTCACAAAAACCGTTCAGTAGAACCTGAGTTATAAGTGTTCGGAATGAAATTTACTTTTATAATCGAGTTGTTCTAATGTTAGAACTTTCTCCCACATCCCAATAACTAAGCAACGTAGAACGATGTGTTCCACACGAAAGCCTTTCCCCAAACATAACCTAACTGACAATGTAAGTTCCATAAAAATCCGTCCGACAGAACGTGATTTATAAGCGTTAGGAGTGAAATTCCCATTTGAACTTTTAGAGTTATAATTATAGAACTTTCTCCGTATAACTGTGTAAATAATCAACGCAGATCAGTGTTTTATACACGAAAACCTTCACCCAAATATTACCTAGTTTACAATGTAAGTTTCACAAAAACCGTTCAGTAGAACCTGAGTTATAAGTGTTCGGAATGAAATTTACTTTTATAATCGAGTTGTTCTAATGTTAGAACTTTCTCCCACAGCCCAATAACTAAGCAACGTAGAGCGATGTGTTCCACACGAAAGCCTTTCCTGCATTTTATGTATTAGGTTGGTGCAAATATAAGGCATGATTTTAAAATGCAACTTATTTTATAAGCATTTTGTATACAGAATTTAATTCTAATGGTATGTATTATACAGGGTGGTTATAATTAAACTTCCCCTATAAACAGCATCGTACAGCGCAAACGGGTGAACGGAATGCAATGAAATTTGGTATATAGTCTATACACGATATCTGCTCACGGAATTTCGAAAAAAAAATTAGTTCCAGAATGTCCACCAGATGGCGCTTTTCCCGGAAAAGCATTAAATTTAACACAATAAACGCCCAAAATAGCCGGTTTTACATTTTATTACTCATAATTCTTGTTCTGGATTGTTAATATTGTTTTTGTATTCCGTTTTGGTCATTTATTGTGTTAAATTTAATGTTTTTTTTTTCGGAAAAAGCGCCATCTTGTGGACATTTTGGGACTAATTTTTTTTTTTCGAAATTCCGTGAGCGCATCTCGTGTATAGTCTATATACGAAATTTCATTACATTCCGCTCACCCGTTTGCGCTATAGGATGCTGTTTATAGGGGAAGTTTAATTATAACCACCCTGTATATCACTTTAAAGCTTATTTTAAGCACTTTCTTTTCAAATTGATTGTTTTATTTATTTAGAGAAATTCCTTATTTATTTAGACTTCAGAAGCTGAGATGTCAAAATAAGATTTTCCTGAAATTTATTTTTAAGAGTTTAAACTCGGTCGCAGTGCAGTACAAACCACTCGAAACACTAGTGAAGTTTAGTGGGAAGTAAGCATCAACGTAAGCACAGTTAACTGTTAGTTTAAAAAATTTCATACATGACATTTCGACCTTAAAGACAAGGGTGGTTTTGGACGACCTCCTGTTATGATGCTTGCCAATTTGATTGCTTTGATGATTGCCAATGATCAGCTGAAGGCAGTAGACGGAGTTGGTCCAACCAAAACAACTTGAGAAATTACTAAATAACTCAGTGTTGACCATTCCAGTATCGTTCGCCACTTAGAGCAAATTGGAAAGGTGAAGAAACTGGATAAGTGTTGCCGCAAGAGTTGAACGACAACTCACGTCGCACAATTGACTCTCCAAAGGTTACACGCAGTAGCCCACGAAACACTACCTCACCCACAGTACTAACCCAACAATGTAAGCACAGTTCACCGTTGGTTTAAAAAATTTCAATGAGATTTCAAACTTCAAGACAAGGGTGGTTGCGGACGACCTTTCTGCTGTTGACGATGATCAGCTGAAGTCAGTAGTCGGAGCTGGTCCAACCAAAACTATTCGGGTAATTACGAATGAACTCAATGTTGACCGTTCCAGTGTCGTTTACCACTTAGAGCAAATTGGAAAGGTGAAGAAACTCGATAAGGGGTTGCCGCAAGAGTTGAACGATAACTCACGTTGCACAGATGACCCTCTAAAAGTTACACACAGTAGCCCACGAAACACTGCCTCAGTCACAGTATTTGTCCATCAACGTAAGCACAGTTCACCATTGGTTTCAAAAATTTCAACGAGAAGCTTCAACCTTCGAGACAAGGGTGGTTGCGGACGACCTTCTGTTGTTGACGATGATCAGCTGAAGGCAGTAGTCGGAGCTGGTCCAACCAACACAATTCGAGTAATTACGAATGAACTCAATGTTGACCGTTCCAGTAACGTTCACCACTTAGAGCAAATCGGAAAGGTGAAGAAACTCGATATGTAGTTGCCGCAAGAGTTGAACGACAACTCACGTCGCACAATTGACTCTCCAACAGTTGCACGCAGTAGCCCACGAAACACTACCTCAGTCACAGTACTTGTCCATCAACGTAAGCACAGTTCACCATTGGTTTCAAAAATTTCAACGAGAAGCTTCAAACTTCGAGACAAGGGTGGTTGCGAACGACCTTCTGTTGTTGACGATGATCAGCTGAAGGCAGTAGTCGGAGCTGGTCCAACCAACACAATTCGAGTAATTACGAATGAACTCAATGTTAACCGTTCCAGTGTCTTTCACCATTTAGAGCAAATCGGAAAGGTGAAGAAACTCGATAAGTAGTTGCCGCAAGAGTTGAACGACAACTCATGTCGCACAATTGACTCTCCAACAGTTGCACGCAGTAGCCCACGAAACACTACCTCACCGACAGTACTTACCATCAATGTAAGCACAGTTCATTATTGGTTTAAAAAATTTTCAACAAGGAGATTTCGAACTTCAAGACAAGGGTGGTTGCGGACGACCTTCTGTTGTTGACGATGATCAGCTGAAGGCAGTAGTCGGAGTTGGTCCAACCAAAACAACTCGAAAAAGTCCTTCCGGCCAGTGCCGGGAGGAAGAGGTAGCTTTCACAATCCTTATTTAAAAAAAGCCAACTTATATCATGCAAACACACGAAGCTCAATTTAGTGGAAACCGAATATAGGAGATTCAATACTAATTTTTATCAATATAATGAATGAGAATTTCGCGAAATTAGTCAGCTTTATCCAAGCTGCTTTTCTTTAAAGTAACTTATATTTGGCTGCCAAATTCGGCAATTTCTTAAAGTTTCTGTCATTTTAAGACAACATGGTGGATGAGGCTAAGCAGTGAACTTGGTCGAGACCTTAGTAATTGCTGTGCACATGCTCACTCACATCAGAATCGGTTAATATATAGGAGTGCTGTCGCATGCAAAAAATCAGATTTTTCAAAATGTCACCCACAATAGAAATTGAAACTGCTATATCTGAGCCATTTTTTAAGGTAAAGACAAACAAAAAATGCTCCTGAATCCTTATATCAAGATCAAATACTTAAGAAAGAAACCTTTTTCAATTTCTAATTTTTTTGCACCTCACTTTAAATATATATATATTTTTTAATTTAATGGCCGCCATTTTGAAACAAGATGGCTGATGAATCTGGCCAGCAAACTTGGTCGAGGTATTGATGTATGCTATCCACATGCCTTTTACATCGAAATAGGTGAATACGTGTGTTATCGCGTGACAAATACAAGATCGTTTCAAAATGTTAGCCATGCTAGAAATTCAAAGTGCTATAAATCAACCATTTTTTAAGATATCAACAAACGAACAAATTTTCAGAAACAAAAACTGCTCCAGAATCTTTGTATCAAGGCCAAACACATAAAAAAAATCTTTTTCATTTTCCAATTTTTTAATAACTCATTTTGAATTTTAAATTTAATTTTTTTAAAATGGCAACCCTTTTAAAACAAGATGGCGAATGAAGCTGGCCAACGAACTCGTTCGAGACATTGGTATGTACTATGTACAGACCAAGTTACATCCAAATCGGTTCATAAATACGCCTGTTATCGCGTGACAAAAATTAGGTCGTTTTAAATTGTCAGCCACAAGAGAAATTCAAAATGCTATTACTCAGCCATTTTTTTTTAGATATAGACGAAAGAAAAACTGTTCCGGAATCTTTGTATTAAGGTCAAACACATACAAAAAAAATCTTTTTCATTTTCCAATTTTTTGGTATCTCATTTAAATTTTTTTATTTCTTAATTTTTTTAAATGGCCGCCATTTTGAAACAAGATGGCGGATGAAGCTGGCCAACGAACTCGGTCGAGATATTTGTATGTACTATGTACACACCAAGGTACATCCAAGTCGGTTCATAAATACGCCTGTTATTACGTGAGAAAAATCAGGACGTTTCAAAATATCAGCCACGCTAGAAATTCAAAATGCTATAACTCAGCCATTTCTTAAGATATAGACGAAACAAAAACTGCTCCCGAATCTTTTTATCAAGGTCAAGCACATAAGAAGAAAATATGTTTTCAATTTTCAATTTTTGGTACCACATTTCAAATTTAAATTTTTCTTAAAAATTTAAATGGCCGCCATTTTAAAACAAGATGGCGGGTGAAGCTGGCCAACGAACCCGGTTGAGACATTGGTATGTACTATGTATAAACGAAGTTACATCCAAATCGGTAAATAAATACGCCTTTTATCGCGTGACAAAATTCAGGACGTTTCAAAATGTCAGCCACGCTAGAAATTCAAAATGCTATAACTCAGCCATTTTTTAAGATATATACGAAACAAAAACTGCTCCGGAATCTTTGTATAAAGGTCAAATACATAAAGAAAAAATATTTTTCCATTTTCAATTTTTTGGTACCACATTTCAAATTTTTAATTTTTAAAAAAATTTTAAATGGCCGCCATTTTGAAACAAAATGGCGGATGAAGCTGGCCAACGAACTCGGTCGAGAGATTGGTATGTACTATGTACACACCGAATTACATCCAAATCGGTTCATAAATACGCCTTTTATCGCGTGACAAAATTCAGGACGTTTCAAAATGTCAGCCACGCTAGAAATTCAAAATGCTATAACTCAGCCATTTTTTAAGATATAGACGAAACAAAAACTGCTCCGGAATCTTTGTATAAAGGTCAAATACATAAAGAAAAAATATTTTTCCATTTTCAATCTTTTGGTACCACATTTCAAATTTTTAATTTTTAAAAAAATTTTAAATGGCCGCCATTTTGAAACAAAATGGCGGATGAAGCTGGCCAACGAACTCGGTCGAGAGATTGGTATGTACTATGTACACACCGAATTACATCCAAATCGGTTCATAAATACGCCTTTTATTGCGTGACAAAATTCAGGACGTTTCAAAATGTCAGCCACGCTAGAAATTCAAAATGCTATAACTCAGCCATTTTTTAAGATATAGACGAAACAAAAACTGCTCCGGAATCTTTGTATAAAGGTCAAATACATAAGAAAAAATATTTTTCCATTTTTAATTTTTTGGTACCACATTTCAAGTTTTAAATTTTTTTTTAAATTTTAAATGGCCGCCATTTTGAAACAAAACGGCGGATGAAGCTGGCCAACGAACTCGGTCGAGACATTGGTATGTTCTATGTACACACCGAATTTCATCGAAATCGGTTCATAATTACGGGAGTTACCGTGTGACATAGGTCAGATATATATATATATATATATATATATATATATATATATCAATTTTGAACGGAGGGTGGTTTCGGGGTCTGGGGGTCATGATCGATGAAAATATACCAAAATTTTTTGAAATCGCTTTCCTCCGAACGGCTGCAATAGGTAGCTTTTTTGTAAAGAAAGCTACCTAAAATTACGAATGAACTCAATGTTGACCATTCCAGTATCGTTCTCCACTTAGAGCAAATTGGGAAGGTGACGTTCATAAGTGGGTGCTGCACGAGTTGAACGACATTTTTGGTCGCACAATTGACTCTCCAAAAGTTACTACACACGTTCCAGATAGCATGCACATTAGCAGCAAGTTTGGTTTTTTTTCTAATATTATCTTGCCGTGACAAATTTGACTTGATAAATTCGCAACAAATCTCTCGCAAGGTATACCATCACCCACTTGCATAAGTGGTTTGTTCTGAAACTGATGCAAGACTGTCTTTAATTCACGAAAGTGACGAAAGCAAACAATCCCTTTCTTGGGAGAATATACAATCAACACATGCGCAGAAATGAAAGAAATTTGGTGCCACTCAAAGGAAAGACACGCACATCATTGTTACTGTTATGGAATCTAATTTTCATTGATTGCTTGACTTAAGGAGCCCAGGAACAGATATTTATTAATTTAACTCTTCAAATGTAGTTATTTTTTGTAAAGTAACAGTTTATCTATAATCTAAACTTATTTCACATAAAAATTCTTACAAATTTAAAAGTTTTGTTAATTTACTACTTTATGTTTACGTCTTCGGCTATTTTAAATTTATATTGAAAATTTTAATTTTTAAATGAATTTTTGTCAATACTATTAGATTTTTCTAAAATATCATTTTAATTGATATTGATTTATTTATTTTTGCCTTTAACCCCATTCGAGTCTATGATTTTTAACCCTTTCGGGACTGCATTCCTTACACAAATTTCATTCGGTTGGCAACGCTTTTTTTTCAACGCTGTACCTATCAAATATAAAAAAAGACGCGAATTTAAAAGTACAAATATTACCTTTCTTTGTTAATGATGATGAAAACGATGCATGCACCTTTTGACGGTGCGTATACATCATAGACCTAAGGGGTGTGTTATAGTATTGTGTAACAGTTGTAAACAGATAGTGTGGTATGACAAAATTGCTACTTTGCAGTATTTTTGAAAGATAAAGGTAAATTTTCTGCTAGCTTGCAAGGAATTTGCAGTACTTTAATCATGGCAGAACTAAATTTTCTACTTGTAAGCCGTTAATTTGCAATAAATTTGATGCAGCAAAAATTTAACTTGCACGACAAATTAGCTGCAAGTTCGAAATGCGGTGACTGCGGAGTTTGCGTTATCTTGCTACAGTCTTGTTATGAACTTTCTGTCTTATCATGTTGAACTTGCTGCAACTTTGCTGGTTTTCAAAGCAAGACTGCTGCAAATTTTCTGCAAACTAAAATTGCTATGTGGGGTTGACCTACGAAACACTACCTTACCCACAGTTCTTACCGGACCTCTCGCCAACCGACTACGACTTCTTTAAACCCCTATACAACTTCTTCAGGGAAAAAAATTTCGTCACTTAAGAGGATGTCGGAAATGCCTTCCGAGAGCTTGTCGCCTCCAGAAGCCCAGACTTTTATGTCATAATAATCACAATAATCGTTTCTCGTTGGAAAAATTGTATTGATTGTAATGACTGTTACTTTGAAACGTAGTTCATACATTTATGTTCCTGTACTGAATGTTCTGAAAAATATCAGTAATTTCAGTTTCCTATTTTAGGATTTTCAGAAGTCAAAATTTGCTACAAAAAGAGAGCCTGTGATAAGTAAGAGATTAACAGCCCCTTTACCAGATTATGACTCCGAAAGATTTCCATTAACTGAAACGATCTTCCAGCGACTATGAAACTTTTGACCTTTTCTTTTATTACTCGAATACTAATATCTACATTGAAAATAACTTACACAGAGCAATTTCAATTTCAATATAATGATCTTCGAATACATATTTTCTCGCTTCATACACCGAAGAGCCATTACATTATGATCACCCTCAATCTATAACAATAAGTTCGCCCAGAAACAAAACCACGGCGCATACGCGGCTGATATTGGAGTATATAAAGCGGCCATGCATTGTATTTCAAAACATAGTGTGATTAGCAGATTTATCAGACTTTGATAAAGGTCAAATCGTTATGGCTCGGCGGCTGGAAACGTCGATATCGGAAACGGCGCGTTTGGTGGGCTGTATACAGGCAGTCATTGTGAGCACGTACCGAAAATGGTGTATAGATGGTGAAACGACAAGTCTCCGTCGAGCGGTGTGTCTCTCGTGGCTCATTGATTTCAGAGGAGAGCGGAGATTGTTACGCATGATTCGTCGTGAACGAAGAATTGCAACAGCCGAAATCGCCCACAACTACAACAGTGGCGACTCAGACAATGTTTCTTAACACACAGTGCCCCATGCACTGTTGCGTATGAGCCTACTCAGCCGACGGCCTAAGCCCATTCTTGTGCTGACAGCACGTCAGCGTCAGCAGCGCTTGCAACGGACCCATGAACATCTGAATTGGACCATAGAATAATAGAAGAATGTTACATGGTCCTACGAATCAAGTTTTCTGGTCCATCACATCGACGGACGCGTGCGAATAACCCGATTTCCAACAGTAGCTCTGGCTCCAGAAGGCACAGTTGTTCGAAGACAAGCCTGTGGCGGCTATATTATCGTGTGGGCAGTATTTTTATGGAGCACATTAGCATCCATAATCCCCATAGAACAATCCCTGATGTATGTGAGCTACTTGAACATCGTTGTAGACGAGGTGCACCCAATTATGAGAAACAATGTTTCCGACGGGTTATTGCATTTACCAACAGGATAATGCCCAATCTCCTACGAGTCTAATCATCAGGAAGTGGTTCGGGGAGCATTCTAGTGAGTTTCAAGTCATATCCTGTCCTCCAAATTCACCTGACATGAATCCAAAATAACATTTGTGGATCCACCTGGAAATCCCAAATCGTGCTGCCACGCTGCCACCTCTCAATATGCGAGAATTTGAGAGCCTGTTGGTGAGCGCTTGGTACCAGAGACCTCAGACTACCTATAAGAACTTTGTCGAGTTGATACCGGGTCGGGTGTTGGCAGTTTAGAGGGCGAAAGTTGGTCCTACGTCTTATTAAACAGGTGGTCATACTGTAATGGCTCTTTGGTGTATATCTAATTAAGAAAGCTTATTTAGTTGACTGAAAACTTGCCCATTTGTTCGAGTCAATTTTCAAATATTTTAGATAGACTTCTTTAACATGATCGCCATTATACTTATTAGGTGAAAATCCAGACTTTTCTCGATTTTCCTCCAAGAGTGGTATTTTCAGACATTTACAGAGTCACAGTACTTATTTCTGTGATGATTCTATGATGCCGTGAACTTATTTTGCATAAACTCTGTTCGGCAACCCCCCTCCCCTCGAAAACCCCCCTATGGCCTAATATCGGGAAAACGTGAAGTCCAGGGTCAAAGGGGTCCCAGACATGAACTATATGTCTGGGACTTTTTTAAAAATATGGGTTTTTTAAACTCTTGAAATTGTTTCAGTTTTCGTTTAATTGATCCATCGGTGGCTCTGCATGAAGTTCATTGACCGTGATAATTTTATTTCCCATAGCCTACGAACGCATATTGATTTTTCACTGAACGATGCCATTTTCTCTCTAAAAATAAATTTAAAAAAAGCAAGTTTCTGCTGTTGCCAAGTACAATAATAAAAATTTTTGAACCAACGGATATATCGATATAATTTTTTTCCACATACTTTGTAAAACAATGCTGTAATGAACTTTTTAAAATCCAGTGACTAATTTATGAATACCCTTGCAATAGATTTAGAAAGTGACACTTTAAATATTTTAAGTATACTGTGTTAAATGTTCTGAGAAATATCAGTAGTTTCAGTCTTAAATCTTTTCTGTTCCGCGAAACTAGTGGATAAAAAGAATACATGGTAGGTAGAGATTAAAAACTCTTGAACTAGATAATGAATGCTAAAGGTTCTCAGTAATATGAACTATCCATTGGCGTCTGTTAAAAGAGTTATTTTATTCTTTGTTAACAATGATTTATCATTCCCATTAAAAATATCTGACACAATCAAAGAACGATTTCAATATAACAATCTTTGGATGCGTATTTTCCCTCCTCATACTTCTCATTACGCAAGCTTATCTAGCTGAATGAAGGCTTGCCCGCTTGTTCGAGTGAATCAGCAATGCAAAATCGTCTCATTTTGTTACCTATAAAATAATAATACCCACATAATTCTTTTGTAACAAGTACAAAATAGATTTATCCCAAATCCTTGATAAGATATGCAAGTTAATCCTAGCGATATTTTGTTACACTTAGATCACCTTCATCAAAATCAAACCAAACAAGAAAACATTTCCCGCAGCGATTCGGCAACTTTGATTACTGTGAAAGGTTGCTTTGTCTTGTCTGTATCATCAGACTGATCTACAATAATGCTTCAGGATGAAAGTGCCGAATCTTTTTAAGTGTCAAGGTTACTTCTTTGTTTATTACTTGATGCTTTATGTGGATGACGGCATATGTTATACAAATTCACTTTCACTTGTGTGTTTTAGTTTATAAAATATTATTTTACTTTACTTTATTCATACTACTCAAAAGGTAAATTTCTTTAATGAAATTAAAACAATATACAGTAATAGTTGAACGGCAACAAGATTCGATTTCGTCGCTCAGTATTTTTTTTTAAAGTTTTTTAATTTGTTTTGTTACCTTTAAATAATAATACCCACATAATTCTTTTGTAAGAAGTATGAAATAGATTTATCCAAATTCTTTAAATGATTTATCCAAATTAAGATATGCAAGTTAATCCTAATGATAGTTTGTTACACTTAGATCTCCTTCATCAAAATCAAACCAAACAAGAAAACATTTTCCGCAGCGATTCGGAAACGTTGATTACTGTGAATAGTTGCTTTCTCTTGTCTGTATCATCAGACTGATCTACAATAATGCTTCAGGTGAAAGTGCCAAATCTTTTTAAGCGTCAAGGTTACTTCTTTGTTTATTACTTGATGCTTTATGTGGATGACGGCATATGTTATATAAATTCCCTTTCACTTGTGTGTTTTAGTTTATAAAATATTATTTTACTTTATTTTATTCATACTTCTCAAGAGGTAAATTTCTTTATTGAAATTAAAAACAATATACAGTAAAAGTTGAGCAGCAACAAGATTCGATTTCGTCGCTCAGTATTTTTTTTTTTTAAGTTTTTTAGTTCGTTTTGTTGTTTTGATACCTTTAAATAACAATACCCACATAATTCTTTTGTAAGAAGTATGAAATAGATTTATCCAAATTAAGATATGCAAGTTAATCCTAATGATAGTTTGTTACACTTAGATCTCCTTCATCAAAATCAAACCAAACAAGAAAACATTTTCCGCAGCGATTCGGAAACGTTGATTACTGTGAATAGTTGCTTTCTCTTGTCTGTATCATCAGACTGATCTCCAGTAAAGCTTCAAAATGAAAATGCCGAATCTTTATAGGTGTCAAGGTTACTCCTTTGTTTATTACTTGATGCTTTATGTAGATTACGGCATATGTTATACAAAAGACGTATACAAATTCACTTTCGCTTGTGTATTTTTATTTATAAAACAGGGTTTTACTTTATTATATTCATATTACTCAAGAGGTAAATTTCTTTAATGATATTAAAAGCGAATAATATATAGTGAACCAAAAACAAAAGTTGGAGAACAACAAGTTTCGATTTTGCCGCTCAATATTTAAAGTTTTTTACTTGTTATTTTGTTACCTTTAAATAACAATAACCACATAATAACGATAAAATAGATTTATCCCAAGTCCTTGATACGATATGCAAGTTAATCCTGGCGATACTTTGTTACACTTAGATCGCCTTCCAACCAAATAAGAAAACATTTCCCGCAGCGATTCGGCAACGTTGATTACCATGAAAGGTTGCTTAAAGTAATCAAAAGCAAGAACAAAGATATTCTTTAAACGGGTTCGTGGACCTGTCGGTAATGTGGGGAATGAACATGCAGATTCCTTGGCAAAAGAAGCAACCAAAGCCACATCAAATGTCAAATATAAATTTTTTCCTAACCCTCCTTCTTACTCGAAGAAGCTTCAAAACTCCTCTCTGCACCAGCAATGACAGATCAACTGGGACTATAGTACTACAGGACGGTACACACATGCTTTAGCCCCAAAAGTTTCGGAAAAGAGAATCCTTCGACGTAGAAACCGTTTTCTGTTTGCAACCAACCATGGCCTATTTTCATCCTATCTTTATAAATTTGATAGGGTTCCTTCTCCATTATGTATAAGTAGTCAGCGAGCAACATCTTTGCATTATATCTTGAACTGCACCCTTACCTCATATTATCATATAAGAAGATCTTCAACAATTTCTTTGTCCCAGTTGTTCTCTGTGGGTTTTGTCGAAACCATCATTTTATCAAAAGATAATTGACTGTGTCAAACTTTTAGAGAACAACCATCATTTGTTTCAAAATGTTTTGTCATTTATAGATGATGAGGAAGACGTGTCTTAACAAATAGACAGATACCATCAATTCAAAATCAATTCTTAGCAACAAACAACACGGCTGTACTATAAATGAAATAATTGCATGAACATTAGACTTTTAAACTTTTGTATATAATTATATAATATTTATCATAATTATTCACTATTTTACCTATTCTATATGTTCTACATTTTTTTTAAAATTATAAATCTCTAATTTATTAAATAAATACTTAGCATTTTATTGTATTTTTGCAGAACGCTCAGCAGCGAAATTGAGCTTTTGCCGCTCCAACAGGTTAAAAAAATCCTATTATCTATTGTTTCATTATTTTATTAATTACAAAGATCTAACTTTTTTCGGGAACGCTAAAAAAAATAGGACTTCCCATTGTGAATATAATGTATTTATATTGCATTTAATCTTTAAATTCTCAATTGGCTTTCCTGCGGGTCCTTCGGAGCCCGTTTCTTTGGTGGTGGTGATGGTGGTAGTAGATGCAAACCGCTGTGTGGGGCTTGTGAGTGCTTAAGCCATTTGGTAGGCCCTTCCTAGCTGACCCTGTGAAAGGTGGCTTTGTCTTGCCTTTATCATCAGACTGATGTAGAATAATGTTTAAGGATGAAAGTGCCGAATTTTTTTAAGTCTCAGGGTTACTCATTTGTCTATTACTTGCTGCTCTGTGTGATGCCATATTTTACAAAAATTCACTTTCGCTTATATATTGTTACTAGGGGGCTCTGACCCCTGCAAGCTACGCTCGCCAACCCCAGTTCAGACACCGCAGAATCTAAAAACACGCTAATGTGATCGGTTTTAAAAATATTATAGAAGATTGAATTATACTGAAAAAAGCTGTGCAGATCTCCCTGTAAACGGGTTTCTATTCAATTTCCTTTGATTTCAAAAATTTCAGGCCGAATCAGTTGCTGATAAGACATCCAATGGTTGTTTTCGTGTTTGATTAAAGAGGATCGGTTAAACGTTTGAAAAGAAGCTAAAATAAAATGTATTAAGTGTACAGAGTCTTTGTCTCCCGGTATTTTAAAACAATTTCTATAACAATAGCCTAAGTCATGTGACTATCATCAAGAGTTCCGGGCGAACAACTTCGCTTTTTATATTCCTGGTGCCATTTTGGTACTTTAATGTTAGCCAGGTACAGGGGATAAGTCGCCAAATATTATTCTACCGCCATCATTTCATCTACCGGGTGTCCCAAAAAGGACTGACTGATTTTAAAATTCAATAACTTGCAAACGGTGACAGATATTTAAAAAATTTTTGCAGGAGGGTTATGCATAAGGTCAAAAGTTTTATTACAGTGATTTTCGATTTTAGTTCGAATTACAAACAATAGATGGCGCTGTAAGCAATAGTCGCTAAATACAGGCTCGATTTCTGGTCCTTTCTCTTGTTCCATGTTGAAAAAGGAGATGGAAATGTATTATCCGGGCCACGAAGTACCAAAAATCGAGCCTGAATTGAGCGTCTGTTGATCGCAGCGCCATCTATTGTTTGTAATTCGAACTAAAATTGAAAATCACTGTAATAAAACTTTTGACCTTATGCATAACCCTCCTGCAAGAATTTTTTAAATATCTGTCACCGTTTGCAAGTTATTGAATTTTAAAATCAGTCAGTCCTTTTTGGGACACCCGGTATATTATAATAGTCCAAGTCATGTAACTGCCATAAATAAATACGTTCTGATCCCTTCGTTTTTCATATGAAAGTTTGGCCCAGATATCATATAAGACCCCATATTGGCGCGATTTTTTTCCGACCCTAATTTGGGGAAAACATCAACAGCATAAACAACAACATCCGGCTTATCAAATCAAGCAAAATAACGATACTATGGCGCCAGTTAAGTACCCGTTGCGTATATGACATTGGCGTCAGAAAAAAATCGCGCCAATATGGGTCCGTATATGACATCTGGGCCGAAAGTTTTCCCTTTTGATTAAAAAATCAAATTTCCTTTTCGAATAAAACTACATAAAAGTTTCCATGGTCGCAAAGAATTCTTGGTGCCGGGTGCAAATCTCGCCAATAGCTATTTTTCAACTCGCCAGTTAGCATTTTTTTTTTCGAGTGGTAAATTAAAATATTGCTTTGAAGTTGAAATAAAATGTCATCGTTTGTTACATCATTTAATATTTGGCCAGATGCCATATATTTTTTAAGAAAATTTGGCGAAAACCTCGTTTTCGAATACCAGTTACATATGTATTTTTGGTACTACTTAGTTATCCCGTCGACCAAAAATCTATCACCAAACAAGATTAAATGCCAATAATGCTTGATCGTAAATGTCACATTCACTTGACTTGAAGCAAGTTACACGTCTTTACGTCATTAAGTGATTTTTATTTCGACGTTTTATTTGTATATTTATTAATGTTATGTACTATTTTCTTTGTTCTTTCGTTATTTAAAATAAAAATTATGTCAATTTGTATAATTTGGCGAGTGGTTTGGCGATTTATATAATTTGGCGAAATGGATCGATGGAATAACTATGTAGTACCGTATTTTTTAATTAATTTCTATTCTTTTTTATTTTTAAAGGAAAATAACAAAAAAATAATTAACTATAGAACAAAACAATTTATGTAATTAAAAAAAAGAAAAGAAAGTAAATAAACGTTTATTATTAAATAAACAACAATAGCCGGGTTACCTTGTCAACCAAAATAATGCCATTTTGGCGCCAATCAGATACCCCGGTGCGTATATGACATGTGCGCCTAATATTTTTCTTTTCATTTCTTTAAAAAAAAAAATAAAGACCTGAAAGCCATTTATTTTAAATGTTTCAGTTTGTATTAAATAAAATGATAATGAAATACGAATTGAATTATGAATAAAAGTAACATGATACATTTCTTAGCATACATTTAATGGAGGCCAAACTTCTCACCAAATTAGTTTAAAATAGTAACCTTTTCTAAAATCTGAAAAAAAAAAAATATCTGTTATGATTAAAATTTGAGTTGCCATCATTAGAGAAAAGAATATAAAATTAGAAAAAAAAATAATATTTCGAAAACTAATTCGAATTTAAAAATTCTAATACCAGTTTTGAGATCTGCAGATTACGGATTTTTGGTCTTAATTTCATCGCAAAGTATTCCGTATTTTAGAAGAAATCGCCGTGAAACATAATCAGTTGTTTAATCAGTCGTTTCATAGAATCGTTACATAAATTCGTTTCATAATATCCGTTTCATTAGGATTTTATATATATATAGGGTAGATTTATAAAATATTATTTTACTTTATTTGGTTCATACTACGCAAGAGACAAATAAATTTCTTTAATGAAATAAAAAATAAAGAATACACAGTGAACCAAAAACAAAATATATATATATCAATCAATTTCATTCTTTTTTCGGGGTAAAGATGGCAACACCAAACATTATTGTTAATCATCCAGTTCCAATTTACATTTTTTCCTTTCTCACACCAGATGGCACCAAAGTTATGGATTTCAGTCAGATAATCAACTGTAGGCCCACATGTTAAAATAGTCTTAACTTTGTTTTACCATCCAGTCATGCTGCAGTTGTGCTTCCTAGTATGTAATTTAGGTATTTTGCTCTATTAATTTTTAATATCCTGTGTGAGGTGTATCTTTTTTAGATCTCTTGGATTTTTATTATCTATTTTCTGTTATTTTTGCGTTATAGGGAGCTAAATTTTGTCATTTTAGGCTTAATGTCGACAAAATTGGATGAAATAACGCATCTTCTATGAATGAACACACAAGCTCCTCTGAAGATTCTGTGAGTTATTCATAGTTTCTTATTTTACATACTGGTTTCCTATGTTCATTTCTAATTCATCTTTAGAACTTTACCAATTTATTCATATATTTGTGATTTTAATTTTATTATATATATATATGTGTATATATTTAATTTTGATTATGTTTGTTTTGTTAACAATACCCTCATTATTATTTTGTAACAAGTATGAAATACACTTACCCAAATTCTTGGTAAGATATGCGAGTTAATCCTAGCTATATTTTGTTATATTTGGATCGCCTTAATCAAAATTTGCTTGAATCAAAATCAAGCAAAACCAGAAAACAGTTCCCGATTCGGCAACGTTGATTACAATGAAAGGTTGCTTTGTCTTATCTGTATCATTAGACTGCTCCAAAATAATGTTTAACCCTTTCAGGGGCAGAGGAATTCTGATCGTAAAGTGATGAAATAATTGACTGACACCAGAATATTCAAACGAATTTCTTACTAAATAACAAAACGCTATTTTGCTCTTTAATTACAAAAGCAATATTTTATTAAAATATTCTTGGTCCCAGTAGTCAGTTTTGGAATTAAAATTAGGTGGCTAGACCCTCTAGCCACCGCCCTTGAAAGGGTTAAGGATGAAATGGCCGAATCTTCTTAAGAGGCTACGTCAGTCAAGTGAAAAGACCAGTTCGCTAATGCTAATCCTATGGAAGAAATTTATAAAGATATCTCGGTTGCATTTTAATATTTTTAAATGATTTTTTTTGCATTGGTTAGCTGAGGTCGATCTCTACATCTGCCGTTTATTACTTTTTCGATTTCGATTACAGATTTTTTTTATATGGATGCTTTCTGTTTCGAAACCGGTTCCGAAAATGAAAGTGTCCTCATCAAAAATATCTGTACACAAAATCGAAAAAGTAAAAAACGGCCTTTGTACAGATCGATCTCAGCTAGCCAATGCAAAAAAAAATCATTTAAAAATATTAAAATGCAACCGAGATATCTTTATAAATTTCTTCCTTAGGATTAGCATTAGCGAACGGGTCTTTTCACTTGACTGAAGTAGCCTCTTAAGTCTCAAGGTTACTCCTTTGTTTAGTACTTAATGCTTTATGTGGATGGCGCCATATGTTACACAAATTCACTTTCGCTTACATATTTTTATTTATAAAACTAGGGGGCTCTGCCCCCTTCGAGCTACGCTCATCAACCCTCGTTCAGACACCTCAGACTTTACCAGCACGCTAATTTGATCGGCTTTAAAAAGATTTCGGAAGATTGAATTATAATTTGAATCTGACAATCATAATCTGACGTAATTTTCACCAAACTTTTCTTTCTCTTTTTAATATTCACGTAAAAATACTTTTGTTAGAAATGAAATATTATGATCATCTTAAAATATCAAATAAACGTCTCGCGCAATTTTTAAATTTAAACTGTTTTGCAGTACTATTTTTTTTTCATTTTGCGTAATAAGTGTAATGTGACGTAAATGTGACGTAATTCTCCTATTTAAGACTTCTAGCGCATGCTAATGAAGTTATTATTTTACAATATTTTTTTCTTTTAAAATTCACGTGTAAATATAGTTTTTATGACGTAATTTTCAATGTGTTCCTGCTTTTTATATTTTCTGTTTATAATAGTCACGTGTAAAATAAATTTTTTATTTGAAGCAAACATTGTTTGCGCTGTTTATACAGTTGGCAACAGTTTAAATTAATACAATTTTCTAAAATATGTAAAAAATATCTCTCGAAATGCTGAAAATTTGAATTTAAAATAGAAAAAAACCTCAAAAAATGAGTCAAATTAAAAAACTAAATGCAGTCTGCATACCGGGAAATTCTGACGCATAAAATAATCTAAAAATGATTAAATTCCTATGTACTTTTTTTGATCCTATAAAACTTTTTTAATGGAACGATTTTGTCCAACTTTGGCATTAAATATCTCTTAAAATAATTCTTCGATTTGAAAACTGTCTACATCAGCGTGTTTATCAAACATTTCTCTATAATACTACCGATTTTCATATTTTTGTATGCAACAGTTTTTTTAATATTAACGAAGAAAGGCCATGCTTAAGCATTCAAATTGGATGCCGATCTGCCTAGAATATCTACGCAGATTTTCATTGGTCGATTTCCAAATCAAAACTTTTTTATATATATAGAAGGGTATTATTTTACTTTATTTGGTTCTTACTACTAAAAAGGCAAATTTCTTTAATGAAATTCAAAATTAATAATGCAGGGTTATCTAATATGATGTAGGGTATTTTCAAATACTATAATAAGCTCATTTTGGAACATACACTTACCAAGAGGGATTTAAAATGATGGAAAACTAAAACAGTTTCACTTTCCCCTTTGCTAGTAGCGCTGCGAAAGTTGTGGTGACGCTACTATCGCTATAGCCTAAAACCAGTGGTGTAGTCCTGGAAAAAAAAGTGGGGGGACGCTCATAGTTTCGGACATTAGGGTCTATATCACACGCAAGGCAAACTTTATTTTGAATCTTTCTTTTCATTTTCAATTGCAGAGAAAAGTAATTGAAAAATTAAAATTTAAATTTAAAAATTAAATTAAAATTAATTTTTAATTAGTTTCTTTTGGACACTAATTAGCTTGCTATAGAATTCAAAAATTTAAAACCTTATTTCATGGCTGAAATTTTTTGGAATAGAATTCGTAATTCAGTAACACTGATTCAGGCAACGAAATTTTTATTAGAATTTGTGTTGCATTATTTATTTTGGAAATAGTTATAAAATAACTGTTTTCCAATGAGAACATTGAAGATTATTGCATTTTTACTTTATGGTTACTGTAAGGAATTTATTGTAATCATGGAAAAGAAAAATAAGGCTGTGAAATTTTGGCACATCTTTACTTTTTGAAGCCCCCTGAATCCATTTTGCCTATTTTTACAACTATACATGTGCGTATACATGTGTGTATGTTGGTATTTCCTTAGTCTTTTTTTCTCATGTGTGTTTGAACGTAATAGCGCTCAAACGGTGTTTTCGACTGGGCTCAAATTTTTCAAGTTATACATGATGAATAGACTATTTAATATTCTGAGACTATATGCCACTGTCCGAACTCTAATTTGGAAGAAATTTGACTCGGTTTTTGCATCTAGGCAATTTTTAAACGAACTTTTGACCAGAAAGAACAAATAAGTACTGTTTACGTGAGAAAAAATATCTAAAAATGTGACCAAGGCCGAAGATAATCAATAAATAATGCTTTTTATTGGCCCGAAGAATACGTTTAGTACTCAAATGCTGACCCAAATCGAATTTTTAAAAAAAATATATGGATTTTTAAGAGTGGAAATAGATAAATATCCTTTTACAGAACATGTCCAAAAATTGCGTTTCATCAAGATTACTTAAAAAAAAACTTGAAATAGAAACTTTAAATTAGTAACTATATGTTACTTCTAATGTGTAAATGCAATACTTGAAAAATTTTTCTTTCAAAAATTAGAATTTTAACGGTGTGAAACGCGGAAAGAAGATTCTAAAATTTTAGTTTATCACGAAACTCAAGAAACGTAAAACATAGCACTTATATATTTTCAGGACTACTGGCTTAAAACTTTTTTAGGTAGCTTTCATTACAAAAAGCTACCTATTGCAGCCGTTCGGAAGAAAGCGATTTCAAAAAATTTTGGTATATTTTCATCGATCATGACCCCCAGACCCCGAAACCACCCTCCGTTCAAAATTGATATATATATATATATATATATATATATATATATATATATATATATATAACCATTAATTAAACATAACCTACCACCATCAAAAACCGTAATATTGTGAATTAAAGCTGTAAGTATAAAATAAAGTGCCAAATAATTTATTACAAGAATTATTATGGAAGAAAAAAGAAGAAAGTGGACACCGACAAATAATGGAAAAGCTTATATATTGAATTACGTTTTCAAGGGCACAGAATTCAATGATATAAGCAAGATGGTTGTTTTCTGTGAGAAAAAAAAAGCTAAAGCTAAAATTTTTTTCTTTTCTCTGTGCCGGAACAACCATTATAATCAAGTGAATAGATTCAAAATGAAAACAGAATAGAATCAAATAATATGAAATGGAAAATTCAATAAAACCAATTTAAATATCTATAGCATATAAAATAGAAATATTACACAACATACCAATTAATATTTCAGTTTTTTCAAATATATATATATATCTGACCTATGTCACACTCTAACTCTCGTAATTATGAACCGATTTCGATGTAATTCGGTGTGTACATAGTACATACCAATGTCTCGACCGAGTTTGTTGGCCAGCTTCATCCGCCGTTTTGTTTCAAAATGGCGGCCATTTAAAAATTTTAAAAAAATTTAAAATTTGAAATGTGGTACCAAAAAATAAAAAATGGAATTTTTTTTTTCTGATGTATTTGACCTTTATACAAAGATTCCGGAGCAGTTTTTGTTTCGTCTATATCTTAAAAAATGGCTGAGTTATAGCATTTTGAATTTCTAGCGTGGCTGGCATTTTGAAACGTCCTGAATTTTGTCACGCAATATAAGGCGTATTTATGAACCGATTTCGATCTAATTCGGTGTGTACATAGTACATACCAATGTCTCGACCGAGTTCGTTGGCCAGCTTCATCCGCCATTTTCTTTCAAAATGGCGGCTATTTAAATTTTTTTTATTTAAAATTTGAAATGTGGTACCAAAAAATTGAAAATGGAAAAATATTTTTTTCTTATGTATTTGACCTTTATACAAAGATTTCGGAGCAGTTTTTGTTTCGTCTATATCTTAAAAAATGGCTGAGTAATAGCATTTTGAATTTCTATTGTGGCAGACATTTTAAAACGACCTGATTTTTGTCACGCGATAACAGGCGTATTTATGAACCGATTTGCATGTAACTTGGTCTGTACATAGTACATACCAATGTCTCGACCGAGTTCGTTGGCCAGCTTCATTCGCCATCTTGTTTCAAAAGGGTTGCCATTTAAAAATAAATTAAATTTAAAATTTAAAATGAGGTATTAAAAAATTGGAAAATGAAAAAGATTTTTTTTATGTGTTTGGCCTTGATACAAAGATTCCGGAGCAGTTTTTGTTTCTGAAAATTTGTTCTTTTGTTTATATCTTAAAAAATGTTTGAATTACAGCACTTTGAATTTCTAGCATGGCTAACATTTTGAAACGATCTTGTATTTGTCACGCGATAACACACGTATTCGCCTATTTCGATGTAAGGCATGTGGATAGTATACATCAATACCTCGACCAAGTTCGCTGGCCAGATTCATCAGCCATCTTGTTTCAAAATGGCGGCCATTAAATTAAAAAAAAATATATATATTTAAAGTGAGGTGCAAAAAAATTAGAAATTGAAAAAGGTTTCTTTCTTAAGTATTTGACCTTGATATAAGGATTCAGGAGCATTTTTTGTTTGTCTTTACCTTAAAAAATGGCTCAGATATAGCAGTTTCAATTTCTGTTGTGGGTGACATTTTGAAAAATCTGATTTTTTGCATGCGACAGCACTCGTATATATCAACCGATTCCGATGTGAGTGAGCATGTGCACAGCAATTACTAAGGTCTCGACCAAGTTCACTGGTTGGCCTCATCCACCACGTTGTCTTAAAATGGCAGGCACTTTAAGAAATCGCCGAATTTGGCAGCCAAATATAAGTTACTTTAAAGAAAAGCAGCTTGGATAAAGCTGACTAATTTCGCGAAATTCTCATTCATTATATTGATAAAAATTAGTATTGAATCTCCTATATTCGATTTCCACTAAATTGAGCTTCGTGTGTTTGAATGATATAAGTTGGCTTTTTTAAAATAAGGATTATGAAAGCTACCTCTTCCACCCGACACTGGCCGGAAGGACTTTTTTTAATTAGACCAATGTCAGACGGGCGTCTTTTTTGCTCAAAAAATCGCCATGGAATGAGGAAAAAAGTTAAACTCAATGAAAGCTGCATTAAAAATCACTAAAAATTCAGAAATCGCAGAGAAAAAATTTACTACATTAATCTACCAGAGAATTGAAACCGAATGAAAAAAAATCGCCCGAAAACCCAAAAGACTCAAAAATTGTATTAATAATTAACAAAAAAAAAAAAAAAAAAAAAATCAAAAATCACGGTATGAATTATCAAAAAAAATTTATTGAAAAGAGGACGAAATACGTTAAACTGCAGTAAAAGATTGGAACAGGTAAAAAAACTTTAAAATTCCCATAAAAAATTGTGAGAGATTCAAAAATCACTACTCGAATTCCGAATAAATTTTATTGAAAAGTGGAAAACATTTATTATAATGGGACTGAAAAATTTAAACAGGATTCCTTTTACTAATGTAGAAAAATCACGGCGAAATGTATAAAAATCGCTAAAAATTCATAAAAATCGCAAAAGACAAAATTTATTAAAGTGGGCTAAAACATTGTGTCGCGGAATGAAAAACGGTAAAAATCAGCAGAAATTACAATCTGAGGACGCAATCGTGAAAGGACGAAATCTATTACATTAGGGCTAAGAATTTGAAACCAAATTTCTTTTTCGAATGTCATAAAATTGAAACGAAACGCGAAAAAAATAAAAGCTGAAATTCGCATAAATAATTCTCCAAAAATAAATCGCTGTAAAAATTCTAAATAAACTTTATTGAAAAAGTTTTAAGACAAAATTGGCTACTATTGGACTAAAAAATTGAAACTGAATTCCTTTTATTAATGTGAAAAAAATCACCGTGTACGGTAAAGAAAAAAAAAAGTTAAAAATCGCAAAATAATCAAATTAAAAAAATCCGAAAACTGGCTTCGAAGTGCATAATTTTAGGCATAAATGTACATCGCCTGCATCTTGTAGCTGTATGTGCAGCAGTCTTTTCAGCACATAGACCACACAGACCAAACACTGTCTTTATTATTATAGATTTAGTTTTGTTTTCGATTTTGATGTAGAAGCATATCTCTCTATTAAAGGAAATCTTAGTTAAAATTTATTCTTGTTTTTGTTATACTTCTTAAATATTTTTTATCAGAAGAAAGCATTGGAATCTTTTTGATGGATTTACACGTTTTATGTTGATCTGAATATAATTTGAGAATTTTTTGAAAATTCCTCGCTGGATACATATTTTGTAGCCTAGCCACTCTATTCCAAAAACTGAAGCATAGAATTTAATCAAATATCATATTTAATTAGACCTTAACACATACAAGTACTAATCAGGTTTTGGTGTACATAGCCCAACAGGTGGCATTGCTATGTTGTAATTTTCACAATTTATATATCTATATCTCAGCATCTATGTTATGAAATTTCACCCAATTTCACATTCACTTAACCCTCGACATAAATTGATGCTGATTAGATTTTGAAGTATTTCGCCCAACTACTGTGTCGCATTTTTAACGATTTCCATCATAGTCTGATTTCCGCATGTTTGGGATGGAATGTCATCAAATTTAATATGAAAGTTGATTATGAATAACTGTTTATTCAATATTGGTTTTGATCACTCTACAGAGTGCGTTGCCATACTATGCTTTTTCTGATGAACATCATAGCTTATCTCAGATTTTGTGTAGAAAGTAACTAAAATTTAAATTAAAATTTTTAATGTTTAAGGTTAATAATTAACAATATATATGTTAAATTAATTTAAAAATTTAATATTCAACAATTTGAATTAAAAGTTCGTACTACTTTAACGACAATTATGAAAGTGAGCGCTCAATATTGAACACTTTCTATCTTCGTGCAATAGAATATTTAAGTATGTTTAAATAAAGCTGTGTACATTGCTTAATAACTATCTTTGTAAAGATAACGAATTGACATATTTTCTAGGGTATTTTTAAAAAAATTGTTTACATATTTAGAAAAACTCGATGCAGCATTTTTTGACAATTGGCCTCTTTTAGCTTCCTTTTTTAATATACCTAAATGGTTCCTTGAAGTCCCTTTTTTAAATAAAATGACCCCATTCATACTTTTGGGGGACTAAATTGTGTTGGGAGCCTTATAATATAATCGGAACACGTTTCAGACTTAACCCATAGATGACAATGTGATGGATTTTTTTGTCTGGCCTTGTAATTGTGCTTATAAATGTTTCGTTGCACCGTTTTCCATAGTATTGTTTTCCATAGTTTTCCATGCAATTCAAATAATTATCGTGGTGTTTGGAAATATTTTTTAATGTCCCTGTAAACGAATGATAAATGCTATTTCCGATAGGGAACATGTAACGAATTTCAAATGTCATTTTTGTTATATTTAAAATATTATAACTTCATTAATGTCTATTTCAAACAATTTCTGCCAATAAAGCGTAATATGAAAGAACGCTCTTTTTGTTTTCGCGTAAGCGAAATACTAATGATATACACATCATTTACAATAGTGATGTACTACATTGAGCCTCAAAAATATACATAAAATTTTGCCGCAATACAAACTTATGAAAGTTAAAATGTGAATAGGCGAACCAGCACAGTAAACACTTTCAACTTTGTTGAAAAGTATTAAAAACCAATACCTTATTTCTAAAATTATTAATTTATTTGTGAGTTCATTAAAAAAAAAAAAATAATAAGTTTGGAAAATCTGCGTCCTCCCGCGTCTCTAGCGTCCCCCTTGAAAATATAAAGTAAGGGGACGGTCGAGAAAAAATAAAAAAGTGAGGGGACGCCGTCCCCCCGCGTCCCCCCTCGACTACACCACTGCCTAAAACGGCGCCTCAACAAGAAGAGGCATTTTGCGTTCGGCAGTATGCGAAAGTATACGGAAACTTTAGTCCAATGTGGTTTTCTAGACGTTTTGAAAAAGGTAATTACTACTGACAAAAGCATTCGTAATTGGTATCCTCAATCTGAAGAAACAGGCTGCCTTTGCAAGTTTGCAACCAAGTGACTTTTTCTTGTGCTTTTTCAACCATCACACCATGTGACTTTATCTTGTGAGGCTTTGTGAAAAACAACGTGTATGCCGTGGTATCGTTATCCCACAACTTCGGCACCCTAAATCACGCACCGGTGATGACCTGAACTTTATAACACCAGATATGCTTAAGAACCTACACTAGTCACGGGAAGAAGCGAGAACGCTAATGTTAAATCTATGGGAACGTTATTTTCAAATATCTCGCTTGCATTTTAGTATTTTTAGATATATTTTTTTTTTTTTGCATAGGATAGCTGAGGTCTATCTCTAACCGGGCTAGTTTTTGCTTTTTCGATTTTGGCTATATATACATATATATTTTATATTAGGATAGTTTCAATTTCAGAACAAGTGCCACCAGGTTCCGAAAATGAGAGTAATTTTTTTTTTTTTAACCTGACACCAAAATCAAAAAGTAAAAACTAGCCCCGTTAGATATCGTCCTTAGCTATCCTATGCAAAAAATCCTTCAAAATATTTAAATCCAGGCAAGAGATTTGAAAATAACTTGCCCATGATATTAACATTAGCTTCCAGGTCTTTTCATGTGACTAGTGTAGGACCTTAAACGAGTTTAGTACGAACTAGACTATCTTTTGTACATTATCCTTGTAACTGAAAGACGTCATGTGGAACATTTATAATCTCTCTCTCTCTATTCTAAAAAAAAGTAACTACCGCTGTCACCGCCGCCGCCGCCGGTTTTGAATTTTTTGTGACCGGAGGTCTTTCTGCGTTAATATTAAGAAAAATAATGCATACAAAAATATGAAAATCGGTAGTGTTATACAGAAATGTTTGATAAACACGCTGATGCAGACAGTTTTCAAATCGAAGAATTATTTTAAGAGATATTTAATGCTAAAGTTGGACAAAATCGTTCCACTAAAAAAGTTTTATAGTAGCAAAAACTATACATCGGAATTTAATAATTTTTAGTTCCTTTTATACGTTATAATTTCCCGATGTGCAGAATTGATTTATTTTTTTAATTTGACTCATTTTTCGAATGTTTTACATGTATTTTAAATTCAAATTTTCAGCATTTCGAGAGATATTTTTTACAGATTTTAGAAAGTGATATTAATTTAAACTGTTGCCAACTGTATAAACAGCGGAAACAATAATATTTGCTTAAAATAATATATATATTTATACGTGTAATAAATTAAAAATTTATTTACACGTGACTATTATAAACAGAAAAAAACATTTGGAATTAGAATTAAATAATTATGTACAAAAAGCAGGAACTCATTAAAAATTACGTCATAAAAACTATAATTACACGTGAATTTTAAGAGAGAAAGGAATTTGTAAAATAATAAATTTATTAACATGCGTTAGAAGTCTTAAATAGGAGAAATTACGTCATATTTACGTCACATTACAGTTATTACATAAAATGAACACAAAATAATATTGCAAAACGGTTTAAATTTGCAAATTGCGCTAGACATTTATTTGATATTTTGAGAGGATACTTTTCAACTATTTTTCTTAGGAAAGCGCAAATAATATTTTATTTCTAACACAAGTATTTTCACGTGAATATTAAAAAGAGAAAGAATAGTTTGGTCAAAATTACGTCAGATTAAAAACGATTAATTTAAAATGTCTCATTTAAAAGAACTTTCTTTTCGCTTTGTTAAAAAATACCGGGAAACAGAGACTCTGTTTACTTAATTCCTTTTATATTAGCTTATTTTGAAATGTTATTACACGTGTCTACGTCATCAAGTTATTTTTATTTCGACGTTTTATTTGTATTTTTATTAATGTTGTACTAATTTATTTGTTCTTTCATTATTTAAAATAAAAATTATGTCAACTTGTATAATTTGGCGAGTGGTTTGGCGATGTATATAATTTGGCGAAATTAGTCGACGGGATAATCAAGTTGTACCGCAGCGGATTTGGCGTTAAAATTTCCCCAATCAAAGAGAAATGAATAGAAATCCGTTTATAGGGAGATCGCCACTGTTTTTTAAATTATAATTCAATCTTTCGAAATCTTTTTAAAGCCGGTCACATTAGCGTGCATTTAGAGTCTGCGGTGTCTGGACGGGGGTTGGCGAGCGTAGCTCGTAGGGGGCCGAGCCCCCTAGTGCAATAAAAGGAAACTGTTTGAATTTTCTTTCATTTAAATCTGTTCAGGTAACTGGATGGGATAGTATTTTAAAATACCGTACATCATTTTGAATAACCTTGTATAGCTTTATAAAGAGACTTAACAATATTCAAGGCTGGAGTAGCACAGTTGAAGTTTATTCCAACAGAGCGAAAAATGTCCAGACCAGGGATCGAACCTGGATACTTGGCGTGCCGTGCCAATGCCTTACCTGTTAGGCTATCTAAACGATACCTGGCTGACATAATTCACTCTTATTAGTTGGACTTGGCTGCGAACTGCAGCGTTAGTTTCATTCATCCGAGCTATAACTATAGCATTTACATGATGAAAGTTCTTTAACACGGAAACTCCTGTATACGATGTAATTAGGTCATAATGAGCTAGGAGGAATGAAACTAGCGCTGCAGTTCGCAGCCAAGTCCAACTAATAAGAGCGAATTATGTCAGCCAGGTATCGTCCGGATAGCCTAACAGGTAAGGCATTGGCACGGCACGCCAAGTGTCCAGGTTCGATCCCTGGTCTGGACATTTTTCGCTCTTTTGGAATAACTTCAACTGTGCTACTCTAGCTTTGAATATGATTTAATCCAGTTGGAAAAAATATTCGTTCCCTTCATTATGAGACTTAACAAGTACAGTAAAATCAACTTTTACTTAATTTAACATCAGTAACAACCAATGACATACAGGGACGTCAGTGGCGTGGCGTGAAAATTTTCGGTGGTCATCGCAATTATTTAAGTTTGTGGTGAAAAATTATTAACTCTAAAATTCAATGGTTGAATGTTCAAAAAAGAAACTTTAAATCTTACCCTCACTTATACATGAACTCCAAATGTTCTGCTAAAACTGGATCGTAGAGTTTTAAAAGCTTATTAAGAGTTTTAAAATATTGCTTGGTCATCGCCGCATCCAGCGATGACCGGACGCCACGCCACTGAGGGACGTGCACAAAGGAGGAAATTGTAACGGACCGTAAGTTGAAAGGGGCTCTGCCGATTTCATATACAGTATGTACGTCTACATTGCATGTAGAGTGCTCGTAAGGATAATTTGTTGTGGGCCTCACAATTCTGCCAACGCTCTTTTTAAAACTTATGGCATAATTGCGCTGATGAGAGCTATTGGCGTAATTGCGCTGATGAGAGCTATTGGCGTAATTACTCTCATGAAGGCATTGACAAAATTGTGTTTGAGGAATCTACCTTTCCCCTTTTCAGTTCGTCCATAACACAGGCATATGTATATGAAATAAAATGGTCAGTTTTTTATTTCATTCGTAGGTTTGAACAAGCTTTTGGACTGTATCTCAAAGTCAAAAAGTAAAAAAATTTCACTTTGTATGAAATTTCAACTTCTTCTTCATAAAAAGTTTGATATTTAACATAGTTTTAGTAATGCAGACAAAAAAAAAAAAAAAAAAAAAAAAAAAACCACAGAAGTTTTCAAATACAGAAAAAATTAATGTATGCATGCGTTTACTGCATATGAAGTTCGTATGAAAAATACCAATTTACATTTTGCCACATATAAAAATCACTGTAGTTTCAGCTAATAATATTTAAAAATCATTAAGTTTATTATCCTCCCCCCCCCCTTATTGACACCTAACCAGTAACTGACACTTCAGCAAAACTCTAACTCAAATAAACATTTTCTTGTAAAATTTTACAAAGTAATGTCATCTTGTGGTAATTTAGACATTTATTTTTAAATGAGACAATTTATTCACCACTAGTAGACCAAGAACATATCCAATGAGGAAGACCCTTTTGAGAACAAAAAAAGTGCCATTTTGAGCCATTCATCTTATTTCTGAAATTAAGGTAGTGTTTTTTTTTTTTTTTTGTATCTATTTGTAATGCAACCATCCTAAACGTTTTCTTAATGTTATACGTATAGAAGTTACTTAAAAGATCCCTATGATACATTAGGACCATTGTTTCTAGTTTCCAGTTATTTAATTTAGAATAATGGGGGATGTCAGTTATTGGTTCAAGTAATTTAATTTCACCAGTGTCAGACAGATGTGTTAATTATTGGTAATATTAAAGAAAGTTGAAATTTATTATTTGAACTGTTTAAGGGGGTCCGGGATATATTTTAAAATAATGTTTATTTATTGAGTTAAGATTCTGAATTTTTTTGTGATGGTTAACCTTATCATTTGTAAACAAAATCACAAAATAAAACTTCTCATAATTTTTTAGAAAAATTTTTAAATTTAAAATTTATTAAAAAAGTGAGGTAAATTAAAATCGTTATAACTCGGAATATTATTTACAGAATTTCAATTTTTTTTTCATTTAAATAAACAGAAATATATAAGTTTTAATTTTGATTCAGCATTTTCAAAAATATTAATTTATAAAAAAATTAAAAATATTTAAGAAAAAAATTAAAAAAAAGTGGTACAACTTTTATTAAAAAAATCATATTTTCAAAAGTAAATATTTTTTCCAAATATGCTGAATCAAAATTAAAGAAAAACAATTGAAAAGATATGTTCTAAGTTTGAACCTTAAATTTTTAACGGTTCTCGAGTTACAAGAATTTAAATATGAGAAAGGGTTAAAAAACCTATCATGAAGAAAAACGCATTTTTACAAGAAGTCGTTTCCATGACAGCCATTGCTTGAAAGCTAAATTTTGAAAACAAACCAAAACTAAAAAAATAATATTTTTTGTTCTAATTCAGATAGAAACATGATTTAAATGTCATTTTAAGCAGGAAAAACAGAGAAAGTTTTAACGAAATAAAATATTTTTGCAAAATTTGAAGTTTTTTGTGTCCCGGACCCCCCTAAAAAACATAATAATAAATTAAATTTATCTTGTAGTCAACACCATTAAAATTTAAGTTGTTCTAGCAGGACCTGACATATTTTGTCAGTTAGTAGTTCATAAATGTCAGTAATTGGATATCTGCATTACTAATAATTTAACACATGAAAAAATGGACATATGCATCTGTAGTTTGATATCATAGAAAAATAATGTTTAAGTATTTTTTTTTTAATAAAGATTAAATTATTTTTAAAGCATAAATTCTTTGAAATTTAACTTTAAAAAAATCTTAAAAAAAAAAGTCCTTCCGGCCAGTGCCGGGAGGAAGAGGTAGCTTTCATAATCCTTATTTTAAAAAAGCCAACTTATATCATGCAAACACACGAAGCTCAATTTAGTGAAAACCGAATATAGGAGATTCAATACTAATTTTTATCAATATAATGAATGAGAATTTCGCGAAATTAGTCAGCTTTATCCAAGCTGCTTTTCTTTAAAGTAACTTATATTTGGCTGCCAAATTCGGCAATTTCTTAAAGTGCCTGTCATTTTAAGACAACATGGTGGATGAGGCTAAGCAGTGAACTTGGTCGAGATCTTAGTAATTGCTGTGCACATGCTCACTCACATCGGAATCGGTTAATATATAGGAGTGCTGTCGCATGCAAAAAATCAGATTTTTCAAAATGTCACCCACAATAGAAATTGAAACTGCTATATCTGAGCCATTTTTTAAGGTAAAGACAAACAAAAAATGCTCCTGAATCCTTATATCAAGATCAAATACTTAAGAAAGAAACCTTTTTCAATTTCTATTTTTTTTGCACCTCACTTTAAATATATATATATTTTTTAATTTAATGGCCGCCATTTTGAAACAAGATGGCTGATGAATCTGGCCAGCGAACTTGGTCGAGGTGTTGATGTATACTATCCACATGCTTTCTTACATCGAAATAGGCGAATACGCGTGTTATCGCGTGACAAATACAAGATCGTTTCAAAATGTTAGCCATGCTAGAAATTCAAAGAGCTATAAATCAACCATTTTTTAAGATATCAACAAAAGAACAAATTTTCAGAAACAAAAACTGCTCAGGAATCTTTGTATCAAGACCAAACACATAAAAAAAATCTTTTTCATTTTCCAATTTTTTAATACCTCATTTTGAATTTTAAATTTAATTTTTTTTAAATGGCAACCCTTTTGAAACAAGATGGCGAATGAAGCTGGCCAACGAACTCGGTCGAGACATTGGTATGTACTTTGTACAGACCAAGTTACATCCAAATAGGTTCATAAATACGCCTGTTATCGCGTGACAAAAATCAGGTCGTTTTAAAATGTCAGCCACAAGAGAAATTCAAAATGCTATTACTCAGCCATTTTTTTTTAGATATAGACGAAAGAAAAACTGTTCCGGAATCTTTGTATTAAGGTCAAACACATACAAAAAAAAAAAAAAATCTTTTTCATTTTCCAATTTTTTGGTATCTCATTTAAATTTATTTATTTTTTAATTTTTTTAAATGGCCGCTATTTTGAAACAAGATGGCGGATGAAGCTGGCCAACGAACTCGGTCGAGATATTTGTATGTACTATGTACACACCAAGGTACATCCAAGTCGGTTCATAAATACGCCTGTTATTACGTGAGAAAAATCAGGACGTTTCAAAATGTCAGCCACGCTAGAAATTCAAAATGCTATAACTCAGCCATTTCTTAAGATATAGACGAAACAAAAACTGCTCCCGAATCTTTTTATCAAGGTCAAGCACATAAGAAGAAAATATTTTTTCAATTTTCAATTTTTGGTACCACATTTCAAATTTAAATTTTTCTTAAAAATTTAAATGGCCGCCATTTTAAAACAAGATGGCGGGTGAAGCTGGCCAACGAACCCGGTCGAGACATTGGTATGTACTATGTATAAACGAAGTTACATCCAAATCGGTTCATAAATACGCCTTTTATCGCGTGACAAAATTCAGGACGTTTCAAAATGTCAGCCACGCTAGAAATTCAAAATGCTATAACTCAGCCATTTTTTAAGATATAGACGAAACAAAAACTGCTCCGAAATCTTTGTATGAAGGTCAAATACATAAGAAAAAAATATTTTTCCATTTTCAATTTTTTGGTACCACATTTCAATTTTTACATTTTTAAAAATTTTTTAAATGGCCGCCATTTTGAAACAAAATGGCAGATGAAGCTGGCCAACGAACTCGGTCGAGAGATTGGTATGTACTATGTACACACCGAATTACATCCAAATCGGTTCATAAATACGCCTTTTATCGCGTGACAAATTTCAGGACGTTTCAAAATGTCAGCCACGCTAGAAATTCAAAATGCTATAACTCAGCCATTTTTTAAGATATAGACGAAACAAAAACTGCTCCGGAATCTTTGTATAACGGTCAAATACATAAGAAAAAAATATTTTTTCATTTTTAATTTTTTGGTACCACATTTCAAGTTTTAAATTTTTTAAAAAATTTTAAATGGCCGCCATTTTGAAACAAAACGGCGGATGAAGCTGGCCAACGAACTCGGTCGAGACATTGGTATGTACTATGTACACACCGAATTACATCGAAATCGGTTCAAAATTACGGGAGTTACAGTGTGACATAGGTCAGATATATATATATATATATATATATATATATATATATATATATATATATCAATTTTGAACGGAGGGTGGTTTCGGGGTCTGGGGGTCATGATCGATGAAAATGTACCAAAATTTTTTGAAATCGCTTTCCTCCGAACGGCTGCAATAGGTAGTTTTTTTGTAAAGAAAGCTACCTAATAAAGTGTTACACACTTGTTCACTTTGTGTCAGTTATTGAATTTTCAAAATAGTGTTGGTGTCAGTTACTGGACTTATTGACCATATTTATGAAAAAATTATTTTTTTATAATACAATATATAATTTTTGTAGTTTATTTTTGTCAACAATATTTTTTAATGCATCTCTAATATCCTTTCAAAAATATAAACAAGTACAAAATGATTAAAAATTTTGTAATAGTGATTTCAACAACAAAGATTAATTTATCTCTTCTATCCTTTCAAAAAGAATAAGTAAAAAAATGGATTAAAATTTTTGTAATAGTGATTTGAACAACAAAGATTAATTTATCTCTACTATCCTTTCAAAAAAAAAAATAAGTTAAAAATGGATTAAAAATTTTGTAATAGTGATTTGAACAACAAAGATTAATTTATCTCTCCTATCCATTCAAAGAGAAAAGTAAGTAAAAAATGGATTAAAAATTTTGTAATAGTGATTTGAGCAACAAATATTAATTTGTCTCAACTATCCTTTCAAAAGGAAAAATAAGTAAAACATTGATTAAAAATTTTGTAATAGTGATTTGAACAACAAAGATCAATTTATTATTTTAACACAATCAAACTGATCGATAAAGTTGGTAGACTGGTAAAATTGTTGTTTCCAATAAGGTATTCTGAGCGAAACATACTCGCTGGTTGTCGGCCCAGTTAGTTTAAACGGTAAAGCTTTGCCCTTGTAAGTGTCAGCCCAGTTAGTTTAAACGGTAAAGCATTGGCCTTGTAAGTCAAGGATCTGGGTTCGATTCCCGGCCTGGGCATTTTTTCGCTCAGTTGGAAAGATTCATTTCGTAAAGATTAGTTTACCTCTACTATCCTTTCACAGAGAAAAATAAGTAAAAAAGGATTAAAAAAATTTTAATAGTGATTTGAACAACAAAGATTTCTTAAGGTTTCAATTACCGGGGCTTTCACCCTAAACATCATTTAAAAATAATATTCAATTTTTCGAATTTGCTTAAAGTTTCCCTCTAGTAATGTAAATAAACACAAATTCACGGGAGATAAGATAATTCAATTTGTAGTTAAGAGCATCTGCCATAACTAATTGTTGTTATTTCAAAATGGATTTTATGTGCTCTTAAACTATTTAATTAAATTGTCTGTATTTTTGTATTTTTTTTTAACATAATAATGAGCAGACGTAATATCTTTTTCCACTTTAACACGTTCACTGCGATGAGCATCACCGGTCGGTGGATCTCAGAATTTTTTTCATTCTGTGCCGTGAGCATCACCCGTGGGTCACAGGTAGCTTTTCATATACAGTAAACATCCTCTAATCCGGCATGTTCGGTACTTGAAGCATGCTGGATTACGTATTTTCCGGATTACAGGATGAATGTCGGGAAAAACGTGTAGAAGTTAGAATTAAACAAAAAATAGCAGTAAAACATGTTTTTTGTTCTTTAAACAGCTTGAATAGAATAAAAAAATATTCATTAATGTAAAGTACAATATGAATATATGAACATAACTATAAAATGAAAACGGGCACTATAGGTCTACACAGTAGGCCTACTTGTAGAAGGCACATTAAACAAATCTCGAATATCAGGTTATTTTGTCGTAGTCTTCTCTCTTCTCTTTTTAGGAAGTCATTTCGTATGATGTGGAGTAACAGGTGGTGACCCTACAAACATGCTGATATACTATGTCCGGCACGATGTCTATCAATCGCGCATTTCTATGTTTTGTTCGATGTAAATTTGTATATACTTTGAAAATTCATCAAAACTATTTTGTTTATCTTTCGCAAAATTAAAACAAACATTTGAATCTAATTATCCACATTCATTATTTATTATTTGATGACTGATATCATTATCCGTTTCAAGTTGAGCAATTATTTCTGAAATGGAAAAAGCATTCAATTCTGATGATAAAGATTTATTTTTCATTTCAACAGTTTCGCAACTTATCCACAGAAATGTTTTTTTTTTTCTCACCCCAGTTCCGCCAGATTATTATAAACACCAGGTGTGATTGAACAAGAAATAGTATCTTTTACGAAAGTCGTGCCGGATTATCCAGAGTGCCAGACCATAGGATGTCGGATTAGAGGATGTTTACTGTAATATGAAAAAGGTAGCGCTCAGAATCCGTGATTATTCTCGTCAGTAAATTTTTATTGGAAATTTTGCCTTATTTAATCCGAGCATTTTCCCAATTCAATTAGGTAAAAATTTCTGTTTTGAAAAACCGATGATAAAAGATTAAAAATTCTGTCAAAGACGCTCGTCCCGAAGGGATTAAAAACACTTTAATTAGTCTTTTTAAGTTTGGCACCCTAGTGATCACTTTAAATTCCTATGGGGGCAGTGAATGTGTTAAACATTAGATTTTTTCTCCTCACAAATCAAAAGATCGTGTCATATAGAAATGCAACACTTTGCATTGCCACGCATCTAGTAGGACATTAAAGAGCTAAATAGACATAAATAGATATTTCCTGCTATTTTTTACTCAATAAACTCAATTCACATTCGAAAAGTTAATTCAACATCGTTTTATAAACATTAGATTTTTTCTCCTCACAATCAAAAGATCGTGTCATATAGAAATGCAACACTTTGCATTGCCACGCATCTAGTAGGACATTAAAGAACTAAATAGACATAAATAGATATTTTCTGCTATTTTTTACTCAGTAAACTCAATTCACATTTGAAAAGTTAATTCAACATCGTTTTATAAACATTAGATTTTTTCTCCTCACAAATCAAAAGATCGTGTCATATAGAAATGCAACACTTTGCATTGCCACGCATCTAGTAGGACATTAAAGAACTAAATAGACATAAATAGATAATTTCTGCTATTTTTTACTCAATAAACTCAATTCACATTCGAAAAATTAATTCAACATCGTTTTATAAACATTGTAACCCTTTCTCCTGGTGTGCCTGTCATTTCACATTAAATCGCATATGCATTAAAACCAAACAGCTATGAGAAACATGAATCAGACAACACTCGATATTCGTTCAGTGTCATAGGCGCGAAGAATCATGGGAAAGGATGCTACGGTTATCAGGTATTCTAGGCACAGTTTAACTGTTTTTCTAAATATTCCCTTTTCGAATGAACAGGAAAATGGTCGTTTATTTTTCAGATAGTTTTTATCGACACGAATCATGCTAGTGTTGGTTAAGTAAGCATGAATAAACAGATATATTTATCTATCCTTTCATGGTTAATTTAATGCCGTCATTGCCGTAACATAAAATGATTATCATTTGAGACCTGAAGTATAAATATTACTATAAATAAGCATTCGCTGTTTTTGAACTCATATAATGACATTATACATCACTGTAAAATTGACATTTATGGGATTAGTAAATTTAGGTCCATATATGTGGACCTAAAATTAAATAAAGAAAATCAAGAAATAAATATCAAGAAAGTAAATAAAGAAATTCAATGGCTTTAAATAAGTTAAAAATCTACAAAGCTTATTTTTTTTAAATTGTCTGAATTAAATAATTATGAAAATTACCTACTGTTGGGGCTACGCTGTCTTGGCGACATGGGGCTAGTAATTTCAGGTATTCCATATATGTGGACCCAAAGTTACTACCCTCCAAAAACGTCCATTTAATTATCAATAACGTAGATGGATACAATAAAGAAATTTAATGACTTTAAATAAGTTAAAAATTTACAAAGCTTATTTTTTTTATTGTCTAAATTAAATAATTATGAAAATTACCTACTGTTGGGGGAACGCTGTCTTGGCGACATGGGGCTAGTAATTTCAGGTCCATATATGTGGACCCAAAATTACTACTCTCCTAAAACGTCCATTTAATTATCAATAACGTAGATGGATACAATAAAGAAATTTAATGACTTTAAATAAGTAAAAAATCTACAAAGCTTATTTTTTTTATTGTCTAAATTAAATAATTATGAAAATTACCTACTGTTGGGGGCACGCTGTCTTGGCGACATGGGGCTAGTAATTTCAGGTCCATATATGTGGACCCAAAATTACTACTCTCCAAAAAACGTCCATTTAATTATCAATAACGTAGATGGATACAATAAAGAAATTTAATGACTTTAAATAAGTTAAAAATCTACAAAGCTTATTTTTTTTATTGTCTAAATTAAATAATTATGAAAATTACCTACTGTTGGGGGCACGCTGTCTTGGCGACATGGGGCTGTCATATATGTGGACCCAAAATTACTACTCTCCAAAAACGTTCATTTAATTATCAATAACGTAGATGTATACAATAAAGAAATTTAATGACTTTAAATAAGTTAAAAATCTACAAAGCTTATTTTTTTTTATTGTCTAAATTAAATAACTATGAAAATTACCTACTGTTGGGGGCACGCTGTCTTGGCGACATGGGGCTAGTAATTTCAGGTCCATATATGTGGACCCAAAATTACTACTCTCCAAAAACGTCCATTTAATTATCAATAACGTAGATGGATACAATAAAGAAATTTAATGACTTTAAATAAATTAAAAATCTACAAAGCTTATTTTTTTTATTGTCTAAATTAAATAATTATGAAAATTACCTACTGTTGGGGGCACGCTGTCTTGGCGACATGGGGCTAGTAATTTCAGGTCCATATATGTGGACCCAAAATTACTACTCTCCAAAAACGTCCATTTAATTATCAATAACGTAGATGGATACAATAAAGAAATTTAATGACTTTAAATAAGTTAAAAATCTACAAAGCTTATTTTTTTTATTGTCTAAATTAAATAATTATGAAAATTACCTACTGTTGGGGGCACGCTGTCTTGGCGACATGGGGCTAGTAATTTCAGGTCCATATATGTGGACCCAAAATTACTACTCTCCAAAAACGTCCATTTAATTATCAATAACGTAGATGCAGGGCCCGACTAATACAGGGGCATGCGGGGAAGCTGCCCCGGGCTCCCCGATTTGAGGGGCCCCCAAGGGCAGATATAAGTTTTACTTAAAGGAGAGCCAAATGATAAAAAATTATCCAAAAGGGACCAGATTCTCATTTAAAGTGTTTTTCATTTTGTGATATTTAATTTCTTCCTTACTGATTTCATAATTTTTTAAATACATAATTTTAATTAAAATATTACAGTAATATCGCACATTTGCTATCTGTTGCTTTCTGTTTTCATATTATGAAACTTTATACCAAAGTACTTTAAGGCATCATGGGGAATGCAGCAACAACATAACAAGTATTGAAATTTGTTGCTATTATTATTAAATGCATGCCACCACTTGCTTTTCTATAGATGGAATCGCCCAAATGCATGTTCATTGAATACAAAGATTAAGTTAAATACAGAAGTATTAACACAAACAGCCAATAATGTCCGAGATAACTCTATTTACATTTTAACGGCTCACATTTATCCTTATATTCCTATACCAAAAAAAAAAAATATATATATATATGCTATAGTTTCTTAAAGTTATCTTTCTTGTACTATACTGTATACAGATGTGAATAGTACTTGGTATGAAATTTTAATTTACATACAACAGGTATGAAGTTTAGTTTTAGTCATTTCAACATAATTCACGAAAAATTTCAAAAGATCGAAGGGGGCCCCCCGAATAATGTTTTCCCCAGGGCGCCCCATTGTCTAAGTCGGGCCCTGCGTAGATGGACAGAATTAAGAAATTTAATGACTTTAAATAAGTTAAAAATCTACAAAGCTTATTTTTCTTAAATTGTCTAAATTAAATAATTATGAAAATTACCTACAGTTGGGGGTACGCGGTCTTGGCGACATGGGGCTAGTAATTTCAGGTCCATATATGTGGACCCAAAATTACTACTCTCCAAAAACGTCCATTTAATTATCAATAACGTAGATGGATACAATAAAGAAATTTAATGACTTTAAATAAGTTAAAAATCTACAAAGCTTATTTTTTTTATTGTCTAAATTAAATAATTATGAAAATTACCTACTGTTGGGGGTACGCTGTCTTGGCGACATGGGGCTAGTAATTTTAGGTCCATATATGTGGACCTAAAGTTACTACCTTTCAAAAATATCCATTTAATTTATAAAAAACGTAGACGAACACAATAAAGAAATTTAATGACTTTAAATAAGTTAAAAATATACAAAGCTTAATTATTTTTATTTTAAATTTCCTAAATTAAATAATTATGAAAATTACCTACTGTCGGGGGTACGCTGTCTTGGTGATATGGGGCTAGTAAATTTAGGTCTATATATGTGGACCCAAAGTTACTACCCTTCAAAAATATCCATTTAATTTATTAATAACGTAGATGGAAACAATAAAGAAATTTAGTTTCTCTAAATAAGTTAATAACCTACAAGGCTTAAATTTTTTTAAATGTAAATTGTCTAAATTAAATAATTATGAAAAATTGCCTACTGTTGGGGTTATTCTGTCTTGGTGATATGGGGCTAGTAAATTTAGGTCTATATATGTGGACCCAAAGTTACTACCCTTCAAAAATATCCATTTAATTTATCAATAACGTAGATGGAAACAATAAAGAAATTTAGTGGCTCTAAATAAGTTAATAACCTACAAGGCTTAAATTTTTTTAAATGTAAATTGTCTAAATTAAATAATTATGAAAAATTGCCTACTGTTGGGGTTATTCTGTCTTGGCGACATTTTCAAAATCGATTGAAAAACAACATCTATTTTATACAGAAATCAGCGTCAGTAAGGCTATTTATTGGTGTCGTTGTAAAACTTTGAGTTATGTAAAAGTAAAGTCGAAATATCGAAAATAAAAAATACAATTTTTCTCAGGGAAAGAATAGAAATCTGCATTTGTGAACCTTGTATGTCCAGGTTTCCAACTTGGCTTCCTTTTTAATTCAGAAATTCTGAATTTATACCAGAAAATCCGAATAGTAATTTTTGCTTTATGTAATCTCAGATATTCCGTTATTATTTTAAAAATTCTTCTCTTGGAATTTTGGCCATAAACTCTGAATATCCGAATAAAAATCGACGCCAAACAGGCAACCCGGCGTCCTAAAGAGACATGAGATATTTTTAACTGAAGTTCAGTCTTTTTAGCCCCCTATATGCTATTTCTTTCAGTGAGCAATTGAAGTGTCGTCTCTAAAAAATAACGTTACATTATATAAAACAGCCGTAAAAGAAAGCAGTTGTATCACTGTACGGGATAATCTCTACTGCAATTTTTTTAACTTCTAAGCATTGCACATTTTCAATTTTTATAACGTCGCATAGGGGAAAAATCACTTTTAAATGCAATTTGTTTGAAAACTGCATCTCAATTTATTTTTTGAGATATTAATTTTTTTGTAGTTTTTAACGAATTTTTTTTTTTTAATCTTGACAACTGAAGTACTCCATTTCTGTAGAAAGTAAAGGGAAAATAGTCGGAAAATAGTAGACTATTATATCTTTTTGTTACCATTTTCTCATAATAACTGAATAAAAAAATGTAATTAAAATACGTCCTATTTTGAAAAAATATAAATTAATAATTCCTGATAACAGATGGAACTATTATAAACTATATTTAATTTTAAGTATCTATATTAATGTTACAAACAAGTGAAGGCATATGAATCGTGAGATAGACGATTATTTTTGGTCGAGTTTCTTGAATGACGATATCGCTTTTTGCTGGATTTGTGCATTGTTCAGCGATAAGGACATCCTATGCATACTTTTCTGTAGATGTTTAAGAATGGATCCTAAATGTGGAATTCTTCAGCGGATGCGAATGATATCATTTTATATAAAATAAAAGGGTGTGTTTTAAATCTTAAAACTGAAATATGTTTTGTGCTATCTACATTTATATATATACTAGGGGGCTCTGCTCCCTGCAAGCTACGCTTGCCAACCCCCGTTCAGACACCGCAGAATCTAAAAATCTAAAAATCTAATGGGTTTTAAAAATATTAGAGAAGATTAAATTATACTGAAAAAGGTGTGCAAATCTCCCTGTAAACGGGTTTCCATTCAATTCCCTTTGATTGCAAAAATTTAACGGAGAATCGGTTGCTGTTAAGACATCTAATGGTTGTTTTGGTTTTTGATTAAAGAGGATCAGTTAAACATTTGAAAAGAAGCTAAAATAAAATGAATTAAGTATTCAGAGTTTTTGTCAACCGATATTTTAAAACAATGTCTATAACAATAGCCTAAATCATGTGACTATCATCAACAGTTCCGGGCGGAACACTTTGCTTTTTATACTCTATGTGCCATTTTGATACTTTAATGTTATCCAGGCACAGGTGATAAGTCGAGAAATATTATTCTATCCCCATCATTTCATCTATATTATAATAGTTCAAGTCATCAAATGCCATAAACAAATACGATCTGATCCCTTCGCCTTTCATATGAAGGTTTGGAACAAATGTCATATACGCCAATTTGGGGAACACATTAACAGCATAAACGACAACATCCGGCTTACCATATCAAGCAAAATAACGATACTTTGGCGCCAGTTAAGTACCCGTTGCGTATATGACACTGGCGTCAGAAAAAAATTGCGCCAATATGGGGCCGTATGTGACATCTGTGCCGAAAGAAAAAAAAGCCGGGTGCAAATCTCACCAATATCTTTTTTTTTCAGTTCGCCAGTTAGCATTTTTTTTATTGTTCGAGTGGTAAATTAAAACATTGATTTGAAGTTGAAATTAAATGTCATGGTTTCTTACATAATTTAATATTTCGCCAGATGTCATATACGCACCGCATGTTTGGCATGATTTATTTTTATTATTATTATTATTTTTTTTTGTACGAAAATTTGACGAAAACCTCGTTTTCGAATACCAGTTACATATGTATTTTTGGTACTACTTAGTTATCCCGTCGACAAAAAATCTATCACCAAACTATAAGATTAAATGCCAATAATGGTTGATGGTAAATGTGACATTCACTTGACTTTTAGCAAGTTACACGTGTTTACGTCGTCAAGTGATTTTTATTTCGACGTTTTATTTTTATATTTGTTAATGTTATACTAATTTATTTGTTCTTTCGTTATTTAAAATAAAAATTTTGTCAATCTGTACAATTTGGCGAGTGGTTTGGCGATTTATATAATTTGCGAAATTGGGTGACGGAATAACTACTACATTGTACCGTATTTTTTAATTATTTTCTATTATTTCCGAAAGGAAATAGCAAAAAAAATAATTAATTACTATAGAACAAAATAATTTATATAAATTTAAAAAAGAAATAAAAGTAAATATACATTTATTATTAAATAAACAACAATAGCCGGGTTACCATGTCTATCAAAATAATGCCATTTGTGCGCCAATTAGGCACCCCGGTGCGTATATGACATCTGTGCCTAATATTTTTCTTTTCGTTTTTTTTTTTTTTTTTTTTTTTTTTTTTTTTTTTTTTTTTTAAGATGTGAAAGCCATTAATTTAAATGTTTCATTTTTAAATGAAAGTTTTGTATTTAATAAAATGATAACGAAATACAAAAAAAAAGCATTGTTCTTAGCTTAGATTTAAAGAAGGCCAAACTGTCGCCAAATTAATTTAAAATAGTAACCTTTTCTGAATTATGAAAAAGAAATTTCTGTTATGATTAAAATTTCGGTTGCCATCATTAGAAAAAATGTATTTAAAATTAAAAAAAAAATAATATTTCGAAAACTAATTCGAATTTAAAAATTCTAATACCAGTTTTGAGATCTGTGGATCAACACGGATTTTTGGTGTCAATTTCATCGCAAAGTATTCCATATTTTAGGAGAAATCGCCGTGAAACAAAGTCAGTTGTTTAATCAGTCGATTCAAAGAATGGATACATTTCAGGCGTTTCATATATTCGTTTCATAAATTCGTTTCATTAGGATTTTATATATATAGGGTAGACATTTTTTTTTCATCTGGGATAATACTAAAATCTGAAAAAGCAGAATTCCTGTTTTCTAGTTATAAACTTTCATTTTGGTTCAGAATCACAATCATTCGAACTATGTGATATAGAACTGTGACAAATTATTTAATACATTTTAATCTACAACATTATTTTAACACTCGGATGACCAAGTGGGTACATTTTCTGTTCCCAATGCAAGTTTAATCCTAATGTGAATTAATGATATATACTATATATTTTTAATCCTTTGTTCTAACAATATCGCATGTTCTATTTCTTTCTATGGCTGAAACTGTTATATGTATTATTAAATTAATTTTTAAAGTTAAGTTTTGGATTTTTTTATATATGGTAAATAAGTATGTGTTTTTAACACTTTCCAACAAAGTTGAAAAGTGTTTATGCATTCGGTCTGTCCGTCTGCTCGTCTGTCAACGCTCTAACTCCCGTAAATATACTGGAATTTTCATGAAATTGATAAATACTAGTTAGGGTCACCAAAGCATGTTTGGTATTGTATATGAAATATGTAGGATTAATAGTTCCTTTACAGGGGCACTCAAAAATATTCCATTACATTATGGTATATGGGGATAAATCGTTTGCAGAGAACTTTAATGACATTACGCTATTTCAAAAGTATTGAAACTGATATAAATCACTAAATTTCACTACGATCACGTTAGAACAGGGCATTTATAGCATTTTTTATTCATTTACAGGGACACACAAAATAAATCCGTTATAATGCTGTCTGTGAGTAATAATTGCTGGACTGTACGGTTTAAAATTCGGTGTGCGCTTTTAAATTTAATTAATTTTTTGCATGTTACTCACTATATATAAATTCTATACCTCATATACAGGGCTGCACAAAAGTATTCACATACCATTCTCCTTATTAGAGGAAATTGCTGAAGGTGAATTTTCAACTAAAGTATATGTATTTCTTAAGTGAACTAAATTTCCATTTTAACCATATGTGCACTTATACATACATGTGGATAATGAATAAGAACATGCATGTGCGTTTTTAATATTTGTGTGTAAGTAGCGATAATTTTGTAAAAATTCTACTTATTTTTATTATTTATTATGCTTAGTTTATTTTTAATTATCTATCATACATGGTATAGGGTAAGTCCTGTAATCGTTTTAAAAATCGAAAAAATGTTTTTCACGGATTTACACGTTTCAGACATTGGAGATTCTAAAAAACATATTTTAGAAAAAAAAAATTGTCGTTCGTCTGTCTGTGTGATTGTGTGTCTGTGTGTGTGTCAGTAAACGCTCTACCTCCCGAACAAATTGAGATAGAGACTTGAAATTTGTTTTGTACTTAGTATGTAATAATGAGAAGAAGTCTATTGAATTTCAGTAACCTCGATTATCCGAAATTATTTTTTTCGGACTCTCGAAATATTCGTTCTGATAAACTGTAATGTAATTCATGTAACTGTAACTGTAATTCATGTAAAAACTTTTGGAATTGTTTATTTTAAGAAGTGAATATAAAATACAATAAAAGAATATAAATTGTGCGTAAATAATGATGTCGATCGGATACTTAGTTGCCGAGATATTTGTAATAATATTTTCCACACTTTTAGATTTTTCATTTTATTCAAATTTCAATTCAAAGATATATTTTAATTGGAAATGAGACGCTTAATCGGACGCAGTAAACTGTTAGTTAATATGATTAAAATTTTTAGAGTTATAAGGATGTTTCTTTTATGCTATTCATAGTAATACAGCATTTAAAGCTTATGACGTCATCTAACCACAATTTCTACAATCTATCTACAGAACAAATTGAGATACAGGCTAGAAATTTGGTATGTACTTAGAATGTAATACTTGCGACAAAGACTATTGATTTCAGTATTGAACATTTATTTTCATATTTTATATTATTCATATCCATGATGGGGAAATATTACAATGGCCCCAACGACTAGTTTTAATAATTAACAGTTGTAATTTTTTCAACTGAAATACCTCAGTTATAGGGAAATCTATAAGTGAACTAATAGAAAATAATATGAAATAGGATTTGCATGAGAATTTAGTCAAATTGACAAGTTTGACACCAAATATGGCGATATTTTTTCAACCGCTATCATGATACTTAGGCACATGAGTGAGTGTGCATGTATATGTAAGTGTATATATACGTAAGAATTTGTATACTTAGGTATACATTGCAATGAAAAGTTATGTTTGATCAATTTCTGATGTTTATCCTTATATTAAAAAACTAAAGAGTAACACAAACACACCACATACAGGGTAATTCTAAATTCATGGAACAAACTTTAAGGTTTAGTCCAGGGCACTGTGATAATCATTTATTGTACACGAATGCAGGGGCGCAAGTGACGCGTTGAGATACAAACACCAGGGAGCCAATTTGGCCCTTTTTTTATTTCAAAATTTCTCATTCATATCAGAAAATTCCTATACTATTCTTTTCTTTATTTAAGACAGACATTTCATGATTACATAATGAAAATTTTTTTTTTAAATTTCCAGTATGAAATCGAAATTTTTGAATTAAAAGAAAAAGAAAAAAAAACCCGCAAAACTAACATATCTGTCCAAACACAGGAAATACATGAAAAGAAATAGAAATGAGTTTTTTTTTAATTCAAAAATTTCTATTTCATATCGGAAATTTTCAAAGAAGAATTTTTGTTTTATGTAATCATGAAATATCTGTCTTAATTAAAGAAAAGAATAGTATAAAAATTTTCTGGATTCCCTATTTCATACCCTATTTCTGAGAAAGGGTATGAAATATCCCATTCATACCCTATTCGAAACAGCGTATGAATGAGATACTTTGAAATAAAAAAAGTTGGAAATTGCTCGTCAAACGTGGCAAATGAGGTGCGTTCGTACTAAAACTAGTTTTATAAATATTTTTTTGCACCGCATATTGAGCTGAATATATATTTTAGTGCATGTCATAAGTGCATATCAATTTCATTCTGTTCGAAAGGCTGTAACATCATTAAAATGTACTTGGAATTTTTTTTCCCATTGGAGTCATTTAAAGGGAAACTTTTGACTGTCCCTGTCATTAAACTATACATTTGATTTTCATAAAATTTGAAATTCGACAAAATTTTGCGACAATTATATATTTAAAATTTCAGACCATTCGGAAGGCTGTAACATCATTAAAATGCACTTGCAATAATTTTTTCCCATTGGCCGTAATGTAACGGAAAAATTTTGACTGTCCCTGTAATTAAACTATACATCCGAATTTCATGAAATTTGAAATGACTCGACAAAATTTTGGCAACAATTATAGATTTAAAATTTCAGACCATTCGGTTGGGTAGTTTTTGCTCTGTTATATGCGGACAGACGGACTGAACGACGACTATAGGTACTACGTATTTATATGATTACGAACGCACCAAAAAAGAGCAAAATTGGCCCCCTGGTGTTTGTATCTCAACGTGTCACCTGCGCCCATACATTCCTATACAATAAATGATTGTTACAGTGTCCTGTACCAACCCTTAAAGTTTGTACCATGAATTTAGAATAGATGTCTGTACGGGCCCGGGCCGGCAGAATTACGACAATTTTTTCAACGGCCCGGGCCGGCAAAAAATCGGCCCGATATAAGAATTTAAGCGAAGCAGATAAAATACAAGCCATTTTCAATGAATATGATTTTCTCGAGAAGTATAAATGTGCGTCACGAGCCGATGCGAGTTTAACAACATCAATACAGAAATGTAGCATGTCCATCGTAGAGATCAGCATCGCACAGTTACAAGATGTCTGATTCCGAGTTTAATTTTTTTTCAGCAGACTCGTGCTGGGACGGAACTGGTCTTAATCGATCTCAGGATGTGTAGAACAGTCATTGTGTTTTGTAGTATTAATAGTGATAATGAACTTCTCTTAACAGTATCTTTGGAAATATACCTTAAGGTGGTTCTCATATTCACTGCTCAAGAATGCGAAGCTTTCAGACACATTTTCTGACAAAATTTTTAACTATAAATGCATAAAATTGACAGGCTTGCCTATTGAAGGCATTTGGAAACGAATAGCTTTTTCCATATTTGATAAATTAATAGAGATAACAGAGATTCCTGCCACATGACTGTGCGTTTTTCTCCTTTCCTGTGCTATCGCTTCCGGAAATTCGATTCAAAACGCTAACTTTGACAGTATTTTCTGAAAGATTTATTGCTTTTATCTATGAAAAAAAAGCGACATTTACATAGCTTCTGAATAAGAATACTTGCCAATCTTATGCGTTTCCGAAAAGAAAAGAATTCATAAATGTGTCGAAATGTAGCTCCTTTGGATTTGAGAAAAGCTTTAAAAAGGAGAGAAATATTTTCACAAATATACTTTTTATTATACATCTTCAAAAGTTATCATGTTTTTAATCCTTTATTCTGAAATACATTAATCTTTTAATGAATCTTTATTTTCATTTTGAAATGTCTGTAGACACGATGACTAAAACACTGTAGGTAATCGTTAATGTTTACTATTGTGTATTTTCTGTTTTGCGAACATTACAGTAATGTAAAATATACTGTAAAATGTTCCCATAAATATGTATGTAGTATTCATTAAAAGAATCTTAATTGTACGTTGAGAAAAAACGGTTTTTTTTTTTTTTTTTTTTTTTTTTGAAGAAATTGTGTCGGCCCGGGCCTGGCCTGTTTTCATTGATTTTTGTACGGGCCGGGACGAGGACTGTAAAAATGCAAACGGGCGGGCCGGGCTCGGGCCGAACTTCCAATTTTTACACCGGGCCGAGCCGGGCACGGGCCTGGAAATTCCGGCCCGTGCAGACCTCTAATTTAGAATCACCCTGTATATCACAGCAAAAATTTGATAATTTAGTTTTTGTTGTTGAAGTTACTTTGTGAATATAATTTGTTATAAAGATTATTATCTGCAAATTACTCGGTAGGTCTTTGGAATCCAGCTGAAGTAGCAGTAATTTTTATAAGACGTTAAGGGAACAGTTTACCTTTTCAGCAATTTTGTTTATTTTTTTAAATATGGTTGAAATGGTAAACTCACTGCCTTTCAATGTTAAAAAAACAATGAATTAAGAAGAAGAAAGAAAAATCATGTGATATGGCATAGATTATGAAACACTTTCCAACACTTCCTGAAAGCTTTAACAAAACTTCGTTATTTAGGGAAATGAGGTAAATAAGATAAATAAGTAAACGTTTAAAAAATTGATTTCAGCAGTTACCGTCCATAGCCAAATATGTATCCCAAGTCTTTTGAACAGCCCTGTATTTGATCTGTATGTTTATATATATACTATATAATAAAATTTTAGTTTAGCTAGAAAATGCATATGAGGTTAAAATTTCTCTTTCAGCAATTTTTACTAATAGATGGAAACATACTTGAATACTTTTGTACAGCCCTGTAGTTTACCTAGTACCTTTATTACACGCCACTATTTAGCTAAAATTTTATTCAAACTAAAACGCTCTTAAAACTACTGAAATCCAATTTCCAGAAATTATCATCCATAGACATAACGCCGTAGTGTATTCAATTCTTTGCGTGACCCTGTATATAATTTTATCTATATTTTACAAATATTTCTTAATACACTAAATGCAGTTCAGCGTAAAAATGCATAACTCATTTAAAAACCACCTTTAAGCAATTTGCGCTCATACCCAGTAACCCTTACGAATTCTTTTGCGTAGCTCTGTATATAAATTATAGCATTTATACATACAATATAGTATGCATAAATATAGAGAAACATAAAAGCGCATATCATAATTAAAAATTCATTTCCAGCAATCACCGCTAATGTACAGTACTTCTGATACAATGTAGTATCTGAAATCATTTGTGTTCCTGCAAATGCTTTACACTTCGTATTATCACGAAATAATTTATAGTATGTAAACATCAGCGACTTATATCAATTTCATTATATATGAAATAGATTAACATAATTAAAGTACGCCGCAAACAATTTCCTCCACCCCTGTATCATAATGTATTGGAATTCTTTTTTTTTAGTCCTGTAAATGAAAAATAACTATTCTTTGCATCGCATACTCTACAGAATGCATATTTTAGTGCGTTTCATAAATTCATTTTAATTTTATTCTGTTTGAAAGCGTGTAAAATCATTAAAAATCATTTGAAACGATTTTTTCCCGTAGGCTGTAATGTAACCTTTTATGTGTCCTGTAAATGCTATGCACTTCATATTATATATGAAATAACTTATAGTAAACCTCAGCGACGTATATCAATTTCATTATCTATGAAACAGTGTAACATAATTAAAATACACCGCCTCCCGCCTTAAATTCCTACTACTTTTCTAAATATTGATATTTTTGCTTAATGTTTTTTCTAAGATTTTTTAATGTGTATTACACAATTTTGCGTATGGATTTTTCGATACATCTAATATTACATTTAATAAAATATTTTTGCTGATATATACAGTGAAAAACGATGAAATCTAACACACCTTCATACACTTTTATTTAAAAAAAAATAACCAAAAACCTGACGGCTAATTCCATACGCAGGTTTATCACATATATAATAAAGAACATACACAAAAAAATTAAAATCTCTATCTCAAATACAAAAAAAACCTTAGCATTTTTAAAACAGGAAAGTAACGAAAATGTGAACATGGAGAAGAAGCCTTATAAAGTTTTAAGTTGTACGGGTAATTGCGCTGTAAGTGTATTAACAAAATTTACAATATCTCGCGATATAATTGCCATATGAGTAAAAATGAGGTGTCAAAATATTCACATTTAAACAAGCTTTCATTTAGTATTTAAAAAAAAGAAAATCGAAATTTTGACCAGTTTTGGAGTTATACGTACAGTACATACTGTAAAATTTAAGTATCAAAACAAAAGTTAATTACATAAGTTAATTACTTCAGAGTTTAAAAAATGAATACATTGACATTTGATTTGATTTTAGGGTTTTATCTTTTATAACTTTTACTTCCATGTCCTTTCGAAGTTCAGTAAATAAATGCAATTTTTTTTTTTTCCTTTGGATGAGAACAAATAATAACAATTTCATTAATTTATCTCTTTCTTTGAGAATTTCCTGATAGAATAGAGCAGGGGAGTTTATGGACTGTCATTCTTAATTTGTCATCAGAGTTAAATCCATTGCCTAAAGAGGCACAAAAAGGTTTAAACACTTAAAAGTTACTGGAATAATAATTAAAAATATATTAAACATAGTTTAGAAGTTTGATGAATAATGTGCTCTCCGAAATTATTTTTCTAATGAAACCTTCTTCAAGCGACCAGGAAAAAACGGGATTTGTTGCATTTTCTTCAAATAAATGGGTCGCTCATGGAAGGAGTTCAACTGGGATGGTCTCTGAATGGAGGTAAAATTAGTATAGAGCCTATGGGATTAAATTTCGTTCCGTGAAAAAAGGGTCGTTCAGGGAGGTGGTCGCTTAATGGAGGCAGTCGTACAGGGAGGTTTCACTGTATAATAATCTCTCTTACCGAGTGTGCACAATCACACCAACCCTGTAAGGAAATATTGCCCAAAATAGCTTTTTTTTTGTTTTATTACAGCTGTTCTATTAAATTACAGCATAACAACAAAATAGCAATGGAAACGTACAAAAAACGAATGAAGTCAAAATTATTCATGGATAAATTATTTGAAAACAACGTTTAAACACACAATAAAACAAGCAGATTTGACCATACGTATACGTTTCGTGAGGTCATTTGGTTTTTTTTTTCCACCGTACATGCAGTTGGGGGGATATTGTTTTTAAAGTTTTTACACTGAGGATGTGAGTCCTAGTACTCACGAAACGTATACGTATGGTCAAATCTGCTTGTTTTATTGTGTGTTTAAACGTTGTTTTCAAATAATTTATATTTTCACACAAGTTCTGTACTTATTATTCATGGATAGTTAAGCAAAAAATTAATATTTAAATATTTTATTATTTTTCTGTTGAACTGTGCGCAGACTCTCCTTGACTCTCTGACCTTACAAAAATTGATTTAGCTGGAAATTTCAAAGTAAAAATAATTTTAGCTCACTAATTTAATATAAAAAGACAATCGATTACCCCCACAGAGCCGGCAGTCTAAAAATAGAGTCTATTGGTGGATGTGAATGAACCTGCATACCAATCCAAACTCATCTGAATATCAAACAGTCGGAAATCGGTCGGTGTGCGTTTGTTTCCGGCTGCCCTGTCCGATAAATCTGTCATTGTTCAATATCTACCACGTTTATTCATCCTGATTATCTATTTATCCAGGGATGACAAGTCTTGTCGCGGTTGATGGAAAACCATTCTTTCCCTAAGGCATGGTGCCCTATGTAGAGAGATTATTCTTAGGTTGTGTGCGAAAGCGAAATTTATTTTTAGTTACATTCTGCCTCCGAAGAGAGTATTTCTTATCTAACTAACTACTGTTAATTTGCATATGCAACCTAACTCGTGGTAAATGAATCCCAAGCAACTGCTAAAAATAGCTGAATTTGCGGAAATGGTTATAACTCAGTGACTCGCATTTGATTAAAATGCGCAGCAAACAAAGGAGCCTCGAGGAGTATGCTGTACCTTATGGTGCTTGTTAAGCTGGGGGGGGGGGGGGGGGGGTTCTGTGGCATGTGATGCGAATTAATCATAAAGTTCATTAGTGCTTGTATTAATTCTGAAAAAATATTTTTTTACAGGTGAAGACAATGTAATATTCGGATCATTGAAACACACTTCATGAAATTTCATGATTCGTTTCCGATATGGCTTCTGTGAATTCTGTGCCCTCCAATTTTCAAGGTGGAAGTAGTCTTCCTTATGACCTTTCACACACATTATAGTAGGAAGAGAACTGCACCCAGCAGGACATTGAACTATTTTTTTTTTTTTTTTTCGTATCCTTATATATTCCTGGTAATCTTTAGAACGTTAACTTCAGTGGAATTTTGTTTTCAAACAATTCGTCTAGTTTTCCGATTTACGTAAAATTTTTGAAGTACAGTAGAACCTCTTTTATCCGAAACTCTTTTAACCGAAACGCTCGGTTAACCGAAGTCCACTTTTAAAGCCTTTTTTTTTTTTTTTTACTATCACATTCCTTGTGTGCAAAATCCATTTTGAAAGCTTTTATTTTAACTATCATATTCCTTGTGTGCAAGCGGTCCTTTCTGAACTACGAGTACATATAAATATTTTCGATCCCCTTTAGAGTTCCTTCGAATTTAAGAGGCTACTTCAGTCAAATGAAAAGACACGTTCGCTAATGCTAATCCTATGGAAGAAACATATAAAGATATCTCGGTCGCATTTCAATATTTTTAAATGATTTCTTTTGCATTGAATAGTTGAGATTGATCAGTACAAAGGCCGTTTTTAGGTGCGTTCGTAATTATATAAATACGTAGCACCTATAGTCGTCCATCTGTCCGTCCGTCTGTCCGTCTGTCCGTCCGTCTGTCCGCATGTAACAGAGCAAAAACTACCCAACCGAATAGTCTGAAATTTCAAATATGTGATTGTTGCAAAATTTTGTCGAGCCATTTCAAATTTTATGAAAATCGGATGTATAGTTTAATTACAGGGACAGTCAAAAGTTTTTCTTTACATTACGGCCAATGGGAAAAATTATTGCAAGTGGATTTTAATGATATTAGAGCCTTCCGAATGATCTGAAATTTTAAAGATATAATTGTTGCAAAATTTTGTCGAGCCATTTCAAATTTTAGGAAAATCGGATGTATAGTTTAATTACAGGGACAGCCAAAAGTTTTTCTTTACATTACGGCCAATGGAAAAAATTATTGCAAGTGCATTTTAATGATATTACAGCCTTCCGAATGGTCTGAAATTTTAAAGATATAATTGTTGCAAAATTTTGTTGAGCTATTTCAAATTTTAGGAAAATCGGATGTATAGTTTAATTACAGGGACAGTCAAAAGTGTTCCGAAAAAATTATTGGAAGTGCATTTTAATGATGTATCAGACTATGCACGTTATGAAGTGCAAACAATTATACATTCAGTACAATATGGGGTGCAAAAAATAATTTTAAAACTAGTTATAGTACGAACGCACCTCATTTGCCACGTTTGACGAGCAATTTCCAACTTGTTTACTTTTTCGATTTTGTTTGCAGGTATTTCTTATGAGAACACTTTCCTTTTCGGAGTCGGTTTCGAAAGTAAAAGCATCCTCATAAAAAATGTCTGCAGTCAAAATCGAAAAGGTAAAAAACGGCCTGCATACAGATCGATCTCAACTATTCAATGCAAAAGAAATCATTTAAAAATATTGAAATGCGACCGAGATATCTTTATAAATTTCTTCCACAGGATTAGCATTAGCGAATGTGTCTTTCCATTTGACTGAAGTAGCCTCTTAACTTGAGATTCCGTAAGCTGCGGAGTGGAACAAAGAAAACGAACAAATTAGCAATTCTGAAGCTTTTGAATGTTTTGAAAAAAGTTTGGCATGGCTGGAGCAGCAGAAATACTGCGATACTGGTGAACTAATAATATTAAAACACTCCGTGATAGAGCTTCAAAGCAAAAACAATCGAAACTGCGACAAACAGAACATTTTTTCAAACCCTTGTGATGTATTAGCACTTAATTTCAAAATTAAAGTTCAGGTAATTTATTTTTGTTTCTATTTTGCTATTGCTTTATTTTTATTAAGCACCTGTTACCATAATAAGAAATATTGCATTTATTTTTCCTTAATTTTAAAATTGAGCATTCTCGATTATCCGAAAATTTTGATTTTCCGAAAGAGGGTCGGTCCCAATTACTTCGGATAAACGAGGTTCTACTGTAATATGTTTGAAACTGTTGTTATTCGTACAGAATCTAGAAATATTTATTCATTTATCGCATATGAGAATAGATTAATATAAAAAATAAATTCAGCAAAAATAATAATAATAATAATCTGATAGTGTCTGCCCTTGTGACTTTGCCCCACCCCGCGGATATAGAAACAAGATAGGAAAAACATGCGTTAAGCATAGATTATGAAACACTTTTCAACACTTCCTGAAGGCTTTAATAAGGTTTCGTTATTTAGAGAAATAAGATAACTAAGATAACTAAGTAAACATTTTAGAAAACGCATAAAATATTTTAAAATTGATTTCAGCAGTTTCCGTCCATACAAATAGTACCTTTATTACACGCCGCTATTTGGCTAAAATTTAACTTAAACTAAAACACTCTTAAAACAACTGAAATCACTTTTCCAGATATTATCATACATAGACGGTTATGTATCAATTCTTTGCGTGACCCTGTATATCATTTTATCTATATTCTACAAAACTTTCTTAGTAAAATAAATGCAGTTCAGCGTAAAAATTCATAACTCTTTTAAAAACCACCTTTAAGCAATTTACGATCATACTCAGTTACCCTTACGAATTCTTTTGTGTAGCCCTGTGTATGAACTATAGCATTTATACACACCTTATAGTATGCATAAATATAGTGAAACATAAAAGAGCCTATCATAATTTAAAATGCATTTCCAGCTATTATCGCTTATGTACAGTACTTCTGACACGAACTATTATCTGAAATATTTTGTGCGTCCCTGTAAATGCTATGCACTTCTTATTATGCATGAAATAACTTATAGTAAACCTCAGCGACGTATACCAATTTCATTACATATGAAATAGTTTAACATAATTAAAATATACCGCAAACAACCTCCTCTCATACCTTTATGTAACGGAATTCTTTTGTGTGGCTCTGTAAAGGAATAATAAGTATTCTTTGCACCGCATATTCTTCAGAATGCTTATTTTAGTGCACTTTATAAATGCATATCAATTATTTTATGCTTGAAAGCATGTAACATCATTAAAAAGCCTTTGAAACAATTTCTTCCCATTGACCGTAATGTAACGGAATACTTTTGACTGTCCCTGTAAATGAACTAAACATGCTACAAACTTCATTTGAAATAGGGATCGTGCTATGGTGAACCTTAATAACATCCGAAAATATCAGGGCAATCCGAGAATATTTACGAGAGTTAGGACAGACGGACAGATAAACCGAAATCATAAACACTTTTCAACTTTGTCGAAAAATATTAAAAACGTGTAATAAATAATTTTTTTGTACAATAAAACTAATTAGTAATGCCGAATTCTGATAGATCGTAGCAGTAGCTTAAACATAAATTATTCAATTCAGCATTTTACAAATTGAGTTTGGCATCACATCGGTGGTTCTTTTGTTTACCATTTCGCGCATGATTTTACTGGAGGAATCTTTTGATTGGAAAAGTTGTTTTGTACTTGATGCTGTAAAAGGGCAAATACATTTTTTTTTTCATTTTTAGGTGCGTTCGTAATTATATAAATACGTAGCACCTATAGTCGTCGTTCAGTCCGTCCGTCTGTCTGTCCGTTCGTCCGCATATAACAGAGCAAAAACTACCCAACCGAATGGTCTGAAATTTTAAATATATAATTGTTGCAAAATTTTGTCGATTCATTTCAAATTTCATGAAAATCGGAAGCATAGTTTAATTACAGGGACAGTCAAAAGTTTTCCGTTATATTACGGCCAATGGGAAAAATTATTGCAAGTGCATTTTAATGATGTTACAGCCTTCCGAATTATTTAAAATTTAAAATATATAATTGTTGCAAAATATTGTCGACTCATTTCAAATTTTATGAAAATCGGATGTATAATTTAATTACAGGGACAGTCAAAAATTTTCCTTTACATTACGGCCAATAGGAAAAAAATATTGCAAGTGCATTTTAATGATGTTACAGCCTTCCGAATTGTCTGAAATTTTAAATATATTTGTTGCGAAATTTTGTCGAGTCATTTCAAATTTTATTAAAATCGGATGTATAGTTCAATTACAGGGACAGTCAAAAGTTTTCCGTTACATTAAGGCCAATGCGAAATAATTATTTCAAGTGCATTTTAATGAAGTTACAGCCTTTCGAACTGAATGAAATTGATAGGCACTTATGAAGTGCACTAAAATATACATTCAGTACAATATGCGGTGCGAAAAATATTTATAAAACTAGTTATACTACGAACGCACCTCATTTGCCATGTTTGATGAGCAATTTCCAACTTGTTTATGTGGGTTCTTTACAAATCTATGATATTTGTATATATCAACTTGAAACTTTAGATTTTGCATTGTCTTTATTCACAAACCGGCATTTTGCATGCCTATTTGGGGTGGGATTATCTCAGGACAAAATCCCCACAAATTTAGTTTATACACTATATGACCAAAGGTGACCGGCCACTTGTGATTTTAGACGTTTTGTTAAATATCTAGAAAACTACATGGGGAATTATTCTGAAAGTCCAGGTGTGTAAACAGAATAGTACTGGTCATACAATTTCCATGAGAATTTTTTCCCGAAACCCCATAGGGGACCGTCAACAAATTGAAAAAAACGAATATCTTTTGGATAACCTTGTAAAATATAATGTAGCAAAAGCGTTCAAACTGTAGATTATGATTAAGTGCCTTATTGTAATAAACTGTGTTCATTTTTATGAGGATAGCATGTATACTCGTAGAGAAATTAAAGTTTTAATAAAAACAGTCCCAAATTTTGCCAAGTTTTTTTGCTTATAATTTGTAGATTTCTTAATATAAAAAAAAAAGTTATTTTTAGAAAGTATGACAAAAGACATTGTACACAATATCCTGCAATCAGAATTAAAAAATAATAAAAATTGTATGAAAAATGAGCACGTTTACTAAATAATGATTCACTGCGCATGCCCAAATGTAATCAAAATATAATGTGCATAATGTGTTAGCTAAATGTACAGAGCAACTTTTGTGAAAGTCTCATAAACATAGTTTGAAAAGTCTGAAATTTATCGTTGATAGAATAAGCTTGAAATTCGTTATTCCCAAAAGAAAGCAAAAATATGAGGGGATATGTATCCAAATAGAGTAGTGCGTGCAATATAGTGTATGCTATATTGGCACTAATCAAAGGATACTATATGGATACAGCCTCTCATTTTTGCTTCATTTTGGGAACAACAGATTTTGAGCTTATTCCATCAACGATAATTTTCAGAATTTTCAAGCTATGTTTTTGAGACTTTTACAAAAGTTGCTCTATGCACTTAGCTAACACATTATGCACATTATATTTTGATTGTGTTCGGGCATGCGCAGTGAAACATTATTTAGTAAACCTGCTTATTCATCATACAATTTTTACTATATTTTAATTCTGATTCCAGGGTATTTTGTACAATGCTGTTTGTCATATTTCTTGAAAAAAACTTTTTTTTTATATTAAGAACTCTGCAAATTATAAGCAAAAAACTTGGCGAAATTTAAGACTGTTTTCATGAAAATCTGAATTTCTCTTCGAGTATACATGCTATCTTCATAAAAATGAACACAAATTATTACAATAAGCCACTTAATCATAATCTACAGTTTAAACGCTTTTGCTACATTAGTTTTGACAGGGTTATCCAAAAGATATTAGTTCTGTTTCAATTTGTTGACGGTCCCCTATGGGGTTTCGGGAGAAAAACTTCGCGGAAATATATGACCTATACTATACTGTTTACACACCTGGAGTTTCAGGTTAATTCCTCATGTTTATTCCTCTAATTCCTCATGTTCTAGATATTTAACAAAACATCGAAAATCGCAAGTGGACGGTCATCTTTGGCCATATAATGTATATTATACCTAGTTTTTTAAAGAAAATACAAACATAAAAGTGAACATTTACTGCAAATGTAAACGTTGTTCTAAAATATATATACATTTTTTTTCACAAATACTGGTGTAATGATGCCACGAACGTATAAATCTTCAGTAGGTAGTCATAAATATAAAAAAATATATTGATAAAACTCTTCAGATTGTTGTAGATGTAGTTCTACAACATGTATTTAGTCAAAAAAAAAAAGGTCGCTCAAAAATATTCACATCCAATCACTTATAGAATAAGCTACAAGATCTAAAAAAATTACCCCCCCCCCAAAAAAAACAAAAAAAAAACAAAAAAAAACATATGTATTTCTTCTAAAACAGGGTTCGTACGGGTGCTTGAATTTCATGACTAAAAAATTCTTCGGTACCAGTATTTTCTTAAGAAAAATCCCTCCTGAAATAAGGCGAAATTTCGTCAGTTTAAACTAAATTTATTTTTCTATAAAAAATTTCTGATATCGGGCCTTGAAAATAACGGTATCCTGTAAAATAAATGTTTTTTCAGGTGCCTGAAATAAATGAATATATCTAAAATTTTCTGTTCTTCAAAAACACTAATCTTACCGTATTAAATGTTAATTGTTTAAACATATCTTGCATAACGCTCATTTTTTAATAAAATATCATTTTACTTCTTATTTTCATGCAAAATTTTTGTCTTATAACCTCGAATTGGCGTAAGTTTTTTTTATTGTGTTTTATTATTCTATCATAATGGTTTGCATTGTCTTACAAAGTTTTTACTGGTTATTTTATTATTTTTCAGTATTAAGAGAAATTAACCCCAAGCAAAGGATGACTTTGTGTCGCTTTTTAAATAATAAAAAAAAAAAAAAAAAAAAAAAAAAAACCAACTAAACGTGAATTTTAAAATTTACTATTGATATCTTCAAACTATTAAAAAAATAATTAGAGATTGTTTAAATGGAAATTTCTATAATTTTTGGATCTGTAAATATAACAAGAGATAAAAATTAAGTCAAAGTCACCCTGGTTGACGGCATTATGTGTGGCATTCTCACAATCTTTTGACTTTTGGGGAAAAAAATCTGACAAAATTAAACTTTCTAAAATAACATTTTAATCTGAAAGACGAATGCCTTAATGATTCAAAATAAAGAAAAAATGGTTAGCGGCGAAACTTTTTTTATTTAACTGAGGTTTAAGTTAAACTTACGAGTTCAATTTTCCCTACCATTTTACCCCTATAACTTTTTATTTTCTTCTAAATTTTTACTTATAATGAATTTGCATAGTACCCACAGGACATTCAAATAAGAAATAATAACAATGTAGTACTTTTAATACAGAATTTTTGTATAACATTGTCGTAAAGGGGTGTTAAAGAAGGGACGGTAAGGTAAAAAAAAGGTAATGGTATTGGAAAAAATGGACGAAAAGGTAAAAAAAGGGACGGTAAGGATGGAACGGTAAGGAAAATGACCACCTATTTTTAGGAAAATCATATTAAGACTAAGTGATAGCCACAATGATCATATTTTTAGAAACAGTTGTTAACATTGAATTAAATTATTATTTTTTTTGTTTGTTTACCTCGAAAAGTGCAGGAATAAACCTTGGGGACGGTGAGACTATCAATAAAGCCACGATGCTTGAAATTGATATTTAAATTCTACAGTAAATTTCCTCCCAAAGAATTTTAGGCATTATTTCTCTAGCATATTTCTGATTGAGAAAAAACTTGAAAAAAATTCCGTGGCTGCATCTGAAATGATTTTCTGTATAATTTTAGAAGAGGGATGGTAAGGAATCTAAAACCCAGGAACAGAGTTAAAAAAATAATAACAACCCTAAAAATGTGTGCAGGGTAATTTTTAGCTACATATTTATATAAAACAAGAGTTCCAGTTTCAGAAAAAAATTACATCGAATTATTTTTATTGAAACAATTTTATCTAGACAGCTCCAAACTTAAAAATCAGCATCAGGGACGGTATAGGAGTTTTCCAGGTGTTTGGACCCCCAACATCGTCCAAAACTTATTTATCTCGTTAATATTGTTGTGCAATCATGCAATGGGATGTTCCCCAGTATATGAAATAAAAAAAAAAAAAAAAAAAAAAGAAAAAAAAAAAAAAAAAAAAAAAAAACACACAAAAAAGTATATTAAAATAAAAATTATTATTCAGGGACATGGAAGTCAAAAGATTGTGAGAATGCCGCATGTAAATTTGATATTGCGAATGCTTCACGCCCTGAGACTTATGAGAGTAAAAATTCGAAATCACAAGAAGGAAGCATAGGACGGTCTCACCATGTAACAGAAACTATAATATTAACATATTTATACACAGAATTAAACTCACAAACACATTTTTCATACCAAAAGCCAAAAGTATTTTTTAAACTTTTGTGACGTATAATGTGAAGAACAGAGACTGGAGTAAATATTCATGCTTTAGTTCATCGCCACTTCTTGTTAGAGCACATACTAATCTTCAAAATTTCTTACACGTGATTGAATAGGTGAGATAGACTGTACCAGGTGCTACCCAATAGTCATATAAAATTCTGCCCATAAAACTGCGGTAACACTTGAAATAACAGTGTAGAGAACAACAATGTTGTGTAAGCATTTCGTGCGGTATAGAATTGTTGTGAAAGTAAGTTTTTAAAAAGAATATGCGAAGGCCGATCTTCTGCATTTACAATTTTTGAGAAATAAAAAACCTAGAAGATTGACTTAGTTAAAAGAAATGAGGTTTTAACACTTTCCAACATAGTTGAAAAGTGTTTATGAATTGGGTTTGTCTGTCTGTCTACCTGTCGGTGCTCTAGCTCGTGTAAATATACTCAGATTGTCATGCAGTTGATATATGTCAATGAGGTTTCTTATAGCATGTTCGGTATTGAAAATTAAGTGTATAGCATTTATAGTTCACTTACAAGAACACTCAAAAGAATTCCATTACATTGGGGTCTATGGGGAAAAATTATTTGCAGTGTATTTTAATGATTGAATGAACTGTTTAAAAAATATTGAAATTGATATATATCACTGGGATGCACTACAAGATGTTTACTATAAAATAAGATGTGCATAGCATTTATTGTTCATTTACAAAGACACTCAAAATATTTCCGTTAGATTACGGTCTATAGGGAAAAGTTATTTTCGATGTATTTTAATTATTGTAATTTATTTCAAGCATATTGATATTGAAATTGATATTCATCAATGAAATTTACTACAAGAAGCTTATAAATAAGGTGTGCATAGCAGCCATCGTTTATTTACAGGGACACTCAAAATAATTTTGTTACATTACGGTCTATGGGGAAAGATCGTTTTCGGTGTATTTTAATGATTGTACACTATTTCAAACATATTGAAATATATATATAAAACTGAGATGCACTACAAGAAACTTACTATGAAATAAGGTGAGCATTCATCGTTCATTTGCACATTCAAAAGAATTCCGTTACATTACTGTCTATAGGGAAAAGTCGTTTGCGGTGTATTTTAATGATACTACACCATTTCAAACATATTGAACTGATATATATCACTGAGCTGCTCTAGAAGAAGCTTACTATAAAATAAAGTGTACTACTTGGTTATCCCGTCAACCAAAAATCTATCGCCAAACTATAAGATTAAATGCCAATAATGGTTGATCATCAATGTCACATTCACTTGACTTTAAGCAAGTTACACGTGTTTACGTCATCAAGTGGTTTTTATTTCGACATTTTATTTGTATTTTTATTAATGTTATACTAATTTATTTGTTCTTTCGTTATTTAAAATAAAAGTTATGTCAATTTGTATAATTTGGCGAATGGTTTGGCGATTAATATAATTTGGCGAAATTGGTTGACGGGATAACTAAGTAGTACCAAATAAAGTGTGCATAGCATTCATCATTTATTTACAGACATACACAAAAGAACTCCGTTACAGGACTGTCTATTAACAATAACTGTTGGGAATTACGTTATAAGCTGTGTTGCGCAATTTTAAATTAAACTAGTAATTTGCCTATTACTTAGTGTGTATAAATTCTATAGATCATATACAGGACAGCACGAAAGATCTCGACAACTTTTCTGTTTATTGGCGGAAACTGCTGGGGAATTTACAACTGTGGTACTGTGTGAGTTTACAAGGCGTTTCTTAACTGATCTGAATTTTAGCATTCTATGCAGTATACTACAGTTTTGCGCCGAATATCGGAACTCCAATTAACCGAACTTCCATTTATTCGAACAGCCTATTTCTCTCAATGTTTTTTTCTTTTAAATTGAACTCCCAATTATCCAAACAGCCTATTTCTCTCAAAATTTTTCTTTAACCGAACTTCTACTTAAGTTAAAGGTTTAAGTTAAAGGTTACTATCTAAGCTTGAAACAAAATTTTATCATACACAGTTTTCTCCAATATGACGGCGGTCATAATTAACCCCTGGTCATAATTACCCCATCTGACCCTACACAGCCAAAAAACAACATATTTTCTGTCACTATATTTCCGCATTTTAAAATGTGTTCTTGCGGAACAAGCGAGAAAAACTACTCATTCTTGCATATGTGTTGTATATATCTTTATATCTTAGTTTCCGTCATTTTTGACGGGCTATTTTACTAGTGTATAAATATTTTTTCACGGGTGGCGAATTGAAGATGGAGGAATAACACAATTATTGGAGGAATAAAAAGTAAGCGTAAACGTTTTGACACATTTACAAATTCATTTTTAAACGGAAAGCTATAAAATTGGAAAGCCTGGCCATGGAAGCGATTTGGAATTGAACTGTGTTTTCCATTTTTTGATCAACAATTTACCTATTGAGTTATAAGCGTTTTGGATCACGTGACAAACACGTTTTCGTCCGCTATTGAGTGCTTTTTCTCCGTTCTCGCGGAAACTCGGTTCAAAACGCCCACTTTGACACTCTTTTCTGAAAGATGTATTGCGTTTGCAAAAAAAATGGAAAAAACAGCTCGATGTCATAGTTTCTGAACAACAACATCAGCTAGTTTCATGCATTTTCGAACAAAAATAAATTAAAACTTGTGTCAGAAAGTTGCCCTTTTGGATTTGAGAACATCCTTAAGAATTTCAAGATATTTTCGCAAACTGACATGAGACAAATTATTTAATATTGTCATTAAACTATCTGCTAAATTAAGCCCACATGCGACTTGTTGATATATCATTTCACTCTCACAAACATCACTCTTTTTCCAATAGAAAAACACAGAGAAACACTTTTCCGAACGCTTCATAATGAATTCTGCCCACGTACCGATGGATCCAATCGCATTTCCAGTTGTGCGGGCCTCAAAGCGGCCATCGAAGGGCCCTTGACAATGAGACCAAGTGACAATTTTTTTTTCTCCTGCCAGCCCACGAACGCATATTAATGCGGCACCAGATATGCATCTTCGGAGATGATTTATTCTTGAGCTGTGGGTGGCTAGCTTAGAAAATATAAAGCAATATCGTCTGCTAGCGGGTGGTTCTTGTCGATCTTTATGAAGATATGGTGTGCTTGCTGGGTGATGAGAGATTTATAGGGATTAATATTACTTATGGTTTATTTTATTTATCATACGCCGGGATTTAGAAGATCGGAGTTTTGCAACCGTATGATAAAAGAATGGTGCAGCTTTTAGTATTATGAATCTCTTCGTAGATATGGCGTTTAAAGTATCGCTTACTTTCTACCGGAGTATAATGATAAGTAACTACATCGTGTTTCATAAAAGATGGAAAAAATTTTAAGGATGTTCTCAAATCCAAAAGAGCAACTTTCTGACATAAGTTTTAATTTATTTTTGTTCGCAAATGCATGAAACTAGCTGGTGTTGTTGTTCAGAAACTATGCCATTGAGCTATTTTTTCCATTTTTTTGCAAACGCAATAGATCTTTCAGAAAAGAATGTCAAAGCGGGCGTTTTGAACCGAATTTCCGCGCGAAGGAAGAAAAAGCACCCAAGAGCGGGCGAAAAACGGGTTTGTCACGTGATCCAAAACGCTTCTTACTCAATAAGTAATGGATTGATCAGAAAATGGAAAAAACAGTTCAATTCCAGGGTCAGGTTTTCCAATTTTATACCTTTCCGTTAAAAAATGAATTTGTAAATGTGTCAAAACGTTTTGCGCTTGTTGAGCAGAGCAGTTAAGAACAGCCTTAAGAGGTGATAGCACACATCCAGAAAACAGCTTTCATCAAAGAATGCATGGTCGGAATTAAAACGCAAAGGACTTAGAGGGCGCTGAAGGTGATGCTGTTATACTAGGCGAAAACACACAAAGGACGAATAAGAGACTACTTCAGTAACTTAAAAAGACACGCTCATTAATGCTAATCCTATGGAAGAAATTTTTAAAGGTATCTCGTTTGCATTTCAGTATTTTTAAACAATTCTTTTTGCGTTGGCTAGCTGAGATTGATCTGCACAAAGGGCATTTTTTGCTTTTTCGGTTTTGTTTACAGATATTTTAATGAGAACACTTTCATTTTCGGAACCGGCTTCGAAAGTGAAAGCATCCTCTTGAAAAAAACTGCAAGCAAAATCGAAAACGAAAAAAAGAGCAGATGTAGAGATCAATTTCAGCTATCCAATGCAACTAAATAAATAAAATCATTTAAAAAAATAAAATGCAAACGAGATATCTTAAAAATTTTCTTCCATAGCCCCATAGGATTAGGATTACCGAGAGAGTCTTTCCGAGTCACTGAAGTAGACACTTAAGTGACAAAAACAAGGTGGAAAACCGCTCTCCGTACAATCTTTGAGCCTCTGAGCCATTTCCATTTGCAGTTCCATATATAAAATACATATCAGTCTTTTTCCCTATTAGTAAAGATCAACATCTTCCGTTAAGTTTCAACTGCGATTGACAATTGCACACTCGGATCAGCAGCTTTTATGTATTAATTGAGGCGAAATTTTGCATACGCGTTCTTCACCATATCACATTTGTATGTTATTAGTGTCATTCTTCTCCCGATAACTCCCAATAGGAATGGATCTTTAACATTTACATGGACCAAGTCAGTGTTGCGTGTGGACTACTTTTTTTAAATTCAAATTTTTTGATTGTGACCAGTTTTTTTTAAAAATTGATAATCCGCCTTGTTTTCATCTTATTTAATCCGTCATTAAATAAGGTAAATTTTGCTATTTCAAAAAAAAAACGGTGGCAATTAATAAATCTAAATTTAAAAAAAGTATCTCACTGGCAACACTGAACCAAGTTTCCAAATGCGCCAGCATCTTTGCATTTTATTTTCGACCATGCATACTTTTATGAAAGTTGTTTATTTGGATAGGTACTATCACCTCTTAAAGTTTTGCACATCTTTTATGAAACATCCTGTATATTATAACATGGATTGTGTCATAGTACAGACATGATTGGCTGTTTTTAGGTGCGTTCGTAGTTATATAAATACATAGCACCTACAGTCGTCGTTCAGTCCGTCTGTCTCTCTGTCCGTCCGCATGTAACAGCGCAAAAACACCCAACCGAATCGTTTGAAATTTAAAATATATAATTGAAGCATAATTTTGTCGAGTCATTTCAAATTTTATGAAAATCGGATGTATAGTTTAATGACAGGGGCAGTCAAAAGTTTTCCGTTACGTTACGGCCAATGGGAAAAAATTATTTCAAGTGCATTTTAATGATGTTATTGTTGATAGACATTACGAAATGTAATCTCCAAATGAAGGCTAAAAAAATAAATCAAACTCAGTAAATTGCTTTTCATCTATCAACATGATTCATAAAAGCAATTATAAAAAGAACTTGTTATTCAAAACAAGGAAGTTTATGATTCTCAATAAATACTTTGTATAAACATTTCATCGCATATCCAAGAAATTAAGACAATTGAACTATCGATAATCTAAACTGTTTAAGAAACTATAAATATAAATAATGCAATATTAAGATTAATGATACTAATTTCCTGTTTTTTATCTTCAATAATGTATAATATATGTTTTTTACATTTACTTATTCCAGACTCTCAAAAGGAGAGATGCGGCGATTTTTATGCTGCAACTGTAACTAATTAAATTCTATTTCTTTCTTTAAAAGTTCAATGTACACTTTTTTTACAAGTCACAAAAATAACCACGTGTGCTTTAAAACAACACAGAATATTATATCATTAGCAATGGATCAGAATGAGAAATGACTAGAATTTACAGATGATAATCAACCTGATGATGGATTCCAGATAAACCACTGATACAAACATAAATACAAGGGAAGCCAATTTTCTCTTTATGCTTTGCTTTTATAATTGAAGAGCTAAGTGGAAGAACATGTTAAGTAACAAAAATTACATTTGAAGAAATTTGATGTGAAAGTTTTTGTTGTCAATTTTAATGATTTATTTTCTGTTTGATACCATGCGTTTAAAATATTAACACGTATGGTACTGAACTCTATCAAAAAAACTTATTCATATTTATTTTTTAAATATTAAAAAATATTAATATTATTTACATTATTAAATAATAAAGTATTAAATATTAATGAATAATGTCTTAAATCTTCAAGGCTAAATAGAATTTTGGTATTTTAGCTTTACCATGTGATAGAATACCTGATAACGCCTTCGTACAAAAGATAAAATAATTTTTAAGAAAATGTAGCATAACATGTTCTTCCACTCAGTTCTTCAATTGAGATATGAATAAACAACAAACTGTGAGGAACAACGAATTTCACGCAAACGCTTTGTTGGATAAGTTGAAATACGTCTAACAGTTATAGACCCCTTGCATTGACGTCATGTTGCTATTAGCAACGACTGATACTATAGTTTCTGGAGCACACACGTGGAGCACAGAACTCCCCGTTTGCTGTTAAAAGCACGTGTTATCTTTTTCTTTAATTTAGAGCTTCCTTATTTTTATTATTGTAGTGCAAATAAGACTAAAAAATCAAATGGAGAGTACCGTATTCGCCTTATATTTAGGCGCCATACGAAGCGATTTCAGACATGTGACGTCATGTGCAACCCGTCTATAGCCTTTCGAACAGAATGAAATTGATAGGCACTTATGAAGTGCACTAAAATATACATTGAGTACAATATGCGGTACTAAAAAATTTATAAAACATAGTACGAACTCACATCATTTGCCACGTTTGACGAGCAACTTCCAACTTGTTAATATACTGTGGTCATATTGGGTGATTTCTAAAATTCATGTCCGATTTCCGATGCATCGAGTTTCGAAGTGTAGCCAAGTTGTTTTAAAGGGCAAAATGCAGTCGAATAGTCAACATTTAGTCCCTCAGCAATCTCTTCAGTAGTAATTCGTGGATTATTATTCACTCAATCACGGATTAAGTCTTTGTCAATGCCAGAAAGTCGCTCAAAGTGAATTTTATCGTTTAGATTGAAATCCCCATTTCGAAACCAACAAAACCACTTTTTAACTGTCCTAAGAACGGGAGCACCATCCAAACAAATGTCTTGAATATTTTTGTAGTACATTCAACATTCACTCTTTTTAGCTCTCAAGCTATCAAAGCCTGAGGCTAATGTGTCCGCAGGTTCTGTATGTACGTATGTACAGTCGTGGAAAAAAAAAAAAGTAAACACCCGCTACTAACTCCTCAACAAATTATCGTAGACGAAAGTGACTGGTACCGAAATATTGGAAATAAAGTCTACTTTTAAAAGGTGTATATAAATTTTTCTTAGGGGCCATTTACATATTAAAACGAATCCAAACTTCATTTTTTTCAATGGCAATACCCAATTTTAACGAGATATTTCAAATCTTCGGTTCAAACTATGCTTAGACACCAAATTTCAAGTCATTTGAACGATAAGTTTTTGAATTATAAACATTCAAAATTAATAGTGCAGTAGAAATAAGGGAAGAAACACCTTTAGGTGGAACTAATTGGAGCAAAAATAATTCTTGTTGTAAATGGTAGTTAACGCTCTCCTAATGAACATTATAAAAATATACATTCATACTGTTGTGCAAAATGCGTTGTTTGGCGGCATTTTGCGCAAATTTCTTGAAAAACAACATGAAAAATTTAAAAAAAATCGAGCCATGTGGGGTATCAAATTACACGAAATTTTGAGCTGAAAAAGAATATGATATTGGTTTTCAAAAGTAGAAGTAAATAAAAAAAATATGACAAAAAATGAAGAATTTTGGATTTTTGAAAAACATCATTTTATTAAAAAAAAATTCAAAAATTTGAAATAAATATACAAAAAAAACGGATTTAATTATATCTATAAAATCATATTTATGTAACCAAATTCAAATATCCTCTTCATCGACATCTAACTCAAAGCTGCCTCCTGTGTTTGCACAGTCTTTTCCACAACAATTTTCACAAACTACAGAACAATAAAATCCATATCTGCGACTTGTACATTTTGTAGTGTTACTGTATGTGATCTTTAACTGTAGTTCGGCAGGCACATTTAATCATATTTAACAGTTTGTCTGGTGCTGGGTTTAAGTCTGTTAGTATCGGTAATAGTAAATTCTCCATCAACCAACTGCCAATCCCACAGCGTAGGATCAGGAGATGGCATATTTAGATGTTTCCATATAAAACACTGCGAATGCACTCGAAGTAGATGGCATTTCGATGTATTTTGTGTTGGAGGTAAACGATCAATATCAAATTCTTTTTTAGCTGACTCTATTTTGCTCATGTGTTGTTCAAAACGAAGCACGTTTAGGTCACTTGTTTCATCGTTGCCACCATAAAGTGACACAGAAACTTTACAGTAGAGATGCAACGAATATTCGGCCGAAGCCGAATATTCGGCCCATTCGGCCTGTCTGCCGAATATTCGGCTTCGGCCAAATATCAAGTCCATTATTCGGCCTTGGCCGAATAGTATTGTAATAAATGTTTTTATATTTACACAATATAACTTTTTAATTTGACAATTTATATTCATCATGTATAATGAAAATTTTATTTGAAATTAACTAACACTTTTTTTTCCCCATTAACTTTCATACTGCGAATGGATTTTACCTACGCATTTTTATATAAGAGGCTAATTTAGGAATCATGTTAAAAAATTTTTATGCGGTATCAGTAAGCACAAAAAGTATCTGTAATAAGCTAACATTAAATCTATTCAAAATTGTTTTAATACAGCTATACAAGCTAATTCATTTTTTTTTTTTTTTTTTTTTTTTTTTAAATTATAATGGGAAGTTTAACATTTATCCCTTGTTACATAAAAATATATTTCTTTCAATAATATTTTGAATTATACCTATAAAGAACATAAATATATGATTAATTAGATACAGATGTTTAAGATATTTAAGTCATATGTTGCAATACTTAAGGGGTTTTTTTTTTTAGTAAAATACGCTTAAAAGTTAAATATAATTTAAGTGATTTTTTTAAGTGTGTTACTATTTCTTATTAAATAATGAAAGAAATGTAAATACTAAATTCTTTTAATTAGTATGCATATGCATTTACGTTTTAGATATTTTTTTCAAGAATAGCATTGTAATGTTTATATTTGCCTTAAAAAACAGTTAAAATGTTTTCAATAAACGTAGATTGTGATGCAGAAATAATAATTCAGCATTCTCAGGTGATTGCCTATTTTTTTTTTTTTTTCGTAAATGTTACCTGCTTTTGAAAATAATCTCTTACTATATATGGTACTTTCTGGTGCAGAAAGGTACTTTTTGGCTAATCGTGAAAGATTTGGAAAGTCTTCTGAATTTTTCGCCCACCACTCCAAAGGACACTGTTGTCTTTCTAGCAGTGGCTGGGAAAGAAAATTACTAATTTCTTTTCCTTCTTCACATTGAGGGGCATTTTCTATAGAGGCTTCACTGCTGACAGCAAAGAAAAACTAGTATGTTGTGGCCATCACAAAACTTTCTTCTATATAAATCACATCAATTAAATCATTTAAATAGTACAAGAAATAACAACGATTTAGCACCAATTCATATCAAAGTATATCTGAATTTGAAGTTGGATGAAAATTCGTGCATTAGTTCTTGAGATAGAGCTATAGCGGAAATTCTGAAAAAAATGTAGCATAGCAGCGCCACCTGTTGAGTGATTTACACCAAAAGTAAACAGCACTAAACGATATCAAGGTATACTTGAATCTGAAGTTTGTTGAAAATCCAAGCATTAGTTCTTGAGATAAAGCTATTGCGGAAATCGCAAAAAATACAGCATAGCAGCGCCACCTGTTGAGCGATTTACACCAAAAATTAAACAGCACTAATTTATACATCAATTCATGTCAAGGACTAACTAAATCTGAAGTTTGATGAAAATCCGTGCAATAGTTCTTGAGATACACCTCTTGTGGAAATCGTGAAAAATGCAGCATAGCAGCGTCACCTGTTGAGCGATTTACACCAAAAATTAAACAGCACTAATTTATACATCAATTCATGTCAAGGACTAACTAAATATGAAGTTTGATGAAAATCCGTGCAATAGTTCTTGAGATACACCTCTTGTGGAAATCGTGAAAAATGCAGCACAGCAGCGCCACCTGTTAGGCAATTTGCACCAAAAATTAAGCAGCAATAATTTATATCAGGGACTAACTGAATCTGAAGTTTGATGAAAATTCGTGCATTTTTTCTTGAGTTAGAGCTATTGCGATAATCATGAACAATGCAGCATACCAGCGCCACCTGTTGGGCGATTTTCACAAAAAAGTAATCAGCACCAAACTATATCCTGGACTAACTGAATCTGAAGTTTTATGAAAATCCATGCAGTAGTTCTTGAGATACAGCTATTGCAGAAATCGTTAAAAATGCCGCATAGCAGCGTCACCTGTAGGGCGATTTTCACCAAAAACCAATCAGTTCCAGTTTATATCAAGGTCTAACTAAATATGAAGTTTTGTGAAATTTCGTGCATTAGTTCTTGAGATAGAGCGCCCACAAAATTTGTGTCACATACAGACAGACAGACAGACGGACAGACAGACAGACAGACAGACAGACAGACTCACAGACAGACATTTTGTAAAAACATGTTTTTTGGAATCTCTGACTCATAAAACGTGTAAATCCGTCGAAATCTGGAATTCGAAAATTTTCATGAAACCAATACTTTCTTCTTGTAAAGATAGAAGAAAGTAAAAAATAATAAAGATGAAAAAAAATTTTGTTAATTGTGAGCTTTATAAAGTCTACAATGATTTCTTTCCTCTATTTTAGAGGATATTCCTTTCTATCAGTGGTTTTTCTTAAGATATTAAGATTTCTTATTTTTTATTTTATCTGAAAGCTGAAACTCATGTTTCCTAGTGCTTTTAAAATTTTGTCATTATTTTAAAATGTAACAACAACACACATATCTATTAAAATGTAACTAGACAGTACCTGATGAGGAACTTTTGCTAAGAATTTTTTTTTTTTTGGGGGGGGGGCGCTGAATTATATTATTGAGGCAATTTTTAGGCCGAACATAGCCGAATATTTTTTCAAAGTAAAATAATGCTTTAAAAAATTAAAAATTTGTATATAAATAATTTTTTAAAAGAAAACAATACATTTTAATTGTGAAATATACAAGAATTGTGCACATAGTGCATACTATATTTTGTTTTTAGGCAAAAATAAGTTCATTATTCGGTGGCCGAATCGGCCGAATATTCGGCTCTAACTTGGCCGAATATTCGGTATTCGGTTATTCGGCCAAACCACTATTCGTTGCATCACTACTTTACAGCCATTTTCAACAAATTCTTCCATCGAAACATCTTTGGATAATCCATAATGTGAAGCACATTCACATAAAATTTTTGATTGAATGATTTTTTTGAAAGCAGAAGATTTACTTTCCCCAAATAATGCACTGGTGGTGTCACATACTGTTAAATCGTGAATAAAAAATAAAGTTTTGCAAGCCTTCTCTCCAATAGAAGTTTGCATGGCTTGAATATCACGAACATTATCAGATTGTGTCGCAGACTGCATGAAAATGTTCTTCGAAGAATGATATAATAGTAGGATTAAAATATCAGTGTCATCAGCTGCCACAGTGACATGTTTTTTCTGGGCTATTTTTAAAGCTTCTCTGACGATTTCAGTGTCAGCATCACATTCTGCATGAATGACGGAATGATTTCTTTCTTGAAAATAATTCCACAGCATATTGGTAAAACGTTGTTTGTTCGTAGAATTAGAGAGAAATTTGTTTTTCTTGATGATTACGGGTGAATTTTCATCAAAGAATACTACAACAGACGACTGCTTCATGCGTAATCTATGTTCCATATCTTTTATATTTGGTTTTCATATCCATCAAAAACTACTGTCACTTCTCCATACCTTCTGTTGACATACGATTCGTATTACCTTATGACATTGCTAAAGGCTGCAGAAGCGGATCATGGTAACTGGTGAATTAACGCACAGCCATCAAGAAGGTAGTGAAAAGTTTGCTGGGAATGAGAGCGGTATATTGCATTGACATTAATGCTATCTAATATGTGTGCCTATGATAATTTAACCACTTTTCTCATTTGTTGGGTACCATGGTCAAATAATGATGTTGGTAGAATGGATAACCCGTACTTGAAAAACTCTCTTGTATCTTGAGCGCTATTATTCAAGCAGATACAAGCAACCATCCTCTGTGTTAAAAGACAAGAATCTACATGGTGCGTCTCATCAGCAATAATAATTTCTTTTTTCAATACTTGCATGGTTACTGCTTGGTCGGATTTCAATAAAGTTTCCCCTTTAAAAAGTTTACCACTAAGTTTATCTAGAATTCTTCTTCCAATGATGTCAGAATTTTCTGCGGTTACTTTGTTTTTACTATCTGTAATTCCATTAAAAATATTCCATAAATCAGTTGAAGTAGCAGTAAATGGACTGTGGTCTATAAAAAATTGCGTTACCTTTTTCATATCTTCGAAATCTCTTGCCATCCTTGCATCAGTTAAATCAGTATGTTGTTCACTGCCGATACGTGAAACATTGGTCAGCAAACTCATTGCACATACTACTTCACTATATCGAGAATGGCTCATAATCCAAGTTGCACGTTGACTTTCAGTCATACATCCTCCATGAGTTATACCAGAACGACTTTTGGTGCGTTTCATGAGCTCTTGCTGAATGTGCATATTGGTCCAAACACCAGACCACTTCCTGTCCTTTCTTCGTACAGTAAATTCCTTCATTCAGCATTTTGTAGCTTTCTGGTTTCGTTGTTTCCAGTTCCCGCATTTGTTGAAGGTATATTCTTGCGCATTTAGCATAATTCTTATGACCTGAACCGCAAAAAAGGTAGCTTATGCTCAATTGCCTGTAAGTGCATTTCAAAATTTCCTGATCGTTCAGACGAAATAAACGTTTTTACAATGTCCACCATCTTTAGATATAACAGCCAGAGTTTAGCAGTAAGACTTTGTGATTTAAGAAGGTTCTTCCTTTCATGTATTAGTGTTGAAAGTTCGTGAAGATCAATATTTGAAATAACCTTTTCTTCCTTGATATCACCTTTGAGCACATTTTAAAAGGTGAATAAATTTTTCAAGATTAAAATCATCATTTGGTTCCACTTCCATTGCGTCACCAGTAGTGCATTGACTTTTTGATGTAATCTCGCTAAAATCTGAATTTGTAGTAACTTTAACTGGTAGGTTGCATTTCAATAAATCAGCTACAATTAAAGCAGTGAGAGATGAAGAGATTAGAAAATGTCTTCGAAGAGCACGTGAATATCCTTTACCTTTTAACATATGCGGTACTGAATTTTCACCATAAACTGTCTGTATTAGTATTAGATTTTTCTTTGACATGTGGAAACTTAAAAAAATTAAATAAATGCGGAATACGCGAAACCGATCCTTTGGAAATTTGGAGATAAGTGCATTTTGGTATCTTACCTTTTGTAATGAATAAATTACTTAGAAATTTTAAAAGTTGATTAATATTTATGTGACAATATTGCTATAAGAATTAATGTTGCAGTCGGAATTGTCACATAACAGTATCAGTTATAGGTTTAATGTAATGTAGCGTAGTTACATTTAAGATTTACCTACGGAGTCATGTAAGTATCATTTTTCTAAAATTCCCCCTAGTTGATCTTTATAAACATTTTACTTTTAAAAACCAATATCATATTCTTTTTACAGAAGAAAGTATTGTAATCGAAATTTTTTTCGACTTCCGGTTTTCGACGGATTTACATGTTTTAGGGGTCAGAGATCCCCAAAAAACATGTTTATAGAAAATGTCTGTCTGTCCGTGTGTCTGTCGCCATTGTGCCATCAAAAAGTGTATGAAGTTATGCATAGAATTGAAGTTTTTGGCTGCGGCAAGCAGATCCTCCCTGAATTTGGAAAAAAATCACCGGTAGGGGGCGCTGTAATAACTATTTTTGTGCGATTTTGAATATTGTACCATCCAAAAGTATATGAAGTTATGCATAGAATTGAACCAAATTTCTATTTTAAGTTTTTGGATATGGCAAGTAGGTCCTCCCTGAATTTGGAAAAAATTCGCCGGTAGAAGGCGCTGTAATAGCTATTTTTGTGCGATTTTGAATATTGTACCATCCAAAAGTATATGAAGTTATGCATAGAATTGAACCAAATTTTTATTTTAAGTTTTTGGATATGGCAGGTAGGTCCTCCCAGAATTTGGAAACAATTCGCCGGTAGAGGGCGTTGTAATAGCGATTTTTGTGCAATTTTGAATATTGTACCATCCAAAAGTATATGAAGTTATGCATAGAATTGAACCAAATTTTTATTTTAAGTTTTTGGATATGGCAGGTAGTTTCGCCCTGAATTTGGAAAAAATTCGCCTGTAGGGGTCGCTGTAACAGCGTTTTTTGTGCGATTTTGAATATTGTACCATCCAAAAGTGTATGAAGTTACGCATAGAATTGAACCAAATTTTTATTTTAAGTTTTTGGCTTTGACAAGCAGATCCTCCTTGAATCTGGAAAACATTCGCCGGGAGGGGGCACTGTAACAGCGATTTTTGTGCCATTTCGAATATTGTACCATCGAAAAGTGTATGAAGTTATACATAGAATTGAGCCAAATTTTTCGTGTTTCTTTTTGGTCATGGCATGAAGGTCCTCCCTGAATTTGGAAAAATTCCGCTGGAAGGGGGCGCTATAATTACGATGTCTGTACCATTTTCTTTATTGTACAATCGAAAAGTGTATAGAATTATGCATACAATTGAACCAAATTTTTTGTGCATGTTTTTGGCTTTGGCCAACAGGTCCTCCTTGAATTTGGACATATCGCGCGGTAAAGGGCTCTGTGATAGCGATTTCTGTGTACTTTTCTTGATTTTTCGTAGTTCTATTGTCCATCGGCGGCTCGTGCAAACGCGGGAACTCACTTCCTGCTAAACTGGCTATTCGCAAACATCTGATAACAACAGAATAAGGAAAAACTATTAATTTTAACAAATATCATGATATAGATTAACTCGTTTTTAGTTCATTTAATTGACTGAAGCAGGAATTTAAGATGAAAATCAAAGTTGGTATAGTAATGAACTAATAATATTGAAGTATTAACATGTGTAACTAGTTTTTGAAATATTAAGATGTATAAGATAGAAGAAAGTTTTGGGATTGGCACATCCAACTAGTTAAGCATTAAATTTCATGTAATTTTGTTACCTCACATGATTTTTTAACATTTTTAAAAAAATTTCGCATTTTTTCAAGATGGCCGCCAAAACGCACATTTTGCGCAACAGTGCGAATGTATATTTTTAGGATGTTCATTAGGAGCGTGTTACCTATCATTTACAAGTATAATATTTTTTCAATTAGTTCCACCTCTAACGCTATTTCTACTGTACTATAAGTGCTTGTAATGTTAAATTACATTTTCATATTTTTACTTTCTTCTATCTTCAATAGAAGAAAGTATTGTAATCGAAATTTTTTTCGACTTTCGGTTTTCGACGGAATTACACGTTTTAGGGGTCAGAGATCCCCAAAAACATGTTTATAGAAAATGTCTGTCTGTCCGTGTATCTGTCGCCATTGTACCAACAAAAAGTGTATGAAGTTATGCATAGAATTGAACCAAATTTTTATTTTAAGTTTTTAGCTATGGCAAGCAGGTCCTCCCTGAATTTGGAAAAAATTCGCCGGTAGGGGGCGCTGTAATAGCGATTTTTAATATTGTACCATCCAAAAGTGTATGAAGTTATGCATAGAATTGAACCAAATTTTTATTTTAAGTTTTTAGGTATGACAAGCAGGTCCTCCCTGAATTTGGAAAAAAATCGCCGGTAGGGGGCGCTGTAATAGTGGTTTTTGTGGGATTTTTGTGCCATTTTCAATATTGCACCATCGAAAAGGGTATGAAGTTATATAGAACAGAAGCATAGAATTGAATTAATTTTTTTGTGTTTGTGTTTGGTCATGGCACGAAGGTCCTCCCTGAATTTGGAAAAATTCCGCCGGAAGGGGACGCTATAATTGCGATGTCTGTACGATTTTCATTATTGTACCATCGAAAAGTGTATTAAGTTATGCATATAATTGAACCAAATTTTTTGTGTAGGTTTCTGGCTATGGCAAGCAAGTCCTCCCTGAATTTGAAAAAAAAAACTGCCGGAAGGGGGCACTGTAATAGCGATGCCTGCGCCGTTTTCATTATTGTATCATCGAAAACTGTATAAAATTATACATAGAATTGAATCAAATTTTTTGTGTATGTGTAAGGCTATGTTCCGTATGTCCTCCCAGAACGTGAAAAAATTCCCCCAGAAGCGGACGCTATAATTGCGATGTCTGTGCCATTTTCATCACTTTACCATCGAAAATGGTATGAAGTTATGCATAAAATTGAACCAAATTTTTTGTGTATGTTTCTGGCTATGGCAAGCAAGTGCTCCCTGAATGTGAAAAAAAAATCCGCCGGAAGGGGGGGGCGCTGTAATAGCGATGCTTGTGCCATTTTCTTTATTGTACCATCGAAAAGTGTATAAAATTATGCATACAACTGAACCAAATTTTTTGTGCATATTTTTGGCTTTGGCCAACAGCTCCTCCCTTGAATTTGGAAATACTGCGCGGTAAAGGGGCTCTGTAACAGCGATTTTTGTATACTTTTCTTGATTTTTTGTAGTTCTATTGTCTATCGGCGGTTCGTGCAGCGGCGGGAACTCGCTTCCTGCTAAGCCGGCTATTCGCAAACAGCTGATAACAGCAGAATAAGGAAAATCTATTAATTTTAACAAATATCATGATATAGATTAACTTGTTTTTTGACCGTTTAATTGACTGAAGCAGAAATTTGAGATGAAAATCAAAGTTGGTATAGTATTGAACTAATAATATTGAAGTATTAATATGTGTAACTACTTTTTGAAATAATAACATGTATATGATAGAAGAAAGTTTTGAGATTGGCACATCCAACTAGTTATTTATATCTAATGAAATTATGCTCCTAATGTTCTATTTTTTTTTGTACCAATAATACTAATATACCCAAACATAAATATGCTGAATTTGCTATTTTTATAATTTTATGATATGAATTATGAATTATGAAATTAATATTCGAAAAAATTATGAATTGCAACCTACAATTTTTTTGATGGATTTAGATTTATCAAGTCCTGCTTTATGGAAATCCAAAATTTCACATTTTTCTTCCAAGTAGTTTTCAAATTATGCTTAAAAAACGGCAAAATGATGGTTTAAGGGGCCGTCCATGATAAGTGAGTAGCTATTTTGAAATTTATTCTGCTGTCCTGTAATCTAAAAGGCTTCATTGACTGCGTGAGTGGCGTTTCAGGTGCCTTGATCAAGAAGGGGGCTCTCTCGGTTAACAACCGAGTACGGAACTTCAATTTGGATACAGCCCTTAAAATACGCTCGTTTTAAAATAATTAATTTCTCGGAAACTTATGGTACGAATTGCATAAAAATTTGTTTTTAGGCTAAGTGAAGGGTGTAGATTTCATTTATGGAGTCAGGATTGTGTACTTCTATTAAAAAAATAAAGTTATCGTTCGTTTTAATATGTAGATGGCCCCTTAAGCAAATTTTATATACATCATTTAACAGTAGACTTTATTTCCAATCGTTCGGTACCAGTAACCTTCTTCTACGATAATAATTTGTTGAGGAGTTAGTATGGGGTGTTTATTTTTTTTTTCCACGACTGTACGTAAAGCGATAACTCTTGATAGAAATATCCGATTTGCTTCAAAAATTGTTTCTAGGTTCATTCTGATAAGGCGCTTCCCTGGTTAGTTATGGGGGCTCATTGGTTAAGTATAAAAGGGGAATGGGGGTAAATCCCCCCTTAATTTAGATAAATGGGTTTTTTAGAAAGAATTATCCGATTTGCATCAAATTTTGTAAATAGGTTCATTCTAAGGCGCTTCCCTGGTTAGTTATGGGGGCTCATTGGTTAAGTATAAAAGGGGAATGGGGGGTAAATCCCCCCTTAATTTAGATAAATGGGTTTTTCAGGAAGAATTATCCGATTTGCATCAAATTTTGTAAATAGGTTTATTCTGATAAGGTACTTCTCCGATTATTTTGGTAGGTCTTATTGGTTAAGTATAAAGGGGAGAACGGGGAATCCCACCCTTAATTTAAATAAATGGGTTTTTTAGGCAAAATCCATCAAATTTTGTAAATAGGTTCACTCTGATAAGGTGCTTCTCCGATTACTTTTGGGGTTTCATTGGTTAAGTATAAAGGGGGAACGGGTCGCTAACCCCCTTAATTTAGATAAATGTGTTTCTCAGGCAGAATTATCTGATTTCGATCAAAATTTGTAAATAGGTTGATTCTGATAAGGCTCTTCTTTGATTACTTTTTTTTTGAGGGGGGTGGGGGGTTGATTGGTTAAGTATAAAGCGAAGCTCGGGGGCTAATACCCCCGTAATTTAGATAAATGGGCTTTTCGGCAGAGTTATCCGATTTGTCTCAAATTTTGTAAATAGTTTCATTCTGTTAAGGTACTTTTACTAGTAAAGGGTTCATTGATTAAGTATAAAGGGAGAATGGGGCTAATCCCCCATTAATTTAGATAAATGCGGGTTTTTCTGTGCGATTTTCTTCAAATTTAGTATACCGGTTTATTCTGATAAGACGCTTCCCTGATCAGATTTCAGGCTCACTGGTTAAGTATAAAGATAGGAAACAGAGGGGTCGTGGCTAATCCCCTTTAATTTATTTTTCGAGGGCATTGTTCTTTCAAATAAGAGTATAATATACAATAAGGTGGAGCGAAAAAAATGAATTTTTTAAAATCAAAAACGGGTAGGTGCCAAAAGTTGCCTTTATACAAGTACATCATCTGCGTGCAATATTACCGCTGAAAAAAATGGCTTGAGTCTGCGCTTTTGGTCCAAAAGTCAAAATTTTGGGTAAAATTTGACATTTTTTCAAAAAAATTAAAAAATTCCTATTGAGCTGGCTATTATTTAAAAGTGTTATTTAAACCTTTATTATTAATGACTTAACATATCTAAACGATAAAACGATATCTTTGTTCTGTATAACGGGAGCAAAACTGACAACTTTTGGTAAAAAAAGGCGTTTCCACTCTGTTGTGTCATACAACTAATTGTTGTTTGGAATACGTAGATGCTTTGAAATCTACCCAGGAGGTATCACATGGAGGTGGCTGCATTTCATAACACAACAGTGCATAGCTCGACCACCTTTCCATCTGAGCACAATGTTTTATTTATATATTGAATTGTGATTTTTTATGAAAGACTGGCATAAGTTTTCTATGTATCAACCTAGTCCATCTCTTCTCTATATCCACAGACATTGGGTGATGCTGCTGTGACACTCCTTCACGTATATTACTACTGCTTGTATATGATAAGGTAATCAGAATAATGCAGTGTAATTAATGGAATCTATTCAGCCCTCTAGTATATTCACCCAAATTGCATCCAGTTACTGCATAGTGATTGGGAGATCTGTTCCGACAACATTTTACAACATTAAGGTATTTCATCTTTGAGTATACCAACATTTACTCTACCTCTTGCATTTTTTATATGCTGATAAGCTTGTTGTTTAATGTGCTGGCGATCGTCATCAAAATTGCAATAAAAATTTGCTCTCGATGTGAAAATCTACCATTGTCCTAAATAAATCTTTTTAGTATTTGTTTTTTGCCGTTTTCTGTAATGTTTAGTAGCTGAGTAATTTCCCATAAGTTTTTAGATCAGTTTTTTAGATGTGGATTATATTTGGTGTAAACCGTCCTGCGGCATAAACGTGGATTACATACTTTGTGAGTGAACCAGACTCTGATGATCAATCTGTGCTTATATGAAGGTGAATAATTTTATGTGCCTTTGTGAGCCATCTTGCATAGGACAAGTTTCTTGTGTTCCTGTTCGCTAGTTCTTCTGAGCAATATCTTGATGAAATAGCTTTGCAAATGTCTAGCAGGTATTTCTGGTATGTGCTGAGTACTCTTTTCTCGAATTCAGGAAATAATGTTTGAAAATTACTGTCTATGGCCTCAAAAATTGAAATAAGTAGGGAATAAGCACGTGGACAAAGATTTTTCTATTGGTCCGGCGAATTCCAGTGGGTTAGAATCTAATTTTTGCCAACGATCTTCTCTAATAAATGATGCAGAGGAAATTCACTGGACTTGGAGGTGGCATATGATCAACTGTAATGGTTCATTTTAAACATGTCCCTCGCAGAATGGATGACAACGACTAACAAATTTATCCACCTTCGATGGGCACTCACTGCCCATCAGAGTCTCTACCTTCACTCAAAAAGTACTATGTTATCCAAGTTTGGCCCCAGGATAGTTTATAATAAAATGTAATCCACAGCTAAAGAAGGGATATAAAAATTCATGGGAAATTACTCGGCTACTAAACAACACACAAAACGGAATAAAACAAAGACTAACAAAAGGTTATTTAGGACAATGGTCACTTTGCATACGCAGAGGAAATTCTTATTTCAATGCTCTCTGACGATTGCCATCATATTAAACAGCTAGCTGCTCAGCACATAATAGTTGAAAAGTGAGAGTAAATGATGGCATACGCAAATCTGAAATATCGACAATCAACTTTGAAGCGGGTAATTATATAAATCTAATTCATTGGAAAAGTGTTGTGGTAACAGAACCTCTAATCAATATGCATTTATCGGGTGTAATCTTGGTGAAGATAATAAACGGCTGAATAGATTACATTAATATCATCCGCACTGCATTACACTGTTTGTCTTCTCTTACACAAACAGTAGAAAAATACGTAAAGGAGATCACAGCAGCAGCATCCAAAGTCTGTGGATCCAAAGAAGAGATGTACTAGGTTGATACACACAACACTCATTCCAGTCTTTGATTAAAAAAAATCACAATTCAATGTAAAAATAAAACATTGAGATCAGATGGTAGGTTGGTAGAGCTATGCACTGTTGCGAGATAAAATGCAGTCACCTCCACGTATTACCTCCTGGGTAGTTTTGAAAGCAACTAGGTAAGAGCAGTATTCTAAACAACAATTAGTTGTATGACATAACAGAGTGGCAACGCCTTTTTTTCACCAAAAATTGTCAGTTTTGTTCCAGTTATACAGAAAAAAGATATCGTTTTATCGTTTAAATATGTTAAGTCATTATTAATAAAGGTTTAAATAACACTTTTAACTAATAACCATCTCTATAGAATATTTTTTAATTTTTTGAAAAAATGTCAAATTTTACCCAAAATTTCGGCATTTGGACCAAAAGCGCAGACTCAAGCCATTTTTTTTCAGCGGTAATATTGCACGCGGATGATGTACTAGTATAAAGGCAACTTTTGGCACCTACCCGTTTTTGATTTTAAAAAATTAATTTTTTTCGCTCCACCCTAATATACAATTAGTGTGAATAGCGTGTGAGCTCAATGCCATCAGTTTAACTGGGCACTTTTATTTTTATTTTAAACTCATATAGCATAATATGACGAAATTGTAACTTTTCATTTTCCGTTTTGAATATTAACTTTGCACACAATTTAATTAAAAAAAGAAATTAACGTTATGTTCACACACGGCATATATAGCTAACTGTCATTTTGTAATATATGTTTATAAAAGAAACATCAGCACAGTCAAAATTGCAAGTTTCTGCCATCTATGAAATAGGGCACGAACTTTTGCAATCAAACGATATTTTGTACACCATGATTAAACAGTCCTGGATTTGCAGCTTAAAGTCGATTCCGAACGGCTAAAAATACTCAATCCTGGGTATGTTTATCAAACATAAACAGAGTTTGGCTTAGTTTGCTTAAAGAATCATAAAACACGTAATATTTTACTTCCCTCTACATCCATATTTTTATTTTCCCAATCTTTTCCGATCTAAAAATTGACTTTCACTTTCACTCCTTTCGACATCAACTATATGAAATTTGAAAATAACACGTTAATAACAGTATTTTTGTATTCTCTGACGTAGGCTATGTTTATAGCTGAAAGTACTAACAAGGGAACCACTTTTGGTGCTGCTCGCACCTAGCATTGAGACCTGGTGCATTTTAAAGCCCTATATTATGAAATTTGAGAATCGATAAAATTTTTTCTGTTAAAATAATACTTCTTGATTTTACAGCAGCATAACTTTCTGAAAATGCAATTATCGAGACCACTTATCGAACTATTAACATTGAAGTTTATTAAAGAAAAGCATTTAAAAATAAAAAATAGTTAATAATAAGTATAAAATATTGAAAAAAGTTTAAAAATTCCTTCAAAAACCCACGAATTTAATTTTGAAAAATTGCAACATAATATTCACATTTATTGGCGGGGAAACAGTTAGCGTTTATTTTCAAAAGTAGAGCTTTCCGGCAACCCTAGCCAAATGTCATAGCTGTTTGTCTTATGTGAGGAGTGGTTTGGACAATAGAAATTGTAATGTCTGACCTAATTAGTCACAGTAATTTTTCTAAATTATGTAAAACTATTAATTTATTTTATGATTACTTTTACTAAAGGACCATTTAATACAGCAACATTTCATTTTAAACATTCGAAACTTTATTCCATTTGATTTCAGAAGAAAATAGTTTGCTTACTTTGTATTTCACTAAAAAATAGTTTTCAATGATCTTGGAAGCTTTTATTGAATTATAAATTACATTTACTATTTATATATTTATCGTCTGCATAGAAAAAAAAGAAAAACCTAGTACTTGTTTCTTATGCTATGAATTATTTAAAAAAAATCGCAATCTGATATAATTCTAGTAATATGTACTGCACATTTACTCTTTCGATAAAGTGGACGGAAAAATTGTACGCCATATTTGGCGACTTAACTAACTTTTGGCGTGAAATAAACAAATAAAAATGTAATAATAAAATATTAAAAGTATAAAAAAAAATATATAAAATATGATTTTAACAGAGAAATTTTAACGGTTCTCTAAATTTTAAGTATGGGACTGCAAAATGCACCAGGTCTCGATGCTAGGTGCGAGCAGCACCAAAAATGTAATAATGTAAATGTAAATGTAAAATGAGCAGTCCCTTGTAAGTGTTAAAGTAATTTAACATTTTTTAAAATATGTTTTGTCATATTTTTAGAATTTTGCACAAAGTGTTATTTTAACTTTTTAAAGATTAATTTAGCGTTCTATTTAGTTATTTGCTAAAGTAATTGTCTTTTATGTATGCATTTAAAATAAAATATTAGGTTGTAACGAAAATTTTCCGTCAAATCCCCATTACATAATACTAATTATAATATATATAATTAACTGTAATTTTATATATAACCACCATTCCGCCAAACCTTCACAGTGTCATATGATACTACACTAGTACCTAAAGCTGTACACTTTATTCGGTGACATTCTGTAGCTGACTTTTTGCAACAGAACTGGAAGTAAATGATGGTTCTAACCTGCTAGCGTGATAGTTCCATTTCAAAAACCTTGTACTTAATGATAACGATATTTTTTTTACACATTTCACAACACAGTGTTATAAACCATGTCTCTTTCTTTCAAATGCCAAAAATCATTTGACAAAATATGAGCAAACACTTCAACGCAAACTGTTTGCACAGACCGTATTAGCTGTGGCGGGAAACTTTCGTTACAACCTTATACATTCTTATGCTTTTCACAATTCGTTGAATGAGGATTTATTGCAAGAAAATAATCTTCTTTCTTTTATTATTTTAATAACATCCGTTGGAAAGCAAATTTTTAACCTACTCAACCGTCTCCCTTTCATAATAACTTTTTGTATCACTCGAATCAGAGCCCAGCATTTGATTAATTGTTAATGACAATTTTTATGAACAATTGAATGTCACTTGATACGTTCTTTTTCAGAACTAAATTTCTGTCGATCCTGAATTAAACTGATTGAATTTTGCAATTCCTTTCCGTTTCCGTCCTGGATCTATGTAAATTAATATCTTCTAGAAATATAAATTTTCTAAAGCTTGTAAATTGATCTTTAAATGGAGAGCGTATAACATTTTGCAATATTACCATGCCCCGTTTTTGTTTAGTGAATGAATTTTACATAAAAGTTGACATTTGAAATTTTATTAAAAAATCCTGCATGAATAATTCTGTATGTATATATGTAATTTGTAGAAATAGCATACGCCCTTAGAAACAGTAATTGAATTTTTAATTTCTTGAATTTTTATTATTGAAAATTGCATCAATATTTCTAAAGGTGTATGCTATTTTTACAAATTATATATAAAAATGTCCACTGTTACTTTTGTAATCATTAGAGAAAATTTTCATAAATGCTTCTAATTATTTTATTACAAAATATAATTAAGATAAAAATTTATATAACCAGTTAAATATCATTGTGCTCCATTCACATAAAATATATCTAATTTGTAACAAAAAGCATTTTGCTTTTTTATATAATAAATAAAAATTTCGTTACTCTAGACCGTAAGTTAGTCCGACCGTACCGTTAGACCAGTAAAATGCTGTTTTCCCCCAAATTAGATATATTTTATGGGAGTAGAGCACAATGATATTTAACTGGTTATATCAATTTTTATCTTGATTTTATTTTGTAGTAAAATAATTTTAATTATTTATAAAAAATTTGTCTAATGGTCACAAATGTAACGAATAGATGTTCCCATATATATTATGTATGTAATAATAAAAATTTTCGCCCTTTTATCTTAATTAAACTGTTCCAAATTATTATACTATCTACCTTTTTTACTTAGCTTCACTACTATCTTAAATATCTTTTACCCTTTTTCCATGCTTTAAATGCGTATTCTTTTATTATTCTAAAAATCTTAAATCCATTCGTCTAATCTTATAAAACACATTAAATTACATTCTTTTCATTTTATTCTGAAACTAAATTATTTTTGTTTCGAATGTTTTTAATATCATTTATTCTATTTGTTCTATTTCTCACAATTCCTTGCAAAGTCCGCCAACATTTGTTTACGTTATTAATCTGACGCCGAGACTAAATAGTTCATCATCGACGTCATGCGTACTTCCTCCCTTCCCCCGGAGCTAAGTCCTATCGTAGCCTACCTGCCGTCGCGTCCTCCCGCTATTTTTACGGGGTTGGTTCTTTCACTTGTAATGTATTCGTACGCTTGTTTTTTTCGCAAGTATTTAACTTGTTGCATTGGCTGGGAGCAGGGGCGTAGCTACAGATATTTTTTCGGGGGGGGGGGGGGAGAGTTCGAAAATTTCCCAACTTGAAACAAATTCCTCCAACATTCAACTAAAGTGATATGCACAAAGTGTGTAATAATGATAATGAAGCTTATGCATAAAAAATTCCTTTCCAAAGAAAAATTTTGAAACTAGAAGTATAAAAATTCTAATTATTGGTTTGTTTAGTAAAAAAACAAACACGCGTTTTACTTTCTTCTGTCGTTACAAGACGAAAGTATTGAATTCGTAAAAAAATTCTAAAACTGCTTTTCGACGGTTTGATACGTTTTAGAAGGTCCTGAACAATGATTTGGCTGTTTTTAGAAAATGTCTGTCTGTGTGAATGTGACACAAATTTTGTGGGTGCTCTATCTCAAGAACTAAAATTCGCGGAATTTTATAAAACTTTAGATTCAGTTATACCTTGATAAAAATTAATGCTGAATTTTTTTTGTGTAAATTACCCAAAAGGTGGCGCTGCTGTGCTGTATTTTTCACGATTTACATGATTTTAGCGATAGTTATATCTCAAAAACTGTTGCACAGAATTTGATCAAATTTCATATTCTGTTAAACCTTGACATAACTTAGTGCGTATTAGGTTTTTGTATATATCTGTGGCACTGCTGTGCAGCATTTTTCACGATTTTCGCGTTAGCTATATCTGAAAAACTAATGCACGGAAATTTAATCAAACTTCATATTCGGTTACACTTCCTTATTGGGTTTGGAATTTTGGTTGCAGACATCTAAGAGCATGGGTGTCGAAATTCAATGATTTGTTTGAACAATGCGATGCTTCTATCTCCTTCTTAATGCACACAATTAAACGAATTATAAATTAAATACACACAATTAAACCTTTAGAATTCATTATTATGGGCATAGAATTGTTATTTAATTTTAAAATTGTGATTGCAAATTTTGAAGTATTAACATGTATGGATAGAATAAGGTTTTGGGATTGGCACATCCAAATAGTTTTCATTTAACATCAATTGTTTTAATCTTCAAAGAAGCTAACCCTGATGAAGCTAACCTAACATCGTCCAGTTTAATAAAATCCACTATTTCACTTTCACATTTTAAAAGCATTAAGCTGTCAAGTCTGCCAGGCCTCATTGTAGCTTGTAATATATATTTTTTAAATTTTTATTTGACTAAAGATTCTTTCATTAGATGCAGCGCCAAAAAGATAAGCTGCTGTGAATGTTAAGGTACGAGTATATAGTTTGACAGTGTGACCCAAATAGTCTTTGAATTTCATGGCATGAGTAAAAGGTTTGTTAAGTGAGTTGGGATTTGGTTTATTTCCATTTGACTCTGCAAGTCATGTACATCCGGTTTTGTCATATCCAGGTGGAAACATTATTAACTTTTCTCAGTTAGTGATACTCAAATTTTCCTTGCACAATTGTAAGTTAAATATGGAATGTATTGGTGCAATATTCTCCTGATATAGGGAACATTGTCATTTAAGCCCATTACTAAATTGGCAAAATTTTCTTGTATTTCTTATAACTCTTCCCTGTAAAACTTATGTCTATCAATGTCCATTGCTATGCTATTATTTTTATCTATTCCATTTGATGAAACCGTTTTCCCACGGTGCTTTCAGAAGTCAGCTTCTTCAGTCACATCCTAATATTCATAATTGTTCATGAACTTGTCTATAAGGAAATCTTTATTTCTTCAAAATTTTATTCAAGTGCAACCTGTCAGTGTTTAATTCAACCTGTATGTCGATTTTTTTCTTCAGTTGATGGACTGCTTTTATGGTCATATTTCTGTTCCAAATTCAAATCATCCACTTTTTTACCTTTTTCATCCTCGAATGGATTTTTAGATGCTCCAAAATCTTGCATGAAAACTCTTTTCCTATTATGAAGGGTTCTTTCGTGCTAAGATTTATAGTCATTTTTTAGAACAGCTTTAAACACACAACACTGGACTTTTGGTTTAAAATTTACTAAACACCTATAAATATCGTGGAAACCCACGCTGCTCGCTCTCTCCCCTCAAAGGTCAAGATGGGTGGTGTCGGGCTGTCAAGTGAAGGAACGGGGAGCTTTCCTCTTTGGATTAACGCATTCGATTAATCTGCAGGGATATATCAGGGCATCCATTTTGTAGCCTGGTGAAGTATTTTTTTTTTCTCTCTTTTTTGTTGAGAACTTTTATCAAATACTACTTTTATCAAATACTACATTTCTTTAAAAATACTACATTATAATGGAATACAATAATTTAAAAAAGTTCTTGAAGTAAAAAAAAACTGTGTCTGTAATGTTTCGCTCTTTTTTAAACATATATTTTAGCCTTTTTTTTCTCGTTTCATTAAAACTCTGCCACAATGTTTTTACAGAAATTACGAAAAGAAGCTCCCATAGGTTTAACATTAGCTATCACTCCTTGCTGTAGTGTTTCTTAAAAAAAAAAAAAAAAAAACGATATTTTAGCTTTTTGTTCCGTTTCATTTAAACTCTGCCACAAAGTTTTTGCAAAAATTACGATCCGTGAAGTTTTTTTTTTTTTTTTTTTTTTTTTTTTTTTTTTTTTTTAACTATTTTGAAAAATGGTTATTGTCCTCGTCAGGGTAGGAAATCAAAAGCACATCTGGAGTTTTTTATTGGTTGAATCTGCATTTTATTCGTTTTCTGATTGGTCTATACAGTAATCTGTAATTTGCCTTTACTTTCAACAGAGATGGATACTTCTGTTGCGACTATGACAAAAAAGTAATAAAAACTAGAAAATTTTTTTTTTATAATAACTCAGAAACAAATTGAGATACAGCTTCCAAACAAATTACATTTAAAAGTACATTTTTTTCTCTATACGACGGTGTAAAAAGTAATATTGTGGGATGTTTAGAAGTTTAAAAATGAAATTTCATTTAAAATGGGTCGTCAGATTTCTTTGAAATCGGACGATGGAAAAGCCTTTTCCCGAACATCCAATGAAATGCTTGGATAATACGTAAGTTTCAGGTGGATAATACATAAGTTTCACGAAATCTGACGAGTCGCAGGCGATTTTTGTCGCTTGCAATTTTTATGTGTAATAACACTATTAATGTTTAATTCATGGCGTACGTAATGTATGACCAGCTCCGTAGAAGTTTAAACATTTACAGTACTAAAAATTGTAAAACTGAAATTTCTTTTAAAATTTGTTCATGATGGGTCCAGGAATGTGAATGTTTAATTCATGGCGTACGTAATGTATGATCAACTCCGTGCGATTTTTTATGTCTTAAATTTTAGTCTTCGAAAAAATCATTTTCCAAACGGTCGTTGTAATTTGTTAAATTGCTTTTTTTTTTTTTTTTCTTTTTGAGAGGTTTTATCAAGTACATTTCTTTAAAAAGACTTCGTTATAATGGAATATGAAAATTATATAATACAATTTTAATTAAAATACTGTTCTAAACAATCTGTGCTGATGTACATTTTTTTTTTGGATGAAAAGGCATTTTTTCTTTTTGGAATTTATGTTATTTTCACCAACAGAATTGTCTGTGCGTTTAAGATTAGTGCATCATATCCATCAATTATTTTTAAATGTTTCAGATTTTAGTTTTATTGCTTAATTTTGATTTCAAGGGATAGAAGAAAAGAAATTTAGAAATAAACTAATAAATTTTGGGAACTTTAAATGCAAGCTGAAGTTTATTGAATATGACATTATACTGACGCAATCACACAGTCATATCATGACTTGTTCCATATATGAAAATGATCTTTTCTTTTGAAAATGGTGTCAGTTTCATCATCCGAACTAATCTGAAATCTAAGATTATGTCACCTTTTAAGGACTTTATCAAAGAAATATGTCCCTCCGACAACATGGAGTTTTTAAATATTTATGGACACATTTTTAAATGCAAAAGCATGACGTTTGCAGGCATGACTACTGAAGCGATTTGGCATCGAATAGTGTTTACTAATCGTTGATCAATGTGTTACTTATGTATTTATAAGCGATTTTTTCCACGTGACGACAGGTTTTCCTTTGACAGTATTTTATGAATGATCTTTTGCTTTTATTAAAAAATGGAAAACACTCGATCGCATAGTATCTGCATGAAAACACCTGCCAATTTCATATGTTACAATATTCCTTTAAATATGACTACATTTTCATTTGTGGAATATCCTTCAATCTACTATAATCAGATTTTAATTTTTGAAACAACTCAAATTACCATGTTTAACAATCCGGCGAGATTTGGACAGGGTTTTGAGGACTTAGCTCGTAACGGGCACAGCCTCTGGTACATAAAAAAAAAAAAAAAAAAAAAAAAACCTTTGAATTATTATTTAAGAGAAAAACTTTTTTAAAACTTGTTCAATTAATAAAACTTTAAATTTTGCATTTTTGTCGATGAATTAAAATAAATAAAGAAAATTTTCTTTTATTCGAAAAATATATATATATATATATATTTTAAATCTAAGGGAACTTTTATTTTTCTAAAACCATCATTGATTTTTAAGAATTAATTCCTTCTTAGCTTTTCGAGGAGCTTATTAGAATTGGCTGGAAGGAATTACAGTTAACATTTGACAATTATTTAGTTATTTATTAGGAAGGGACCGAACCGATAGATACGCACACATGTTCAAATAACAACAATTGAAAAAGATATATATATTTTTTTACATTTTACTCCAGTCGGTTTTTAGAGGTCTGCACGGGTCGGAATTTCCAGGGCCGGCCCGAACGAAAGCTATCTTTTCCCGGCCCGGTATAAAAATTGGAAGTTTGGCCCGACTCAGTTTCTACAAAAAAGTCCGTTTTTCTCGACATACAATTAAGATTCTTTTAATGAATACTAGATACATATCTATAGGAACATTTTACAGTGCATTTTAGATTACTATGTGTTCGCAAAACAGAAAACACATAACAGTAAACATTAACGATTACTTACAGTGTTTTAGTCATCGTCTCTACTGACATTTCAAAATTCAAATAAGGATTCATTAAAAGATTAATGTAGTTCAGAATAAAGGATTAAAAACATGATAATTTTTGAAGCTGTATAATAAAAAGTAGATTTGTGTAAATATTTCTCTCATTTTAAGGCTTTTCTCAAATCCGAAGGAGCTACATTTCGACACATTTATGAATTCATTTCTTTTTGGAAACGCGTAAGATTGTCAGGTATTCTTATTCAGAAACTATGTAAATGTCGTTTTTTTTAATAAATAAAAGCAATATATCTTTCTGAAAATACTGCCAAAGTTAGCGTTTTGAATCGAATTTCCGCAAGCGATAGCACAGGAAAAGAGAAAAACGTGACAGTCACGTGACAAGAATCTCCTTTATCTCTATAATTTATCAAGTATGGAGAAAGCTATTCGTTTTCAAATGCCTTCAATAATCAGGCTTGTCAATTTTATGCCTTTATAGTTAAAAATGAGTCAGAAAATGTGTCTAAAAGTTTCGCATTGTTGAGCAGTGACTATGAGAACCACCTTAAGGTATATTTCCAAAGATACTGTTAAGGCTATTCTTAACTGCTCTCCTCAACAAGCGCAAAACGTTTTGACATATTTACAATTTCATTTTTTAACGGAAAGATATAAAATTGGAAAGCCTGGCCATGAAAGCGATTTGGAATTGAACTGTTTTTTCCATTTTTTGATCAATCAATTACCTATTGAGTTATAAGCGAATTCGATCACGTGACAAACACGTTTTTCGCCCGCTCTTGAGTGCTCTTTCTCCCTTCGCTCGGAAATTCGGTTCAAAACGCCCACTTTGACACTCTTTTCTGAAAGATCTATTGCGTTTGCAAAAAAATGAAAAAAAAACAGCTCAATTACTTAGTTTTTGAACAACAACACCAGCTTGTTTCATGCATTTTCGAGCAAAAATAAATTAAAACTTATGTCAGAAAGTTGTCCTTTTGGATTTAAGAACACCCTTAACAAAAGTTCATTATCACTATTAATAATCTTACAAAACATAATGCCTATCCTACACATCCTGAGATCGATTAAGACCAGTTTCGTCCCGGCACGAGTCTGCTGAGAAAAATTAAACCCGGAGTCAGACATCTAGTAACTGTACGATGCCGATCTCAACGATGGACATGTTATATTTCTGTATTGATGTTGTTAAACTCGCATCGGCTCGTGATGCACATTTATACTTCTCGAGAAAATCATATTCATTGAAAATGGCTCGTATTTTATCTGCTTCACTTGAATTCTTATATCGGGCCGATAGGCCCGATTAATTTTTTTTATCGACCCGGCCCGACCCTGAAGGTCCGTTCAATTTTTTTGCCGGCCTGGCCCGGCCCGTTTATTTTGTCTGCCGGCCCGGCCCGTTTATTTTGTCTGCCGGCCCGGCCCGTTGAAAAAATTGTCCTAATTCTGCCGGACCGGCCCGTTTGAAAATTCGCCTTCATTCCGCCGGGCAGGGTACGGGCCTCGGGCCAAGCCCGGGCAGACCTCTAGTCGGTTTATAAAGGACGTTTTAAAATGCGCAGGCAAGCAATATCTACATTTTGCTTTTACTTTTAAGAATCAAGGTGTTTTTAAACTAATGGTTTTCCGGCACATTCACAGACTTTCTTTTAACGTAAAAACGTGAAACTGGGCAGGAATGCAAGTGATTTGGAATCGAATTTTATTTTTCATTTTTCAAAAAATATACTTAATCGAGTTACAGGTGTTTACTCTCTTATAACAACTTTTTGGTAACTTCCGTTCAAATCGCCAACTGTGACACCCTTTTCTGTCACTTTGTTTGCCTTTATAAGAAAAAGAAAAACGCTATTAGATTTCGTAATTTTTTTTTTTTTTATAAAAACGCGCTTGCCAATTTTGTGTTGTTAATAATAAAAACGTATTTATGACTGTCTCAGCAAGTATCCAATTTGAATTTTATACATATTAGTTGAAATTGAGGATTGACCGAAACAAGTTTTTAAGACCGAAACAAAAACTGAAACCGAGCTTTGGTAATCTTACTATTTTCGGCCGAAAACGAAAATGTCCTATTTTTTTTTAAAGTAATTAATGCATACATAATTATTGATTAATTATATGTGTAATTAAATAAATTGAAGGATTATTATGTTTTGAAATTAACGCACAAATATAATTAAAAAGATTTATTAAAAGACTTATAATACACTTAAAAGTTAACACTTTCAAAACATTAAATACAATTCTAAAAGTCTAAAACCTACAAGTTTCAAAAGTAAACTTTTGAATTCTACAAACTAATAAGTATTTTTCTCTTTTTAACTGAAGTAAGACCCTGATGATGGCCACAGGGTAGCTGAAACTTGTAAGTTTTAGACTTTTATAATTTTATTTAGTGTTTTGAAAGTGTTAACTTTTAAGTGTATTATACGTGTAATTATTATACGTGTGGCCATAGTTGGCTCTCTGTGCCTCTGGCTAAAACTTTTTATTTTCATATAAAATAAAATATAATTAAATCAGTCTCTAATTATATGAATTTCATCTAATTAAAAAATGTTTTAGGTATACATACCTCGATTTACCTTTTACAAAGATTTTTGTAAATGATAATCTGTTATACTGTAATATAGTAATATTATTCCGTTATACTATATTCAACGGGTATTCGAAACACTTCTGCGGTTTCAAATCTATTACTGTTAAGTCTGCAGCTTTTAATGAGCTTGTGAAAAGCGTCTTCAAAGTTTAGTCATCCATGTATTACTTGCTTTATAATTTATTTCACATGTTGAGTCAGTCATGACTGATAATTATAAACAGTGAAATACACAGCAATAAATAAAGAGTGTCTCATTTGAGCCGATACAGCTCAAATCAATGAGTTATATTGAAAATTTCCAAAGGAAGAAACGAGACTTTTTGGAATAAAAATAATTTCGGACGAGTTTCGGTGAGGCCGAATTTTTGGCAACATTTTCGCCGAAAACGAAACTCCAATTTTGAGCCAAAAACGAGAACGAAACCGAATTTTCGGTCGATCTCTAGTTGAAATGTTTGGTTTGCACACTGAATTGTTGATTTAATCTATGAGTTTTTTCGTTTCAAAATTTTAAGTTCTAAACTGAGTTTGAAAAAAATGCTTCGTTTTCACTTTTATCAGTTTTCGCTTGTGCTCTTAATTATTTTCATACTAATTATTTAGCATATAATGCTAAGTACTGCATTATTATGAAAATAATAAAACTTTAGCGTTATAGTTTATGTTATATTTATATGATACAGATTATTTTAGCATTACAGTTTGATATATTTATATGATACAGAATATTCAATTAAACTATATTCGACTAAAACGTGCTTAATCAATATATATGTTTTATTATCGCATGCTTAACAGAAGATTGCATCTGCATTGTAAAAAAAAAAAATCGCATATTTTTAGTTTTTTAAAGACGTACTTACGGTGACTAAAAAATACGTGACAAATGAATGTTGTTAATGTAGAAGAATACATGATTTATACAGATTTGTACGTGTGTAAATTTATGTACAGATAACTGAATCAAAAATCAACTGAATCAATTTTTTTTTATCTAAAAAATATTTCATGTATATAGAGAGAAAATTATTCACCCTTCCTTATTATATTTGGCAATTCATGCCACATTACTGTTTTGAAGTACATTTTAAAGAAATGTATTGCTTTTTTAATTAGCCTTTTTTTTTTCTTGGGGTATTTAGGTTATAGACTTAAGAATTTACAGCCGGAAGTGAAATTTTGTTTTTGCTATATTCTCCAAGAAAAGCATTTGAAACCCTTTGTAAGCTTATAAGTCGCTATTTATTAATCGCGTGTCAATAAACTAACGACAGCAATATTTGCCACATTGAGTGGTTGTCGGAACAATCCGATGAATGACATGAAGTTGACATTTGCTTAAAAGTGCTTCCAGATTATTCCACTTTCAACTGAAATGCATTTTGGAAAAGAGCAAACAGCCTTTGTGCTTTTAAAAGCTTATATAGTAACAAATAATTGACTATTGTATGATTAAAGATCTGCCACCAATGAAGTTGGTGTTGTTTAAAGAATCGGAACTAGAAAACTGCCTATTCCTTTTTTTTTATTGTACAATGGGGTGATTAAAATGTATCTCTTTCCTTCTTTCTTTCTTTTGTTCGACTGCACTTTAATATCTTCAGATTTACTTGATAGTGTACCATTTATTTATGAAATTTGTCACCATATGAAAATAGATAGCACTTAGTTAACGCATATAGTTATTTACAAAGAAAAAGTATCAGAAAAGAAAAAAAAATTCTCTCAGAAAGATTACAGAATGAGTCCCTTTTATTAGAAAAGCATACGTAGTACTAACACATTAGCTGAATTGGCGCATATTTCTTGAACATGTGCGTGCCCATAAGTGTACCTGATACATAAATTAAAAAACCCAATTCCACTCCATCCAGGCAACAAAATGGATGCTTATATAGATCATACCGAGGCAAATCCACTATTTCAAAGAAAGGATTAGTTTTTCTCCCGATGCGAGGTGGGGGAGAATGATTAATGGTTTTCTTATTGTTTGATTTGAACCGGGCCCCTTGGGCCGGAACCATAAATATAAATGAACAGGACATATATATATTTCCGCACACAAATAAAGGTAAAATGTGACAAATTTATCTAAACTAACGACTTCTTATATTCACATTTGCTCATATAATGCTTTTGTCATGACAGCGAAGGGTTAACTAATTTTCGGAGCAAAAAAATCACGATAATGAGTAAAATATTGTCTAAAAATCGCAAAATTAGTGCAATTTGTGAAAACTCATCAAATCTTCTTGCCCAGCTGAGTTTCAAGTAGGTGACTACATTCCTTTCTGCTGTGCTACAAGTGATCTCCAATTTTCAAAAGAAGCTGCAATCCCTTTGGATCAAAATAGCTGGATTCTCTTTTGGGAGGGGAAAGGGAGGAAGGGTGAAAATTTTGAGAAAAGAACAAAGTTTTGAAGAAAATAAAGGAACTGGATAGTCAGCTATTGGTGGATAGGAGTAGAGAAATCTAGGTCTGGTAGATGTATAATATTTTTGTAGAACTGAAAAATACAATGATAGATTGAGTGTGGCTGATTTCTTTTTGTATTTCTTTTGATAATTTAACTTGCTTACTGTTACAATACTCAGTCAGAAACATAATCCCCAAAACAATAAAAATTTCATAATGTCTCAAAAATCCAGAATTTCCCAACTCTAAGCTCAAATTTCCCAACTTCACATATATTAGGGGGGGGGGGGGCTCCCGCCCATACCCCTCCATGGCGACGCCCCTGGCTGGGAGACATAAAAGATTATGATTAATGATTTGCTTAAATAACCCATGTCACCTGGAGAGCTTTGTTTACTGTTTCTTCGTCATGCTGTTCTAATATTTAGCATCTAGTGGAATTGGTGCATTTTATGATCATCTAATTAATATTTGATAAATCTAAAGGCTTCAGTTATTATTTACGGGAAACTACCAATAGACTTCGGCCTGATCTTCCACTCTTAACCATGATTTTACGACTGCAAAATTTTGATTTCTCGGTTGAGTTAGATAACGAGTGTACGGCTGCTGCTTAAGGCCGATATGTTTATATCATACTAGTGAAAACCTATCATGTATACATACATATACAAATTCACACATATATATTTACAAAAAAAATTATTATCTGTACATATATAATAAAAATGAAATCACATGTGTGAAACTCCAAGGAAAAGATAATATAAAAATTAAACCATTAAAATGAAATCGCAAATGTAAAAATAAATATGTAAGCTAATTCGAAAGATGAACTGGGTAAATTAGAAATGCAAAAATAAGAAACTATGAATATCTTATGGATTCTTCAGAGGAGCTACATAAGCATAATTCATAGTAAAGATATGTTATTTTGCCAAACATTGTCGTCATTAGGTCAAAAAATGACAATATTTAGCTCCTTGTAACATATCAAGAAATCCAAAGAAAAATGAAAATAATAAGAGATCCAAAAAATAAAGTAGGATCTATACGTAATATATAAAAACTCTATTCATTTCATCTATGCTGGAATTCTTTTTCGTCTCATGCTTGCTAGAGGCTTGTGGTTAACCCGGGAGAACTCGCTGCATGAGATTTTCTCTCACCGTCGTACTTTTTTTAAGACTCTTATTTAAATCATTTTTCATTTTAATTAAAATTTAAAAATGTTCTTTCAATTATTTTACCTATTTGTGAGTAAAAGTACTAAGCCAAGCAAAAAAAAAAAAAAAAAATGATATTAAGCGAATGTAAAGTAAAAGAAAAGCAATTGGGCACCGTGAGAGAAATTCTCACTAGCGAGTTCTCCCGGGTTAATGAAGATATTCCATTTTGTGCTGCAGATGCAGTCTTGACAAATTATAAGAGTTATCACTGCAAGGCAAAATATCGTCTGGGTAGCTCAGTTGGTACAGCATTGGCGCGCAATGCCAATGGCCCGTGTTCGGGTCCTAGTCTTTACACATTTTCTCTTTCTTGCCTTACATCTGAATAATAATAATAAAATAAAATCAAGCAATTAGAAATTCAACCAAATATAATTACTAATTCTGTATGTTTTAGCATGTAAGCTGTTAAAAAAATTATGAAAAAAAAATTTTTTTTTTTAATTCGAAGTTTTTGAGATTTAAAATTTTGTCTTTTTCTAAATAAGTTATTATTATTATTTTTGAAAGCGTTTAAAAATTTTATTAGTATTTAATTCTGTTTAATAAACTTATCGCGGTTTCGGTTTTTACAAAATTCCTTGAGCATTGCTTTTTTTTTTTTTTTTTTTTTTTTTTTTCCTTGTTTGTTTCTAGCCCCCGGTACGGTATGCTATTTCTTTCTCCCAGCTTATTTTGTGTCGACTCCAAAAAATAACGTTACCTTACAGAAGCCAGCTGTAAAACAAAGCAGTACGATTAAATACTCTATAGAAATTTTTTAAACTTCTCAGCATCACATATTTTCAATTTTTATACTGTCGGATTTGGGGAAAAAAAGTACTTTTAAATGGAATTTGTTTGAAAACTGCATCTCCATTTATTTTTGAAATATTAATTTTTTGTACTTTTCGGAGCCATTTGAAAAGTACAAAGTGTAAAAAGTACTATTGGCACTATTGGCAAAGGAATTACTTCATTTCTGTAGAAAGTGAAGGACAAATAGTTGTAAAATATTAATTATACCTTTTTGTTACCATTTTTTCATAACAAGGGAAAGAAAATGTAATTAAAATACGTGCTATTTTGAAAAAATATAAACGAATAATTTCTGTTAAAACATGGAGCTATTATAAACTATATTTAATTTTAAGTATCTACTTCCTTTAATGACGTTATCCTTTTGCTGCATTTATGTATTATTTCGCGATAGTGACGTCCTATGCTTACTTTACTGTAGGTGTTTAAGAGTGGAATTCTTAAGCGGATGCGAATGACGTCATTTTACATAAAATAAAAGCATGTGCTGAAATATGTTTTGTACTATTTATATATACATTTTTTTTTTCATCGGGGGCGAACCTAAATTCTGAAAAAGCAGAATTCCTGTTTTCTAGTTTTTTTTTTGTTTTTTTCTTTCTTTCTCTCATTCATTTTTTTCCGTCTTGTTTTCGTTTTATACCTTTTACGTTTAAAAATATTAAACAAATAAAATCTTTCACAACGCAGTTTAGTTTTCCAATCCGCAGACTTCCTTTACAAGATATATTTTCCGAAACGCGGAATTATTTATAACAAAAAATACTTACTGCTACACTGTAAAAAAAAAAAAAATGGTAACGTTCCATGTAAAATCCAAGAACGTTTCGCCTTTTCTCAGGTTTTCAGAATAATTTAGCTCTTTCCGGTGAAATTCTGGTTTTCTTATCTGAAACGTTCCTGAACAAAAGTTGGAAACAGCAAAACGCTGCGGCCGCCATTTATTATTTTTTTTTGCTATAATCCGTTGCTCGCGCGCGAGTGTCGAAAAAGAATTCGTTAAATGAATGTAAAAAAATCAATATGGAATGCAAATAAATCAATAGACGACATAATCCTTTACGTCTCTATTGTCAAGATAATTCAGATGAAAATACAATACCTCTGTGACATCGCTAAGAGATTATCTCTCGTACTTGTCTGTGGAATGTTTAAGGAGCAGACCGTGTAAAAAAAAATACATCTATTATTTGGATCTCCATTAACCAGGGGACCATCAAACATGATTCTCACCGATTTTGATTAATTTAAAGTATGTTTTAGAGTTCTTATCTCTAATTATTCTTGTGAAAGGATTTCTTCAAATGGGACTTAGATTTTCAGAAATTAGATGCCGAGGTTTAGCATACGTTTCAAATACCCATTAGTTTGCAGCTCTCAACGTGTCTTTCGTGGTGTGGACGCAGAAAGCTCGCACGCCACCCGTACGGCCCGAGTTCGATGCTACCTCTGGACTTTTTTTTTTCTTTTTCAATTAATTTTATATTTTAACACTTTATTACAATTTGATTTAAATTTGATATATATTTGACACTTTGAATTGCTGCAAATTTGAATTTTTTTTTTATTTTCGGAAAAAATATACAATTACGTTTAGGTTTTTTTTTTTCATGAAAATTTATATGTATTTTATCTAACTTGTAAACTAACATAATTACTAACGAAAATCCAAAATATTTTATGTCTAGATTTTTTTTCTAATTATGATTTACATTTATATATTTTTATATTTTAAGCAAAGTTCAGAAACAATATATCATATATATATTTACTTTATTGAATTTTAACTGAAAATTTATTTTTTCGTGTCAATTATAAATAATAATTTTGATGTCAATTTCAAAATATTTTTTCATTCTAACAAATAATGATAATAAAGCGAAAATTGTCAACTGGAAATGTAAAAATCGTCTGCGGATCCCGCATGCTGTGAAATTCAGTAATGTTTTGCTGTCAACAGAAATATTCCTGGTATTTCGCAGGAAGCTTACTGGCATTTCTGTAGAAAGTTTTTAACATATACAGTAAAGTTCCAGTCATTTTCAAGAAATGTTTCTTGGAAATAATGGGCAACTCAGCTGCCCATTTTTTCCCAGGAACGTTGCGGAATTTTTTTTACAGTGTATTAGGATAGTCCTTTGAGCATCCATCCCATTATGTATTGTCCTCTAACGTTATTTCACTTTAGATACTTATCTACTGACGGTACTTTAAAGAACCATTAAAATAACTTTTAAAAAATTCATTTAATACATCGATTAGCGGTAATACAGTTTGGAATGAGTTATAGATACATTACTTTATCTTGTTCCAAAAGCATTATGGGTTACACGAAACAAAAATATTTTTAAAAAGGGGATTTCTTTTGCCTTTGCATCTTTTCAGCTTTCTTGACATTGGGGGTGGGGGTGGGGGTCAATTCGGAAAAATTTCTATATTTCTATCGTAAGAACATTATATTTGTACATATCCTAATTCTACAAAACACTAAGAAAAATATTTAAAATAAAATATTTGAGTGGAGTTATAAATATTGCACAAAATCCCTATAAATTCAAATTTAATTAATCCTTCTAAATCTTCCAATCCTTCTAAAATTTATTAAAAATGATTATGTAAATCTGCTAATGTAGTTTAAACAATTCACGAAAAATGCTTTAGAAGACTTTAGAAGATAAAATTTTCATGAATTCATAATTCAGTACATAAAGGGTTAAATACAAACACACAATCACATCCGAAAAAGACTTTCTCATTTTGATTACTAAACCAAACTTGATTGAAATATTTAAAGAAAATTACAGAATATTATAAAGGAGACTTAGGACTCTAAAATCTTCAAAAAATTAAATTTTTGAAAAAAAAAAATATATTCACATCATTTCACGGAATTTTACGTCATTTTATTCAAAATGGGATTTTAAGGCATTTGCATGCAAGATAGTTACGAAACGTTTCAGTATTTTTTAATGATATTTTCAGGATACATAGTAATAAACTTTTTTTGTGTTTGTGTGTATTACCTTGCTAAAATTTTGATAATTTTATAAAGGAAAGATTTAGTTTTGTTTTTTAAATATAAAAATTTCACAAATAAATAATTTTTTTGGTTCAGTGAAAGCACAAGACTCTCAAGTATAATGATATCCCAAAAATTTTGCTTTCCATGCAGAATTTTTTTATAATCATGCACACAACTATGATTACAATTTTCTGTTCGACAAGTTTAAATACCCCCTGTAAAAAACAGTTTTTCTTCATTACGATATGAAAGAAAATAAATAAATAAAAGAAATAAACAATTAAATTTAAAAAATCAAAAAACCCGACTGCGTAAAAAGCGAACTAATTAATTATTTCTCATCAACGTGAAACATTTTTTTTTTCAATTCTTACTATTAGCTCACACTCTCGCTATATATATCTTGTTCAAAATTTCAATCGTTAATAAAATACTTATTATTCATCCAATCAAGCTCAAATAAATTTTTTAAACTTGTAGTGGATGACTCTTGATGTTAATGCAATATTTTTTTCAAATATTAATTCATTAATTAAATTAAATTAATTAATTTTCAATAATCGAGAGAGCCCCCTTCTTGATCAAGGTTTTTTAAGACCCCCAGAGAGCCCTCTTCTTGATCAAGGCATTTTAGGCGCCACTCAAAAGGAAAAAAGAATGGGAGAAAAAAAATTCTCTTATTGACCTAAGTAGGAATCGACTTAAAATATATTTTTTTATATTACTTGTTTATATTACTTACCTATTTTTTAAAAATTTACTTGTATTGATGACTTTTAAGTTGTGTTTAACTGTTAGTTCCTATCTATAAACACTGTTTTGATGAGGTCTATAGATGTCTATGACGGTTAGAGTTGCAATAAAGCTAGAGATCCACAATACATACACAACTTCCAGGTTGTATAATATTTTAATGGAGCTTCTGACTGTAAAATAGTCAATGAAACATCGTCTTCATTTTGAAAGACCTATCCAATAATATGCCACTCAATAGGGCGCGTAATTTTTTTTTCGTCCCTACCTCCATTTTGAATTTATAAAAACAAAACCTAGCCTGTAACCATCGGGCCGTTAAGACGAATCGATAGAGACCTCATTCATTAAAATCCATACAGCCGTTGGGATGCTTGGAGGGTATAAAGAAATCCACATACACAGATACACGTGAAACACATAACCCTTCTTTTCAGTCGGGTAAAAAGAATGTATCTTTTACTATCTTTTTAAATTATGTTTTTGTAGTATATTCTTTTAAGATATAAAATGGCAACAATGGTAAATTTCTTTCACTTTTCGACAATTTAAGAGTCTTAATTCCCCTAAATGCAATCTTTCTATTTTTTAATAAACTTTATCTGTTTTGCATTTTTTGCTATTAGGGATTACTTATATTATTATAGTGTTAATTTATCCACCGTATTTCCGGTGTATAAGTCTACTGTTAAAACGCAAAGAAAATTCAGGGATCGACTAACACACCGGATATAAAACCAGACATCCGATGGTAACTTTAACGATAGTTAACGAGATAAGTGTCCATTTCTTCTTTACTAAATATGACTCGCAAAATTTATTGTTTCCGACAGATATTTTACTATAATTAAAAAATTTTATTGTTATTTTCCATATAAAAACTCTATTATTATTATTAATTTTATTTAATTAATTAATTAATTTATTTTTGAAAAACATAAATAGTTGATTTAGAAGAAACGACAAAGGAAAGTATAAATTTTTGTATTTTGACACATTTTAAGCAAAAAAAATATCTATACACGAAAGGATTTAGTTCTCACAAATAAACAAAGGAAAGTATAAATTACATTGTATTTTAACACATTGTGTTAAAATACACACACAGTGTTAAGAAAATATCTATACACGAAATAATTTAGTTCTAACAAATAAACAAAGGGAAGTATAAATTATATTGTATTTTGACACATTTTAAGTAAAGAAAATCTATACACGAAAGGATTTATTTATAACAAATAAACGAAGGAAAGTATAAATTATATTGTATTTTGACACATTTTAAGTAAAAAAATATCTATACGCGAAAGGATTTAGTTCTAACAAATAAACAAAGCAAATTACAAATTTTATTGTATTTTGACACATCTCAAATAAAAAAATACCTGTCGGCTCGGCCTACAGGCGCAGGTAGATTTCGAAGTTAAAAGTTAAATTTTTATTTTAAATAACGAAAGAACAAATAAATTAGTATAACATTCATAAAAATGCAAATAAAACGTCAAAATAAAATTCACTTGATGACGTAAACACGTATAATTTTCTTAAAGTCAAGTGAATATGACATCTCAATGAGTATTCGAAACACTTCTGCGGTTTCAAACTAAACATTTTCTATTACTGTTGAGTCTGCAGCTTTTAATGACCACGTGAAAAGCGTCTTCACAGTTTAGTCATAGATGCATTTCTTGCTTTATAATTTGCACACACATCTTGAGTCAGTTATGGCTGATAATTAAACAATGAAGTTCAAAGCAATATATAAAGAGTGTCTCATTTGAGCTGTTCAAATCAATGAGTAATGTTGAAATTTTCCGAAAGAAGAAACGAGATTTTAGGAATACAGTACATCGGTGAAATTTCGGTTAGAAAAAATTTTGTCAGTATTTTTGCCGAAAAAAAATTTTGGAGAAAGTCAGATTTTGGGCCGAAAACGAAAAACCGAATTTTCGGTCGATCACTAAAGAAAAGTATAAATTATATTGTATTTTGACACATTTTAAGTAAAAAAAAAAAAAAAAAAAAAAAAAAAAAAATCAATACATGAAAAGATTTAGTTCTAACAAAAAAACAAAGGAAAGTATGAATTACGGTATTTTGTCACATTTCAAGCAAAAAAATATCAATATACGGGAGGATTTAGTTCTAACAAACCATTGATCTTGCGAATAGTTCATAGCGAAAATCTAAATGATCTTCAATCGCTGTTACATTCATGAAGGTGTTGGAAATCTTCTACATTACAGAATCGTCGCACGCTTTGACGAAGTTGCTTTTTTCGCAATCATTGACAAAGCGGTTTTCAATGAGTCAGTTTACAGTTCCCAATCAGGGAATGTTTGTTAATTTTATACAAAATGTTGAAATGTAAGCGTAAAAAGTAATGTTATTTATATTTAACGCTTAATTATTATTATTATTATTTATTTATTTTATTTTATTTTATTTTATTTTATTTTATTTTTGCCACTGTAAAAAGGAAAAAAAAAAAAAACTTAATTTCACAAAAATATAATGAAAATATTTGAAATTTTGCTTAATAAATATTTGGATTGAAATTTTCGCTGTTTGCTTTCTATCTCTTTATTTCAATTTCTCTCAGCATCACCTTTTTCAGTTACACTAATCCTGTTTTAAGACGCGATTATGAAATGAATGAAGTACCACGGATTATCAAAACATTCCTAGTCGTAAAAGCCGCATTAAAATGTATTTTAAAGAACTGAACAACTATTTTCAACATCGATAAATATCTAAATAGTTTCACCCTTATTCTTTCTTTTAATAACAGCTTTCAGCTATGAACAAGACGTAACACCCTTTATTTACGACCTCTAAAAGAAACTACAACACTGTCTTCATAAAAAAAAATAAAAGCTGACACCAAATGGGATTAAAGGCATTGTATGAGAGTCAACCATTTTTAACATATGTATAGGTAAAAAGTATATTATAATCTATAGTTAAAACTTAAATATTTACCATGCAAATATAAAGAAAGAAAATATTACCTTAAATTTAACAAAAATATATTTGGATTTAAAAAATTTTCATAATTGCCATTTTCCATTACACTAATCCTGTTTTACGATTTGAAAAATGTACTACGGATTACCAAAACATATCTAGTCGTAAAAACTGCATTAGAATTTACTTTAAAGAAGTAAACAGCCATTTTCAACATCGATACGTAACTAAATCGTTTTTCACGCATTCTTTCTTGTAATAACCGCTTGCAGCTTTAAGCAAGACGTAACGCTCTTTATTTATGACCTCTAAAACAAAGAAGAATACTGACTTCATCTGAAAATAAAGCCGACACCAAATGGTATGAAAGACATTGCACACACAGACCATCCATTAACTGTGATTTCTATCAGAGTCATATTTTGGTGTGTATGCGTAAAAAATATATTATAATCTATATTTAACGCTTAAATATTTATCATGCCAATGTAAAAAAAAAGACCTCAAATTTAACAAAAACATGTTTAAAATATTCGAATTTCAATTTTTTCTAGAATCACCACTTTTATGTTACACTAATTCTGTTTTACGACAAGGAAAAAGTACCACGGATTACCAAAACATACCTAGTCGTAAAAACAATATTAAAGTTTAGTTTAAAGAATTAAACAACCATTTTAAACATCGATAAGTATCTAAATAGTTTTTCACCCATTCTTTCTTTTAATAACCGCTTTCAGCTTTAAACAAGCCGTAATGCTCTTTATTTATGACCTCTAAAACAAAGAAGAATACTGACTTCATTTGAAAATAAAGCCGTCACCAAATGGTATCAAAGACATTGCACCGACAGTCCATCCATTAACTGTGATTTCTATGAGAGTCATATTTTGGTGTGTATGCGTAAAAAATATATTATAATCTATATTTAACGCTTAAATATTTATCATGCCAATGTAAAAAAAGACCTCAAATTTAACAAGAACATGTTTAAAATATTCGAATTTCAATTTTTTCCAGAATCACCATTTTCAGTTACACTAATTCTGTTTTACGACAAGGAAAAAGTACCACGGATTACCAAAACATACCTAGTCGTAAAAACAATATTAAAATTTAGTTTAAAGAACTAAACAACCATTTTTAACATCGATAAGTATCTAAATAGTTTTTCACCCATTCTTTCTTTTAATAACCGCTTTCAGCTTTAAACAAGACGTAACGCTCTTTACTTATGACCTCTAAAACACAACAGCTCAACACAAAAAACAGAAGAACAGCTAGGGTGGTCACAAGCAACATGGGGAAAAAAAAATTATGTTTTCTTCGTGGGGACCCTCCTAAAAGTTGCCAATTAGTTAGAAAATGAGATTGGCAAAATTTCAGCTCAAATGAATAACATTAACCCGTGTCTCATCGAGGTTGAATTCTTGAAAATTTGCAATTTTTGGCAAAAAAATGTCGTTTTTCTTTCTTTACGTGAAAACTATTTGTCTTAGAAACCTGATACTTGTTTAATTTCATAAAAACTGCAGTTGCTTTGAACTTTTACTCTCATAAAAACTTATATTTAATGAACATTTAGTATTTTTCAGGTCAACTCGTGAACCATACCCTCAAGCTCTGCATTTTTGAAACATAAGTGAAAAATTACAAATTAATAATTTTATTACTTTTGATAATTTTTTAGTATTATTTTCATTAACAGGCAAAAATAAGTGAACAATTTTTGTAACTTTAAAAATATTTCACGAATTATAGTAATTGATTATTAGTCATCTAGTTCTGTGTCTAGTATGAAAGAGCTTCTCGATTTGTATTGCAGTTGAACCTCTGAATTTCTTTTTTTATTACAAGGTTGTTTTTGCTACCTGCTATCGTTATCTATTTTTAGAATTGATGAAACATTCCGTGAAACTCTCTCCCCCTTTTGATATGAAGGCAGAAATGTAAGATTTTTTAAACTGGTCACTTGTCTCATCAAATCATCGACAGTAAGCTGCAAAGTAATTGTCAAGTTTTATGCATTTTATTTTATAATATTCGCAAAGTGAAACTGAATGCCAGAGAAGCTGCTAGACTTAGAGTACATCCACCAGTTAAACACAGACTTTATTTTTAAGTAGAAGAGCAATCGACTCCACAAATAACTATTTCCTAAACAAAGAACTAAGCTCATCAAAAACGGGTTTAAAAATTCCGGTTTAGAAAGAACTGTTGTTCACTGGGATGGAAAACTGCTTCGCTATTTTTTTAATAAAGTAAATGTCATGATAGAAATTTTAATTAGTTGTGGGGATGAAGAACAGTTACTACGAGTTCCACAGCTTGAAAATACTATCGGAATAATTCAGGCGAAAGTTGTATTTTCTACAGTTGAAGAGTGGGAAGAAGTTGGTAAAATCCAGGCAATATGTTTGATACAATTGCAGTAAACACCGGTCGCCTCAGAGGAACCTGCATTTCTATAGCAATTGCTGAAAGAAAAGTGTTCTGTATTTACCATGTCGCCACCATAATTTAGAAATTATCCTAAAAGCTGTTTTTGATTGTAAAGTAGGCATAATCACTGCTCCTCAGCCAGATATGAAAAGAAAACAATTCTGATTGGGTGGTCTAATTTAATCTAATTTAAACCAGAGTAAGAATAAAAATGCTATTGAAGATGAAATACTAGATATAAATAGTTAATTCAGAAGAAATTTCAAGTTTTCTTACAGGACCTTTTAAAAATTAACAGCTCAGGGATGATTATAAAGAGTTTATCCAACTTTGTTTAATTTTTATAGTACTCCTTCCTGCAAAACTTTTTTCAGAGCACCTGGTGCTTTTAATCATGTTAGATGGATGGCAAAGGACATATTTATTCTCTCAAAATATATTGTCATAGATAATCTCTCAATAACAAATTTAGAAAAAGAAGGTATTAGAGACCTTTGCTTATTTCCAGTCAATATTTATGTAAAAGCATGATTCAATACTCCCACTCCCACTTTGGACCCCAATCCAAGACCCGCAAATAATAAAATCACTTGTTCACTACAGAAAAATTGATAAATAGGTTGCAGACAAAGCACTCGCTAAAATGATAAACCGTCTTTGGTATCTTAACTCGGATCAAGTTGCATTTTCATTTTTAGATGATACTTTGGAAGGAAAAAATGTCAACATAAGCATGGCTGTAAAATGAATGCCATTTGAAGAAGAAATGATGATGATGATAGGAATTTAAGAGCAACAAAATGTTTAAACGAAGTGAATTATTTATTGAACAAAGAAGTCTCAAAGTCAAAAGAAGACCATCTCAAACTGTAAAAGATTTTATATTAACAAGCATTTTTTAAATACTGATCCCAATGTATGGTGTGGAAATAAATATCATTTGAAAGCAAGAAAACAGTGAATGGTTTTAAAGTTGTCAATGGCACAGGTGAAAGGGGAAGAAAATTAACCCGAGATTTCAATTCCTGTTTAACAAAAGACGAAAAATAAAAACAGTATATGCTAAAAGTTGTATCTGAATGTAGAAAAACTTTTCAAGATTCTTCAAAAGCCACCTTATCTAAGCCTTAATCCTTTCCAGCGGAGTGGTCCCATTCCGAAACTACCTAATTTTAATTCCAAAGTTACAAACGGCACCAAGAATATTTTAATATTTTCTTTTTACAATGAAAGGTTAAAGTAATGTGTTTTTAATTTCTAAAAAAGTCCTTTGTAAATTTCGGTGTAGTTAATCATTTCATTATTTTACGAACATAATTTTTCTATACTGGAAAGGATTAACGTGACAATTGTAAGGGATAATAATTTCTTTTCTTTATTATGCTTCCTTTCTTGTAACAAAACTTTAATAATAAAATGCATTTGAGCATTATTTGTGAGCAATATTTATACTTTCTTTGCCCCCAATTTTTTAATTCTTTCAATTTAAAATACGATTTTTTCATTTTCTTTGGAATTTTTTTTTAATTAAACCCTTTATTATGTACAAAATGGAAAAAAAGAAAAACAAAAGGTGAAAAGAAAATGAAATTGAATGTTACAACTTTTTTTTTTCGCATTTTCATAAAAAGTAAATTTTTAGGATTCTTGTGAAGGCTGGTCCTGAAAAATGCACATATTTCTAAATCTATACATTTTTAGAAAAAAAAATTGTGTGGTTCTTCAAAACAAAACTTTTTTTTATAAAATGAGGCCTGAATTATGTTTCTAGGTTCAATTGTATTTATTTAATGAAGAAAAAAACAGCATTTTTTCCCGAAAAATCAAGTTTTTTTCAAACTTAAACCTCAATGAGGCACGGGTTAATATTATCCAAATGAGCTGAAACTTTGCCAATCTCATTTTCTAGTCTATTGGCAACTTTATGGGGGGTCCCCCAGAAAAAATTCGAAAATTGATTTCTTGTGACCACCATGAAGAACACTGTCTTCATCTGAAAATAATGCCGACACTCAATGGTATGAAAACATTGCACCAACAGTCCATCTCTTAACTGTGATTTCTATGAGAGTCATATTTTGGTATGGGTATGCGTAAAAAGTATATTATAATCTATATTTAACACTTAAATATTTATCATGCCAATGTAAAAAAAAAAAAAAAAAAAAGTTACCTCAAATTTAACAAAAACATGTTTAAAATATTTGAATTTCAAATTTTTCCAGAATCGCCATTTTCAGTTACACTAATTCTGTTTTACGACAAGGAAAAAGTACCACGGATTACCAAAACATACCTAGTCGTAAAAACAACATTAAAATTTCGTTTAAAGAACTAAACAATCATTTTTAACATCAATAAGTATCTAAATAGTTTTTCACACATTCTTTCTTTTAATAACCGCTTTTAGCTTTAAACAAGACGTAACACTCTTTATTTACGTCCTCTAAAACAAAGAATAACACTGTTTTTATCTGAAAATAAAGCCGAAACCATATGGTATCAACAATCCATCCATTAACTGTGATTTATATGAGAGTCATAATTTGGTGTGCATGCGTAAAAAGTATATTATAATCTATATTTCACATTTAAATATTTATCATGGAAATGTAAAAAAAAAAAAAAAAAAAAAAAAAAAAAAAAAAAAAAAAAAGACCTCAAATAATAATAATAATAATAATAAATGTTTAAACTATTCGAATTTAAATTTTTTGCATAATCGCCATTTTCAGTTACACTAATCCTGTTTACGGCATGGAAAAAGTACCACGGATTACTAAAACATACCTAGACGTAAAACCTTATTAAAATTTAGTTTAAAGAACTAAACAACCATTTTAAACATCGATAAGTACCTAAACAGTACTTTGCCCATTCTGTCTTTTAATAACCGCTTTCAGCTTTAAACGAGACGTAACACTCTTAATTTACGACCTCTAAAACAAAGAAGAACACTGTCTTCATCTGAAAATAATGCCGACACCAAGTGGTATTAAAGACAATGTACCAACAGTCCATCCATTTCACTGTCATTTGTATGACAGTCATCTGCCGGTGTGCATGTGGAAAAAGTATATTTACAATATACAACACTCCTGGTGAATATTATTTATTTCTGAAAAAATAACTTTGACTTTAACTGTACTTGATTTTTTCTTTTGTTTGTTTTACAATGGTTAAATTGTACTGATGAGGCCTTGCGGTTGCTTGGCGAAACGTCTGCTAAATGTATTTTTAATATTTATAGTATTTTAAACTTTTTATAAATTTTATGTTAAACAGTATTCAAGTCTGTCATTTATTTTATTTTGTCTTTTAAAAAAGCATACATTTGCGTAAAATGTAAGTTATAATCTAATTTAACATTTAAATAATTGTCAAGTCAATGTGAAGGACAAAAACTTAATTTAACAGAAATATATTCAAAATATTCGAAATTCTACTTAATAATTTTTTCCTGCAATCGCGATTTTCAGTTACACTAGCACTGTTTTATGACAAGAAAAAAGTACCACGGATATATAGTCGTAAAAACCGCATTGAAATTTAGTTTAAAGAACTAAACAGCCATTTTCAACATCGATACGTATCTAAATAGTTTTTCACCCATTCTTTCTTTTTAATAACCTCTTTCAGCTTTAAACAAGACGTAACGCTCTTTATTTACGACCTCTAAAGCAAAGAAGAACACTGTCTTCATCTGGAAATAAAGCCGACACCAAACGGTATTAAAGACATTGTACCAACAGTCCATCCATTAATTATGATTTCTATGAGAGTCATATTTTGGTGTGTATGCGTAAAAAGTGTTATAATCTATATTTAACGCTTAAATATTTATCATGCCAATGTAAAAAAAAAAAAAAAAAAAAAAAAAAAAAAAAAAAAAAAAAAAAAAGACCTCAAATTTAACAAAAACATGTTTAAAATATTCGAATTTCAATTTTTTCAAGAATCCCCATTTTCAGTTAGACTAATTCTGTTTTACGGCAAGGAAAAAGTACCCACGGATTACCAAAACATACCTGGTCGTAAAAACTGCATTAGAATTTACTTTAAAGAGCTAAACAGCCATTTTCAACATCGATACTTATCTAAATAGTTTTTCACCCATTCTTTCTTTTAATAACCTCTTTCAGCTTTAAACAAGACGTAACGCTCTTTATTTACGACCTCTAAAACAAAGAAGAACACTGTCTTCATCTGGAAATAAAGCCGACACCAAATGGTATTAAAGACATTGTACCAACAGTCCATCCATTTCACTGTCAGTTGTATGACAGTCATCTGTCCGTGTGCGCGTCTACCGCGGACCAGCTATATGCCTCGCATATTAATTGCCATATTAGCGAGTGAGGCAGAGGATGAGAGTTAGAGATTGCCGCATCAGTAAGCAACAATTGAAGAAAATTTCCTTTGACGATGGGTCTACAGGAAGCCTGCGACAGGACAATGAACTAGTGCCGACATTGAAAAGTTTAAATCGTTATATTTTGGTGAACTAAGATGTTGTACCCGACGACCTGTTGCATTTCAAGCGACGGACTGATGTTTTGGCGTCAGTGTGTCTCCCATTTGCGGCAAAATCGTAAAGAAAATCTCTCATCCAAGGAAAATATTTTTTGTTTCTTTCCTAAATATAGGTTGGTAAATTAGACGTTTTTTGTTGATGATAGAGTGTTTGAAGTTTGAATAGTGATATTTACCAAGATTAGACATTGTGTAATCATGGGTGTCAGCAAGTGAGGGGGCGCAGGGGATGCCCTTCCATGGATTTTGAAATTTAATTAACTAAATTGTGTTCCTCTGTAGGGTTTTGATAGAAAAAAAAAACAGTAAAATATAATTTCCACAAGAGTCTTAAAATAATTAAACACTAACAAAAAAAAAAAAAAAAAAAAAAAAAAAAAAACTAAGACAATATTTAATTTTGATGTCCTTTAACGATCATGAGTTATTATTATTATTATTTTTTTTTTTTAACGTAGGGTTGATGTTTTGGTGTCAGCGTGTCTCTTATTTGCAGCAAAATCGTAAAGAAAATTTCTCATCCAAGGAAAATATTTTTCTTTCATTGCTAAAGATAGGTTGGTAAATTAGACGTTTTCTGTTGATAATAGAGTGTTTGTAGTTTGAATAGCGATATTTAAAAAGATTAGAGATTGTGTATGCATGGGGGTCGTTAAGTGAGGGGGCGCAGGGCATGTCTTCCCTTAGATTTTGAAATTAAATTAATTGAATTGTCTTCTCTTATAGAGATTTGATAGATGAAAAACAGCAAAATATATATTTTTCATAAGTGTCTTAAAATAGTTATACACTGAGGGAAAAAGCAACAAAGACAGTATTTAGTTTTGATGTCCCTACAAATATCGAAATTTCGTAAAAATTTTGGCTTTCAGTTTTTTATCTTATGACATGCCACATACTTTTGTCTACATCGTGACAAAAATTTCTGACTGATACTCCATATAGAGCCACAGTTTGGTTGATTTAACAAACTTCTAATATCATATTAACCCTTTTAAAGAAATTTTTAAACTCCTTTATCTCAGTTCGTGGTTTTTTTTTTTTTTTTTTTTTTAGATTTACCATGTCTTCATAATGCTAAATGCTTTTCTAGATATTAATTAAGGGGCTTGAATGTTTTTCTAGTTCAAGATCGTACCCTATATGGGGCATTCTCACAATCTTTTGACTTTCATGTCTCTGAACAATATTTTTTATTTAATGCACTTTTTTTTTTCTTTCTTTTTTTTCCCCCATATACTGGGGAACATCCCATTGCATGATTGCATAACAATATTAACGAGATAAATAAGTTTTGGACGATGTTGGGGGTCCAAATACCAGGAAAACTCATCTACCGTCCCGTGTCTCTGATTCTAATTTTTAAGTTTGGAGCTGTCTGTATAAAATTGTTTCAATAAAAGTAATTCGATGTAATTTTTTTTCCGAAACTGGGACAATTGTTTTATATAAATATGTAGCAAAAAATTAACCTGCATACATTTTTACGGTTGATATTATTTTTTAAACTGTGTCCCTGGGTTTTTCATCCTTACCGTTCCTCTTGCCAAACTTACATGTGTTTAGTTGTTATTACTTCTCTCTCTAAAACTATTGCTATGAACAAAAATCTGATCCTGAAAACTATTCAAACTATCATTACTGACTCGAACTAAAAAAAAAAAATCATCGTTTTAAATTAGGTGGCTAGAATTGAACTTTTTTAAATTTTATGAAAAAAATAATCTTAATTTTTAAACTTTTGTTTACTATATTATTTGTGTTTAATATTTACACAATAATATCAATATAGATACATTTTTTAAGTTGATAATGGTTTTTTGAGGGTAGGTAGGTGTGTGTGTGTGGGGGGGGGGGGGGGGGGGGCGAGTTTTCTAAATATTCATTTGTTTAAAAATTATTTCAAATGTAGGGGTGAGGTGGGTAGAACCCTCCTGACAAAAAATAAATGAAAAAGTACTTAAAATTTTCTATTTTGAAAGAAAGCCCATACACTGTAAAAAAAAATTTGTAAAGTTACTAAAGTTTTTCTAGGAAACTGGGATTCCAGGAACTTTTTATGTAACGGCAACAACAAAAATTCCTGTAACAGACGCTGTTACAGGAATTTTTCTTGTTGCCGTTACATAAAAAGTTCCTGGAATCCCAGTTTCCTAGAAAAACTTTAGTAACTTCACAGATTTTTTTTTACAGTGTAGAAGTTTAGTTTTGCGTTTTTAACTATTTCTTATTTGTTACACATTTATGCATTGCTTTTTACATTATAATCTATATTATAAAGGACAAACATATCTGTGCGTAACGCATACGTCATTTTGCGAATGGCAATACTTTGAAATTTTAAATGAAATTTCGGTTTTGCAATTTTCTCTACTGCAAATTTTTAAACTTCTAAACATCGCACATTTTAAATTTTTACACCGTTGTATAAGGGAAAAAAATGCTCTTTTAAATGCAATTTGTTAGAAGCTGTATCTGGATTTATTTGTGAGATATTAATTTTTTTGTAGTTTTTAATACCAATTTTCTAATCGTGGCAACAAAAGTACCCCATTTCTATTGAAAGTAAATGGAAAATAGTCGAAAATAGGAGATACTGTATCTTTTTGTTGCCATTTTCTCATAAAACCTGAAAAAAAGTTGATATTAAAATACGGGCTGTGTCAAGAATATTGTCTGCTATTCCGTGATAATGACGTCATATGCATACTTTTCTATAAAGGAAGTTTAAGACTGGATTGTAAAAGTGGATTGCTTTAGCGGATGCAAATGACGTCATTTTATAAAAAATCGTGTAATTTAATTCTTAAACCTGAATTATGTTTTGTAGAAGTGCGTCATTTTCACAACCCAGCTGCTTTGAAATTCTTCAAAAGTGAAAATGCTTCACTTTTGAGAATGATGTAATCGAAATCACACACTGATAAAACGCAATGTTTTACAAAAATTTAGAATGTCTTTATAAAAGAGAGGTGACATGCAAATAATAGCGATTTATATTACAGAAATTGATGATTCTCGCCTGGATGGATTTGCTTCGCAAAGTTAGACAAGCAAACAAATAATTGGAGGTTTAAAAAAATATCACGTTCCTGATGTTTTTGTCCAAAATTCTCTCGAATAATAAAATTTTAATGCTTTTCTTTAGAACATTCTACTATAATTTTATCAAAATAGCATAATTTGCTTAATTTAATTTTCACAATTTTATATAATCTATATATTTGAAACACAAGTGTATTTTTTAGTCATCTGCCCTGATCTTTCCGCTGAACCAATTTTACTAATATTTTTTTTAAACTAAAAGCTGTTCATTTGTAGATGTGATCGCACTCTCTGTTTTTTTTTGTTTTTTTTTTTTTAATATCCGCACTTTTATATTTTAATTTTTAAAGCATTTTATGAAATTTCTTCAAAATGGTGAAAATTAGATAGCTTTCATTATTGCAGATAAGAGAGAGAAACAATGAGGTATCTTTATCTTTATTCATGCCATTTTCTGATAAAAATTATAAATTGTTGATAAATTTTGTTGTATAAGATTTAGTGGCGCAAAATCCCATTAGGAGCATAATATTATGTTTGGGGCATAATAACGGAGAATGACTTACTGATTTTGAAAACACGTATTTTTCCTCATCAATTATCTATATCGTTTTTCCTTCTGCATGTGTACTGATACTAAGTTTCAGATACTAGGCGAAATGCTTATTTAAGTGAAAATGATGTCAAATTTAAAAGAAAGCGATCATTTTCTTAGATAAAACTAAACATTTTAACACAAATGCGTCTAAAAAACATAAATTGCGGAAATTTTTACTCTCGGGAAGTGAGATTAGAATCTCAAGTAAAGAGTGCGTCTGTTTACATAAAAGATGTTGCTGACAATCGTTACTTCAAGTTTTGAATTAAAATGATTTTAAAATGATCAAACAAAATACAATTTTAAAAAAAGGATGAATATGGATATGAGAAGTGCGTATGCAAATTTTGAGAAGGTGAAAATTACTGTTTTTCACTCCGGAATACCAAGCATAAGAACCTCAATTGATAATCACATCCTAATAACTGATGTTTATTATGTTTTACTGATTAAGTCTCTATAGTATAAAGAACAAACGTATCTGTGCGTAATGCTGACGTCATTTTGCGAATGGCAACACTTCACGATCAAGTTTCGGGCTTGAAATTTTCGCTACTGCAATTTTTTTAATCTTCTGACCATCGTACGTTTTCAGTTTTCGACACATAGGGAAAAAATTTACTTTCAAATGCAGTTTGTTTAAAAACTGTATCTTAATTGACTGATGTATTATGTTTTCTAAAATAATTTTTAACCATGATTTTTTTTAAAAGTTTATCTCATCACGTGCCGGTTTCAATACATAATAGTAATAAACATTTTGCACATAAAGCAACAAACATTGTTCAGCATTTGTTTCTGACTATTTTTGCATAACGAAAGTAATACTTCCTTTATAAACAAATAAAAGAATAATATTAACCCCTTGGGGACGAGCGGCACGTATACGTGCCGCATGAAGCACTCAGAATCCTTGTTTTTCCTCACCAGTAAAATTTTACTGCAAAATTTGCTTTATTTAATCAGCGCATTATTTTCTCGATTCAAGAAGACACAAATTTCTGTTTTTAAAAAACGGTGACAAAATATTCATAATTTCGTAAAATGCTCCCGTTTCGAAGGGGTTAAAAAAAACACCAATCTAACATATTTGTGAAAGACAAATTAACGAAATTAATACTTCTTTTATAAAAAAAAAAAAAAAAAAGAATAATATTGAAAAAACACAAATCTAACATATTTGTAATCGTACAATTTAAATTTTTAGATCCTGAAATAGGATTTTTTGTTTCAAATGGAATTTGTTTGCAAAGTTCATCTCAGTTTACTGATTGTCTATGGTTTTAAAAACAATTTTAAAGCATGGAATACTTTTTATTTATCTATATCACGCGGAACTCGATTACGAAAGATTAATCAGTTTGCCCTTAAAACAAAATAAAGAGTTCATCATTTTCTTACGGCTAATATGCATTAAAAAATACTTCCCTATAAATAAATAAATAAAACAATATAAATAAAACACAAATTTAACAGACATGTATAAGCTCTGAATTTATCAGAATATAAAAGGATGCCGAAAGTAGAAAATCTTGGTCAAATAACTCTTAGCATGCGGGTAATAAGAAAATATCGCTTTTGATAAATTTCAAAAATGTATTTGGTTGTATAATTCGTATTTTTCATATGAAAAATGCTTTTTTAATGTAAGTGGGCAATCTAAAAAATTTATTGCATATAAAAAAATTATTAGTTTTCAATAAAAAAACAAAAAATGTTTTCACCTATATTCTGTAACCCGGGAAGCCCGGGTACGATCCCCTAGTATGTTTAAAAATTGCATCGTAAGGAAGTTTTCGTAAAAGATTTCAGCAAAGATATTTAGAGACAAACTGGTATTTTGGCGTCAGTATGATTCCAATTTGCGTCGGAATCGTCATGAAATTAACATCCCGTCGAAAAAAATAGAGGGAAGATTTACTTGGTTGAAGATAAATAAGGATGGTTGATAATTAGACGTTTTCTGCTGATGATAGGGTGTTTGAGGTTTGAATAGTGATATTATCAACATTAGATGATGAAATGTATGTGAAAATAAGTTATAAACGATTTTGATTCAAAGATCAGACAAAGAACTATGATGATAGTTATTAAAATTATGATTACACGGCTATTACTTTATTATGTTGCTTTCTTTATACATTTTCGATTGAATGAAAAAAGTAATTAATTTGAAAATATTTATGCAATATTTATATATACATATATATATATATAGAGAGAGAGAGAGAGATTATAAGGTGAAAATTCTCCTCGAGATGCAAGTTTAAATGTTAAATAGCTGTATCATAAAATGACACATCTTTAGTCAGAAGGTATTCCGATATACGTGTTTCAAGTAAATCAACAACATAATAATATTAATACATTAATGTATTTATTGCCGAAACGTCAGTGAAGGCTTACTGTGGAGACACGAAAAGTTTTGATTTCCGTTTGTCTGTCTGTCCCGCGATAACTGCCGCAAAAAGCACCCGATCAGCTTGAAATTAATTGGGCATATTCGTGAGATACCCGGACGTAGCTGTATAGTTTTTGGTTAAATTTGGTTCATTCGTTCGAAAAATATGGAAGATTTTATTTTTCTTTATAATGCTTTTCTACGGCAAGTCAGACGATTTTCAAATTTCCATTTGTTGAAAGAAAATGGCACGTTTGATTAATGGATTTAAATGTCAAATTATGGATACTAAAATTCTAAATTAGGGTTTTAAATTATTCCTATTATATTGAAGTTTTATCAATATATCTATCAGATTTTTTTATTTACGTGTATAATGTTTTGAGGACATTTATACATGTATTCCAATAATATAAAGAATTTTTAAGTTAATTTTCTTGTTTTACATGATACATATTTCTTTTTTTTTTCCTTTTCTTCGTTGCCTAGCGACTGTTATTCGTAACCTATCATTGCGTCAAATATGAATGAAGTTAGTAAATTACGTTAATTTTGTTGCAGGTACTATTAAAAGGATATCGGCTTTTAATATGTTATTGCTATCGCATGGATTAGGATGTTTAAACTAATGTTTAACCATGCTATAAGTGAAAAAAAAGTACAGTTAAAGGCATGTAAATCCTTTTTAACACTTTCCTACATGGATGAAAAGTATTTATGACTTCAGTTTTTCTATCTGTCGCCTGCCGTGTTTCTCTACGTGCTCTAACTCGCGTAAATATAGTCGGGATTACATGTAATTGATATACGTTATTGAGGTTTGCCAAAGTATGTTTGTTATTAAAAATGAAGAGTGTAGCATTCATAGCTTAATTACAGGGGCACTCAAAACTATTCCGTTACATTATAGTCTTTGGGAAAAATCGTCTGCGGTGTATTTTAATAATGTTACACAATTTTAAACGTACTGAAATTTATATACCTTATTAAGGTGCACTAGAACCTGGTTACTATAAAATATGTTATGTGTAGCACTTACAGCATGCGTACAGGGAACTCAAAAGTATTCATAATATTACAATCTTTGAAGAAAATCCTTTTGTGGCGTTTTTTAATGATGTTACTCTGTTACAAAATAATAAAATTGATATGTATTTTTGAAACATTTTTGTAGTATATGGGGTGCAAAGCATATGTTTTTTTCAGGGTCACACAAAAGTGGTCGATTAAAATGTGGTCTACGCGGTAAAAAAACTCTTTACAGCTTATTACAGCACTTTCTTATTTCATTATCTTTACAGCACATTAGCGACGGGAAACGAGAATTCTCGTTTTTATTCAGAATACATCATTGGCTAAGGGAGTGACTTCTACCTTACAGAAAAGACATTTATATTGTGTTGTCCATATTTTTTATAGATTGTAAGACATAGATTGTATATTATACATATTGTATATTATAAGATTGTATATTACATCCGTACATTGAAAGATATTTACTGCTGCATAAACATGAAAAACACGTCTCAGAAACCAATTTCCGAGACACTTTCAGAAGAGGGAGGAGCTTCTACTCTTTTTAAACCCAGATTTAATTAAATTGCCTGTCGTCAGTGTGTTAATTGTGTTGCACTAATTCAAACATTATGAAATTAAATTACATTACTGACTACTGGTTGACTACAAGAAGCTTGAATATGATTTGTATCGTATTTATCGTTCATTTATAGGGTCACATAAAAAATTTCGGATACAGTTCTGGTCTATTAGGGATGATTGCTGAAGAGCATTTTCGATTATGGTGTGCGTTTTAATGTTAAGTAAATTTGTGCTTAATAAGTAGTGCTTAAATATTGTATAGACCATGTACAGGGATACACAAATGAATTCGTAAGTATAAATGAAAATGAGCGCGAATTGCTTCAGTGTGTTTTTTTTTTTACTTGAGTTATGTATTTCCCAGCCCAATTACATTTAGTATACTAACAAATGTTTGCAGAATTTAAATAGAACCATATACAGGACTCCGCAGAAACTGGATATATGGTGCACACTATGCATACTAATACCCGAAAATGTGATATGAGCAGTTTTAAGAGGGTTTTTTGTCTGCATTAAATTTAAATGTTATAGACGACGCGTAAAAATCTTCACGTAATATACAGGGCTGTAGAAAAGAATTCATGTACGTTTCCGTCTATTGGTAGAATTTACTAAAGGACATTAACACAATTAATTGATAATTACAAATGTAAATTAAATTACACTACGAAGGGGTTCAGGGGGGCTCTGCCCCCCTGAAGAAATCTACTTTATTATCTAAAAATTACCAGTATAAGTAGCTCATGAGATTTTCAGAATACCATTACATAACAAGGGGTTTAATTTAACGCTTCTAATGTCAGAAACCTTCGAAATATTTTTTCGTTTTATAAATGTTTATGTAATTTCAAAACTTTAAATATCTTTTTTTTTTGTAGAAAGATTAATATTACTCAAAGGGTGCTAAACACAATGAATTGTAGAGCTGACGTTGAGGCTCCTGATCTGCAGATTTACTAGTTAATTTAGTGTTCCAATACTAATCACCTATCAGAATTATTAGTTATTAAATCTGTAATCCTACTCGACTGTACAATACTGTATTGTACAGAAACAAATATATTTTAGAAAGTAATGAAAAATTATTGCAATTTCTGTTGTTCCATCTTAAATTAAAAATAATTAATATAACTTCATACTCAGTAGCATTTAACAAAATACAAGTTGAACTGGAGTTATCTGATAAGTGATTTCTATTTGTGTTTTTATATTATTTCCCCGTGAAAATATTTATTTGCAGATATAGATAACCGGAAAAATTATTAAAATGGTAAATAGAGCTTTTTTAAATTGCTCTGGAATAAAATTCAAAGTTGATAATAATATTATCATCGGCATTTTTAATTATAATTCTTAATATTTTTTTAATATATAATTTTTATAAGTTGTCTTTGTTTGACAGGATTTTCAGCCTATATTGAACTTAGATTGAAATTTAATAAGTTGCAATTTAAGTTTTTCGATTTCAAATCATTCGAATTTAAACTAAAAACACATTAAAAGTAAATTAAAAATCTATATTTACATGATTCAACTCTTTTACTGAGTCGTCGTCAGAATGTATAACAGAAAATTACAAATACAATGCATATGAAAAATGGAAAAAAATCATCGAATATAAACAAGTAATCATATAACTCGCCCTACATTTTCGCGATCGTGCGTGTTCCCTCTATGTCGCGACGCCGTAAGTTATCCAATCATTCAATCCATAAATTCGGGATACGAAAAGATAATATATCATTACAAACTCCTGAACCTTTTAAATAAATTTCCATGGATTCTTTTATAAATAACTGTAAATAAAAATTAGACCTGCAGATTATTTTACTCTCGTTAAAAAGTATGTTAATGTTCTCTATTTGATTCAGCCGAGATTTTTAATTTACTTTTAATGTGTTTTTATAAAGTCTTTTAAGCAAATAAATATTTTTATATTGTGATATGGTAAGTAGTGGACGTAATTTTGACTTATTACTCGCACTTATTTACAAGTTCAACTCATTTAAATAGGTATGTTTTGTGTAATGTCACTGTATTTTGATTTAGAAACTCAATAAACGCCGTGCCAAAAATATTCTTTCGGTTGTCATGGGTTCGTCGACGCTGGGACAGGGTATCCCAGAAGCCCAAAATTAAACTGATATCATGAGAACTAAGAAACAAAGAGGGACACATAGCTTACTAAAATAATTTTGACGACCTTTGCCTAATGCCTGCCAACAATCGAGGTTTTCCAGGAGCAACTCGGACGATTCAGCGTTGAAATAGGCTCTTTACTGCAACATTAATTGTCCGCACACGACTAATAAACAAGCATTTCGGGGCCGATCGGAATCTTAAGGGGGCTGGTCACCCAGCTTCGGAATTCTTCTCTGTAAGTCTATGGACTTTTGATGCATTCATATATTTAAAATATCTTCTCGGGAAATTCATATTTTTAAAGTCTTTTTTCTGTGTACTCTTTTTAAAGGATGCCTCTTTTTAGGTGCGTTCGTAATTATATGAATACGTAGCACCTATAGTCGTCGTTCAGTCCGTCCGTCTGTCCGTCCGTCTGTCCGTCCGTCTGTCCGCATGTAACAGAGCAAAAACTACCCAACCGAATGGTCTGAAATTTCAAATATATGATTTTTGCAAAATTTTGTCGAGCCATTTCAAATTTTATGAAAATTCGATGTATAGTTTAATTACAGGGACAGTCAAAAGTTTTTCTTTACATTACGGCCAATGGGAAAAATTATTGCAAGTGCATTTTAATGATATTAGAGCCTTCCGAATGATCTGAAATTTTAAAGATATAACTGTTGCAAAATTTTGTCGAGCCATTTCAAATTTTAGGAAAATCGGATGTATAGTTTAATTACAGGGACAGTCAAAAGTTTTTCTTTACATTACGGCCAATGGGAAAAATTATTGCAAGTGCATTTTAATGATATTAGAGCCGTCCGATTGATCTGAAATTTTAAAGATATAATTGTTGCAAAATTTTGTCGAGTCATTTCAAATTTTAGGAAAATCGGATGTATAGTTTAATGACAGGGACAGTCAAAAGTTTTTCTTTACATTACGGCCAATGGGAAAAATTATTGCAAGTGCATTTTAATGATATTAGAGCCTTCCGAATGATCTGAAATTTTAAAGATATAATTGTTGCAAAATTTTGTCGAGCCATTTCAAATTTTAGGAAAATCGGATGTATAGTTTAATTACAGGGACAGTCAAAATTTTTCTTTACATTGCGGCCAATGGGAAAAATTATTGCAAGTGCATTTGAATGATATTACAGCCTTCCGAATGGTCTGAAATTTTAAAGATATAGTTGTTGCAAAATTTTGTTGAGCTATTTCAAATTTTAGGAAAATCGGATGTATAGTTTAATTACAGGGACAGTCAAAAGTGTTCCGTTACGTTACGGGAATGGGAAAAAATTATTGGAAGTGCATTTTAATGATGTATCAGACTATGCACTTTATGAAGTGCAAAAAATTATACATTCAGTACAATATGGGGTGCAAAAAATAATTATAAAACTATTTATAGTACGAACGCACCTCATTTGCCACGTTTGACGAGCAATTTCCAACTTGTTTTCTTAGTTTTCAAACTACAGTTGAGTCTCTATATAACGAAATCCAATGTTCCAATAAAAAATTCGTTATATAGAGAAATTCGTTATATAGAGAATGAGCAAAAATTCCTATTTAATGTGTATATTTTGAGCAAAAATTACTTTTGAAGTGTTTAATTAAGAATTTGAAATGTTTAACTGTAAATTTTAACCTAATATTGTATTTCCGAATTATTTAATCAGTTTCAGAAAGGAGAACAGCCATTTATTTGAAAGCATAATAAAAATCACTTAAGGAAAAATTACATTAATTTTAAACGAAGAAATCTGTAATTTTTCGCTGTTTTTATTTCAAAATTGTTACACTCTCGAAAAAATTTTCACACTTTAGCAAGGAATGAAAAATTGTATCGGGAACATTTTCCTCCATTTGAATTCTCATTCCCCTTAAACTTCAATTACCTCTCTGAGACCGCTCTTATATGTATAACAATTCAATTGACACTGTTTTAAGAAGTATGTTTGAAGGTGTGTGGGAGGGATGGGGGGGGGGGGGGGGAGGGGGAGATGAACTTGTTGGGCATAAAAAACAAGGCGATTCAAGGTAGAGAAGTAAGATAAAAAACTCAGCACTGAACGATAAATCACTAATCAGTGATGGAAAATTGATTCCGTGTGATTTGGAAGCTTTTTTAAAACAATAAATAAAGAACATTTTATGAAAAAATTCGTTATATGGAGATAGATATTTCGCTATATGGAGACTGTTTTTAATGAGATCATGGGAAAAAGGGACCGTTCCTACTAAAAATTCGTTATATAGAGAAATTCGATGTATGGAGTTTCGTTATAGAGAGACTCGACTGTATTTCTAAAATCTAAGCTGAATTTAATAGTTTCTGTGTTAAAAGCGGGCGAACCCTGGGTAAGATTTTAACGCTTCCTATAAAATAAAGTCTATACTTTAGAAATAGTAGGAGAGCTGTTGAACATTTTTGAGTAGGTATTTGAGGCACCCTGAAAATTTGTGCAACACTTCTTTTGTAATGCCTGAATACAAAATCGAATGTCTGGCTGAAGGATCGTGGCCCAAAACCTGTGCCAGACACGTGTCAAGTGCCATTTTTTGACACTACCCAAAAAAGGTATTTGAGGCACGCTGAGATTGAAACAGAATAATATTTATACTTAGAAAAAAATATTTTGAAAATGACAGACACTTTAGTCGGCCCAAAAACTGTGCCAGACACGTGTCAGTGCCATTTTTTGACTACCCAAAAAAGGTATTTGAGGCACGCTGAGATTGAGGCCACAATAATATTTATGCTTAGAAAAAAATATTTTGAAAATGACAGACACTTTAGTCGGCACAAAAACTGTTCCAGACACGTGTCAAGTGCCATTTTTTGTCTGGCACAGGTTTGGGCCACGATCCTTCAGCCAGACATTCGATTTTGTATTCAGGCATTACAAAAGAAGTGTTGCACAAATTTTCAGGGTGCCTCAAATACCTTCCCTAAAATGTTTAACAGCTCTTGGACTAAAATATTTTGAGAAGCTAAGAAAACAAGTTGGAAATTGCTCGTTAAACGTGGCAAATGAGGTGCGTTCGTACTATAACTAGTTTTATAATTATTTTTTACACCCGATATTGTACTGAATGTGTATTTGTTTGTACTTCATAAGTGCATAAGTCTGTAACATCATTAAAATGCACTTGCAATAATTTTTCCCATTCCCTTAATGTAACGGGAAAAATTTGACTGTTCCTGTAATTAAATTACACATCCCGATTTTCATAAAATTTGAATGGCTCGACAAAATTTTGCGGCAATTATATATGTAAAATTCAGTCCATTCGGAAGGCTGTAACATCATTAAAATGCACTTGAAATAATTTTTACCATTGGCCGTAATGTAAAGAAGAACTTTTTGACTGTCCCTGTAATTAAACTATACATCCGATTTTCATAAATTTGAAATGGTCGACAAAATGTCGCAATAATTATATGTTTTAAAATTTCAGACCATTTGGAAAGCTTTAACATCATTAAAATGCACTTGCAATAATTTTTCCCATTGGTCGTAATGTAAAGAAAAACTTTTGACTGTCCCTGTAATTAAACTATACATCCGATTTTCATAAAATTTGAAATGGCTCGACAAAAATTTTGCAACAATCATATATTTTAAAATTTCAGCCCATTCGGTTGGGTAGTTTTTGCTCTGTTACATGCGGACGGACGGACAGACGGACAGACGGACAGACGGACAGACGGACTGAACGACGACTATAGGTGCTACGTATTTATATAATTACGAACGCACCTAAAAAGGACATCTTTTAGGAAGTGTACACAAAAAATAGAAGTTAAAAATATTAATTTTCCGACGAGATATTTTAAATAGACGAATGCATCCAATGCCCACAGACTTTACATTAGTGAGGGGAAATCGGAAGCTGAGTGACCAGCCCCTTAACAAGTCGGAAATTGTACATCAAATGTGGCAAATGAGGTACTTTCGTACTGTAACTAGTTTTATAAATGTTCATATCTTGGTGCAATAGCTGTTGCACACTTATACAAAAATGCATGAATACATAAAAATATTACGATTATATAACGAGTATATTAAATTCAGTAACACGGAAATAATTGGACTCCATCTTCAATAGGACGTCATCACCATGGCAACCTAGAATCGTTACCTATCATAAGATGTCATTGGATTAATGACGTGTGGTAGGATTTAATAGAATGAAGAAAACTTTATTAAGGGTGTATTCCAATCCAAACTGCTTATTTTCTGAATCATTTTTAAATTCATTTTTGCTCTCAAACGCATCAAACTGGGAAATTCTCTTATTCAGAAACTACATAATGTGCCGTGATTCTCGATTTTTTGATAAATGCAGAAAATAGTGTGAAAAATGCTGTCAAAGTCGGCGTTTTGAACCGAATTTTCTGAAGCGGGAGATCTGGGAATGAAAAAAATGGTCATACTGAGAAAATAGGTGTTTAAAATTCAAATTCTAATTAAGGGTGTATTCCGATCCAAACTGCTTATTTTCTGATTCATTTTAAAATTAATTTTTGCTCTCAAACGCATCAAACTTGGAAATTCTCTTATTTAGAAACTATATAATGTGCGGTGCTTCTTAATTTTTTGATAAATGCAGAAAATACTGTAAAAAACGCTGTCAAAGTTGGCGTTTTGAACCGAATTTTCCGAAGCGGGCGATCTGGGAATGAAAAAAATAGCCATACTGAGAAAATAATTGTTTAAAAATCAAATTCTAATTAATTGAGCTGAAAATGAAATCACACGGCATGTTAAACATGTCTTCAGAAATCACCCCAGCAAGTTTCATGTTTTTACTTTTAAAAATGAGTCTGAAAATGTCTCAGAAAATTTCGAGCTGTTGAGGGTGGAAAAATGTTTTTTCGAATACACCCTTAATATCTTTTTAACACTTTCCAACAAAGTTAAAAGTGTTTATGACTTCAGTTTGTCTGACCGTCTGTCCGACTGTCCGCTCTCTAACTCTCGTAAATATACTCGGATCGTTGTGAAATTTTTGGATGTTAGTGATCTCTGCCATAGAACGATCCCTATTTCAAATGAAGTTTATAGCATGCTTAGTTCATTTACAGGGACAGTCAAAAGCTTTCCGTTACATTACGGCCAATGGAAAAAAATCGTTTCAAATAATTTTTGATGGCGTTACACTCTTTCAAACATAGTAAAATTGATATGCATTTAGGAAGTCCACTGAAATGTGCATTCTGTAGAATATGCGGTGCAAAGAATAGTTATTATTCATTTACAGGGCCACACAAAAGAATTCCGTTACATAATGGTATAGGGGGGAGAATTGTTTGTGGCGTATTTGAATATGTTAAAATATTTTCTATATAATGAAATTGGTATACGTCGCTAAGCTTTAATATAAGTTATTTCATGTATAATACGAAGTGCATAGCATTTACAGGGACACACAAAAGATTTCAGCTACTATATTGTATCCGAATTACTGTATGTTAGCAATGATTGCTCGAAATGCACTTTTAATTATGGTATGCGCTTTTGAGTTTCACTATATTTATGCATACTATATAGTGTGTATAAATGCTATAGTTCATATACAGGGCTACAGAAAATAATTCGAAAATGTTACTGAGTATGAGCGCAAATTGCTTAATGGTGGGTTTTAAATGAGTTATGCATTTATACAAAACTGAATTTAGTTTACTAAGAAATGTTTGTAGAATATAGATAAAATGATTAGGGCCACGCAAAGAATTGAATACATGGCCGTCTATGGATGATAATTTTTGGAAATGTGATTTTAATAGTTGTAAGAGTGTTTTATTTTGAATTAAATTTTAGCTAAATAGTGGCGGGTAATAAAGGTACTAGGTAAACTACAGGACTGTACAAAAATATTCAAGTATGTTTCCGTCTATTAGTATAAATTGCTGAAAGAGAAATTTCAACCTGTTATGCATTTTCTTGCTAAACTAAATATTCCCATTATATGGTATATATAAATCAACCTACAGATCAAATACAGGGCAGTTTCGTGTTTACCCCATGTCGGTGGCTCACGATAAATATTCCATCTTGTGCTGCGTTTGTAGCCTTGCCAACATGTAACAGGGAGAAATTTTCCAGGCTGGGTATCGTTCCATGTGGTTTAGTCGGTAGAATGTTAGTGCGCTATACTGATGACCCGGGATCGAGTCCCGGCGTGGATATTTTTCACTATGTTGGCCTTTGTGCCTTTTAAGCAATTTATTTGAAATTTGATTTTCATTTGAAATATTGTATGCAAGGCAAATGTTTCTCTGTGGAAAAATTTCCAAGTATTAATACTGTTTTGATTCTTGTCATAAACACTACGATAATTTTAAAGTAAAGTTTTGTTTGAAATATAAAATCTTATCTTTTTACCGTACTTTTTAGCAAGATATCGCTATTTTGGAGTCCTATTCTTCTAAAATATTTTTAATTTTCCATTTAAAAAACAATGCTTATCAACTAACATCTTTTTTTAATAAGTTCTAAGCTTGATCTTGAATCCAAGCTTAATATTAAGAATGTGTAAGCTTTTTAATGTGATGTGATTTGTCATTGCTTTATTAAATACGAACATGGAGTCTTACGGACATTAATACAACTGTTATTTATAGAACGACAGGATAAGCCCTATTTATTTAAATTTTTTATTCGCGTATATATTGTATTTTTTGAATATGAGCTAATTAGATTTGGTATGTTTTATAGGAAAAGACTGATCTGGGAGATAAAAACAACAAGTAAGATATATCATGCGTTAAGAATAGATTATAAAACAGTTTCCAACTCTTCCTAAATGTTTTAACAAGACATCGGGGGAAATAACGTAAATAAGATAACTAAGTAAACATGAAAACGCGTAAAACATTTGAAAAACTGATTTACGCAGTTACCATCCACAGCCAAATATGTTTTCTAATTCTTTTAAACAGTCCTGTATTTGATCTGTAGATTGAAATATATATACTATATAATGGAAAAATTTAGTTTATCAAGGAAACGCATAACAGGTTGAAATTCTCTTTCAGCAATTTATACTAATATATGGAAACATACTTAAATAATTTTGTACAACCCCGTAGTTTACCTAGAACCTTTATTACACCACTATTTAGTTAAAATTTAATTCAAACGAAAACACTCTTAAAACTGCTGAAATCACATTTCCAGAAGTTATAATTTATAGACGGCAACGTATCCAATTCTTTGCGTGACCCTGTATATCATTTTATCTATATACTACAAACATTTCTTAGTAAATTAAATACAGTGCAGCGTAAAAATGCATAACTTATTTAAAAACCCCCTTTAAGCAATACCCAGTAACCCTTACGAATACTTTTGTATAGTTCTGTATATGAATTATAGCATATATATATACACCATATGGTATGCATAAATGTAGTGAATCATAATTAAAAATGCATTTCCAGCAATTATCGCTAATGAACAGTACTTCGGATACAATATAGTATCTGAAATATTTTGTGTGTCCCTGTAAATGCTATATACACTTCGTATTATACATGAAATAATTCATAGTATGCAAACCTCAACGACGTATATCAATTTCATTACATATCAAATAGATTAACATAAATAAAGTACGCCGCAAACAATTCCCTCCACCCCTATATCATTATGTATTGGAATTCCTTTTTTAGCCCTGTAAATGAAAAATAACTATTCTTTTGCATCGCATATTCTACGGAATGCACATTTTAGTGCGCTTCATAAATGCATATCAATTTTATTCTGTTTGAAAGCGTGTAAAATCATTAAAAATCATTTGAAACGATTTTTTTCCCACAGGCCGTAATGTAATGGAATACAATTGACTGTCCCTGTAAATGAACTAAACATGCAAAAAACTTCATTACAAATAGGGACGTTGCTATGGTAAACGTCAATAACATCCAAAAATTTCAGGTCAATCCGAGTATATTTACGCGGATTAGAGCGCGGACAGACGGCCAGACAAACCGAAGTCATAAACACTTTTCAACTTTATCGTGCATGAAAAACACTTTATTTCAATGCTTAAATATTATATTTTATTTTTTAATGCCAATAAAATAAATGTATCGAAAACGTAGAAAATGAGTTTACAATCAAAGAAAATTTAATAACTGATTCTGAATGTCTACAATTAAATGTTTGATTAAAATCACAAACAGCAAAAAAAAAAATGCTTAAATACAATTAAAAAAATAATTATAACAATTTGAAAAACACTAAATAATTAGTATTTATAATTGTACTATTAAACAACAACAAACTATAATAGATGAATTAAATGCATTTAACAATTTCTCAAAAATCTTTCCTTCGCCATATTGCTTCTGAAAAGAATCCCAGCTCAGTCTCATTGTATATAACATACAACTATTTAACTCATGATAATAATCTATCAAACAGGAACAAAACATTTAAATTAAATAAGACATACCTTTTTAAGTTCCATAAATATTTTAATAATATCCGTATTTTATCCTAAATTGTCAGGCATATTTCTGTTAGCTTAAAAAAATAACTTCCCGCGTCAGTAGTTCTCTGATCCTTATTTTATTCTGCTGTTTAATCGAGCGCAGACGATATTGACCAAGCAGGTGCTCCTACTGTATTATTATATATATATTTTTTTTTTTTTTTGTACACAACAGAGAGTTTAAATGCGCAATAATTTTATCTTATTTAAGAGTATCTGTAATGAAAATTTTCTATTTGAATGAAACACCTGCCTTTTTTCTTTCTTTTTTTTAAAGTAAAGTTTGTTTTACATGTAATAAATAAATACGTATCTTCTTAATAAATGAAAAGAGAGTATACAGGATAAAAAAATTTTCTTTGTCAATCTGTCATTTTTTTCATATTCACTTTCTGTAGAATAAAACAATTTGTAAAATAACTTTTTTTAAAGTCATATCTCTAAAACACGAATTTGAAATACGAATAATTATATCATGGGTTTTGTATGAAATTTGTATACATATTTTCTCGGAAAATACTAATTTTATTTAAAAAGTCTGAAAGAAGTAGTATTTTTTAAAAAATAGTTATTTAAAATAGTTAAACACTAACAGGAAAAAATATGACTTGAATGCAAATTCTAAAGCAAGAAAGAAATGCATATATGACTAAACACTGAGTATTCTTTCTACGTGCTCATTAAAAGATACAGACTTAACTGTAATAGAAAATTTTAGTTTGAAACCATAGAAGGGTTTCGAATACCACTGGTCGACAAAAAAAAAATAAATAAATAAATAAAATAAATAAATAAATAAAATAAATAAATAAAATAAAATAAAACAACTTCCTCCCTGCAAACTAAATATATAAAGTGTACAGATTTAATATTCCTAATTCTAAATATGTTATCCAAATTGCTCCAATACGTATCATTTTTTCGAGAAACATTTTTATAATAATAGCAATCAGTGAAGGATTAAATTGCAATGGTAGATAAAATTGAAATCATAAAAAAGTATACTTTCACTGTCTTAAATAACAAATTGATAAAATATAGCATGAAAATCTAGTCTGTTGATACTTCTACCGTGCATTTTCCTTTTTCTGCCCCCCACCCCCCCTTTCCCTTTTCGTGTCCGAATTTACTATTTCCTATCCACTAATATATTTTCATTCCTTATGTCGCTGTAACTCGGGCATGTAATATTTCTGTTCATTTTCAAAGATTTTTGATGTTCATAGTTTTGTCACACTGTGACTTACAATATGGTGATTTTTTTCGTAACATATGTGACGTGACGTACGTTACATGCAGTGTCATAACAGTGAAGTCACAATTTTTTTTAATTGCCAGAAAATATAATTTTACATAAATAACATGTTTTGAATATTTTTTGTAATTATTTTAAGTTTTCTAAGAAGTTCACATCTCAGTCACAATGTGACATTACTGAGTGGTGGCATTTTGGTCACAGATGTGACGTGACCACAGTGACTCACAGTGACGTCACAACGACGTCACCGTGCCCATGCATGCTATGAGGGTGTTTTCCTAAACATATATTTTAAGAGAGACCAAACTGGTCGCCAAGGGCGGCTAGTTCTCAATAAATCTTGAAGGTAATTTATCTCTCTTCATCTGAAGTATACTTCCTGTAACTGATTCATACGAAATGTATCTAGGATTCCAGAATTTTGATCTATGGGAAACGTCAAAACAGAACTATTCAACTGTTCTACAACTGAAAGAACAAATGAAAGAAATAGAATTACAAGTATCCCTTATCAAAAAGGACAGAATGTAAAAGAGTGAATCAAAAAAATTTCCGACTTATTTTTTGCGGAGGTTATTGATACACCATTGTTAAATATGGCTAAGAAAAAAAATTGATCTTTAAATACAATGTTTCGATTTTAATTTGAGGCAGCTGCATTTAGCTATATGATCTGAATTGATTTGAAATCGGTTATATTATCTTTTACCGTACATTGTCAAGGTTATATTCTGATTCACGGAGCTTAAAATTTTTGCAAAGAATTTTTTCAGCGGTTTTATGAGGTAGCAATTGTTTTAACGCAATAATTAATTGATCTTTTATTGTGCATAAGTTGAAGACTTTTTTTTTTCAAAATAAATAAATAAACTAGTAAATCTGCAGATCAGGAGCCTCAACGTCATCTTTGCAAGTCATTGTTTTTTAACACTCATTGCATAATATTTAACTTCCTACAAATCGCTTTTTAAAGTTTTCAAATTACATAAATATTTATGAGCATACAAGATACTTCGTAAAGTTTCAGAAATTAAAAGTGTTAAACAAGTGGTTGTACATTGATGTTCTGAAATTCTGATGAGCTACTTATTCTGGTAACTTTTTAAATCAAAAATTGCATTTCTTCAGGGGGCTCTGCCCCCCTGAACCCCCGTAGTCTATTTAAATTTACATTCGTAATTTTTTATTGATTGTGCGGATGGTTATAGTATATCTTAGATTTTTTTACGCTGTGATTTATAACATAAGCATAAGTTTTTTTTATAAATTAATAAAATTTAAATTTAAAATAAAATATTCATGTTAACCGTACACAGACAATAAATCTTGAAGTGACGCGAAAAAATGTAACCCTAAAATCCGCTACATTCGGCACAACACAACGACGTGCTTAAAAAAAAAAAAAAAAAAAAAAAAAAAAAAAGAAAAAGAAAAAGAAAAAAAAAAAAAAAAAAAGGGATGAAGTCAAAGAATTTGGTCCCTGTTCCACGTGCTTGTTTTGTTTGGGCCAAATGAGGGCATTTAAATCTGAGCGATAACGCACATCGTATTGCAAACTGTTTTTACGGCATACTGCATCTCCATCTATCTCTTTCCTCCGTGAATAATAGTTAAGTTTATTTTACCGAAGATCTTTTTATTCCAGCATCTTTGTTTTCGATAAATGACGTCTAATTCACCTGCTATGCGTACTTACTCAAAACTTTTCATCTTGTTATATTAAGAAATACTCGAGAGTTTTCTTTTTATTTTTAATATGCCGCCATATTAATTTTTCTATTCTTAATTTTATTTTTCATTTTCCTGTTTCACGACAAAACATTTCAATTGAAAGTTGTTTATTAGAAAATATTATTCCGGGTTTTGATTTTCTTGGCAACAATTAAAGAAATATTGGTAAATGTTATGGGAAAATATTACATTATTCTCTATGAAAATAATGAACTTTTGAATTTTTAAGCAAAATATTTCAATAAAATAAATAAAATAAATGAAATATTGCCTATTTTTATTTCTGGGCTAAAATCCTTCTATATGCAAAGATACAAATGCATTAATTTATCTGTTTTGACGTTGGCTTTACTCAAGCATTATACACGCAATTATACTAATATTATTAGGACAAAATACGTTGCTAGGCAACAGAGAAAGAAAAGGAAAACAATGAAATATGCATTATGTCAATTTGATAAAACAAAATCCTTTATATTATTGGAAAACATGCATAAAATTCCCCCCAATATTATAAACCTAATTAAAAAAATCTCGTAAATATATTGACATAATTTATTGGAATAATTTAATAATGTTATTTAAAAATTTCAGCATCAAAAATTTACCATTTAAATCCATTTTTCATATGAGCCATTTCTTTCAACAAATGAAAATCTGAAAATCGTCTGACTTGCCATTGAAAAGCATTATAGAGCAAAATAAAATGTTCCATATTTACCGAACGAATGAACCAAATTTAACCAAAAACTATACAGCTAAGTCCGGGTACCTCATCAACATGCCCAGTGAATTTCAAGCCGATCGGATGCTTTTTGCGGCAGTTATCGCGGAACAGACAGACAGACTAACAGAAACCAAAACTTTTCGTGTCTCCACAGTAAGCCTTCACTGACGTTTCGGCAACTAGTAAATCTGCAGATCAGGAGCCTCAACGTCAGATCTGCAAGTCATTGTTTTTAGACACACTTTGGTAATATTCAGTTTCCAGCAAACCGCAATTTAAAATTTTCAAATTATGTAATTATTTATAAGAATAAAAAATACGAAGTTTTCAGATATTAGAAGCATTAAATTAAAAACGTTATGGAAGGATATTTCGAAATTTTCATGAGCTGTTAATTCTGGTATATTTTTTAAATAATAAAGTAGATTTCTTCAGGGGGCGGAGCCCCCCTGAACCCCCCGTGGTCTTATTAATTTACATATGTAACTTTTTATTAACTTTAACATGCGCTAATGGTTAGCGCAAACCTTAGATTTCTTTTTACACTTCCGAGCCTTATTTTTCAATACTGGTAACACAGAAAATGATTTACATTGACGCAATTATATTAAACGTTTAGGTTTTATGAATGAAAATGTAATTTCCTTTAAAAATAAAATAATTTTCATTCATATTTTCCGAAATGAGGCGGCATTAAGAAGTAACACCCGTCAAAAAACATTTTTTCAGGCAATCTAGTTAATGCTTGGTTTTTAAGGATGAAAATATTTATTTCCCGATACAATGACGTCATTTTCGACAGCGATAATTTTGCGGTGCATAATTTTGATATGTACTATATATTTGCTTTTCAAAAGTTTTTTTTCTCTCATTGGAATTTTCGATTAAAAATTAACATTTCTGTTAGCTGTGTGCAGACGATAAACCATGAGATATTAGTAACATTTTTTTTTTTTAATAATAAGAATTAATATCGTAACACAAGCCCCTTTTATTTCAACCTCAAAGCGTATTCGTTTTATTTTTGATATATGAGATCAAATTCACCTTCTTTTCGTATTTTCACTTTATTTCTAATATGAAGGCGTATTGATGCCTATTTTTTATTTCATTTTCCTCTCGCACATAAAAATCTTTCAAATTAAAATTCACTGTTTAGGACAAATTTTTATTCCGGAATTGAATTTTCGTGGCAACGGAAAAAATGATTGCTAAATTTCATAGCAAAATGTCGATTTATTCCTTATGAAAATAATGAACTTTTTAATTTAAAAGAAAAATATTTGAACAAAATAAATAGAACATAGTCTTTCTTTATTTCTGTGGCAAATTCCACCCATATGTAAAGACACAAAGGCATTAATTCGTCCCTTTTGACTTTGATTTAACTTCAAACAATTACGCATACTTTCACATTTACGATATTTTTAGGTGTAGTTCGCTGCTAGGTAACAGTTAAAAGATAATAAAAACAATTAGATATGTGCTTAAAAAGAAAATTTATATTAAAAAATATTTTATATTATTGAAACACATATATAAAATCTCTCCATAAAAGTTATACACCGAATTTAAAAACTCTGACAAATGTATACACAAAATTTCAAACTAAAATGAATAATGTATGGTTCTAATTAGGAAATTTCATCATCCTTAATTTAGCATTTAAATCCTTCAATCATGTGAGCCATTTCTTTTCAACAAATAAAAATGGAAAAATCGTCTGAATTGCTATAGGAAAGCATTAAGTCGCAAAATAAAATGTTCTATATATTCCGAACGAATGAACCAAATTTAACCAAAAACTATACAGCTAAATCCGGAGATTTCACCAATATGTATCCTTAATTTTAAGATAATCGGATGCTTTTTACGGCAGTTATCGCGGAACAGACAGACAGACTAACGGAAACCAAAACTTTTCGTGTCTCCACAGTAAGCCTTCACTGACGTTTCGGCAATAATAGTAACTAGTAAATCTGCAGATCAGGAGCCTCAACGTCAGCTCTACAATTCATTGTGTTTAGCACCCTTTGAGTAATATTAATCTTTCTACAAAAAACGAAATTTAAAGTTCTGAAATTACATAAACATTTATAAAACGAAAAAATATTTCGAAGGTTTCTGACATTAGAAGCGTTAAATTAAACCCCTTGTTATGTAATGGTATTCTGAAAATCTCATGAGCTACTTATTCTGGTAATTTTTAGATAATAAAGTAGATTTCTTCAGGGGGGCAGAGCCCCTCTGAACCCCTTCGTAGTGTAATTTAATTTACATTTGTAATTTTCAATTAATTGTGTTAATGTCCTTTAGTAAATTCTACCGATAGACGGAAACGTACATGAATTCTTTTCTACAGTCCTGTATATTACGTGAAGATTTTTACGCGTCGTCTATAACATTTAAATTTAATGCAGACAAAAAACCCTCTTAAAACTGCTCATATCACATTTCCGGGGATTAGTATGCATAGTGTGCACCATAAATCCAGTTTCTGCGGAGTCCTGTATATGGTTCTATTTAAATTCTGCAAACATTTGTTAGTATACTAAATGTAATTGGGCTGGGAAATACATAACTCAAAAAAAAAAAAAAAAAAAAAAAAAAACACTGAAGCAATTCGCGCTCATTTTCATTTATACTTACGAATTCATTTGTGTATCCCTGTACATGGTCTATACAATATTTAAGCACTACTTATTAAGCACAAATTTACTTAACGTTAAAACGCACACCATAATCGAAAATGCTCTTCAGCAATCATCCCTAATAGACCAGAACTGTATCCGAAATTTTTTATGTGACCCTATAAATGAACGATAAATACGATACAAATCATATTCAAGCTTCTTGTAGTCAACCACAGTAATGTAATTTAATTTCATAATGTCTGAATTAGTGCAACACAATTAACACACTGACGACAGGCAATTTAATTAAATCTGGGTTTAAAAACAGTAGAAGCTCCTCCCTCTTCTGAAAGTGCCTCGGAAATTGGTTTTTGAGATATGTTTTTCATGTTTATGCAGCAGTAAATATCTTTCAATGTACGGATGTAATATATAATGTCTTACAATCTATAAAAAATATGGACAACACAATATAAATGTCTTTTCTGTAAGGTAGAAGTCACTCCCTTAGCCAATGATGTATTCTGAATAAAAACGAGAATTCTCGTTTCCCGTCGCTAATGTGTTAAAATAAGCTGTGAGGAGTTAGTTTTTTTCCCCCGTAGACCACATTTTAATCGACCACTTTTGTGTGACCCTGAAAAAAACATATGCTTTGCACCCCATATACTACAAAAATGTTTCAAAAATACATATCAATTTTATTATTTTGTAACTGAGTAACATCATTAAAAAACGCCACAAAAGGATTTTCTTCAAAGATTGTAATATTATGAATACTTTTGAGTTCCCTGTACGCATGCTGTAAGTGCTACACATAACATATTTTATAGTAACCAGGTTCTAGCGCACCTTAATAAAGTATATAAATTTCATTACGATTAAAATTGTGTAACATTATTAAAATACACCGCAGACGATTTTTCCCAAAGACTATAATGTAACGGAATAGTTTTGAGTGCCCCTGTAATTAAGCTATGAATGCTACACTCTTCATTTTTAATAACAAACATACTTTGGCAAACCTCAATAACGTATATCAATTACATGTAATCCCGACTATATTTACGCGAGTTAGAGCACGTAGAGAAACACGGCAATCGACAGATAGAAAAACTGAAGTCATAAATACTTTTCATGCATGTTGGAAAGTGTAAAAAAGATTTACATGCCTTTAACTGTACTTTTTTTTCACTTATAGTATGGTTAAACATTAGTTTAAACATCCTAATCCATGCGATAGCAATAACATATTAAAAGCCCCCCAAAATATGCATATCTGGAGATCTATAAATCTACTGGAAAATAATTCATTATCGTGTCCACTGTTAATTGCATAAATTGCATCGATTTGGCGCGATAAAATATTTTTTGTGATAGCCTTTGAATAGTACCTGCAACAAAATTAACGTAATTTACTAACTTCATTCATATTTGACGCAATGATAGGCTACGAATAACAGTCGCTAGGCAACGAAGAAAAGGAAAAAAAAGAAATATGTATCATATAAAACAAGAAAATTAATTTAAAAATTCTTTATATTATTGGAATACATGTATAAATGTCCTCAAAACATTATACACGTAAATAAAAAAATTTGATAGATATATTGATAAAACTTCAATATAATAGGAATAATTTAAAACCCTTATTTGGAATTTTAGTATCCATAATTTGACATTTAAATCCATGAATCAAACGTGCCATTTTCTTTCAACAAATGGAAATTTGAAAATCGTCTGACTTGCCGTAGAAAAGCATTATAAAGAAAAATAAAATCTTCCATATTTTCCGAACGAATGAACCAAATTTAACCAAAAACTATACAGCTACGTCCGGGTATCTCACGAATATGCCCAATTAATTTCAAGCTGATCGGGTGCTTTTTGCTGCAGTTATCGCGGAACAGACAGACAGACAGACAGACAGACAGACAGACAAACGGAAATCAAAACATTTCGTGTCTCCACAGTAAGCCTTCACTGACGTTTCGGCAATAATAAATAATAAAAAAATAAATGAAGAGCGGTTTAAAAAAAAAAAAAAAAAAAAAAAAAAAAAAACGAAAGACGCGTTTTTAGCTCTGCAAAACACTGAAATTTCGAAAATCACAACTCTGTAAGTTTTCGTCATGAAAGAATGGGATTTTCTTAATGTCCTTCTTAGACGTAGGAAAACACCTTTTTTTCTAAATCTAACTTATAGGGACAGGAATTGTATAAAAAAGTATCTTTTAAATATGCATAGCTGCCAATTTTTACGTTTCTTTCCTACCACTATTTTTTAACAGAAAAATGTGCCTTATTTAATCCTATATTTTCGATGATTAAATAACATAAATTTCTCTGTTAAAAATAGTGATAGGAAAAAAGCGTAAAACTTGGCAGCTATGAACATGTATACAGTCCCTTTTAAAGAAATACCATATCTAAAATCTCTACTTTATTCTCTACTTTTTGTTCCAATAAAAATATTTTTATCATCAACGATTTAAGAGGTAATCGAAGAGTTAATCTGTTGCAGAGTTAGTAGGGGGTGTTTACTTTTTTCCCCCACGACTGTACATGTAATAAATACATAAAATTGTTTAAAATGGTGAATAATGTAAAAGCAAACTAAAACAATACAAAACAGTAATTTTATATACATTTATTAAATAGATAACATCAAATTGATGGCTTTTAGAAACAAATGATATTAATTATGATAGTTTTATCTCTAGCGTTATATGATGCCCACCAGAATAACTATAACTAGATACCAGGAATTCTGCTTTTTCAGAATTTACTGTCGCTCCCGATGAAAAAAAAAAATGTATATATAAATAGTACAAAACATATTTCCATTTTAAGACTTAAAGCACACACTTTTATGTAAAATGACGTCATTCGCATCCGTTTAAGAATCCCACATTTACGATCCACTCTGAAACATCTACAGTAAAGCATGCATAGGACGTCACTATCGCAGAATAATACACAAATGCAGCAAACAAATGCCGTAATTAAAGAAACACGAGGAAAAAAACGGCTATCTAATGATTCACAGGTCTTCATTTGTTTGTAACATTAATATAGATACTTAAAATGAAATATAGTTTATAATAGCTCCCTGTTTTAACAAAAATCATTCGTTTATATTTTTTCAAAATAGCACGTATTTTAATTACATTTTCTTTCGGTTCTTATGAGAAAATGGCGACAAAAATACATAATTACTATTTTAGAACTATTTTTCCTTTACTTTCTACAGAAATGGAGTACCTTCGTTGCCAATATTAAGCAAATGGTGCTAAAAACTACAAAAAAATTAATATTTCAAAAATAATTGGAGATAGTGTATTCAAACAAATTGCATTTAAAAGTACTTTTTCCCAATACGACGGTATAAAAATTGAAAATGTAAGATGCTTAGAAGTTTAAAAAATTGCTATAGAGTATTTAATCGTACAAGGATGCATCTGCTTTGTTTTGCGGCTGGCTTATAAAACGTAACGTTATTTTTTGGAGACGACACAAAATAAGCTGGGAGCAAGAAATAGCATACCGGGGGCTAATATAAATATTATGTAACGTAAATATAATGTATCAATGAATATAATATATTATATCCATATATATGCTATATCATATTATGTAGTTACAAGTATATAAATACTTCGGCTACTGCCTTCAATATGGTGACTACTCTCTTAAAACGAATGAGTGGATTTGCCTACTCAAGAATGAGCACTAATTTATTGGATCGTGAATGAGTTGATTTTTAAACGCTTCACTCAACTTGATTTAAGCTCTTATTCTTCTATTTTACTCAACGAGAGCGACCGGAAAACAGCTCAACTTGATTAGCAACTCGTTTCCTGCCGCTCTTTTGCGAGTCCTTCTCAGATTCGTTCGTCTCGTCTTATCGTGTCGCTGGCCTGCTTCAAGATGGACGCTGATGTGTAGATAAATATGTAAACATTCAAGAAGTTTTTTTAATGAAGGAACGAAAGGATGTGTCTGTTTTATTCGGTAAGTTTTATAAAAGCACTAGCTGAGTACCCGTGCTTCGCTACGGTAAATTCTCCCTCTTTCACAACTTCCTATTTTGGTCGATTGCCTGTCTTTTTTACTATTTCTCAACCAGTAAGTCTAATTTTGCACCTTTTTTTTATTTAAGTCAACCTAGTTTTTATATGTAAAGATGGATTTTTGCAATCACTAATTGATTTTTAACTCACTTCTTGGCATGTTAGAATTATAAACATTATATTTACAGGTGTGTTTATAGGTCAATAATGACAATGCAACACTTTAATGTTAGAAAAAATTAATTATAAATTAATACATTTATTTTAAGGCATTTTACTGTTAACCTATCTCAGGTGATAACTCACCAAATATTTTCTGTACTTCGTACAATTTTATGCGAGTTGGAACAACAATAGATTTAATTATGCACCAATGAACACTCGCCAATATACCAAATGATTAAAACTGCAACAATGAAACATTTTGAAATAAAAAATGCTGAAAATAAATTTAAAAAATCCCTGCTGGCTTGGGCCTACAGGCGGAGGTACATTTCGAAGTTAAGTACTAAATTCACCACCAAATCTTAAATCAATATTAGAGATAAACCCAGTTCTTTCACTAAAAATGAGCTCTAGGAGCTAAACATTTTGTGAAAATTCTAATATACACGAATACGCAGACGCATGTATATGGAATAGGTTTAAAAAATAGCTATTGCAAATTCAGAGAACCTCAAAGTGTTAAAATAAGTTAATATTTCCATAGTCGGGGTTTTATCATGTTTTAATACGTTTCTTCAAACTCACATGCCGTTACATATTCACCTGCTGATGTCCATTTTATTTCCAATATGACGCAATATTTTGTTTTTTGTTTTTTAATTCGTCAAGCTATTTATTTTATTTTCAGTTTTCAAGCGGAAATCTTGCTCTAGAATACTTATGACGTAATATTCAATTTGTTTTCAATTCGTCAAACTATTTATTCAATTTAATTTTCCACGTGAAAAACTTGCAATAGGAAAGCAATTGTTGTGGTGAGAATTTTATTGCTTTTTTTTAAATTGTTGGCAACTGCTATAACGAAAAATATTTTTTTCTTCCTGTCATTGTTGTGCATGAGCTGGTTTTATCAGAATCATGTTAAGACGGTATTCAAAATTTTGAACCCTCCCCATTTCCATTCCCTTGGGCCGATTTTGCCCATTTTCAATCCCCGCCGAGATATTAGCCATCTCAAAGTTGTTGGCGAGTTTGAAGACAATCCGTGCATATTTGCGACTTTAATCGTGCGGACAAAATGTAGTACATACATACATACATACATACATATATATATATATATATATATATATATATATATATATATATATATATATATATATATATATATATATATATATAAACTTTTTAGGTGGGGGTGGTTTTGGGTTCCTGGGATCCTATAATGAAAAGTTATGAAGGAATTTTTCAAAAGTCGCACCATGGTAACGACTGCAATAGGTAGTATTTCTTACGAAATCTACCTAAAATGAAGAATGTAATATTTTTTAAAATGTATATTTTTATCAATTATTAATTAATTAATTTAGGATTATATGCTAAGTAATACATTTAGAAATCCTAAAAAAAGATTACATAATGTTTCATTTTTTCTTTCCTGCTGTCCTTACTTTAAAAACAAACAGAGTAAAAATTATATATCATTTAATAAATTCATATGCTTGCGTTTTTTAGCAAGTATCAGAAAAAGCAGTGAATTAGTCATAATCGTGTTCTAAGCCCACGCTAGATTAATGTACCGTAACGGAAAAAAAAGCATGAATTTCGGTCAAAAAATTGTGTGTGATTTTTAATATAAGCATTGAATAGTTATAAAACAGTTTTAAAACAAGTATTGTTTTCTTATTATTTTGACTTCTATGTTTACCTCTTTTTGTATCTTAATTTTTTAGTCATTAAACAGCATTTAATGCATCTCCATACCTATAAGGGGGGAGGGGTTGCCATAGGGGGCCCCTGTTCTGTCGCCAAATGTAGCCACGTTTGTCGCTACATTGGAGATATATCGCCAAAAGTGACGCCAACTTATCGATATCTCTAATATTTCGTCAAATTCCCATAGACTTCCAATGTAAACCAATAGGGTTTACTTATTTACAGAAAATCAACAAATTGAGTTATTTTAATGCAACAAAAACTAATATTAGCTTGAGGGATTATATTAATTATATTTAAGGGAGTTCAACGTTCAAGTAAATTAAATTATGAATAAAAGTAACACGATACAATGCTTAGCATGCTTTCCCAAACCTAAATTTTAAGGGAGACCAAACTGATCACCAAGGGCGGCTAGTTTCCAAGATTACAATTGTTAATTTCTTAAAATATATACGTTACTATAACAATGCATAGTCCGTGCGGAAAAAACTGCTTGCAGGTGTACATTTCGTCTCACTATACTATAATCATGAAAAAAAAAAAAACTCTTGTTTTATCGACATCATTAATTCATACATGTCTTTTGCCCATTTCATTTAAAATACACACATTTAAAATATATGTCTAACTAATCTCATTTAAAATGATGAAAAGAAAAAATAATAAGAAGAAAAATACCTTAAACCAAAAAATTTTATTTCAACATCAAAGATTATTTTGTAATTTACGCAGGCGAAGTATAAATAATGCCATTGTCTATAAAACGAAATGAAACATTTGAAAAAAAAATAATTTTGTTGATAAAAAAATGAGCATTTAAAAAGTATATCTTTTGAAAATTACATGCTTTAACATACCAGTTTTTTAGATCAATAAAAATAAGTACTTAAAATAAAAGCATAAATAAATATTTTGCAAGTAATCTAGACACACGGCAGTGTGTCAGCCAAGTTCGCCTGACATAGCCGTGTGTTATTTACACGAACCATTTCGAGCTGTTTTCGTCAAATTTCAATGCTCTACTACTGAAAATCTATGAGACCTACGTACTTGTTATACGAAATGTGTGGTAAGGCCACCCTAATTACCCAAAATCCAAAATTTTATAAATAACGCATAATTAGTTTCCGAGATAATGACATTTGAAAATGTCTGATAATCGATAATTTTACCACTGACTGACTGACTGACTGACTCACTCACTCATCAAAAAGATCTTGTATACCTACTGAAGCTACAGACTTCAAATTTGGTGTGAAGTTCGTTTACACTATAAAACTAAGGAAAAAAATAAAAAAATAATGAAAATCGATGAATTACCCACCTGGGGGTGCCCATTTTTACTTTACCATTACGTCTATTAGGCGAAATTTTAATTTGCCGTAGGAGGGGACACTGTTCTGTCGCCAAATACCGCCAAGTTTCTCGCCAACATGGCGATATATCGACAAATTTGGCGACCAAAATTAGTCACCAAAAGTGACGCCACCTTATCGATATCTCTAATATTTCGCCAAATTCCCATAGACTTCCATTGTAAACCTATCTACTTACCGGGGATTTATCTAGGTTTACTTGTTTACAAAAAATCAACAAATTGAGATATTCTGTCCGTCACAGAGCCCGTTCTCAGAAACTATACATGTTGGAGACTTGAAATTTTGCATACTTATAGCTGAACACCACACATCATACGACAAATCATAAAATTTTTAAAAAGTCGTACATTTAACCCTTTGGGCTCCCACATGTGTATTTTAAATAATTCTTTCTATGTGAGCCTCTAACTAGGTTGGAGGTGTGAAATTGTGCATACTTATAGCTGAACACCTCACATCAAATGACAAATCATAAAATTTTGAAAAAGTTGTAAATTTAACCCTTTGGGGGCCTCACATGTGTATTTTAAACAATCCTTTCTAAGTGAGCCCCTAATTAGGTTGAAGGCATGAAATTGTACATACTTATAGCTGAACACCTCACATTAAACAACAAATCATAAAATTTTGAAAAAGTCGTACATTTAACCCTTTGCGCTCCCACATGTGTATTTTAAACAATTCTTTCAAAGTGAGCCTCTAATTAGGTTGGAGGCGTGAAATTTTGCATACTTATAGCTGAACACCTCACATCAAACGACAAATCAAAAATTTTTCAAAAAGTCGTACATTTAATCCTTTGGGCTCCCACATGTGTATTTTAAACAATTCTACCTGAGTGAGCCCCTAATTAGGTTGGAGGCATGAAATTGTACATACTTATAGCTAAACACCTCACATCAAAAGAGAAATCATAAAATTTTGAAAAAGTCGTAAATTTGACCCTTTGCGCTCCCACATGTGTATTTTAAACAATTCTTTCTAAGTGAGCCCCTATTTAGGTTGGAGGCGTGAAATTTTGCATACTTATAGCTGAACACCTCACATCAAATGACAAATCATAAAATCTTGAAAAAGTTTTACGTTTAACCCTTTGAGCTACCACATATGTATTTTAAGCAATTCTTTCTAAGGGAGCCTCTAATTAAGTTGGAGACATGACTTTTTGCATACGTATAGCTGAATACCTCAGACCACACGACAAATCATAAAAATTTCAAAAAGCCTTATATTATTACTCCTCCGGGCTCTAACTTGTGTATTTTAAGCAATTTTTCTAACCTCCGCCCTTTTCACCCGGGGAAAGGGTGAAAATTTTCCAACTTTTGCCGACACCCCTTTGACCATTCTTTCATATTATGCACCATAGCCTTACATATTTTAGTTCCACTTTTTACCGCCAGGGGTGCCTACTTTTCTCGGGTGCTATGACCTCAATCCCCTCGACTAATATATCTACGGATAGTATGTAAAACGGAGTTTCGTTCGGATAGAGGTTTGTTTAGACTAGAGTGCGCCCGTGGTTGCGAAATGTGGAACTAACAGATTTTTCAAAAGGATAAAGTGTTTTGAAAGGAATATTAAACGAAACCCTCAGTGCGATCTGTGATCACACTTACCCACGTGTTATTTTCAAAATCATCAGAGAAAAGTTTATTTAGTTAATTAAATTTGAAAATCTAGGGAGGGGCAATGTCCTTCCTCTGCACTGCCTCTTTGCCGGCACCCATGGAGGAATTATACATAGTGTGGCATAAGCACATAACTGTATTTTTCACTTTCAGTACAAAAAAGCAGGCCCAGCTATAGGATATTTAATTGGAAAATTTATTAGGAAAATTTAATATAGGAATTTAATAGGAATTGTTGTTTCAGAAACAATAAAAATTTCGAATCAATACATTTCGTTTCAAAACATGCATTCAGTGTAGAAGTATTAAAATATAGATTTTTGTCGCAAATTGACAGCCAAATAGTTTGTTGTAGGAAATTTAAATTAAAATTGAATGCTGCTTGGTGAATAAAATAGTCACATGTAAACACATTAAAAAGCATTAAGTAAAGTGTCTAAATATCTTGTAACTTTACAAAAAGTAATGATATCTAACAAAAACATAGCTGTGAATAAAAAGGGAGCCAAGTTTTGTAAAGACAATGGCAAGAAAAGAAGTGATATCTAAGTGGGTGCCAAGTTCAAATAAAATTCACTCAGACTTACCTACTGAAGTATTATAGCATTTTTTAAATTGTTTAGAAATAAAAATTATTGATAGCATATTAATAATAAATCCAGAACTTGGCAAGTTCTTGATAAATGTTATGCCTATCAATTTCATGTCTTAATAAAATGATGATGTTAAAATTCACAACAATGTCATTATAAAAAAAATAATATAGTTATTATTATAAACAAATGACTCATGTTAAAGATTTGATAAACCAATAAATACACAAATACACTCCCGCTCGCCCTTGGTTATCACTCTAGCACCCACCCTTCGGAAACCTCAGTGCAAACAGACTAAAAGGCCTGAGCAAGAGAACCTATACGCTTGTTCTAGCACCCACCCTTCGGAAACATCAGTGCAAACAGACTAAAAGGCCTGAGCAAGAGAACCTATACGCTTGTTCTTGTTCATCCCTCTAGAGACTGCACCCCTTTAACCCTTCAGGGGCAAAGAGCTTTTATTCATGGCATGCTGAAATGATTCAATCACACCAGAATTTAAAAACAAATTTATTTCAAAATGGGTAAAAGCTTCTTTTCACGTATTTAATAAAATTAAACTTTTTAGTCCTGAATTCTAGTGTTATTGTGGCATTTTGCATTTAAAATTAGGTGGGATATATTTTATCCCACCACCCTTCAAGGGGAAGGAGCTCACTCAAATGAAGGCTTCCAAACATGAAATAACAAGTTTAGATATAATAATGTCATTAATAAAAATAAATGACACGTAGGTAAAAACTTGCCAAGTTCTAGATTTATTATTAATATGCTATCAATAATTTTTATTTCTAAACAATTAAAAAAAATGCTATAATACTTCAGTAGGTAAGTTTGAGTGAATTTTATTTGAACTTGGCACCCACTTAGATATCACTTCTTTTCTTGCCATTGTCTTTACAAAACTTGGCTCCCTTTTTATTCACAGCTATGTTTTTGTTAGATAGAATATAGTCAATTTAAACTGCAGTCTTCAAATTGTAAATATATTTTACTACTGCAGCATGGCGTACGTAATACGTATTTTTCACACTACAGTAAACATTTCATTCTTTGAATGAAGCCATTCATGGTTTTTTGAACAATCATTTTTATATGTATAATTCCTAACTTCTAAAATAATTTTATTGTAGCTTCCTCCTCATCAGATAACTGCCAAATAGTAAAATCTATGTCAGTAATCAGTATTAAATAAGTTATAATTAATAATAAATGTTTTCTATTCAAAAAATAACAAATTCAAAAGTTTTATTGAATTACGATGGAATAATGCTCATAAAAAATATTCACGTTCAATAAATAGCAAAGGTTAATGCTTGGCATGGTTTGTAACAAAAATCGTTTGCACGATTAAGGTTGAAATAAATGGCGCGATATCATACATTTTCGCATGGTGTTCGTAGAAGTAAAAAGTACCACAGATTTATTTATTTATTTTTAATTTAGTTTTAGTTTTTGAGGCGTTTGTAATATTTTTCTTAACTGACATAGTTGTTTTAATTATTTAACCAAAAGAATTGATTAAAAAATTATTCAATTTGAATTTATTCCCTTGCTATAGTAACAGAATGAAGAGAATGAGTTTTTAGAAATTATTACTTGAAAATTTGAGCTTTTGGCGCCAAAGATAGCGCCAAATTAGAAAAATATGAAATATCTCTCGAACTATTGGACTTAAAAGAATTTAGTTAGTACCATTCGATTCAGCATATAAAAATACACCAAAATATGTTATCAGTTGAAAAATAACTATAAAATCAGATTTTTAATGAATTTTTTTAAAGTTCGTTCTCTTTTTTACCCCCCTTAGGGGTGGAATTTTAGAAAATCCTTTCTTAGCGGCACTCAATGCCATAAGAACTATTTTTACCCCAATTTTCAAAATTTTAGGTTCAGCAGTTTTGGCTGCGCGTTGATTAATACGAAATTCAGACTTTCTTTTATATATATAGATTTAATTTATCCTTACTTTTTAGTGGAATTGCATGTAATGATTTAAATTTATAATTTTTAATGCACGTTGTAACACATTCTCCGTCACGCTGCTGGCAGCTAATTTTAGAAATGCTTCTATATTTTAAAATTATTCTGCCTTTTTATTTTTTACTTATTTATTTTCGTTTAAAATGTCCTGTTTATTACTTTGTTGAGAAATAAATAAATAAGCTGATCATAGCGTCATGTTAAAGCAAGGTTTCGGGGGAGGTGAAAATAATAAAAGTTTGCATTTTCGTGTGACGAAACTTTTTGTCAGATATAACAGTTCTAAGTATTTTGTAAAAATAATTTTTCAGATAAATCATATAAAAAAAAATACGTTTTATAATTTGTAGTAAATAATTTTGTGAAAAATTACTAGAATTCCTCCCTAAAATTTTCCAGAGAATTGTTTCTTTCTCCAAATACAGAATTTTAATTCAAGGTTGGTATTCAGTTATACATTTTTTTCAATCTAATTATATTTTCAAAAGTCAATTTTATTCCTTAGAAGTACAATAGTTTGTTTCTATACAATACTATTTGTGTAAAAGAATTCAAATAATTACATAAACAGTGTTCTACTGCATCCATTCACCATCCCTTTTCAGCAATTCCCTTTCAATTTTCCGAGAGCTATATTTTCCAATTTACCTTCCTGACAATAGGGGTAGCCGGGGTAAAATGAGTATATTTTTTATTATTATTTTACCACACAAAATTTTTTGAAAAATTAAAAGTGTGAATGAAATGGTCACATATCTGGCAATATTTAAACTTTGTAAAAACAAACTAGCAGCATACTATTTTTTTTCTTTTCTTACTGGTATGGTGAATTATTCATTTGTCCCTCATTTCAAAAGATTTAAATAAAAAATAAGATAATTTTGGTATAACCAATCACTAAATTCTTTTCACAATTATAAACATGGGTGCAAGACCTTCAGTCTCGGAAAGATTTTTGGCTGGTTGTAAATTATATTTTTATATTGAAATAATAGCAATTTTACTAGCAAAAACTTTTAATTGCTCTTTTTTTATTGTAAAAAACCCATTTTCAGCCATAAATCAAGACATTGAGATTGTCTAGCCCATCGCCAGTAGGTTATACCTAATATTCGGAAAAGTTTTCAGTCTTGGCTTGGATGGACTTCTTGCACACATAATAAAATCATTTTTATTGTTGTTTTTCTGTATCTTTTTTCTCCCCCCACCCCCCCCCCCCCAAAAAAAAAAAAAAAAATATTTATGCTGCAAAGAAAATATTTCTGTTAAAGACTGTATATATACAGGGGTCGGTGCCGGTTTTTATTCTTGGGGCCCATTTTGTGAAAAGTAAGTTAATTTTGTGAATTTTATAATATTTTTGTGAAAAATAACATTTTGCAATGAAAGTTGAAATCCAGTGAATCAAATTCGAACCAAGAATTTATGAATAAAAATATTCTTTAAATCCCCTTGCTACAGTTTTTGTTTTTCGTGACCTGATCTTATTTACAAATTACACATTTTTAAAACACTTTTTATGAAAAAGAATGTTACAAAAGAGCCTATTTTATTAAAAGGAATTTTGCGAAGGGGCCTGTTTTATTAAGTTCATTTTTATGAAGAGACCCATTTTATTAAATTTATTTTTCTGAAGGGCCCCTATTTTATTAAATAGATTTTTGTAAAGGGGCCCTAGATAGGCCCCAAATTTCGCCTGGATCGACCCCTGATATATAATCTATTTTTGTAAAATCTTGTTTGATTTCATTTGTTAAATGCTTTATTATTACAAAAAGTTTGTCTATCTCTATATACATATTTATTAAATAAGAAAAGCAACCAAGTATGCTAAAAATCCACATAAAAAATTTGGCAATTTAGTCATAAACAAAGAAAAAAATTATAATTTAATATTTGATCAGTAAAAGAAATACTAAAACTAAAGTGTCTATCATTAAATAAAAGTGGTGCTGTATCTAGCTATACTAACAATTTTTTTTGTTGTTCTGAGCATATTTAAATATTGGTGTTTTTGACGCTTAAAATGCAGTTTAAACCTATGTCACGTCAAAAACTGGTTTTTGACGGCTTAAACCCAACCTTGATTTCTTGTCACATAAGGTAAAATAGGTATTATAGCCCATCTTTTTTATGAGAGTTTGTCAAGATATGAATGTATGAAGATGGATCAAAATTGAAAGACCTTTGAGAGCAAATTGTTATTGATCCTATACTTAAATGTGAAATTATGCTATAAATTAATCGCGAACATCTGTTATCTGCGCTGCATGTTGGAATGTAAGTAACATTAAAAATCGCTGTTAATTGACAATTTCTCAAAAATCACGTTAAAGTATCATATTTTCAGCCATAAATTAAATTAAAACACATGTTCTAACTATACTAAATTATTAAATTGGGTGGATTAAAAGAGGACAAATAGTAAAAAGAATCGAAGCAACCCATGGAAGTTAAACCAAAGGTTCTTGCTGTAGTGAATCCAATGATTGGTGGCTGGGTCCTTGTGAAATTCGGTGTAAAGAAGTCTGTTCAAGAATTTACAGTTCTTATTATTGATATCCCTGATGAAGATAAATACACTGTAAAGTTTGCAACAAAGTAATCTGCCGGAATATTTTATGTCTTCCCTGAGAAAGACGACATTGCTGATGTGCAGGCATCCTGAATTATTAGGAAGTCTCTCAACCAAGCTGCACCGGTCATTGCTGTATACATTTTGTATATAAATTTTCATTCACTTATAGCTAGTTAACTTTATAAATTGCTTTTGATTTAAAATATTTTTTAATTAATTTCTCATTTTTTTCCTACAGATACTTATGCTGATATCTATCTGCTTTTGAACTGCATTAAATTAAAAAAAAAAAAACTTTAAAAATGAAATACTATTAGGAACATGATTCAGAGCATGGACGTAAACTGATGTTGTGAAAATTGGGAGCAGTTTTGGGTGGGTGGGGAGGGGGCTAGGATAGGATTTGTCTGTACTTGCATCTTATTTCTATTAGTTTCATAAGTGTTTTTATTTGTAAAGAAAAAAATGTAAACAAACTGAAAGGGGCAGGTTTTTGTCTTCCTACCTCACCCCAGTTTACATATATGATTCAGAGGATGGAAGTACAAAACTCTTAAATGGTTTACACATTAATTATATTGTAATTCAACTATAACCAGCATATATACATTTTACTCTGAAGCACGTGGTAAAATAGGTATAGGTTTTTCTCTAATATCTCATTTGCATTTTGCAATTTATTTGCGGCATTGTATAGTTGATCTTCACAGTGCCCCTTGTTGTTTACTTTAATCTTTGATTGCAGAATTTTATTTTATTTTTTAGACAATACTTTCCCTTTTAGAACAGATTCTGAAAGGTAAAAGTAATTTCTCAAAAAAATAAAAATTCTGCAATCAAAATCGAAAAAGTAAACAGGTGCCGTGAGGATCAAGCTCAGATATACAATGCGCCACCACCACCACCAAAAAAAAATTCAAAATGTCGAAATGCAAATAAGATTAGCAAAAAAAACTTTCCCATAAAAATATGAATAGCCTTAACTTGCAAGTATCTTCACATAACGGGGCAGGAAAAAAATACAGATTTTGTCAAAAGTTAAAAAGCACTAATTTTATTAAAATGCAAATATCGCCAGAGAACTTTAAAAAATTTCAGTAAAGAATCATGAAAAAAAAATATGAATTTTGTCAAAGGATCTCGGGGGGGGGGGGGGGGGGGAGACAACGACATAAAGTTTTTGCAGTAAAAACAGTCCTTTTATTCTAGTCAACACTAGGGATGCACCGAATATTCGGTATCTATTCGGCATTCGGTTTGGCCGAATATTGAAATATTCGGCCAAACCGAATACTTAAGGAAAATTTTTTAAACATATTTTTAAAAACTTTATACAACTTCTACATTTAACAATCAACTTACAAAGATATTCAGAATAATTAGAAACAGAATCATATTTAAATAAAAGAGAATGTTATTACATTATTTATTTGCTGTTTGTTAAGTATTATGTAAGAAAATTAACCAATCACGGGGATTTTCATAGAAATTAATTATGTACAAATGCAAGTTCCTAAATTTTGTCTAGCAAATAATCTGTTTCTTGCTAAGATTTTAAGAACAATTTTTAGAATCTCTGAAAATGATTGTCCACTCCAGACGCCTATCTAGGATGTATTTAAAAACTTCCTTGCTTAAATTAAAGGGAGTAGAACAATTATTCTTGCTAAGTTGCCACCATATAAAATTTGAATTGATTTGTAATATTTGTTTACTTTTACTTCAGTCTCTTCCTGACAAACAAATAATACATGATACTGTACAATTTTTCTTCCAATTTTTTCACTATTAAACTTTGATTTTAAAATGTTTCCTTTAGAATTTAAGAAAGTTTTTGACGTGCGACGGTTTAAACCGATTTTAACCATGGTTAAAACCGTCGTGTCAAAAACCTTTCTGTCAAAAATGTCGAAAAATGTCAAAAACCTAGTTTTAATAAAAGTAATGCCAAAAGGATTATTTAGCAGAGTTAAATAGGCTTTAAACAATAAATTCTAAGTAAAACTGCATAAATACATTAAAACTGTGGGGTATAAATTGCGGAAACACATTCTTGAAACTTATTTGCATAGGATATGGTTAATTGCAAATTGATTGTTGCACGATTTTTTTTTTAAATTCTGAATAAAAATTACCTAACTCTTATTTAATGATTTAGTTTATCATTAATGTATGCCTTTAAGATGAACAGTTAATAAATCCTTAATTATTTGTAATCATTAAAACTAGATCGGATTAATCTAAATTTTGCAGAGATAAATAAATTGTTTAGATTTTTTTATGGCTAGAAGAGAAGCACAGGGTAATCTATCACAATTGGTATCTAATGAGCATATTTACTTTCCTTAACATAGATCAAATTCAAAGATTCCCTTCCAGTACAAAACAGTATTGCTATTGCAACAAAACCAATTTTTCTTGCTTTCCCCCCTATTATGTTCTTATGGATGGAGTTGTTGAAGGGGTTAATTCACTAATGTGAAAACACCCGCCTGCTAATGTTAATCCTACAGGAGAATTTTTTTTTTATAAATATCTTGTTTGAAATTTCATACTTTTTAATGATTTTTTGCAAAGTATAATTGAAAACCCCCCACTCAATAATGTCAATTCTATGGTAGAAATTTTGTTTTCAATATTTTTAATTTTTTTTTTTTTTTCTGCATTGGATAACTAATGTTGATCTCTACAAAGGCCGTTTTTTAATTTTTTGATTTCGCTTGCAGTTATTTTTATTATTATTAGCACGGATATGTTTAGGAAAATTTTAGGTCCTTTAAAGGACCCTTCACAAAATAATTTATCTTGAAACAGGACCCTTCACAAAAATATTTATCCCCAAACAGGACCCTTCACAAATATTTTATCACAAAACAGGACCTTTCACAAAATTATTTGTCTCTTAAATAGACCTTTCACAGAATTTTTTCATTTTCAAATTGAACTTTTCACAAATTTAGTCATTTAAAAATAAAATCTGGCCTGTAATTAAGCAGTTGAACTCACCAATAAGCATATTACTTAGCTTTTTATACATGGAATATAGGACATGAAGGCATCGATAATTTAAAATTCACAAAATTATGACTAGAATTTTCACAAAAATAAGAAAAACTTCACAATTTCACAAAAACAGGACCCTGTGAGAAAAGTCTGGACAGACCCCTGATTAGGATACTTTCACTTTTGGAACAGGTTTCAAACTAAGTTAAGCATTTTTTTTTTCTTATTGGTATGGTGAATTATTCATTTGTCCCTAATTTTAGGAAATATTCCATAAATAAGATAATTTCATCAGTAAGAGGTGATTGTCAGTCACTAACAAAAATTAATATTGGGATAAAAAGATTAAAACGTCATATTTTATTATTTTATCCTAACATTTCATTCTTTTATCATTTGTAAAATAAATGTTATTTTTATTGTTCTGTGTTTGTACTAAATGAGGGGGGGGGGGGAAATGCTACAGAGAAAATATTTCTGTTAAAGACTGTATATAGGGTAGATGTGCCAGTAATGACACCCTTAAGGAATTTCTTTAAAAATTATTTTTTAATTAATAGTTATTATATTCCAGTTTTTTCAGCATTATATTAAACTATCAACAATATTTAATATAATCTATTTTTATGGTATCATGATTGATTTCATTTGTTATAATGGCTTATTATTACAAAAAGTTTGTATATATATATATATATATATATTAATAAGCAGTGCAACCAAGTATGCTGAAAAGCCACTACAAAAATACACACAAAAAATTTGGCAATTTAGTCATAAACAAAGAAATAAATTATAATTTAATATTTGATTACAGTAAAATAAATGCTTAAAACGAAAGTGCGCTATCATTAAATAAAAGCAATGTTGTATCTTGCTATAACAGCAATTTTTTTTTTGTTGTTGTTGTTCTTGTCCTGACCATATTTAAATATTGGTGTTTTTGACGGTTAAAACCGCTTAAAACGCGGTTTAAACCTATGTCACATCAAAAACTGGTTTTTGACGGCTTAAACCCAACCCTGTCTGTATTAATTCTCAGAAGAAGCCACGAAATTTAAAATTTTACTAATTTAAAAAGTTTTATAACTATCCTCTTCTTAAATAACTCAAAGCAGATTTTTTTCAGTATAAAGTTTACTTGTAATTGTAACTCTTGTTTATTAAAATGTAAGTTTCTGTATTGAATAGTATGTAAAATTGTTTTAAAATTTAATATTTTAATGCCTTTAAACTTTGAAATATAAAAGTATTTGACAAGCCGAATATTCGGTATTCGGCCTAGCAGTTACTATTCGGCTGGCCGAATATTCGGTATTCGGTTCACCTCTAGGCCGAATATTCGGTATTCGGCCAAAATCACTATTCGGTGCATCCCTAGTCAACACTGTCTTCGCTAAAATTTTTGGTATTTTTTCATGATGAAGCCACAATCACCCCCCCCCCCTCCCTCCCCAGCTTATCAATTTAGCCATAATTTCATATTCTAAAAAAATTAATAAATGAAAATGATTTGAGAAATATATCATACAACAGTAAAATTTTAAAACATTTTACTTTTTCATATCATCAGGGCAGAAACTAGTTTCTTTCAGTAAGTGGCAAAAACTAATACTAATCCTGCAGTGATTCATAATTCTCATATGTAGGTATTTGATATGTAAACAATTAAGTTAAAAATTAAAATTGAAGATTATGAATGTTGTTCAAAGTAGCAAGTCAGATTTAGTGATGCTCTGAATAGTGATTTTGGCCGAATACTGAATATTCAGCTAGGCGAATAGTAACTGTTTGGCCGAATACTTTTTATTTCAAGGTTTAAGGTATTAAAATGTTATTTTTTAAAACAACTTTACATAATATTTAATAAAACAATTACATTTTGATAAATAAGCTCTTTATAAGTAAATTTCATATTGGAAAAAAAACTTGCTTTGAGTTTATTTAAAGAATAATAACTTTTTATTAATAATGAAATTTTAAATTTAATGGTTTCCTCTATGAATTAACATTTTAAAATCAAACAGTAAAAGTGGAAAAATTGGAAGAAAAATCGGTTCAGGTCGATTTGAGGCTGAGTGTGAATTCCTGCAAGTTGGGTTCGGGTTAAACCCAAATTTTCAAAAGTTAGTTTGGTATATTTTTTTAAGTTTATCCCTGTTATAATAAAAGTAGATATTTGTGTATATGTTGTTTTCTAAAGAGACTTCTGTTTTTTCTGCAACCCTTTGGCAAAGTTTGTTTTTTCTGCAACCAGACTTGTATAAAACCAAAAACTTTCTGTGTGCATAAATATTGGGTCAAAAACTATCTGCACATTAATTTAATGTTTAATAACGTAAAATACTGTGTTATGTTATTTTAACAATATGAATTAAAAAGAGTATTTTTAAAATAATTACCATTTAAATTAAAAATAATTAGTATTAATCAAAGAATAATTATTTTGGTCAAAAAAAAACCCAGCTAAAAATGCATAAGAAGGGCAGAAATAATGTGACATTGCTACTGAAACAACTAAATCACCTTTTCTAGGAAGAGGTATCCGTTCATAGGTATCATCATTAAAGAGACTGGTGAGTTTTTACCGCGCCCCTTTGACAAAAATCATGTTTTTTCCTTTTGTCTTTGACGAAATTCTCGTTTTTTCTGTGATCATTTGATGAAATTCTCTTTTTTTCTCGATTCTTTGATGAAATTCACATTTTTCTTCGATTCTTTCACGAAATCAGTTTTTTCCTAGCCTTTTGACGAAATTTGCATTTTCCTACGATCTTTTGACGAATTTCGTATTTTTTCATGCATTTTTAACAAAATTCTTGCTTTTTTCACAACACTTTTGACGAAATTCTCGATTTTTTGAAGAAAGTAGTTTTTTACACGATTCTTTTACGAAATTTGCATTTTTTCAGAATCTTTTGGCAAAATTTAGGGCTTTTCCGCTATGCTTTTAAGAAATTTTTTTTTTCCTGAGCCCTTTTGCCGAAATTTGCATTTTTCTAAGATTCTTTGATGAAATTAGCTTTTTTTCGCGATCCTTTGACGAAATTAACGTTTTTTCTGCGATATTTTTACGACATTCACATTTTTCCTGCGATTTTTTGACGAAATACGTGCTTTTTTCTCAGCCTTTAGCGATATTCATATTTTTCCCGTAATCCATTGACGAAATAAGTTTTTTCTGCGATTTTTTGACGAAATTTGCGGGATTTTTTTTTCACGATCCTTTGACAAATTCGGGCTTTTTCCGCTATGCTTTTAAGAAATTCTTTTTTTTTTTTTTTTTTTTTTTTTTTTTTTTTACGATTCTTTGACGAAATTATAATATAGAGAATATTTTTAATTTTTTGGTATTGAAAAAAAAAAAAAAAAAAAGTTACAAAAATAAGTTTTTTTCTGCAAGGTTCCGAATTTTTGGAAAATCTTCTGCGCGTGCGTCTATATTATACAACTGTGTCTGCAACCCGTTGGCAAAATTTGTGTTTTTTCTCTGCAACCCTTTGGCAAAATTTGTGTCTTTTTTCTGCTATCCTTTGACAAAATTTTCTTCAACCCTTTGGTAAAATTTGTTTTTTCTGCAACCCTTTGGCAAAATTAGTTTTTTTCTGCAACCCTGTTGCAAAATTAGTTTTTTTCTGCAACCCTTTGGCAAAAATTTTTTTTTCTGCAACCCTTTGGCAAAAAATTTTTTTTTCTGCAACCCTTCGGCAAAAAAATTTTTTTTTCTGCAACCCTTTGGCAAAATTTTTTTGTTTCTGCAACCCTTTGGCAAAATTTTTTTCTGTATCTCTTTGGCAAAATTTGTTTTTTTCTGCAACACTTTGGCGAATTTCCCTAAATCAATTCATGAATCGGTCGCGGAAAAAAATTGAGAATTTCTTCAGATGATCATGGAAAAATACCAGATATTTTGTCATATCTCAGAAACAAATGGTAATTATCTTCAATTGGTTGTTGAATAAAATTGCTATTTTCGTAAAGAGTTCAGAAAGAAATTGCGAATTTCGTCAAAAGATTGCGCAAAAAATAATCGGGAATATCGATAAACTTATTTGGTGAAGAATATTACAAATTTCGTCAAAAGGTCGCGACAAATAGTGAATTTTGTTAATTAGTCACAAAAAGATATCGCGAATTTTACTGTTCGATTGCACAAAACTCAAGTGTTTTGCCATCAAAAATCAACCCAACCCAATTTATTGCTTGGGTAAATTGCAGGGAAATGAATTTATGTTTTTTGTATGTTTCAGGCACTTTCGTATGAACTCATCATTACGTCTATTTTGAAATTTTAAGTTAAAATCATTTAAACGTTTTAAATCGATAACATTGTTTTTGCACATTTTCATTTTAGGAACAATACTTTGATCCTATCACTCAAGCTGCTATGGTTGAATGGAGGTTATGGCAACAATGAGGTTAAATTTAACACCAGCCCAAAAGAAGTACCAACAAAGAGGACTATCAAAGAGACACGTGATAATCCTGAAGAGGTGTATTATCAGCAAGAAAGGTATAAATTTACATATTAATCTTAAATATATTTTAAGTTTTGATTTTGTCATGGAATTTCATTTTTTTTTTTGTGTGTGTGTGTTTAGTAATTAACACTATATTGGGCCAGTGTGACCTTACAGATACATATGTGGGAAAAAAAAATCTGTTTTCATATTAGTGAACTTCATACCTAGCATCTATCTTTCCTATCCCAATAGCAGAAAATTTACTTTTAATGTTTTTAAGCATTTTACTAATTTTTATTAATAATAATCTTAAGTTTTAGTAATAAATAATAAAGAACTAAACATAATATAAAGTTGGAAAAACATCCAATGAAAAAAAAATCTGTGACGCATGTCACCCGTCAGGAACTTTCTGCTACCAGGTTTCCTATGTGTTTGGAATGCAGTGCTATGCAGTTTTAGTTCATTTATTTAGTATCGTCTATCAGTCAGATACATTTGTCCAATAACATAAAACAGCATATAAAATTTGATTTTGTCATAACATTATGCAAGTTAGAAAAACAAGTCTGTATTTCTGAAATAGATATTCCTAACATGTATTTAATATGAAAAGCATTTTTATTAATAGTTTTATAAAAAAAAAGCAAATTGCAATTGAATTTTCAAAATTCACTGTTTATAGAAAATTTTTTAACGTAAATTTCAATGAAAGTAAGCCTTTAAATATTATTTTTTCATTTTCTTACATAATTATAACTTTGTTATTAAATTATGATTAAAGGTACCATTAAAAACAGTGAAAGTTTTGATTATCTTTGTGAAATCCAGAATTTTTATAAATCTAGTCTTAGTCCTGATACAGGATTTTCGAGGTTATACTGTATTAAATTAGACATGTATCTCTGACACATGACATGCATTTGACTGTTGGAAGAAAATTGCCGCCTGACTGCTTAGATTTTATGGGGTAAGGTTAAACATCATTGTTGTAATAAAATATTTCATATTTAGAATAAATTTAAATGTAGTTTCATCGCCCCCTCCCCCCTTCTAATGTATACATTTTGAAAATGGCAACAAAGGGGAATTTTCAACAATATTTTGTAATGTTGCTTAAGACCTTTTAAATTTGTTTTTAAAATAGAAATTTATTTTAAGATTGTATCAGAAGTAGGGTGTCAACGATTTAAATCATGATTTTAATCAAGTGATTTTTTTTTTTTAAATCATTGATTTAAATCAAAAAATTTTTAATGTTTAAAATGACATAAAGTATTCAAATTATTGTGACTTATGAATACACAAAACAAAGCTTTAAATAATTGTTTCCAAGTATAATTTCTGAGTATTGTGAAAAATTTTAAGTACAGTAAGTTTGTAAAAAGCATGTTTTTTTATCTAACAAACATAAAAAGCATTTAATTTAAAAATATTTAAATCTAATATAACTTTCAATGTCATAATTTCCTTTTAATAATCAAGTTATTATAAACACAGCAATAGTGTCAAGGATTTTAATCAATTGATTTAAATCAGATGATAAAATCACATATTTTCTGATTTTTTAAAATGTTGTGAAAAGCATGATAATCAATAATGAAAACGATCACTAAATCACTTGTAAAAAATGTAATATTTGTTGTTGTTAATTATAACAATATGTAAAAAGTGTGTAAAAAGATGTTATTATACATTTATCTAACTAAATGTTAAATAACTTCAAAACATTATAATATTTAGTAGCTATTCAAATATTTTAATGTTGTGGGGAAAAATATCTGATTTAAATTTCAAAAATACAATTTTTGTACTCTATTTATAAATTATGTGTAAGTTTGCTGTATACATTGCTACAATTTTTGATCAATTTGATAGACATACGCTTTAAAACCTGTGTAAAATTACTGGCTGCTTTATGAATTTATCAAACTATTATTTATCACCTTTTTTCAACCACTTTTTCAAAAATGTAGATTGTGTTCTTAATTAAACAGTTAATTGTTTAATAATTACAAAATTTAATCTGTATCGTCAATTTAAAATTAAATGCAATTTATCAATAACTTTAAAATATAAGCAGTATTTAATATTGGTTTACATAATTATTATAAAATATTAATGCACATAATGCTGTATGTTACTAAAGAAATTTTTTATTTGCAGTTTTTTGTAATTTCTATAATTACATAATTAAAATTTTATTAATTAAAGCAAAAAAACATAGATTATGTTAGTAATTGGAGGTTATTCATTTTTGAAATGCTTAATTCTTGGTAGATGTTAATATTTTAACACTGGAAAAAAAAATAAAAAAAATCAGATTTTTTTTTTATTTTTAAAAAAAAAAATCATGATTTTTTTACACCCTAATCAGAAGTAACATGATAAACAAGCGGGTAAGTGTGATTGCACAAATGGTTTCATTTATTCATTTTCCATTTTATTCACAATTAGCCGAATTTTCAGTGGTGTAACTTTATATAAAGCTAAAAGTTTTAGTGTATGTTTTTTAAGAATATGCATGGGGAGGCGGTTTTGTGTGTGTGTAGGTTTTTATTTTTGGGGCCCATTTTGTGAAAAGTAAGTTATTTTTGTGATAAATAACATTTTGTAATGAAAGTTGAAATCATGTTACTCAAATTTAAATGAAGACTTTGACAAAACTTCTTTAAATCCCCTTGGTAAAGTTTGTTTTCAGTGAGCTGGTTTTATTTACAATTTACACATTTTAAAACAGTTTGTGTGAAAAAGAATGTTACAAAGGGGCCTATTTTATTACATTTTTGTGAAAGGGCCCTAAATTTTGCTTGGAACGACCCCTTATATATATATATTCATATTTAGAATAAATTTAATTTTTAAAGTTTCATTCCCCCCCCCCCCCCCAATTATTGTTTAAAAAGATATGTTTGTATACATTTTGAAAATAGTAACAAAGGTGAATGTTCAACAATATTTTAAGAAGTTGCTTAAGACTTTAAGAATTTATTTATATTTACTTTAATCTAAAAACTAATATTTTAAGATTCATAATCCTTTGCATTACAATTATTGCTGTTTAACTTAATTTCAATATTTGTTTTTAACACAGGAGAATAGTGACCTCATGGAGGAATGCAATTCCACTGCGAGGAGTGGAATTCAAACAACCCTATCGAATCTCTCAAGGATCTTCAGCAGAGAAGAATACATATTTTCTTGTCTTGACAAGAAAATTTTAAATGAAAATATTTACATGTTCAGTTAAAGGTGTTGTCTAAACACTCCATCTGTTGTTAAAATTGCTATCAATGCTACATTTGTTTTTTCTTTTTGTTCAATAAAATTGTTAGTAAATAATGTTGTTTCTTTCCCCAACGATATTCTAAATTCCATATTTGGCTCCTGCTTTTGGCATAAAAAGCTACAATCTTATGCCATTTTAAAGTTTTACATTTCTTTAAAAGTTAGTAGATTTAAGAAACATTGGATAAAATCAATGGTTAATTGCAACAAGACAAGATTAAAAAAGAATAACTGCAAGACAGTACCTAATAGGTTGGTATTTATCCAATCAAGACATTGTTCCTTCTAACCCAGTAGCTAAATTTTAAAGTTATACTTGAACATAATTTCAAGTTTCAACAAATGTTTTAAATGATATAAAGAATTAAGTTGATCCATTTCTAAAGTTATTTTGGTGCATAATTTATTTGTAAATATATGAACTGCTTTAAATTGACATTTAGCAAGTGCTAATTAATTAGCATAAAAAAGCTTAACAATTAATATTTCTTTAAAAGTTAGTCAATTTAAGTAGTGTGAATTAAATCAAGGGATAATTACAACAAAGTATATAATGGGTTAGTGTTTATCTTTTTTGAAATATTTTGTTTTACTTATTACAGCCTAACAATAGCCGTGTGACAACACTTGTGATAATGTTAGTTCCACGGGGAAGTTATTTTCAAATATCTTGCTTGGATTTTAATATTTGTACAGGCTTCTTTTTGCATATGATAGCTGAAGACAATCTATATGCTGGCTAGTTATTGATATCTTAATACAGTAAATGCTCGATGGAACTCATATGTGTTCATAAAGTCAAAAGTTCGTAAATGGGAGTAACATTAGTTCAGCGAGATGCTGGGCGGGACCAGTACACCAGTTCGTAAAATCGTCTGCTGTACTAAAAAAACTAACCAAAATTGCAAAATTAAAAATAAGCTTGCATAAAGATCCTATGCCTCCCCCCCAACCCCCCCCCCCCCAAAAAAAAAAATTATATGTATATATAGATATATATATAAATCCAAACAATGTATTTGAAAATAACTTCTCCATAGGATTAACACCATCATTTCTGGACGATTCCATGGAGAGTGTCACACACATAATGCAGGCTTTAATTTGCATTTATTCAATTATTTATTAAATTTTAATGTTAATTCTGATTTTAAGTGGTATGGTAAATAAGTTACCACATTTTTAAATTTAAATGTGTGACAATAAACCTCACAGAAGTATATTATTTAATTACATTACTCAAAATGTGCTTTTTTCCTACTTCGGAAAAAAGCACATTTTGCGTAATGAAATTTAATGATATATTTCTGGGAGTTTTATTTCCACGCATTTAAACTAAAAAATATGGTTATAACTTATTTACCATACCACTTAAAATCAGAATTAGCATTAAAATTTGATAAATAAATGAAAATTAAAGCCCTCATTACATGTGACTCTCTGCACGGAATCGCCCTTCTATACTTTTTCAGCGACTAGTGTAGGATCTTAAGGCTGTTCTTAATGGCTCTGCTCAACAAGCACAAAACGTTTTGATACATTTACAAATTCATTTTTTAATGGAAAGATATAAAATTGGAAAGCCTGGTTATGAAAGCTATTTGGAATTGAATTTTCCATTTTTTTTAATCAATAAATTACCTATTGAGTTATAAACGATTTTGATCACGTGACAAACACGTTTTCGCCCGCTCTTGAGTGTTTTTTCTCCTTTCATGCAGAAATTAAGTTTAAAACATCCACTTTGACACTATTTTCTGAAAGATGTATTGCGTTTGCAAAAAAATGAAAAAAGCAGCTTGATTACATAGTTTCTGAACACCCAGCTAGTTTCATGCATTTTCGATCAAAAATAAATTAAAACTTATGTCAGAAAGTTGCCCTTTTGGATTTGAGAAGTCAGCTTTTAAAAGTTGTCATTGGGATTTTTCCTTTCCTTGGTGATTTCAAGTTTACATTTAGATATTTTTTTCATTTTTTTTTTTTTTTAATTTACGTTAAATACTTAAGATTGGTTTAATTGTAATTTTTAGTTATAAATCATATTTTTTTCTTCAATCAAAAAGTAATACAATTATATAAACCAGTAGGAAGGAATATAAAATTAGTTATTTATTATTTTAATTTGAAAATGTGGCAAGAATTCTGTGTTATTTTGAATTTCATTGATAAAAATCAATCACAGGTTACTGAATTTCATTTAAAATGACATGATTTTATTTAATCAGTTAATTAGAAATCACTCAAGGTTTTTTTTTGTAATTTTGAGCGAGTTCTTATGAATGAGTTTATTAAAAATCACTCGGGATTTTGCATTTTAAGAACATCATTTAAGAGTTCATTGCATGAACTCTTAAATGAGTTGATTTAATCCATGTATGAATTGTTACAAATTGCCCAAGAACTACTGGATTAAATCTGAAATGACCTCATTTTACTCAAGTTTGAATTGATTATAAATCACAAGTGGTACTGGATTTAGGCTTAAATTATTTCATTTCACTCAAATATGAGTTGGCTACAGATCACACAAGTGCTACTGAATTTAGTCTCAAAGGGATTCCATTTCACTCAAGTGTGAGTTGGTTACAAATTACTCAAGTGCTACCTGATTTATTCTTAAATAACTTCATTTCACTCAAGTATGAGTTGGTTACAAATCACTCAAGTGCTACTGGATTTTACCTTTCATTGAGTTGATTTCACTCAAGTATGAGTAAAATAGAGATCACTCAATCATGAGTTGCTTAAAAACAACTCATTCACTCGAGTTGTTTCAACTCTTTATGAGAAGCTGACTTTCAAATCATGAGATGAGTGGATTTCGGCTCAACTTGAGTTATTTTGGCTCTTTCGTTTTAAGAGTGTATATAACATTAACTAATGCGCTTAAAATAAAGACAGACAAAATAAATAAAAAATGAGGGTTACTGTAATTATTATTTTTTAAAAATCTAGTAACAGGAAGCATTCGAAAGGGCGCTAACAAATCCTGCAAAGGGCTCCGTGCCCTTTGCCCTGTCTTACAGTTTTGGCGGTTAATTCTAAGGGGCAAAGTACTTCTGTTACAAAAATGTGAATGACTCTAGAATTGTGTTATTAAATGAATATTAAAGTAATTAAATTAATTATTAAATGTTTTATTGATTTATTATTATTATTATTACATTATTTACTATTACTATAATTGCTACATTTATTGTTATGATTAATTATTTACTATTACTGTTATTATTTACTTTTATTACTACATTAATTACATTATTTTTATTTATTTATTTATTATTTTATTTATTGATTTAATATTAAAGTACATGTATCTGGAGATACTTAACATATTTTCGTCATATACATTATTCCTAAATTCTGGTACAATTATAGCATTTGGGGATTAAAAAATAATATGACGCCGCCCTTCAAAGGGTTAATGGGTTAACAGATAAAATTATCTTCTATCACGCATTATTACTTCTGCAAGTACAATAGATATAGATTTTATTGCATGTTTTATCCATTCTATATGATGTTCTAGGGCTAACCTAATTTTTTTCTATTTCGATTAACGGGTCTCAAGACTCTTAAAGCTTCAAAAATTTAAAAATTTTAATTTTTTTAGATGCTAAACTCTAATCTTTTCTGAATATTTTGATGTAATTGTTTCCTTGAAATTCCCATTGGAACAGAAGTTATGACTTTTAGAATTATACCCGCTCAATAGCTGAAGCGGAGTTTCCGAAACTTTGAAGTCATTTTTCTCCAAATCATGTTTTGGGCATAACGCGCACAATATCTCAAAAACTTCTGAAAATTTTTTCGTGGAATTTTAGATACATATATTTCGTGTTAGTCTGTATAAACTGAACCTAAAATTTCATTTTTATTGTTCAAAAAAACATTTTTTGAAGTGATTATACTGTAGAAATTTTCAAATTTTGTATTAGCTAAACACAACTTTGTAATAAAAATATAAAAATGCTTTAAATATAAATTTATTTAGGTTCAGAGTAAATAATACAGTCTGAAGTATAATTAGGCACGAAAAATTTCATTCTAGTTGCAAAATTTATTTTGTAATCCTGCGCGTAAGCTGTTATACCAATTTCCTGCTCCATAAATGTTTGACAGTTTGGAGCCCCCTGTAAATACTAATTTTGCATCTTGCAATTTTTTTTAAACACATGAAATAAAGGAATATACTTATATCTTTCATCCCAATAAAAACTGTGTTTTTAAATCATATACATTTTAAGATATTAAATATTGAAAATGATCTTTCTTTTTCTTTTTTTTTTTTTTTTCAATTTTAGAGTGTTCATACCCCTTAAGGGTGTATTCCGATCCAAACTGTTTATTTTTTGATTCATTTTAAAATTCATTTTTGCTCTCAAACGCATTAAACTTGGAAATTCTCTTATTTAGAAACTATATAATGTGCGGTGCTTCTTAATTTTTTGATAAATGCAGAAAATACTGTAAAAAACGCTGTCAAAGTTGGCGTTTTGAACCGAATTTTCCGAAGCGGGCGATCTGGGGATGAAAAAAATGGCCATACTGAGAAAATAATTGTTTAAAAATCAAATTCTAATTAATTGAGCTGAAAATGAAATCACACGGCATGTTAAACATGTCTTCAGAAATCACCCCAGCAAGTTTCATGTTTTTATTTTTAAAAATGTGTCTGAAAATGTCTCAGAAAATTTCGAGCTGTTGAGGGTAAAAAAATATTTTTTCGAATACACCCTTAAATAAATCAATAAAGTCAATTACTCATTTCAAGCACATATTTCTATAATTTGTATTTTTAAAAATCAATTAATCAGGACAAATTAACAGCAAAGAATTTCATTTTAAACTAAGATTAAAAAACATTTAACAATCATAAAGTCAAACGCCTATAATCTTCTCCATTAATAAAGCAATGCAACAAATCGTAAGTCCATTAACATAAATCGAAATATCTTCTGTTACACATTATTACACATACAAGTACAAAAAGTATAATTGTTTTAGCGTGTTTTATCCTCTTCACTCCCATTTTTACTCCGCTTGTGAATATTTTCGAATAAATGAATAATAAAGTACCCGTTCAATACATTGTGTGGTAACATTTTTTAGCATGTTGGAATAAGAGATTTTTAAAAAGAAATGCGAACGCTATTTCAACTACAGCAATTAATACATTAATCCAAAGTTAAGTTTTATAACGCCCCCCACCACCACCACCCTATAAAAAAAATAAAAAATATGAGTTCTTAAAGAAATTTTCTGCTTTTTTGTTAGATTGCTTGTGCCTGTCACTGTAGAGTTTTATAGTATCCTTTGATATATCGTAAATGAATCTTGTTTCTTAGATAAATATGTTTGGATGATTTGTTGGAAGTAGATCTGGAGTCGATTATGTAAGACCAGGCCCTTATTATTGCATGGGCAAATCGGGACTTTGCCCAGGGGCCCCGGACCTCAAGGGGCCTCCAAATCCATATATTAAATTATAAAATATTTATTCTTTTTTTTTCCAATTCCAACTTTTCCATATGTTGAAATTATTGGTTCATCTTAAAGTAATATAACAAGTTGCTAAGGATATATAAAAGAGTTTTGTTCTGTATTAAGAAAAAAAGAGTATTTTTATTAATTAAGGTGCTTAATTTAAAATTGAAGGAGCTAAGAATATTCTTTTATTTAAAATCCAAGGTGCGAAAATATTGTTTATGCATTACACATACACACGTATGACTGACCATCAGTTGTATTTGAATAATGTTGCAACGATTTTAATGGGGCCCCCTAATTTATCTTTGCTCAGGACCCCAATCAGTCATGATCGGGGCCTGTGTAAGACTGAAATAGGTTACGATTACGATTACTATCAATTTCCGGGAACCGGTGTTGGAACCGGCGGAACCGGGAACCGGTGTTTTTAGTTTCTAGACTACGACAGGGCCGTGACTAGACAGGGGGAGGGTAGGCTGAACCCACCTCCCCCTAGCAACTTCTAGACTGCATAATCTTTCAACATTAATATAATCTGTATTAAATTTAAAATTTTTAAAACTTTGTAATCAAAAGTTTTATGACGTGGGAAGGGGGAGGGAATGCCCTATACTTCTGTCTTTACTTATTTATCCTTAAGGCTGTTCATAACTGCTCTGATCAACAAGCGCAAAACGTTTTGACACATTTAAAAATTCATTTTTTAACGGAAAGATATAAAATAGGAAAGCCTGGCATGGAAGCAGTTTGGAATTGAACTGTTTTTTCCATTTTTTGATCAATCAATTACCCATTTGAGTTATAAGCGATTTCAATCACGTGACAAACCCGTTTTTCGCACACTCTTGAGTGATTTTTCTACTTTTGCGTGGAAATTCGGTTCAAAACGTCCACTTTGACACTCTTTTCTGAAAAATTTATTGCGTTTGCAAAAAAAAAAAAAAAAAAAAAAAAAAAAAAAAAAAAAAAAAAAAACAGCTCAATGACATAGTTTTTGAACAACAACACCAGCTAGTTTCATGCATTTCCGAACAAAAATAAATTAAAAGTTATGCCAGAAAGTTGCCCTTTTGGATTTGAGAACACCCTTAAAGTAGTGGGGATAAGACAAAGTGCGAATTAGCTCCTCCAAAAAATTTCGAAGCTTTCCTCTGACTTTGCCGACTGGTTACGGTTCTGAAAAACGATTGCATTTCGATTACGAGTTTTGTTGTTGTTGTCGGAATGTTTAGCCGGAAAGGATTTTTTTAATAAAATGTGATAAAGAGGCGGCAGGGTGTAATCTAATCTTGTGCTAAGCAAAAATTATGGTTACGTAGCTTTTTGGTGTAGATGACAGTGAAATTTTATTATCATAGGATTACAATTTAATTAAAATTATAATCTGTGTAAAATTTCTTGATTAGGTTTATTTTGCGATTATTCAAAAACCAAAATTTATGATTACGGTTACAATGCGACTACACGAATTTCTGTAACCGATTACAATTACAATTTACGATTATTACAAGTCTAGTCGGAAGGCGCTACACTGTTAAAAATTTTGTCCTGGTTTGAACCAAATTTTTGTGCTCAGTAGCTGCCACCATAAGATGATGAAATCTCGTTCCAACATTTGTAGCTCCGGTTGAACCATAGTTGCAATTGTTGGAACGAGATTGCAATTGGAACTATGGTTCAACCGGAGCCCCAAATGTTGGAACGGGTTTTCACCCTCTTATGGTGGCAAGCTATTGAGTGTTGGCAAATGTCACCTCTATTTACGCAGTAGGCCACGCGTGCTAATATTTAGATCAGGGCGCGAAATTTCCACTTGCCAGCTCGCCATTGGAGAGCAAATATTTAAGGTTGGCGAGTAAGTTTCGTCTTTTAAAATGTTGGGCTTCAAATCAAACTATGCATACTCAGAATATCGTGCCTCAATTCAGCGACACGCAGGCGTGTTTTAAAATCCAGCGACAGCATTTATCTTCCAAAAGAAGAAAAAATGCAGCGTCACCTACTTCCCCACAATCGCCCATGGAAAAGACAATAAAAGTGCTAAAGCTGAGGGTTTGCTGAAAAGTTTGAAAGTTTATAAATTTCTTAAAGTTCTGTACTTCTTTTTGGATAAAAAATCGAACCCTTTAAGTGTGGCATTACAAAACAAGGAACTTGTCATTTCAACTTTGAAAATAAAAGTTGACCATTGCAACTCATTTCTGACAGATCGCGAATCTGGTGTTGGATCAAGCGAACAGGAGTTTTTGAACTAACTATCCAGCTAAGGGATAATCAAGGATATGCAGTTGACAAACATTAAAAATGGATAGCAGAAGTTTTAGACTTTAAGGGGGAGATTAATTAAACATGTAAAGATATACAGCACAGAAAGACTGCAATCTATGTCAACAGATGTGTTAACATTTCTGCATGTTCTTGACATTTTGGGTTGGCCTACCAAAGAAAAAATTCTTGAATTTGGGATAGAAGTAGTAAAGCATCTCTTCATGTATTTGAACCCAAGTCTCTTTAATGAAAAAGTGGATATTGTATTGGCAAAGTGGTCAGAATTCAAGTTTTTGTTCTCTTCACTAACACTGAAAGATATGCTGGAGAAGTTTTACAGTCAAAAGTGTTCAGCAAGATTTCCCAATTTGCTTCTAACATTTTGTGCTGTTCTGCCAGTGAGCACAGCTTCGTGTGAAAGAGGCTTCAGCTGTCACAACAGACTCAAGACTGCATACAGGAACTTTCTGAAGACAGAGACACTGGGTGATTTGCTCAGAATTTCTATTAATGGACCGACCCTGACACAGAGTTTGACCGATTTTTCAATTTCTGCATTCTTTTATGATTTCGGTCACCAGAAATTCCTTCATACTACATCTGTTAAGATTTTAAAAATTGTTCATATTTTTCACGAATGTCAAATGTTCTGGATTTAACAGACAGCTCCTTATAACAATGGTTAATTTTAATTCCGTTTGTCATAAATAGTTAATTTTCAGGGCAGGTGTGGTGGCCGACGGAATTAAACAAACTGTAAAAAATTTATTATTAATATAATTTCTGAGTTTCACTTGATTTTAAATATATAAATATCCTTTCATATTCCAAAGAAGCATTTCCCTAAATTGTATTTACTTTTACACTCATGTTTTGAATACTTTCTTTTTCATAAAATAAAATAAAGTAAAATAAAATATTATTTTTCATAGGTCAAATTACTTTTTCACTTAATGGAAGTGAACTGAGGAAAGAAGTGTTTTAAAAACGTATTTAGTTTTAAAATATATTACGTTCTTTATTTTTTATTTTTATTTTATTTTTTATTTTTTAGTGTTCAAAACATTTCATTGTTGCAGTTTTCCAGCCAGATGGCATATTTTAGCGAGTGTGGTTTGACGAATAATTAACTCCATTGTCGTTATAACTTTTATTCATTTGTATCGATAAAGAATATTTGGCAATTTATCCCCTGCACTCGGCTAACAGAGAACAGAGGTGGGGCAGTGGAGTCCCCAACATTAAATCCATGGAACTATTAATAAAGAGAAACTGACATATCCTTAAAATAATGAAGCTTCAACTGTAATCGCTTTTACCCGGGGTATAATTACCGCCATGGCAAATTTCCACCAGCAAATTTACATAGAAATTTTCTCCTTATTTGCACACCTTATTAATGCAAAAGTTCGGTTATAAGTAATATGACAAAAACAGATATTAATTTGTACTGGTGGAAGTTTATTTCGACGGTAGTCAGGCCCTGCGTTTCCGCCATATAGTGACCATCTAGACAACCCCCTCTGATTGTCAGTGAAAAGATTATAATATCCGAGCAAACTACCACCAGTAAAAACAAATAGAAAATTTAACCATATTTATGAAAGAAATTTTTCATGAAAAGACCGTTAAAATAAGGCAAGATTTTCTAATCAAAATTTACTTGTGGAAGTTTGCTCTGACGGTAATGAAAAACTGTTTATACGATGTAAAAAATTAGCCGCCATCTTGTGACAAACTCCTCAGTTACTTCAATCGCACCTCCAGGGGCGCCATTTCAGAATTTTCTTGGGGGGGGGGGGGGCAAAGTTGTCTTTGAGGACAGTGGCATAGCCAAGGGTGGGGTGGGGTTCGGGGGGGGGGAGCCTGTACTCTCTCTCATCAAAACGAAAACCTATGAAAAATTCCGTTTTAAGCAGTTTTTTTTATCTTAGCAGGTATAATTAACTTAGCAAGATGGTGACTAACATTTTTTCCGTTTAAGGCAGTATTCTATTATAGACAGTTTCCCTTTTTACAAGTATTCTTAAAGGCATTTAAAACATCCTTTCTATAGTATACCTCTGAAGAGAACTGGTATATTACATATTATAGGTATATTACATTTATTGTAAAACTTGCGAATACGAAACCTGTCAAAAAAAGAATTGTTTCGCAAACGGAAGAAAAAAATTAAGTTTCTATGAAGAAAGCACTATATAATTATACTTGCTAAGAAGGGTACCTGTCTAAAACGGAGATTTTTTCTTTTTTACTTTGCAGGCTTTATGGACAGGACAGGGAGCCATTTAATAAGTTTCTTAGAGTGGGGAGAGGAGGCATGATTTTGTTTGAAGGTAAGGGTTTGAAATAGCATGCCATTCTTAACATTTTCATAAGCATGGGAGTCTTCAAGAAATATTTTTAACACTTTCCAACGCAGTTGAAAAGTGAATTGGGTTTATCTGCCCGTCTGGTCATGCTCTAACACACGTAAATATACTCGGATTAACGCGTAATTGATATATGTTATTAATGCTTACAATGGAATGTTCGGTATTCAAAATGAAGTGTGTATCATTCATAGTTCATTTACAGGAGGACACAAAAGTATTCCGTTAGATTATGGTCTGTCGGGTAAAATCATTTGCGGTATATTTTATTATTGTTGTATTACAGTATTTAAACATAATAACATTTATATACATTATTGGGGTGTACTAAAAGATGACTACTACATGTAATGTTATGTTTAGTTATGTTCGCGTCCAGGAGAACTCACAAGTATTCCGTTATATTATAGTCTATGAAGAACGAATATTTGTGACGTATTTTAATAATATTACTCCGTTACAAACATAATGAAATTGATAAAAATTTCTGAGATGTGCTAATTAGAGATGAGTTCGGACTCATTTTTCAGAGCCCGGGGCCAACAATTTTAAATCCGAATCCGAAAAATTTTATGCCATTAGAGCCCGATTCCGATACCGAAGGTATGCACGGAAAAAAGGTTTAACAAAAATGCATATTTAAAATCTGTTCTAAATGTAATAGATATCATTTTTTAACAACTGTTAATCTCTAGCACATAATTAATTTTATGAAATTTACATTAAATCTTATCAAAAGAGACGTTTAGTGTCAAATAGAAATATACTTCCCTAAAAAGATTTTTAAATTTTTCCCCCGCAACAAGTAGGTATCTCTGATTGACACAATAACGAAGAGTATTTTATGTATAAATTAATGACATTTGCAGAAATTATGATTTATATGACGAAGAATCGAACAGCGTTTTCTGTTTCCTATAAAAGGTGTAAATCTTTCGCATTTATCATGGCTTTGAAAATCAGTTTAAATTATAAATTTGACACCGTTGCCGAAAAGATCCGATGCTTTTATAGAAAAAGAGGAAACGCTGCTTGATTGCTTTCAACCGGGAATAACAACACATACCAATTTTATCTACTTACGTATGAAACTGATTGTATGAATATGAAGAACAGAGCCACAGAATGAGCAGACTTCAAGAAGAAGCATGAATAAAATCGAGCAGACTTCAAGAAGAAGCATGAATAAAGTCACCAACATTATTTTCATATAAAGAGCGATTACAATCGCAGACAATAGGAGACTAAAAATTTGCAAATCTTAGGCTAATGCTGATTGGCGTAAAAGAAAATATTTATTTCGCGTTAGATCTCTGAAAAAAGTAATAATAAATAAACATTCCAATTAAACAGTATCCTAATGGCGCCATATTCTGATTGCCGCCAACATCAACAGGTCGTTACTCGCGTTAAACTACAGACATGAATCATCAAATATCACAAGTTTTCTTTCAAAATAATGTTTGACAAATACTAAAAAAAAAAAAAAAAATTCTCTTTCCTCCTGATCAAAATAGCATTAAAAAGACTTGCAATGGGATAATTAATTTTTAAGCAGTAAAAAAGTTATTTTTTGTTTCTATACGAGTACGAGAATAAATAAAATTGCCAATTTGAGAAAGAATGGGCCCGAGCCCGAAGGCTGGTATAAAAATCAAACCCGTGTCAGGTCCTGATTGAGTCCGTCTCATCTCTAGTGCTAATACATACTTTCTGTAGAATATGGGGTGCGATGCATTCATTACTCATTTACAAGGTTATGCAAAAGAGTTCGATTATATGATGGTCTACGGGTGAAAACTGTTCGCAGCGTATTTCAATTATTTTGCACTATTTCAAACATGATGAAACTGATATACATTACTGAAGCTAACAACAAAATGCTTGCGGTAAAATAGGATGGGGATTGCATTTATCATTCATTTACAGGGACACATAAAAGATTTCGGGAACAAATCTGTATGCGAAGTTTGACTATTAGAAATGATTGCCGCAAGTCCGTTTTCACTTATGGTAAGGTTTTTTAGTTTAACTAAATTTTTGAATACTACATGGTGTGCATAAATTCTATAGAACATATACAGAGCAATTTTTAAATTCGTAAGACACACAGAAAAATTCGTAAGCATTATTGAGAAAGAGCAGGAATTGCTTAAAGATGTTATTTTTAATTTGAGTTATGCAGCTTCAAGTTGTCTTTCAAGCTCAACTACATTTAGTATAATATACTAAGGTAAGTTTGCTGCATATAAATAAAATCATATACAGGACTATGCAAAGAACTGGATATATAATCGCCTATGGATATTAACTCATGGAAGCGCAATTTAAGTACCTTAAGCATTGCTTGAATTAAATTTCAGCATTAATATGTGGCGTGTATTAAAATCTGTATGTCATATACAGGGCTGTACAAAAGAATTTAAGTACGTTTCCCCCTATCGATAGAAACTACTGAAGGGGAATTTTTTACTGTATTATGCATTTTCTTACTAAACATAATTTAAGCACACTGTGTAGCATATGTACAAATTTATAGATCATATACAGAGCTTCACAAAAGAACTGGATTACTTTTACGGTTACGGCCGGTAATTATTGAAATATGTTTTTTAAATGTGGTATAAGGACTGTTTCCTAGAAATCTGCACAAACTTTTCTTGACTTGAAAGTTATTAAAAAACGAGATAAAGAACTCAAATGGACACTGTAAGGTGACTTCAATAACCACCTTAGTCAATAACCACTCTGTAAAACTGTTATCGGATTTCAATTAAACCGTTTCGTTTGCCATTATCGATTTTACTTTTGGTGGTACTTGCTAGACATTGTACAAAATTTAAGTTCATAATTTTGAAACAATACTTGATTCGATTGATCAATTTCTGGATGTTACCTGCTTTCTAGCCTTTGGCATACATTTTTGACATCAGACACTTTCAGAACCGCTGAATTGGTCAAATTTGGGGAACGCTAACCAGATTGTCAGACTTCTTTATGAAAGTGATGTTTTGCTGGCGGAAATGGCTGAGAACGATTTTGCAGAGATGACTGCTATCCAAGTCTCGCCAGATACCGTAATCAGCGTCATTGTACTAGTTGCTACAGATGCAGGGGATAAGAAGACGGCGAATGCCTTGTTCAAATGTCGTTGCCCATTGACAGCGAACCCAGACTTTCGGATGAACGGACGACTCAAACCTTTCGGACCCATTGCAATCCATACAAGGATCTTGTCTTGGGATTTCGCTTTAGTAGAAAATTTAATGATATCTTGGGTCGTGGAGACGTCAGATGTATAATAGCCACCGTTATGGTTAAACATGAAGTGCTTGAGCTTAAAATATGAGCCGTCACCGTCATCGAAGATGAATATTCTATCAGAGAATTTTCTGAAGAAGTAACCACACTTCGTTTTCACGACAACCATTTGTTTTTCTGTTCGTTCTGTTATGACCATTTCTTGTAATATTTGATGTTCAGGTTCTTAGTGATTGTCTTTTGTTTGTGGTTAGGTGAAACACTGTATTTCGAAGGCATGGGATGGATTAATACTCGGTCGTTTTCGTCAAACAGTCCTTTCAACTGCTCTAACTCTGGCTTGGAGATTTTTTTTTTTGCCTTCCTACCCGATCCCAGTTCTTTTTTGGCCGAGAGTCCCTCCTAGTAACGTTCTAGAACATCGTATGGAGTTCGTTTGGTGATATTTTCGGAAAATAAATAGTTCACGATGGACTTGCTCCTTGATGAATATTGCTTTCGTAAAACTTGTACACAATAATACATATACACTCCTCTTGTGGCTCTATTCTCGGAAAACACAGATTATTTAATGATCTCTTGGCTAATGGCCATGCTCTTATATACCATAGCACAACACTTCACGCGCAAGTTTCACCTGATTCGGTTTCCTTTGCTATTTTATATAATTGCAAAGTTTGTGCGGATTTCTAGGAAAAAGTCCTTATGTTTTCTAAAATGTTTAATTAGATATATTATTTACCTTATTGAAAGGCTAAGTTTTGCTAAAGCATTCTTGAAAAGTGTTGGAAAGTGTTTCCTAATCTATGCTTGACGCATGATTTTTCTCTCTTGTTTAATTTTCAAGGGAAGACCATGCTATTTTATTTATTTATTTGCTTATTTTTTTTGCAGAGCGACGCAAAATGAATTCGTCAATTAACCGCAGAAAAAATTGCGAAATTTGCAAATTAGACTTGGAAAAAATAGATAAATTGGCAAATTAGAAATTTTTTTTTTATAATTATTAGTTTATGTACCTAAAGTGTTTACTTATACGTGTTTTTATTGTAATAAAATTTGATAAGCTATTTTAGGTTTTGAGTAATTTTTTAAAATTCTTTTGAGTCTGACCTGCGATGACAGATAAATTTTCTAAAATATCAAATTCCTTGGGGGGGGGGGGGGGCATGCCCCCCCCAGCCCCCTCAAATGGCGCCCCTGCGTATCTCATAGACAGTACACATGTTTCCCCCTCTTTATTCCTAACTCCATTATTAAACCACCCTCTGAAGAAAATATCTGAATTCAACTCTTTTGTAGACATTATCCCGGTATTATTGGGGTTATTATCCGGGTCCGGACGACACCGAGTGGATTAGCTAGTTAGATATTAACCCTTAAAGGCCGGGTGTTGCTTTTGGGCAACATACCCAATTTAGGCTTCTAAAATACTATTAGAATAATATTGAAGCTATAATGCCTAATGTTACCAATAAAATACATTCTGAAAATATTATTAAATCGATTTTCAACATGTAGATGGCAACACTTGTGTTGTTTAACAATAAAGATAGATTTATATTTTCAGTTGTTGCTACTTGTTCTTTTTGTTTTGTTTGGAAGCTAGCGAAATATCGTATTTTGTTTTGCAGTGAGCAAGTAAAATTTATTTCTTATTACAATTCCTAAAATTCTTGGGTGTTTAATGTTATAGAATTTTATCAATGAAAATTATTTTTTCAAATAAAGACCAGTATTGCCGATTAGTAACAAACTGTTTTTTAGCCGTAAACCATACTTAAAACAAAATATGATTTTTTTAAGTATTTTTCCCATGATTTGTTTAAAAAATGAATGCCGAAAAACATTATTACAATGATTTTTGAAAAATCAGGCATTTAAGGGTTAAATCTATATTTCTGAGCGAAATAGCAAAACATGACCATGTTAGACTTACTTTTTCAAAGATAAACAAGTTGGAAATTGCTCATCAAACATGGCAAATGAGGTGCGTTCGTACTATAACTAGTTTTATCAATATTTTTTGCACCACATATTGTACTGAATGTATATTTTAATGCACTTCATAAGTGCATATCAATTTCATTCTCTTCGAAAGGATGTAACATCATTAAAAAGCCCTTGAAATAAATATTTCCCATTGGCCGTAATGTAACGGACAACTTTTGACTGTCCCTGTAATTAAACTATGCATCCGATTTTCACAAAATTTGAAATGACTCGACAAAATTTTGCAACAATTATATATTTAAAATTTCAGACCCTTCGGTTGGGTGGTATTTGCTCTGTTATATGCGGACAGACAGACAGACGGATCAAACGACGACCATGGGTGCTACGTGTTCATATAATAACGAACGCACCTAAAAATGAGCGTGGAATTTCTGAAAAACAGTTGTATCACGAAATAATAATAATAAATAATAATCATAATAATAAATGTTTTATTTTCTACTAATATTTTAATGTTTTACGAATTGTAAAAATAGGAAAAAACTTCTGATTAAATAAAATAGTTTATTTTTTATCTCAGTATTTTAATGTTGGAGAGAGGAATTTGAGGTATGATGATGAGAATTAAGGCTTGGGTTCAGGTACCTTTGAAACTAGCAAATTACATCTAAATGGAACCCTAAATATGGATTTCAATAACTGCACATCTGAATAACTTTTGGATATGAAATTTGAAAGCTAATGTTCCGAAAAAGAGTCTAGATGCGTATAAAGTGTTTTAATTTAATTTAAAATTTAATGCTGTTTTAATAAATTAATTTACGTTATATGTCTGTCTGTCACAGAGTTCGTTGTCAGAAACTATTTAAGTTAGAGACTATAAATTTTGCATACTTATAGCTGAATACGTATGATCATACGACAAATCAAATTCTTATAATATTTTAATTAAATTAGTTAGTTTAATGACATCTGACCATTTTTGCGATTTAGATTTTAAAACAGAACCTTAATTTCAGTACTTTTCGTGCGGGCTAGATGACTCCGTGGTAGCGCATTTACCTGCTAATCAAAATTCCCCCTGTTCGAAGCTGAGCGTCGGAGTTTGAAATATTTTCCCCTTAATAGATTTCATTTTCTAATAGATTCAATTTTACAGTTTTTTTTTTTCCATTTTTAGGCCAAAAGTTGTTGTAAAATGCTTTATTAATTATTTTTGAATAATTATTATTATCATTATTTTGAGAAATTGCGAAACTTTAAACCGTCTACATTTTATTGCCCGATGGTTTTAATTAAAAGAAATTTCGTTTTTTTTTCGCCATTTTTTTTTTAAGCTAAAAATAAATGATGTAATTAAATATGCTTTTCAGATATACAAACGTATGTTGTTACAACTGTCGGAAAATCAGTTCTTGAATATTTTTAATTTGATTAAAAAATACCTTCCTATTGTAATAATTTTAAAATTAAATGTAACGGTGCTGCCCTCTATGTTTTTATTGGAAAAGGTTAAGGATTTAATAATTATAAATTAGTGATTTGGATTTATTAATTAAAATATAAAGTGTTTTGAAAGGTATATTAAAGAAAACATTCTGTGTGATCTTCGATCACACTTACTCACTTGTTATTAAGTAGAGATATTATATGCGTTTAAAATGACCGACACTGGATAATATAATGGTTATTTCTTTTAAAAAAATGCAGGAAAAAAATCTCCAAAATTGTAAATATTTTTAAATAAAAATAGTCACAATTTCAACATTTCTTAGTTGATGAACATGTTAGTAGATAATTTTGTGCATCTATAAGGTTTAAACCGTCAGTCAAAATTTCATTAAATTCTGTACAGCCATTTCTTAGAAATTATGCTCGCAATGACCAAAATCCCCATCTTGTGAAAATTGACTTTAAAGATCAAATTGCACCTTGATCATATAAAGAGAGCTCAAACTGTTTCGGACATAACTTCCTTTCTAAGGCGAATTTTTGTACGGGGGAGGGAGGGTTCCTTTAAAACGTTTCTAAAGAATCAAATTTTAATATAAGCTATTAATTAAAAAAAAAAAAATTGTTCACTTTCAAAGGCGCCTGTTCCACAGAGTAAAGAGAAGGAATAGAGATGAAGTATGGTGTCTTGGCGTGATGCCGAAAATGTAACCCTAAAATACGTTACATTCGGCCCAAACACAACTACGTGATTTGACGCACTTGTCAATTCAAACCTGTATTTCTTTGCCTTTGCTTTTACCGTTGCAAATTGTTATTCATTATCCGCGTGTTGACTGTAGGTATGATTAAAATTTCGATTAAAAATTAGAATAGGTGCAGTTATACCATGCAGTACCTGTTTCCTGTTCCACGTGCTTGTTTTGTTTGGGCCGAATGGGGAAATTTAAATTTGAGCGATAATCGCCTTCATATTGCAAACCGTTTTTACAGCATACTGCATCCCCATCTATCTTTTTCCTCCGTGTGCCTGATCCCTTAAGTGCCTTGCGGTGTCTTGTTATGACATATAAGCAGGCTGATTTATTTTACTTTAAGTTCCATTTGGCTTTATTATATATTTCGTCAATATCTACTTTCTAAAGTCATTTTTACACGACTGAAAAGAAGGATATCTGTTTCACGCGTATCTGGGTATGTGGATTTCTTTATACCCTCGAAACATCCCAACGGCTGGATGGATTTTAATGAATGAGGTTTCTATCAATTCGTCTTAATCGTCCGATGATTATAGGATAGGTTTTCGTTTTATAAATTTAAAATGGCGGCCGTAAAATATAAAATGGCGGTAGAGACGAAAAAAAAATTTACGCACCCTATTGAGTGGCATATCATTGGATAGGTCTTTCAAAATGAAGTCGATGTTTCATTGACTATTTTACTGTCAGAAGCTCCGTTTAAATATTACACAACCTGGAAGTTGTGTAGATAGGATCTCTTAGCTTTACTGCAACTCTAACCATCATAGACATCTATAGGTCTCATCAAAACAGTGTTTATAGATAGGAACTAATAATTAAACACAACTTAAAAGTCATCAATACAAAAAAAAAAAAAAAAAAAAAAAAATAGGTATATAATATAAAAAAAAATAGTTTCACATTGATGAGAAATAATTAATTAGTTCGCTTTTTACGCAGTCGGATTTTTTGATTTTTTTTAATTTAATCTGTTATTAATTACATTTAACAATTTAAGATTTTTTTTAAAATTTAACAACCACAACGAAATTGGCGAAGCTATAGCCTCCATTGATAACCTCCAGACAATACCACAAAGCACAGTCCTATTAACCGAAACTGTAATACTCTCCACCAGTCGCATTATATATACAAGTACTAAAGGTATAATCGTTTTAGCGTGTTTTACCCTCTTTACTCCCCGTTTTACTCCGCTATTGAATATTTTCGAATAAATGAATAATAAAGTGTCTAGACATCGGTTGAGCTAGAAATATCTGAATTTTTATTAGATCGTACAATATGCGTCTTCCGCGCTGTTTATTCTTGCCACCGTCTGCCCATGTCGGCCATTATTTGAAATCTGTTGTTTATTCAAACAAACAAGATTACGAATTGAAATTAAACGTCTAGAGATAAAAGCACGTGGAAAGAAGAGTTTGTGCATGGTTGCGTAATAAATGTCTCTCACTTCATGACAAATTTTGAACCTAGATTTGAATGTATGCATTCAATTTTGGATGGTAACTGTAAAGCTTTGACAGCAAGATTGTTTTAAGATTTTGTTTACTTGCAGAAATATAAATTGCAAATTATTCAAACAAATAAGACTATTAAAAAAAAATTACACGTTTAGAGATATAAGCACGTGGAAAGCAGACAGATTGTGCATGGTTGCGTAATAAATGTCTATCACTTCATGAAAAATTTTGAACCTAGATTTGAATGTATGCATTGAATTTTGGATGGTAACTATAAAGCTTTGATAGCAATATTGTTTTAAGATCTTGTTTATTCAGAAAAATATAAACTGAAAATTATTCAAACAAATAAGATTTAAACGGGAAAAAAAAAGAAGAGAAAAATAGACGTCTATAGATAAAAGCTCGTGAAAAGAAGACAGATTGTGCATGGTTGCGTAATAATTATCTCTCACTTTATGACAAATTATAAACTTAGATTTGAATGTTTTTATTGAATTTTGGATGGTAACTATAAAGCTTTGGGAGCAAGATTGCTTTAAGATCTTGTTTATTCAGAGAAATATAAATTGCAAATTATTCAAACAAACAAGATTATAAACAAAAAATTACACGTCTAGAGATAAAAGCACGTGAAAAAAAGACAGATTGTGCATGGTTGCGTAATAAAGGTCTCTCACTTTATGACAAATTTCGAACCTAGATTTGAATGTAAGGTTAGTTGGGGTAACTGGACCCACGAGGTAACTGGGCCATAGGCTATTTTATAAAAAACTGTTGGTGTTTTTTAAGTTTTAGCTTTTTTGAACAATGCCCCTTAATCTCTACTTTCTAAACCAACGTCTATCAATTCAATCATAAATCTCACATTGCTGTGATAAGTTGTCATAAATTTACGTTTCTTTTTTTAAAAACAACCTCAATATGGTTGAACTTCCTCGGCTTTTTATTAAAATACTGTAAGTACTTTTATTAAACAATCTTTTTTTTTTTTTTTTTTTTTTTTAAGATTAGACATATAACTACATTAATATTATTAAGTATCTATACATATTTACTTCATGCTTCAAATGTAAGCACCTGACCACATTGGCACCTGAATTTTATAATGAAAATTTCACCTTCATTAAGTACGCGAAAATATACTTTTACTTGTTTTCAGATAGATTCTCTTGTAAATATTAGTGTCATTAAATTATTTCAACATTTTACGAATGCAAGTACCTTGCCCCTGAAAGTGAGATAGCCAGACCTTGAAATTGTACTATAACCAGGGGTCGCATTCTATAGGGAAACTTTTATCGTTCCTACCACTATTTTGATAAAAATATCTTCATCGCACCTTTCTTTAAGGGTTCTGGTAGGAACAATAAAATTTTCCCTCTATAATGCGACTCTTGGATAAAGATAAAGTACTTACGTAAGCCGTTTGTTCATAGATTTACCTTGCTATTTTTTTCCTTAAAATACCCATGTGACTTTTATACTTATTGTCTATACTAAAGTACACAAGTACTTACTTAGGTATTATGATTTTGGTATAAATAAATCTAATATTTTCACTTTTAGTGCTTTTTTTAGACATATTGACAGCAAAGGTTTCCCTTACAACGCTGTCTATTGACATATAATTTACATGATCTGCCTGGTTTAAATTTTTTAAAGTTGTTTACACTTTTTCAAACAGAACCCGATATCTGATATGAAAAAATATAAACGCGTGTGGAACATAGACCCCCCCTGGTCCAGTTACCCCATTTTTGGGGGCAACTGGACCCATGAGTAAAGAAAGATGAAATATGCATATTTTTATATTTTTAAATATTAAAATGTAATTTTGAGCATTTCTGTCTGATAGAGGGAACCCAACTGAACACATTTACAGAAGTTCAGACTTTAATTCAAATGAACATTAGCTTTTTGAAGCTGCATTGTCAGAAGCTCCAGAGTCACATTGTAAACTCATGGCCCAGTTACCCCAACTAACCTTATGTATTAAATTTTGGATGGTAACTCAGCTTTGGTAGTAAGATTGTTTTAAGATCTTGTCTATTCAGAGAAATATAAATTACAAATTATTCAAACAAAGAAGATTATAAAAAATATATATATATACACGTCTAGAGATAAAAGCACGTGGAAAGAAGACAATTTTTGCATGGCTACATATATAAATGTTTCGTGCTTTATGACGAATTGTTAACATTTCCTTGAATTTTATTGAATTAAATTTTGGATCATAACTATAAAATATTAGCAAGTTTGTTTTATGATATTGTTCGCCCAAAGAAATATGAATTTCAAATAATTCAAACAAACAAGATTATAAATAAAAATTAAATGTCTACAGATAAAAGTACGTGGAAGCAAGATAGATTGAGCATGGCTACGTAATAAATGCCTCTTACCTCATGAAGAATTTTGAAACAAGATTTAAACTTATTAAGGACCAGCATGTTTTACAGAAATTTTATTCAGTTCACACCACTTTTTGTTAAACACTTACTTTTAGTGTTTGAATATACTGAATTGTAATAATATAAGGCAAATTTCACTTCTCTCTTTTACTGGTAAAAAAAAAACCACACACAAATATAATGTTACGAAAACGCAACGCAGTTCTTAATGGGTTAATGTGTATTAAATCAGATGGTTACTAATAAAGTTTTGATAGCAAGTTGGTTTTAAGATCTTGTTTACTCATAGAAATATAAATAGCAAATTATTCACACAAATTAGATTATAAACAAAAGTTAAACGTCTAGAGGTAAAAAACACGTTGAAAGAAAACAGATTATACATGGTTACGTAATAAATTTCTCTCACTTCATGATAAATTTTGAAAATACTTATTAAATTTTGGCTGGTAACTATAAAGGTTCGATAGCAGGATTGTTTTAAGATCTTGTTTACACAATGAAATATAAAATGCAAATTATTCAAACAAACAAGATTATAAATAAAAATGAAATGCCTAGAGATAAAAGTACGTGGAAGGTAGATAGATTGTGCAAGGTTATATTATAAATATATCTCCCACTTTATGACAAATTTTAAACCTAGATTTGAATGTTTGCATCGAATTTTGGTTGGTAACTATAAAGCTTTGATAGCAAGATGATTTTAAGATCTTGTTTATACAAAGAAATATAAACTGCAAATTATTCAAACAAACAAAATTTTAAATAAAAATGAGACGTCAAGAAATAAAAGTACGTGGAAAGTAGACAGATTATGCAAACATTATAAACGTCTCTCACTTTATGACAAATTTTGAACTAGATTTGAATGTATGCATTGAATTTTGGATGGTAACTATAAAGCTTTCATAGTAAGATTGTTTTACGATCTTTTTTACTAAAATAAATATAAATTGCAAATTGTTCAAACAAACAAGATTCTAAACAAAAATCAAACGTCTAGAGCTAACTGCACGTGGAAAGAAAACAGTTTGTGCATGGCTACATAAGTAAATGTTTTTCACTTTATGATGAACTCTTAACGTTTTCTTGAATTTAATTGTATTCAATTTTGGATTCTAACATTCTTATTAAAAAGTAGCAAGATTGTTTTAAAGAATTGTTTTGTGAAAAAAATCTAAATTACAAGTTATTTAAACAAACACGATTATAAACAAAAATTAACGTCTAGAGATAAAAGCACATGGAAACAGTACATTTTGTGCATGGCTACATAAATAAATATTTCGCACTTTATGACGAATTCTTAACATTTTCTTGAATTTTATTGTATTAAATTTTGGATTTTAACTATAAAAAATAGCGTTTGTTTTATGATATTGTTTTCTGAAATAAATATAAATTGCAAAATATTCAACCATAAAGATCAAGAATAAAAATTAAGTGTCTAGAGATAAAAGCATGTGGAAAAAGCATTGTGCATGGTTGCGTAATAAATGTCTCTCACTTCATGATAAATTTGAAAATGTGCATTACATTTTGGCTGGTAACTATAAAGCTTTTATAAAACAAGATGGTTTTACCATCTTGTTTACTCAAAAAAATATAAATTTCAAATTATTTAAACAAACAAGATTATAAATAAAAGAAATATCGACAGATAAAAGTAGGGGAGGTTTGGTACATAGGGAGGGTTGATACACTGACAATTTTTCTCAACAAATGGTATTAACAATTATTGTAACAGATGTAAAGTCTTCTTTTATTAACACAGGCCATCATTAGCTGGACTTAGCAGTGAAGAGCTGACAACGTTTTGTTTCTTTTAATTTTAAAGACTTTTGAAATGTCAATGTAAATTTTTTTAAATACTGATTTTCTTTCATAACTCTTATTATTGTGAAGATAATATCTTGTAATTTTTTTTTATTTGTAAAGCACATTGTTAGGGTGAGTTTTATCCGAAAGCAGATTGGCATTTTGCAACTGCATTCATACAAAGTGATTGAAAATCCAATAAGGCATGATAGGGAGAAATGATACATTAGTGCTGGGGAGAAATGATACACTTGTATATTTGAAAGTTAATAGTTTTTTTTAGTTGTAAACTAATATAGGACTGTAATATTCATTATTGTTTTACAGCAAGAGCTACTGAAATTGGTAAGGAAGATCAAAGATCCTATTCATAGATATTATGTAGGTTACATAGAAAAGCAGTTCGATGATAGATGGTTATGAGCTTGGCTCGTCATGTAGAAGGAAAAAAGTTTAAATGGCCTGAAAAGGAAGATGTTTCTATAATCGACGAAGGGCTAATTAAAAAAAAAAAAAAAAAAAAAAACATTAAATCCACCCGATTTACCGATCTTACCAAAATGATAGAGTTACTAGTTTTTCTTTTAACCATTTCAGGGTCGGTGGTATGTTTATGAAACCACTTAATTTTAATTCCAAAACGCCACATTGGCACCAGCATTTTTGTAAAATATTTTCCTTTTAATATGAAAGTGAAATATAGCCATTTTCTTATTTCCAATTAAATTTGTTGGCAAATTCCGGTGTCATTCATTTATTCAACACATTGAGCATTGAAAAAGCTTTGCCCTGAAAGGATTAAAGAAATCTTAAGTGTACTAAATTTATGTTAAATTGTTTGCAAATCAGAAATGCTCATTTCATTTTTCCTTGCAGCAAGATCATCTCTAGGGTTTTTTTTTTTGTTTTTTTTTCATTATTTATTTTTTAAAAAGTGTGTTAATAGAATTGTTTAAATAATAGCAATTGTTTAAATATTTTTGTAAAAAACATTTCTGAAACAAAAATATGTCAATGTAATTTCTTTTTAAATTTTACTTAAATATTTCAAGATTTATCATAAAAAATTGTATGACGCATAAATTGAATTGTCTGCGTTTTTTTTTTTCTTTTTTCTTCTTTTTACATAACAATGTATCAAATCTCCCTTGCTAGTGTATCAATCCTCCCCAGCAATGGGGAGATTTGATACAGTAGTAACCATTCACAATAATTGGGATATATTTTTTAAATGATTATTTTTTTAAATTCACAATATTTTTAATAAATGAATAAAAGGTCACTTTATAAGAAAACACGAAAAATTTGTTTAAAAATAGGTTTCTAAGGGTTGTAAAGAATTAGTAAAAAAAAAAAGTGTATCATACCTCCCCTACGTGGAAGGAAAACAGACTGTTCATGGTTACGTAATAAATATCTCTTACCTCATGACGAATTTTCAAACAAGATTTTAATGTGGATTAAATTTTAGGTGGTATCTATAAATCTTTGATAGCAAGATTGTCTGTTTAATCAAAAAAATATAAATTGCAAATCATTCAAATAAACAAGAAAAAAAATCATGCGTCAAGTATAGATTATGAAATACTTTCCAACACATTCAGAATAATGTAAAACAACTGCAGCGTTTAAAAAATTAAAGTATTACGTCTAATTCAAACATATGGAAAAGCATAACCCATTTTAAAACCAATTTTCAGCTGCTTCCATCTACAATCGGAAAATTATCCGATTTTTTTTTAGCAGCCCTGTATATGATATATAGATTTGTATCTATTAACTACATGCATGCAAAAATTTAGTTAACTTAAGAAATACATGTAGTTCAGTTGAAAATGCCCCTTCAGAAAGTTCATCTAATAAGGAGAATGGTACGTGAATACCTTTGTGCAGCCCTGTATATGAGGTATAGAATTTATATATAATGAGTAACAAGTAAAAAATTAATGGTACGTGAATACCTTTGTGCAGCCTGTATATGAGGTATAGAATTTATATATAACGAGTAACAAGTAAAAAATTAATTAAATTTAAAAGCGCATACCGAATTTTAAACCGTACACTCCAGCAATTATTACTCAAAGACAGTACTGTAACCCATTTCTTTTGTGTGTCCCTGTAAATGAATAAAACATGCTATGAATGCCCTGTTCTAAGGTGATCGTAGTGAAGTTCAGTGATTTATATCAGTTTCAATACATTTGAAATAGCATAATGCCATTAAAATACTCTGCAAACGATTTTTCCCCATATACGATAATGTAATGGAATACTTTTGAGTGTCCCTGTAAACGAACATATGCAATACGAAACATGCTTTGGTGACCCTAAATAACCTTTATCAATTGCATGGAAATCCGAGTATATTTATGGGAGTTAGAGAGTGGACAGACGGCCAGATAGACAGACAAACCGAATGCATGAACACTTTTCAACTTTGTTGGAAAGTGTTAAAAATTGTCTGGAGATAAAAGCAAATGGAAAGAAACCATATGCATTGCATAAATCAATGTCTCACACTTTATAACGAATCCTTCAACATTTCATTGAATTTGATTGTAATTTTGAATTGTAACTATAAAATATTAGTAAGATTGTTTTAAGATATCGTTCACTCAATGCAATATGGATTTAAAAATTACCCAAAGAAACATAGATTACAAATAAAAATTACATGTCATCTAGATATAAAATAGAGGGACAAAGATCGTGCTTTATTACATTGAGTTCTTCCAGGCGAAATATCGTAACCGATAGAATGTAAATTTTACGGGAGACATTTATTTTATTTATTTTCGTTTTTTCTTAGTTGAGTAAAATTTTCATTGGAACCTATATTTTGCACAGCTACACACTAGGACTTTTTTCTTTAAAATTATCTGAATAGATCGAAAGATTTTAGACGTTAGGATAATTTTGCTGTTATCCTAATTGAAACTTTAATTTTATCATTGGTAGCATATACATAGTTACCAACCTTCCTGGGTTTTTTTAAGTTTGCTTATTCTTGGAACGTGTTTCCTAATCCATATGCCTGATGCACACTTTTTCGTTCTTGTCTCCTTTTAGAATATATACTATCAATCAGTAAGCTTTCATTGTTTATTTTCAATCATATCTAGAGCAACTGATAAAACTAGATAACAGGAATTCTGCTTTTTCAGAATTTAGTGTCGCCCCGACATTTCCATTACTTCATTTTTCCTGGTAAAAAAAATTATGGCCATTTTTACCCCCATTCTGACCAGAAAATCAGAGTTCTAACTTTTTTACGACTGCTCTTTCATCTTCACCTAACGCTTCATTTATAATGGCTGTTTCATAATAATAGAATCCACCAGTCCATCAGAAGAAAATAATTCCGTTAAGTGGGACTCGGATAATCGGGACTCTACTGTAGTGCAAAACATATTTCAATTTTAAGACTTAAAACACACGCTTTTATTGTATGTAAAATGAGGTCATTTGCATTAATATAGATACTTAAAATTAAATATAGTTTATAATAGCTCCATGTTTTATCATAAATCATTCATTTATATTTTTCTCAAAATAGCACGTATTTTAATTAAATTTTTTTTTAAATTTTTATGAGAAAATGGCAACAAAAAGATATAATTACTATTTTTCAACTATTTTTCCCCTTACTTTCTACAGAAATGGAGTTCTTGAGTTGACAAAATGAAACAAATGCCGCTAAAAACTTCAAAAAAATTAATATTTCAAAAACAAATGGAGATGCAGTTTTCAAGCAAATTGCGTTAAAAAGTGCTTTTTTTACCCATTATGACGGTAGAAACATTGAAAATGTGCGATGCTCTGAAGTTTTAAAAAATGCTGTAGAGTATTTAATCGCACATCGGAATTTGTTTTACGGCTGGCGTAAACAAGGTAACGTTATTTATTGTAGGCAAAATAAGCTGGGAGAAAGAAACAGCATTCCGGGGGCTAAAACATCAATCATAATAAAGTCTACATTCCACAGTAAATAAACAAACAAATCAAACTACTTCTTGCATAATCGTGCCGTGATACAAATTCTTACTATTTTCATAGAAATGCTGAGCATATAATTCAGCCAATACTAATACAGCTTCCATTGAGGAAGAATTTGCTCCCAATAGAGTATTTATTCCCTAAATTGTAAGTCTATAGCTTTCAATGATGGGGAAACTCTTTTGCATTTCTCCGTAATCTTTCTTTCATCATTAGAAATCGAGATATCTCAGCCAGTTGTAATGTTTATTTGTATTTTTTATTTCCTGTTTGTTTAGGCTTTATTATGAGCAATATTTCTGAAAATTTGTTGAAATTAGTGCTCTATAATGGTTTGGCAGTTTTTGTATATTTAAAACCGAGAAACTAAGAAACCACAACTAAAGACCTAGCGTCAATTAATTAAGGGTGTTCTCAAATCTAAAAGGGCGACTTTCTGGCATAAGTTTCAATTTATTTTTGTTCGGAAATGCATGAAACTGGCAGATGTTGTTCTTCAGAAACTATGTAATCGAGCTATTTTTTCCGTTTTATTTATTTATTTTTATTTTTATTTTTTTTATTTTTATTATTATTTTTTTTTTTTTTTTTTTTTTGCAAACGCAATAGATTTTTGAGAAAATAGTGTCAAAGTTGACGTTTTGAACCGAAGTTCCCGAGCCCCTTGTTGAGCAGAGCAGTTAAGAACAGCCTTAAATGATAAGAATATCGTCTGGACAACCATGAAATAATAAAATATCAATTATCTCTTTGATGCGCGTCGTGTTAACTGTCTCCAATTTAACCAAATAATCGGATTTTAAATTTTTACCAATTATTTTTAAAATTTAATTTAAATAATAAATTCGAGGGGAAAAAATATTCGAAACTTTTTACAAAATTTCGTTTGCATATCTCAACAGGAAATTAAATTGTTTTAAAGTTGAGAATTCCTTTAAAAATAAATAAATAAATAAATTAAAAAAAAAATAAAGTTATTGACTTCGGTAAATGAAAATAATTTACGCTATATTGTTAAAATTGTTAAACTTTCCATCTGAAGTTCGGATCGGTTTGGCAGTTTTTGTATATTTAAAACCGAGAAACTAAGAAACCACAAGTAAAGACCTAGCGTCAATTAATTAAATGATAAGAATGTCGTCCGGGTATCCATGAAATAATAAAATATCTATGATCTATTTTATGCGCGTCTTGTAAATTGTTTTCAATTTCGCTAAATAATCGGATTTTAAATTTTTACATATTGTTTTCAAAATTTAATTTAAATAATAAATTCGAGGGAAAAAAATGTCCGAAACTTTTTACAAAATTTCGTTCGCATATCTCAACAGGAAATTAAATTGTTTTAAAGTTGAGAATTCCTTAAAAAAAATTGACTTTGATAAATGAAAATAATTGTTAAACTAATAAATAAACTAAGAAATAATTGTTAATGAAAATATTGTTAAAATTGTTAAACTTTTCATCTGAAGTTCGGATCGGTTTGGCAGTTTTTGTATATTTAAAACCGAGATCTGAAAACAACTGATCAACTGAAAACACTATTATAAAAAAAATCCACTCAATCGTTTTAGCATGATGTTCGTGCAAACTGACAATCAAAAAGTAGAGTTTTATACAATAATGCGATATTATAACAAGATAATCCAATCATAATAATCGAAAGCTAATGCTTGTTTATTTGTATTCCACGTAGCGTGCTAATTTGTTCATCCAGAGTAGTAATTGAAAAGGGTTTTTAGAATCATGTTTATTAATATTTACAATTGCGTTGCTACGGATAGGAAAAATGTTTCGTTTTAAACAAGTTTTCCTCTGAACAGGTAAATTTATGACAGTTATAGACAGGTTCTGTTTTCGTAGGTTTATTGAATAAAGTTCTAATCGATGTTGACTAACGAATGAAAAGGCATTAAAATAAATTTAACCCTTTGAGGGAGGGGCAAGTTTTTGTGTTCCTGAAATGTTGAATTCACACAGGAATCTTTGAAAAAATCCCTTTCAAAGTAAGGAAAAGGAATTTTACAACTTTTTTCCGCCAGAGTTATAAAAATAAAATTTAATTAAAAAATGCAAATCTTGATTAAATTTAGGTGAAATATAATATACCCACCGCCCCTCAGGGGGTTATGGGGGTTCCGGACACATTTTAAAATGATTTTTATATATTGAGTTAAAATTTTGAAATTTTTTATGATGGTTAACCATATCATTTGTAAACAAAATCACATGATAAAACTTCTCATATCTTTTTTTAAAATTTTTAAAATTTATTAAAAAATGGTGTAATTTAAAATAGTTATAACTCGAAATATTATTTGTAGAGTTTCATTTTTTTTTCATTTAAATAAACTGAAATATATAAGTTTTAATTTTGATTCAGCATTTAAAAAATATATTAATTTAAATAAAAAATTAAAAATCATATTTTCAGACGTAAATATTTTTTTCAAATTTGCTGAATCAAAATTAAAGTAAAACGATTGAAAAAGACATGTTCCAAGTTTGAACCATTTATCTTTAACGGTTCTTGGCTTATAACAATTTAAATACGAGAAATGGTGAAAAAGCCCATCATGAAGAAAAACGCATTTTCACAAGAAGTCATTTCCATGACAACCTTTGCTTCAAAGCTAGATTTTGAAAACAAATCGAAACGAAAAAATTAATATTTCCTGTTCCAATTAAGATAGAAGCATGATTTAAAATGTCATTTTAAGTAGACAAAAACAGAGACATTTTTAATGCAATAATTTTTTTTAGAAAATTTGAAGATTTTTGTGTCCCAGCCCTCTTTAAGAGAATTTGTTCATCTTGAAAAATCAGGGTATTCGAGGGGTGCGTCTTGCAATCCATCAAAATCGAGATATACCGTGTAAATTGGGACACCAGGCAACACTAGGTGGGAACCAATTAACCGTATTTTTATTCTTTCTTACGAGTCGATACCCGTCGAATTCGACAGCTGAAAATGTTATAAAAAACCTTATCTATTGAATTTATAAAAAAAATTACAAAAGTAATTACAATTAATAATTAATCTTATATTAACTTATCTAACTGTTAAAACAAATATTATTTTTAAATAAATAATTTCAACTTTTCCAGTTATTACAAAATTAAATTTTATTCCTATGGGACATTATCACAATCTTTTGACTTTTATGTCCCTGAATAATAATTTTTATTTTAGTACATGTTCTTGCGCTTTTTTTTTATTTCATATACTGGGGAACATCCCATTGCATGATTGCATAACAATATTAACGAGATAAATAAGTTTTGGACGATGTTGGGGGTCCAAATACCAGGAAAACTCCTGTACCGTCCCGTGTCCCTGATGCTGATTTTTAAGTTTGGAGCTATCTGTATAAAATTGTTTCAATAATAATAATTAGGTGTAATTTTTTTTCGAAACTGGAGCTATTGTTTTATACAAATATGTAGCAAAAATTAACCTGCACACATTTTTAGGGTTGTTATTATTTAAACTCTGTCCATGGGTTATAGATTCCTCTTCTAAAATTATACAGAAAATCACTTCAGATGCAGCCACAAAATTTTTTTTTCAAGTTTTTTCTCATGCAGAAGTATGCTAGAGAAAGAATGTCTAAAATTCTTTGACAGGAAATTTACTGCAGAATTTAAATCAGCATTTAAATATCAATTTCAAGCATCGTGGATTTATTAGTTAGTCTTACCGTCCCCAAGGTTTATTCCTGCACTTTTCGAGGTAAATTAATTTTTTTTTAATTTAATCCAATGTAAATAACTGTTTCTAAAAATCAATGGACATTGTGGCTACATGTCCATTGTGGTCTTAACATGATTTGCCTAAAATAGGTGGTAATTTTCCTTACCGTTCCATCCTTACCGTCCCTTTTTTTCCCATTTCGTCCCTTTTTTCCTATACCGTTCTTTTTTTTTTACCTTACCGTCCCTTCTTTAACACACTTTTAAGACAATGTTATACACCAAAATTTTGTACAAAAATACTACATTGTTATTATTTCTTATTTGAATGTCCTGTGGGTACTATGCAAATTCATTATAAGTAAAAATTTAGAAGAAAATAAAAAGTTTTAGTGTTAAAATGGTAAGGAAAATTAAACTCGCAAGTTTAACATAAACCTCAGTTAAATAAAAATATTTTCGCTGCTGACCATTTTTTCTTTATTTTGAATCATTAAGGCATTCGTCTATCAGATTAAAATGTTATTTTAGCAAGTTTAATTTCACCAGATTTTTATTCCGGAAAGTCAAAAGATTGTGAGAATGTCCCCTATACGTAATCAGTAACATGCAATTTAGTTAAGACATTATGAAGTTATTAATAATAACGTCGTTTTCATCGTCGCAAAATTTACATGCATAACTTTTCATATTCATATATTCACTATTTAAAAAATATATTAACCTGCAATAGATTATTAATGAATATTGTCTCAGACATGATGCCACGCTTGCCAGTTAGAATTTTGCATCTGAACATTCGCACTCTAGCCTTGAAGTTTTAGTATGAGTGCCGGCGAAATCCAGAAATTCATGCCTCTTTTGATGCATTCGCAATAAAATACTTAGTTTTATCAAAGTAAACATTCATCTCATTTTAACTATGACGTCATTTTCACTCGTAGAAGTCCTCTGAGATGATGCGTCTCAATCTCACTAGCAGAAGAATGACAAAAAATATTGAAATGTAACAGCTTTATGAGTAAAAATGTTAATTTTTTCCTATTTTGATGTCATTTTTTGTTCAATATTTTTAAAAAGTTATTTTTAATTCTAATGCAAAAATGGCATCCGTAATTATATGGTAATTCCCATTGTTTCCCTTCACTCTTCAACACTGGAAGTAACATGATTGCCACCAATGTGCAATGTTGCCAATGGGCTACTTTTTTAAAGTTCGGATTTCTTCATTGGCACAACTTTTTTGAAATGGTAAAATTCGCCTTATTTAATGACTTATTAATTAAGGCGAAAACAAGGGGAAATTTAACCCTTTCAAAAATGTGGAGCGAATCAAGAAATTTGAATTTAAAAAAAGTAGCCCACTGGCAACACTGCCAATATGAAAAAATTTCATAAATGACGTTTACAATTAAAATTAAAATATAAAGATGAGATTATTTTTTCAAAATAGCGAGTGCGGCCACATCTACAAAGAAACTGCTTTTATTTTAAAAAAGAATTATCAAAATTGATTTCAGTAGAAAGCTCAGGTCAGATGACTAAAAAAAACAGCCTTGTCTTTTAAATATACTAGGGGATCGTACCCGGGCTTCCCGTGTTAAAGAATATAGGTGAAAGCATTTTTTTTTTTAATTGAAAACTAATATTTTTTTATATGCAATAATGTTTTTAGATTGCCCACTTACATTAAAAAGCATTTTCCATATCGAAAATACGAATTATACAATTAAAAAAATTTTTGAAATTTATCAAAAGCTATATTTTCTTATTACCCGCATGCTAAGAGTTAATTGACGAAGATTTTGCTACTTACGGCATCCTTTTATATTCAGTCAATTTCAGAGCTTATACATGTCTGTTAAGTTTGTGTTTTATTTATAATGTTTTATTTATATATTAATATGGAAGTTTTTTATAATGGATATTAGCCGTAAGAAAATTATGAACTCTTTATTTTGTTTTAAGGGCAAACGGATTAATCTTTCGTAATCGAGCTCCACGCGATATAGATAAATTAAAAAATATTTCATGCTTTAAAATTGTTTTTAAAACCATAGACAATCAGTAAACTGAGATGAACTTTGCAAACAAATTCCATTTGAAAAAAAAATCCTATTTGGTGACCTAAAAATTTAAATTGTACGATTACAAATACGTTAGATTTGTGCTTTTTCAATATATTCTTTTATTTGTTTATAAAAGAAGTATTAATTTCGTTAATTTGTCTTTCACAAATATGTTAGATTGGTGTTTTTTTTAATATTATTCTTTTATTTTTGTTTATAAAGGAAGTTTTATTTCGTTATGCAAAAATAGTCAAAAACAAATGTTGAAAAATGTTTGTTGCTTTATGTGCAAAATGTTTATTATTATTATGTATTGAAACCGGCACATGATAAGATAAACTTAAAATAAAATCATGCTTAAAAATTATTTTAGAAAGTATACTACATCAGTCAATTAAGATACAATTTTGAAACAAATTGCATTTGAAAGTAATTTTTTTCCCTATGCGACAAAAATTGAAAATGTACGATGTTCAGAAGATTAAAAAATTGGAGTAGCGAAAATTTCAAGACCGAAATTTGATCGTGGAGTGTTGCCATTCGCAAAATGATATCAGCGTTACGCACAGATACGTTTGTTCTTAATAGTACAGATACTTAACCAGTAAGATATAAAAAAGATCGGTTATTAGCACGTGGTTATAAATTGAGGCTCTTATGCTTGATATTCCGGAATGAAAAACAGCAATTTTCACCTTCTCAAAATTTGCATACGCACTTCTCATATCCGTATTCATCATTTTTTTTAAAAAATTGTATTTTGTTTGATCATTTAAAAATCCTTTTAACTCAAAACTTGAAGTCACGATTGTCAGCGACATCTTTTATGTGAACAGACGCACTCTTTACTTGAGATTCTAATCTCAATTCCGGAGAGTAAAAATTTCCGTAATTTATGTTTTTTAGACGCACTTGTTTTAAAATGTTTAGTTTTATCTAGGAAAATGATCGTTTTCTTTTAAATATGACTTCATTTTCACTTAAATAAGCATTTCATCTAGCGTCTGAATCCTAGTATCAGTACACATGCAGAATGAAAAACAATATAGAGAATTTATGAGGAAACATGCGTGTTTTCATAGCAGTATGTCATTTTCCGTTATTATGCACTAATATAATATTCTGCTCCTAATGGGAGTTTGCGACACTAAACCTTATATAACAATTTTATCAACAATTTTGAATTTTTATCAGAAAATAGCATGAATAAAGATAAAAATACCTCATTATTTATCTCTTGTCTGCAATAATGAAAGTTATCTAATTTTCACCATTTTGAAGAAATTTCATAAAATGCTTTTAAAATTAAAATATAAAAGTGGGGATATTTAAAAAAAATCAGATAGTGCGATCACGTCTACAAATGAAGAGCTTTCAGTTTAAAAAAAAAAATCTTAGTAAAATTGGTTCAGCAGAAAAGATCAGGGCAGATGACTAAAAAAAAAACACTTGTGTTTTAAATATATAGATTACATAAAATTAGGAAAAATTTAATTAAGCAAATTATGTTAATTTGATAAAACTATAGTAGAATGTCCTAAAGAATAACATTAAAATTTTTTTATTCGAGAGAATTTTGGACAAACATTTCAGGAACATAATATTATTTTAAACCACGAATTATTTGTTTGCTTGTCTAACTCGGCGAAGCAAATCCATCCAGGCAAGAATCATCAATTTCTGTAATATAAATCGCTTTTATTTGCATGTCACCTCTCTTTTATAAAGACACTATAAATTTTTGTAAAACATTGCGTTTTATCAGTGTGTGATTTCGATTACATTATTTTCAAAATTGAAGCTTTTTCACCTGTGAAGAATTTCAAAGCAGTTGGGCTGTGAAAATGACGCACTTCTACAAAACATAATTCAGGTTTAAGAATTAAAGTACAAGCTTTTTTATAAAATGACGTCAGTTGCATCCGCTAAAGCAATCCACTTTTACAATCCAGTCTTAAATTTCGTCTATAGAAAAGTATGCATATGACGTCATTATCAATGAATAACAGACAATATTCTTGACATAGCCCATATTTTAATTTCAACTTTTTTTTCAGGTTTTATGTGAAAATGGCAACAAAAAGATACAGTATCGCCTATTTTCAACCATTTTCCGTTTACTTTCAATGACTTTCAATTGAAATGGGGTACTTTTGTTGCCACGATAAGAAAAATTTTATTAAAAACTACAAAAAAATTAATATCTCAAAAATAAATTGAGTTACAGCTTTCAAAAAAATAGCATTTAATAGAGCATTTTTTTCCTTATACGACGGTGTAAAAATTTAAAATGTGCGATGTTTAGAAGTTTAAAAATTTGCAGTAGATAAAATTGCAGAACCAAAATTTTAATTCAAGTTTCAAAGTGTTGCCATTCGCAAAATGACGTATGCGTTACGCACAGATATGTTTGTCCTTTATAATATAGATTGATGGTAAGATTTTATTTGACTCTAGAACAATTCAGTCTTTTACTAATTTTTTGCACCGATTTATATGCTCCAGAACCGAAGTACAGTAGAACCTCTTTTATCCGAAACTCTTTTAACCGAAACTCTCGGTTAACCGAAATCCATTTTTAAAGCTTTTTTTTTTTTTTCTATCTCCTTCCTTGTGCAAAATTCGTTTTGAAAGCTTTTTTTTATCATATTTGTTGTGTGCGAGCGGTCCTTTCCGAACTACGAGTAAATAGTTTCGATCCCCTTTCTTAGAGTTCATTTGAATTTATCTTGAGCTTCCGTAACCTGCGGAGTGGAATGAAGAAAATAATCAAATTAACAATTCTGAAGCTTTTGAATGTTTTGCAAAAGGTTTGGCATGGCTGGAACAGCAGAAAGACTGTGATACTGGTGAACTAATAATATTAAAAAACTCCGTGATACAGCTTCAAAGCAAAAGAAATCGAAACTGCAACAAGCAAAACATTTTTTCAAAGCTTTTTCAAATATGTAAAAGGTACTTAATTTCAAAATTAAAATTCAGGTCATTTATTCTTGTTTCTATTTTGCTATTGCTTTATTTTTATTAAGCACGTGTTACCATAATAAGAAATATTGCATATATTTCTCCTTAATCACAAAATTGAATCATTCTCGATTTTCCGAAAGAGGATCGGTTCTAATTACTTCGGATAATCAAGGTTCTACTGTATTACAGTACACTGTTTCTATTTCCTTAAGGGGACCGGGTAAGCGAAATTCAACCAAAAAATATATTTTTACTTTTTATATCATTAAATAGTTTAAACTTCTGTCTTTTCAACGATGTATTACACATGTTTATTTATATAAAAAAAGGTGTTGGATTTGTTCATTCTTTCTAGGGGCACTTTACAGCAGTGGGCTACTTTTTTAAAATTCAGATTTTCTGATTGGCACAACTTTTCTGAAGTGGTAAAATTCCTATTGTTTTCGCCTTAATTAATTTGTTATTAAATAAGGCGAATTTTACTATTTCAAAAAAGTGCTGCCTATCAAGAAATCAGAATTTTAAAAAAGTAGTCCACTGGTAACACTGTTTCACAGCTTTAATTGACTTTTTCTCAAAACTTCGATTTTTCAGGTTTGTGTTCCTTTTTTTTTCAATATCTATTAAACTTAAAAACTCAGATTTTTCTAAATACTTATATTATGTTACACTGTTAAAAATTTGCAGCATTCTGGCAGGTCATTTGGCCGTTTTTTCCGAAAACGGTTACACAACTGTAATTTTAACACTATTCTGACCATATTATTGGCCATTTCATGGTCAGAATATAGTTAAATTATGGTTATGAAACCGTTTTTTCAAAAAACGGTCGAATGACCTGCCAGAATGCTGCAAAATTTTTAACAGTGTCTAGTGCATACTATACACTGTTATTACTGTACACTGTAACACAGGTATTTAATGATTTGTTGAGAATTATTTATTTTAGGCAGTGAAATCTTACCAAAAATGTTAATTTAAAAATGTCTTTCAATAAATAATTATTAATTAATTTTCAGTTTCACTTAGAAAGAAAACGGTCTGTTAAAATACGTAAAGCATGCTCTTCAAACTACTCTAAAAAATCTAGACCTTTATCTTTCACCATTTCTGAGAAAAAGGTAGATAAAGTTGGTGTATTTTAACATGGCCGAGATAGAGCTTAACCGGCCCCCTTAAGTATAAACATAAACGTTAAGTATTATGTTTTACTCGAGGATCTAGCAATAAAAAAATATTCTTTCCACAATATAAAATAATTTTTTGAATTTTTAAACGTTATGTATAGCATGCTGTAAAATTAATTTTAAATACTAATAGATTTCTGAAAACTGAATTACACATATATTTAAGCAACTGCTACACTGTAAAAAAAAATCTCTCAAATTGACATTAAAAAACTATCAATTTTGACGCCAGTGGAATATAGTTTAAAATACAGAACATATTTGTAATTTTTCATTAAAATAATTTTCTGCAAAAATTACAAAATCCACATTTTTTTACAGAAAAAATCTGTTTTTCTTTAAAATAGTTTTTTCTGTAAAAAATACAATTTTTTCTGTAAAAGTTATCGATTTTTTTACAGTGTAGAGGGGGGTGGGGGAATCTGGCAACAAGACACATATAAATAACTAAAAATTGTGTTACGTAGGAATAATTTTCGAAAAAATTTCATTCCACTAGATTACATTCCTTTCAATTTTAAATATGACTAATTTAAATTTGGCCTGGTCCTCTTAAAAAATGTTGTTTGAAGACTGTCAGTTTAAAGGATATAAATTTTCTCAATAAAAATCTTATGTAATATTTTATAAGCTGTGCAGATAGTAAATTCTTTGATAAACTTATTTTGTTTTCCATTAAAAAAGTATGCTCATATTTCAAAGCGAATGGTAAAAGTTATTACACGGTTGTAAAACGAAAGGCAATAAAATTGAACATTGATTCAATTCACACCAAAATGCCTCTAAGACAATGAAACTATTCAATTCGGTTATCATTAAAACTTTTTATTCGTCGGTACAACGAAAATATTAAAAGCCGCAGCTGTTGAGCAGGGATGCTAATAAACACGAGGAAAAAGAATGGCGGAACGAAGAGAAACAAAATGTTTTACGTCCATAAAAATATGCTTGAGGCTCTACAAAGAAAAAAAAAAAAAAACGATTCCTTTGGTCTTTTAAGAAACTAAGAGATGAGCAGACCGGAAACTGACGGAAATTTCATAATCGTTACCGATATTATAGTCTTGCCTTACTGAGGCATGTTTATTACAACGTCACTCTTATTACAGCGGCTTTTAGAAATAATTTTCTGATTTGATTGAAGTCAGGTCGTGTACAGTAGTACGCGGGTGGGTTTGTACCCGGTTTAAGGGGGTCCGGGACACAAAAATCTTCAAATTTTCATTTTTTATTTTTTATTTTTATTGGATTAAAAATTTCTCTGCCGTTTTCTGCTTAAAAGGATGTTTAAATCATGTTTCTATCTTAATTAGAACAGGAAATATTAATTTTTTCGTTTTGGTTTGTTTTCAAAATCTGCCTTTCAAGCTATGGTTGTCAAGGAAACGAGTTCTTGTGAAATTGCGTTTTTCTTTATCATTGGTTTTTTTCACTATTTCTCATATTTAAATTCTTATAACTCGAGAACCGATAAAGATACACGGTTGAAACTCGGAACATATCTTTTTCAATTATTTTACTTTACTTTTGAGCCAGCATATTTGAAAAAAATATTTACTTTTGAAAATATGATTTTAAAAAAAAAAGTTGCACCACTTTTTTTTTTGTAATTTTTTCAATTTTTTTAAAATTTAATATTTTTTTAAATGCTGGCTCCAAATTAAAATTTATATATTTCTGTTTATTTAAATGAAAAAAAATGAAATTCTCTAAATAATATTTCGAGTTATAACGATTTTAAACTACCCCACTTTTTTAACAAAATTTTAAATTTAATTTTTTTTTTAATTATGAGAAGTTTTATCATGCGATTTTGTTTATAAATGATATGGTTAACCATCACAAAAAATTTCAAAATTTTAACGCAATAAATAAAATTTTTTTGAAAATGTGTCCCGGACACCCTAACCCAAAAATTCTGCCTTATGTCAACCCGAAATCTGAGCTGAATCCGATAAAAAAGTTTTCTCAACCTTATAGATCGGGAGCCGGCAGCACAGACAACCACCTCATCGAGTTGGTGGCTGAAATTCCAGAATTAGCTAAAACTCGATTTCCATATTAAAACGCAATCGGTCTGACATCTTGGTGGAAAACACATAAAAACCCGACCTTAGCGGTCGACTCGTAGGTTTACCATTGCGTTTTCCTGCATCCAAAGGTATGAAAACATGGCAAACTGGGGGCAGGAAAACACAATGGTAAACAACGAGTCAGCCGGTAAAATCGGGTTTTTAGGTGTTTTCCACCAAGATATGACTTGGCAGACCAATTGCTTTTTAATATGGGAATCGAATTTTGGCTAATTCTGGCATTTCAGCCTCCAACTCGATGAGGTGGTTGTCTCATGGTTCGTACGCCTCCTTGAATTTTGCAGACCAGAAAATTTTTCGGCTCCAGTATTACCTTATAGAAAATCTCTTCTTAAAAGAAGGTGAAATTTTGCGTGCTTAACCTAGATTTCTTTTTCTCTAAAAATATACTGGTAGTTTTCCTGGAGAAATAACGGTATCCGTACGAACTATATGTCTGTGCTTCCGGCTCCTGGTCTATTATAAAAATATAGTTTAATTATAATTTTCAATTTAAACGTCATGTTCACCGTCATTACTAAACAAAAATTATAATAATTGAAATTTATGATTTATTTTACGAAAATTGTGCTAAAATACATAAAAAGGCTTTTAGAACATAAAAACCGTCATATGATGTTAAAACCCAAACACTTTCAATTTTCACAAAGCAGCCATCATCAGAGTAAATTTCAGATGTGTGAATGTCCATGAATATTAATTGCTTAAATAGTCGCTGTTAAGTAAGACTCGTCTCCGACTATTTAAGACTGTTCTCAAATCCAAAAGGGTGTAACGTGAAAAAAAAATTAAACTATCGATGACTAGACTTAGACATCGAACTCATAAGAACTGGCGTTCATTTTTAAACTTTTTTTATTCACGTCAGGACATCACAACACGGCACACATACAAATCACAGGACATATAAAATCTTAAACTTTAAATTCTGTCGGAGCTTGCTCGCCCCTCGCTTGATCCAAACGAAAACCGGCCGTCCTCGGTCGCTACAGGAACGCATCTCCAGGACACCACAACACGGCACACATACAAATCACAGGACATATAAAATCTTAAACTTTAAATTCTGTCGGAGCTTGCTCGCCCCTCGCTTGATCCAAACGAAAACCGGTCGTCCTGGGTCGCTACAGGAACGCATCTCCAGGACATCACAACACGGCACACATACAAATCACAGGACATATAAAATCAACTTTAAATTCTGTCGGAGCTTGCTCGCCCCTCGCTTGATCCAAACGAAAACCGTCCGTCCTCGGTCGCTACAGGAACGCATCTCCAGGACATCACAACACGGTACACATACAAATCACAGGACATATAAAATCTTAAACTTTAAATTCTGTCGGAGCTTGCTCGCCCCTCGCTTGATCCAAACGAAAACCGGCCGTCCTCGGTCGCTACAGGAACGCATCTCCAGGACACCACAACACGGCACACATACAAATCACAGGACATATAAAATCTTAAACTTTAAATTCTGTCGGAGCTTGCTCGCCCCTCGCTTGATCCAAACGAAAACCGGTCGTCCTGGGTCGCTACAGGAACGCATCTCCAGGACATCACAACACGGCACACATACAAATCACAGGACATATAAAATCTTAAACTTTAAATTCTGTCGGAGCTTGCTCGCCCCTCGCTTGATCCAAACGAAAACCGACCGTTCTCGGTCGCTACAGGAACGCATCTCCAGGACATCACAACACGGTACACATACAAATCACAGGACATATAAAATCTTAAACTTTAAATTCTGTCGGAGCTTGCTCGCCCCTCGCTTGATCCAAACGAAAACCGATCGTCCTCGGTCGCTACAGGAACGCATCTCTCTCCACGGGCCCCTCTTCGAGATTTCAGTCCATCTTAATTGGCAACCACTTTGTACTCTGATTCATCTTATTAAAAAAGTTTAGTTCTCCAAGTGCCCAGTGTTGCCAGTGGACTACTTTTTTAAAATTCAGATTTCTTGATTGCCACCACATTTTTGAAACAGTAAAATTACCTTTGTTTTCGCCTTGATTAATATGTCATTAAATAAGGCGCTTTTTACCAATTCAAAAAAGTGGTGCCAATCAAGAATCTGAATTTTAAAAAAGTAGCCCATGTGGTAACACAGCAAGTGCCTGTCAGCAATTCTCATCGATAATTTATTTACAACATTAAAATCAGTTTACAACTTTACATCTCGATTTCGTGAAGTCATTGACATGCGAATTTATAGTTTAGGCATCTGGAGGACCCAATTAAAAGTGTTTATTACGTTAAGTGGTCATCTGGGTTTTGCATGAGCTCAGATGATACACTGTTAAAAATTTGCAGCATTCTGGCAGTTCATTTGACCATTTTTTCCGAAAATGGTTACACAACCGTAATTTTAACACTATTCTGGCCATTTTATGGTTAGAATATAGTTAAATTATGGTTATGAAACCGTTTTTTCAAAAAACGGTCGAATGATCTGCCAGAATGCTGCAAAATTTTTAACAGTGTACGTCACAAGGGAAGCTTTCTGACATAAGTTTTAATTTATTTTTGTTGGGAAATGCATGAAACTAGCAGGTGTTGCTGTTCAGAACCTATGTAATCGAGCAGCTTTTTTTTTTTTTTTCATTTTTTTGCAAACACAATAGATCTTTCAGAAAATAGTGTCAAAGTGGGCGTTTCGAACCGAATTTCCGCGCGAATGAAGAATAAGCGGTCAAGAATGGGTGAAAAACGTGTTTGTCATGTGATCAAATTCGCTTATAATTCAACAGGTTATTAGTTGATCAAAAAATGGAAAACACAGTTCGATTCAAATCACTTCCATGGTCAGGATTTCCAATTTTATATATTTCCGTTAAAAAATGAAATTGTAAATGTGTCAAAACGTTTCGCGCTTGTTGAGCAGAGCAGTTAAGAACTGCCTTAAGCAACGAACGTTCATGAACATCCACACCTCTGAAAATTGCCCTGATGATGGCTGTTTTGTAACCGTTGAAAGCGCTTAGGTTTAACATCATTTGACGGTCTTTATGTTCTAAAAAACTTTTTATGTATTTTAACACCTCCTTAGCAAAATAAATCAGAAGTTTCAGGTCGTATATTTTTCATTTTGTCTACCTGATACCCGACATCTCTAGCATGTCTAGCTTTACGCCTTCTCTAGCTTTTGTTACAGCACACTTTATTAAAATAATTTTTAGGATTTCTTGAAGTTAGGTTATGGATTTTTAGCATTGAAATCATGCAACATTTCTATTAAATTCAGGTATATCACTTGCTACTTATATAATTGCATATATCATCGAAGTCAATTTTGAAGAATACTAATCTCTCAAAGATAGTAATCGGTTTTGGGTAGTACTAAAAAGGGGAAAAAAAAAGAAATGCGTGACTATTATACGAAATAAAAGAAATCTAAAATATGTAATATGCAATATGTAAATGAACTTTAAAAAGTTCACTGTTTTACTTAAAAGGCGGCTAAAATAATAAAAGACATGTATTACAATTTAAAAATATACATTTTACTTACCAGGTGTCCCAAAAATGACTGATGGATTTTAAAATTCAATAACTTCCAAACGGTGACAGATATTTAAAAAATTCTTGCAGGAAAGTTATGTAAGATGTCAGGAGTTTTTTTTTTTTTTTTTTTTTTTTTTTTTTTGCTGCGATTCTCAGTTTTAGTTAAAAATAGCATCGATAGATGGCGCTGCAAGCAATCACCGCTAAATCAAGGCTCGATTTTTCGGCCTCTCTCTTCTTCCATGCGAAAACAGAAGATTAAAATGTATTGAATGGATCCCGAAGTGCCACAAATCGAGTCTGGACTCAGCGCCTTTGCTCTCAGCGCCATCTTCTGTTTGAAATTCGAACTAAAATCAAGAATCACAGTACAAAAACTCCTGACATCATACATAACCCTCATGCAAGAATTTTTTTAATATCTGTCACCGTTTGGAAGTTATTGAATTTAAAAATCTATCAGTCATTTTTGGGACACTTGGTAAAAACTTCTTAGTACTTTACAGGCTTTATGAAGCCTTTGATCAGAGAAAATTATAATAATTAATTAATGTTTATTTATACAAATACGTCACTTCGTTTTGAAAACGAGGGAGCCAATAATTATTAGAGTTGAAAGTAGAAGTAGCAGTTTCTTGGAATGAACTTAATTAGAGAAAATATATATTATTATTAACTGCAGTTAACTTTAATTTATTACATCACTTTGTTCTCACACGTCACTTTCATTTTAAATGTGTAGCTGAACAGTCGAAGTAGCAGTGCTTCAAATATCCTCCATAATTTAAAAAACAATTAAAACTATCTAACATTTTAATAAGAAATGACTTTCATGACTTTTCATTTTCACAAAAAAAGTTATTTTTAATAATCCTACATGACCATTTTCTTCTTATAATCGGTTTTTAACCCTCCACATGAAATGGGTCGAAAAAGGAAAATTATTGAGATTATGAGGGCAAAATTTTACTCGTTCGAATATAAAGAACCAGAAAATTCTTTAAAAAGCTTCAATAATTTTTAAATAAGTTAATTCTAAAATATTTTACATTTTAATATAAAACGACCTTTCATTTTCAACAAAAATATACATTAAAAAAAAATCCCAGATTTCCTTCTTTGATAAAGTATTTTTAATGACATCGACATGACTTGCATTAAAAAATTAAAAGTATATCGCGATTGTGATAGAAAAATTTCACTCAACACCGTTTTAATTTAAAATAACTTGAAAATTTTTAAAGAGCTTCGATAATTGTA